>OZ020180.1:46354386-47749837 GCA_963971135.1 Stenus bimaculatus
CTTATGCCATATAACATGGTAAAATATCAAATTTTTATTTTCATAAATAAAAAAATTACAGATATGGCCTTAGTTTCGTGGACACCCGGTATATTTGGTAGGTCGATGCGTTAACTAAGGCGGTTTTTGGGGATCTTCATTTAAGTTTTTGAGATATGATTGTTTTTGTGATTTTTTAACTAACAATCTTATCCCATTTACGTTGAATAATTTCCTGATTAGTTGTTGATATCTTTTGAGAAAGTATTTTCTGTAACTTAAATACATACTTTTTGAATTGAAACATTAAACAAGTAGATAACCATTTACAAAACGAATAAAAAAATATTGAAGTCTGACAAAATATTAATTACAGTTTTGGATTTCAACTTTGATACTAAATACGAATTTATGAGTAAATACTGGAAAGTTCTATTGTCTTTTATCTTTTTAATAATGTATCAAATATTGGAAAATGTATCCTTCAAATATTTTTTCAAACTTAACATTGCAGCTCAAGACCGATAACGTTTCTTTACATAGTTTCATAAGATCATAAAACCGAAAAATTCGACCTTTGGTCCCTTATATTCAGAAATAATAAGCATGTGTTAACAGTAATTTGTTAAATTCCATTAAAGATTGATAAATATAATTGTGATGACTACGTTTACGAATATCGAATATCCAAATATTTTGTATGTGTACGGGTTTCGTGACGATTACTATTGTTAAACATGTAGAACTTGCTGTAAACCCTGGTCATCATAAAGAAGAGGTAGATGAATATATTTCAGAAGCTTTTAGTCAAGACCCAACAACTATAACTATAGTATCAGAAGATCCAATTTTTATCGCTATCTACTGGACAATGACATTGAAGATAATAACTTTTTAAGGAGTATTTTCTGGACTTACGATTCTAGCTTTAGTCATGAAGAAATTACAAATTTTCATAACCTTAATTCTCGCGACCAAATAATCCACAACTAAAAAAATCAGTGTCA
The DNA here is from genome assembly GCA_963971135.1 of Stenus bimaculatus. NCBI lineage: Eukaryota > Metazoa > Arthropoda > Insecta > Coleoptera > Staphylinidae > Stenus > Stenus bimaculatus. The sequence goes on from OZ020180.1 coordinate 46,355,373, forward strand.
TTTGAAAATAAATTTAGAATCAATGTTTGGGCAGGTTTGGTACCAATACACTTCATAAGACATAGGACGTATGTAAGTGGTCAAAATTATAATGAATTTCTGAGATCTGATGTAAGAAGAAGAATGTTCTACCAATATAACGGATGCCCACGTCATTATCACAGACCATGCGAAATTGTCTAAACCAAAATTATCCAAATAGGTGGATAGGCCGAAATGGACCAATTTTGTAGACCTAGCACCATTTTTCTATGTTTGAGGATACATGAAGGAACTGGTGAATGAAGTAGAAATTGCAACTCGTGAATACCTAGCGCAGCGAAAAGAAGGCGTAGGTGTAAGAATAAAAGAATAAATTGCGTACTATTTTTGGTGGACAAAATGTTCCAAATGCATCAACTGTAAAGAGAATAATCAGAAAATTTGAGGAGACTCTTTGTCGATTACTGATGTCAATGCCTTAAATTAATGGTATGGAACTCGAATACATCTGGTTCCAAATGGACGGTGCCACCTGACAACATCACGTAAAAGAATGCCATTATTGCGGGAAAAATTCCCTGGTCTTGCAATCTCCCGTTTGGGCGATTAGATCGTGCGTCTGTCTTTGGAATTTTGTCTTTGGGGTTTTTTGAAGTCAACAGTTTATGTCAACAAACCTTGAACAAGCCCACGGCTACCCAAACCTTGAAAGAGGAGATTAGATTAGACACTATCACTGAAATCCAGCCACAGTTATGCCAAACTGTTATTGAAAATTTCGTCAAAAGAACGCAAGTGTGCCAGCAAAGCCGAGGAGGATCATGTTATGTAGTTTTATACATAATACCCAGAGATATTTTATTCGCGATTTCGACTACCTATAGGGGGCGCTATTTTGACAGAAACAGCTGTTTTTAGTGAGGTAAAAATTTACCTCTTTTGTTCATAATTTATATTATTTATTTTATCTAACAAAACTAATAAAACAGGCAGTTTTCACCTTTTATAAGTGCGAATGTGCAATTCAAACGTCATTTTTCTTTGTGATGATACCTCGCACTTCACTAATTTAAGAAAATACACCAGAGGGTGACCGGAATTCCGAAGTAGCGAATAGTGCTGTGACCTTTCTAAAAATTGAAGATTTTTAGTTAATGTTTTATATAAATCAACTAGTTAGAAACACTTTATTTTTAAATTGAATGTAGATTTAAATAATCTAAAATTCTAAAATTTTCCAGTGGCGTATCAAATAAATTTAAAAAGGGGGCACTTGACCCGTTTCTACGTCACTAAAATGTTAAATTAAGAGTAAGAGTCAAAGGCGGCTAAATATGACTCGTATTCACCCTAAAATTTTATTAATTTCCTTCCAGCTGATCCAAAGAAAGAAATAGAAAATGAAAAGAAAAAGAAATTTTAACACCAAGTATAACGGTGTTGAGTTTTGAACATTTGTTTATATAGACTTTTTGTCTTGGTTTTTCTTATTGTATAAGCACGCGAAGACGTAATCATTTTAGAATTACCCTGTATAAGATTCTTACCTTCGGTTTCATTAAATATCTTTTTAAATATAAAAGGTGCTGGTTGTGAACTTACCTGAAAATAAAAAAAAAAACATTTGTTAGAAATTTAATTAACACTATTCAAAATTATCATTTTATAAAAAATATTTCAAATATATTCAAATCCAAAATTATTTTAGAATTAATGTAGAACTTTAACGTCCCTCCACACGCTCGCTTTGGCTCGCTCTGTCACGGCGAGTGTGTAGAGTTTATTATATTTTTTTGTAAATATGAAAACTATACCTTTTAAAATTTACAAAGTAATGGGGTGATTCTGAACAAAAATGTTTGCCGTAACAGCGATGTTAAATTTGACAGTCACCCCGATGTCAAAAAAATCGCTATTTTGTAAACTTTACTGCAACTTAACGGTTATTTAAAATAAAATTTTCGGTGTTAAAATAACATACAGCAAGGTAATAATAATACATTAATGTATAATTGATCAAAATAATACATTATATAAATATACAATGCATTTTAATACCGAAAATGTTATTTTATATTGTCGTTAAGTTACACTAAAGTTTACAGAATAGCGTTTTTTTGACATCGGGGTGACTGTCAATTAACATCGCTGTTACGGCTAACATTTTTTGTTCAGAATTACCCCATAAGCTGCAATTTATTAAAAGTAAATAGTTCCGCTAACGTTGGCCCAAGCCTAGGCGAGTTCACGAATGTCAACGTTGGTCGTGTAGTCTGGAGGGATCTTTACAAGTTTTGCAATGCATTCTCAAGAAACTTAAAAAAAAAATACAATTCGAGCATTTGAAGGGAACAACATTAATTAAATAAATTGTTAAAATTATAGATGGCTATGGTAGAAAAATTTGTTTTTTTCTCAATACATAAACCAACATAAATCTTAAAATTTGTGTTAAAATCATAGATAGCTATAGCAAAAAACTTATTCGCGAAACTTTTCCAAGTGTGTCATGATAAGCATATGTCATTATTTTAATCATTTCAATTGTTAAACATTCAGTTAAATAGAGTGATTGCATCACAAGTTAACCTGATTAAGTAATTTAAAATTATTTTGGTGAACCGCTTTCTTTAATAACGTTATTTGACATGGACGTGGAAAATAATTCATCAAATTCTAATGAAGAACACGGGCCGATAAACCCAGTTATAGGAATCATCTATCCACCACCTGAAGTAAGAAATATTGTCGACAAAACTGCAAATTTCGTAGCTCGAAATGGACTTGAATTTGAAGCACGTATTAAGGAAAATGAGATAGGTAATATAAAATTTAACTTCTTAAGCCCGGACGACCCTTATCACTCTTATTACCAACATAAAGTTATTGAATATCGCGAGGGCAAAGATTCAGAACCGAGTAGCTTGTCTGAAGGCCTTACAAAATCGTTGGGTCAGCTCAAACAACAAGAAATTTTAAACTCTCTTGAGCAGCCGTTTGTGCCTAAAGAACCTCCATCTGAGTATGAATTTATAGCGGACCCACCATCAATTTCCGCCCTGGATTTGGATATTGTTAAGCTTACCGCGCAATTTGTCGCTTGCAAAGGTAAACAATTTTTGACAAATCTTATGAATAGAGAACAAAGGAATTTCCAATTCGATTTTTTAAGACCTCAACATTCCTTGTTTCAATATTTTACTAAATTATTGGAGCAGTACACGAAGGTTCTCGTACCACCTACAACCATAAAGGAGACTTTATTGGAAGAAGGTAGAGGTGGCAAGAAGATTTTAGAACGAGTTAAATATAGAGCGAGTTGGGAAAAATATCAAGAGGCGCAGAAAGCACGCGAAGAAGAAATTTTAGAACGTGAACGGTTTTCGTATGCACAAATTGATTGGCATGATTTTGTTATTGTTGAAGTCGTTGATTACCAACCATTTGAAATTGGAAATTTTCCTCCTCCAACTACTCCTGAAGAAGTAGGCTCGCGAATTTTGATTCAAGAACGATTGGAAGTAGGCGAGGATATTGAAATGTCACTTAAAAGTGACGGAGAGAATCACGGTGATGAATTAAGTCGCATGGAAGATAAAACAGGTGGTAAAGATGAAATAAAATTTGATAATTATGGTTCGCAAGGTAAGGATGATAGTTCAGGAGATGAAAGTGAAGATACGCTTGATAAACAGCTTGAGGTAAAACCAGTTCCTCCTCCAATTCCTGATAAGGTTGTCGTTAAGAAGTATGATCCAAAGAAGTCTATTAAAGCAACACGGCCTCAAGTCGGTGATGATTACTTGATTTCACCGATTACTGGCGAAAAAATTCCAGCAAGTAAAGTACAAGAGCATATGCGTATTGGTTTGTTGGATCCTAGATGGGTAGAGCAGCGTGATAAACACATTACCACCAAAATAATTCAAGATAATGTTTATGCACCTGGTGCTTCCATAAATTCAAGTTTGAAATTATTGGCAGAACGCCGGACTGATATTTTTGGTGTTGGCTATGAAGAAACAACAATCGGTAAAAAAATTGGCGAAGAAGAACAAATAAATGAGAAAATTACTTGGGATGGTCACATTTCGAGTGTAGAAGTAGCTACTCGAGCTGCAAGAGCACATGTTACGTTGGAAGACCAAATTCATCAAATACATAAAGTTAAAGGGTTATTACCAGATGATGAAAAAGAAAAGATTGGGCCTAAAAATGTTAGCGGTATATCAAATACTTTACCAGTGATTCAAGAAATTCAACCAATAGTGATGATGCCACCTCCTCCACTAGCATCAATGAGACCACCACCTTTATTAATGCCACCACCACCTCCAATGGTCGGGTTTTTACCACATCATATGGGAGAAAGCATGCATAATATGAAACATCTAGGCGATCCAATGGATGAAGAGCCAATTAATAAAAAAATACGAAATGAAGATAATTTAATACCTGAGGCAGTATTTCTATCATACAATAGCGATCCAGTGACTATCAAAATTACAATACCAAAAGTTCCTGAAAAATCTGAATGGAAATTATTGGGCCAAACTTTATCATTTACGGTAGATCTTTCAAAAAATATTACATATTTGAAAGCTTTAATTCAGAATGATACTAATATGCCTCCTGCTAAACAAAAATTATTTTACGATGGAATGTTCTTTAAGGACCAACATATTTTGGCTTATTATAATTTGAAGAGTGGAGCTGTGATCCAGTTGCAAATTAAGGAACGGGGAGGAAGAAAGAAGTAATTTTCTTGATTTTAGTAGTTTCATAAATTGCGTTTGTTGTTTATGTTTTGTTACAATGATAATTGTGTTTTTTACAATAAAGGTTTTAAAATTAAATATTTTCTGATAATATTAAATTACGACGGAAGTTAAAGTAAAAGTTTATATTCTTCGAGAGGCGTTTAAATTTATGGTGGACGTTTTTAGTAGACATTTCATTTCGATACGACAGTTTTAGAGTAATAAAGTTACTGTTGCTACCTATATCTATTTTAAGTACCTAGCATTTCTAAAATGATGAAAGTGCTCACGTGAATGTTTAGATATTTGGATATACGTGTGGTTATGAGCTTTTAGTGGATAATATAACAACCAAGGTATATTAGGAAACTACTAATATTAAATTGAAGTTGTAAAAGTCAGTTATTACCTTTAGTTTTAGTATCCATGATTATTGCGCATTTTGGTAAATTGATGTATAGATACTAAATGATGATATTATTACTGCATAATATGAAACAATGTAATATACTTTTTTGCACTACCAACCTATATTTGTACACTTACCGTTCATGTCTACAAACGCATTACTATGAAATTCCCAAACAAAAAATACAGTTTCGTTCTGATTTATAACAGAACAGTGTTTCGTTATGAAATACCTTGCCTTAAATATTAGGTGGCGCCACAACTACTTTGATAATTTGCACTTCTAAATGTTATTATTCTGTGATCTTAACCTTAAAAATTAAATAACGTAACTTTTTAATTTCTTTAAAGTTTTATTTATTTTTTAAGTTTTAATGCTGAATGTAAGAATATATTTTTTAATTTATTAATTTAACATTGTTTTATTAAAATTTATAGCGCAAAAAATAATATACGTTACCGATTTTGTATCGTAATATACTACTATCTACGACTAATATGTAAAGTATTCATTACATATGCGTTTTCTGGCATCTAATGAAATTCATTACACCACTAGTGACGTTGTTGGGGGAACCTTCAGGGATTCTTAGAAAAAGACTGACCAATTAACCAAGATAAATATGAATGGTCAAATTTTGGAATTCAACTTCTTTTTTGGCATGAATTTTGAAAAACTACAAGTTGTCCTGTAAAGTTTGGCTTAGTAAAAAATTAAATTTAAATCGCATTTCAAAATTTATGATAAAAAAGAAGTGAGCTGTGAGTTTGGGCTACATTTTTGGACACCTTGTGTAATAATAAAAAGTTAACACGAAACATTCTCTTAGATTTTTTAAACATGTGATGAGTAGTATTTCTTGGCATTTTTCTGTGATTTTTGAGCCAATTCTTCTGAAATTCATAATTCGGATTATTTTTTAAATGGTCTCAAAAAATAATTATTAAAATGGAATAAGATTTGGAGATCGGACAGTACAAACCTCTTAATCCATTGCCTATATTTTTTAAGATAAATCAAGTAGATCACAACAGTGTACAATCGGGCGCAAAGATAGCAAGCCTTCGTAAACACGAGATTATACGAAATTTAAAAGGACCCCGCTCCTATCTTAAGTCGTATTCATTTGTTTAAAATTTCGTGTGATCTCGTGTCTGCGAACGCTTACTATTGGGACAGATAATTTCTTTTGTGTTCTCAATATCTTTGCGCGTGACTGTACTTTTTTGTAATATATGGCGTTGATTTGGTTTTAGTTTTGTCTTTATCTTTTTTTTAGGTCAGTTCATCCAAATAAGTAAAACCTTTAGGAGTAATATTTTAAACTTGAATAACCCCAATTTTCAAAGAAAATATTATAAAGAAAGTTCTAAGCACTGGAAACGAAGTAAACTAAAACAGAGGAAGTCGAAGGAAAGAACGTATGTGAAAACTAAAGAAACTTTATTAAACTTACTAGACCACTTCATAAAAAACAACCAACAACACTCTTTGAAGTTTGTAACGGAAATCGTTATTTACCAAATTTACACTTCGTTATCCATAAAGCTTTCGTATATGAGTTTTATTCGTTAAAATAAATCATTGGTAATGGGGGTGAAACGTGGAACGGTTTAGAGACGCGTGAATAATTCGTTGCGTTTAATAAGATGTTATCAATTGTAAGGAAGCAATCGGCTGAGAATGAATAGGTCTCCTATGAATTCCCAAGAACTTGGATCTATTATTACAATAAACGTTCTTGATAAACTATTCAGCCGCACCAAAGAGACATCCTTATTCTTAAACCGCGCGTTCGGCCGATAAATTTTAAACTTTCGTGGGACCGCGCTGCCAACACCACCGTCTATTTTTCAAATAAAAGCTTTTTATTGTATTCAAATCATTTTATTATCTCTTAATGCCTTTATGGAATTTTATCATCACGCTTTTTCGTCCGAATTTTAAAACATCAGCAGTAAAAGGATCCCAGGAGTTTTGGAGTTGGTAATTAATTAATATGGGGGAACTTTAGTATCAGTAATGCCTAAAATTAGGTGTTTAATGCATAAATGGATGAAATATTTAAATAGGGTTCGTTTGTAAGTAAGGTTTTTATAATTAAAACTTATTTCAGAAACTTTAAAATTGGCTTAAATTATCTTTAAATGCATAAATATTAAATTGGTTTGCACGAGCTAGAACAAAGGATTATGATTTTATATTTTATGAGGCACTTGTTACGGCTTGCATTACCAGCAATGCCTATAATTATAAAAAAATCACATTAATGTTTTAATAATTCAGCTATTTCTTATATTTTTTTGAAAAATGTCTGAAGATAAATTATGTTTCAATATAAGATTGACAGGAAGCATTTACATTCAAATCGTTGTTTGGAAATTGATACTAATGGTAAAGAAATTCTATTTTCAAATGAAGATAAGCGGGCATGTGATTTATAGTATTTACTGAAACATGCAAATTACGGCAGGAGGATGTTTGCAATAATTTCTAGAGCCAAGTAAATCATATTTTTCATTGCTAAAGCGGAATTTTTTTCGGTAAATTATCTTGATTATTATTAGAAAATAGAAAACATCTTCGTTATCTATAGAAGTTACTCTATTATTTCTTCTGCCTTCTGTAAAGTTCAATCCAGAAAGTTCGACGAACCACGGTCAACGTTGGAGTTCGTGAACTTGTCTGGGTTTGGGTCAACGTTTGCCGAACTTAAATATTTGCCGAATATGAAGCACACATATTGGCTTCGCTTTGCAATTTGACCTATTCGCCTTTGTCCCAAGTCGACGAAGAACGTGTTATTTTGTGCTATGTATACTTAAATATCTTTATGTATGTACAGTAATTTACATTATCTTTACGCATCATTTTTTTATAATCCACTTTTACAAAAAAATAGAAGTATGGACTGTCTTTTATAAGTTCAAGTATTACAAGGCGCATCATGTATAGGAAAAATCCAAAATACTTGTTCAAACCGGCTAACGTTCGCCTTTTCCTTCGATTCGTGTAAAATTTACCGCTACCTAAAGTGGTCTCGAGACGATGCGTCAAACGTGGGTCAACATTGGCCGAACGAACATTTCCCACATCGTATGTAGGCAAGCGTCACCAGGTCAATGTGTGGATGAACCACTTGGCGCTTGTGCATACGCTGCATTGGCCTCTTGCCCTAGGATTGCCGTTTTCTCGTCGATCTTCAAACTTCAAAGGAACCTGCGAATGTTCCCATGTTCCTCATCCACACATTGGCCATATCGTGTGCTACTATCATTTCGTGTTTGGGTACTTTCTACTTTATATCACTGCTGTTTTGGTTTTGATTTGTTCCATCATCTTCGTTTCTACACAGTTTTTTGGACCGCCACTTGCGGGTCATCATCATGCTCAGATATGACTTTTATCTGCAACGATCAGCTAGTTTTGGACATTTTTCTTTTTCTATCCAATCAAATGTTAAACCTTAAAATAATAATCTATATCGCTGTATATTGTATCTGATAATTTCTAAAAGTAAATAAAATACAAGTATAATAAGATTGGCTGTGTCCAGCCCGCTGAATTTGACTTTCACCCTATGCACCAACGTAAACTCCAGTACCAACGACCAATCCCAACGACCAATCCCAACATGAATTCTGAAATGGTGGTCTTTTTCCATTTTTGATCAAAATTAGATAAACTATACTTTATTCAGTACAAGTCATGACAAGTCTTGACGCATAGCTTGTAGGGAATTACGAATGCATTCGCCCATACGGCCCGGCGATTTACGTGGCCTCCAGACGATGCGACAAACTTCCAAGAATGTTGTCGTTCGTCAATCTGCCACACATCGAAGAACAGGACGAACGTTGGTAAATAAATATCGCCACCAAGGCGAACTTCCACAAATTCCAACAGTCTAGAGCTAGAAGGTCGTGATTTATCCAATTTTGAACTAAAATGAAAAAAAAATGCCATTACAGAATGGACCGGTGAGTTGGTCGTTGGAACGCTCTTATTCACAGAAAACAGAAAAAGCATTGCCTTGCCATGTTCGCGTAGTTGCTCAATCACAAATGCAGCAGAATGCGGGATTCGTTCGGCCTCATCTTGCTTCGTTCGCGTTCCTGCTCAGATCTGGACTCGGCTTCAAGGCGCATCCAGATCTCACCAAGTTCGCGAATGTGGCAAGGTGAGTACGTATGAGCATACAAATGTGGATGTATCTGCGAGGCGCGGCAACCCAAATTCTGTGCAATCCGAGGCAGTTCAGATGCTCCGTATGAGGCAGAAAAGAAAATAAAATTTGGTTCAAAGTGGACAGTATTTGTGTGTTCTAGTGTAGATTTGTAAATTATAAACGAGACAGAACGCAGCATTCGTTCGGCCTTACCTTGCCTCGTTGCCTGCGTCGCACCAAACAGAAAAAGCATTGCCTTGCCTCGTTCGCGTACGTGCTCATATCTGTACTCGCCTTTAAATCACAAATGCGACATTCGTTCGGCCTCGCCAAGCCTTGTTCGCGTGCGTGCTCAGATATGGACTCGGCTTTACGTTCGGCAAACTCGTTTACCTAAACTTGGACAAGTTGACGAACACCAACATTCGTGGACGTTTCCCGCATCGTCTGCCGGCACCTTTAGCAAAGCCAATGTTGGATGCATCGTGTAAAGGACAAATGCTGTAAAATGTTTACGTTCAATAAATTCAGCTAATGTTAGTGCAAATCTCCGCATCCTCTGGAGGCCGATTAGGCGATCCAAGACAAACGCCAAGATTCATGTATACTTGTGATATCCGATGATACCCTTTAGTTTTCAAAAGATCAATCTTGACTGATCTTCTTACTGCCATTTTTTATTGATTGCTTCACCCAGGTGTTTAATATTATGCATACTATCTTCCATATGAAGTTACAGTGAATTCAAAAAAGACTGAAACCGCAACTATGTAACCAAACATACTCTGTAGTGATTTTAGACTTGCTAAGTTTGTGTACCTGTTATTTTTCATTTAAATTTAAATCTGACTTTAACCAAAGCGTCTCTCACCAGTTTTTCTTCGGGTATTTTTCAAGTCATTTCTCAGTGTGTTGCAAATTTTATAAAAAACAGTGCTTTTCAAAACTAAAATTAGTGCAGTTAAAATATTCGCGATGGTTTCTTCACCGGAGCACAACGCATTTATTTCAGTGTAGCCAACTGTGGGAAACTTCCTACCTTGCAATGTCAATGGTTTCAATCTTATTTGAATTCACTGTATATGGACCCGACCATTCAAGAACATAGTGGCATAAATAAATAAAGGTTTATTATAAATAAATAAAGGTATATCTTTATACAAATAACGTTTTTTATAAATTAACAAGCTAGTGCACTTTCGAATTAAGACTTAATTCATCATCATTGATTGACAATCAATTTTTTGATTAACGAACATATTTTTAAACTTTTTTGCCTGATGATGAATTAAGTCTTAATTCGAAAGTGCACTAGCTTGTTAATTTATAAAAAATGTTATTTGTATAAAGATATACCTTTATTTAATTATAATAAATTCATTAAAACAAATAACTATATAATGGATTATTCAATAATTGAATGAATAAAGGTGGTGGTCTCATTGATGCTAGTAGAGGAGGTGGCATCTTCACAATCGGTGCTAAATTTGATTGAATTTCTTGAGCTGCTGGTCAAATTTTTGGTTTACCGCTAATATTCTTAGGCCTAATATGTTTTTTTTTCATCACCTTTTACTTAATGATTTTGATGAATTTAATACTTGAACGCAACAATACCTCTTGAAGCCCAAATTTTGTTGTTGTTCCTTGTCAATGTATTACCAATTATTGTTTGTTCATAGCCAACACCAAAAATATTAGTGCGTCGTTCTGCCAATAATTTCAAGCTGGAACCACGCTGCTCTATCCACCTAGAAATCAATAAACCAATCGCAGGTGTTCTTGGACTTTATTTGCTGCAATTTTTGTCGCCAATAATAATAATTGGTGAAATCAAGTAATCATCACCAATTTGAGGTCGTGTTTCTTTAATATATTTAATTGATCACACTTCTTAACCAAAATCAGTAATTGGAGGAGGAACTGGTTGTATTTCCATACTCTGCGAATCATAATTAACCCGTTTTAGACCATCTTAATCACCAGTTTTATCTTCTATGCGACTCAAATCGTCTTAGGATTCTCTTCGTCGATAGATTTTAACATCCGCAATTTTTCTTTTATTAACTTCTTCAGGAGTAGATGGTGGAGGAAAATTTCTAATTTCAAATGTTTGGTAATCAACTACTTCAACTATAAAAAATCTTGCCTATCAATTTCTGCGTCTCTTGACATTTTTCCCAAAACTTTCAGTATTTAAAATCTCTTTGCCACTTCTATATTGAACCAATGAATGTTGTCATTTAAAAAAGTAGGGCCTTCAGATAAACTCTTCGGTTCTCTTTACCTTCCCGATATTTAATAAGTTTATGCTGGTAAAGTGTGATAAGGGTCGTACGAGATTGGAAGGACAATTTTATATTACATACCTACCTCATTTTCCTTAATACGTGTTTTAAATTCAAGTCTATTCATGGTTACAAAACTAGTAGCTTTATCAACAATATTTTAAACTTTGGTTGATGGACAGATGAATCCCATGTCTTTAGGATTTAGTCTTTGTGTTGTACGTCCAAAATATTATTGAAAGATATTTAAACCCGGATTAGTTGTAATTTATTTAAGCTTTGTCTAGGTTTGCCTTTGCCTAGGTAACTTGTAAGTGTTGCATCTCCAACAATGGAAACGTTCAATGTTCAGGACCCAGAATAAACTTTTGTATATCCTCAGCGACACGATGGTGCAAAATTCGTTGCAGGGTCGCAATCCCGAATTTTCAGTACGTCGAAAACTTCTTATAAGTGCTGAAATTGGGGGAAGTAATCTATCTCCGGCTGCCGAAGATAATTTTAGGATCCCGAAGTGTTTGTGGTCAGCTCGTTTGTCGTATTTATCTTTCTTCGATTTATTTTCCATGATTTATGATGGAAAATAAAGAAAATATACTAATTAGCTGTAAGTAAAAAAACGTATTGAAATAGTGAGACTAATTATTATTAAAGGAAGGACGCAACCTTTTTAGGTTAATTATTATTTGAATAAATTCCTTAATAAAAAGGTTTTGTTCAAAAGTAATTAAATCTTTAGGGCAGTTAAATTTATCATCCGGAAATAGTAGATTAAAAAAAGTTGATAAGGACTATAATTTATCCCATTATATTTAATTCTCTTTAATTTAACCCCAACAAAGTGGTTATTAGTGATGTAAATAAAAATGCATTCAACCAAAGTTTCCACGTTGTAGCGGAAAACGCAACACTGATTGGAATTTATCGTTCAATTTGTGGTTGTGTCCTGTGTCGCAACAAATGAAAACAAACGTCGATGGGAATGCAATTCGGCGGCGGTGCGTGGTGGTGGCGGCGATGTCCTTGCAACGCCGACTTATTCATGACGCCATTCTTTATTCAGAAGCGGGAATCGATACGAGAAAAGGGGCCTCTCTCGCTTTGCTAAATAAATAAGAGAGGCTCCGCGTCGATATTTCCTCTTTTCACATTCAAAATATGCTCCGTTTGTTTTTTATTTTGTTATTTTCCCCGTTTTCCTCGGTGTTTACCTAAAGTTAACTTTTGACATCTCTGCTTGGGTAGAATCATCGTCCTAAGTAAACTGAAAAGTGCTCTCTTTAGGAAGAGATTTCCGCGATTTCACTTATCAGAGAAAAGCACGCGCGTTATTTTAGAAAAGGATTTGCTTTTACGTGATTAAAGTATCTAACAATAATTCTTCAGCGCCAGATTTAAATTTAAATCACGCTTCGTGGTCTTTAATCAAATCCAATTTCATATTTTTGAAGCCAGATAGTACAGGGGATAGGTACGTTTGTCAAAAGTAAACCCCATCACTGGGGCTTTTCATCTTCCTATCCTTGGAGGTCAATTTTCAGGATTATCTGATGGGCAACTGCTCCCCGAATTCAATGTCTTCTGAGTTCTCAATTCCAAGGAATAAGACCCGTGAGAGTATTTTATTAACTGTGCTATGTTAGGCTGCTTATTTAATATATGCAGGCTTATCCTTTTTATCTTCTGTTTCTCTTTAGCTCCCAGAAATAAGTGTCCCGATAAATGCACACTAAAATATCGATATTTCCAATTAATTTAAGAAGTTATTGAGAAATGTGAATTTAACACAGTCGTATGAGAAAACATGAAAACGGCGCGAAAGCTGGTACAAAATTATTCCTTAGCAAATGATAAATAATAATAGGTCTTTATTCATCATTCATTCTGTATTAAAAGATTTCATATGTACACTACAACCAAGATCATCGCCAAATGTAGATCCGCAAAAGTAAAGAAAAGATAGCAAAGAAAGAAAGAAGGTAGCAAAAAAGTAGTTTTTTTTTTAAGTATTTAGGGGGACTTTTTTAAAAACGTCTGGAATCTTATTGTATACCTTTGCAATCATGAAAGAAAATCCCGATTCGTATAGTACTGTCTTATGTTGCGGTGATATGATCCGACCCTTGAATCTCACATTCCACCTGTGAACGTCAGTTCGAAAGGTGATTCTTCTAAACAGGTATGGGGTTTTTCCAGTGATTATAATTTTGTGATAAAAAGTAGCGGCATGTAATAGTCTCTACTAGACATATTTAACCAATTAGTTTCTTCAAGTTTATGGGATATATGGTCAAACTTTCTTACACCGTATACAGGGTGATTCAGACCACCCGTCCCACCCATTTATCTCGAGAACGCGTTATCGTAGACGATTGAAATAAAAAATTTCATTACCAAAGCGAACTTAAAGAATCTATTGGTGAACTTATTTTTTTCCGGAACAACCCGGAACAATCCGGAACCGGAAGTAACATTAGTTTTTTTAAATGGCAACACAGGTCAAGTTTGGTATTGTTTAAAAGGTCTTTTAAAAAGAAATAACTTTTACATAAATGTTTTTTTAATAATTTGCATATTTACAATTTTATACGAAAAAAACAAAAAAAAATTAAAATTCAAATTTTGTTAAAAAATTCAAATACGAAATAAAATATGATACTTGAAGTAATTAAATAATGTTTAATTCGTTATTTTGTTCCAATAATTTAGAAATTTGCAGTTTATATCCGCTTTATTATTTTTCTAAACATCCCGGAATTGTCCGGAACTTTGTTTTTTAAGTGGCAACATAGGTCGATGTTGGGATTATTTGGAAGGTCTTTTAAAAATAAATAGCTTTTACTGAAATATTTTTTTAATAATTTAATTATTTACAATTTTATATGAAAAAAACAAAAGAAAAGGATGAAATTTAAATTTTGTTAAGTAATCCAAATACGAAATAAAATATGATAATTTTAATAATGAAAAAACATATTCGTTATTTTATTTTATTTATTTAAAAATAAATCTGCTTGCACATGTTGACCAAAATTTAAAAAGAAATGAATAACACAAACATTTGAGTTAAAATAAATCGTAGTGTCCAAGTATCAAAATGGTTTTTACGAATCTCGAAGGTTTTGATATGTTGATGATTTTGGGTGAATGCCATCAAAATTATCGTGCTGCTGAGCGGCTCTATGCTGAACGATACCCTCAACGAACTTTCCAGTCAAGGAAAGTCTTTAAGCGGCTTGCAGACCGAGTTAAGCAAAATGGTCAACTTCAACCAAGCCACAACAGAAATCGTCATATTATGAGACATGTGCAAGATGAAAGAGCACCTGATATTCTTGCTGCGGTTGTTGTTGAACCGCAAATTTCAACAAGAAGACTGGCGATTGAAGCAGGAATTGCCCAATCGACTATTTGGAGGGTTATAAATGAAAATAAATTTCATCCTTACCACATCCATCTACATCAGGAACTTACAGGGGAAGATTTTCAAAACAGGTTGGATTTTTGTGAATGGCTTCTGGGTAAGGACCCGTATCCCGTATTTTCATCATACAATACTTTGGACAGATGAGGCCTCTTTCAAGAGTAATGGACATTTAAATATTCACAACGCACATTATTGGTCTGTTGAGAATCCTCACTGGCTTCGTGAAGTGGATAATCAGCATCGTTGGAACCTTAATGTTTGGTGTGGAATTTTGGGAGGCCAAATCATTGGTCCGTATTTTTTTCATGGGTCGTTAACTGGTGTGATGTACGCTGATTTTTTAGAGAACATTTTAATCGATCTCATTGATGACATCCCATTGGCAACACGTTTGGTCATGTTTCTGCAACAAGACGGTTGTCCAGCACATTTTTCAAGAGTAGCCCGCCAAACTCTTGATCGTATCTTTCCTCACAGCTGGATCGGAAGAGGAGGTCTAGTTTCATGGCCAGCTCCTTCGCCAGACCTGACACCGCTAGATTTCTTCTTGTGGGGACGTATTAAAGATGTGGTATATCAACAACGTCCAACAACAAGGGACGATATGAAAGACAGGATCCGGAACGCCTGTCGCTCAGTATGCGAAAACGAAATACTAAGGCCAGTAAATAGTGTACGAATTCGTCTGCAAAAATGCAGAGATGAAGGTGGAAGGCATTTCGAACATTTAAAATAAAAGCTAATGAACTTTTGTTTACATTTTTTAAGTTTGTTGTTGCATTTATAATAACAGTTCAGATTTATTTATCTCCGCTTTATTCGCTTTATTTAAGACTGCAAATATCTAAAGTATTTCAAGAAAGTAACGAATTAAACATTATCTGATTACTTAGTATCAAATTTTATTTTGTATTTGTATTACTTAACAAAATTTAAATTTCATCCTTTTCTTTTGTTTTTTTCATATAAAATTGTAATTAAGTAAATTATTAAAAAAATATTTCAGTAAAAGTTATTTATTTTTAAAAGACCTTCCAAATAATCCCAACATCGACCTATGTTGCCACTTAAAAAACAAAGTTCCGGACTATTCCGGGATGTTTAGGAAAATAATAAAGCGGATATAAACTGCAAATTTCTAAATTATTGGAACAAAATAACGAATTAAACATTGTTTAATTACTTCAAGTATCATATTTTATTTCGTATTTAAATTTTTTAACAAAATTTGAATTTTAATTTTTGTTTGTTTTTTTCGTATAAAATTGTAAATATGCAAATTATTAAAAAAACATTTATGTAAAAGTTATTTCTTTTTAAAAGACCTTTCAAACAATACCAAACTTGACCTATGTTGCCATTTAAAAAAACAAAGTTACTTCCGGTTCCGGATTGTTCCGGGTTGTTTCTGAAAAAAATAAGTTCACCAATAGATTCTTTAAGTACGCTTTGGCAATGAAATTTTTTATTTCAATCGTCTACGATAACGCGTTCTCGAGATAAATGGGTGGGACGGGTAGTCTGAATCACCCTGTATAAGCCGTAAACAAGCATTTTGTAATTTTTGTACGCGTTCTGCATCATACCTGTCCAGAAAAGCACCATAGATAGAGTCACAAAAGTTTAAGTTACATAAGATAAGAGATTCACATAGCATGATTTTGACCTGTTTTGTTAGAAAATGGCGGCTGCTATAAATTGTTTTCAAGGTAAGATAAGATTTTTGAAGACATTTGCTAAGTTTTGAGTCAATAATTAACCCTAGGTCTCTAATTTCGTCCTTGGCAACCAGTTTCACGTTATTAACGTAGATATTGAATTTTCCACTATCCTGAATGCGTTTTTCTAAATTGTTTTGGTCCTAAGAGTAGTAATTCGGATTTAGCAGCATTGAGATGTAAATGGTGTTGTGTAGATAGTTGAACCAGTCACTGAAGATCGCTATTAATTAATCTGACTGCTACATCAAAAATCTTTTTCCATGAATGACTGGTACAATTGAGTGTCATCAGCATAAAAATGAAAATTACAATGAGAGACTGCTCTTTTGATATTATTAGCATAGAGGGGGTATAATTTTGGGCCCAAGATAGACCCTTGAGGTACACCGGATTCTACCAATAACCGGTCAGACAAATCCTCACCCAATCTGACTCGCTGATATCTGTTATATAAATATGATGTAAAAAAGTTAAAACTTATGGAATCAAATCCCAATGAGGTTAGTATGGCGATTAGTATGTCGTGATTTATTGTATCGAAAGTTTTAGAAAAGTCCAACAGGATTAGGGCAGTTGCTTTATTATTATCTGTATTATGGACTATATCATCAATGATACTATTAAGTACAGTTTCACAACTGTGTCCTTTTCTAAAGCCCGATTGCTCGTCAGGTAATAATTTGTTAGCTTCGAGGTATTGGCAAAGTTGCTCATCCACGACCTTTTCTAGAATTTTCGAAAGTACCGACAGTAAACTTATTGGTCTAAGATGTTTATATTCAGTAGGAGAGGTTTTTTTTTTTGGTAAAGAAATTATAACAGATTCTTTCCACATTTGAGGAAATTTACCTTCAAATAAACTCGTATTTACTAAATGAACGATACAATCTAAAATAAATGGCATGCAATTTTTAACATGTTTAAATTAATTTCATCAAGACCCGCCGCATTTGATTTAATTGAGCCAATTATTTTCAATACTTTTTTTGAGTCTATTAATTTTAAGTTAAATTCACTTGAAGGAATTATATTTTTGTAGTGTGAAATATTTTATTGATAATGACGTAAATGAAGACACTTCGCTACAGGAGTTAGCTTGTTTACTAATTATTTAATATAATTTTACGGAACGTGACTTTTCTGAAGTCACTTCTGAAGTTCTTACTTATATTGTTACCACTGGTGACGCATTACATTGAGGAACGTCAAAGTGTAGAAACGTAAACGTGTCGAACTTCTAAATTGTCGAATCGTAAATCCGTAAATCATCTGAAAGAAATAGAATAGAAGGCTTTATCAAACAAGTATTTTTTAACAATTGGTTTTAATTTTTCTAAATGCAATTGTCTTAGTTGTAGGTGGAAATGTGTTATAAAATTTGATACCGACTACGTATCATCCATTCGTAATTTTTGCATTTCGGCGTTTTAGCGTTCGACGATTATGCGTGTCAATGCATTTGGGTATCGAAATTTTTACGTTTCGACAATAGTGCGTTAATTTTATTTAAATTTAATACCCAGATTCTGGTCAAATAATTTAAGTTTAAAGGCCTTTAAATTTAAATTTGTTATATGGGTTTAATGGACAATTTCCATGGTTACATTATTTGTTTTAAATTAAAGGCCTTTAATTTTGACCAGAATCTGCCCATAAATCTGATCTGTCACTTTAACCAAAACGTCACTCAGCAGTTTTTCTTCGGGTATTTTTTCAAGTTATTTCTCAGTGAGTTGCAAATTTTATAAAAAACAGTTTTTTTCAAAACTAAAAATAGTGCAGTTAAAATATTCGCGATGGCTTTCTCAACGCATTCATTTTGATGGCACATTTTCGAAGTGGAACATTGATCGATGGAACATGGTCTTACGACTTACAATCTTGTATAGAACAATTTAGAGAAGCTTTTCCAGAATATCCGTTCGAGTACGACAATTTTAAATTGGATAAGTTTCGAATTGTCCATAAATTTGAGAATAAACATTGCATTTGTAAAGGAAAAAGTAGTGCGGCTCCTAAAAAGTTAACCGATAACCTTTTGGG
The DNA here is from genome assembly GCA_963971135.1 of Stenus bimaculatus. Lineage (NCBI taxonomy): Eukaryota > Metazoa > Arthropoda > Insecta > Coleoptera > Staphylinidae > Stenus > Stenus bimaculatus. The sequence goes on from OZ020180.1 coordinate 46,374,171, forward strand.
GGACATTAGCAATCGCATGGAACAAAGTCCTACAAAATCAATCGTAAAACTTTCAGCTCAAACAGGTTACTACCTATACAATAAGTTATGCAAAACAATATTTAAGAATAATTTTTAGGATTTTTCGTGGGAACTTGCCATACGGCAAAAAAAAACTTCACATACTTGCATATAAAGTGAGTGTAGTGCAAGAATTATTACCACCTGATTACCCAAAAACATTAGACTATTGTCAATGGTTTAATAACAATTTAAACAATGATATTTTGGATGTTACGTTCTTTTCTGATGAAGCTTGGTTTCACTTATCGGGTTATCTGACTTCACAAAATTATAGAACATGGTCTACACATATATTTGTTGAAACCAGCTTGCATCCCCAAAAAAATTGGTGTGTGGGTGACCATGTCACGAAGAACAATAATTGGACCAATATTCTTTCAAGAGACGATAAATGCTGCGGGATACCGAACTTTGCTTTTGGAACCGTTTATTAACGAACTTCATAATGACGAACTTCAAACAGGATATTTCCAGCAAGATGGTGCAACAGCACATACTGCAAGGACCACAATTGAATTTCTTCAGGATTTTTATGATGAAAGATTAATAAGCCAAAATCTGTGGCCTGCCCGATCTCCAGATCTAACACCCCTTGATTTTTATTTATTTGGGCGTATTAAAAACAAGATCTATAAAAATCGAATACACGATCTGGAATTAAAACTGGCCATTACTCAAGAAATCAACCTCATCACCCAAGATGAACTTCAGAGAGTATTTGAAAATATATAACGACGAGTAAATCTTTGTTTAGAAAATCGGGGAAACCACTTCCAACATTTATTGTAAGTTCGGGTTTCTCACAATAGTTAACAAACACCCTCGTTGGTAAAGGCGGCACATAAAGATTTATAACAAATGCCCTCGGTGGTTAGGGGTTTTCACAATAGTTAACAAACACCCTCGTTGGTAAAGGCTTCACATAAAGATTTATAATAAATACCTTCGTTGGTTAGGGTTTCTCACAAGAGTTAACAAACACCCTCGTTGGTAAGGGCTTCTATATTGACAGCAATTCGGACACATTCTCTTTAAGCTGGATGGAAACATCAATCAACTATAATAATTCTGTAACCATCTACCGATTTTAATGTTTTACTTCTAGGATCCTTGTGTTACAAAAACAAATTGTTAGGCACATTTGCTGATCTGATAGAGCACTGTTAGCCACTTTTCTGGCAACTAAATTTGATGACTGGGTCTGGCTCTATTTGTACAAACGCTGTATTTTTGTATTAGAAAACATCAAACTATTTTCAAAAAATCAAAATGTGTATGACCACCTCATCCACACCAGACGATCTACAATTCCACGAGTTCCAAAACACAACACACAACACCTCATTCTTCAAAAAAGCCTACACTACATGTGTAAATAAACTGCCACTTCACTTGAAAACTTCCAAGATGCTCAAAATTTCCAAACAAAACTTAAAATTGTTTTTTCTTATAACGCCCTACTATCCCTGAAAGAATCCCTCAACAATAACTTTGAAATGTAAATATTTGGGCCTCAGTTTTTATTCACAATATATGTGTACTAACTTAAATATTACTGTAAACATGAAATTTTATATTATTATTGTAGTTTTAAACAACTTGATATTCCTAATATTATGAACATATAACCGATAGGAAATAAACTTTACAACACTAAGACGATTCTTCGATGATGTAAATAAGCAATTTTGTAATTCTAAACTTTCAACTACTTTTTAAGGTTATAATGTGATTTACAAAATATACGAATAAATATTATCTCAAGTTTTTTGTGCATTCTTTTTGAATAATATTTTTCATAAAATTAAATTAAATAAAAATATTCAAGTTAATCGTAGTTTTTTATTAAAAATTTAGAAATGCCACTGAAGTATTGATTTTTAGTTTCAGTGTAGCCAACTTTGGGAAATTTAGGTTTCCCACCTTGAAATGTCATTGGTTTCACTCTTATTTGAATTCACTGTATTTATGTGTTTTGTATAACAAGTGTTTTGTGAGCTAAAATAAGTAAGTAAGGGGCTTTTGTTTATTATACAGGGTGTCCCGAAATTAAGCGGCCAAACTTTAGGAGGCGATTCTACAACTAATTTTAAGAAAAAAACTTCCTATAAACATGTGTCCGATTTCGCTTCCTAAGAGGTTTTTTGTCATTTATTTGAAAACGGTTGGTAATAAAGATTTGAAATTTGGTGTGAAGACTAATACGTTTAAGATATAATTTCTCAATTTTTTTCAGATTTTTTCAAAGCTCTGAAATTTTTTGAAATTTTTTGAAAGCTTTCAATAAAATCTGAAAAAAATTGAGATATTATATCTTAAACGTGTTAGTCTTCACACCAAATTTCAAATCTTTATTACAAACCGTTTTCAAATAAATGACAAAAAACCCTGTATAAATAAAATAGGATTTTTTTACTCCTTTCGATCAGCTGTTTCCGTCAAAACAGCGCCCCCTACAGATAGGTAAAATTCCCAATAAAATTTTATTTTTTTACAAACGACTTAAGTTGCTATTCTGATACTCATGTCAGACGTTAAAAGTGTCACTTTCTTACACTATACAGGGTGACAAATCGGAGCAAATCACTTTTTCTTCTCTTTTTATACTTTATTTTTTAACTAGGAGGAGTGACAGGAAGGGACAACTTACACTATTAAAGTTACTAGAAAAATAACCAAACAGATTTTGATAGGAACTTTAGGTTATTTTGGCTATTTAATGATAAAATATGTACGGAAAAATAATTAAATTCCCCATTTCTTTGCACTGAATACAAATTTATACATGTAAATATATTAGTAATTCAAATTTTATGATTAATATTTTGAGGTCAAAATTCATTCAAAATAATTATCCGGTGTAAAACTTGCTGACTTTTAACCAATCAGGGACGTTAATTTTTGGCATTTTAGAGAGGGAAATTTAAAGTACTCCTACTAGTTAAAAAATCAAGTATAGTTCATATTAACATGATAAAATTTATAACCATAACCAAACACAGATAAAAAAGTACTAAACATTTTTAAAAGCGTAATTAAACCACTGGAAATGTGGATAAAATGTAATCTAGTACACATGATTGTTATGCTTTCGATATTTTAATTTATTTAAAGTTTATATTTTATTGGAAAAAATCGGCTAATAAATTAAGTGATGTCGCCGACCGATTTTATCTCTTCTTGTCTTTTATCAGAAACAATTTGCTATAACTTTTAGACCAAAACATATTTTTGTACTGCATGTTTTGAACAAATGAACTGGAATTTCTGAAAATTTCAGAATACGAACAATATTCTGAACATCAACTTCTACTTATTGTTTTTTTTGCTCCTAACTTTGTGACTGGTGAAACTCCATCGTCATTTAATAAGTTATTCCAGCTTAAAATCTTATTGAATTTCAAATCCGGAAATAATCAAAAAGGTTATAATTTTTCATAATAAACAATTTTGAGAAGAATATACATATATTTTCAAAATATTGAAAATAGGTCGACTATTACGTGGCAAGGGTTATTGCACAGTTTTCTTGATCCCAGTATTCAAGAACCTTTTTGAAACTAAATATTCCATATGTTATTATGAATGTTGTATATTTTCTAGTCTAAAGAAGGTACATATGTACACTTCTCAGGGCTCAAATAAAGTCAAATAAATTCTTCACGGAAGCTCTTATAATCTTATTCACGCGCTTTAGAAATTCCAAGGTGGCTTAAAGGATATGATAAGAATTGCACGTAAAACATGAGCATTTCTATGGCGAAGGAGTGCAAAAGACAATATTTTTATAGCGCAATAAATGTGTAAAAATGTGTTTTAAGGACCTTAAAAGTGCTTTTACACTGGCGTTACTTTAGTCAATTATTTTATTTCTAGCGAATTTTTACATTTTATCTTAAATTTTACAATGTTTACAAGTAAATTCGCAGATTAGTTTAATTTCTGTAATCATAAGTTCAAGGCTCAATTTTTATAAAAAATTAAATTAAATTCGCTGCTTTGAGCAACAATTTTAGGATAAAAATTTTAGTTTGAACGGTTCTTTTTCTATTTTTTATAAACACAAAGTTTTACTTTGAAGCTCAATTTGAATATTAAATTTACTACTTTGGGATATTTCCTAAAACTGTAACGTTACTATTCGAAGGTGTGGCCACAATTTCCGGAATTTCACCATAAAATCAATTATCATTTTTATCTACTTTTTGCTAACACTTAATTGTAACTATTTAGTAAGATAAGACATCTGTTGGTAGCTTGTAATAACTACACCATCAGAATATTCATTTGTTTAACTACATGCTTGAAATCTTATAATGTTTTTTTATAATTCTTTAGATCTCCTGTCAAATTAGCGAAAATGGAGTTACAAAATTTTCGGGTTTTAACGACGATATTCAAAATTGAAATGGTAGTATCTGTAAATTGGCACAATGTCCAACATCTGGATTAAAAGAAAAACAGATTTTAAAATTAAAATCACTATACTAATAATTTTTGATTTACTATAATTTTGAAGTCTTTCAAACGATACGATGAGTTATTTTTACCGAATATTTAATATTTATGATGAATATTTTTGAAAATAAGATTAAAATTTTGCAAAAAAACTGGGAAATGAGGTTACAGTTTATATCTAGCACGAATCGAGGGCCACTCCTGCCATTACTTTATTTATGAAAATAAAAAAATAAATATAATTACTTTATATAAAAAATTGATATTTTAGTATGTTATAGGGGTTTTCGCCGGAAATTACTTTTTATTTTAAATATACGTAATATTATTTTCAAAAAAATTGGCATTTTTTGGTAAAGAAATTAATAAAACTACTTTTAAATAATACAGATGTTTACAAGAAAATACGATGTTACATTTAAAATAAGAAAGTTGATGTAATTTCGGGTGCAACCGGAAGTGATTGATTGACACATTTATAGATTTTTTTAGTTCAATAAATGTGTTTTTTAAGCCCATATAAAATACTTAAATTTAAATTTTTGATTTTCATAAATAAAGAACACTCAGGGGTGGCCCTAGTTTCGTGTACATCCGAACTGTGAAGTTAAACTCAGTTTTTTTGGCTTTAATTTCAAAAAGATTAAGATTACTTGAAATATTTTAAAAGATAATTAAAACTTTTACCATGTTAATTAGGAAAGTGGCAGAAGTTTAATAATTATACTTATACTTTAGTTTTACTTATTTTTCTAGTTCGAGGTTCTATGTATTTCTATTTAGTTTTGAGGTCAAGAAAGGATAAACATAAATATCATAAAATTTAATATCAAATTCTTCAATAAAAAGACTAAATCATTAATAAGATTTTGATTTTAAATAATTTACCAATTTTATTGAATTTTAGATTTTTATAGTAATTTGGCATTTTATAATAGAAGTTTTTAGTTTTTTTATAAATAAAAAAAAATATTTATTTTAAAAACAGAACTGCCACGTTGCATATTCAATATTCAATATTAAATTTAAATTTCTTGAAAATTTTGTTTTTTGGGATAATTTATGCAGTGTCCCACTTTTTTTCCAACTAATAATGGTCACCAACAACGTTTTACTGGTAATAGTAGACTGGTAGATATGAAAATAATTCGATTTCACCCTATGTATCCAAAATGCACCAAAGTTATAAGTTCTGAAGTTGATTTTTAACAAAAAAATTTTAATTGCGGTTAAAGTACTAAAAATTTTAAAATGATATTATGTATGTATGCATTTTTATAAAAAAAACCCTCATTTGGTAAAAAATTGACCAATCTCGATTACCGGAAATGGTCTTAGAAGGTACACTTTATTGGGAATTTTAACTACATATAGAGGGCGCTATAAATGGAAAAATTATGATTAATATGCATTCTTGTACCTTATAACCTCATATTCATAAAAAAAAGTTATTTTGAATTAATGTGCAAATATGTATGTATGTCCTTACAGCAATTTCCTAAACGGAAAAAATAGTGGTTTAGTTCTGCAGTCTAAAAAGCTAGTACAAACAACATTTTTGTATAATTTTTTTTGTAGATTATTTAGAAGTCATTTCTTTAATTCCTACCAGAAGGAAAAAAATGGAGAATGTTCAAAAAAAAAATATAATCTAAAAGTATCACAACTTTGGACACCTCTTATTAATTTTGTGCCAGGTTGCAGAAGGTAATGCACATTGCGCAGTTGCATTCGAGTCGATTTGGGAACAAAATTTTGGTAACAAATTGTGCCCGTCTAAATCGGCCTTTCCACTATAAAAGTTACTAGAAAAAGGGTTAGATTTAATGGCACTTTAAAATAGATCAAAACAGCTTTATTAAAAAGAAAGAAAAATTTATAAAAACATTTTAAACTTTATAAAAATCCAATCAACGAAAAATAAAAAATATCACTTTCTTAAAATAAGTTCCAAACAACATTAACATTAATTAAATATGACAACACCAAAAAAAATATTTAAAAATTTTAAATAATAGTTTTTAACGTTTATAAAAAATGTTACACTTCTAACAGATGTGTAACGCACTTTAAAAAAATATCCTTCACATTTTTAAAATTAAAACATAAAGAAATTGAAAAATACTTCACTTTTAAATAATTGTCATAGGTACGCTTTAAGCTTTAAAAAATATTTACGCTATAGAAACGGTGGACAAGCACTTTGAAACGCAAGTACAATCACGCGCAATGATATCGACGACACCAAAGAAATATTGTGACCCAATATCAAGCTTTCGCAAACACGAGATCACACGGAATTTAAAAGGAACCCGCCCGCATTTTAAGTTGTATTCATTTCTTTCAAATTTCGTATCATCTCGTGTCTTCGATCGCTTGCTATTCGGTCAGAATATTTCTATTTTGTCCTCGATATTTTTGCGCGTGCTGGTACATACATTCCCATAACCTAACATAACCAAAACTAAGATTTTTTAAATAAAATACAACCCTGTGAATTTTTACAGAAAACCTGATAACCTAAATATATGTATACCTAAGAAAAAGTACAAACCCTTCAATTTATAGCTGAAAGCTCACAGTTGAAATTAATTTTATCCAAAGTTCTCACGATTCATTTTATAGTGGTTAACACATGTTATTTTAAAGTAGTCATTTTATAGTTTAAATCATCCTTATCCAAACAGAAAATTAAAGTTAAAGCCATTTCTTTGAAGTGCAATTATACAGGGTGTTTCATTGAAAACTTCAAATGTCGTTTATTTCATAACCAAAATTTTTTTCAAGAAATTAACCGAACACGCCGATTTTTGTTTTGAGGGGGACGCATTATAAGACCGATTTAAGCACTCTCACGTCACTCCCTTAAGCGGGGGGCGTTAACCCCCTAATTTCTTAAATGACAACAGGGGTTGAGTAATATATCATTTGAAAGCTGCTTTTAATTACAATTCAACGGTATAAATTAAATTAAAATTGATCGATTCGTTTAAAAAAAAAAAAAAAAAAACCTATTGTAATACTCAAATTTAAAGTTTGCAATAAATTTTTTTTTAGTTATAACATAATTTTATTTTTAAATAGACAATTAAAGTAAATGTTGGAAATGTTTTCCAGAATTTTCCAAGCAGAAATAGAGACAGTCTTCAAACTCTGCGTGAACATTTTGTAGCATTACTGGTGTAATATTTTCACATTCGTTTATGATCCTTTGACGAAGGTCTGCTAAAGTATCAGGTTGGTTATGGAAGACCTTATTTTTTAAATAGCCCCAAACGAAAAAATCCAGCGGTGTGATGTCAGGTGAGCGTGCTGGCCATTCAATAGTACCTCTACGGCCAATCCAACTAGGAAAAGTTCTGTTTAAATATTGACGGATTGGTAACGTATAATGTGGCGGAGCACCATCCTGTTGAAAAATTATCAAATTTTCGTCCAGCATATCATCATTTGTCATGTGTTATTGTAGGTTCGATAATATTTTGCAGCATATCTAAATATTTTTCGCCTGTTAAGTTGCCATCAATAAATATTGGGCCTATAATATGGTCCCCATAAATGTCAAGCCCAACATTTAATTTTTCTGGATACTGACAGTGCTCTTCTCGCATCCAATGTGGATTTTCTGTACTCCAATAACGACAGTTATGGTTATTAACTTCCCCCTTAAATTAAATGTTGCTTCATCACCAAAGCAGAGGTTTTGTAATTGGTTTGGAGTATTTGATAGTCTATTAGACATAACTTCACAAAACTCTGTTCGGCGATCAAAATCATCTTCACTTAATTCTTGATGACAAGAAAATTTATACGGGCGATATTTTAAATTTTTTTAAATTCTCCAAACCTTGGTAATTTGAAGTCCTGTTAATGTAGGTAAGTTTCTTATGGAAGTTTGCGGATTTAGAGATGTTTCGCCTACTACAGTCAACGTTTCTACTTCATTTGGGGGGCCGCCAGTTCTTGTTTTATTTCCTACTGAACCCGTTTCACGAAATTTATTGAACAAATCTAAAACATATCTTGCAGATACATTTTTATCTGGATGAAGATTATTAAAACGAGTAGCTGCTCGAAGGGCACATCTTCTTTCTTCGCCGTATAGCATAATAATCTCAACTCGATCATCCTTAGAATAAACCATTTTGAATGGTTAGGAGGTAATAAATTTAGTGTAATCTATTTAATTCGAAAACTTGTAATACACTAAATTAAATTATTTCAATTTTTAAATCACATTTTATTTAGATTTAAACACCTGTCAAATCATGTGGATAACATAACAAAGAAATTTATTTATTGTTCTTTTGCGTTTAAATTTTAAATTAAATTATTCATGAGAACTAAACGGGACATCTTACCTTCAATTTTTTATTCAGTATTTAATAATTTGCTAATTAAAAAAAGATTTTTTGGGTTAAATTAACATTTTTTAAATTTATTTATTGCAATGAGTTTTTAATTTTTTTCTTTAAAACGAATCGATCAATTTTAATTTAATTTAAACCGTTGAATTCTAATTAAAAGCAGCTTTCAAATGATATATTACTCAACCCCTGTTGCCATTTAATAAATTAGGGGGTTAACGCCCCCCGCTTAAGGGAGTGACGTGAGAGTGCTTAAATCGGTTTTATAACGCGCCCCCCTCAAAACAAAAATCGGCGTGTTCGGTTAATTTTTCGAAAAAAATTTTGGTTATGAAATAAACGACATTTGAAGTTTTCAATGAAACACCCTGTACATTCCCCCTAGAAAAATAACCAAACAGGTTTTGACTAGAATTATAGGTTATTTTGGCTTTTTAATGATGAAATATGTTCAGAAACATAATTAAATTGCCCATTTCTTTGTACTGAATACAAATTTATACATGTAAATGTAAAAGTTATTCAAACGTTATGATTAATATTTTGAGGTAATATGTCAAATATCATCCAAAATAATTATCCGATATTAATCTTGCTGACTTTTAACCAATCACGGACGTTAATGTTTAGCATTTTAGCGCGGGAAATTTAAATCACTCCTCCTAGTTAAAAAAGTAGTATAATAATATCTTAAAAAAGAAATTGAAATAATTTTACTGGAGAGCTTTTCCGGCATTTTCATGACACCCTGCATTTACTTTTGGACAAGAAAATATTTTTATAGACCATGATGTACTAATGGGTTAATACTTTATAATTTATAATTAAAACACCGGTTATTTAAAAAAAACATTAGTCGTAAAATCCCCCTGTTTAAAATTAATCCAATTTTATTAAAATTGATTTAACAGTTTTTAAGAAATAAATAATATATAAACTTGAACCATAGTATCTAGTAACAACAATAATTTAAAATGTGTAAATAATAATATTAATTAAGAGAATATCATAATTGTCATTAAATTTTAAATTATTTATTCTAATAAAAGGTTTAGAACTGCGTTTTCAATTTCAGGATTACATTTTTTGAATTTTATGTTAAAACTAAATAAACTGTTTTTTTATTAGCTTGAACATTTTTTAAATAATTATGTAAAGACAACACCTATTCTTTTTTAGTTACTTAAAGATTTGTTCTTAATTATTTATATTACCAATGATATTACCCTAAAAGTGGCAAAAAGATTTCTTAAAAGCTATTTAAATATTAAAATCGACAAATCGATATATTTACTCCACAAAGATAAAACATGATAAATAGGATTTCAAAAAACGCTCTAAAGGAAAAAGTGTTCTATAAAGTTTACTTACTATCCACTTAAATTCAAAAAATTGTGCAACTAAATGAATTTCTTTCGCTTCGATTTTTTATGGTTTTTATTTTCATTACAAAATTCGCTTTATCTGGATTTAAAATAAAAATCCACTTTGATTTAAATTAAATTAAAAAATTCCTTGAATTGTATATTCTGAAAATGCGGGTTATAATTCAAGGGAATTTAAATCGCACGTAGGTTCATTAAAATCGTTTGTTTTCTCCAGGTGAAGTTTATAGAAATACTTTCTGCGGTGTGTTGGTTTTAAAACCAGCAACCAGGAAAAATACAACAATATATGCATAATAAGCACACTCTGGTACTAAAAAGCACGCATGACATTCCATTCGTATTTTTAGAAAAGCTTTTTTATGATTAATGCGTGCAGGCTACGCTTATAACTGGAAAATCAATGGAAAAAAGAGCAAAAGTGGGACAATTCTGGTGAGTGCAAGAAGATGTAAACGAGGGATAAAAAGTAGCCGAACTTTCTGGAAGCGTAATAATGACTAACTTCCCCTTCCAGGATCCTCTGAGCCCCAAACGAAATTAATTTGAAATAATTAAAAATACCTTATTAAAATTATTTCCGGGCAAAACCACGCCGAGGCGATTTATCTAATTTCATTAAATTTCCGCCATAATTTCCGTCCTGATTGTCATTTACGGTTCATGACGATTCAATTAAGTTTCTGGTTATTTAATATTCCTTTACTGCTTCAAAAGGGTAGCGGTAGATGCATTTTTCATTTGTTACTACGTAATTTGAACTTCGTGCTTCATACTTCATACTCCGCACTTCATGTGTGAATAAGTCAGTAACTCACTGCATCAGCTCGCGCTTTGGGCAAAAAGGGCCGACAGTTATTGCGTCCTGAATTCCCCTAAATATAGAATTTATGAACTAGTAGTAAATAAAGTGTGCCTAGAATTTATCTACACAACTACCGCTTTGATATACAGGGTGTTTTATTAAAACCTAGAAATGTTGGTTTTCTCAAAACAGCATTAAGATCATCTTCCTAGATGCCCACGATAAATTAGATGACAACACGGAATAGAAAATGTATCCTTCTTTTCTGGTGCTTCTTTACAAATTATCAGCGAATCGCTAGAAGGCGCACGAGTTTGGGAGGAAAAATTGTAAAAATCATAAAATCGAGCATTATGCCAAAACTTAAGATACAGTATACAGTATCTTAAGTTTTTTCTGTCAGATTTTCAAATTTCTTTCTGATTTGTAAACTAAATTAATTAAACTAAAATTGGTGCTGCTTTTGTGTTCCAATTTTATGCAGAATTAATTATAAGGGACCAAAGGTAAAATACTTTTGGGTAATTATGTTTTTTTATATATTCTCCAATTTTTTTTCCAGCTGCCCAGATTTTGTAGACTGCCTATTTGGAAAACACTCTTAAGTACAACCTTTTGTAATTCCTATACTATACATATTATAATAGAATATTAATTTTTATAATAATACCAAACTAAATATTTTTTTAAAGTTTATTTATTTATTCAGAAAAAAGAACAAAAATATAAACATTTATACAACAATCATTATTTAACGTCAATTTAGGATTTCAGACAGAAAAAAAAACAATCTGGTATAAGGAAATCCTAAATAAATAAAAAAAGCTGAATAAAAATAAATGATATATGTATAAACAGAAACAATTAACAACTTATAACATATTCTATAAAAACGTGTTTAAATCTAAAATAAGCAGTAACATACGCTTTTTAACCAAAAAAGAAAATAACAATATTTAGAGTTGATAATATACATAAAAATTACAAGAATTAGAGATCTTTTATTTTTGTTAGATATAGTTTTTTTAGCCTTACACCAAATTTCTTTGGATCCTTTATTTCTTTTAGGTCATTAGGCAGTCTATTGTATTGATTTACTGCAGTATGGGTATAATTTTTTTTTCCAAAATTTGTACGTATAGAGTTAATATGAATATTATTATGATTTCTTGTGTGATGATAGTGAATTTCATTATTTTTATTTAGTTGAAAGTCGGAAATTGTGTTATTTTGAATGGATTTATGAATGTACTTACAGTTTTCAATTGTAATGATCTCTTTTAAATTTAGTGTGTCAGCTAACTCATATACTTTATTAGTGTTTCTAAGATAAGGTAACGAGTGAATAATTTTCAAAATTTTGGTTTGTGTTCTAGACAGTACATTTAAGAAACAGGTAGGCGCTTGTTACCAGGTAGTGATGTTATATGTAATATGTGGTAGTACATAAGCATTATACAGCATTTTTTTATACTTAATATCTAAGTAGTTGCATCTTTTTAGAGCTCCACAAAAAGAATTTATTTTACTTTTTATTTTGTTCAAATGCAGATTCCAGTTTAGCTTATTATTAATAATCATGCCTAGGTATTTAATTTTATTGTCTGTTTTTATAGGTTGGTTGTTGATTTGAACCATTATATTTGGAGCTTCTTTATGTTTTGCTTGAAAAGTAATAATGACACTTTTATCCGTATTTAGTGTAAGTCTATTCCCAATAAGCCAGCTATTTAATTTTTGCAAGTCATCTGGAATTACAGTTTGAAGTTCATTCTTGTCTTTATTAGCATATAACAGGATAGTATCGTCGGCATACATGTTAATTTTACCAGATAATTTAGCCCTATTTATATTTTCGACATATAGGGTAAACAATAAGGGTCCTAGAACAGATCCCTGGGATCTACAATATTTAATAATTCTGGATTACTTAAGGTGTTATTAATCCTGGTTCTAATTTTTCTATTGTAAAGAAACGATCTAATTAAATTATTGGATACACCCCTAATGCTCATCTCTTCTAGGAATGTCAAAAGAGTCTTATGCTCAACAATGTCAATTGCCTGTTTTAAATCAAGGGAAACGGCTACTGCATATTTTCCACGATCCAAATTGCTGTTAACAAAATTCACGAGATCAGATAAGGGACTTTCGGTGGCTATGTTATCCTTGAAACCATATTTGATAATCTTTTTTTTATCACTTTCTCAATTATTTTGGAGAAAGTATTGGCAATTGCAATAGGTCGGTAGTTATTGATGTCTATTTTGTTACCACCTTTGTGGATAGGTATAACATAGGCTTCCTTTAAGGTTACTGGAAAACAACCCGATTCTAAAATTCCGTTAATAATATTGACTAAAGGTTTATTAATTAAATCTTTCAAATTTTTGACTACTTTGACAGAAATTCCATCTGGTCCGACACTATTGGTATTTTTAAGTTTATTGATTATGTTATTTACTTCTTACTTCGATTTTATCAGTTTCATATATACAGGGTGTCCCATTTGACGTTGGCCTGTATGGGTATCATTGTTATTATTGGAGATAGAAAGTTGGTTAAATGGACAATGTAGTAGAGATTTTTTTGAATATTAATAATTGATTTACAAAAAATTTGAATATCGCATCGTTCCAAGGCTATCTTGAAAAAACAAGAAAATGCGATTTTAAAATATGACTATAACATCGTTATTTTCGGTGGTACCAAAAATGTTTTTGACATAATACAGACAATTTTTTGTGTACAATGCAGTAAAACAAATGAATATTTTTTTTCGTTAACGGATTGACCAGAAATGAACCAAACTTATTTTTTTCTTATGGCACCCATATTGGGGTTACACATATTCGGAATCAGTATTTTTTTCTGAGTAATTTGGTATACAACTAACATTGGACTTTAAGAGATAATTGTCAATAACATAAATGTAACTATTTGAAATATTAAATGTAAAATAAATCTTAACACATATGTCTTGACAGTTTACATCTATTCAAAGCCATTTTTGGTTAGTAAAATAAAATTATTTCTATTTTTCTTAAAATATTACATGTGATATATCAAATTACTCAGAAAAATACAATAATTCCGAATATGTGTAAATCCAATATGGATGCTATAAGAAAAAATAGTTTGGTTCATTTCCGGTCAATCCGTTGGCGAAAAAAAATATTCAATAGTTTTACTGCATTGTACACAAAACTTGTCTGTATTAAATCAAAATAAATTTTTGGTACCACCGAAAATAACGATGTTATAGCCATATTTTGAAAATCGCATTTTCTTGTTTTTTCAAGATAGCGTTGGAACGATGCGATATTCATTTTTTTTGTAAATGAATTATTAATATTCGAAAAACTCTCTACTACTTTGTTCATTTAACCGACTTTCTATCTCCAATAATAACAAACGTCAAATGGGACACCCTGTATATATCAAACTGATATAATCGAAGTAAGAAGTAAATAACATAATCAATAAACTTAAAAATTCCAATAGTGTCGGACCAGATGGAATTTCTGTCAAAGTAGTCAAAAATTTAAAAGATTTAATTAATAAACCTTTAGTCAATATTATTAATGGAATTTTAGAATCGGGTTGTTTTCCGGTAACCTTAAAGGAAGCCTATGTTATACCTGGTAAAGGTGGTACCAAAATAGACATCAATAACTACCGACCTGTATATTGAGTTATTATTAGTAATGTTAGCTAAAGTCGGAAATGAATTGAAATTTGGTATGGATTTTAGATTTTTTAATAATTTTGACCCCACGTTACAGAAATATGAGTTGATATTATCAGCGATGTTGATCGGGTTTGACAAAAGAGAATCATTAATTTTAATTTTGTGTATGAGATGGTCATTACTGGAGGTAGAAAGTGCTCTACCATGTACAATGTCATTTAGAATACTCCAGATTTTTTTAGAGTTACTATCTGCCATTAAGAGTTTATTTTCATAATGTATTTTTTTTGTTTTGATATTTTGTTATTAATCATGTTTTTAAATCTTGTATCGGCTTACAATCGCCTTGCCTGCAAATATTCATGACATGAGCCATACTGATTGACGTTACGAACCTTATCACATAAATAACTATTATGTACTTGCATACTGCATATCGTGGGCGTACAAGGAAAACCCACTAAGTCCAGTTTTTGAAAGAATTGAGTTCTATCGTGTATAAGTCCATATTAGTGTGATACAACTTACAAGAAAACCTTAAGTCCACCGTGCGCTTATTAAGGAAAATTATTTTGACTATTAAATATTAAAACTGGATTTTACACTTATAACATTAAAATGCGTTTTTCTTGAAAGTTGCAATTTTGTGACTTAGTGGGTTTTCCTTGTACGCCCACGATATAATGTCACCATTACGTGCCTCAATTTGATTGAGTTAATGACTTTCTATGTCGGTTTGAGGCCCATAAGGAAATCATTATAGGCATATTATAGGTGATTTTAGGCGCCAAATCATAGGTAAACGTGTTGAGGCTCAATAGAAAAATGATCTTTATTATGAAGACTTTTATTAAAATTACTTCTCACAAATATTAATGTCAATCAAATCAATCAATTAAAAACATAAACAACTATAATAAACAACACCTCACTACTTGATTATCATTACTAAAATAATGTTTACATCTCAACAAAACGCCCACAATGATTACAAAATGTCTCAAATTTATGAAAATGGAAGCAGATAAAGTTTAGTATGTAATTCGGATCGTTAAGATCCTTATTGACTTTAGGACATAAATAACAAATAACTATTATGAACACTGGTGAATTACCTAAAGAATAAAGGCCATTCACATAATCCTGTTTTGTTAAATAATTTGCGAACCAATAGACTTTGATTTGTTATTTGAAAACAAAACTTCTGGAGCGCCTTATATCTTAATATGTGAAAACGAGAGATAAAAAACCATGGCGTATGAGTAAATTCACCTTAAGACTCCATATTTAGCAAACCAGCATTAAACGCAATATTCGAATGATCGGCGTATAGACTTGAGTATAAAGATCGTCTGAAAATTTTTAATTCTGTTTCGAGGTATTTAGGTATTGTTAGAGGTTTATCGTCCTTGTGGGTATGTAATTAATTTGCCTATATTTAAAATTGAAATTCAAAATTTAAGGAAATGAAGTTGAGAATTCCAATCTTGGAAATGGGGGCAAAATGACTGCAGCAATGCAGATGTGGGTAAATTTGCGATCGACGAAGGGAGGCGGCAATTCCGTGCATGGCACAAGGTGTAACGAGCTATAAACACGCCAAACTGTCTTCTCTGAGTTCCCAGTTCTATAATAGCTCACGTGATGCACTAAATATACATCAACATTGCAGTCAAGATAAAAGAACGTTCACCCGCACATTCAACCCTTTTTAAAGTTTATGATTTTACATTGCTCCACTGATGTTTTTGTTGATGTCCAGCTTGTTCAACTAAACATGCTGATAATTTAGAGCTGTCTGTTGCTAAACTTGTTTTTCACATCGGCGAAGTATTTATGGCTGTGTTATAACGCGTGTTCAATGGTAGCAAAACAAAACCACTTTTTGGGGGATGGGATGTGAAACTCATCAAACGAGCATTAGATTAGCTTTGAATGCAATTTGATAACTAAATTTATTTTCATGATGAACACGAGTACACAAAGTGCTTTATCAAGAAAAAATCTAGAATGCGTGTTGAATTTAATTGCGTACTTCAACTTCTTTACATTAAATTTAATTTGCATTCCTAATTCCCGCTGTTGTCTCATCATCGATTAAAAGTGAAGCTTGTTATAAACAAGAGGCTTTGATGTTTATGATAATGCGATTTTATTTTCGTGCCTATTTAATCTTTAACTTAATTAAAGGAATAAATTAAATACATTTATTCCTCGTATTCAGCGAGGAAATCTTGGAATTTATAGAAGGAAAATCTATCTGGAGACCTGCCCCAAAGCGAAGCTTCGCTTGACACAATTCTAAGAACTTGGATTTCCTAAAACGACCGTGTCTTGTATCATTATCCTCCTTACAACTTTCTATATTTCAACACTATTTTCGTTTTATATTTTGCAACTCCAAGGTTTCTGTAAATCGATATAGTTTTTATTTTTGTTTAGACGAACGCACCTTTGTTGAAACTTTGTAACTTTGAAAGAAAATTAATGGGAAAACGTACAACGTTATAGTTTTTGTTTAACTTTTTTACGACAAAGGTGCAAAAAGATTAATTTCCTGGCAGGTTTCAAATACATATTTCATCCTTATATGTAGAGTTTTTAGTTTTACTGATATTATTGCAGATTAATTACAAAATTTTATTATAATGGAAGCTATAAAGCTAACTGGATAATTCAAAATCAAATTATTATATCATTTTCAGCTCTTTTATCGTTAAAATATTTGTTCAGTAAATAATATTAATTCTCGCTTTCATCACCAACTGTCATAATTCATAGTTATTGTATTTTAAATACATTTTCCAAACAAAGGAATATTTTTCAATATTTAGTATATTTAAAATAAATGTATTGATTTTGAATATTTTAATACTCACGAATAAAAGCTTGAATGTTTTACTCATATTCAATAAGTTTTTTATTTTAATTAATTAAAATAAATATGATTTGAAACAAAATATCTCTAATATTTAAATATAATTATTGGAGTTGCTTTCAAAATGGAAATGCTACACGTTGTGATTACCTCGAGGAGGTAATTTTTTAAACTCACACCAATTTTGGGATGCAATTATTTTTTAGGCTCTATTAATGTAAAGCTCTAAGAATCATGTACACATTTTGAAGTAGAGAGTAAATACGAACGTTCAACTGTTACAAATAGTAATTTTGTGGGTTAGATTTATTCCCAATATCGATGATTCTTAAACACGTAGCCCTTTGATTTTTCACCAAAAAACTTACCGATTATTATCTTTAAAAAATGTCATCTTGCCCGCCACATATTATTATTTAGTTAAATTAAATATATACCAGACCAAAGTTGATTAGAGGACGTATCAAAAGTTACAATGAACTAGTAACGCCTGTTTAGACGGGTTAGAATGTTACCAAATATCTGCTCCCAAATCGACTCAGATGCTACTGCACATTGCGCAGTTGCCCATGAGTCGGTTTGGGAACATAATTTTATTAATAAATTATGCCCGTCTAAAACGGCCTTTACAGATGTTACAAATTAATTTTCAATGGTTATGTTTTTTTACCAACTTTGCTCGAGCTGAGCCAATCATATTCTATCTCATTTTCTCCCATAGAACTAAAAAGAGAAAGAGATTTGCTGGAGCAAATCAGTCAAATTTTGTTAAAAAAACACAACTATTATAGCACGTACATATACTCAAGTAAGGAACTAAGTTTTTACAAAACCGAGTAAAGCTATGGTCAAAAATATTACATGCATCTTGAACACTGTTGTAGCCTGTAGCCTCTCACCATATTATTATTAGAGTTGCTAGCAGTATTGTAAAAAGTAAGTGCATTTCTGGAGAAAGCGTGTACTTTTTATCTTGTAATGGGCCTTTCCAAGAATTTTTTAATTTTTGCTTAGTCTTAAAGATAAAGTTAAAATAAAAAATAATATCAAATCAATTTTTTGATACCTTTTGTGTAAGAGCTAAAAATTTTATTTTATGAATCCGTGACGTCATAATGTTCAAAAGTTCTAGTCCGGCAACGTTGTTGGTATCCCCTATCGTCTTGTCCACCGCAAAGCTCTATAAACTCTGTTTTGACAGATGACGGTTACACAAGCTAACCAACAAGGAAATAAATTTGACATTTGCAATCTGTCATCACCGATCACAGACTCTAGAGCTGGTAGAGTTGATAGAGACGACTGCACACGAGGAGACACCATAGGAACATCAGCAACGTTGCCGCTTTTTTGAACACAAATAAATAAATTAATTTGATTTTTTTGGTGCCCTAATTAAAAACAAACCAGCCCATTAAATTAGGTTTTTTATGAGCTATGCATAGTATAAAATTCATTGAAAAATATTTTACTGTGGAAATAAGGCCTATTGGTCAAGAAAACAATTCCCAAAGTTAGGGTCAAATGTTTAGAAACACCCTGAATATTAATAACTAATTAATTATTTATTTCGGCCAGATATTTTTTAAATAAACCAATTAATTTAACGCCTTTTTACAATAAATAAACAAATGTAGTAAATATTTTTTTGTTACAGGTAAGAATCCAGTTACATAATTCAAAGGAGTAAGTATGTAGTAAGTAGATTGTTTAAAGTGAAAGTTTAAAATGGCGCTTATGAAATCCGTGAAATTTTTAAATCAAACTATTAAAAGTATTTAGATTCTACTATTATTGGGGTATGTGAACACTCACTAGGAATTGTTAAAATTTTCTTCGAGGTAATAGTACTATTTTTTTATTTGTAAAATTGATAAAAATCATAACATAAGGAAAGTTTGCTAAATTTATATCTGCACTCTAATAACGTACAGAGTTAATTAAACAAGAACACGTGTTTGGTGAGGTTTAAAAAAAAGCACAAGTATTAAAAAAGAAACAGAACATTTTTCGGCATTACCAATCTATCGATGTAATGACATTGTCGAAGAATTGGTAATGTCGATGAAAAAGAAGTGTCGATGAATAAATAACGTCGATGATTTTGAAATTCGTTTGAAATTCGTTTGATATTTTTTTCTATTGAAGCTATTTTAAAATTTCTTTTTTTTTGGTACACAGGAGAGTCTTATGGCTACCAATTTCTTCTTGTTTTGTTTTTGTAAGTCAAACCAAATACTCATACCGCAGCAGAAAAACGGGCTCTTTTCAAAAAACGTTCGCTTAGCGGCGTTTTCCCCAAAAATAATAAACTGATTGAAATAATATTTTTATTCCATTTCTAGCAATAAGTTAAAGAAAAAAGCTTTGATATTTAACCCTTACAAAGTTTAGACAATGTTTATCTTCAACACAATTCAAAATTACCCTTTGGAGGCTATCAAAAAATCTCAAAAAAAATGATAATAATAGATCTAACGTTTACAAAGATCTGAACCAAATTTCACCTCTTCAAAGATTAGCGGGTGGAACGTATATACTCTGTATAGTCAGCATAATCATCAAAAGCACTATTGATGAAGATGGAGGAAAGAAGTGCTCTCAAATTCAACTCACGTAGTACACTACTTGATTCCGTGTACTGATCAGAAGAAACACCGCAAAGAACCATTTGTGCCCTGTCAGACAGATTTTATGAGATTTATGATGTTTTGAGGTACACCGTTTTCATCCAGGCGATTTAAAAGAGTATTGTGGTCCATTCGATCGAAGGCTTTAGTCAAGTCTGGGTATACTACGTCCATTTGTTTTCTCAGATCCATGGCCTTAGATATGGCTTGTGTGATGCTAAGTAAATTAATGGTAGTAGATCGTCTTGGGAAGAAACTATATTGGAAAGGCGATATCTTTACCGAACTATAAATTATCCCACGAAGAAGAAATTTAAAGATTTTTGAAAAAATATCCAATATTGTTATTGGATAATGCCAATCTTTTACTATAAAGCTAGGTATAAGATCTACGCCTGTTGTTAAACTAGGTTTAACACTCTGTAATTTCTCAAAAACTGGAGCTTCAGAATAAAGATTATTGCCCATAGTAGAATTTAAAAACTGCAAAGGCATTACCAATATCAACAAGATTTTTTGAGCATTGACCGTCTACATATATTTCTCCTTGTATACCTACTAGAAACAATTCTTTTTGATTTGATAAATGACCAGAAATATTTTGGATCCCGTTTAAGCTTACTCTCAGAGAATTTTATATGTTTAATTTGATTTGACCTAATTTTCAATTTTATTTCTTTTTGGAGCTCCAAATCGAAATCTATTGAAACAAGATATATTGCGCAGATACATTCTCTTTAAAGCACATTTTCTAGTTATGGCAAATATGGTCTGTTTAGAAAAGTTGGAGGGATATGAATATCTGATATTATTCTTTATCTGTTTAAGCAATTGTTGATCAAAAGTTTCATATAGCTTCTCGTATATAAGATTGCGTACCGAATTAACATCATTACATTAATATAAAAAGTAAAAGTTGATCTTACACAAAATCCCATAATGATCCTCTAAATTCCTCGCTGATAAAGGTGGTAATAATATTATCAACTTTGGCCCCTTGGATTTAAAAAAATCAGAGCGCAAACAACCTAAAAAATCAAATATAACTTTTCTATGAATATAACGCAGCTAATTGGGGTTAACTTTGACTTCCAAACTTTTTAAAGTTCTAGTGCAGATTGCTAACAAAGGAAAGGAAATGAGCGCAAATAATTACTTTTTAAAGGACAATCGAATTGACCTTCTAAACCCAAATCCTCCACGCGTATGCTAAAGAGTCTTTAGTTTTAAAGGAGCCACAGATTGGGTATAGTTATTTTTCACCTGGAGGACTTCTTCACAGTTACGTCTACCTCAACTAGGTTTTTTAAATGGAAACCCATATTTTTAATACAATCTGAATCTAGCAAAATTATTTAATTATTTTTCCCTAGGTTCAGAATTCTCAAAAAATATAAATATTTAAATTGAGTAGACGTTATAATAACCATAAAGAAGTCTACCGAGTGAGAAATAAGTATGTCCATTCTCTAACTCCTTTTAAACATCACCTGAACCACGAACGAGATCTTAGTTTTCTATTTCAAATTTGTATGTTTTCTGATTTTTAAGCTAAATTAATTAGCCTTTTGCAGTTGTCGGAATTTAGTGGAGGCTGTACTTTATAGATGTTTGAAGAAAAACTTGATTTTAGGTTTATTTAGTAAAATGCGAATTTATAAATCTTAAGTTTTCTTTAACAAGAGTAATTTTGAGATTTTCTTTTACCAAAACTGTTGCTCTTTGCTACGATTTGAGTTTTATAAAACTCAAAATTAATGATTTTTTTAGTTCTTCGCTTTATTATTAAAATTAGGCTTTGAAATGTCCATAGACTCAACTTACAGAGAAATTAGTAGGTACAACCTGTGAAGTGTCACATAAGGTTGTACCTTATTGACGTTTGGAGAAAAAGATTTTTTTTCTATCAAGTATATCAAGTATAGTATCAACACTTTAATAATTGTAAAATGCAAAGAAATAATTCACTTTTTGTTTAAGCAATTTAAAATTTTATAAGCAATATCGCTCATTCATCCAGAAAAATACAGTTATACGAACGTACTTTCATTGTTATGATTTATCAATGATGAAAAACGGAAAACACGACTCATTCAGGGAGAGATTTTGCTCCATGACAACAAATCTCTCTACAGGCAGTTGTGAAGGTCGCTTCCAGTAACTAGAATTTCCTGGAACTGAATTACTCAGCTTAGAGCCCGAAATGGCAAAATGTCATTAAATATTCGCTGAATTAAATTCTACTCTTCGTGGAAATACAATTTTCATCAATAACGATTTCCAGTGAAGCGATTTGAACACACACGTGGAGCAAATAATTTATTCTATATTACAATTTTGTATTTCGTTTTTCTTGAGTATTAATACAGGGAATTCCCCCTTAGTAACTTCAAAATACCAACTTCAAAAAAGCAAAAATGGGCTGAGATTATAACTGCATTTAATTTTTAACCCTTCAGCATGGGCACCGACTAGAAACTATAGGAAAAACGCAAGTCTCGTACAATACCTGAATGGAATAAACACCTAGGTAATGTATTTGAACACTTTAATTTAACAGAATTACAGAAACATAGTAGTAGGTCTGGGTCTGTCGAATCGTTGGGATGGGACTTTATCATAGGTAATTTGTATTGCTGAAAAGGGGTTATTTTATTGAGCAAATCGTGCAGGTCTAATTTTAATATTGTGGAGTATCAAATATGTAAAATTTATTATTTTTATGAAATAATTTCTATAGAATACTTTTCAATTTAATGATGCAATTCTATACAAATCTGTAACTCCTTAGGCCTAAAAGGAAAAATCTGTAAGGTTTCCATATTTTCAGTAACCCTTTACAGTTTTGCACATAATTGCACCATTAATTAATAGATAAACATTAATTTCTCATTTAAAAAAAGTACTGATTCTGAGGAGTAA
The DNA here is from genome assembly GCA_963971135.1 of Stenus bimaculatus. NCBI lineage: Eukaryota > Metazoa > Arthropoda > Insecta > Coleoptera > Staphylinidae > Stenus > Stenus bimaculatus. The sequence continues at coordinate 46,397,370 of OZ020180.1, forward strand.
CAAAAGAGCTTTATTTTTTATTTTAATTTTACTTAAGAAAAAAACATTTTTGCCTTTGGAAAATGGACGTACCGTTAACATGTAGTGATATCCAAGATAATAAAAATATGACGGTTAGAGGTAGGACATGTAGACAGGTTATACGAGTAAAATTTTTAATGGTTTCTTTTTTTGAAAACCTGGATATCTTCCAAACCCAAAAACGTTCATCCAGTATCCGCTATTTTTTGTACTTAAATTTTGAATTGACAGATTTTGTATCGTGTTCCTGTCAATTTAGACACTAAAGTAGGTTTTAAATTTTAAGTTGTGTCGGTGAGATCGGCCATAAATTTTCCTTAAAAAAACCCATGTTGCCAAATTGTACAAGCCCAAAAAATATGTTTGCACCCCGCTAAAAACAATTCTTCCGGGGCCCATGCCCTTCAGTACACTTGCTATTTTTTCATAAAATACCTAATACATCTAAGTATTTCTAAAACTCCTGTTTCAAGCAACACGTCTGGCACATTTCTAACTGAATTCACTGTAACAAACTAACGTTAAATTTAATATTGAGAAAATTCAAATTACTTAAAATTAAAGCCTTTGATGTAAATTCTAAATAGCAACTTAAAGGGAGTATCATTAACAGTCTAGAAAATTCGTCGGTTGAAAATAAATGAAATTTGGAACGGTAAAGGAAAAGTAGAGGAACGAGATAGGCTTGTTGAGCATCAAAATTAGATAAAAGGAAGTATCTGCCTGAAAAAAATAATTTAAGTTATTGAAAATTCGTTAAATTTTATTTAAGAGACGGAAAAATTATTTTAAAATCCATTAAACCGTATTTTTTTACAAAGGGCGATGTTTAAGGATTAAGTCCTTAGGTCAGGACACCCCTGACTCGCGGCCCGCGGGGGCCGCTTGTGGCCTGTGGTGCTAAGATATGCGGTCCTCGTAATTTTAATTTTTTACTATAAAATACAGGGTGTCCCAAGTACTGCCCATGAAGAGATAAAAAATGAAATCGACAACAGTTTTTAATGGCATCAATTCCGTCCTTAAAATTATAATTAATTCAATTATTTGTAAACAAATTAAATATTTTATTGAAAATTAAAGCAAATATACAAAATGTTGCCCATTTTATTCAGGGTGTTTAATTTATTTACAAGCTCAAAATGACGGTTTCTAATTTTGTAAGTTAACGTGTCCGAGCGTTTTTTTTTTAATTGTACCGTTCAATTAATATTGAACATTAAAGCAAGTGTAGCTATTGTGGCAATTAGAATTACAAAATTTTCACTGTTGCGGCTCTTGCGATTTACATTTTTGGAGGTGAAAAAAATCATATCCCTTCATAATGAAATTTCTACATTTCTGAAACTTCATCAATCTTAATTTCATAATAATTATTATTATCCACTGAAAAAAATAATATTTAGAATGAAAAAATACCAATCTAAAAACTTATCAAATAAACTCCCAAGGTATTACAAAAATCGCTTTTTGCTCTATCCACGTCCGGGATTGCAATTTTTACCGATTCGCCAATTTTTCCAACTGGATGTTTCATTAATGAAGCAGATTTCATTTGTTTTGCCTGGATTGTAATATTCTTAACAGCATTCTTTCGTTTCCCTCATATCAATTTTCTCCAATACATTTTATTTATTATCAGTTTTATTAAAAGAAACATCAGGATTTTTTTGAAATTTGGTTCCTCCTGTTATACATATCTGGATGTAGTTTGGCTCTTTGGAACAAGCTATGCTTTGTTCTTCATTATTATATTTTTCTCTGATTTAATATTGCTTACCCTTTTAGCAAAAGATAGTTAAAATAAATTTAAGTCTTGAAAATTATTCACACGGTCCCAAAGGGTTCAAACGGTCTTGTGATCTTGTAATAAATAAATACGATTTTCCGCGTTTTCATACTGCATGCCAATGAAATGAATTAAAATTTGTATCATAAAACCTCCATAAAAAATTAGCATACTCCCCTTTTTCTCTTAAAGGTGGAAATTCATGATAAGTTTAAAATTTTCACAAAACTTCAGTGTCATTCTTCAAAATACGAAATAAAAATATTTAGGTCAAAAGAGAGGTAATCTTGTTGTTTGCTGGCATTTTCATACAGTGGTGCAACCTTTGCAGGACCAGATTTCTTAATAGATAGAATATTGTTTTACATAAAATTGTAGATCACGTTTTATCTCTTTTTACTTTAAGAGCGTTTCTTTAGGTCAGCGATTTTTACAAAATATTGTAATCTGAAAATTTACGAAGAAGGCCTCCTTTTAACATCGAGCCCTTGGCCCTGGGCCTTGATCCAGAGTGCCCTATCCCCTAAATACGGCCGTGTCCTTGATTAATGGTTTCCGCAAGTTTTCCACTTCTTCTTTCGTTCTTCTTTTTGACACTTGAAACCCCTGTGATGGAAGACTACAAATTTTAAGGTCGATTCTACCTTTGGTACCAAAAATTGCTTCAGATATACTGCATTTTGTTCCTTCATCATTTGGATAAATTTTATACCTTTACTCCATATAGTCGGTTTATTATTATTTAACCACGTACTTACAGTATTTTTAACAACCGGGAGATAGTGACTGAAAAATTGGTGTCATTTTTTACAAGTGGCACCCATTGAGTGGTCGAATATCATGATTAAAAAAACGAAAATTATAGCCGCACCACTGGACGTCGGGGGGTAATCGGATTCAAGCGATTTTTTACACGAAAATTCTTGTATTTTCAGGTAGTCAATAAAAAAATATTCGGCGGAAGCGTAATGCCATACTGATCTTATGAAGAAATATTTTTTAATCACGTGATTAACGATAACGACGTCTCTAAATTTTTCATCACGGTCGCTGAATACACGCTATTAAGTGCGAAACCCTAACAAGCGAAACATTTAAAAGCGAAGTTTCATAAGCGCGAAACTTGTAGGAGCGAAACCTTTAAGCGCGACACCTTATAAGAGCGAAACCTTTTAGCGCGAAGGCCTTTAAGCGCGAAAATACATCCTTTTTTCTGGGACGTGATGGTTTTGAAATCAATACCCTAAGAAATTAGGTATGTATATGCATAATCTCAGAACTAATAGCGTCCATAAGAATGATCAGGGAAAATAAATATTTTCAACATGTTACTTCGATATCAATCTGAAGGCCTTTATAGACGGGTTAAAATGAGTCGATTTGGGAACAAATCGACTCAGATGGAACTGCACATTGCGCAATTGCATCTGAGTCGGTTTGGGAACAAAATTTTGGTAATAAATTGTGCCCGTCTAAAACGGCCTTGTGGTCTGTTGAAGCTGGCGATAGCACAGCTAAACGTTACAAAAAGAGTAATGTGAAGTAATAAAAAACTTTTGTCCGATTAGCCAACGAGGTTTATTTTCCCCGTGTATGCATAATGTTTTTTCTGCGTAAATGAACAAATTTTGTCATTACCTATTAAAATTAACGAAGAATATCCCTGTGGAGAATGAAATTATTAATTACTTATTTTATTTTATTATTCTGATTATTAAATTTATACAGAGTGTTTACGGTTCACCCGTCAACTTTTTAAAAGGTAATAGAGGTGAAAGCAAACCGAATGACAAAAACCCGTCTTAGTAAAACCTTCTTTATAAGGGAGTTACAGCACTTTGAAGGTGCTGCCAAAAGATGTTCCAGTGAATGGCTGCACAGAGCGACCCTTTAACCCGTATTCAGTGATCGTGATGAAATATTAGACGTCGTTAACGGTAAACACGTCCCTAAAAATATTTCTTTTTAATCATGTGTTTAACGTTAACGACGTCTCAAAATTTTTCAGCAGTGTCACTGAATACAGGCATTGCCTTCAACATCACAGTGATAATTTCTAACAATTTTTATAATTTTGTTTTGTCTTTTATTTTGTAAACGGTGTGCATCTTATCGAGTTAGAATAAGAATATCTTTTTTCTTTAAAATTAAATAAAGGATATTATTTTGAATGTAAAAAGATTTGATATTTAACTCCCGAAAAGTTTAGACAATTTTTATCTTCAACCCCCTTCAAATTACCCTTTAGAAGCAACCAAAAACTCTAAAAAAATAATAAGATTTCTAGAGTATTTAAGGATATAAATCCTTGGTATAAAGCAAATATGAAAAGTATAATGTTAACCGTCTGGAAATAAACGCGTAAAAACTTACTTTTTAGCATCACCTTCAAAGGACTGTAACTCCCTAGGTTTTACAAAGAAAGTTTTACTAGGATGATTTTTTGGAAATTGACTTATTTTCACCTCTGGCATCACCTCTTCAAAAGTTAACGGGTGAACTGTAAACACCCTGTATAATTGGCCTTTCCCTGAAGAATATATTTCAATGATTTTTGTTTTATACATAGGTCTAAGGAAGATGATTCTATGTACCTAATCACTTATTAATTAGTGCAGTAGAAAAATTTATTTTAATATTTTTTAACTCGTGACGTCATACCAGTGATTTTGAATGGCAACATTGAATATATAGGTTCTTTTAAAATTTAGGATACTATTTTATTTATTTCGACATTTGAGACAAGTAGTTGGCGACTAGGCTGTTAGATTTAATCTCTTTTTGAAACTTTTACCACAAAATAACATTATTATAGACAATGATACGTTTTTTAAGGTGAGTTATCATTTAAAGATTTTTGTTAAACCACCCTAACCTATACTAGCACTATCTAAATAAGTAAATTTTAAATTGAAGCAGAATAAAGTTGTTATGGGTTGATATGTATCCCTACTCGTTTAAAGGTCTTCGCGCTTAGAGGTTTTCGCGCTTAAAGGTCTTCGCGCTTAAAAGCCATCGCGCTAAAGGGTTTCGGTCTTATAAGGTGTCGCGCTTTAAAGTTTCGCTCCTTCAAGTTTCGCGCTTATGAAACTTCGCTCTTAAACGTTTCGCTTGTTAAGGTTTCGCACGTATTGTGTTTCGCGCTTAAAGGAATTCGCTCTAATAGCACTTCGCTCTTATCAACCTTCGCGCATAAAAGTTTCGCGCTTATAAGATATTCCCTTTAAAACAGGTTAATTTAAAAAAAAAATGGGAAACTATTTTTTTGCAACTAATTATACAGTGAGCGGCAAAATTATGGAATAAATTCAATAAAACTGAAACCATAGGTTTTTCAAAAAAAAGTTTCGAATAAAAGTTGTTTGGTTTAAAGGTATAATCACTAAACATATTTTTATTTTTTATTTAAAATTTGTTTTCAAGGTCATTTCAAGGTCAACATTGTTTTTTTAAATGCAAACCTATATTTTTTATAAAAGAAATTTACAGCTCTTCAAAAAATAAACAACTTTTATCTAAATCATTTTTTTATACCATTTTTAGTTTTGAAGTTATACCGAGTTTAACATTTTGGATCGTAAACTTTTATCCCATTGAAATCAAGTGTACTTTACCTTAAAATGTAATTATGTGATGACGTCATCATTTTGAAAGGCCAACAACGTTTATTTGAATTTAGCATTTTAGATCGTAAATGTCTTAAAACATAACTATTTTGTCCGATTAAAGCCAAGTGGGACTTAAAATGTGAAAGAATCTACATTAGCATTACAAACAATAAACAAATAATACACTTTTGAAATTTTTTGAATGTTGTATAACGAATTTCAATCGTATTAAATTGATTGATTTTACAAAAGGCATGATTTTTGGCTCGACCAGCGTTTGCTTAAATTTAATAATATCATTTTTATTAATCGCCTTGCAATAACGTAAGCAAATAAAATAATGGCTCGCTTAAATGAAACTCAACGGATTGAAATTTTGATTCTCGTTGGATGCGGAGATAAGACCAGAACTCAGCAAGAGGTATGCACTATGTTTAATGCAAAGTATCCAGATAGACCTATCAGCCAATCTACGGTTAGTAAAATCGAGAAAAAATTTAGAGAAACTGGACATGTTAAACATATTCCAAATGCCGGGCGTCCTGCTAAACTTAGGGAAAATGTTAAAATTGATATTTTGTTAAGTATTGAGGAGAATCCTCATAGTAGTTTTCGACAAGTTGCAGCAGATAATGAAATCAGTCAGCGATCTGTATTACGTTTTTTAAAACGAGAAAAGTACCATCCTTATAAAATACAACTAGTCCAGGAGCTCAATGAAGATGATCCCGATCGCCGGATGCAATTTTGTGAAAATATGCAGGATTTATGTAACCGCAATCCACAATTCCTTCGCCAAATCGTTTTTTCGGACGAAGCCAGTTTTTCCTTAAATGGCGTAGTGAATAAACAAAATTGCCGGTATTGGAGCAGAGAGAATCCTCATTGGATGAGTGAGGATCATACTCAATACCCTCAAAAACTTAACGTTTGGGCGGGCATAGTTGACAATCGAATAATTGGCCCTTTTTTCTTTGAAGAATCACTCACGGGGCAGAGGTATCTAGAGTTTTTAAGAAATGATCTTGTACCTGCCCTAGCAAACATATTTCCGAATGAAAATGATCCTGACTTACCAAATCCTAACATCTGGTTTCAACAAGGTGGTGCACCTCCACACTTTGCACGTCCAGTACGGGAGTTTTTAGACACCTACTTTCCTGGGAGGTGGATTGGCAGACGAGGACCGATGGAATGGCCCCCAAGGTCCCCTGACCTAACACCCCTTGATTTTTTCTTGTGGGGATATTTAAAATCCAAAGTCTATCTAAACAAGCCACAAAAACTAGAGGATTTAAAAGATCGACTTAGGTACGAAATTCGTAGAATAAGTCCCGAAGTCATTCGCAATGTTCAAGAAGAATGTGGTCATCGGTTTGCCTATTGTCAAGAGGCCGGTGGATGCCAATTTGAACATCTGATTTAATAGAATTATGGGTTTGATATGAATTACATTATTTTTTTATTAACTGTATTTAGTTCAGTTTTTATTAGTATTAAAATGCTTTTTTAACATCCTTTAAAAAGCAGAAAAAATGTTGTTGCTATTTCAAAATGATGACGTCATCACATAATTACATTTTAAAGTAAAGTACACTTGATTTCAATGGGATAAAAATTTACGATCCAAAATGTTAAACTCGGTATAACTTTAAAACTAAGAATGGTATAAAAAATGATTTAGATAAAAGTTGCTTATTTTTTGAAGAGCTGTAAATTTCTTTTAGAAAAAATTTAAAAAAACAATTTTGACCTTGAAATGACCTTGAAAAAAAAATTTAAATTATAAATAAAAATATGTTTAGTGATTCTACCTTTAAACCAAACAACTTTTATTAAAAACTTTTTTTTGAAAAACCTATGGTTTCAGTTTTATTGAATTTATTCCATAATTTTGCCGCTCACTGTATATTCACGAAAATCACCATGCCATACCATTTCGACGGTTCAAAATAGTCGCCATACTGTCTTAAAAAAATAGACAGGTGAAAAAATTGACTTTTTAGGGCAGTATGGCGACTACTTAGAACCGTCGAAATGGTATGGCATGGTGATTCTTGTGAATGGCTATATGAATATAATTACTTGAAAAAAGCGCAAACCTGTAAAAAAAGTTTGCCAAAGTTTTTTAAATTAACCTGTTTTAATTGGTATGGCGGGGTATTACCCCCAACCGATCAGTATGGCATTACGCTGCCTCCGAAGTTTTTTTATAGACTACCTGAAAATTCAAGAATATATTTGTAAAAAATCGTTTGAAATCAGTAATTTTCCGACAAATTTGATTGATTGTTTTGAGATTAAGCCCCGACAACCAGCGGTGCGGCTATCATTTTCGTTTCTATAATTATGATATTTGACCCCTGATTGGGTGCCATACTTGTAAGAAATTACACCATTCTTTTGTCACTATCTCCCGGTCTATTAGGCCTTTCAACTGAACCTTGACTAAAATACCCATAGTTACGCATATAGGCAGTGAAAACAGATAATCTGTCCAACTGATAGCGGACATTGTTTACATTGCCCGGTCAACCTTGGAAATAAATATAGTAAAATATTGAAACATTACCTACATTGACCAATGTAGCTTTACATTGGACATTGTTCACAAACAATGTCCGGACATTGTTCACAATGACCGTATTTACCACTTGGTTCATAACCATTACAGATGCAAACCATAAATATTTTGCGCCAAATGATTTTTAAGTATATTTTTTTGATAAAATGTCCTATTGCTATTATGTAATTTTTAAAATTAATTATACGGAAGCAACAAAAAGGCAGATCACCCTGAATATTCTGAATAAATAGTATAAAGACAAAGGATTTAACTTTAATTTTTTATTATAGCCCAGAAATAAATATCTTTAGCTCTAAAAATCAATATGGTAATTAAAATTTAAACGTCAGGTATTTGGTATTTGTAAATAAAAAGGGATATTTGATAAAACCCTTTCAGGTCTAGCGTCTAATTTCGGCGTTTAAAATATTAAATTTTCCCGTACGAAACAATTTCGTGGGTAAAGTAAAAAATAAAGCAGGTGAATCTCTCGTAACTTCTTTTTTGTAAAAAGGGTCGTATTTATAAGGTGCGGGCAGCTTTTTTTTATCGCCGCACGTTCTGATAACGTGCCGCAGTTGTTGCGGTATTTTGTAGTCGACCTCAATTTTATCAACCCCATAAACCAGCCCTCGCATAATTCAACGCACTTTTCACTCTTTTCGTATAATAAAGAGATAAGTTTTAAAACTAATAATTTTGTTTGTAAAATCACGACTTGTTCTTTTATCTTGTCGAGAGTTCTGAGAGGGCAATAAGCCACACACAAAATGAAGCTTTTGTTAATCCATGACACAAGGGCTCGAAGAGAGCATTTAGGATCTTACAAACGAAAAGCTCTAAATATTAGTTCTTCCCGTGGAGGGGATTGGGAAAATGAGGAAATCGTAGGAAACGTTTAGCAATTATTGGAAATGAGATTTTTTATATGTGCGGCTATAAATTGGAAACAAAAGATTCGCGTTTTGCACGATATGCAAATGTTGCAGGAAATGATAAGGATATCTCGGGGAATAACTAATGCGACTGCATAAGTAAGCACTTTGTTACGGGTGATTTATAAATTAATTTCACGACTAAAGGACACTTACTACAACATCTGTTCTGTTCTTGGCATTCGCTCATTAACTCGAAATAATATTAAGCTAATAGAAATGAATAATGTTTGAAATTTATATTTTAGCTGAATCTGACATTTCGTGCTAAAGATTATCTAAAAATTACTCTTTTAGTTTCCACTTACAATTTTTTTTTCTCTACAAGAAAGTAATAAATTGCGATAAGGCTTTAAGTTAATATTTTTATTTCTTTTTATAAATCCTTGCAGATTTATTGAATTTTTAGATGTTTTTAATTCCGCTTTAAGTAGCATGCTTATGTTTATGGATTTTCCTCTTCAACTTTAATAGTAATTGCCCTATTTTTAAATAGAACATAACTTATAATTTAAACATAAAAAAAACGATAAGGAAATTTAGTTACTTATTAAAATTATAGCAATAAACATGGTAATAATAAATTAATGGTTTTCTTTGAGATTACTTACATAACATATGATCTACATATTATTTTTAGTATAATTATTATGAAACACATTTAACTAACTAGCATTTGAAATTAGTTGAAACACATTTTCGTGATTTAATTGAAAATAAAAACCCGGTATGAAGTCTTTTAAACCACAAAAAAAGAATTTTTTATTGTAAACCAAGAAAATTAGTCTTTTGTCTTCGAAAAACGGGTGGAGTTTTGGAAACTATTTTAATTACTCAAGTAAACCTCTGATATGAGTAATCGGAGTTTGCCCTGATTTTTGAGAGGATCTTTAGCAGTGGTGTTTGAAATACCTCAAAATTTTTGGTGTTTTTCGGTTTTTCTTCTTAGCAAGCATTTAATCTAAAAGCCCACTATTACCGAAAGTATTCAGAGGTAGGATTTTGTTTCAGCGACAGATTCTAAAACTCTAAAACAAAAAACAATGTAAATAATGAGGAAATGGCGGAAAACGATGACGTTTTGGCGATTCAATGGAATTTATTTAGATTTAGAATTGAACAAATACACTGAATTATATTTGAAGGTTTTTTGGGAATAACTTCTGTCCTAATTAACTTACATCAAAAATAAATATACCATATTAAAGCTCAATAAAAGCCGCATAAACTGGTACTAACCGCTTTGGTTGTCCGTTTAAAATAAACATTTTATAGCCCTCCAATAAAAACTCAATCACGAGTTTACAAATTTTTAATTATCATCGTACAAAGACAAAAGATATGTCAAAATATAGCATTTGACATGTAGATACCAATAGTATTAGTCACTATGCTTGTCCGACTCAATTAAGCGAGCAATTAATAATAAAAGTGTTATTTCAACATTTTTCAAATTTAAACGCGAATTACTACTTACAGGTAACTTGCATAAATAGCTTGTTAAATACAGCATTAAATTTTGATTAAAATGACATACGACATGTACCTTGTCCGTTAGAAATTAATTAACCAGAAGCCAACGACAACTTTAAAAACCAGTAAATAGCAAATTTATTTGTGATTTCGGCGATATGTGACATGTAGCTTGTCCGTTAAAAACTAAGCCGCTATGCCCAACTATAAGTTTCAATAACTTTTTTATGCATTCTCCCTATCAAAAGGAATTAGCGGTTAAACATTGAAAAAGTCATTAAAAACGTAATTTTTGCTAATTACACGACCAATTAGTCCGGACAAGCACAGCGACCTATACCATCGGATTCTACAATCAAAATACTGTCCTACGAGACCAATAAAGTTTTGCTGAGTTAATTAGAACAAAAGATATCATTATTCATATTTTTGAGTGGGTGTAAACGCTCCTAAACTTATAGTTGAGCATAGCGCATAGCGGCTTTGTTTGTAACGGATAAACTACATGTCACATATTGTCGTAATCACAAAAAAATTTGCTATTTACTGGTTTCAATAACTTTTTTATGCATTCCTCCTGTCAAAAGGAATTAGTGGTTAAACATTGAAAAAGTCATTTAAAACGCATTTTTCGCTAATTTCTCGAGCAATTGGGCCTGACAAGCATGATGACCTATACTATCGTATTTTAAATCGTGAATGCTGTTTTTTGCAATCTCAATTGTTGCTGTGAGTTGATTAGGGGAAAAAATTTATTTAATTGTCTTACGTCGCAAACTTGGTGAATGCGCGCCGTTTTTAAAGTTGTCGTTGGCTTCTGGTTAATTAATTTCTAACGGACAAGGTACATGTCATATGTCATTTTAATCAAAATTTAATGCTGAATGTAATGATGTTAATATCTTTTTTATGCAAGTTACCTGTAAAGAGTAATTCCCGTTTAAAGTTGAAAAATGTTGAAAAAAACACTTGTATTATTAATTACTCGCTTAATTGGGTCGGACAAGCATAGTGACTAATACTATTCTTATCTACAGGTCAAATGCTATATTTTGAAATATTACTTGTTTTTATACGATAATAACATAGATGATAATAATTAAAAATGTGTATATTCGTGATTGAGTTTTGGTTGAAGGGCTATAAGATGTTTATTTTAAACGGACAAGCAAAGCGGTTAGTACCAGCTTATGGGGCTTTTATTGGGCTTTAATATGGTATATTAATTTTTGATGTTAGTTAATTAGAACAGAAGTTATTCCCAAAAAACCTCTTATGGAGAATTACATATAAAAACTCATCGCTGGCAAACTTATCGCTAACATCTCGCCGGTGCAACTGATAACATTTCCACATAGTCTCTTGATCCATATTTCCTATAAACCAGTGTTCTAGGAGCAATTTGTATACGAGAAACAAATCTCTGCCTCATAGTGGAAATGACCCCATAAGTAAAATAGCTCTGCAATATTGAATTGTCTCCTTTTATTTAGATGTATTGTCTTTGTAAGAAGTAATTTTAATGACCCTGAAATGTCACCTTATGAGGGGGTATGTCACTAATCTCTCTAATTCATAGACTCGTGATCTGATGCTTTTTAGGATGTAGCTTCGTCGATTTGGTTGCGCTCCTCTAGTGAGTCCATTCTTCTGGTTTCATAGTATAGTATGACGAATTTTTGAAAGCACACTATGGTTTTTCTGTATTGATTGGCTTTTCCTATAAACTAATCTGTGCCATATACAGGGTGAGTCGGGAGGAGCGCGTCAAACTTTGGTAGTGTATTCTACACCTCAATACATGGTTAAAAAACAAAATGTTGTTATCCAATTTTTTTAAGTTTTCAAGTTATTTAGTTTCAAAATTTTAAGTAGGCTTAGGTATAGCACATTTAGCTTATTTTTAATTCATAGAACATTTTGAAAGATATCCCTAGGTGCCTATAAACATATTTTACGCTTTTCTATGAACACTAGCCATTGCTATTCTAAGTTCTTATAGTTTTTTTTATTAGAGCAGCAGCATTCAAAATTCGAATTAGTGCATCCCGAACACCAACCTTTTCTTTATAAATCTTAATTTTGACCCTATTTTTCAAGCAAAAATCTAATGATTGAAGATCTGAGGACCTTGAGGACAAGTTAAAACGACCGCGACCAATCCATGGTCCAAGAAAACCCTCACCCTGTATATTGTCTCTATTTTTTGAAATTATCCATTTTAGTTTTTCAGGATATCCTCAAGTTCGAATTAATATTCCTCTTCGTACCTCATAACTTTTTGCTCGTTCACATGCTATGAGTCATGAGTGGCACCATCGCTATTAAAAAATCCTTTTACACGATTATTGAATAAACGATTCATTACACTTGATTTTTTTGATAAATAATGATATTACAAAATTTTTAACATTGTTCAACATGCTCGTACCGTGTGCGGATCAATGGACCAATCACAAAGCTGCAGTATTACTAACCCATTGGGCAATGAGCAATTATGGGTAATTTCATTAATCATTAGGTAACCTATCGGGTAATGAGCAATGGATTTTGGGTAATTTCAACCACAGATTAAAATTTACATAGAAGAAATAAAGAAATATCAAAAATACGAAAAAAAATCTCAAAAAATTTGCATAAAAGCACCATAATATATAAAAAAATTGTCACTCAGACATCTTACGCAATTTCGGTCTTCGTGAAGAATGGCTATCATTTCTCGCTCGTTGAATAATATACTATATTTTCCACGACCATTGAATAATAGGTATATTATGTGTTTGTTTTCTGAAAAGTAATGATATACATTATCAACATCCCTATCTTTCCGCCAGAGTTTTGCTTTCCCACACACACATTTTGGACCAATCAGAAAGCTGCATATAAATTCCGACACTGTATTTTAGTTAACCTTACAATATAGAGGAGGCGCTACATGTAAACAAATGTCAGAAATACGATAAATAACCTTATCAAATTTTCATAAAAGCGCCGTAAAATAAAAATGTCGTGGAAATAGTAATTGACGTTACAAGTCCGGGAACTCATCTTTTACAGTACGAGTGAGACGTTTCAGGACGAAGCGACAAAGGAGCCACGTCTTGAAACTCGAACGAGTACTGTAAAAAGAGTTCACGGACGAATGTCGTTATGTATTTTATTTCATCCTGAATTATGAAATTAAATTCAAAATAATTTAGCAAATGCTTCAAATCTAGTTACATATTCCAAATTTGATTAGCAGCGGTCGTTTGGAAAATGTTTAATTTAAAAATGATTTCTGACGAAAATCCTATTTTGATTAAATTTGTGTTTCCAATAACAACACTTTCCCGTACTGCGGTCGTTATTTGCGTTTTCCCGGACTGAAACTAATAGAGTAAAGTACATGAATTTGACACAGGATGAAATAAAAGTATAGTATTTTACTCTCCAGATAATAGGCTATTCTCGTTCGTTGAATAATATACTAATTTTGTACAATTATTATCATGGTCGACACCATCGACAGCATCTTCAATGAATTCAATTTGACATTTCATTTGAGCCCCCCATTCATCATGTTCCTTTACTCAACTTTATTTTTTGTTTCTTTACTCAAAAAATAAACAGTTTTTCTTTACCCAACTTTATTATTTGTCCCTTTACTCAGCAAATAATAAAGTTGAGTAAAGAAACATTGTGAGTTTTACTCACATGAACTCAACACATCTGTGCTTCATACTTCATTGTTTCTCATTTTAAACTTGACGACCAGGAAGCATGAGGATCTCCTTCCAGGGTAATTGAATAAGCTTTCCTATACTTTTCATAAACAACAATAGCAGAAACGTTCATCAAAACAACATACTTACCATCCCTTATCACCTTCCTCTTCCTTATAAATGATCGTATTCCATTTTCGTTCACTGTGATGGTCTCAAATTAAACATTCCGACATCGCGGTGAAAACCTAACAAACATAACTTTTCTACAATTCAAAGTAGTGGTATTTATTCGGCGCAGAATTTAAAGAATTGAATGCTGAGCACTGGGCTTTAGAATTAAATGCTTCGTTAAGGAGCTATTCGAGAAAAACCGAAAATTCGAGGATTTTTAAAGTTCTGGAGGTATCTAAGCCAAATCTTAAAGAATTCCTTAGTTGTTTTGGTGGTACATGTATGGTATATTAATTGATTCTAAAGCGTGTTGCTATCAACCACGTTGTATATTATTTTGTACAGACTCTGACTTATGTAATAAGGTTTAGAATGAGGTATCTCTATCTGCATAAATTTTATGCTTAAAAATATAACTTTTTCAATTAACGTTTATATTTCTAGAAGGTACGTGACAAAGCAGTGGATTTCGAATTCTGTATTATAAATTCCATTGTCTTGTAACATTGCATGGAAAGTTGAAAAATATGGGAACTGAATGTTTGTTTTTCATCGAATAATATGGATTTAATTTCCTATTATAAAACATCACTAAACATTTTTTTAAGTTGATATCTAAATCATTTTTTTCGCACCTACTGACGACCTTGCAGCAAAAATGGGGTAGCTCCTTTTTCGTTCAATTTTGAGTTATTACTTTTACTTAAGAGGATAGTCGGCAAATTTGAGCGCTTGATTTTGAAATTCGCTTGATATTTGTGGTTTTGGTCATATTTTTTTCCATTGAAGCTTTTTTTAAATTTCTTTTTTTGTTACACAGAAGAGTCTTGTGGGTACCAATTTCTTCTTTTTTGTTTTGGTAAGTCAAACCAAATAATCATACGGCAGCAGTAAAACGGGCTCTTTACAAAAAATGTTCGCTTAGCGGCTCTTTGAAACATTCTAAAAAACTAATTGAAAATAATATTTTTTTTCCAACACTAGAAATAAGTTAAGATATAAACGAAGACTTTGATGTTGGTTTTTTTGTTTTAAATATATTTTTAAGCTATTTACAGCATCCCAAAAAAAAAGTAAAATTTTAAGAAATTTTTGGGATGCTGTAAAAAATTTAAAAATATATTTAAAACTAAAAAACGCAACATCAAAGTCTTCGTTTATATCTTAACTTATTTCTAGCGTTGGAAAAAAATATTATTTCAATTAGTTTTTTAGAATGTTTCAAGGAGCCGCTAAGCGAACATTTTTTGTAAAGAGCCCGTTTTAATGCTGCCATATGATTATTGGGTTTGACTTACTAAAATGAAAAAAGAAGAAATTGGTAGCCAGAAGACACTTCTTTATACCAAAAAAAGAAATTTTAAAAAAGCTCCACTGGAAAAAAAATTATGACCAAAATCGCAAATATCAAGAGAATTTCAAACACAAGCGCTCAAATTTGCCGACTATCGCCTTAAGTTAAAAAACAATCTCATTTATTTGTTGCAATAAATAAATAGACCCCTATTTTTCTCAAAAATTATCAAAAGAGAGCTGTCCCCTTTTTGGTGCAAGGTCTTCAATTAGAGATTCGTATAATGTATTTCTGGAGTATAATACAATCCTCAATAGTATTGATGTTTCGATATAATTTTACATACAATACAATAATGTCATTAATCAATAACGCAAAAAGAAGACGTCCAAGGTTAGAACCCTGTGGTACAATGCTGTATGAAATTGTAGGTTGATGATCTAGCACCTTCCTATTTTACTACCTCAACCCTGTGTTCTACTCTTTAGATAGAAGGCTAAAAGATTGATTACATTCTCACTCATATCAAACATGCGCAATTTCCTGATTAATATGTAGTGTTGCATTCTATAATTATAAACTTTAAAAAAACAAAAAACTTTTTTATATGTTATAAATAATAAAATACAGAAAACACAAGAAATCACAATAACTAAACCAAAATTTCACAAAACAGATTTTAAATTATTTTAATTTACTAAAAATTTTAGTCTAAAATACACTCCTAAAAAGCAAACTTCATCCAGGTTTTGATTACTTAAACTGTACCCAATTTTGGTACATATTAATTCTACTTCCTGCTGCAGAAAAGACTCTCTCCAATTCGACACTTTATTTGAGTTTGGGGATTAGGAATACTATAATGTAATGTATGAAATCGAAAAATAATTGCAATCGATGTATGCTAATAACTTTTAATAGATACTCAGTTCGTCCGAAAATATGGAATACATATTGAAAAAAAGGTTGGGATTAAGAGTATCTAATATTAAAATAAAAAACTCACTCTTGTTAAAGATATTTAATGAGCCAAAACGTTTTCGTCAACCAATGTTGACATTATCAATTGCATTAAATATCTTTACAAAGAGTGAGTTTTTTATTTTAATATTAAATACTAATTAATTAATTTTAGATGGATCTATCACATATTAATTAAGAGTATCTTCCTAGACGTCCGAGATAAATTTTCCATCGGAGATAATAACAGGGAATAGAAAATCCGTCCCGCTTTTCTGGAGCTTCTTTACAAATTATCACCGAATCACTGATAATTAATGCGAATCCCTAGAGGGCGCACGAGTTTGGGAGGAAAAATTGTGAAAAATCATGAAATCGAGCATTAGTTCTATAGTCATAACTCAAGTTTCCCTCGTTAGATTTTCAATTTTTTTTTCAGATTTATAATCTAAATTGATTAGGGTACATGCTGCAACCTAGCACAAAATTGATTAGAGGGGTCCAAAGTTACTTTTAGGTTGTTATATATTTGTACAATCTCCATTTTTTTCCTTTCGCTAGGTGTTATAGAAATTACTTCTGAATCATCTACAAAAAAAATTATACAAAAATGTTTTTCGCACTAGCCTATTTGACCGCGGAACTAAACCACTATATTTTCCGTTTAGGAAATAGCTCTTAACGAAAGTAAATTGTCTTGGTCTTCTTCATTTTTATTTCTAAATATCTGATTGTGAGGCATCAAATAAATAAATTGATCACAAATATTCTGCAATATCTTAAAAATTATTAATAGGTTTCAAAGTTGCTGATTGTTGAGAAATATTATGTTGAAATCAACAGAAGAAGTTCCAAATCAAAGCAATTAACCTTTAATAACCTGATAATAATTACTGGAAAACAAAGTTCTTAATTTTTAGTAATTTTTTTATTTTGTCAATGTGATGAAAATTAAAATCTTCAAGTCGTTTTCCGATATTTTTTGTATTATTATTTGTTATACTATAGATTTAATATAAAATTTCATTAAAAATGTTATTTTCGGATAACAAAATAACTCAAAATGTATACAATATATCCGGACGGAGGGAGTATTATTTTTCTCATTTCTGCGAAAAATCGTACTTCGGTATTGGCGGTTTTCAATTTTCCATTTACCGGTATAATAGAAATATCTTTTTATAGTTATATCCGGTAATGGTATTATCGGTAAGCTCCACTTGAAAATAAGGGTAAACTTAGATTATCCATATCAGAGATATACTTGAATAATTTAAACAGATTCCAGAACTCCAGCCGTTTTTCGAAGGCACATCCTTTTTTAAAGCTAATTTGCTTGGTCTATTGCTAATAATATTGCTTATTAAATGCAGGATTTGTACAAATGCAAATTTATGAGGAATTATGTTTAATAAGCAAGTTAATTGATTATACACCCCCTAGAACTTAGCGTTTAGTTTCACTAGTTTCACTAAAAACTTCTTGGAAGTAAATTATAAATGTACATAATATAACCATAATTCAAAACTAATTATGTAAAATACATGGTTGATAATCAATTGAATTTATGAAACACTTTTAATGACCTAAATAAGCTGCTTTATAAACGCAAAGTGAATTTTGGCGTAAAATGTTTCCACACCTTTTTCCCTTTTGATTTGACAAGAATATGTAATATTTTGCATTGGAATCGAAATTTTTGTCACGTTTGCTCTGGAGCGTTGAGCTGGTTCGCAGAATACGTCACCAGATTTGTCCATCTTTCATGTGCACGTGTCAGCGCAAGTTATTAATGGCGTCTGTCAATTCCATGTCAACCAACTCGAATATTGAAAAGGGATAAATCTAAGCGTCGAACTGTTCGCTTTTTTGCCACCAAACCAGCTACAACTACCAATGTGGGTCTGAAGTGACATAGCCGACAAGAAAAATAATGTGCTTTAGAAAAATCCATTAAATTTGTATACTTATCCTTATCCATAAAATATGAAGCGAAATTTTCAATATTTCTTTTAACATAGAGAAAATCTGCAAGGTTTGTTAGTAAGAATCTATAAGTTATCTCTTGATACTCTCCATTGTATCCCAAATAACAAATGTTGGACATTTCCTTATTCCTTAGAAGCGTTATAAAGTTTGACCTATGAATAAATTCATGGCATGTTCATGTTTACATAAACTAAGGGTAAATTTTAATTGCCGTGGGTATTAAACTACTTAAAGTCAAAACAAAATTTATTACAACCCTCGTATGATGAATGATGTTTGAGTTTTGGAAAATACATGAGTAAAGATTTTCTTGGTAAATGCAATTTACGTTTTTTTTTTTATTTTTAGAGGATTACTAAAACTAAACGTAAAATCTCCACATTCGATTTAAAACTTGTAAAAACCAGAAACCATATCCTAGAAAAGTTAAAAAGTTATAACTCCTGAAATGTTTCAAATCAGCTTACTCTAACTCTAAAGTATTACTACTGATAAATTTGGATGTAAGTGAAGTTTTTTTGGTTTATTTCATTTCTGATAAATTGTATGTGCATGGAGGATAGTCGAGGCAAAGCGAGCGCGAAATCGATCGGAACGAGGACGCAATTTAATTCTCCCTATCGCCTATCGGTACAGCTTCCTCCTTTAGCGTCCGGCTTTCATCCGTTATGGCCCTTTTAAAAGAAGTCGTTATTAGAGCAAGCAAGCAATGATCCTGGCTGCGGCCTTTTTAGGTTACGTTATCAAATTTCCCGTTAAAATACCAAGGTCGCGGCTTTTTTTACGTACGCGCCACTCACGCGACCCCCGAGGCCGGACGTATTGACCCACCGCCACAGAAAAAAGCTCACGCACACGCCTCGAATGTCGGAAGAGCTTACAAAATAATTGCAATTATTATTCATTAAAAATGATGTTAATGTAGTACGAATTTTTGTTTACATATAAATTATGAAGGAATTTCTGAGAGAAAAATTAAATCATTTTTGTACAGGGTAAATTGTTTTTTTTTTAATTTTTATTACTTTTTATCATGCTCAGTAATTATTAAGCAATTTAATCACAATATGATTAAAATAAAAAAATAAGATATACGAAAAATTATAATTTATGCAACCAGAGGCAAGCATGGTTCTAAATACACAAAAAGTTATTAAAAATTTGGAAGAAAAAAATCTAAATCATGCAAATGATGGGAATTATAGACCCACCAAAAGCCATCCAAATCTTAATCAAGAGTATCATACGGACGAGGAAGATTTAGCAAAAGAAACGGAATGGATAAGGGTTAAAAAAAGAGAAATGGACACCTCACTCTCTCCTCCCGTACCACAAAATAAAACTGAGGTAGCAAATCAACAAATAACTAAAAAAATACCCCCTCCTCCACCAATTATTGTGGATGAAGTAAAAGAATATAATGTTTTCTACGACACTCTAAAAGCTGCAGTGCCAACAGAAAATTTTAGCACAAAATTACTCAATGGAAACAGTATTAAAATAAATACAACTAATGCTGAATCATATAGAACCATAACAGGCTTGTTACTGGGACAGAATAAAATCTGGCACACTTACGAAGATAAGCAGAACAGACCAATTAGGGTAATGGCAAAAAATTTGCACAAATCTTGTGATCCTGGTAGAATAGTTAAAGATCTAATATCAAAAGGATACAAATCAATAAACGCTGTAAACAAATTAAAATGGAAAAGCAAGGAGTCTCTCGATATGTTCATCTTAACATTAAATTCTGATGAGAACATTAGAAAAATATTTGAAATTACAAATATTTTAGGATGTAAAGTAGAAATTCATCAAATTAGAACAAGCAAACTCACCCCACAATGCAAAAAGTGCCAAGCATATAGACACACTCAAAGATACTGCAATAAAGAACCAAGATGTGTCAAATTTGCAGGTAAGCATCTCACCATGGATTTTAATAAGCCTGCCAATATCAAACCGAAATGTGTACACTGTGGGAAAGAACACCCAGTGAACTATAGGGGCTGTGGCACAGTATAGGCAACTACCAGTAGCGACACTTCATGTAAATTACATGTTATTTGAAGGGACAATTTTTGGTGACCTTGACGATATATATATGTATACTCAGATACGCACGCGGCAAATTTAAATTTACGTCACTTTTTCTAACCATAAAAATGTAACATACATTTGCAAAGTTTTGATTAAAATTGTAGTTTTTAATGATTTTGACAAGCTTAAATGTAATAATGTACAGTTTTCATCAATTATTACATTAATTACGGTATTTAAATTCAAATGGCGACGCCTTTAAAATTATTTTGATCATAGAGAAATGTGAACATTTGTAATTTGCTGTTCTAAACTCAATGGTACCAGATACGCACCATAGAAATGGTACTAGGTTAGACACGGGAGAGTGTCGCTACTGGTAGTTATTTATACTGTGGCTGTGGTGTGGCCATAGAACTACAAAAGATCAAGAGCAAAAAAATGAACCCTAAAACCAACCTTGTTCCTAGAAGAACAATAATTTAAAAAACCAATAGTATCATAGCTGAGAAGAGTGATAACATTAATACTCAAAAAAGTGATGAGTCATCATATCCGCAAGTAGTGTCGGGTTCTAAAAACATAGAAAACAACAATATCATGAAGACACTGCAATCAATTCTAGATAAGTTGAATAACCAAGAAAAGCTTATAGCCACATTCGATGAGCGACTAAGAAGAGTGGAACATAGCGCTAAAGGTGCTATACCTAAATCAAAATAAAATGTCCCAAATACTTAAAATTGTATCATGGAATGCTAATGGACTCTTGCAACACCAAAAAGAGCTGCACGTAGTAGTTGATACTGAAAAAGTTGATGTATGTCTCATTTCTCAAACGCAATTCCATAAACAATCCTACATTAAATTTAAAGGCTATAAAACATATCACACTATTCACCCTGAAAATGCTGCTAAGGGTGGAAGTGCTGTCATAATTAGGGATAATATATGTCATTGTGAAGAACTAAAGTATGATACAGGCCACATCTGTGAGAATTAAAACAAAAAATTACCCAATCATGGTAGCCTCTATATACAGTCATCCTAAATACTCAATAAAAGAAATTGAATACCAACAATAAAAAAATACGCACTGGGGATCGAGATTAACTACATCAAAAGGAAAAGAATTGCTTAGTGCAATTAGGGCAACTGGAAGTGAAGTTTTATCAACTGGAAATCCTACTTATTGGCCAACTGATTTAAATAAAATACCAGATTAATAGGCAGATTCTGGTCAAAATTAAAGGCCTTTAATTAGACACAAATAACGTAACCATGGGAATTGTCCATTACAACCCATATAACAAATTTAAATTGAAAGGCCTTTAAACTTAAATGATTTGACCAGAATCTGGGTATTATACTCAGATTCTGGTCAAATCATTTAAGTTTAAAGGCCTTTAAATTTAAATTTGTTATATGGGTTGTAATGGAAAATTTCCATGGTTACATTATTTCCTTCTAATTAATACCCAGATTCTGGTCAAATTCTTTAAGTTTAAAGGCCTTTAAATTTAAATTTGTTATATGGGTTGTAATTGACAATTTCCATGGATACATTATTTGTTTTAAATTAAAGGCCTTTAATTTTGACCAGAATCTGCCCATAAAGCCCTTTAATTTTGACCAGAATCTGGGGATTAATAGATTTTTTTTATAATCAAGAATATATCTACAAACCATATAGAAATTGACGAATTTTATAGTTTGTGCTCTGATCACTCACCAATACTACTAACCATAAGCGAGAATATTATTCAGAGAGAAAATAATCCAACACTAGTGAATAAATTTACAGACTGGGAAAGTTTTAGAAACTTCTTAGATAAAAAAAATCAATTTAACTGTTCCACTAAAAACTGACGAGCAATTAGATTTTGAAGTACATAAACTCACAAACGACATACAGGAAACGCCTTGGGGAAGTACAATAGAAGAACAAAAGGCAGCAATTACCCTAAAGAAATTAAAGAGCTGCTTACCGAAAAGAGGAACTTAAGAAGAAAGTGGCAACAAACAAGAGCACCACAGGATAAATAACAGTTAAATAATGTCACGCAGAAATTAAGAAGAGAAATCAAGATGCTAAAGGACGAAACCACCAATGCCAATCTTAAAGTTCTAACCCATGATAATAGTACTGATTAATCTCTTTGGAAAGCAACAAAAAAATCAAAAGACCAGTAATGCAGATTCCCCCGATCAGACAAACAGATGGAAAGTGGGCCAGAAGCAATGATCAAAAAGCTCAAATATTTGCAGAGTTCTAACAAGATATTTTCCAAACAACCGAGACCCAAGAAGAAACTAAACTAAATGAAAATTATGTTTGCCAAGAAACTCAAGAAATTAAATTTGTAACCCCCGCAGAAGCCAAAGAAGAAATTAAGAATAACATAAACCGTAAAAAGGCACCAGGATTTGACTTAATAACCGGAGAAATTCTGCACCAGCTGCCAAGAAAAACCATTGTTAAAATAACTAACCTAGTAAATGCTGCATTCAGATTAAAATACGTACCCAGCTTATGGAAAATCGCGGAAGTTAGAATGATACCAAAGCCTGGAAAGCCGCCCCATGAGAAGACATCCTACCGACCAATATCGCTTTTGCCAAGTCTGTCAAAACTCTTTGAAAAATTACTACCTAAAAGGTTTAAACTCATCATAGAAAACAAAAACTGAATCCCCAATTATCAATTCGTGTTTAGGAATAAACATTCGACAATTGATCAAGTCCATAGAATAACGAACGTAATCGAAAAAGCGATTGAAGAGAAAAAAATCTGCTCTGCTGTCTTCTTAGATGTGGCAAAGGCCTTTGACAAGGTCTGGCATGAGGGACTTATTTATAAGTTAAGAGCTACTCTTCCAAAACAATTCTCAAAACTACTGGTATCCTATCTAACCTAAAGATTCTTCAGAATTAAACAAGAAGACGTCTACTCGAAATTGATAGAAATAAAGGCAGGGGTACCACAAGAGAGTGTACTAGGACCAGTTCTATATTTATTATACACATCTGATCTCCCACAGCAAGAAAATAATATATTAGCAACTTTCGTAGATGGTACTGCCATACTATCGGTTCGATATACCAATGAGGAAGCAACCCAGGCGTTACAGTCGGCCATAAACTAAATTGAAGAATGGACGAAAAAGTGGAGAATTACCCTAATCGAAGATAAATGAGTTCATATAAATTTCACCAATAAATGAATAAAACATATTCCAGTAAATATACAAAACTTCGCTGGAAAGCTCACGTCAAAAAGAAACAACAAGAATTAGGACTCAGATATAGTAAAATGTATTGGCTAATAGGAAGAAATTCTTCTTTATCCATTCATAATAAACTTTTGGTTTATAAACGAATTCTAAAACCAGTTTGGATGTACGGAATTCAGTTATGGTGCTGCACAAAACCAACTAACATGGATATAATACAAAGGTTCCAAAATAAAGTATTAAAAAACATCGTTGATGCTCCATGGTACATCAGAAATAACGATCTTCGCAGAGATCTACACGTAGAGGCTGTAGTCAATGAAGTCCAGAGGTTCGCCCAGAAACATGAAGATAGACTACACAAACATGAAAATATTGAAGTCATCTAATTCCTCGACAACAGAAATCTAGTAAGAAGACTGAAGCGAACAAAACCATTTAAATTATTGTAATTACTAGTGAAAAGCAGAGTCAGTGCAAGTCTAAGTGCGCAATAAAATAGCGTATTAATTCAAACTATGATAAACTAAGAAAAGCCGATGGGTGAACTCTTAGTTCTCATCTTTCATTTAATAAGTTATGTTAAAATAAAATTGCTCATTAGTCTAATTAGACTAGATTGTAATACCATAAAGCTATGTAATGTAATATGCTTTATTTAAATAAAAATAAATAAAAAATACAACCAGAGGCGGACTGGCAAATTTTTCAGAACCTGGCCATGCGAGGAGAGCGGCCTCCGATTGAAAGGGGTGAAAAGTTAATAGATACAGGGTATTCCGTTTATGATTCCCAAACGTCAGAGTTAGGGTTAAAACATGGTGCAGCACCGACTCAAGCAGCGATCCAAGCACCGACTCAAGCAGTAAAAACAAACAGATTGTTCCTTATGCGTGCAGGAGTAGGTGCTTGAGTCAGAAGTAGGTGCTGCACTATGTTTATGCGTATAAGAACCAATATTTGTTTTTAATGCTTGAGTCGGTGCTGCACCATGTTTTAATCCTAAGAAACAGTGTGTTTGTTTTTACTGCTTGAGTCGGTACTTGGATCGCTGCTTGAGTCGGTGCTCCACCATGATTTAACCCTTAGAAACTAAAGCAAATTTAATCCAATAAAAAAACGGAAAATGTAAGGGTCAATCTTTGTTCAGTTTTGGAGCTTTTAGAAAACTTTAAAAAACTCAACCTTAATGGTCACTTATGTTAATCACGCCGTGCACCGATTTAAAAATGAAATACCCTATTTAAATAAATAATAATAACAATAACAATATACACAGATTTGCATGATAATTGAAAACTACTGTGCATATTATTTATTGTGAGGATGAAGAATAGGATTCCTTATATCCAAATTGGAGAAGAATCCTTGTTTTTCATCCTCACATTAAAACATTGATCATATTTTATGGCTTAGATTAATATCGCGAAATTAACTTCATACTTTAATTAGTTTTTAAGAAATTTTACTGTAATATAGGAGTACTTTAGGGGCCTTAAAAATATACTTTCTATTAATATTTTTTAATTCTTTTGGTCCTGATAAATAGTTTTAAATGCTACTAAAATTTGAATCAAAAATATAAACTCGTTTAGGAGTACCCTATTTAGCATACGTCAAAAGTGACTCTTAATGGTTCTTATCTTTGAAAAAGATTTCAAAATCACTTTGTCAATATTTCTGAATTACTGTTGGTTGCAATTGAACGAATTGAAAGAAGATATAGTATATAGTTTTAGCTTTCTAGTCATATTTTTATTTCTACGCACATTAGTTAAAATTAAATTAAAGATTTTATGATTTTTGACAAAAAAAAACGACGATCGAAAATTCAAAACGCTGTAACTGCAAATCTAAAAATGATAGATCCCCACTTTTTTTTCTGGAATAAATTTCTAACCCCGACGTTTAGTGAACCACGAACAGAACACCCTATATGTATTATTATATTTTTCTAAGAAACAGAATGTACTCCATTAGATTTTTTATTGACCAAATTGTCGAAGTATTTATATTTTGAAAAATTTAGAATTGTAAAATTTGAGTTTTTAACGATTTAACCCGAAAATTTTAACATTTATTGATTTGTGGTTAATTAGTGTTTTTAAATATGATCATTTATTCAAAATTATATAATTTTTTAGGTTTAAATTAAATGTAAAAAGCGAGTGCATAAATAGAGCTTAACTCACTCGGTGGTGCTTCGTTTTAATTAAATTCCTAGATCCACAATTTTAGCTATATTTTAAAGGACAGAAGACAGAAGTCTGTGGAAATTTTTCTTAAAGTTTTTCAACCTTAAAAGTTGTTTTAATTTTAGCCAATTTGTATTTTTATTGATTTAAAAATTCATAATGAAGTGTAAAACGTCTTAATAAAACCAAACTATTACCAACTACAAATATAAAAATAGTTTTATTAAGACGTTCTATATTATAAATTATTTAAATATGTATCATAAAATTTTTGATAACTTCGTTCTCTAGGTTATAATTAGAGCTCTAGTACTACTCTGAAGCTTTTAAAATTATTGATTAGTGACTTGTTTTATCATCTACAATCCAAAGTAATTTCAAAAATCGATAAAGATTCAATTTTCTCATAGACAAGGTTAACTTAATTGCTAATTAAGGGTACTTATCTTTGAGATTTTCAAAGTTGAGGATTGTATTTATCGTATTTTTTCAAAATCTAATCGTGGCCTTACTTTTGAAATTAATATAATTTTCTTTATTCATCTATAATAAAAAACTCGAAATTTGTACCATCCAACGTATATCCTTAAAAGTAAACAATTTTAAAATTCCCAGAAATTGCATATCAAAGTTTTGTAGTCGGGCCAAATCTCTAATAATAATAATTTATCTTGTTGCACATCCTATTTTCCAGTTCACTGACTTCTGATGTATTAAAATTGAATTCCTATGTAAAAAACGAGGAGGCACCACAAGTATTATTAATTGTACTTTACTTGTGACCCGCCCAAAAAGTCCGTAATTTCAGTTTATCTATTTGTAAACTTTTCCAAAATAATTACCAGGAGCTACAATAAACAATAATAATATGATTTTATAACAATATCTATCATAAATTTGCAATCATCCGATATCAGAAGATACTTTATTATTACAACAAAAAGGAACGTTAGGTGGAAGTCTGTAATCTATACGATTGTTTTCGTATAACGAAAAATCCAATAGCTTACAGACTTCCACCTGTAAAAAACTAAGTTGAATCTTGATATTAGCCGAGTGTTAATGTTTTGAAATACATTTTTTTTTATTTTTAAAGATATATTTTCCCCATTTATTTTTGAATCTTTAGACTGACAAACTTCTATTACGAATTCAATTGAATGTAAAATTTTGCAGAAAAACAAGCACTTTTTGAATTTCAGATGTTAGATGATAACAGTTATCATTTAACATCTGAAATTTTCAGATAACTGCATTTTTGGGTCATACAGTGCACTAAATACATAATGAGATAGATATGGTTTAAAGTAATAGTTTAATGTATTTTGTACTGTTTTATTATATCTTACAAAAGCATCTTAAAGCTTTACTACTTTTTAAAAGTATAGAATTAAACTAAAATACTTAAAACAAAAAACGAAATGATGAACCATTACTTAAACTCGTATCTACTAAATGGCACAAATTAAATAAATAGTCTCTTCCAGTTTCTTGTCAATCGTTAAAACTTTAAGCAGCACGGGATAACTAGATTGCTTTTTTTATCTGCATTTATAAATAAACACATAATGTCAACAAAATTTTTGTTCTTTGTTTTAAATGAAAGAGATAGTTAACACTTTTATAATTATAAAAAAGTAAATGAAAATTCTTGGCATAACTGTAAGTCCATACAAGAAATATGTGTAAAGTTTATTTTATGGGCTATAAGTTATGATGGATGTTTTACATAGTCCATCAAAAAGTTGTGTAGCACACGATTGATTGCGCACATTTGTGCCACTCTTATAGCCTTGACCAAAATTATTAGGCACCCTTTAAATATTAATTTACCTTAATGTCCAAATAATTATATATTTTGATTTCTTATTTCTTGAGTAGGTCTAAAATGGCGAAAAAAAAGTAACCTTAGGGAATACCGACGCCTAAAAATACAGTGTTGACCTACAAGATCTTGGATTGAGATTTCCAAATCTGTGAAATACATATACAAAATGTGCCGTCCAATATGCACTTAAACAAAAAGGTAGCAGGCCGAAAATGCATACCAACAGAAGGTGAAGACCGTAAGTTTGTACTTGGGTCTATTAAAAAACTGATGAAATCTTCTTTTGAACTTGCTGATGACTTATCAGAAGGCAGATCAATGCTCGAACGACAAAGCAACGACTTCTAGAAACAAACTTGAAAACAGTAGGTAGTTATTAGAGCACAACAAAAAATCTCTTCTAAATATAACATTTTCCTAAGTAGGACCACAGTTAGAGCGATAATTTTTTTATATCTGTTTAAAACTCCTGGAGTTGCCAAACGTGAAGTGAAATGAACTCATAGAATTTCATTCTGAGTGTCTAGTGCCGATAGTGAAATACAGAGAAGGCAGTATTATGATAAGGACATGTTTGGGTTTGAAGAAACGTTTAATAAGGTCGCTTAAACAGGGAAAATACATATCCATTTTGGAATCAGAGCTACGGTCATCATTATCCCGAATTTATGGAGACACCAATCTAGAAAATGTAATAAAGTAATTTTAAAGAAAATAGTTCTGTTATACTGAATTGCCCTGCACAGTTACGAGATCTCACTTAAATTGAGAGCCTTTGGAAGATACTAAAGCTAATGCTTTATAAGAGTATGCAGGGTGGACCATTTAACTTGATGACGCGTCATTATCATTGCACTAGCAGAGTTTTATAGGGTGCCTAAAAGTTGTGGTCAAGGCTGGTATGTTGTTCGTGACATTGTTCATATTTCAACTTCTGCCTTTAAAGGCTAAAAAATATTTTGGTGTAGAAGTATCTTAGATTTCCTTTTAGCACTTCGGTGGTAAGTATTAGATATAAAAATATTGGCCAACTGCAGATTTTGCTCATCTTTGACATTTAAGTTTTTATAATCAGCTTATGATGTAACACATATTGCTAGCCCAACTTCAACCTCTTTAAGAAAACTAAATGTTTTCGGTACCAGAGCTTAAACGAAATTTGAGTGCACAGTGCATTCACCAAGTTTAAGAATGCTGCACACTGTTTCCACATGTTCGATGTTCGCGCACTTTTTCTTGGAGTGCGCGAATATTTGTCCATACTTTCAATACCTGGTACACTAGACAGAACATTTATGAAAACATACGCGGCACAGTGTGGAACATGTGGCGCACTTCGGCGGATGTGCACCTTAAGGTGCTGTTCTACTAAAAAGTTGTGCCGCACACAGTTGTTCGCTCTTAAATTTGCCAAGAAAATTTAGCACAGTCATTTAAGGTTGTCTCCACCAACTTCGGAAACAAAAAACTTTGTTGTGAACAGTGCAAAACAATTCATTGTTTAAAACATTGCGCATGTTTCAGCTACTGCATTTAAATACTGAAGCAGGAACAAAGTTTACAATCATAGGTAGTTAATGTCACCATATTAATCTATGAGACATATTGCTTTGTGCTTTGGCTTGTGCATTTTAGCCTTTCCAAAGAAGAAAAGAGCTAATTTTCTGACGTATCCTATATTGCTAACCAAACTTCCACCTCTTTAATAATATGTATCTTTTCATTGGACACTCCATTTTAGATTAAATAAATGCTTCCACAATACAGCTTTTGCCAACGAACAAAATTTGAGGGCACAAACAGAGTGTGCGTACACGGCTAATGTATATGTTACCGTTAAAACCCGAAATAAGTAAAAACTAGTTTTAACTAGTTTTAACTAGTCAAAACTAGAAGTAACTAAAGACGTTTGTTGAAACTAGTTTTAACTAGTTAAAATGCGATCTAACTAACTAAATTTGTAAAAACCCGAATAAATTGAATCTACAATATTATTACGGGTTACATCTGAGAGTTTCAGTCAAAACTAGTTTTACCTAATCCTTGATTTGTTAGAACTAGTTTTGAAGTAAGAACCCAGTAAAAACCCGAAATTCAGAATATTATTTTAAGCCAAAACAACCTAAAATTTTATTAGTTGGGCAGTCAAGTGTTAAATTTTAGGGTAAAATGTCTCGAATGTTGGGAGCTAAAGCTGCTTTAGCCATAAGAGTTGATGCTCTTCGTGAAGATGGATCGTTTGAATTAGGAGCTGTTCACAAAGCTAAACTTGAATCACGTTTGAAATTATTGGAAGAAGGTAATTTTAGACGCATTAGCGGTACTGGTAAAGCTAAAGCCAAATTTGAAAAATATCATGGTGTAAGTGAAATCAAAGAATATCCAGCAACAGCGGATAATACAATGGCTTCTGGTAGTAAGAGGAAGCATTTTGATGAAATTAAAAAGGAAGAGGAGGATATGGAAGAAGATGTAAAACCGGAATTTACTCCAAAGCAACTTAAAAAGAAGTTGAAGAAAGAAAAAAAAAACTGGAAAGTAATGAAATTAAAACAGAAATTAAGGAAGAAGAACCTGAAGCCGAAGTTGAACATAAGAAGAAAAAGTGGAAATCTGAGAGCGAAGAAACTACTACTGATACTTCAGGAGAAACTGAGGAAGTCAACAGAAGAAGAAGAAGAAAAAAAGGAAGTCGTGGAAGCAGAGTATAGAGTATGAATGAAAAACTTTGCTTTGCAATACACTGAAAAAAAAAAATAAAAATAAACAAGTTATTTGTGTGGTAAACATTGTGTGCTCTGATAAATAAGTTTCCAAGTTGCCATAATATTATTATTTATCAGAGCACACAATATATGAATTTCGAGTTTTTACTAGTTTCTTACATCAAAACTAGTTCTTACAAATCAACGATCAGGTAAAACTGGTTTTGACTGAAACTCTCGGTTAAAACCCGAAATAATGTTGAAGATTCAATTTATTCGGGTTTTTACAAATGTAGTTAGTTAGATCACGTATTAAATAGTTAAAACTAGTTTCAACAAACGTCTTTAGTTACTTCTAGTTTTGACTAGTTAAAACTAGTTTTTACTGATTTCGGATTTTAACGGTAACATATACACCGAAAATAATGTTAGCTCTCTTTTTTTGAAGTGCGCGAACAATTTAATTATTCTTTCAAAACCCAAGACATCAGAAACAACATTTTTGTGAACATTGTGCGGCTTGATGCTTACCATGTGCCGTATTCCAGTACATCAGTACTTTTAACGTAAAAGAATAAACAAAATATGAGTTCCCAATGTGTTCACTCATTCGCGCACAATTTGCTCATGCTTTCAAAACCCGATACACCAGGCGAAACTTTTTGTAGAACAGTAACTTTACCTTAAAGATAGATATTTCCTATAAGGGCTTAGAGATTTGAACAGAATTTGTATTGTGTAATTAAAACATTAAAGAATCGAATGGTAAAATTCTTTCATTTCAAAATTTGACTACCTTAATAAATTATAAACCAATCATTATATTTCAAATTAATTTACCTCACATGTAACATGTAATATGTAATACTTTTCCTCGGTTGGCACTTTTGATTGCATGATTTAAATGCATCCGTTCAGCTTTGTAGAAGTTTACGAGAAGTTGAAATGTTTTATTGGGCGTGAACACCTTTCGAGCTTTATACAATTTATTTCGTTCGCCCCCAGGAATATAGGAATATATAGATCCTCACATGCTTGTAACGTGATCCAGTCATCTTGTTCGAAGGGATTAATTATTTTGAAGCACCTCTACCAATTCCACAATGAGTAAGAAGTTTATTGGGTGGTACAATAATTATCATATTAATACTCCTAGTTAATTTTATAAAGACAACTTTTGAAGAAACTTAATTTTAATTTTGTCAAGGATCAAGTCATCAAGTGGCAAAAAATGCAATTGTTTTATAATTTATGACGATTAAAAATTGGTAATAAGGACCTTCAAAATTAAAATTCGCTAAAGTCTATTTTCAGAACAGTCTAGTTAGTATTCAAGTAAGTTAAAAGACATTAAATTGAATGTTGGCATTGTTTCAAACAATTTAAAATTAAGATTGGCAGAAATTAAATTTCCGTGTTTCTTTTTATTGCCAATGTCATTAATACCTGGTAAAGTAGTTATGGTTCTCACATTAAGGATTTAATAGTTTTTAATTTAGCGTTAATTTAAAATTTCTGAACTTTAGTTGATGGTTTATTTCTATTTTAGATAATTTAGATTGTTTTTATGATACTTTGATAATCCCTGAATTTATGAAACGCAATAAAGAACGCCACTGCTCGTAAACGAGGAGCATTTATTGGAGCAATTGAAATTAGGAAAGCTACGCTCTGCTTTTTTGCGTTTTATTTTGGCTGGCGGACATAAAGGGGTCGAATTTTAATAATTGTCCGGGGCGCCAGTCTGCGATTTTGCTAGCTACGATCAGACAAGTCACTCAACGGGACGCATCCGGGACCTATTTATGGTAAACAGTTTACAAGAGTTCACCAGTCTTGGCGTCTCTTCTCAAGACTCTAAACACAAAAAAAGGAACAGAAAGGAAAAAATTTAAAATGGATAGAATTAAGCTACATCAAAACTAAAACGAGATATGGTTTAAAAACTTTGGGTTTTTATTTCGCTCTGGATTCTTGGAGATGAAAAAATCACAGTGTGTAAACGTATTATTGGTGTTTTTCTTAAAAAAGTTGGGGCGATAAAAACACAAATGGGATGTAAGAAATAAAAGTTTATTTAATGAATGTAGCAGTTTTATCCAAGTTTTGCGGTTTTGTATTATCATAGTTTTGTAGATCATTGTGAAAATCTGCAAGTGGGGTGAAAGACACACATAATATACTTAAATATTTTTTGTGCAATAATCGAAACCCTTTTAGTAAAAAACAGTTAGCTAACTTGATATAACTTTCTTTTACAGAAAAAGGTGTTAACTTAAGTCTCGTCTGCAGACTTTGCCCTCCAGTTGTGGAAAATGAAATGAATGTCAAAGTAGTTTTATTATTTCTCATAATTGAAATTTAAAAGATAATAAATATATGGTTATATATTATCTAAAAATAATACTAAAGAAAACTTTAAATTTCATCCAAAAGTTATTCACGTTTTAGAAAATCATATACAGGGTGTCCCGTTCGTGGTTCACAAAACGTCAAGGTTAGAAAGTAGAGCAAATTTTATCACGAAAAAACCAAAAAAGTAGTCTATCTTTTATGGTTTTAAAGTTACAAGGGTTTGAAATAGGCATCGCCCGTTTTTGCCAGAAATTAGTAAATGATCAATAGTTGCTTAAAAACGATTTAAAAAAATATATAATTTTAATTGCAAGGGAATTTCGTGTCCGTAATTGATATACAAATAAAAATTCTTCGGCTTATTCAGACTCTTTATTTGTTACTTTTAATATTAATCTATTGTGACGTTTCGCCGAGCATAAAATTCGCTGGCTTCATCAGACCTATAACAATAATTAATTTTACACATAGACATAAAATACACAAAGACAAGAAATTACCTCAGACAAACAATTAAGTAACTTGTTACATTATAAAATTGAAGCAATTCATGTTCAAACGAACTTATTGGAATCATCAAGGGTTTTTTACGATGATTATTGTGTGAGAAATTTTTTCCCAATTTACGAATTACAATATTGAAGAATATTTGTATCACCAACCAGGTGTTCATTAATTTACTATAATATTTTCCATGTGATCTCATTCACTTTTAATTTTTAAATTTTCAACGCTGAAGCACATAGTATACAAACAGCTAGTCATGACGATAGAGAAATAATTAGGGCTAAATGTGTTAACGTAATAACTAATGTTATATCCAATTTTAACCGTGCTTTGAATAAGAGAACTAGTGAAACAGTTATTTATAATGAATTTTACTAAAAAGTTTATAAAGAATAATAGTAAGAAAATTACTGTTGTTAGAGCAGATAAAGGTAACAGCACCGTTGTGTTAAATAGTAATGATTATGAGTTTAAGATGTCGGAATTGTTAGGAGATGACTCTGTATACAGGAAACTTAAAAAGGATCCTACAGCCAAATTTCAGAAAATGTCCAATGAAATAATTAAACAGTTAGAAAGTGACAAAGAGATCACAACATCACAAGCAAAATTATTAATAACACATAATTGTAAATTTCCTAAATTATACGGCCTTCCTAAAGTCCATACGGAAAACACACCACTCAGACCTGTGGTCTCCTGTATACAGAGCCCATCAGTTAATTTAGCAAAATTGATACACAACTCTCTAAGTGAATTTGCATCATTGTCTACCTTTAGTATTAAGAACTCAAGTGAACTTAGAGAATATGTTAAGAACATAGTAATTCCTGATAACTACATACTGGTGTCATTTGACGTGAAGTCTCTTTTTACTAATATTCCACAATCTTTGGTGGAAAATATTAAAATATATTATGTTCACAATGGTCTATTATTTCAGCATACACTAATATCACAAAAAGAAATTTCTTGTCAATCATTAGGTTTATTTTCAACACTAGCTACTTTAATTATAACCAATGCTTCTATGAACAGTTAGATGGCACAGCAATGGGGAATGCATCTTCTCCTATACTAGCACAATTTATGTAGATGATATCTTTATCGTATTACCTGAAGACAAAATTGAATTCACACTAACCACATTCAATAGTATACATCCTAAAATTTGTTTCACAATTGAGAAAGAGCAAAATAGATGCCTTCCATTCTTGGATTTATTACTCATTAGAAATGCTGATAATCAGATAGAAGTTGACTGGTATAGGAAAGAGATGAATTCTAATAGATGCCTTAATTTTAAATCTTTTCACCCGCTACCACAGAAAATTGCAATCATCAAACAGTTCAAACATAGGATCACTACTCTAAGTGATGACAAATTTCATAATAAGAATTTTTTGATACCAAAGAATATACTTCTCTCAAATAATTATCCCCTTAAATTAATTAACAGGATTTTCTACAGTACGCCTCATAATGTAAAAATAGTTAATATCCCCATCATTACTGATAATCTCAAAAGAATTTTTAAAGATACTGGTGTATTGATTGCTCCATATAACTCACTAAATGTTGGTAGAGTTTTCACCAAGTTGAAATGTGGAACTGATGATCTAATGCAGTCCAATTTGATTTATAAAATACCATGTAGGAATTGTAGACTTTGTTACATCGGTCAGACTAAACAATATCTTAAAACCAGAATACAACAACATAAATGCAGTTGTAATACAAATAAAACACACACAGATGGTATGACTGCATTAGCTCATCACTTCCACACAACGAAACATAACTTCGACTTTGATAATGTTGAAATATTAGACTTAGAACAGAATTATCAAAAAAGGATGACAAGCGAGATGGTTAATATAAAATTAAATAATTGTGTTAACTTCAGATCAGATACTGATAGATTAAGTGCGATTTATTGTAACATCATTAATGGTGATCGTCCCAGTATTGGAGTCGTTAGTTGATGTAAACCGCCTACTGATTGGTTGTGTTTAATACAAATTTTGTTATACCCTAACATTATAAATATTGTTAACATTTATGTCAGAAAATGACTTTTGTGACACGGTATATTATCAATAATGACTTTTGTTACACACGGTATATCGATTTTAGTTCTGTGGTATCATATAGAACGATAACCTCACAATCGGTTATCATAACCTGTAAATCTCCAATGTGCTTCAGCGTTGAAAATTTAAAAATTAAAAGTGAATGAGATCACCTGGAAAATATTATAGTAAATTAATGAACACCTGGTTGGTGATAAAAATGTTCTTCAATATTGTAATTCGTAAATTGGGGAAAAATTTCTCACCCAATAATCATCGTAAAAAAATCCTTGATGATTCCAATAAGTTCGTTTGAACATGAATTGCTTCAATTTTATAATGTAACAAGTTACTTAATTGTTTGTCTGAGGTAATTTCTTGTCTTTGTGTATTTTATGTCTATGTGTAAAATTAATTATTGTTATAGGTCTGATGAAGCCAGCGAATTTTATGCTCGGCGAAACGTCACAATAGATTAATATTAAAAGTAACAAATAAAGAGTCTGAATAAGCCGAAGAATTTTTATTTATATATAATTTTAAAGCTGAAAGTATCCTCTTTCCATTGGTAACAATGATAAAATACAAATCGTTTATCAAGTATTAAAAAACATCGAAAAGAAAAAGAATTCCAGAAATTTTTTTTTTGAGTTTTTCAAGATTTTCCACAAGATATGACTCATTAAGGGTGTGCTTTTTTTAATTTTTTAAAACTTCGTTAAATTCGA
This sequence comes from Stenus bimaculatus, assembly GCA_963971135.1. Taxonomy (NCBI): domain Eukaryota; kingdom Metazoa; phylum Arthropoda; class Insecta; order Coleoptera; family Staphylinidae; genus Stenus; species Stenus bimaculatus. The sequence goes on from OZ020180.1 coordinate 46,433,549, forward strand.
AGATAAAACGGGAACGCTCGTGCTGCTGTTCGTGAATACCGTAGAAGATATCCAAGAAGAGTGACACCCCATTACCAAACATTTATTAATATTCACAGAAGACTTGGAGAGTATGGGATTCGGAGAAGAAATGAGCAACCCTTGAGGCTTATTGACCCCAAATTGACGAAATGGTACTAGATTTGGTTTTTCTTAATCCCGAAATTAGCATTAGACAAATTTCCGGCTGGGGTTGTCTAGAACCACAATTTGGAGGATTCTGCAGAGGGAAGGATTGCATCCTTACCATTTTCGCCGAGTACAGCATCTGCACGAACTGGATGCTCGTGCTCGTCTTGAGTTCTGTAGTTGGATATTAAGAAAAATCCGTCGCAATCCAGATTTCTTGAAAAATATTATGTGGACAGACGAAGCAAATTTCACTCGTACGGGTATAACAAATTTGAGAAATCTCCACATAGGGAGCGTAGATAATCCGCACGCCATACGATCCGCTAAGTTTCAGAGGGAATTTTCGGTGAATTTGTGAGCCGCCATCATCGACAACCAACTCATAGGTCCAATTGAATTACCGGAAAGATTAAACGGTCCTAGATTTCTTGGTTTCAGCAAAATGGCTTCCGAGATTCGTTGGACGACCTCCCACTCGTTGTTAGAAGAGATATGTGGCTGCAACTCTATGGATTGTTACCATTGGAAAGAGGATACTTTCACCATTAAAATTATATATTTTTTAAATCATTTTACTAAGTTTTTAAGCACCTATTGACCATTTACTGATTTCTGGCAAAAACGGGCGATGCCAAATTCAAACCCCTGTAACTTTCAAACCATAAAAGATAGACCCCTCCTTTTTTGGTTTTTTCGTGATAAAATTTGCTGTACTTTCTAACCTTGACATCCTGTATACTATACTTCATTTTTAAATTAGGAGGAGTGACTGGAAACGATAGCATACACTAGAAAAATAACCAAATAGGTTTTGGCAGAAAACTTAGGTTATTTTGGCTTATTAATGATAAAATATGTACAGAAACATAATTTAATTCCCAATTTCTTTCTACTGAATACAAATTTATACATGTAAATACATTAGAAATTCAAATGTTATGATTAATATTTTGAGGTTATATGCCAAATATCATCAAAAATCGGGTGTAAATCTTGCTTGTTGCTGACTTTTAACCAACCAGGGACGTTAATTTTTGGCATTTTATCGCAAGAAATTTAAAACCCTCTTCCTAGTTAAAAAATGAAGTATAGTGTTTGTCCTATAAAAATCCAGTTAGCATTTGCAAAGATTACCTTCTTCAAACTCAGTAAAAGTAAATATTGTAAAACATTTCGGTAAAAAGGCTTGGATATTAATATTAAACATCGAAAAACCCATGACTAAACGTTTGAGACATTTTAAAAGTCTTTTTAAAAACAAGTTAAATGTTTAGTGCATAGTAAAAAAATATTTAAATAAGAAAGTTTGTTATAGGCTGTAGTTTATTACTTATCTCACTACAATTCAAAAATACTTTTTTTTTAAGAATTTACTCCCACAATTTTAGGAAAGCTTACTTCACGTAATTCATTCAATTCCTAATTTACCTAATATTGGATAAATTTACTCAGCATATACAAGTGTTTAAATTATAGAATCATCTAATAATAATTAATAGCTCACTGGTCAATAAAGCTTAAACACAAAGGTATACTTAAATTGTTACAAACGCTAGCGCAGTTACTAGAATCAATAAAAACTCAATAATTAGGCACAACAAATCTATTACTCACCTTCATCAATATTTCCAATAGTGGCAATTAGTCCAGGCATCTAAGACTCAAAGGAATGTTTTAGTGGAGTTTTGATATTTGGTACCTTTATGGTTTTGGGTCGCTGGACACGAATATGAGGTTTGCCAACAAACATTTTCCTGGGAAATGTGTTTTCAAAAACTAGGCATCTTACTTAAAAATTGAACCTAACAGATATGAAATTGAAAAGGATAAAATTTCCCACATTTCATGTATTTCACTTTTTTCTCCGACCAATCGTTCAGCCGTGAAAACTATGCGAAAATGGGCGTTAAAAGCAAAAAAACGTTCAAAAGGAATTACAGCACTGTACGTAGATGTACTACGAAATGTATTCAAACGTTGACCATGATATTAAAGATGATAAAATTAATATAAAAATACAATTTAAGGATTAATCAATAGGCTGGATTCGAGAATTAAGCAAATTCTTATGATTCTTGTCCAATCAACAATATTGATGCTATAATAGTGTGCGTTACTTCTAAAAAGGCCATCAACTTATCCATTACATACATTAGGGTATCCTACAAATTAATACGATGACTATTCAATAATTATATGGGTTTTATTAGACAAGTCTTAAAGAATGACTGAAAATGCTGGGGTGGGACATCTAATATTTAATATTGTATATTATCAATCTAAGGGCCGGTTTATTCGCCTTTCAGTAAAGTGTTCATTAGCTTTACTGGCAGGTTTGACATCTGTAAGTGTATATTATGGTGTATATTCACTTACCAGTAGTAGCAACCTTTCAGCAAATTTAGGTTACCGAACATCGAACACTTTAATTTACTGATCAGTTTTAAGGAGGTAATAGCCGTAGAAGATCTGAACATCAAATTTGTAAAAAATGGCGATTTTTTTAATTTTCTCACTGTTTTTAATTTTATGAATTAAAATAGATATTATTGTTAGCATATAAATATAATCATCGATGAAATTATTAACGAATTTGGTGATAATTTACATTGTCACTTTTATATAAGTTGGATTCAATAACAGGTTAATTTAAGGCGATAGTCGGCAAACTTGAGCGCTGGATTTTGAAATTCATTTGATATTTGAGGTGTTGGTCAAAATTTTTTAATCCAAAAGAAGAATAGGAGAACAATCTATGATATGAAAATCAACTTTACTCAAATCACCCGTTGAAATTTGACACTACCTCCCGGACTATTTGGTTTGACTTACAAAAACAAAAAAGAAGAAATTCGTAGCCGCAAGACTCTTCTGTGTACCCAAAAAAGAAATTTTAAAAAATTTCCACTGAAATTTTTTTTTTGACCTAAACCTCAAATATCAAGCGAATTTCAAAATAATGCGCTTAAATTTGCCAACTACCTTCTTAAATTATTGGGATGGTCTGTAGTTTTTTCTTCCAGGGTGCTTGTAACATCACGGATTTTAAACTTCTTAGTTTTTTTTTTCGAAACGAAAACCTCCAGTTGTTTGGTGTATCATAATGACAAAAGGAAAAGAGCCTTATATACCAAACACCATCATCTTAGTTTTTCCTTTGCCATGTTCTTCATTCCGTCATATTTAATTTTTGGCATTATAATTTTTTGATTCTCAGAAGTAAGGCTATTAAGCTTTTTATAACCTTTCAAAACTTTTGGGAATTTTTAGACTGCTAATTTTTATTAGGAGACTTTTGTGTACAAATATTTAAAAAGAAAATTGAATGCTCTAACAATTATTTTAAACATTTTCTATTAAGTATTGCAAAAAACAGATATTTTTTCCTAATCCTTAACGGCTACAATAATCCAAGATTATTATTTTCAGATTCTTCAACAACGATGCTTCAATTTTTCAAATTAATCATTAAAATAGCAAAACTGCCCAATATATACGATGTGCTCTTTTTGTTGCTCCCGTATAATTTTGATTTACCCCCAACAAAGATAATAACACATAACACTTTTTAAAATCTTTTTCATCGTTAAATGTTCAGTAGTTACCTGACAGATAAAATAGAATATTTTTGCAGGAAATCTATAACTTTACTTTACTAATCAAGTAACTAACAGAAACTTTACTGGACAGATGAATAAACCGGCCCTAAAGCCTGGTTTATATTGGTCGAGTAAGTAGACGAGTAAGTGGGCGAGTTGGAGGGCGAGATCAAAATCGAGACATACTCGACTAATATAAACAGTATGGTGAGTAAAAAAACGCCTTTTTTTACATATCCTACTCTTTATATTAGTCGAATATATCTCGGGTTTTGAACTCGCCCTCCTACTCGCCTATTTACTCGCTTGGTTACTCGACCAATGTAAACCCGGCTTTAGTAATATAATAATAATAAAAAATATGAGAAAGTGCGTTGAATTTAATTTTCTACTTTTGATTATTTTTTCTATTTACAATCAGAATTTCCAAAAACAGTTGATTATCTGGTACGGCAGCTTCACTCTCTTCGAGGATCTAGTGGAGGATACTCGTTAGTGTCATACACTTTTGATCTGTTGTCTTCGCAAATAATTTGTGCTTCTGCTTAACGAATCAAAGCCTCTCTTCTCGCTCATATTAACATGTTTGTTGATACCATATGTCAATCAATATTTTTTCACCTACATTCTTGAAACATACAACATTTTTTAGTCGAGCCTTCACTGTTTTTACTTCAGGTTTATTACATACTGTAATCATCAGCTCTTTCATGTTTCATAGAGAACTAGCACTCGTCACTGATCTTTAAAGTACTTGTCGTGGTACTGGGCATATGCTACGATCAAATCAGTCACTACCTCGATGCGCTGAATTATGGCCCTTCCAAAATCATCATTACCAATGATGACCTTAGACCTTAGTACTTGAGAAGAGGAAGCCCCTTGTTGCTGAACCTTCTTCAAGAAATCACTTATTACTTATCACGTATAATTTTCTATACCTTTCATGCATATTCAATGACGTTTCCCTCATTATTAAATATCTAGAAACAAACAGTAAAAAAAACTGAGGAGGCCGATTTCCAGACGCACAGGACTCCAACAAACAGGTAAGGAGGTCCTTTACTCTCTCAAAAGAGCCCCCACGGCAGTCGTTAGTGCTGGAAGATGCAGTCTGGGCCAGTGTCTAGAGCCATTTAGGGGTACTCCGAGAATCCACAAATACCCCAAATAAAGGTTTTAAGATTAAAAAAAACGAAATTTTTCTAACCGGGGTTCAAAAACTTTCAAGTGCCCAGAACTCGACTATACCTTTTTTTATCCTCTTTAACTTTAATCCTTTTCGTATTACATCGACGTATGTAAAGTTGCTTCCAGCTGGGACCAACTGTACAGTGCCGTAATTCTTATTTCTGAGAGCTCTTTGCTTTTAGCAACAATTTTCACGTCGCCCTCACGGTTGTATCATTGGTCTGAGAAAAAAACTGAAATACATGAAATGTAGGAAATTTTATTTCCTTTGATTCCAGATAGATTCAACTTTTGCCTAAAACTTATAGTCTTGGAGTTATTTTGAAAAGAACGAAAAAAAGTCCGTTTTTCCGAAAATTTATGTTGGCAAACCTCAGGTACTAAAAAACTCCACAAAAACTTTTCATTGGATTCCTCTAATACCTGAACAAAATATTTTTATACACTTTGACCTACAGTGTAAATGGATTCATACTTATTTCTACATGGTGGTCCTTTTAACCCGAAGAGTGTAAATATCTCTAAAACTAAGAGTTTTAGAAAAAAAATTGAAGTAACAAATTGTTTGGTTTGAAAGGAGCTTCAGGCTGAGCATAGTTATTTTCACCTGGAGAAGTTTTTCTTGGTTATACTAAATAACTCCGTTTTTTTTCAATTGGATACCCATATTTTTTCTAGTAATCTAGCAAAAAAAGTTAAATATTATCGGAAGAATGTTTAGTTTTGAAAGTTTTATTTTAAAAAAATTTTGATTTTAATTTATCGTTTGTCATCAATTGCATTGATAATGTGAAAATAGCAAACTTTAAATATGTATATTATTCTTTATTTAGCATAAAAAACAAAGTAAAATCCGCAAGCGATCGTTTCAATGCATTTTATATGGACTATCGACTATCGCACACTATTGACATTCCATATAAAATGCATTGAAACGATTTTGGTGTGCGATGCGTTACGCTGCGCCTCGACATAACTTAAAAAACTGTTTTGGGGTTATAATAACATGAAGAAGTCCTCCGGGCAAAAAATTTATACCGGTTCTCTGACTTCTTTAAAACTAAACAAATTTTACTGGAATTTTTTTTCTAAAACTCTTACTTTTGGAGATATTTCCACTATTCAGGTTAAATGGACCACTCTTTATAAATATACAAGGTTTTTCTTATTTATGTGTCAATTAGCAGTTTATAGATGGATTTTCCATGAATATAGAGTCCTGATTTTGTTGTTACTATTACAATTTCTAAAATGTTAACATTTGTTCAAAGAGAAAAATGAAAACGATAAAGAATTTTTGGAATAGTCTGACGTTTTGCGACTTTTATAACTCGCCGCAAATACAAATTCAGCCTCAGGTTTAGATAAATAATATTTAGTAGAGTATATTGTCCAATTTTCGGTCACTGCGCGCCCGAAATAAATTAGTAGTGCAGTTTTGCGTTATTAAGTTTCAAAAATACAAAAAGTGGATTATCAGTATTTTATAAACCATAAATAGGTACATATATGCACGGATAAACTTAATGGCCGGAAATAAATATCAATGATCAATAAAAGGGAATTATTGGTTATGATCAATAATTAGTTTGCATTTGTTGAAAACGATAAATTTAGGATTTCAGTTTAAAAGTTTTTTTTATTTTAATATTACTTTTAATTCACATTAAAATTTAAAATAAAAACAAAACAAAAATACCGGAGGAGTCTTATATTTTTCAATTTTTAAACAAAAAATAATTAAAAAAATATTTTGCCGGAAGAGATGTATTTAAAATTACGAAAATTATAATTTTATTGGGAATTTTACCCACCTGTAGGGGGCGCTCTTTTGATGGAAACAGCTGATCGAAATGAGTAAAAAAATCCTATTTTATTTATATTAAACAAAAACCCATTATTTACTTATTTTAGCTCATAAAACATATTAAGGTTATTTATGTTACTCGCGCCGCGCACCGATTTAAAAACTAAATACTCAATTTAAATAAATAATAACAACAATATACACAGTTTTACATAATAATTGAAAAGTATTGTACATATTATTTATGTTTATGAGTTTTTTTTATTGCTGCGTTTAAATTGGGCAACTTTTTTTCAAAAACAACGTTTTGTACCTCACGAATAACTAATTAAAGAAATTTTTCTTTGGCATGTTTATGGTACCAATCGATTAATATTTTATGCCTTACCTATGTATCACGAGCTTAACTTCATTGATTGGTTTTTGAGTAAATTAACTGCAAAGTAGGAGCACTTTAAGGGTCTTAAAAAATACACTTACTGTTAATATTTTTAATTTCTTTTGTGATAAATTGGTCATTATAAATATTTTTTAATGCTTCCAAAATTTGGTACAAAAATATTAAGTAGTTTATGAGTTAATTATGAGGACGTGGTACCCTATTTAGCATACTCAAAAAATGACTCTTAAACAGATAATATTCACCTTTTGTCAGCGAAAGTTTAAAGGTAAACATAATTTTTTTTACTTTTATTCCTTTCACGTAGTTCATAAAATTCCACCAGAGGACATCTAGAATCTAAAAATCACCATTAACGGGCTGCATTTTTTCAAAAATGTTTAAGAATTTTTATAAGAATTATACCGAACTTAGAAAAACTTCTAACTATATTCATAAGTAACGTTAAATTATAATTTATTCAAGACTAGATGAGTTTTTAAAGTGGTAGATTTACATGTTTATGTCAAATATTTTTTATTCTAATCCAAATGTTTGCAAAGCTTGAACTGTGATAATATAAAAAAAATGTCAACATTTTTAATTAATAAACGAAATTATTATTTAACTAAAATTGCGAAAATAAGATTAAATTTGGTATTGTGCTGCATTTTTATGATTTTTATAACACAAGAAGTCCACTTATTGCAGAAAACTTTAGAAATAAAAACATGAAACACTTTTTAGGATTGAACAGTGTTTTAAAGCGGTTGATTTCAGTGTTTCTGTAAAAGTTTAAAATCTGTAAACTTCAAGCGAATGTATGAATTTATCAGTTCTAAATATTCATTTTATATTTATGTAAAATTTTAAGTTGTTAAAAAAATATATTCATAAATTGCCTTCCTTTCATAGAGTTTATTCAGGATTATTATTAGTTTTTAAACTAATCGATTTTTATACAAAAATTTTATACAGGGTGGGCCAATGAAAACGAAACAGATGAGTTTTAAAATAGTTAATAACAAAATTTGAAAAAATGCTCGGACAGGTCAACTTTAGTTTCGAGGGGGACATATCTTGCAATAGTGCTGATTCAAAAATCCATTCATCCCTGCGACCTATGCACACAACCCCTTAAATTTTAATAGAGATGGTGGGGTAAGTAATACCTCGTTGGAAAGATCTTTTTATCCAGAGTAACATACAAAAAAAAAAGTTAAATCGATCGATTCGTTTTAAAGATATTCAAAATTTAGCAAGTAGAGATTTCATCCCTTTTAAAATTGTGCCATGAATACCACACCTTCAATTTTAAGTGTTTTGATAAGGTAAGTAATACCGTTTCGAGAGGGACATACTTTGCAATAGAGTTGATTCAAAAATCTATTCATCTCTCGCCCTTTGGACACAACCCCTAAAATTTTAATAGGGATGGTAGGGTAAGTAATACCTCGTTGGAAAGATCTTTTTATCCAGAGTAACATACAAAAAAAAAGTTAAATCGATCGATTCGTTTTAAAGATATTCAAAATTTAGCAAGTAGAGTTTTCATACCTTTTAAAATTGTGCTATGAACACCACGCCTTCAATTTTAAGTCTTTTGATAGGGTAAGTAATACCTCCTTGGAAAGTTCTTTTTACCACAAGTAACATACAAAAAAACAAAAGTGAAATCGATTGGTTTGTTTTAAAGAATTCAAAATAAAACAGTATTGTACATTATTTTTTATTTAACCAAACTAAACTTAACTAATCTTTTTGAAGAAAACTTAACACTTTAAAGAATCCCATCGATCCCGACACTTTCAAGGATGTTTTTATTATTTTATTAAATGTTCGAATTGAGTTCCACCAACCTCCATGCAAACGTACAAATTTTGCTCAAAGCGAATTCTTACATTTTGTAACATTTCAGCAGTAATTTCTCGGCATTCATTAATAATTCTCTGTCGTAACTCTGCTAGAGATCTTGGTTCTTACTTTTTAAATGCCCCCAAAGGAAAAATTCAAGGGGAGTAAGATCGGGAGATCGCGGCGGCCACTCCAAAGGTCCTCTACGCCCAATCCATTGCCCAGGAAACGTCGTATCCAAGAATTCCCTAACAGGTCGTGTGTAATGAGGAGGGGCTCCGTCTTGTTGGAAAATCAGATGGTCTTCTAAATAACGATCGTCATTTTCGATAATATCGTCAAGAAATGGATGAACAAAGTTTTGAAGTAGATCCAAGTACATATCCCCTGTTAGATTGCCATCTAGAAAATAAGGACCAATAAGACGGTCTCCAAAAATTCCAACCCACACATTCAACTTTTGAACTTCATGAAATACCCTAGGATTTTCATCTGACCAATATCGACAATTATGACGATTAACGGTTGAGTTTAAGAAAAAAGTGCACTCATCAGAAAAACAGATATTATAAAGATAATTTTCATCAGCAATTATCCGTTCCATCATCACCTCACAAAATTGCAGTCGCCTATCAAAATCATCTTCATTTAAATCATGAATTAAATGAATTTTATAGGGAATCATCAATTTGTGACCTTTCAATATTCGGCGAATGGTTGTTCTGCTGATGTTAGTCACAGTCTCCTGTTTTCTTGTGCTTAAAGTTGGATCTGCAGCAACTTGTCCCAAAACACCTGTTTCAACGACCTCATTTCTTATTGGACGAACATTACCAGGATCGCGTTTCTTATTACCAACAGAACCAGTATTTTTAAATTTTACAACCAACTCCAGAACGTATTTTCGGGTACAATGTTTGTTCGGATGTAGTTCATTAAATAAATTAGCTACACGATGAGCATTCTCATCGTTTTTAAAATAAAAAGTGATTAATTCAACCCTTTCTGGAATTGTATAAACCATTGCTAGCAGAAGCTTTTACAGAAGTTCACAAAATTTTAAATGTTGATTTCTAATAATTAGTCATAAACAGTTTTAACACGATGAAAATCACCACTAATACAAAATACAACTGATAAAAAGAATCTCAATGTGGTTATAAATCGTTTTATGTTTTGCATTGTTTTGTTCCAGATGTTACAAAATTTTAAACAATTCCTCGAATAAATTTAAATTTGTTTTTTTAAAATCTCTCTTTTGTAGAAAATGAAAATAATAGTATATTATTCAACGAGCGAGTAATGGCTATTTAATCTCGAGTAGAATACTATACTTTATCTACGACGATATTTCACTTTTAGATTTTCCTATCTATTATTGTCATTTTGCTGGCCGCTATTTTCATTAAACACCTATGTTTACTCTAGATTTTTGTTCTATGGCGTAAAATTGACAGCCCAATTTAACCTCTAAAATCACCTGACTCCTAATTATATTTTTAATGTTTCTCCAATCCATAAAGGCTCTGTATGCTATATTATACCTGTCTTTTGATTTATTTGGTAATAAATTTTGGGTTGCTGTTAGCGCAGTTTCTAGTATTTCTGGGGGTGTGCAACTTTCACTTTCTGAATCGATTTTATATATTCTGTACTCACGTTTTTTTATTATTTTTGTAATTATATTTTTTAAGAAATATGTCTAATTATTTTATTTTGTTGTTATAGTTAATTTGTACAGTGGATTAACAAAGATTCGTATCAATAAGCTTTTATTTTATTTAATACAAACACGCACGATGATTATTGTTACAATTATTAATTATGACATCAGTCTATTTATTTATTATTTTATCTCGTTGCCTAGCTTACGGTTGCTGTCAATCCTCAACACTCCCCCTGAACGCAAGTCCACTCGAAGTTCTGAATGCGACTTGCTTCTCTTTATTGACGGCCTTAGTGAGGTAGTCAGCCACCATTTCATTGGTTTCTAAATGGTTTATTTGGACATCATTGGTGGCAACCTTTTCCTTTACGAAATGAAATTTGATGTCTATGTGTTTTGTTCTTTGCTTGATAGCCTCTGATTCAGATAAGCAAATTGCTGATTTGTTGTCACAGAAAACTGGTGTTGGCTTTATTTTTTCTGGTAATACCTCCCTCAGTAGGTTTTTAGTATCTTTAGGCTTGTCTACCAATATCCAAGTTTCTTTGATTTCGTTTTTCATTGCTTCTTGCCATTCGTTCTTTTCCTCTCCTTTTGATGCTTCTTGAAACGTATGTGGTTCTTCCATTACGGCATTACAATAGTAATCATTCCATTGCTTTGGGCATGGTTTTCTTTCTGATTTTCTTGATGCTGCTTCTGGTGTTTGCGTTTCATCTTGGTCATCACTCGGGTTGTACTCTGAATCGTTGCTTTCGCCTTGTTGATTTTCTTCTTCTTCAAGAAATTTGCTGAATGATGTTTCCGGTTGGGATTCATTTTTATCCTGTTCAATTTCTTCCTGAACGGATTCTTTTTTATCTTGAGGTGTTTCAACTTGAGGCGGCAATAAATTAAATTCAATGATGTTATATGGTTCGTTGTTTGTCATTTTATCCTCATGAAATTCTCCTTCTATGAATTTAACATCTCGGCTAATGACGATACGTTTTTCTTTCTCCATCCAGATCCGGTACGCTTTATTTTCTTCGCTATACCCAACAAATTTACCAAGTTCGGACTTTGCTTCCATTTTAGTTCTATTTGGTCGTTTGTTTAATACGTACGCCTTTGATCCAAACGTTTTCAAGTGAGTAACGACTGGTTTCCTCCCTAGCCATATTTCGTACGGTGTTTTCGGATAAGTGCTTCTCGAGACGCATCTGTTTCGGATATAATTTGCTGTTGATGCAGCTTCAGCCCAGAAACTGGCTTGGCATTTTGATTTGATCAACATGCATCTGGCCATTTCCATTAGTGTACGATTTTTACGCTCAGCTATACCATTTTGCTGTGGCGTATAGGGAGCTGTTAGTCTTCTTTGTATGCCATGTTTTGTCAAATAGTCATTCATTTTCGTATTGACGAATTCTAGACCATTATCAGACTGTAAGTACATTAATTTCTTGCCTGTTACTACTTCAGCCATTTTGTGGTACGCTACGAAGGCGTCATACACATCTGATTTTTGTTTCAGCATTTTTACAACTGTGTACCTCGAGTATTCATCGGTGAATGTTGCCATGTAACGAGCTCCTCCGTTTGACATTACGGGAATTGGTCCACATAAATCAGTGTGAACGATCTCTAGAAGTTCGTTTGCTTTATTCAATGATGACTTAGGAAATTCTTTTCGTGTCATTTTTCCTTGAATGCATATTTCACAGTCTTTGTCAGTTTTCATGTACCTTGGCAATGGTTTAATCCCAAGTACAGATTCTCTTAATATCATTTCGCTTAACGTCTTTGTATTCACATGACCGAAACGATTGTGCCAAAGATCGAAGTCTTTATCTTGCTTCATACTGCATAAATTTATTTGCTCGTTGCTTTGGCTTTGTTTGATGACGTACAAATCATCTTGTTTGATTGCTACTGTAGTGGGAATTCCTTTCAAGTTGCGAATGATCGCTTTATCATGATAGAATGTAACGTTGTAACCTTTTTCAGTTAACTTGGATACAGACATTAAGTTTAGATTCAAGTTAGGAATGTATAATGTATTGGATAAATCACATGTTTTTAATGTGTTTCCAACTAGTACATTCAATTTTACAGATCCAATTCCAATAGTTTGTGAATTTGTTCCATTTGCCATATTCACTTTCTTAATGGATGGTTTTAAGTCTATAAAATTATCTTTTTCATTGCACATGTGTGAAGTGCATCCACTATCTAGTATCCAATTATTCTTTTTAACATATTCATGCACTGATGTGCATTGTTCAACTGCAACGTAGGATTCCGCATTCTTCTTATTGAACCAGCAGTCAGCTGTTAGATGTCCCTTCTTTTTGCATTTCTGACATTTCATGAATTTCTTGTTACCTTTGCTCCCTATTTGTTGTTGATAACTTTGTTGCTTTGATCCTTTTTGTTTCCATGCTGCCAATGCACTGTTAGATGGTTGTTTTTCTTGCCTGTCATGTCTTGATTCACTTTCTTCAAGAATCTTTATTCGAAGGCTTTCCATCGTTGGTAGTACATCTCTGCTTTCAATTGCTACACGGAAGTTATCGTAGGACTCTGGTAAGCTGTATAGGAGAATTATTGAGAGTAACTCCTCATTGATTTCAAGCTCCATGTCACGGAGTTTATCGACAGTTGTCTCCAGCTTGGATAGACGAGCATGAGTGTCTTCCCCCTCAGTCATCTTCGTGAACAGTAGTTGCTTCAGAAGGTTTGCCTTTTTGGCGGGACCTTTTGATTCATGGATCGTGGAAAGCTTGGTCCAAACCTCTCTTGAAGTTTTGCAATATTTTATGTCTCGCAATTCTGATACTTCAATAGATAATATAAGGTCTGACTTAGCTTTTTGGTCATTGTTGTCCCAAGACGTGACTTCTGCGACTTCGGCTTGGTTTGATGAGTTTGCTGTTGGTCTTGTTTTCGAGCCATTTACATACTCCCATCCTCCGGTCTTTATGAGCAGCGCCTCTGCCTGGATTTTCCAGGTGTCATAGTTGGACTTATTCAATGGCTGGATCCTTGTCATCGCGTTCATGGTGATTCGTAAAAAAAATTTATACTTATGATTTATATTTGTTATTAGCTCCTGGGCCCATAACCTGTTGTTATAGTTAATTTGTACAGTGGATTAACAAAGATTCGTATCAATAAGCTTTTATTTTATTTAATACAAACACGCACGATGATTATTGTTACAATTATTAATTATGACATCAGTCTATTTATTTATTATTTTATCTCGTTGCCTAGCTTACGGTTGCTGTCAATCCTCAACATATTTATTATTTATTAATATAATATAATTGTAAATTCACTTTGAATCACTTTCTTTAAAAATTTTATATTTCAAATTGAAATTATTTTGACAGCGGCGCACGCAAGTGAAGAGGGCGCCGTAACATTCTACTCGTGTAACCTCGTTACTGGTCGGTTTTTAGCCAACTTCAGCCCGGTTGTTATGATAAATGTTTTGAAAATGCTGTCTCGTGATTGGTTGCAGCTAGTGTGTTATGGAGAGACATTTGATTTAAATGGAGATATAACACACGGCTAAATTGTAATGATTGTCATTAATTAATAAGAAATGGTTACGTAATTAACATGTTATTCAATAGTCGTAGATAAATTACGTTTTACATGTTTTTGTATGTTACTTTGGGTTAAAAGATCTTTCCCAGGAGGTATTACTTACCCTATCAAAACACTTAAAATTGATGCCGTGGTGTTCATAGCACAATTTTAAAGGCATGAAAACTCTACATGTTAAATTTTGAATATCTTCAAAACGAATCGAAGGATTTAACTTTTTTTTTGGCATGTTACTCTGTGTAAAAAGATCTTTCTAACGAAGTATTACTTACCCCACCATCCCTATTAAATTTTTAGGGGTTGTGTCCAAAGGGCGAGGGATGAATGGATTTTTGAATCAGGTCTTTTGCAAAATATATCCCCCTCGAAACCAAAGTTGACCTGTCCGAGCGTTTTTTCAAAATTTTTTATTAACTATTTTAAAACTCGTCTGTTTCGTTTTCGTTGGCCCACCCTGTATATTTTTTATGATATTCCAAGTATTTGCACAGTTTGTAAAGTAACATTACCAAAGAAAAAAATATATTAAAATGATATTAGGACCAAATATTTTTAGAAATGTGCAAAATCAAAAATTACGATTTTTAAAAGTAAAATTAAAATTCTTAAGTACAAACCTGATAATTAAATTAAAATATTGTTGTCTTTGAAGAAATACATTTTTTTTTCAAATACTAGCATGCTTTCAGTTCTAAGGTCATGTTCAGGTTTCTAATAAAAAAATGATCACAAAAATTATTTAATAATTTCCTGAAAATTTAACAAATTAAAAAAATGTTTTTTAGAAACAACTGATTTAAAACCTGCTAAATTTTTATGTTTTAGATAAACATCCAAATTTTACTAAAAACTTTGCTTTTCAAAATACAACTTATAAAACTTAAAAATTTAATAAATCTCTAATTTTCTGAGGAAAATGTCCTTCTAGATCTTCAAAAATGCTTCTATTGAACATAAGTTAAAATTTTCATGACTAGAGACTAGAGGCGGAAATGGGTTAATTCCGTTACTAAAGATGTTTTTAAATGCCAGAAATTAGATTTGATAATCTTTACTAGTTTCTGAAAATAAAGAAAAAAATCATGAAGAGTTTTACTAGAAACGAAAAAATATGACTCATATAAATTTGCTATGGGTCATAACGTTAATATTCATACAGAATATATGTTTAAAAATTTAAAACCTATAGAAATTATTTCTCCCATTCACTAAACCAATAATTTTCTAATAGGAATAAATAGGTAATTACCTATTTTTTTGTAATGGAGAATATTTTTAACCAACGTTATTAATGATCATTTTAGTTTAATTGTAAGTGGTGACAATTAAATAAAGTCCAAATATTTTTGTCAATCCCTTTCATTATTTAATTATATTTTTATATGCGTTTGTTTGAAGTAGAAGAAAATGTAAGCAATTGGCCAGGAAATGACAAACCAAAAGAAGAAGACAAGTCTTTAGAATTTCACATCATGTTTATTGCAAGACTTGGGGTGAACATGTCTTCCATAGGTTTTAAAACATTAATCCATGAATAATCGGATGGTAATTTGACAAAACGCAAGAATTTTTCAAGGAAGGGGAAAGAAAGATTCAAGGATCTAATGTTTATTCATCATATAGATATATGGACATCGTCTGAATTTTCAGACGAGGTCCGAAATCCTGAAGTCAAGAAACAATAACGTTCTAGCTGTAAGGAAAATAATATTATCAATATAAGGAACTAACGATATTGAGTTGAGTCAGTTTGAAACTTAATTTCCTTTAAAAAATCTAGGTGTGGCATTTTTAGAATAATCGAAATCCTTTATTCTTTTGATTACTTAATATTTTTGGGATTATTAAAATTAAAGCATTTGAGAGAAACTGTGCAGAAGCAAACTAATACTGACAGAATAAGCGACGGTCGCGAACATTTCCATTCAGTTATTTTTACACTCAGATAAAGCTTTTGTTAGAATCGTTAGACAATTGTTGTTTCCACAGGTCTCGTCTTTTTATTTGAATGTTTAAAACTTCCTTTATAGTAATACGATGATTGCAAATACCAAACACAAAGCGGAAGAGTTTCCCCCAATAAAATAAGAGTGAAAAATCTGAGATTACGACACGTGTGACTTATTAAAATTATGAATCTTATCAATTTTATTAGTTGTTATAAAATAAATTGTTTATTCATCAACTTACAACTTTGGTAGTATAAACAAACATTAAATGTAAAAAAAATATTTGGAAAATTCCTCAAAATCAGTTAAGACAGTTTGTCCTGGTATTAAGATGATGGAAAAAAATGGAAATATAAAGAAGAATAAAAATAAATAAAATGATAAAATCACTTAGGTAGATATTATGTAAGTTACCAGCCCTTTTCTAGCTTTTCGTTATTCTTTCTTCTCATATAATTATTTCTTTGTTCTTGGATTATAATTGTTCTTTGTTCTTAGATTATATTTAATCTTGTATTTCTAATTTTAATTTCAGTTTTGAATTTGTTGTCTTACAATACGCATTGTAACCATTGAAATGGTAATTAAGTAAAAAACCAATTGTTTTTAAAAACATCCTTGGAACTCAAGTTTATGTAATTTCTATGTATATTCTTCTTTTATTTTATATTTATAGTAGATTTCGTTTATTTTATTTCTTCAGGGAGGTTATAAAAAATTTTGAAAATTCTAAATTCCGATTTTAATTTTCCTTTATTGTTTGAAACACCAATTAAATGAAATTTATTTGCAGTTCTGGTGAAGTGATTATCACTATTCATTATGAATTTGGTTGTTCATTTCATTTATTTATGGTTCTTTATAAAGATTTCTTGAGATTATTTGAACAATTTTCCCATGTAGTAATATTATATCTTAAATTTGAGAATATGAATGAATTCTTAACCAATTGTTTTGTATTTGTTGTTTATATAAAATCTTTTTAGAATAAAACAGATGACATTTTGTTTGAAACTTTTAGAAATTGTGGCACCCAGCAAAGATTAGAATCAATAAGGATTCCTAAATATTTAATTTCCGAAAATTGTTTAATTTTAGTATTATTCATTTGTATATTAATATTTATAGGTTTCTTATTATTATTCTTAAATATTATAAATTCTGTTATTTTGGTATTAATTGTTAATTTTCAATCCAGAATATAATAGTATAGTATCATCAGCCAAAACTGAGTAGTTTGCTTTAATTCCTGAGAATTGAAGATTCTCAATACAGAACCTTGAGGAGCACCTATCTTTGTGTATAATTTATCACTTGAAAATTTATTTATGATTGTTATATTCGGTCTGTTGGTTAAATATGATGCAATTAATGAATTAATTTCCAATCAATTCCTCTGTTACCTGATTGATCTAAAAATTCTAGAAGGAAATTATGATCCACTGTATCAAATGCTTTTGACAAATCAATAGAAACTGCTGCTACATATTTATTTGAGTTGAGTTGATCATACTGCATAAAGTCTATAATATTTATTATTGCTGATTGAGTGCTGCTTTTTTCTTGAAATGCAAACTATTATATATTTTTATTAAAAAATCCACAATTCTTCTATTAAATATTTTTGAAAAGACAATCAACCTCCAATACAGAAATTGGTTTGTAATTTTAAATATACAGGGTGGACCATTTAACATGAGACAAGCGAATAATTTAAAAACTAAAAGGTTTTGAGAAAAAAGTTTCAAGTAAAAGCTGTTTGGTTTAAAAGGGGAAAATGATGGTGCTAGTTATTTTTTAGTTAAGATTCATCTGTGTGATAATCTCAATGTAAATCAAGTTGTTTTTAAATGAAAACCTATAATTTTTTTAGCAATTTGTTCAAAAAAAAAACAAATAATTTTTATAAGTATAAATCATTTTTTTTATTATTTAACACATTTTATATTTCAAAAATTTTGATAAAAAATTTTTTTTTTGACGTTTGACGAAAAAATTAGTTCTTGTTTTCCTGGGTTTAAACCTATCAATTTTTATTTGACACAATTTTTTCAAAACCCTTTTTTTTGTAAGCTTTATTACATATTCGCTTGTCTCAAGTTAAGGGGCAACCGGAAGGCAGAAATTGACTTTTTATCATTTTTAGCCGAGACTACTAACAAATAAATATTTTTTTTGTCAGCGAACAAACGTATATCGCTTCCTTAACGTAATCTTCTAAAAAATATTTTAATGGATAGATATTGTGGATAAGCAATCACGGAAACAAAAAAAAAAATCAAATCTACTTAGTAATATCATCAAAAATCTCAATCAAAAATAGCTTCCGTCCATCCTGTATATTTATATTAGACAGGGTGATTCACATTTATATTAAAATATCTGGGGTGGTGATTCTTTGGTTAAAAATAAGAAAAAATATTCCTATATACATGAGTCCGGAAATACTTTGTCATACATATATGTATTTCAACTTGAAGTTTTGGAAATGGTAAAGTCGAGGATGACCACAATTATTTTAGGCCTAACAATTTTTTCTCTAACTTTTTGGAGATTTTAACTTTACTAAAATAATCTCCGCTCATTTCTCCACAGAAAAGTTTTCTTGACTCATGTCACCAATGTTTTTCATTTTCGTAAATGCGGATTTTATTCCACTACGTCTGGTCCTGAAATTTCTAATTTTCTAGAAAATCACAAAGTAGGCGTGACAAATATTAAAAAAAACGAAAAGAAACAAAAGATATGAAAAGTTTACGATCCCCCACATGAAACGCCCCTGAAAATTTTATTTACAAAAAAATATATTTTTTTTTATTTTGAAGTGGTTTAACTTTTTAAGAAAGCATTTACGGACATTAATTTGTTAGTCAAAAATGCTTGGTTTTACTTCCCCCATTACCCCCAAATATTTTGTCACAGTTATTCAGGGACACCTTGTATACAGGGTGATCCAACCCATTTATCTCGAGAACGCGTTATCGCACATCACTAAAATAAAAATTACTTAATTACCAAAGTAAACCTAAAGAATCCATTGGTGAACTTTTTTTTTCCGGTACAACCCAGAACTATCCGGAACAGGAGGTAACTTTGATTTTTTAAATGGCAACATAGGTCGAGTTTGCTATGGTTTGATAGGTCTTTCAAAAACAAATAACTTTTATTAAAATATTTTTTTAATATTTTCCATATTTTAGAATTTATTCGAAAAACAAAAAAAAAATGTAAAAAAAAGTAAATAAAAATTATTGCATATTTTGAAGAATTTTATAAATTTATAAACTTTAAATATCATACTTGTCCATATTTCAACAAAATTCTTCCAAATATGCAATAATTATTATTTACTTTTTTTTAACATTTTTTTTGTTTTTCTAATAAATTCTAAAGTATGGAAAATATTAAAAAATATTTTAATAAAAGTAGTTTATTTTGAAAAGACCTATCAAACCACACCAAACTCGACCTGTGTTGCAATTTAAAAAATCAAAGTGATATCCGGTTCACTATAGTTCCAGGTTGTTCCGGAAAAATATAAGTATGGTTTGATAGGTCTTTTAAGAACAAACAACTTTTGTAAAAATATTTTTTTAATATTTTTCATAGTTTAGAATTTATTCGAAAAACAAAAAAAATTGTTAATAAAGGTAAATAAAAATTATTGCATATTTTGAAGAATTTTATAAATTTATAAACTCTTTCTACAAATTCTAATATTTTACCAACTTTAAATAACATACTTGTCCATATTTAAGCAAAATTCTTCAAAATATGCAATAATTTTAATTTACTTTTTTAACATTGGTAATAACATTTTTTATTCCGTTCATGTATGATAACGCGTTCTGGAGATAAATGGGTGGCACGGGTGGTCTGAATCACCCTGTATAATGTCTTAGGTAGTTTTCATTTTTTGGATTATTTTTGAATATTTTTTAAATTTTAAGGAAAATAAATATATGATCACTTAAATCAGAATTATTAATTATTAATATTTCAAATTTATGCAGATATTTCAGTTAAGTTTGTAACTGATAATTCTAGGACATCGAAATACATTTCAATTAAATAATACTTGTAAATTTTAGTGACAGGTTTAATAATGTATAGCTTCTTTGTTAGTTATTGTATACATTTCAATAAACAACAAACAGAATAATTATGAAGGTAGATTATTGTATTTATTGTAAAAGCATACACTAATTAAAACATTCATTAGACTAGACAAAGTGGTCAATTATTAATTGATTAATTTTCAAGGTTTCTAAATGCGAAAGCTGGGTACTTTTACTATATTATTTATTGTTCTAACTTTAAATTGAACTATTCTGTTGTGAATTAGTCAAGCTACCATTTTTTTCTAAAATAATTATCAAGTTATGCGTTGTAAAAAAGTTGTTGATGGTGTGACAATAATAATTTATCAAATAGTAACTTGTTCCGAATTGTTCCTGTGAATAAAGAAACTTCATCTAGGAGTAACTTCAGAAGGCTATAGTAAGAGAAGGAAAAGAGCTATGGTTTCAATATTTTCCCTGATTTGTTGTAAATATGAAGAACTTTTAGAAAATTAAAAAACTTACAACCTTAATGGGTTTTATTTGAAAAAAAAAAGTCAAAAACAGAGAAAAACATATGTTTCTTCTTTTTTCTTTGCGATTTTTTATTGAATATTATATCAACCATTTCTGTAGAAGTGTTGTTAGCAATTGAAAGAGGATGGTTTCAGCTTGCGATTTTTAGCAAAAATTGGTGACCTATAGTTCAAAAGTCTGTAGGTCAATAACTGAAAAAGATAAACCCGTACTGTTTTCGTTTTTTGTCGATTAAAGTTGCTCTAGTTTATAACTCCCACATTTGGTGAACCACGAAGAGAACACCCTGTATATATAACTATAGTCATAGTCCCTCTTTGGGTTTAAAAATCCATAACGAAACATTTCCCGACCCATATTTTTTTTTAGAACTTCTGTTCCATATCAGTTCATCCCCCAAGAAATTTTAATACAAATGTGAATTTTTCAATAATACTTGAGACAAAACGAACTAAATTAATCAACCACCCTGTATTGCCTATTCTCAAATATAAAAATAAATAAAAAAGATTGTTTTAATAGAATTTATTATATAATTATACCAATTTGGAATAAAGAGTACTGCAATAATAATTATAATACTTAGTAGGTTGTAGTCAAAGGTTGTAACCTTTACCTAGTATTAATAAATTATTCGTGTATAATAAGCACTTTGTAATTATTCAATCTTATTACTAAGTTTTTTAATTAAAATTAGAATTTGCAACATCAACTTTGTTCATAATTAGAAATTAACTAAACCATTTATTAAATTAAGGTGCTTTAACCCTTCTTTGATATAAATAACGTATTACTTTATGAATAATGTTTTCTGTATTCTCTTTTTACTAACGTGAAAAACATGACATTTAATTTTTAACTCAATTTATTTTATTTCATGAAATATATTTTTTTTCAATTTAAAGCTATTTTTGTCGCTGTTATTTTCATTATAAATAGAACGTTTATTATTACAGTGGGATTAACAAAAAACCAATAACAACGTCGAAAATACCAAAAATTCTGCGAAGTACCTGTATTTACAGGCTATAAATAATATTTATTTATTTTCTACTTGAGCCTACACATCTCAATACTTGGTTTATACAAGTTTTCCTAAATCCCTCAATCAGCAATAAAGCTAGAGAAAGCTACACTTATAAATACCTTTCACCATTCCAAGTGGTCCTTTATCCTTTCTTCGCTTGCTTACAAATCGTTCAATATTTAATCATCATCATGTCATCGCTGACTCATCTAAACGAAAGCATCAGGAAAATTTTAGTTCATAAATGAAAGGCTTTGATCAATGTTACGTAACATTTGACATTTTTAAATTTTTTATCATTACTTTTACGTAGAAGATTTTCCATCAATTATTTAAAGCTTTCATGTCCACGATAAATAAATCGAATCGATTCTATTAATTTTTTAAAATTGCAACAAAAGAAGAATAAATTGCAGGTTTAAAGATAAAGAAAAATCAATTCCAAATATACTTTTACAACGGATTCTTGATTTACTAGTCATCCAGTATATGGAATTTTATTAGGATGGGAAGTCATGAAACTTTTAAATTTAAATTGGAAATTTGCCAAAAGTACCTCAAACTCCTTCAATCCAACAAAAACCCTTTCCTTTTAATAAGGAAAATCAATAAAATTTATCATGCTTTTATTATTTTTACAGTCAAATTTGTGCTTGCTAATGTATTTTACTAAGTAATTTTTGTGCTCATGTTTTTATTCCATACTTTATTAGCTTTGGTATTTATTATGACCGTAAAGATATTCAACAATAGGGTGTACCATTCGGAATTTACCAAACGTTGGATTTAACCCAGGTAGTAAAAAAATCAGTTTCGGGTTACGCTAGCCTGTAGATCAAACATACTCAAAAATGAAAAAAAGAAATTAATTTTAAGCATATCTGGGTTAAATACTAGGAGTAATAAAAACTTCAAATGCCAATATTTACGAGATTATTGAGTATTTTAAAATAACATTTCGATAGCTGCCAATTAAAGTGGGAGAACTGTTTAACCCCAACTAAATTTAAATTTTTTAATGGTTTAATACCCTTTATGATGTATAAAATTAAACCTTGCTAGAAATGCAAATCCTAAAATCTAATAAGAATGTATAAAATCAAACATTCATAAGACAATGCTTTAAAACTAATTTTAACAGCACTAAAACTATTGTGATGTCAACAACTTTCCAATTTAAGATTAGCCTTCATGAAATTCAGTTAAAATATCTTAATTACGGAAGGTTTAAATTAATTTTTTAATAGCTATACATACATAAAATGAGTTTATTATTTAATTAAATCCTCAAAATGTTTCCCACTGTTTTCTATACAGAAATAAAGGCGATTTTCAAATTCTTGACAAAAATTTTGTAGTATTTCTAGAGTTATTTTTCTGAAAACATTTATAGACGAATATCGTCATATGGATGAAGTTCTAAATTCTTAAAAATTCTGAAAACTTTGCTTTTCAGTCATGATGTTGATGCACTTAGTTTTCGAACTAAAGTTTGTGGATATCTGAGTGTTTTCTCTATACTCTCGCTATAACTCTTAAAACTTCTACATCTCTAAGCTCAGTAGTTTTCTTTTCATTTACTACTGTACTGTTTATTTCTGGCGTAATTTATTTTTTATCGCTTCCAAATACTTAGAATTCCATTCTATCCCATTCTTAGATTATATTGGGTCAAAAAAGTATTCGTACACTTTAAAAAAGGTCTTTTAACTATTTATCACTATAATAGAGTTAATGAAACAAGTTTTAGCACATACAGGGTGTTTTAAAATATCTGGGACAAAATAAGCCAGTAAGTAGAAAACATCAAAATATTAAGAACAGTTCGAATAAACAATCCGATTTCGCTTCGTAAGGAAGCTACAGCCTTTTGAAGGTGGCGATAACGAAGTGGTTTTTGGTAATTTCTTTCAGAACGGTTTCTAAATAAGCCTTCAAATTTGGTATCTCATCTTAGACACATTAGACTCACTCTCATGATTTTTTTGAGATTTTTTACTTGCTTGTAAATGGTATTTTAAGATATGGTTTGTGTTAAAAAAATGGTAAATTTGAATTAAATGTATTTTTACACGTTTTTTTTCCAAAATAGTGTTATTGAAATAATTTTACACAAAAATGGTGGTCTAATACGTCTAATACCGTTTAAGAGAAAAATCTACCTTTTTTGTGATGTAAATATTTTATTTGTAAGTAATTAATTAGAGTGATGCTTTATTATAAGTGAATCTTCAAAATTACATAATAAACTTTCTTTTTAATTTTTGGGATAATTTTAGTAAAATAATGTACATCCATGCATATCTTTAAAGGATTTTTTCTCTTAAACGGCACATTCTATCGATTTCGTATAAGAATAACTTTTTTGTGTTTTGATTCAACAATGCAATTTTGCAAAAAACTCTAACAAAAATCTAATGCTTAACAATTAACCATTATAAATCTCGATCTCTTAAAATACCACTTACAACCAAGCAAGAAATCTCAAAACAATCCTTGAAGTGAAACGAGAGTAAACTAGGACCGTGAAAATTTTGAATGCTTTAGTAGGAAAGGTTTTGAAATAAATAACCAAAAACCCATTTTTGATAGCACTTTTAAAGAGCTGCATCTTCTTGGGAATCGAAATTGGTCATATGTTTATATGAACTTTTTTCTATTATTTTGGTGTCCTCTAACCATTGCCAAATTTTGTCGCACATATTATGATACACCCTGTATATAGAAACTTTTTATTACTGAATTATAAATAATTACATTTTAAAATAAAAGTAATTCTTGCGATGACTTTGATTTATTAAATTCAATAGTAATATTAATGATTCCTTAAATCCAATTTAGTTGGTTACATTTTCTACTCGTTTGGTTTATTTGAAATATCTTGAATAATTTTAGTCATAATTTGCAATTTCCTAAATGGAAAATATAGTGGTTTAGTTCTACAGTCATAAAAGCTAGTACGAACAACATTTTTGTATATTTTTTTGTAGATGATTTAGAAGTCATTTCTTTAATTCCTGCCAGAAGGAAAAAAAATGGAGAATGTATAAAAAAAAATATAATGATCTAAAAGTACCTTAACTTTGAACCCCTCTAATTAATTTTGTGCTAGGTTTCAGAAGGTAACTCTCTGACAGGATGTAGCCTAATCAATTAAGATTATAAATCTGAAAAAAATATGAAAATCTACCGAGGGAAACTTGAGTTATGACTGCAGAACTACTGCTCGATTTCATGATTTTTCACAATTTTTTCTCCCAAACTCGCGCGCCCTCTAGGGATTCGCATTAATTGTCAGTTATTTGGTCCTAATTGGCAAAGAAGCTCCAGAAAAGTGGGATGGATTTTCTATTTCCTGTTATTATCTCCGACGGAAAATTTATCTCGGATGTCTAGGAAGAAGCTCTTAAACCTTACTCCAAAATCTTCAAATCATCAAAATACAATGTATACTGCAGGTGCTGAAGATAAACAAACAAAATGGAAGTCATTTTTATATTCTCCAAATGGAGTATTAAAGGCACAGTACCAAGATAATAATATTTAATTTGGCAAAAACAATTTTCAATGTCAAACAAATTAAATTAAACCAAGTAATTGTCTCAATAATTCTTTAAGGTGAATGTATTTTGTATTGTTGAAACATCTTCCGGTTCAAGTACAATATGTTGAGTGTTGAGTTCCATATATTATAAATGATATTATTTTAAAATTAATTTATCTTGATGCAGTTTATTTATGTATTTATGGACAAAATATTTGTTCGTTAAATTTTGACTCATCAACAGAAGAAGACGTGTAGGATCAGAAAGAGTTGTTATAGTAGAACCGCGCAGCAAACAGGAATTCAAACCTATCTGACATTGAATCAAATCACCGTCGCTGAATTTTTCTACCCACGCTGAAAAGTTGTAATAATAATTAAATTGTAGTCCCTACCAAAACCCTCCAGCATGGGCAATAATTTAGCGTGGCTGATTTGATTGAATTAGATTGGAATACCTGTTTGCTGCGCCGTCCTACTATAGATCATATTTTGTTAGGAGTCTTAGCAACAATCAGCTATTAAAGTAACTACATCATATAAAGTTGTATATTATAATTATTGATGATTGTCCTACTAAATGATATCCTATGTAAATTTAAAAACTTAAACTTACATTAAATTAAAAAGATATTATCCGTTTAGGTGGTTTAATATTCTTTGGATTATTCACCCATACTACAAATGAAAATGAACTCCTACATGGTCTCGATTAGCGTCTCTTTACCTGATCCCATAAGACTTCTTTTTTTCTTGGTCTATACCAAACACAACCTGCGTCTTTAGATAACCTTCGCCAAAAGATTATAAAAACTTCAATTTTTTCGTACTTGTACTTCCAAATTATATTATTTTTCTTCTCCTTAGGACAATAAAAAACACACTCCTTTTGTTGTTTTAGCTGACGTTTCGCCCTTACTTTTAAGAGCTTCTTCAGAGCTTAAGCATCTAACAGGTATTTAAAAAAGCTTCACAATATCGGATTTGTACAACCAACACTGAACACATCGTTGGTACTGTTCAAATATAACGATGTTTCCTACCTCCTTTCCAAATAGTCTTAAAAATCCTTCCTCCTCCAACAATTAACACTTTAATTTTTTTAATTAAATTAAATCTTAAATCGTCAATTTTCGATTCATTTAATACCGCCTTGTCTTTCATTTGTGTATTCAGACTATATCTAAAATCCTCAGTTTTTAATTTTTTAAAAATTAATTAACTTTAATTAAAAATACAGTTACCGCATGGCAATTAAAATTTTTAAAAAATTAAAAACTGAGGATTTTAGATATAGTCTGAATACACAAATGAAAGACAAGGCAGTATTAAATGAATCAAAAATTGACGATTTAAGGTTTAATTTAATTAAAAAAAATTAAAGTGTTAATTGTTGGAGGAGGAAGGATTTTTAAGACTATTTGGAAAGGAGGTAGGAAACATCGTTATATTAGAACAGTACCAACGATGTGTTCAGTGTTGGTTGTACAAATCCGATATTGTGAAGCTTTTTTAAATACCTGTTAGATGTTTAAGCTCTGAAGAAGCTCTTAAAAGTAAGGGCGAAACGTCAGCTAAAACTTCAAAAGGTGTGTGTTTTTTATTGTCCTAAGGAGAAGAAAAGTAATATAAAAGATTATAAATATTTATAGGATAATAACTCCAGAAATACTACAAAATGTTCGTCAAGATAATCTATCCCCATTTGCGTTGCTTAATAAATGAAGGACCAAAATTTGATTTTCGTTTTTATAATTTGATTTGCGTTGCACGTGTGAATTTATTTCTAATTTTATATGCATAATAAAAGGCCACGTGGGTTTGAGAACCTACCATGAAAATTTACATGAAAGCTTATACAAAATTAATGTATAAAATTCTATGGTTGAACTAAAACGTCTTATGAAAAACATGATGTGAAATTCTCGGATTTCGGTTTCCAAGCCAAAAAAATCTAAAACGAGAAATCTTTCATAAATCTTAAACTAAAGTAAAAAAATAACAATTAAGTTAAGAGACAATTAAAAACTTTCATCAACGTGTTATTATTAATACATAATACATCACATTTCTCGATTTTATGGTTTATCTTTCTTCAGAATGCCGTCTATTGTCTATTCAATATCTAACTTTATTTATTGTTTATCTAATTTTTTTAATGAATAAAAAGTTGCCTTCATAAATTCTAAAGGGGTCACAAAATGTTGTATCAAAATTGACATTAAAGGCGCATGACGCAAATTTAAATATTATTTTCTTGTTTATTTCTTCTAAAATTAGTAAGATAAAGATAAAAGACCAAATATTAAGAAAACCAATACCTTATGCACATTTCCTAAAATATTTATTGCTAAAACGATTTAGGTATTTTGTATTTGTAAATACTTAGAATATATTTTTCTTGTTTATCTATGTTACATTAAACTTTGCAAATGTTTGGAAGATCATAAAAAAATTAAATATGTTAAATTTAAGTTTTGTGTAGGAATTAGTTGAAAAACTAATACTGCTGATAATAATAATTCTGAATTATTAATTGCTATTTTTTTCACATTTTTATGAGACTAACCCCCAGTATTATCAACTGACATTTAATTTTAAATGAGGTTTAATTTGACATATATAGTCTATTTTGCAGCTAAATATCATTTAAACTATATTCAAACTTCATAAAAATACTATATATGTCAAATTAAACCTCGTTTAAAATTAAATGTCTGTTGATAACACTGGGGGTAAATACTTCAAATTAAACCTCGTTTAAAATTAAATGTCTACTGATATCAGGAATATTTTTAAAAGAAGCTTCACAATTTTCGGTATAAATTTTTAGAACTGATAATTTAGTTCACCATTTTTATAGTCGCGTAAAGTTTACAAATGTTTGGAGTATTATAACAAAAATTTTTAAACTTTTACACAAAAATTAAAACCCTCCGCTCTCCGCTTTAAAAGCCCGTTTATTCCAGAATAAAGTCCAATTTGCTTCATGTTTTAATTTATGAAGTTTTCTCGAATATGTGGAGCTACGGTTCTTGTGTTTTTAAAATCATAAAAATGCAGCGCAAAAATATGCAATATTGTTGATGGAATTTTTAATTTAAGAATTTTACAGAAATCTAAAAATATTTAGAACTAATCATTTCGTGGATTCATTTTACACTCAAAGACTTACATATTTACTCTCAAATAAATTATAATTTTACATTTTACTTTATCTTTAATACAATTCTTTTAAAAGTCCTTAAAATATTTCTTAATGTTTAATTTAGCAATCCAAATTTGTATCTTCTTTTTAAAAATCGTAAAATATAAGACTCTTCCTTAACTGTTTTTATTTTAAAATTTAACGTTAATTAAAAGCTTACTTCTTACTTCAAACACCAATTCCAAATTTATCGTTTTCAACAAGT
Source organism: Stenus bimaculatus (assembly GCA_963971135.1). NCBI lineage: Eukaryota > Metazoa > Arthropoda > Insecta > Coleoptera > Staphylinidae > Stenus > Stenus bimaculatus. The sequence continues at coordinate 46,462,344 of OZ020180.1, forward strand.
GTAATTATTGATCATATTCAATTATTTTCTTTTCATTGATAGTTATTTCCTGCCAATAACTTAATCCATGAATGTACCTATTTAATGGTTTATAAAATAGTGATAAATCTCATTTCTTTATTTCTAAACTTATTAATATGCGAAACTGCACCACTAAACACCAACTTTGCGCACTAAATTTAGTTTAAAAATTTAATCACAAAAATGGAAAAATAGCTATTTATGATGGGTCTACTCCAAAAGGCCCACATGGACATAAGGCCAACTAGAACAAAAGGCCGACAGGAAAAACGCCGAACGATAAAAGGCCTACCCGAACAAAAAGTCGAATGAGAAATGGCCGAACGAAAACAGGTCGAATTAAACAATTAAGGCCGGCGCAGATAAAAAGCTAAAAGAAAAATGCCCGAACGATAAAAGGCCGCCCTCGTCGGCTTCCATTTATGATGTAAGTGGTAAAAATGCATTTTTATGGCACGCGCATGAAAGTTTGGTCTACAATTCATACGCGTATCATATTGCATTTTTAACACGCACATCATACAAAAGTTTTTTACAAACCAGAGTTTTGCACATAATGAAAATATTGGTAGTTTTTTACATACTTATGACTATCTGATTTGACTTACAAAAACAAAAAGCAAAGAAATTGGTAGCCAGAAAACTCTTCTGTATACCAAAAAAAGATATTTTAAAAAAGGAATTTCAAATCAAGCGCTGAAAGGACATTAACGTAATAAAAATGCACTAAACTTATTAAAATGAAGTAATATACTCCTTTAATTATACAGGGTGCTTAAAAAGTCGCGGACACGCTCCACGGTACGCTGTTTGGAAGCAATCGTTAAACAAGAGTAAAATAATTAAAAAAATATTTGGATAGAAATTCCGAAGTTATTGGCATACTTTAAAAAAGTAAACTTGACAACATTGTTTTCAAAGTAGACTTTGAAGATACCATTTACCTCTGAATATTTAATTAAACATCTTTTAAGTTATGTTTACAATATAATAAAGGTGATAAATTTGAAATTAACATGACATTTTATAAAAGTGCAAGAATTAATTATTGAAAATATATTATTAGTAATTTTTATTTAAAACAAATAAAAAAATTTACATTTTAAGTAGATGTTCGAAGTTATTTTTATCAGGTTAAAGTTGCAGGAAACGAAGAAATAATTGTAATATTTTTACATTGTTGTCATATGTCATTTTTGTCAATTTTATGATAAATTATAAATTTTAAAATGCAAATATCTTTATATTCTCAACCTAAATTAATATTTTTTGTTGAATTATCTTTATGTTCTGTACTATAAAGAGCAAAAATAATTAAAAATGTACAAATAAATTTTTTAACTTTGAGCAAGAGAATAGTAGGAGCTTTGCAATGATGTATTTCTGAAGGGGTAGTTTCCCTGCATAACTGGGTGAGAGGTTTTCGATTGCGTTACCATAAAAATTGGTTCACCACCAAATAAAAATTGACCTGTTTCAGGGTTTTTTTCAAAAATTATTTGTTTTCAAAATAACCTGGGTGGGAACTCTTAGTTGGGCCACCCTGTATATTAGTATAAGTTTCGTCGCTCGAGGAAATCTACCCAAAACCGATAAGGTCCTTTGCCGACTATCCTCTTAAGTCCTGCTTTTATGCACTAAATAATGCACTAGAGCAAGAAATCATGACTTTATACACTAACAATTAATCATAAATCTCCTACTTTTTGCAAACTCCTAGAAAAAAGATTTGTTTAGTCAAATCGTATTTGATGGCCGTAAGATTTTTTATGGACTCATCAAAATGTCCAAAAAGCTTTGGTAGAAAAATTGTGAAGGAAATAAATCCATAAACTCTATATTAAGCGATCGTAATGAAAATTTTAGAGACGTCGTTAAAGTTAATCACATCTTTAATCACATATTTTATGTTAACGACGTCTCTAAATTTTTCATTGGGTAACAGACAATGGCAACAGGCAGAGTAGTTTAGGTCAAATTTGGAAAAAAAAACTATTCTTTAAAACGTCCACTTGACTCAAAAAAAAACTTACGAAGTTTCTGAAAAAGTTTTAGGTATGAAATAACAATAAAGATTTTTTTTTAAGTAATTATCTAAATTATTTTATTTTTTTTTCTCAATGTAGTTAGTTTAGTTTTTGTTTCCAAATTTGTCCTAAACTACTCCGCCTGTTACCCAATAATCTACTGTATTTAAAATTATTCATATTAATTTTTAGTCAATAATATCATGCAAATGAATATTTCCAGTTTTGTTTAGAAATTGGGAATTTAATTAAACGTAGCAACAAACAATAGTTTAGAAAGGAATTAAATGAATTATTTATAACGTAATCAATTATCAAGATAAATAATTAGCAAAGCGCCTAATTTTAAAACCGAATCCTCCGTGAAAAGAATTAATTACCAAAATTATTAATTAAAGCAGCGGGAGTTAAATTTGTTGATTTATTAAGCAACGTGCCATATTTCCTTAAAAAGAATAACAAAACAGAACTCCAATTAATCTACCCCAGACTTGTTTTGTTGTTATAATTTAAAATCGCAAATATAATAAACTTGAAGCTCAGGCGAGCGTTTTATATAAAATTTTATATAAAATGTGACCTTTTTGCGGGAGGTGGGGGTGGTGCAAGGGCAGAAAGGAAGGCCGAGTTTATGTCGTAAAGTCGGAGTCAATAATTTCGGAAAGTTTGACAATTTTGCGCTCACACTTTTCGCCGAGGGCTCTTTTAAAGGCCTTTAATCAGTAAAACTTTTCTCTATTTCTCGAGGTGCGGCGGCCGCTGCCACCACCACCCGCCCCAAGCACGAAGATTGCGACTTTATTAGATCGAAATTAATTACAAACAAGCACGCAATAGACGACAAAGCGCTTTTTTATAAATAAATTAGAAGATGGTAGTTTAAATAAAATTAATCTTAAAAAAAGCGAGTGGATGAAGGGGTGCATAAGGTAATCTTTCAGTGAGAAGTTAAGTGAAACACTCGAGGGCTTTTTGTGTATGTGCATTCCAGTTCAGTTCTTATTGTTTGTCCTATTAATATGAGTGGAGTGTTCTTCCACTTCTTTCTATAATGACACTAGACACTAGAGTAATAGAAAACATAAATTGTGATTTCAGTGATTAGTGAGTTCCTGCAAACAAAGATTGCTTCTTTTATAATTAAGTTCCAGACCACTGGGCCAAACAATTAAAAACCTTTTACGTTTGACGTTTGACGTTTGAGATTGTTATATTAGGTTGTTCAATATAAAATTAACAAAACTGAACAATACACAGTTTAGATTTGCGAAGCACGAATTTACTAATGCGCCAGAATTCTATAATACAGGCAGATCTTCTAGCATCTTAGAATCAACAAGATTAACTCTAAATTAAAGTCCCATCGCTAAATGCTACTCAATATAATTAATTGTTAGAAATCCTTTTAAACTTTTACAATGCAATTAGGTGGTAGATACCGTGTTTTGTTTTTTTAACAAAACTTAAAGGATCTTCTTGAATCGCTCGATACGATGACGAATTTGATCATTCATGACAAATTAGATTTTTTTTATATGAAGAATATAAATAATAATTAACAAAATAAAATTATTTCAAAATTATATTGTTGACACACACTGTATCACTGCTTGTGTAGAAAAGTAAGTAGGGAACACTTGTTCTTCTTGTATGCTTTTAACAGAAAAATCATCAAACCGAAGCCAACTGAAGTATCCAATATGGTAAACATCAGTTAAATAGTGACCTTTAGAAACTTGTTTACCATCATGATATACTACAGCAAACAGTTTATAATGTTTCTGTTTTTGATAATTATTTTTCAAAGATAATAATTGCGAATCATTTTAAGGTCAATTGGAAATTCTACTTGTTTGATAATCTTTGTACATCCATCAAGTTGAAAACTGAAACATTTTAAATGTAAAATAAGGACCACCGGCAATTCTTCAATAACAAGTTGCTGCCATGCTTCAACCTTTTCATTTGTTTTCGAACTTGTGACACCTTCCATCTGATTTTTGCGAACCAATACATCAAGTAGTTCTTTGACTGTATTTACTTTCTCAATATCAAGTTGCAAAGTAAAAAATGGTTGAATATTATCAGTATTTTGATCATCAGCTTTACGCAGTCTCAAACGAAAATGTCCTCCAAATAAATCACTAATAGGAGTGCAAATAATTTCAATTCGTCTAGATACGTATCTCTTATTTTTTGGCCTAATTAGTTGCCACTTTTTATCACCATCTAGACCATTATTGCCAGACTTTTTATCTTCATTAACAAGCTTTACTAATTCTAACATTTCATCGTTTAAACCATTTAGAAGACATCCCAAAAATTCTTGTTGACCTTCCACTATAAACGAATCACTACGAATTCCACTTAACATTTTATAAATCTAGTATGGTTCACAATTAACCGATGTAGTCAAATCCTGTTTCTTTGTATCAGTATGCCAATTAACCCTCTGACCTGATGGAAGAAAATGAAATTCCTTAGCAAACTTAACCATATTATCAATTATTTTTGTATGCTTCCTATTATCCTTAAGAGTGACATTTTCGCCTAAAGTCATCATCAAATTATAAAAAGGAGGACCAGCAATAAGAGCTTGAAGAATCGAGTTTATGTAGCAGAAATTACCTCGATTAAATAAACCTCTTGGTTGTAAGATTTTTATTTTGTGATCAATTGTATAATTGGCAATGATTTCACCCATCCTGTAATAATCGGGGTGCTTCTTCCTTTATTAAGAAGTAAATTTTCATTCCTAGTAGTTTGTACGCATTGATTTATTGGTTTTTTGTTAAAATTATTGGCCAGTGACTTTGTTTCAGTTTTTACTTCAATTTCTTCTTGTAAAGTAGGCAAATCAGTGGAGTTAACTGGAATTATTAGTGGATTTGTGTCATGATCCAAACAATAAAAATCCTTAACTTTGGACTTATTTGAAAAGCTTCTGCTTATATTGGATCCACTATCATTTAAAATATAAAATATTTAATTTAAACCTCTATCTTTGGGAAAGGTATTTAGAATTGTAGCAGCATTGCCCCTTTGAATTTCGATGCTAATTCTTTGCCTTAAATTCAGTTGCTCATTTTTCTCCCGTTTGTCCTGTTATTCTCCTACCTATAGAATAGATTAAATCTTTACAAGAATTACCCCAAGGTCCAAAAGTTTCAAACCCTAAAGGATTAAAATAAAAAGTATTTTCTAAGACTTTATATTTATCTATCTTCCTTTTCTCAGCTTCATTCGCAGCACTACTGGCTGATTTAATTGAAGAAACTATGTAAGAATCAGCCAACGTATTTACACAGGTTGCTACCCAGACTAAAGCCTTTCCGTTCTTCCATGGAGTTAATGTTGTGCCATCAAGTCTTTTTCCGTCATCACGCATTAAACCATTGGCTTTAAAACTGATTACCATCATAACATACCTGTTTGCCGAATTTAGTGCATGTTTAACTATGTCATTTAATGCAAAATGACGACTAAATCTCCCTGAATTTTTATAATAATTTAATCCATGATGACCAAAAATATCAACTTCAAAACCACATTTACATTGGTAAGGATTGCAAATTTCTATACCTAAACGTAAAGCAATAGTAATACGCAAGCTATTGTCATCTAAAAGATTTCCAAAAAAGCAATAGGGATTGCTTTAGGCCATGAACCAGATTCTTTTTCATTAAGTTTTAGTCTAGCTTCATTAATGAAGAATTTAATATAAACTCATCATAAACTAAATTCATTAATGGTTTGTCCCATTGTTTTTGAACGTTTTTAAGTTTAGGTTGGGGTAGAGCAGTTTTTAAACACCATTAATTAATTAAAATTGATGTAGTATATTCCAAATTAAGATCAGGAACTATTTGAGATGTAAGACCAGATACAGAAAAAACCGAAGCCAAATAGGTTGGAATAGCTAGTTCCTCTGTTCTGCGTAAACCAATTCCCTCTTTATTAATTGGAAGTGTAGCTTGTATTCATGATAAATCAGACAATTTGCAGTTGATATTGAATTTCTATTAATTTATTTGGAAATTTCCAAGATTGAGAACATCTTAAAATGTGCAATACTTTTGGAGCACTCAAACAATTAATTAAAAGAAACAAAGCTTGGTGAGCACTAATTTCTGATAATCTGCTCGAAAAACGTTTTAAAGTAGAAATTTTATTATCCATTATATTCGGAATTCTTTCAATAAGAACCGGTGATCCTAAAAGTGATAAATGTTTTGAATCTACCAATTTTATTTCTGGTGCAATCTCAAGAATTTCATTAATAGTATTCTCTTTAATTAAAACATCACTATCACCAAAAACAAATGCTTCACATTTCGATAAATTTAGTGTTAATCCAGTTTCATTTCCCATACAAATTACTTTTTAAAATCTTCTTTAATTATATTTATTGGACAAGCTAAAGTATCATCATCTAAATACCAAGTATTTAAAGGCGATTTTAATGAAAAATTTAGGTCTTTGGTTAAAAGGCAAAATAGAAATGGTCCCAAAGGATCTCCTTGCTGAACTCCACACGAAGATTTTAATGAAAATTTTCCAAAAAGAAGATCGAAAGGATGCTTGTACATTTGCTCAATATACTTATAATAGTCTGGCAAATATTTATAGGTTACTTCTAAAACTGTATCCCTTCTAATAGAATTGAAAGCATTAGAGAAATACAATTTTAACAAAATTTCAATTTTATCAGCTTTTTCAATATAAGGTCTTGTTGCATGAACTGCTGCTTCCAAACCTCCTTGGGTCGCGTAACCTAATTGAGCAGGTCTTAGTAAATCACCCATTAATTTTGAAACTCTGCGGCTAACAATTTTACCAGATATTATTCTGATTGTATTTCCTACAGCAATTGGACGAATTCCACCATCTTTCTTTCTTAATGCTGTTAAAGAAGCTCCATAAAGTATTGGGCAAATTTCATTAGTCACATTTCCTTTTAACATTAAATTTATTAATTTTGCCAAACTTTCACAAACTTTTTTACCGGTTTCTCCTAAAACTTCTCCAGTAATTTCTTTTAAATGTTGAGGACTCAAAGCATCTACCCCCCCCCCCCCCCCCTGCAGAACCATTCGGAAATGATTTTATCGCATTCAATACTTCTAATGCTGATACATCATCAATTACGTTTACTTTGACATCATAATTTTTATAAATTGCATTTTGATGATCTGTGGGATGTTTAATAGTCCTCGGGCCCACGCCTAAAAAAAATTATGATTACCTAACCGTTGATACTTCGTATATTCGTTCTTTATGTCGAGTCGGACAAAATTTTTATTAGCGAAAATTCTGTGTAGGGGGCGTTTTCTTTTGGGAAACCCGCAAACTCATTGATTTGGCGCAAAGAAAAAATTTATTACCTAAACGCAGTTTTTCTTTTAATCGAAAGTTTTTTTTAATCTAAAATGCGAAAGCCATATTGTCGGACAAATATTTTGGGATTTTTTGGGGTCTCCGATTCCCCGAACATGGCAAAGTTATGACGTCATAAAATTTAGTACCTCACACCTGATTTTTTTAGAATCATTTAATACAAATATTTAAAATTAACTGGTAACTTTGTCCGACAAATTTTTGTGAGGGGTACTTGTTGTCCGACGCCCTAAAGTCAAGGGTTTTATGCAACCTCTTTACTTACTACCTCACATACAACTTTTGTTTCCTCCTTTTTGTAATAATGTTTACAACAGACTGAACCATCCGTCCGACAATAATATTGGGTATTTTTGAAAAAAACGAAAACACATCTACTTCTATAATGAATCCGTCCCCTTCCATTTTAAATTGGTCAGGCGTATATGACCTTTGGAGCTTTAAGTAAACACATGTTGTTGTTAACTCGAGCTCGACCGGTACGATTTTGCCAACTTTCCTCTATTTCATAAAACGTCAGCTTTTCAAGTGTGGTTTTTGTGATTAGTGGAAAAAATGAATTGTTTACTTTCCAGGATTTTCTTCTGAGCAGTTCTTTTTGGGACACCCTGTATATATATATACATATATACATATATTACTATAAGAGTGTAGTGAGATAAAATAATTACCTTTTAAATAATTTTACTCTACAGATTCTACTAACGATGATGAAGATGATTGGGAGCTCAGTACCGTTTTAGAGACTGAAGATGAGGATAGTTGGGAATCCAGTGAAGCTGAAGAATCGGACGAATAATAATTTGTAATAAAGATGTATTTACTAATAATAATACGTACATATCTTTATTTAAAAATCTAATTTTTTTGTCGGACTATTAAATCAACCTAATATTTTTGTCGGACAATTACTTCATTGATCAGGAAATAAAAATATTTCACGTGCTTGTTTTTGTCCGACAAGAGGTAATAAATAAAGGGGTTGCATAAAACCCTTGACTTTAACGCGTCGGACAACATGTGCCCCTCCTAAAAAAATGTCGGACAAGGTTACCATTTAATTTTAAATATTTTTATTAACCGATTCTGAAAAAAAGTAGCTGCGAGGTACTAAATTTTATGACGTCATAACTTTGCCATGTTCGGGGAATCCGACGCCCCAAAAAATCCCAAAATATTTGTCCGACAATATGGCTTTCGCATTTTAGATAAAAAAAACTTTCGATTAAAAGAAAAACTGCGTTTAGGTAATAAATTTTTTCTTTGCACCAAATCAATGAGTTTGCGGGTTTCCCAAAAGGAAACGCCCCCTACACAGAATTTTCGCTAATAAAAAATTTGTCCGACTCGACGTAAAGAACGTATATACGAAGTATCAACGGTTAGGTAATCATAATTTTTTTTAGGCGTGGGCCCGAGGACTATAAATATTTTAAAAATTTCCTCTGAATATGGAGCTACAGAATCGTTAGATGACAAGATTCTAAATTCTAACAGCACCACTGATATCACCATCAGAAATTTTTCCACTGCTTTTTTCATATTTAGAATGCCAAGCTTTTTTCATATTTGGAATGCCAAGTTTCATCACAACAAAAATTTCCTCCATTTCCATTTTTTGTAAATTTTTCTTAATATTTTTGTAAGTGAAATATTTCTATATTGTGATTTGGGTAAATTTAATACTGAGTAAGTACAAGTCAAAAGATTCCTTCAAGATATTATATTATTATATTTAACACAGAGTTCCAAAATTTCAATAAATGTATTGGCAACAAAAAATCTTGCTGCTTTCGGTATCCTTCGCATGATTTTTGTACAAGAATGAAGATTACTAATTTTACCCAAGATATCATCTACATTAGATTTGGATTGTATTATTGATTTATTAATTAATTTATTTTCATTTTCATTTTGAAGAGTCGCTTGTCCCTTGATACACACTTTATATATTAGATTAGTACCGTATGCGACCACTCAATTTTAATTAATTACACCGGTCAAAAAAAGATTTTTATTGAAACTCTTTTTACATTTTCTGATTCATTACATCGAAAAATAAACAAAAACTTCGTTTATTAAAAAAAAAACTTTGCGTTTGTCGCTTTTACAATGTGCAATAAATATTTAGGTTTTTGTATAGCCATATAAAGAGAAACGTATTTTAATTAAGTAAAGGTGGCGACGAATGGGGGAAAAGCAAATGACATTTCAAGTACGTGATTTGTAGTAATTTTGTGAACAAACATTAGAGCAATATACTTTCTTGAAATAGGTAATTTCATTCTGATTGCTACAAAAGCAAACTTTTTTGTATAAAACTATTTTTTCTTTAATTGGTAATGTGAAAAAAGAAAAATCAAGTATACAGAAGTGATACTCAAAATTCATGTTGTGGGGTGTTATTGAACCAGTGGAATAATTTAATTTAGAGAAAATTAAAATAAAGTACTGTAGGGCCTACAGTATACTTAATTATTTTACAAAAAAGGCTATTTCGTAGGCTAGCAAACTAAAGCCACTAAATCCAAAAATATTTACTGACGTCTCCTAGAAAGTAGTTGTGAAAATGATTCCCACTTTCGGGTTGCTGCATCGGTTCCTGTCAGGTTTAGGGGTGACAGCACATTTCCTAACACTCTTCATCTACTGGGACAAATGTTGAGCTATGTTTTATAGGGACAAGCAGTTCAAAAAGAGGTACCTGAAGTGGTCATTTTTTAATACTTCGGTCTTCAGTCCTGTTTCAGCACATAAAAAATATGGTACACATAAAAAACTACCGATTCAACAAAAAACGTACCTACAGTATTGGAAAAAAGTAGAGAAATATTGCCTTTTTTCAAAAATTTTTAAAAATAGTGAAAATAATGTTTAATTTTAACACTCAGTATTTAGTATCGAATTTATAAAGTTTATTTTAAAATAAATTTCTTTGAAAATTTAAATATTTCTAAAGAATTTTTATCATTCACGCTTTATTGTTGGAAAAAAGTAGAGAAACATGTGCAGCATTTTATTATAATACACAAAATAATGAAAAATTTTATTTCACATTTAACTCAAATACTTATTTTATGCTTATCCATCATGCCGCGAGGAATAAAAATTTCAAAAGAAATTAAAAATTTGATAATTAGTAGTTTTAAGAAAAAAGTGTCACAAGCTGATATTTCTAGAAAGTATTCGCTGCATAGATGCATAATACCCAGAATTATAAAAAGGTATAATGAAAGTGGAACAGTAGATTTTTATTTTCAAACCAAATTAAGGCCCAATTTGCTAACAATCAGTTTTCAAATATTACATCACGCACTATTAGAAATAGAGTAAGTTAGAACAATCTTATAGCTAGAGAATCAGCAAAGAAACCTCTACTTTTGCTCAAGACCACATTAATTGGACTTTGGAAGATTGGAATAGGGCAATATTCAGTGACGAATCAAAGTTTAGCTTGATAAGTAGTGAGGGAATCCAATATGTGAGATGTCCTGAGGGCAAAAGATTACATCCCAAATATGTTCGACATATAGTAAAACATGGTGGTGGATCTGTAATGATTTGGGGGTGCTTCTCTGGTTTCGGAATGGGCCCCATTCATCGTATACATGGCAAAATGGATCGTTTTGTGAATACAAATATTTTAAAGAACGTTATGATCTCATATGCTGATAGCACTTTCCCATTACGTCTCTTCTTTCAGCAGGATAATGATCCGAAACATACATCAAAGTTTGTAAAACAATGGTTTGCGGAAGAAAGAATAAATTTATTGAAATGGCCATCACAATCTCCGCATTTAAATCCAATTGAAAACCTTTGGAGTATTTTGGATAATAAAATTCGCTATAAAACTTTCAAAAATTTGGACGAACTCTTTTCAGCGCTTCAAATGAAGCTTGGAATGAAGTAGATCCAATTTAAAGAAATAATCTTTTAAAATCAATGCCCAAAAGATGTGTTGATTTTGAAGTTTTGGTCTCAACTGCTTGTTTATTAAGTTAATTTTTTGGAAATTGGATCTTTTAAATTAGAGATTGTTTATTTTTAAAAATTTCTAAAAACAATTTACTCAAAAATAAAAATTAATGTTTCCAAATTAAATGTGTTCCGTAAACTGAACATACTTGAGAAACTGAATTTGGAGGAAAAATTATCCTTCTTACAGCCGAATGACTATTGAAATTTTCATTTTAGTTTTAAAGTTATGAGGGTGTAAAGTTTTAATAGAATTTAATTTTCTTTAAATAAAAGATGAACTTAGCCATGGTAGTCCGTAATAAATAACTATATTAAATTTCCTACGTCATGTTACGGAATCTTTGTTTTGGCGATGTGAGGCTTGTATGGTGGACATTTTGACACAGTACCGGGACTACGACTCTCGTATGTATGCAACAAATTATCGCACCATTTCTCTGTCAAAATTATAATTTATAATCATAAATGACAAATGACGTAAGTAGAGTCGAATACGATACATATTTAGCAAATGGAGCGAGTGGGACTAGGACATGTGAATGAACAGTTTCTAGGTAGAAAAAGAATTTTGACAGAAAAAGTATTAAACTAAATTTCAATATTTACTACGTTTTTTAATTTCCTTAATTGTTAATAAAGTAGAAAATACTTTCTTACTCGATTTTTAATAATTAATTTAAAACAAAAAAAAACTTCTTGTCCATAAAAACAACTTGGGCAGGTGCTATAACACTTGACTTATGAAACACGTTTTTTTAATATCTATTGAGAATTTCAACAATTTATAGAGGGCGCTTTAAATTGCTAAAATGGAGGATAGCAATAGGATACCTAGTGCTTGTCAGTGCCAAAATTGAGTTTAAAAGCATTTTTCTACCTAATAAGTAGATATTTAACAAAACCTAAATAAATTAATTATTTAAAATTCAAGTAAAACCCGTAAATAAGTACTAATAGGTTCATATTTTTGCCACCACCGATCTGGCACAATTCTAAAATTTCCAATTGTTTTAAACATTTTTCCTATTTTGCTTCTATTAGAAGGCTATATATGCTACGCATTTAAAACAGTGTGTTTATAGCTATAAATGAACTGTTTTTAGTGCGTTTATAGTAGGGGATTTGATGTTTTCGAAGTTGGTATAACTGAAGTTTGTTGATTTTAAAATGGCAGTTGCCAAGCGATTTACAGGTTATTGGATGCTTTGACATTAGGGTGGCTAACCAGCAGAAATTTTACTAAAATTGAAAACTACAATATTTTATTTTAAATAGATTAAAAAGCGCAAAATAGAAAAAATAGTATAAAAAACTCGTTTCATAAGTCGATAGTAGCACTTGTTCATTAAAATACTCGTCGCTACGCGAGAAACTCATTTTTTGATACAGGGTGTCCCAAAATTTGACCGACAACGATTAACTGGAGATAGTAGACCTAAAACTAAGTTGATATGACCAAATTTATCTGAATCCAAAAATGTACCCCTGAGCAGTTATAAGCGTCCAAATTTGAATTTTTTAAATAGAAATTTTTTTATTGTAACCAAATCAGTAAAATTTTTTAATAAAATTTTGTATACCTGCTTTGAATATTGGATGCTCAATTGGTAAAAATTTGGTTAATCGTCGACTTTTGTAAATAGTGTTGGGTGTTGGATGGAAGAAGAAGGCATAAAAGAGTCAAAAGTATTTAAAAATTTTATTTGCTTTCGTGGAGAAATTCAAGTGTAAGATTTTTTGCCCCTTGTGAATTTTGCGTAGATTGTGCCGCTTTTGAATAAATTTAAAAAAAATAATTTTGAAAACGGTAAGAATTTTGTTCTTTCCGTGGTAACAAGCTACAGTTTCAACATAAACTGATAACTTTGAAAAAATGTCTTAATTTTAATAATTAAATTCAACCATGATTTTATTCAAAAACTATTCAGCTTCACAAGTGACCGAAAATCTCCGCTTTTCAGTTTTATGCATGAAAAAATAGTTTTTAAATAAAATTTGTAAATACCTAAAAAGTTTTTGACTGTTTTGTGTCTTCTTCTTCCATCCAACACCATTTACAAAAGTCGAGTATTAGCCAAATTTTTACCAATTGAGCGTCCAATATTCAAAATCAGGTATAAAAAATTTAATTACAAAATCTTTATTGTTTTGGCTGTAATAAAAAAAATTCTATTTTAAAAAATCAACTTTGGAGGTTTAGAACTCCTCAGGGATGCATTTTTGGATATAGATAAGTAGGGTCATATCAACTTATTGTCAGGTCTACTACCTCCAGTAAATTGTTGTAGGTCGAATTTTGGGACACCCTGTATATTATTTTCTACGAAAATGTAAAAAGTAAGTTATTTATGATCAGTAGTCAGTGCATAAAGTCATGCTGTCTTGTACTAGTTCACAGAAGCGTTACTTAGTGCAACTGGCAGTTGTGTACTGGCAGTTTTTGATACGGACTAATAGAACTACAGGCTAAGGTCTCCTTTCTTATGACCCCTAACCTAAAATAAAGCTAAATTCAAACTTAAAAGAAGAATAAAAATGCACATTGCGTAGTTGCAAATTTTGGTAACAAATTATGCCTGTCTAAACAGGCCTTTAAGGTGGATTTATAACTGTACATAAATACAAGGATTTAAGATACCTAAAATTTCAACTATACGTTTTTAATGTTACCATTTATAACATATGCCTAACAACCACAACATAAAAAATAAATTTATTTCATTTCTTAAGTTCTTAGGTATTTATGTCAAATTTGCGCATGCGCCCCGAATAAACTTGAAGTTAGGAAGTAGTTCATTTCACTACAACAATTGAACTATTTGAGGTTAGAATTATGGTTAGAATCATACTTGTGTTGTGTTTCCAATTGATAATAAAGATGGAACAATTTAAATTCAAAGTAAAATTGCTTGAAGCTGTTCAGCAATACAATTACATTTAATTATTTCTTTTTCATCTTCATGTAGCAAAGCAACTGCTTCCAAAACTACTGATAAATTTTTTAAATATGGATTTATTTCGAATTTTAATTTAATTCTACCCTATACCAATGAAAATAGGTTATATTCTTATGTCAAGTTATAAATAGGGAAAATTCTTATGCCTGTGTTTGGATTTTATGTATCTTCGTCCTTATATTTATGTATAGTTATATATGATTAAAGGTTACTACAGAAATACACTCGTGGTCGTTATTTCCTCGTTCGCTGACACGAATAAAATACATACAGGGTGTTGCGTTCAGGTTTCTCCAAACATCAGGCTTGGAAACTATAACGTATTTAATCGACAAATAACGAAAAAAATAAGGGTCTATCTTTTTTAGTTTTTGAGTTGAAAAAAAATTGCAGAAAAAAAATTTCCAAGAAAAGTCGCAGCTTATGTTTTTAAGTTTTCTGAAAGTTCTTCTCAATAAATCAGGGAAACATTTGAAACTATAGCCGTTTGAACGTAGTCCTACAGGAAGTTTTCTTTCTGAGTATATTATATTACCATAGATGGGTGGGTATGTGTAAAACTGTTAAAAAAACACTTGGCAGTCCTTCAGGAGTCACTTTTATAGCCTATTTGACAAACTAATTAGACATCCCTAGACTACTTCTCATAGAAGTAACTTCAGAAGACTTTAGAAAATGAAGAAATATAGTTACGGTTTCAAAAGTTTCCCTGGTTTGCTTAGAATATGAAGAAGTTTCAGAAAACTTAAAAAACTAAACCGTGATGGGTCTAATGTTGAAGAAACATTTTTTAATTTTTTTCTTATTTGTGATTTTTATTTTAACATTTTTATTTATATTACTGTGGTAGTCAATTGAAATAGGAAATAATATGATTTCAGCTTTCTAATATTAATGATAAGTTTTTTAAATCCTTACGCACATTGATTAAAATATAATTCGTGATTGTATGATTTTTGAGAAAAATCGGTGATCTAAAATACAAAAGGATCTTTTTTAGTTTTGGAGCTTTTTTGCTATTTTTCGATTAGGTTCTAGTTTCTAACCCCGACGTTTGGTGAAACACGGATAGAACACCCTGTATATTTTAGTTTTGAAGCCAAGGTAATAAAGAGTAATTGAATATTGAATCTAACGCATATTGCATATTTTGCAATTTTGGCGCCTTTTTTCAGATCGTCTGCCCTAGACATATTTGCTGTTGGAAATCTAATTTTTTTTGTTTTAATTGAGGAATTCTTTGGATATTTAATAGATTATTCAACTTGTAGTGTAGATTTGTCAATACCACAGAAATCTCCAACGACTATCATCGTGGATACGGTAGGAAATAATCTCAATGATAATATATTTTTTTTACTTAAACATTTGTTATCTTCTGGTTTTCTATTTCGATTTCGTTCACGTTTTAATTTTATATTTTATTTGGTTTTATTAATTTGATAAAGTGAAACTATTATCATGTGTTTGTCCAAAATCCAATACCACGTGGAGTTATTTGAAAAATATGTAGAAATCAAAAATATAGTTTGTCGTTCTTTCTCTAAAATCAGGAATTTACAAAAGTTAACAATAATGTACATTTTTTAATACTCTCTCCATTCAGAAATATCGTAGGTATACATTTTGAGTTATCTTTTGTTCGAAAATAAGACATACATATACAGGGTGTTCATTTGAAAACGATTCACCCTTAAAAACTCTAGTATGACGAAATATATAAAAATTCGACGAATCAGGTCAATTTTGTTTTCGAGGGGGAAACTTAATTACGTATAAAAATAGCCGCTAGATGTCTCTAGTTTTGTCATAGCCACTTTGTTTTCAAAATTTTAAATGTCAAGCCCTAACACGCAATACCTCATTTTAAAGGAAATTAAACTGACTTTAAATTGGTGTGCAAAATTTTGAAATCGGACAGTTATATCTAAAAATGTCAAATCTGAACTACAATTTTGGGGTAAAATTTGCCCCCTAGAAATCGATTTAAATTAGTATAACATATTCCTGAGACCAAAATTGATTTTTTTAGTCCATATGATCTCTATTCAAAAACAGTTTGCTAAAAGGCGCTATTGAAACTCAAAGATAACAAAACTTGCAGATTTTTATCATTCGATTCCGCTTCAACGTATCATTTTTGGATAAAGATAAGTTTGATTAAATCATCCCATTTGCGTCTGAGGAATATGTTATATCAATTTTTACAGATTTATAGGGTACAAATTTTACCCCAAAATTGTAGTTCTGGTTTGACATTTTTTGTTATAACTTTTGATGTGGTAATGCGATTTCACACCAATTTAAAGTCCTTTTAATTTTCTTTAAAATGACGTATTGCGTGTTAGGGGTTGCCATTTAAAATTTTGAAGTCAAAGTGGCTATGGCAAAACTAGAGATATCTAGCAGTTACTTTTATACGTAATTAAGTTTCCCCCTCGAAATCAAAATTCACGTGATTTGTCGAATTTTTATATATCTCGTCATACTAGAGTTATTAAGGGTGGATCGTTTTCAAATGATCACCATGTATGTATTGTTAATTTAAGAAATTTGAACTATTTTTTATGAAATATCATAACAAATTTGTAGTATAACAAGAATAATATAAAAATTATTGGAAAACAACTCCTTAATTTTCCATCACATTAGAAGAATAAAAAATACCAAAAATTTATTGCTTCAGTTTGGAACTTGTTCTGTTCATTTCAACATATCTTTGATTAAAATTTGCCATTTTGTCGTAAGAGCGGGTGTCATTATATTTTTCAACAGTAAGCTACTTTTAAATTAATGAATAATTTTTAACATATAGTAGAATTGTTATGATTAAATCGTTAATCCCAATCTTTTTTTAAAATGTATACCATATTAGTTTGTAGACATTTTATATTCTATTTTGTGTTAAGTACCTTTCCTTAAAAAAATCTACAATTTAAAATTCGGCTCTTATTACAATGATACTTTCGTTTTGGTTTATATAATTAATACATAAACAAAAAACTCACGATTGATTACTTGCTCATAGAAAATTTCCATTATTCATTAGTTTTGTAAACTTCCTAGCTTATAATGATTAAGGTGATCTTGAATTAAATGGATAAAAGAAGGCATTAATTAACTTTTATATATTTGCACTTGTTACTCTTGAGGAAGAATGGATGAAATTAGAAAGTTGAGACAAACAAGGATTTAAAATCCTTAAATTGCATTTCCGTAAACACTTCATCTTCTCACAACACTTTGATGAAAAGTGGCCAAGTGGAAATCTCATGGAGATAGTAAAGAATGAGGAAAATTGGTAGTTAATTCTAATTTTGAGGGACGACAAACAAAATTACTACGTTTTGATTGAAATCTTTAACCCCTAACTATCTTTATTAAGATAAAACAGCAGAGGTTTGCACTTTCGTTATTTAGAATCATCTACTTGGTTTTAATCTGATAACTTTGTGTTGTAGCTTGTAGGTGTAAGTGTAGTAAATTAAAATCAATAAAAATAATATCTTTATGAAAGCAGGAGATTGTAATCAATGATGATTTTGAATAAAAATTTTAATTATTAACGCGATTTGTGTCTTTGAACTTTATTGTTGCAAGAATTTTTACTTTTTTCATTGATTTCTTACATTAGTGTTTTAAATTAGAACTAATTGGATTAAGAAGAACTTCTTTTGAAACTCTGGCGTGATACTCAACATCACTTTTTTTGTGTATTTTGGACCGATTTAAGGTCATTTTAGACGGGCACAATTTATTACCAAAATTTTGTTCCCAAACCGACTTAGATGCAACTGCGCAATTTGCCCGTCTAAAAAGGCCCTTATATTTAATAGTAAGTTTTTGGCGGTGAAATGTTTAACAAAATATTTTATAAAAAGGAAGTTGTTTTAATTCATGCTTCTCCAATGGGGGCATAGAAATTTATTGAAGAAAACGAGCAAACAACACCTCGATGATCTTGACCTAATTACTTTTTTGTTTTGGACTTTTTTTGGGCTGTAAGCCAAAACTTGCAAGAGTAGCTTTTTTTAGGTAAAATAAGAAAACACCTCATCAAACTTCTTTAATTAAAAAAAGCCATTTCTTAATGGTGCTTGACCTCATAACCGAAATTTATTAAAGACAGATGTTATTTAGATTTTAAATACCTATTGGCACATTATAAAATCTACGTTGAGCAAAAAGTAGTTACAAGAAAATCGTTTGGAGTCTCGTATCGAATACAAACAAATTTCCTGTTTTCTGTAAGGTTTCTATCTGAAATTAGCTTTTCGTATTTTTGTGATAAAGTTTTTCCTGCGCAATTTTTCGCGTTTACGAAATAAGAAAGCAATCAAACTTGATACATGATGCTTGCGTTACTTTTTTACTTTGATCATTCGAGTTACAAAAAGCGAAAAAGCAGTCAGATTTGAAATTATAATTTAAGTAAAGGCAAAAAGAAAATCATTAAAATAAAAAAAGTAGGTATAAACATATTATTATTATTAGGATATAAATATTTGATTAAAATCTAATGTTTTTGGTGATTAGCAAAAAGATTGAACGTTCTCTTGAGAAATTATTTTTTTTTTATCCTTGCGAAGCTGAAAGCTTTGGCCAGATTGCGCTTGTGGCAGTTTTAAATTTAGCCCATCTTGCTTTATTAATAACCTAGCGGTGAGACAAAACACGTTCACTTCTAGGCCCTTCAATTTCCCAATTTACCTTATTGACCTCAACGTGAGCGCCGTGCGTCGGATGATGGTAGCGGTAGCGGTAGCGGTTGCGGTAGCGGTTGCGGTAGAGGTAGCGGCGGCGGTCAGTAGTAATCTTTCTACACTGCACTATTTTATAGGTCGTAACTCAAAATTACACGTCGCTGTATTTTTGATTGCAACGAGCGGAGCGGTTTAAACACGCACATCACGGCCTTGCCGCTGGCGGCTTCCACATTGCGATCCGTTGCGTCGCGACGCCGGCGTTGCACTGTCGAAAATGGAAAACGGGGGCGGCGCGAGCCGAAAGAGCTGCGTTCGCGCACCGCAACCGATTTTCCACGAAACGAGAGGATTGCACGCCCCCGCGTCTATTGCACCCTCTACAACAAAGGTTAATACTAAATTTTACCAATGTTTACAAAAAATCAATCAAACTAATCAAGTAATCCACTTTTTTTCTCCTTCATATTAAATTTTTACAATTTCGTGTAGCTACTTGAAATAAAATTAACGTATCTTTCTTAAACTGAATTTTTGTTAAAACGGAACTAAATTCGCAGACACGAGATCCTTCGAATTTCCTCTCATCTCGTATTTGGGAAGGCTTGTGTATTGGATCAGAATATTTCTTTTGTGTCCTCGATACCTTTGCGAGTCATTGTACATTAAGTTTTCAAGTAGAAGTAAAAAACTTTATTCCTGTGTCTTTTTAGGATAAAATTTTCTACTCAATCGAAAATCATCATCTGTTTATGTAATACAGTTTGTAACGGTGCCCTGTTAATTGATAGAATGTTAACTGCTAGAATGAGAAAATGCTAGAACGTAAATTGCTAGAACCGTAAAGTGGTCGAATCGGAAATTGATAGAATCGGAAACTGCTAGAATCGGAATCTGCTAGAACCGTAAATTGATAGAACGTTAACTGCTAGAACGTTAATTGATAGAATCGCTCGGGCGGCTTCGGTCACGTCCGACATATTATTGTATATGCGGAGATGAAGCCGCGCGGACCGAAGCCGCCCGAGCGATTCTATCAATTAACGTTCTAGCAGTTAACGTTCTATCATTTAACGGTTCTATCAATTTACGGTTCTAGCAGTTTACGGTTCTAGCAGATTCCGATTCTAGCAGTTTACGTTCTAGCATTTTCTCATTCTAGCAGTTAACGTTCTATCAATTAACGCGTCACCTTTGTAACGCCTAACGTAAAGATAACGATGGACTATCGTAACGATTTTTATCTCGTTTCCACATTATGAACGTTATTGTGTGTAAGAGAGAGACATACAATATCTAACGAGTCAACTCTCAACCAAGATCAACTCGTTTATGCACAACTCAAGACTCACGACTCTCGACTCATCACTCACTGCTCTATAAACATGTCTATTCATACCAAAAAACGATCTTTGCTCTTTTTTCCTATTTCAAATTCCTCTACCCTCAACTAATTTTAGCAGAGATCTGATCACTTATAGTCCTTAGTCATCATTGGTGCTCAGTCGTCGATGGATTATTATCTATCAATTAAAAAAAATGTTTAACAATAGTGGCTCAAGTGATGATGAATTATCAATTCCCAGTAAAATGTTTCTGTTATCAAGTAGTAGTAGACAATACATAATGAATTTCATCAACTTTTTAAAGAACTGAAAGAATATCCGGATAAGTTCCTCGAATATTTAAGGATGTCAAGGGATACTTTTTATTATTTACATTCTAAAGTTAACGCAAATTTAAAACCAAGAACATACAGGGTGTTTAATTGAAAACTTCAAATGTCGTTTATTTCATAATCAAAGTTTTGTTCAAAAAATTAACCGAGCACGCCGATTTTTGTTTTGAAGGGGGCGCATTATAAGATCGATTTAAGCACTATCACGTAACTCCCTTAAGCGGGGGGCGTTAACCCCCTAATTTATTAAATGGCAACAGGGGTTGAGTAATATATCATTTGAAAGCTGCTTTTAATTAGAATTCAACGGTATAAATTAAATTAAGATTGATCGATTCGTTTTAAAGAAAACAATTAAAAACTCATTGCAATAAATAAATTAAAAAAATGTTAAATTAACCCAAAAAATCTTTTTTCAATTAGCAAATTATTAAATACTGAATAAAAAATTGAAGGTAAGATATCCCCTTTGGTTCTCATGAATAATTTAATTTAAAATTTAAACGCAAAAGAACAATTATAAGATTAAACGAACTTACCTTAAGTGAAGTTCTGATCTTAATTGTATGAAATCCCTATTCCGAATAGTTCAATTATTGTAGACCTGCGTCCAGTGTCTATTTACCACACTTCCAAAGCCTAAAATTAAAAATATAGGCTCTGCAACTCTCCGCGCATGTCATCAGCGCCAGCGCCAAGCCGTTCATTCGTTTAAAGCCTAACCGTAATCTATTCAAAAAGGGGGAAAAATAAGGGAAGGGAGGGATTGAACTATTCGGAATAGGGATTTCATACAATTAAGATCAGAACTTCACTTAAGGTAAGTTCGTTTAATCTTATAATTGTATTTCAATCCCTATTCCTCTAGTTCAATTATTGTAGATGTTTAAAGCTGATTACGGTTTCAAATTTTATTTTAAGTAACCCTAAGTTGGAAAAAATAAAAAACCTTAATTCCAAAAGAAAAAATAAATATATTCTTAAATTCATACAGAAAAATAAAAAAAACAATTTAATTCTTAAAACAAAGAATAACTCTAAACATTAGGAACATAATAAACGTTAATAAAATACAATAATATAGGATTTGAAATAATCCAATAGGAAAAAAAAATTATTGCAAACCACTATGATTTTATTATAGCCCTCGCCAAAACGTCCTCATTGGTTAGTTCAAGATTATAAAATTTTGTAAAAACTTCTGACTTTCTTGTCCAGCCTGCTGTTTTCCGAATGGTTTCCAGGCTAATGCCTGCTCGGTTAGCAGCTGATGTAGTTGCATGTCGGGTGCTGTGAGCTTTGAAGATGCTTGTGTTTATTCCACTTTTTCCTAAGATGATTTTAACCCATCTTCCTAGTGTTTGAGAGGATACAGCCTTGTATGGTTTTTTCCATGATATAAACAAATAGTCCAGGTTGCTCCTTATACTCTTGGTTCTTTCTAAATAGGATTGTAGTGTGAAAGCTGCGCAAATAGTTTTTTCTTTGAAAAAAGGTAAAACTAACTTCGGTTGAAGTTTATTTAAGCCTGAAGTTTTAATACAATCGGTAATTCTAATTTCAATTTTATCCTTATGTATACCAATATTTGATATTTTGATTGCCTTTAAGGTTTGAATTCTATGAGCCGTAGTTAAGGCAATTAACGTTATTAACTTCATCGATAGATCCTTTAAAGCCAGCTTGGTGTTGCAAGGTAATGTTTGTAGAAAAGTTAAAACCACGTTAGGATCCCAGATGGCCTCATATCTGGGTTTTGGTGGACGATTTTTGACTATTCCTTTAAAAAATCTCTTTATTCTGTAGTCCTCCCCTATTTGGGGTCCCATTAGTAAGGAGATTGCCGATCTTATACAATTTAAACTGCTGTAAGATGAGCCCTTATCATACTCCTGCGTTAAGAACAATAGTATATGGAAACAAGATGAATTGAAAAAATCTAGATCTTCTTTAAGACAAAATTCCCACCATTTCCTTAAGGCACAATTGTATTGACTTTGTGAAGACTTTGATAAAGAATCTATAGATAGATCAATTGATATTCCTGGTACATCCTTTAATTCAAAAGCTTGCCTGATAACCTGGCGGAAGCCAGGGAAATGCTTTCCCATAACGGATGTGGATCTTTCCTAGAGGAAGTTAATAAATTTATATTTGATTCAAATATCAATGGTTTATTAACACAAATTGAAATAAATAGGGGCCACCATGGCTGGGTAGGCCAATTTGGAACCACTACAATTCCCTCTGATCCTTCATAAACTATTTTCCTTAAAACCTTTAAAATAATTGAAAAGGGGGGAAAAGCATAAAAGAACATATCTTTCCAAGGGATTGTAAAAGAATCAATTGCCCAAGATTCTGGATCTTTTTTCCATGACACATATTTCTTACATTTTGTGTTGGACCTACTAGCAAAGAGGTCAATTTCAGGCAATCCAAATTCCTTAACAATCTTTTTAAAAATCAAACCGGAAAGTTCATACTCAATTTCCTGTTCTCCCCTTCTCGATTCCTCATCAGCCTCCTTGTTTTCAGCCGAGCTAATATAAGAAGCAAAAACAAAAATGTTTCTTTCTTCGCACCATTCCCAAATCTTTCTAGAAAGTTGATTTAAATTTTCAAATCTGACACCTCCACATTTATTTATATATGCTACCGCAGTGGTATTGTCAATTCTCAATAAAATCTCACAATTACTAACAGATCTGGTAAAACATTTTAACCCAAACAATGCTGCCATTAATTCAAGTATGTTTATATGATACTTTTGTTCTTCTTGGTTCCAAAAACCATGTATACGTTCCCCATTACAAAAAACACCCCAACCACTTCTGGAGGCATCCGAAAAAATAACCAATTCATAACTGAAATTTCTAATCGGATTAGGAACTTGTAAATTTTTCATCCACCAAAGAATTTCTTTATTTAAGGATGCAGGAACTATCATATTGCTGTCAAAAATTCCTTTATTAAGGCAAAGTTCCTTATATTTTACAACTTCGAAGGGTTTTATATGAATCCAACCAAACCTAACTGCAGGGCAACATGCTACTAGTTTACCTACTAAACTTGCAAATTCTCTTATCTTTACCCCTTTTCCGATCTTAAAACAATTAAGATTTGACCGAAGTTTGATGATTTTTTCCTCGGGAACATTTAAACTTAAATTACTGGAATTAAACATAAATCCAAGAAATTTGCATTGTTTTGAAGGTATTAAATTACACTTCTTTTTATTAATTATAAAACCCAAATGTTCTAGTAATTTTACTGTTGTCTCAATATTATCCCTGCAGGTTTCCATTGTATTACCCAGTAATAAAAAGTCATCAATATATGCAACTGAAAGAAACCCTCGTTCACGTAAATAACCCACTACTGGCTTTATTAATTTCGTGAAAATAAAAGGTGCGGTACATAAACCAAAAGGTAAACAAGTGAATTCATAAAGAGTTCCTTGAAATTGAAAACGTAACAACTTTCTAGAAGACTTGTGTATTGGTACCAAATAATATGCATCTTTGAGGTCCACCAATCCCATATAGGAGTCTTTTGTCATTAAATTTATGGCTGACCTCCAATCCTCCATTTTAAAATGAAGCTTTTGCACAAAATCATTCAATTTCTTTAGATTTAATATAAATCTATAAGAACCATCGGGTTTTGGGACCAAAAATATACTAGAAATATATTGTCCTTTTTCATGATTGCAGGGAGTAATTACTCCCATATTTAGTAGTTTTTGAATGTGAAGATTGCATTCATTATTTTCAAACAACGATCTACTCTTTTCAAGTGGAACGACTTTTTGATAAACATTTGAAATTAGTGGAATTTTATATCCCCTTAGTAGATTTATGATAAAAGGATCAGAGGTAATGTCCTTCCAGTTTTTAACAAAATGTTTAAGTCGACCAGAGATTTTACTTACTTCTAATATTGATGTCTCCTGTATGGTTGATGTTGTTTGGTTTTCTGATACTGTTGGTTTTTTCGTGTTTTTTGTGAGACCTTTGTCTGTCGCCAGTTGTGCCCCCCCCAATTCTGTTGTTGATTTTGACGAGAAGTGGACGGGGCTTTGAAGTTTTTTGACTTCTTTGTTGATGAAGGAGCAGTAGTCGTCTTTGTCTTCTGAATTGCCAATTCCTCGGACACCTTTTCTAAATTCTTTGCAGTCTTCACTTCTTCCTCCAAATTATTCCCAAATAAGAATTCATCAATTGAAGTTTGATTTAAAGTTTGCCTTAGACTTTGTTTTATATTCGGGGCCAATAAAGCCCTTCTTATTGTGCTCTGAGTATATTGCACATCAGCTAGAATTCTAATTGAATCGTTTAAACATTCAATCATATTCAGATTTGTTGATCTGTCACTTCCTCCCCCTCCATTTTTTATCAATTCGGTTAGACATCTGCTTGAGGCAGCTAAAGCAGCACTTATCTTTTTTTGATTTGACAACAATTTGCTGTCTCGCTGCAAATGTGTTTCCGAAGTACACCTAACGATTGAATCATTAAGTTTAGGGGGGTTAATTGTACCACAATTTATTGGTATGGGATATTTATCCATAATAGAGGTAAGATCCTCCGTTTTTAAACCATATTTTAAAATATGGGCTAGATTCAAACTTAATTTTTGTTGAATCGGTGGTCCCAATTGTCCTTTATAATCACATCATCCCCCAGGAGTGCGAGTATTTCCCTATCAATATTTTCATCTTGGGGTTGGATATTTTCCTTATCCATAGTAAGATTTGACGAACCTGCGCCCTGAACCAAATCTTGAGTTACTAGTGCGCATTCCACCTCGCGCCCTGGCGAATCAGTCCGAAGATTTCCGAACTCGTATTGATTTTCTGGGGATGGCGTGTCTGCGTACCGTAAGGAATCGTGCGTTGGCGTCACATCTGCGTTAAAGAAAAAACGTCCCTTGTTAGATACGCCATTTGCATTAAATGTTAAAATACATTTAACATTTTTAATCTAGCACATAGTCTAGCTTCATGAAAAGAGAAAAATCTAATTCACGGATAAAAAACCACGTAAGTGGTTTCGGCACATAGGCCGACTTTGTGAAAAAGATAACAATCTATTTCACAGAACTTTGCAGTTTTTTCTCGCATTTCTAAAAAGAGAAAACAAAAACATTAGTCACTTACTTGGAGACGAATTTGAATTAATTGAAGAATCTGTGCTATGTCTTCTTGTGACTTTTCTTTCTAATCTCTTTAACTTCTTGCTTAAGCGCGCTATTTCTTCCATGTTGCGTCGTTTACCCATTTTGCTATTTTGGAGAGCGAAGCGTGCAGTATGCTCGACACACAGAACAAGAATGAACGGCTTGGCGCTGGCGCTGATGACATGCGCGGAGAGTTGCAGAGCCTATATTTTTAATTTTAGGCTTTGGAAGTGTGGTAAATAGACACTGGACGCAGGTCTACAATAATTGAACTAGAGGAATAGGGATTGAAATACAATAAATAAATTTCTTTGTTATGTTATCCACATGATTTGACAGGTGTTTAAATCTAAATAAAATGTGATTTAAAAATTGAAATAATTTCATTTAGTGTATTACAAGTTTTCGAATTAAATAGATTACACTAACGTTATTACCTCCTAACCATTCAAAATGGTTTATTCTAAGGATGATCGAGTTGAGATTATTATGCTATACGGTGAAGAAAGAAGATGTGCCCTTCGAGCAGCTACTCGTTTTAATAATCTTCATCCAGATAAAAATGTATCTGCAAGATATGTTTTAGATTTGTTCAATAAATTTCGTGAAACGGGTTCAGTATGAATTAAAAAAAGAACTGGCGGCGGTTCGCAAACTTCCATAAGAAACTTATCTACATTAACAGAACTTCAAAGCACCAAGGTTTGGAGAACTTTAAAAAATTTAAAATATCGCCCGTATAAATTTTCTTGTCATCAAGAATTAAGTGAAGATGATTTTGATCGCCGAACAGAGTTTTGTGAAGTTATGTCTAATAGACTATGAAATACTTCAAACCAATTACAAAACATTTGAGGGGTGAAGTTAATAAACATAACTGTCGTTATTGGAGTACAGAAAATCCACATTGGATGCGAGAAGAGCACTGTCAGTATCCAGAAAAATTAAATCTTTGGCTTGGCATTTATGGGGAATATATTATACACCCAATATTTATTGATGGCAACTTAACGGGCGAAAAATATTTAGATATGCTGCAAAATATTATCGAACCTACAATAACACATGTCTTAGAAAATGATAATATGCTGGACGAAAATTTGAAAATTTTTCAACAGGATGGTGCTCCGCCACATTATACGTTACCAGTTCGTCAATATTTAAACAGTTGGATTGGGCGTAGAGGTACTATTGAATGGCCAGCACGCTCACTTAACCCCACACCGCTGGATTTTTTCGTTTGGGGCTATTTAAAAAATAAGGTCTTCCAGAACCAACCTGATACTTTAACAGACCTTCGTCAAACGATCATAAACGAATGTGGAAATATTACACCAGTAATGCTACAAAATGTTAGCGCAGAGTTTGAAGACCGTCTCTATTTCTGCTTGGAAAATTCTGGAAAACATTTCCAACATTTACTTTAATTGTCTATTTAAAAATAAAATTATTTTATAACTAAAAAAAAATTTTATTGCAAACTTTAAATTTGAGTATTACAATACGTTTTTATTTTTTTTTTCTTTAAAACGAATAGATCAATTTTAATTTAATTTATACCGTTGAATTGTAATTAAAAGCAGCTTTCAAATGGTGTATTACTCAACCCTTGTTGCCATTTAGGAAATTAGGGGCTTAAGGGAGTGACGTGAGAGTGCTTAAATCGGTATTATAATTCGTCCCCCTCAAAACAAAAATCGGCGTGCTCGGTTAATCTTTTGAAAAAAATTTTGATTATGAAATAAACGACATTTGAAGTTTCCAATGAAACACCCCGTATAATAATTATCATATTGACCCGATTTCCACAAAAGAAATGTTAGTTGTTACATTAAGGTAAGTAGAAAATTATAATTTTTATAAATAAAAATATTTATTAAAGGTTTATTAGTTAAATTCGTTATATTTTGAAAGTTTATTCTAAAATATAACCTACATACTTATTTAAAAAAATTCATCAACATTCAAAATCAAACAAAAAATACTTCAGAAATCTTCAAAATTATAAATATATAAATTTAATAAAATGCATAAAGAATTTTTTATAAATCTTGTATATTCCGTTCTAGACATGAAGTTTCATCACGGAAATCTCGTTGTTGATAACTATTATCTTGAAAAGAATACCCAGTGGAATACCCAGCATTAACGTGAGTATTCGATGATAGCAGAGGTGCAATTGTGTTGTGAAAAGGAAGATGTTGAGGGTAGGGGCTATGGGTGGAAACGGTTATTTCCGCTAGACGTTGTGGCATATATTGATTTAAATTAATAGTCGGGTTGATAGGAAATGATAAATCATAAAGTGATTTTTAAACTTGCATCCTAAAAATCATTTTTGTTTCATTATCAAGTCTTTTTACGTATGGAAGAAATGATTTGAGAAATCCTACATCTTCATCATAGTGATCTACGAATTTCTGATTTTTTTTTAGTTCAATTTTTTCACGTTCCAGGGTTAAAAGAGATTGTCCTAAAGCCACCTGTGGATTGATCCTCGGTCTGTACCCAGTATTAGAGGTGCTTATACTTTATTAGTAGAATTGGAAATGTGTGAGGAAGCTCCAGATATCGAAGCACTATCTCCTGTGCTTTCTGCATTATGAGTTTGTGGTGAAGAAGAATATTTAGGGATAAAATTTACTCCCTCGCTAAACGAATTTTCATCATTAAAATTGTTTCCCGATAATTCAAGAAGATCATGAGCATTTTCCATATTTTCATTTTCCATACTTTCATTTTCCATTAAAGGAATACTACCATGGAACTTTCTTGGAGTAAATTGATCCTTTAAAAACATCAATCTCTCATAATATGGCCATGAACTAGATCCACCTCCTGGCCAAGGATCTCCTGAGGCTGGTTTTTTAAATTTTCTGTACAAGTCCTGTCTTAACAGCTTCCACTGTTTAGATTGTTTAATATTTTATTTTACATTTTATTGTATTATATTTTCATAAGTAAACAAATGGCAGGGGTGGCCCTGGTTACATTCACACCTGGTATATATGTATATCGATTGTTATAATTTCTTAAATACTCTAATATTATTTAATATATTTCATTTTTAGGGTTTTAGCAACAGGAACCAGTTTTAAAAATTTGGCGTTTACCTTTCGTATGGGGTTAACTACAATTTCTAAAATTGTTAAAAAAGTATGCCAGTGCATTTGAGATATCTTTCAGCCAATACATATGAAACCCCCAAATATGAATGATTTTAAGTGCATTACTGAGAGGTTTGCTGATATGTGCGGTTTTCCCAATTGCATTGGATCGTTAGATGGAAAGCATGTTCGCATTAAATGTCCCTCACATTCTGGTTGAATGTATTATAATTACAAACACTACTTTTCGATTGTTCTACAGGCATTACTGGATGATCATTACAGATTTACGGCAGTTGATGTAGGGGGCTATGAACAACAAAGTAATGGAGGAACATTTCAAACTTCTACTTTGGGCAACCTATTGAGCAGTAACAAATTAAATATTCCTCCTCCTTTCCCTTTACCAAACAGTAATATAACTGTTCCATACGTAATAATTGCTGACGAAACATACCCTTTAAAAGAAAATATAATGAAACCATTTTCTATTAACAAATTAAGCGAAAAAGAAAAGAATTTCAACAAGAAATTATCAAAAGCTCGGAAGACGGTAGAATGTGCTTTTGGACTTTGGAATCCTAAATAGAGAATATTAAGTACAACTATTGAAACCAATAAAAATTTCACTGATGACATTATAAAAACCATTTGCGTTCTTCATAATATTATAATTGATAAAGAAGAATGCTGCCTAGATTGTAACGATCTTCCTTCCTTTGAGAACTGGCAAAATATAGGTACCGATGCATCAACAAAACATCCCCGAGAAGTTAGAGATAAATTTACAAACTATTTTAACACAGTAAAAAATAAAAATGGTATCGTCTAATATTTTTGTTTAATTTTTTTGGTTACTTTTATTTTTATGGTAACAAAATAAAATACCTAAACTATAAATATTAATAATTTTTTTTAACTTTTCTTTGTTTTTCATTAAAAGAAATACCTAATTTAAGAACATTAACTCTAGCAACACCAAAATGGGGTCAAAAAAGACCCAGAAAGTACATTTTTGTCAATATTTCAAAAAGGAATCCTTGTTAGCTCAAGAGTAGAAAATTTAGGAAAAGTTTTGTCAAAAATTTAAACTTTTCCTAAATTTCCACCCTTGATAAGTGATTAGGTACATCAAAATCATCTCTCTTAGACCTAAGTATAAAACAAAAATCACCAGACTGCCCAAAATAATTATAAAAATGGTAAAAAACGGCAAAATCTCTTAACGTCAAATTACGATCCTTAGACTAAACTACTAAAATTGTGGATTTTCCAAGCATTTTCTTCGGAAAATTTTAAGACCGCTAGCCTGCGAAATTGCCTGACGAATCAATTTTTGCGATGTAGATGTTCTACAAATTAAGATTTTGGGGGTTTGTAATGGTACAGTTTAATACACTTTTTTCTATTATTAGCTACCGGACTATACATATATTATTTGTTTGTTTTCTGAAAAGTAATAATATACATTATCAACATACCCTATCTTTCTCCCACGATTTTGCTTTCTTACACGCATTTTGGACCAATCAGAAAGCTGCATTTCAATTCCGACATGTTATTTTACTTAACCTTGCAATATAGAGGACTCAAACCTATTTCGGTCTTCGTGAATAATGGCTATCATTTCTCGCTCGTTGAATAATATACTATTATTGTCTTCCTTAAAGTTCAAATTAAATGAATACAAAAAAATGTCATATTACTACAGAATTTAGTTTACATTTCCGCCTGCAGATCTTTGTTTAAGTTTAAATGTGTTACATTATTCACGATAAGAATAAGGACAGATTAATTTTCGACTAATATTACAAAAATAAATCAATTATAAGAGTTTCATTGCAATTGAGATGGACCTAATGATAGAACTATGAAAATTACAAATATTAACAATTATTTAAAAAGATTTCGGACAGGGCGGCGAAAAAGTATTTGCCAATGCCATCAAAAAAGTTGGATCAGGCCCTGCAAGTACTCTTTAAGCAGCACCTTCTACGAAAATTTTCGTTCCTGCGTAATTTTTGTGTAGTAAAAATAAACAACAAACGTTGTTTCACATGTAACAATGACACTATTGGCGATTCAAATTAATTTTTTCCACACAAATCAAAGTTGAATGACGTCACTTGCGTGTTCTATGTGAATTCGTACGTTTTCACCGTTTGTGTTGTTTATTTTGGCTCTTAGAATAAATTCACTCGAAGAAAATATTGATTTCTGTATCAAAAATATAGGTTGAATAACAGTAATATCAACATTTCTCTTATATGAAATCATTTATCCACCATACTTGCATCCCGATCCACTATCAATTTGGATAAAAGATTATTTTACTCGAAGATATTTTTATTACACCTTCTTCCACCAAATCCTGAACCCTGGACTTAAAAAAGTTATCAAACCAGAGGTTGCTACTCCCGTTATAAATTCAACTGTCGTTGTACCTGTACAATTTCAATAAAATTTTATTCGCCAAGAAAGCTTTTTAGGTTTTCAGTACAATCCAAAATATCATTCAAAAAATCTTTAAAGTACTTTGGAATGTATAGTATGTTTGAACATGTTTGTGTTGGAAATAATATTGCATCTTGAAGAGGTTACGACAAAATGCTTATTGTTTCAACTAAAATTTGTATACACGTTTAAGACGATACTTTAAATAATGTTCCCAAAACTATACAGGATGTCTCACTTTTTTTGCAGCAAATTTTTTTAGATAGTAAATGTCAATCTGAACAAAAAATTTCCTATGAACTATTATGTTTTTTCGACTATTTAAAAAGTTTCAGCAATTTTAAACTTGATAAATTTTCATGATTTTTGTGGAACACCCTGTTTAATATTTTTTTTATTTAAATCAATTATTATTTGGATTTTTTCTTTGCCAACGTGGGTTCTTTGAACATTATTGGCTTTTTTTAAAATAAGTAAACGACGAGGTTAAATTTCCCTCGGTAAAATTTAGCGTATTATTGGCTTAAAGATATTCAAAATCCAAAGCATACTTGATTTAAATAAAAAAATTTAAAATTAAATGAAATTTATACAGGGTGTCCCACAAAAATCATTAAATTTATGAAATTTTAAAATTGCTGTAACTTTTTAAGAAGTCGAAAAAAGATAATAGTTCATAGGAACACGTTTGTTCAAAATTACATTTACTATCTAAAAAAAAATTGCTGGAAAAAAATGAGACACCCTGTATTTGAAAAATGAAGAAAAAATTTCATACAACTTAAAAACACTCTACTTTCATCTATAAATCTATGAATTGGATTATCACATTCTATCGAAGAAAATATTGAAACCAAAGTATTTAGAATTTAGCTTAATTCTTTATCAATTGAAACAATATCAAAAAATTGGTAAAATGTTTCACAGGTAAACTGAGTTTTATCATCAACATTTTTGCATTCGGTTTGACTACTGAATTAATTTATAATCAACAAAAAGTGTCGAAATTGTATTTTCAGAAAACGGTTCAGGAATCTCGGCATCTATGATTTAATTTCCAACTTGTTCAGTCATCATATTTTCATGTAAATCATTAATAGTTGAAGAAGGTATACCCAAAAATTGCTTTTTTTTCAAGGCGAAATGTTCTTTATTGGTCTTTTTTAACTCGGTTAATTTTGATAAAGGCAAATTTTGACTTAAACTGAATTTCTATCGAAACAACCTATGACGAATATGAATAATAATAGAATAAATGAAATGAACATAATAAACCAAAGCTTATTAAATCAAGTCTTGCAACACATTTTAAAAAAATTTAAACACAACACCATCGTCCATCCAGAACAAAAGTGACACAATTCAAAAATACTGTTTTTAAATCAAATGGGATATTCAAAAGATAACAATTTCTTTTATAATCTCATAAAATAATAGAAGAAGGACAAGAAAAATTGATTGAA
The DNA here is from genome assembly GCA_963971135.1 of Stenus bimaculatus. NCBI lineage: Eukaryota > Metazoa > Arthropoda > Insecta > Coleoptera > Staphylinidae > Stenus > Stenus bimaculatus. The sequence goes on from OZ020180.1 coordinate 46,495,313, forward strand.
AATTTTCATGATTTTGATTTGTATTTATTAAGGTTTAAGTATAGAATGAATGTAAACATTAATTAATATTAATGTTTAAAATCGTTATGTCACTTTTCTTCTGGACGCGCAACATAACACGCTTTAGTTTGAATCACAAATAGTCATAATACGAATTAAAAATGTAATAAAATTTAAAACTTTAACTCGTTAAATAAAAAGTATTAATAAATGAATTATTATTTATTTAGAAATATAGTAAACCAAACAGTAGTTATCGCCAATTGCAGTATCTGTTTAGTATTGTTATTAATATACTTCATTTTTTAACTAGAAGTGACAGGTGACAGGGAAGGACAACTTACACTATAAAGGGCGCGTTCCAGTAATGAACACTAAAGCCCACGACCACGACCGCAAAATTTTCCCGTTCCACTAGCTCAAAAGATCACCATTCAACAAACAACCACGGAAACCCACGAATAAATACGGTCGTTGTGAGCTTCTTGCGGTCGCCATTGGTGCACGAAAGAAAAAATCGCGGTCTTATGTAGAACGATTTTGCGGTCGTCGTGGGCTTTAGTGTTCATTACTGGACCGCTCCCAAAAGTTACTAAAAAAATAACCGAACAGGTTTTGACAGGAACTAAGTTATTTTGGGTTTTTAATGATAAAATGTATACAGAAACATAATTAAATTCCCCATTTCCTTGTACTAATCAGAAAGCTGCATTTCAATTCCGACATGGTATTTTACTTAACCTTGCAATACAGAGGACTCAATCCTATTTCGGTCTTCGTGAATAATGGCTATCATTTCTCGCTCGTTGAATAATATATGTCTCCCTTAAAGTTCGAATTAAGGGAACACGAAAATATGTCATATTACTACAGAATATCCCGTGTATATCTTGCTTACTTTTAACCAATCAGGGACGTTAATTTTTGGCATTTTAGCGCGGGAAATTTAAATCACTCCTCCTAGTTAAAAAATGAAATATAATTGAATTGAAGTAGTACCAACCATTTTATCACGTTTTTGCCAGTTGCAATTTGTCATTTTTCTACTAGCTGAGTAAGTTTCGCCGATGAAAATTATTATAATTATCGTTTCCTAAGTTACTATTATTAATAACTATTTTTAGTACATACAAGTGAGCAAAGTGTATGAGTCTGATTGTTGGGCCCCAATCAAACGAATGATAAAATCACTTTGCTCACGTGTGCCGTGTGCTAAACCTAATTTTTTTCACTTTTGTTAAAATAATAAATAATGTCTATACTCCATTCAGTTTAAAGATAGAGTGATTGACAACGTCATCTTCTACAGGACCGTATTTAGCTACCAAGTGTTATTCCCCTCTATAGGCGCCAAATTTGGGGGTGCTCAGATGATATCTTTTAAGTCTTTTCTTAGAAGGGCTAAATGCTAAATTTTCAATGTCTTTTTCGGTATCAGTGCTCGACATTTTTAAATAATTAAACTATTAATATTTCTTCTATTATGGATTTAATATTCTGTCAAACTGACAATCGCGGGACAAAATTTCTGAATACGCTTCTGAGAAATACAACAACCAATCAATTTCGTTTCTCCATGTCACACTTTGTTGTCAGTCACTCTATCTTTAAACTGAATCGAGTATAGTTTAGTTACATTTTCAAATTTTTGGTAAATTTTATTTGCCTTTCCAAAATATTAGGAGTAAGTAGTATTTACAACTGATAATTATATTATTACTTTCTTAAGTTTCCATACTTATCTTATATTAATTAAATTGTAAAAAAAAAGATATTCATATTAAATTTCAAAATTTAAGATTATGTCATCCTACGTTTTCGTGTGAAAAAACAGAATTGTTCTTTGTTTGAATAAAATGATTAAATATTATAACATGTTTCAGTTTTATGCACTCAACATTTAAATTAAATATTTCTTTTAACTTATACTCCTGTGTTTTCTTTGAAATAACTTAAATTCTTTTTAATTTATAATTTACACGTTTTGTAGGCGTTGTTATGCAACCAACATTGGACATATTTCAACTCATTTGAGTGGGCAAAAGATTTTAGCTCCCTTGTGATTAAAAGACATGCTTTACCCACTAAATTTAGTTTAAAAAATGCTACTTTTAATCAAGAAAATGGAAAAAAAGATATTAAAATTAATAAATACTGAGCACACGCAGTTTCTTTCCAGGAACTCTTTTTACTGACACTAAAAAAGTGCTAAAGGACGTTATCGTTTTCATAGGGGTTTTTGGGTAAAAATAAAAATACACTAAACTTAACAAAATGAATTAATTATATACTTATGGTGCAATTCTCTATAAGCCTTTACAGGAAATATCTGCAAGGTAACCAAGGAAACCGTTTTTAATTTAATAATTTTAAAATATCGGTTTTAAATTCTAATAATAAATGCGACTTTACATTTTAATTTTAACGTTTTTCGAAATTGTATACAGGGTCCGCCAAAAGTCCAGGGACAACGCTGTATTTTTTGATTACGTTAATATATTTTTTCAAAAATTTATATTCTTATACAGTATCATAAAAACTACATTCTGAGATGGTTTAGAACTTTCCCATCTTTTGGGGGGGTCACATGGGAAGAACTATCCCACTTTTTTAAACCCCTATCGAGTCTTAACTCATTTTAAAGTTAACATACATTCCTGCAAACCAGATGCCATTATGTTGATTTGTTAAAAAGTTATTAAGGATTAAGGTTATCAAAACAGTGTGGAAGAAAATCTAGTTACCATTGATATTTGGCAAAGAAAAATTTATTTGTCAATAGAATTTATACTGTTTTCCTGTTTTTGTGTACAGTGTGGAACATAACGATTTTTATCTAGTTACCTCTACACTCTGAAAAATTTCAATGCTAACTAGATGAAAATCATTTTATCTACAGTCGATATAATGCCATCTGGTTTGTAGGCATGTGTTTAATTTTTCATTCCTTTTTTAAAATGAGTTAAGACTCGATAGAGGTTGGAATTTAAAAAAAAAAGTTGGGTAGTTCTCCCCACGTGAACCCACCAAAAGATGGGGAAGTTCTAAACCATCTCAGAATGTAGTTTTTATGATACTGTATAAGTATGCAAATTTTTGAAAAAAATATATTCACATAATCAAAAAATACAGCGTTGTCCCGGGACTTCTGGCGGACCCAGTACATATACAATTTACACCCAAAAAAAGATAGGGAAGTTTTAAACCATCTCATAATGTAGTTTTTATGATACATACACGTACTGTATAAGTATGCAAATTTTTGAAAAAATATATTCACGCAATCAAAAGATACAGCGCTGCCCAGGACTTTTGGCGGACCCAACTTTCGTCGTTGAAAGAAATCTGCCTAAAAACGATGTGCCTGAAATAATTTTAACGTCCTTTATAACCCAAATAATCCAAAACAATAAGTTTTTATAACTAAATGATTTTGAGTAAAAACAAAATAATTAATTTCAGAAGAGCTATTCAGCTGACGAAAATATTTACAGAATTAAATTCCCCAAAAATATTTACAAAACATACGTTTTTTAATAGGTTTAAAAGCATACTGCATATTGGTAATTATGTATAAAAAAACTTAGAATGATTTAAAATTTGGGATTTGTTCTCTTTTGATAAATCATTAAATAAAAATTTAATTTTTAGAAATATTAATTTTACCAAAATAATATTCTACATATAGTACTTTAAGTTAAAACTGCTAATTTCGAACTCATGCCTAGTACATTATACAACTGTATACCTGTTAACATATTTCCTAATTTCTGGTTTACTCCTGAAAGCAATTTGTTCATGCAAATAAGTACATAATATTAGTTGTTTTAGTCATTGAATATAAAAGAATCGTACAGGGTAGAGCATGTAAACTAAGCAATTTTGTAGGTGCTTGCCAAATAGAGAGTTTCCACATTCTATGTTTTCGCAACCATCCGTCAGGCTCTGGTAAAGGACAATGGTCTTGCTCTGAAAAGCCACCCCACACTCAAAATCGTTCTGCGTGATATTCAAATCAAAGAAACTGTTTACTATGATCGAGATAAAAATCTTTTCAACCCATAGTAGAGAAAAACCACTACATTTTCATACAAGAACTGGAAAAATATCTCTAAAAATAAAAAGACGTTGCTTAAGGTGATAGGGAGTCATTTATTGAAAAACCGATGTTTTTATCTTTTCCGAATTTTTTTAAAGTGTTTCGAATTGGAAACAAAAAAAATATTAAAATACCGAACTTAAGTAAGAATTGTACTTTTATACGCAATTTTTGTTTTTTGTGTATCTAGATTTATATGAGCGTAGTTTTGCAAAAATAAAAATATAAATATAGAAGTTTTTCTTGCAAAATTACACAAATATAGTTGTAGATACATAAATAACAAAAATTGCAAATGAATTTAAAATTCTTACTTTAGTTTGGTATTTCTTTATATTTTTGACTTTCCAATTCGAAACACTTTAAAAAATTCATGAAAGATAAGTACGTCGTTTTTTTCAACATTTGACTCCCTATCACCTTAAACAGCAGTATAAACTTAATATTATTATTAATTCTTATCTTAATCTTAACAAAGCTATTAATGTAAATAATATGATATGATAAAAAATTGTTTCTATTTTTTTGTAATAAAAAATCACAAAAAATTGAAAACAAAAAAATAATTTGCTTTTGTTTTATTTTTGAACTTCTTATGATTTGTACAAAAAATAGACTACACTCCCGAAGTTTGACGCATTCCACACGACTCACCCTGTATATTTTAATTACCTACTTAAAATTTATTAAAATTCGTTTAGTAATAACGAAAGCTAGCTTTTTTTTCATTTTAAATAATTTGAATTTTATTAAAAATTGGTGTATAAACATTTTCGAGGTCTTTGATTTTGAATTTAACATTTTTTTACAAAAAAACAAATTGGCATATCCAGTATGGCCACATACAGGCTTTCATCACAATAAACTACTTTTTAATAAAAAAAAAACTTGGCCATATTGGATCCGACATTTTGTTATTCATAAAAAAAATTCCAATTCGATATCAGTAACTTTAAATTAAAAACCCCCAGAAGTATCTCAGTAAAGTCAGTAGACTTTCAGCAAAATTAACTATTTTTTAATGAAAAAAGTCGGTCATCTTGTATCTACCATTTCGTTTTCTCATAAAAAATGTCAAATTTGAAATCAGCGACGTAGAAAATATCCATGAACTAATTTTCATTAAAATTGAAATAAAGGAAGGGTTTTTGTCCACGTTTGCGGGCTATTTTTTTTCTTTTTCTCGATACTTCATTTTCAAATTGGCTAGCAGCATAACTCGATCAAATTTCATCCGAATGGTTTCAAATTTTAACTGAAGATTAACTTCTTTATGGAAGTACACAGTACACACGAAGGAAACACGTTGCTGCATCGAAATTATTGTCCGATCGAAATATTGCTGGATCGAAAAGTTGCTGCACCTAAAATTGCTGGATCGAAAATTGTTGGGTCGAAATATTACTGGGTCGATGTGTTACCCGTTCAAAATTTTGCTGGTTCGAAATATTGCTGGGTCGAAATACCGCTGGATCGAAACATCGCTGCACCGAAACATTGCTGGGTCGAATATCGTTGCATCGAAAAATAGAGGGGGTAAAGGAGAGCTGCTGCACGCGTCAACCATTGTACCGCGTCTCTGCTAAACCTTAAAGCGTACCCCCTCTCCTTTTCGATGCAGTGATTTTCCTGGATCGAATTGTTTCAGCGCAGCGATGTTTCGATGCAGCAATATTTCGAACGCAACCTTTCGAACGGACAAACTTTCGATGCAGCGGGATTCGATCCAGTAATATTTCCACCCTACGATTTTCGGTCCAGCAATTTTCGATCCAGTAACTTTTCGACCGGGCAATGTTTCAATGATGCGAATTTCGACCTAGCGATGGTCACCACTACTAAGCAATCCCGCCCTGACTGTAAAGCTCCATCCAGACGACTCGACGAACCTAGCTCAACGTTTGGCATTCGTACATTCGCCAAACCGTGTGGGGGGTAAACGAAAACGGTTGTAGCCTCAACCTTTTGAACACCGCCATTGACTCAATAATTTGCTTTTAGTCACAGTATAGGCAACTACCAGACTACCATGGGGCTTATTCATCATTCTGTCCGTTTCATTTACAAGAAAAAATAAGAGTCTGTTCTTGTAGTCTCGTCGACGACACAATCTCGACCGCCCCAAGAATAAACCCCCTGTTGCGACGCTTGATTTTTCATACATTTTGTAGCTGTTCAACTGTTCTCATCGCCACATATACATACTAGTTTTCGTTTTTTTTTTGTTTTAGATTTTTACGTTCGTTTGTACATATACAGGTAGACGGTAAGGTAGGAAATTTGTTTAAAACCAAGGAGATTAACGACTCGATATGCCCAAGTCAACCGCTATATGTTTGCAAAATTCTAGCAATTCCCGATTTGTCGCTGCAAACAGGGATGTGGCCGGGCAAATAGCGAAGCTACCAACTTTGTAATCGTAATCAGCCCAAAGAGAATCCATAAATCGAACATTATCAATACACATCTATAAAGTCATGCCCAAAACTGACAAATATTGCGGTTTTCGCGGGAGATCGCAATCTGGCCGACATTTGGGATTTACCCGCATCCATACATTGTACCTAGTATGAACATCCTTTTATACTGATCGATGCAAAATTTGTCCTGCCAACATTGTTGTCAACATGTTATTGAAAATAATATCAAATGCTTGAAATAAATATTATTGAAAAAGTTGTTATTAACATTTTCTAATAGAATTGTAACATGTAGATAGAAATTTCTGTCAGCAAATGTTGATAACAAATGCTGTCAAGAGGTCTTTTTGGTGTGCTAGGCACCTTAAGGACAAAGCTCAGGTGATCTCGGGATCTGCCAGATCATTGTATAGATCTTCTTCACCTAATCCATGAATTTGAAAACTCCTGGTCAATGTTACGATAGAAGAAGAGTAAAAATTCAGCTTTTAACCTATATCTTGTTCTTTTCAGCTTGATGGAAGAATTCACGATGCAGTGTTGACAGGTGGAACTCCAGGAGGTGTGGCACGTAACATTTGCGATGCATTGAACAAACTTTCAGCTCCACCAGTGTTCATCACCGCTGTGGGTGACGATGAAGGTGGTGCTTTAATATCTAATTCAGTACCTAATATTCGTAAGCTGAAGGATGTTCGCACTGCTGAGTGCTGGGTCATGTTGGACGCAAATGGTGAATGTAGATTCCTCCTTGGTGACATGGCGGCGCACAATCGAATCACCCCAAAGCTCGTCAGGGAGCAAGAGGATTGCGTTACTAAAGCGGCGTTAATTGTATTAGACGGCAATACGCCCGAGGAAACCATGGAAACGTTGTTGGAAATGTCTCGGCGGCATCGCATACCCGGTGAGTGGTTCATTAAATATTTAGAGGCCCTTGTACGTTGCGTTTTGCTTTCATTTTGCTTATTACCGAATCTCACTCGCATTAATTAAATGTTAAAATTTAATTGCTCGAAAGCTAGACCTAAATAACGACAACACTACTCGTTTATATTGGTTTATAAGTCCTAATGATGCACATTTGTATCCACACGTACAATCATGCCCGAGGTCACAATTCACAGTGTAACGAGAATTATTATAATTGCTTTAAACCGTCCGTTAAAATCATACCATCACTCGTATTCGTTCTAATCCCCCCGAAGTCAAGCCCTTTATACTTTGTAGTATCAGAGGTGGAAGTCTGTAAGATTGTTTTCGAATACGGAAAAAATAATCTGCTGAATAAGTTGCCATGGTGCCGTCACCCGTGTTTTGTCTCATTTCAACAAATACAAAACATGCTTAAGGAATGGAAATAGCAAATCATTCACCAAGCAACTTAGTCAACAAACCATAGTTTCTGAATACGAAAGCAGTCGTTAATCTTACAGACTTTCACCTCTGGTTTTACTAACAAAATGTAAGGACTTTCTGGTGGAAAAACTATGAAACTTTTTAAATTCTAAAAAAACCTAAATGTAACAACGTGTTTGTCCTCATCAGTTTTATCGAAAGTGAGCTCCATTGAATTTATATTTTTAATCGCTTAAAATGTAGTTTATTAATTTTCTACTAATCATGTGCTAAGCTAAAACACACATTCCTTTCCTGCCAAATTTTATTTGAATTTTAAACGGCGGTCTTAAAGAAGTACTAGATACTAGTCCAATGTGTCAATCTATTTAGTGTTTGATAGTATCGAAAGCTTCTTAAATGGTAACAATGTCGCATTGTGTGTAACAACGTGTACGATAAATACGGTATAGCATCTTTTATCTGTAAAAAAAGAAGAATGTTGGTTGAAGTATGTTTTGTATTTGGACTATACCAAATACCAACTTGCTTTTTTCAACACAATTAATTGTTTTTATAACTAAGAAGACCGTTTTTTCGAATTAAAATCCCCCTGTATAACCTTTAACGAATTTATGACGTACTTATTATTATTATAGTTTTAATACTTTAACCGGCAATAGAACAGTAAACTACGTGTCCAACCACCAAAGGATTAACTTTATTGGATTACTTCCCACAAAGCTTCGTATAAAAATTAAAAAAGATTGGATTTAGCGTATTGCAAAAAATATATTGCAATTAAAATGCCGCATGCCGCAAAGAGGATAAAACAAAATTTAATTTATTTGTATTTAGTTAATAGAAGAAATATAGTAGAAGTTACATGTGAATAAACGAGTCGGTAGTTTTTCAATATTATTAAAATGGATGTTAACCCGGTTATACAGGGTGGGCCAACGAAAACAAAACAGATGAGTTTTGAAATAGTTAATAAAAAAATTTGAAAAAATGCTCGGACAGGTCAACTTTAGTTTCGAGGGGGACATATTTTGCAATAGAGCTGATTCAAAAATCCGTTCATCCCTGCGCCCTATGGACACAACCCCTTAAATTTTAATAGGGATGGTGGAGTAAGTAATACCTCGTTGAAAAGATCTTTTTATCCAGAGTAACATACAAACAAAAAGTTAAATCGATCGATTCGTTTTAAAGATATTCAAAATTTAGCAAGTAGAGTTTTCATACCTTTGTAGTGGACCGGAGGGTGAATAGAAAACACTTTCGGCCCGTCTACTATATTTTATTAAAATTTCCTAACTTAAACTAACTGGCAATATAAGCTTTACTTTTTTAATTATATGCAAAACTAAGAACGGTTTATAATAATACAGCCCGACTCGACTACTCGATCTTACGTCTTCTTCTTCTTCTATCTTCTATCAAAGTGGTGAAAGTGTCTTTTCTTAGTGTTTGATCATAGTCTCTTCTTCAAAGTCTTCGAGTCGAATCTATTTCTCCATCGATCTAACCTCGGGAATATTTATAAATCCAGGGTAGGGGTAAAATTATCGGAAAAACCCCAAGTACCTGTCCTTACTTAGGCGCCTGTTTACGTACCCTTAGGTATTCAACTTTATTGGCCCCGGATGGGATTTTCTGGTATTCCCGAGATTAAATATTTATGAGTATTGTTACTTAAATCTAAATGTGTACAAATATTAATTATTCTAATGAAATGAAATATGCATAAACTTCCTAAATTCTTACATTATTAGGTATTCTAAGAATACCTAATTTAACTAAACTAAATCTATTTATGTATATATGGCATGTAGTATGCACATATGTAATATGGGGATACTACACCTTTTAAAATTATGCTATGAACACCACGCCTTAAATTTTAAGTCTTTTGATAGGGTAAGTAAATACCTCCTTGGAAAGTTCTTTTTACCACAAGTAACATACAAAAAAACAAAAGTGAAATCGATTGGTTTGTTTTAAAGAATTCAAAATAAAACAGTATTGCACATTATTTTTTATTTAACCAAACTAAACTTAACTAATCTTTTTGAAGAAAACTTGGTACTTTAAAAAATCCCATCGATCCCGACACTTTCAAGGATGTTTTTATTATTTTATTAAATGTTCGAATAGAGTTCCACCAACCTCCATGCAAACGTACAAATTTCGCTCAAAGCGAATTCTTACTTACATTTTGTAACATTTCTGCAGTAATTTCTCGGCATTCATTAATAATTCTCCGTCGTAACTCTGCTAGAGATCCTGGTTCCGTTGCGTAAATCTTACTTTTTAAAGGCCCCCAAAGGAAAAAATCAAGGGGAGTAAGATCGGGAGATCGCGCCGGCCACTCCAAAGGTCCTCTACGCCCAATTCATTGCCCAGGAAACGTCGTATCCAAGAATTCCCTAACAGGTCGTGTGTAATGAGGAGGGGCTCCGTCTTGTTGGAAAATCAGATGGTCTTCTAAATAACGATCGTCATTTTCGATAATATCGTCAAGAAATGGATGAACAAAGTTTTGAAGTAGATCCAAGTACATATCCCCTGTTAGATTGCCATCTAGAAAATAAGGACCAATAAGACCGTCTCCAAAAATTCCAACCCACACATTCAATTTTTGAGGAGTTTGAGTGTGAACTTCATGAAATACCCTAGGATTCTCATCTGACTAATATCGACAATTATGACGATTAACGGTTGACTTTAAGAAAAAAGTGCACTTGTCAGAAAAACAGATATTATAAAGATAATTTTCATCAGCAATTATCCGTTCCGTCATCACCTCACAAAATTGCAGTCGCCTATCAAAATCATCTTCATTACCAGGATGAAAATCACCACTAATACAAAATACAACTGATAAAAAGAATCTCAATGTGGTTATAAATCGTTTAATGTTTTGCATTGTTTTGTTCCAGATGTTACAAAATTTGAAACAATTCCTCGAATAAATTTAAATTTGTTTTTTAAAATCTCTCTTTTGTAGAAAATGAAATAAATTGCGTTTTACATATTTTTGTATGTTACTTTGAGTTAAAAGATCTTTCCCAGGAGGTATTACTTACCCTATCAAAACACTTAAAATTGAAACCGTGGTGTTCATAGCACAATTTTAAAGGCATGAAAACTCTACATGTTAAATTTTGAATATCTTCAAATCGAATCGAAGGATTTAACTTTTTTTTTGGCATGTTACTCTGGGTAAAAAGATCTTTCTAACGAGGTATTACTTACCCCACCATCCCTATTAAATTTTTAGGGGTTGTGTCCAAAGGGCGAGGGATGAATGGATTTTTGAATCAACTCTATTGCAAAGTATGTCCCTCTCGAAACGGTATTACCTTATCAAAACACTTAAAATTGAAGGTGTGGTGTTCATGGCACAATTTTAAAAGGCATGAAATCTCTACTTGCTAAATTTTGAATATCTTTAAAACGAATCGATCGATTTAACTTTTTTTTTGTATGTTACTCTGGATAAAAAGATCTTTCCAACGAGGTATTACTTACCCCACCATCCCTATTAAATTTTTAGGGGTTGTGTCCAAAGGGCGAGGGATGAATGGATTTTTGAATCAACTCTATTGCAAAGTATGTCCCTCTCGAAACGGTATTACCTTATCAAAACACTTAAAATTGAAGGTGTGGTGTTCATGGCACAATTTTAAAAGGCATGAAATCTCTACTTGCTAAATTTTGAATATCTTTAAAACGAATCGATCGATTTAACTTTTTTTTTGTATGTTACTCTGGATAAAAAGATCTTTCCAACGAGGTATTACTTACCCCACCATCCCTATTAAATTTTTAGGGGTTGTGTCCAAAGGGCGAGGGATGAATGGATTTTTGAATCAGGTCTATTACAAAATATGTCCCCCTCGAAACGATATTACTACCCTATCAAAACACTTAAAATTGAAGCCGTGGTGTTCATAGCACAATTTTAAAGGCATGAAAACTCTACATGTTAAATTTTGAATATCTTCAAAACGAATCGAAGGATTTAACTTTTTTTTTTGGCATGTTACTCTGGGTAAAAAGATCTTTCTAACGAGGTATTACTTACCCCACCATCCCTATTAAATTTTTAGGGGTTGTGTCCAAAGGGCGAGGGATGAATGGATTTTTGAATCAGGTCTATTACAAAATATGTCCCCCTCGAAACGATATTACTACCCTATCAAAACACTTAAAATTGAAGGCGTGGTGTTCATAGCACAATTTTAAAAGACATGAAATCTCTACTTGCTAAATTTTGAATATCTTTAAAACGAATCGATCGATTTAACTTTTTTTTTATATGTTACTCTGAGTAAAAAGATCTTTCTAACAAGGTATTACTTACCCCACCATCCCTATTAAAATTTTAGGGGTTGTGTGCATAGGGCACAAGGGTGAATGGATTTTTGAATCACTTCTATTGCAAAATATGTCCCCCTCGAAACCAAAGTTGACCTGTCCGAGCGTTTTTTCAAAATTTTTTATTAACTATTTTAAAACTCGTCTGTTTCGTTTTCGTTGGCCCACCCTGTATATCCAAAATGGCAAGTAATGCAAATGCACAAATGTTTAGTTTAGAAAAAGGTTGAACTTATACAGTATCAGAGGACAAATGTCCCCTGGAAATTTACATAGCTAAAACGGTTCTATTTTTTTTAGCTTCAGTATTAGTGTTAGGAGAATCAGGTACCAGGGTAGGGTATATTGTACGTAAAACTGCGTAAAACGTGTTCCCTAAATTTTCCGAGTAATCTACGCGATGGCGTTGATTTACAGGAAAATTATGGAAAATTTGCATTTACGATAAAAAATATTCAATTTGAAATATATTTGGTCACTTTAAAGATCTTGTTATATCTAATATCAGTAAAAATAATTTGCAGCAACCTGTACAACCTATGTGACGGAAATAAATTGTTTTTACTAAAATTATTAACAAAAAAGATCTTTATTGTTTATATTTTATATTTTCTTACGATGCCAAAGCAGGGCCGTAGCCAGGCAATGCCTGCTCTGGAAAACAAAATGCCCGCTCTGAAAAATTTTCGACTGTCGAAAGCTTTTCAGGTACGGGCAACTGTGATATTTTAAAAACCTAAAAATTTAAAAACCTATTTTTAACTAACCTAAACTATGTATGTATACAGGGTGTCCCAATTTGAGTTGCATTACATGGGTAACTTTGTTATTAATAAAGTTACAAATTCGGTTAAATGGGCAATGTTTTTCAGATTTTTATAATTATCCAGATGTCTTTTAAAAATATTAAAAATTCCGAGCCATCCCGAAGATGAACCAAAAAAACCGAAAAATGCAATTTTTGAATAAGTTGATTATTTTATTAACTAGAAAAGTTACAAAAAATATTTCGCTTAAAAGTTATTTGTTTCGTAATGACGAATGTAAATATGTTTATTAGAAACATATCGACAAATCAGTTTTCAAGATATCAAATAACAACTTTATTATTTTAAATGGACGCCATATTGAATTTTTCAACAGTTAAATTCCATTTTTTTTCTGATTAGAACGATGTATTACTCCATGTTTGAAGTAATACGGAATATTTGATATAATTTGAATTAAATAATGAAAGCTAGATTTTTTGACAGGTCTTCTTTAAACAAATATGACAATTCGAGGTATCATTTTAGATTTTTGTATTGGGAATTTCGACTACGGATAGATGGCGCTATTTTGACGTAAATTTGAAAAAAACATGGAGGAAAAAGTACTAAAAGATTTTTGCGCCGATTTAATTTTTATTGGTTTTAGTAACTGCGGCTCTGTTTGGATCAAGTTTTTTGTGTTTAAAAATTGTGTTTATCTTTTATTGACCAGTATGTGTTATTTCTTACTTGCATAAGGGGTTAGGCCACTCTAGGATTATAAGAAAAGAAATTTTAAAACAGGCAGGGATCAACTTAAAATCGGTTAGAAAAGAAGCACAGAAGCAGGATATTAATGTGGAAGGCCAATTGTATGGTAGAGGCATCGGAAATTGAAGGTAGGTACATAAAAAAAACTTTGAAAGCATTTTTTTCGAAACCATATTTCTCAAATTGGCCGGACTCGTAACTCATACAATTCTTGACCTACTGATTTTAAAATCGTACGTACTTCTATAGAGAATATAATTTTGAATATACAGTTAAATTTTGAAGACAATAGGTAAAGAATTGTATGAGTTAGGAGTCCAGCCGATTTGAGAAATGTTGTTTCGAAAAAAACGCTTTCAAAGTTTATTTTATGTACCTACCTTCAATTTGCGATGCCTGTACCATACAATTGGCCTTCCACATTAATATCCTGCTCCTGTACTTCTTTTCTAACCGATTTTAAGTTGATCCGTGACTGTTATAAAATTTCAATATTTTTAAAATCCTAGAGTGGCCTAACCCCTTAAGTACATTGTTTTGGGGTAAGTAATAAATTACAGCCTGTAAAAAATATTATTATTTTAATATAGTAATAATAAACCCAAGGAAACTGATTTATAACTGCACGGAAATAAATTTTACAAAAACAGGTTATATCAAGGTAGACCTTTTCTAGCTTCAGCAAATAACTCCCAGAGGGCGTATCCCAAGTCGAAATTCCCAATAGGATATAAGTCCAAAACATATCATATTGTTGATTTAGTTAGGAGAAAGGTTTCCATTTGTAAATGATTAATCAATGTATCAATGACTAAAACTTATTAATTCTAACTTGATCTACAATAAACCAATAAAATAATCTAATAATCTAAAGTGACAGCTTGAATCATCATTTGTTTAAAGAAGATCTGTCAAAAAGTTATGGCTTACTTAAATTAATTGAAATAATGTCAAATATTTCATAGTCTGTTACTTCAAACATAGATTGTAATACATTGTTAAATGCAGAAAGAAAAATGCAATTTATTTGTGTAAAAATTCGGAATTTTCGATCTTTAATCTAATATGAGCCCATTTAAAATAAGAAAGTTGCTATTGATATCTTGAAACCGAGTTTGTTATATGTTTGTAACAAACATATTTAGATTAGTCTTTACGAAACAAATAACTTTCATCCGAAACATTTTTTTGTAACTTTTTTAGTTAATGACATAATCGACTTTTTCAAAAATTATATTTTCGGTATTTTTTTCGTTTATTATCGGAATGGCTCAGAATGGCTCGGAATTTTTAATTATTTTAGAAAACTATCTAAATGAGTATAACAAACTGCAAAACATTCCTCATTTAAACAAATCTGTAACTTTATTAATAACAAAGATGCCCATACAATGCAACTCAAGTACCACCTCTTTATTTCGAGAATTCATTGTCGTATATTGATGATAAAATTAATTAATTTTAAATGTACTACAAAAGTTACCCTAAAGAATCTTTTGGTATAATTCGTAATTTCCAAAACAAGGCCGAAGTAACCGAAACCGGAAGTAACTTTAAAATTTTAAATGGCAACCTAGGTCGAGTATGATATTGTTGGATAGGTCTTTTAAAAAGAAACAACTTCTTTCAAAATATTTTTTTTAATATCTTGCATAAATAACAAATTAAACGAAAAAAAGTATGCAAATAAGTGACAAGTGGTATCTTAAATTATGGAAAAAATATTTTAAATTTCTTTGATTACTATTTAAAGGGAAATACATAACCTAAAGAAAGTTGATTATTTTTAACGAACGAAACGAAAAATGTAAAAAATACATGTTTCCATTTAATAGATCATAGTTTCTTCTGCCCGCGCCCATTGAGGATGATGGTCGCGTTTTAATTTTTCCACAATTTAAGAAACAATTTGTCACTTGTTTGCATTTATTTCGAATGATATACTTTTTATATTTTCAAGTTATACTTTTTTATATTTTGAAGTGATATTTTTTTTTATTTTGAAGTTATTTTTAATAAATAAAAAATGCCCGCCTAAAGATTCTTCATGCCCGCCCTAACATTTGGTTCTGGCTACGGCCCTGTGCCAAAGATTTAACATATTTAACACAATTACCTACGACTAAACTGGCTGTTTAAAATATCAATAACTTAATTAAGAGTTATTCAAATTCAATTTTGTAAATTAATCTTGAAAGATAATTAAAGATATTAGCAAATTAATTTTTTTAAATAAGATTGTAAATTGAGCCTAAAAGTTCCTCTTTTTGGACATTTTCAAAACAACCAAAAAGTGAAAGTTAAAAAAAAATAAAAAAGACATAAGATGAATGAAGTATGGAATCCATAACGAGTACAAAAAAAAATCGATTTCAATTAGCCGTTCGTCTTTTCTGTTTCTTTTAAGAAATGGAAAACATTCACTGTCGGATTGGCCCACAGGGCAACCGGGCAAATGCCCGGTCCCCCTCCCGATTGCTTCTGGTGGCACCTAATACTTCCCTGTCAGTGACTTCAACAATAAATCTAAAAATCTTGAATTGAACATAATTCTTGTACTCAAATAAAGATTTTATATTTAAAATTTTGCAATGTTTAACAAAGATGTTTGAATTGTGGTTTTATTTTCTATTTCATTTTTTTCTTAATTTTTAACTTAAATATTCGACTGTATAAATGCTGGCACATACTTCTAAAAAATAGGACAATTTAACCAAAAGTATTTCCTTTAAAAATCAAAAATTAATGCATTAAGGCGCGAAACTAATAAAAAATTAATTTTAATCTTATACTGGAAAAAAACTTTAATAACTTTAGAACGGTGCAAGATTTATCAACAATTCTTTATGCATCATAAACTGCAATTCAATGGGTAATTAAAACCACATTTTTCAATCTTTTGTAGTTACTCAGTGGCGTACCATGTCGTTTCTTGCACCAAAATTCATAAAAAATCAATTTTAATCTTAAATTATGTATTTTGGAAAAACTTCAATATGTTAGAATTTAGTGATATTTTAAAGTTAGGCTTTCCAAGTACATTATCCAGATTCTGCATTAGACCAAATAAATATTTTTCCAGATTTTCGAAAAATGAACGATAATGAATAATTTCAAAATAAATCGCCTGCGGTTCATTTTTTAAATTTAAAACTTAGAATAACATTTTTAACAGAGTGAAAAATAAAATTCTTTCATCTCTATTTTTCGACCACGAAGATCATATCGTAAAGACTTTTATGGACCAATGTTTTACTATGTAACTTTATAAAAATTATGGATTAATACTTAAAGAGGGGTTTTCGGTTTTCCCATTTTCAAGAAAAGTCTAATAAAACCTCATTAAATCGTTCCCGTCACTTAGTTTTCACGATATTCATCAACTGGATTAATTATAATGAAACTCCCCATATATAATAAAGAATAGGTTCAGATAGGACGAGATTTCCAAAAGGTTGGTGGCCCCAGGCACATGCTGCCCGGGTGGCCCCCAATAAGCCAGTCCGACACTGAAAACATTGTAAAGTCCAGTATCTAATTTCACCGACTATTTTCTCAATAAAAAACATCTAAAATAAAACCTTACGATGATTTGGATAAATTAATCAAGTACCGAAAAGTAAAGACAAAAATCCTTTAAATTTTGAAAAATTCTTTACAGCATTAGCTCTAGTTCTAGAACCCACTTTTACTTGTGGCCTTCCCTTTGAAGAGAATAACGGGTCTTCAATAATTTCGCGCATTTGGCGAAAGTGAAATAAAAAATAAGTACTTCAGTGAAGTTCAAAAAAACAAAAAACAAAATGAGGTGAATTTTAATATAAGTTTTTCTTATTTTTTATTTAAATAATACCCAAAAATAAAACTGCTGAGAGGTTCTTTGGGTAAAATAAAAGATCAGAAATGAAGTTTATTTGGATTTCAAAAAGTAACATTAAAATCGCTAAAAATTAAAAATTACTACAAAGCATATTTAGTTGTCTAGTTTCGGTATCAATCCTAATCCCTGTAAGTATACTTAATAATTGTTATTTATTTTTTAATTAGGTAAGTAAAATATTTAATTATTGTAAATTCTAAATTACTTAATTAATATTTAATGTTGAAATAAGAAACTCACTCTTTTAAGTCAGTAATCTTGACATAATTGATGGGTTGATGGCTAATTAAATATTTTTTAAAAAGAGTGCGTTTCTTATTTTAACATTAAATATTAATTATAGACCGGGAGCTCGCGACAGTTTTTGGTCTCCGATTTCATACAGCATGCCTTTTGAAGGAGAGAATATTTGCCCTATAAGAACAAAGAAAAGCGATCATATGGAAAATTGCATTTCCATTTTCACAAAAATTTTGTTGTTTTTCTCTGATTTAATATTGCATGCCCCTTTAGCAAAAGATAGTTAAAATAAATATGATAAGTTTTGTGGAATGACACTGATGTTTGGTGAAAATTTTAAACTTTTCCTAAATTTCCACCCATTAGCCAACGAGGGGCGCATGCCACTTTTTTTATGGGGGTTTTATGACACAAACTTTAATTCTTTTCATTGGCATGCATTATTAAAACGCGGAAAATCATATTTATTTTATTACAAGATCACATGACCATTTGAGCCCTTTGGGACCGTGCGAATCGCATGCCTATAATTTTCAAGACTTAAATTTCTTTTAACAATCTTTTGCTAAAAGGGCATGCAATAGTAAATCAGAGAAAAACACCAAATTTTTGTGAAAATGGAAATGCGATTTTCCATATGATCGGAAAGCGTACAGGGGTTTAGTACCCGCTTTTCTTTGTTCTTATAGGGTAAAGATTCTCTCCTCCAAAAGGCATGCTAAATGAAATCGGAGACCAAGAACTGTCGCGAGCTCCCGGTCTATTAATTTTTAGATGGATTTATCACATATTAATTCTAAATGTATTTAATAAGAAATTTGATATAATTTTAGCCACGCTGTATATTATTTTATTTTTATCAATTTTTATCCAAATCGGATCGCTAATTTCACACCATAACTAAAGTGAAGTTGGCAATTTACCAAAAAAGGTGTGTCATTGCAGCGCTACCAACTACAAGAAAACGAATCATTCTGACATTCTGAATTCTGACGTTTGTTTTGTTTATTATTGCCCCAGTTTTACACGAAATTAACAATAATTAATTATTGAAGAGGACTATAAATCAATACCAAGCAAAAATGGGGTTGGAGAAGAATGAATACCCGAAAGCTTCATGTAAGTAATAGTGTACTTTATGTAATCTTGCATAAACAGGTAGTTGTAAATTTTTGACACACCTTTAATGACTTTAATTATTTAAGTAATTATGAGTAACTTGCTCCTGTTCTGAAGTAATTTATAACATGTTGTCTATAAAAGTCTTTAGATATTATATTATTTTATCTTATTCAGTTATTACGATTTATCTTTAATTTTTCCACTAATTGCACTTGTTAAAGATCTCTTACTACATTTGAATGGATTTAATGAACTTTTGGTTTGAGTTTGGTTAATCTATATATAAACCGTACACAGAAGCTTCCTATTTAATCACTGGCCAACAAAAAACAATCCGAAAACGTCCAAAGCTTTGTGGAAGGTTTTGGTGGATTAGTATGTAGTTTGTCAGTTCTAGTATATCATCACCTTTCCTTTATTATGGTGTTTTTAGAAATCTGTTGGTAATATAAATATAAAGTACCGAGGCACATAATAGGGATTTTGAATCACTTGTACTGGCTGCATTCCGAATTACGCATATACCGCATTATGAGCATCTGAAGTGTTCCGAATTAGACATTTGGAGTATATACTCCTGCTAAGCCCCGCCTTTCTCGAGGTATATCGCAGTATATCATGCACTACCTCTGGCCAAATGCTTGATATGCAAGCATGCGCAGTTGATATTAAATTGAAAAGTTTTAAAATTATACTTGGTATTACAGCATTTTAGCCGGTAAGGGTAGGGCTTTTCGGCTAGGTATGAAGGAATCATCTGATCCTTACCAAATTTTGTAGGGAGCCTTTTGAGGGTGTAATTAATGTCTCCACCAAGTTTCAACCCCCTACGACAATTTTTAGGGGTAGTAACCCTTTTATGCAATAATGCCGATTTTTGCACGAAAATTGTCACAATTTGTGTTTAAATGAATTATCAATCAATTTTTGCTGTGCATTTACTTGATTTAATTCAAACACCTGACTGATCATTTGACAGTAGGTGGACATAAGAAGCACAAAAACCGTTCCGAATTATATGCGCATATACGCGAAAATATAATTTGGAACGCTTTATACGCCATGCTCCTGCTCACGTGCATATACCTAATACGGGATGCAGCCGAGTGCACTTAAGTGCATTCTTTCCTAAACAAAGTTCAAAATCATCTTCCCCAAAAGAAATTATATCCTGTCAGAACTAGTACTCTTTAATAATACAAGAATTTTAAATACAATGAGTATCTCCTCTCCGCTGCCCACAAACAAAGTAAAATCCAATAGAAGAAATTTTATTTGTGAAACGACAAATGGACCTTTTGTACCACTTTTATTATTTATTCAATTATCATAAGAAATAACTTACGTATAGATAAATGTATGGTCTACAAAATGACCCAACGAGATTTTCAATACCTCAAAAACTTCCGCTACAATTTGGAAAATTGAATAATAATTATGAAAAAGATTGTGTACTATTTTCAAACAGCTTTGCGCCGTTCTGTAGCTTTAAAGCGCATTTTTAAACTCGGAAAGCGTTTTTGTTTTTTTATTTTATTTATAAGGGCTCCAGCATTGGTCCAGTAATCCTCAAATTGCTCCTAATAGTTAAAGGAAGGGATGGTCTTAAACTGTAAAATTTGAATTACAATGCTCATTTTCTACGTGCAGAAATTAAATCCACCGAATGTGAACGATTCATTTCCTTTGCCTAAAATGGTTAAATAATGTTGCACCAGGAATTGTCCAGTTAGTGCAAAAGTGCAGTGCGTGTTGTTAACCCGAAAACCATCAGAAATCTATTAAAATGTTAAACATTTTGTGCTTTTTGATCAAATTCAATGAAAATGAAAATCATTTAATGTTTTTTTAATCGTTTAACAAATAACCTGATGATCAAAATTACTAATACTACATTGTTATTACAAATTATTGGCGTAAAGGTAAATTTTTACAAAAATATAATTTTCTGAAACATACAGTAGTGGAAAAAAGTAGAGCAACTTTTAATTTAATTTTATTAAAATTTAAATAAGTAAGTAAAGCTAGAACAAAATCCATTGGCTTGAATTAAAGTACTCTAAAAACTATTTACTATTACCAAATTATTTCGACATTGTAACATGCATCAAGGTTTTATAAAAAAATATGTGATGTGTTGGAAAAAAGTAGAGCAGCTTTATTATTTATTCGTACAGTACTTCTTAATATTATTATTTTATTAGGTACTCCTAATATTTTGTATAGTATCCCTTATTTTTAATTACTTGATGACATCTTCGTGGCATAGACTCGAGCAAACTGTCAATTTGGACTTGTGTTATCTCCGCCCAACCATTTTCTAAAGCACTAAAGAGATAGAGCGGTGAAGACTATCCCATAGATTCTCAGTTGGGTTTAGGTCGGGAGATTGAGATGGCCAGGATAGTAAGCGTATCTTTTCATCATTGAACCACTGACACACCAACTTGGATTTTTGTTTGGGGTCGTTATCCTGTGGAAAAAAGTGCTGTAGTGGAATTTTTTCATCTGCATAGGGCACCATAATATTTGACATAATATCCCTATACATAAATCTTTCCATTTTTGCATCTATGCGATGAAGTGGACCCATCCCAAATCCTGAAAAGCAGCCCCATACCATCACGGATCCTCCACCATGCTTGACAGTTGGTCTTGTATACTTTGGGTTGAGTCTCTTGCCTATTGGCGACGCACATACTTAATTCCATCACTAAATTAAACTTTGATTCATCACTAAAAATTACTTTTTTCCAGTCCAGTTCAAATGCTCTCTTCCAAATGCGAGTCGGGCTTTGCAATTTTTGTTTGAAAGAAGTGGCTTTTTGGCAGGTCTTCTTCCAAACAATTCACCTTCAACTAGACGATTTCTTATTGTGCAGGAAGTTACAGAAATTCCCATAGTTTCCTCAATTTGTGCCCTAATACGACCAGAAGACAAGATAGGATCATTTTTGGCGATATTTAAAATTGCGGGATCCAAACGTGGGGTAGTTTTTTTTGCCGTCCAGCCTTCTTAATAGGCTGAAGATGACCCCTTTCTCTAAAACTTTTAATTACATGCAATACAAGAGATTTGTTTAGCGAATATTTTGTTGCTATAACTGATTGTTTGACACCATCATTATAGTTATTTATCACTCTTTCTTTTAAGTCTATTGATAAGGGACAACCGCGAGCTATATTAACAAAGTAATACTGAGCAAACATTTTCATTTTAATTCGATTTAAGGCCTGTTTAAAATATTTATTTGTAAAAGAAAAATAAGTTGCTTTACTTTTTTCCAGACAATAAAGTTATATGAATTATAAATTGAATTTGCAGATGCTTACAAAATTATTTATGTACGATTTTTGGGTTTTACAAATAATACGATGTCTAAACTTTAATACACAAAAATTTATCGCAAATTCGCGTTTAAAAAGTGTACAGTATGATTATTTATTTTTGTATAAAAAGTTGCTCTACTTTTTTCCACTACTGTATTTAGTTTTTACTAAAATTTTGTTATTCAAAATGAATTTTATGCCCGTTTACACCAACGATTCCTAAAACGTAGGCATTGCTTATATGCTAGGTATTGCCTAGTTGCTAGGTATTTTTTATTATATTATTAAAAATAGTTTCTTATTTTTTTTCTTTTTCAAAAATAATTATTTATTAAAAGCAATTTCGTGTTAAAAATTTACAGTTTTATTTTAATTTTTGGAATTTTATTGATCAAATTGCATTGTTCAGACCTTGGAAGAACAAGATACCATGAACTTTAGGTATACTGTCCCACTCTGCTGAAGACAGCTAATTAAATGATGCCAATGTGTCAAAGATGCAACCCAAAAGTAGAAAAAACTAAATAATAACTATAAATATTATTAGAACGAAATATATTTAATTAAAAGCCTGCGAAAAATCATTTATTAACAAATGCGCTAGGTTTTTTTCATTTTGTATCTTCTAAATAACATTTTAGTTAGCTCTGCTGTATTTTAGTTCTATTGTGAAGTCTTCTAGTTGGGTTTTCTTTGATATTAGATTTTGCAATTAGGCGTTCCTTATGAATAGGACTAGAAAAAAATAGTTGGTTACAAAACTCACACCAAACCTTTTATAGTAACATTGATTATTTGAATGACATACAAAATCTACATACGCAGATGAACCAAAGCCAATCAAAATTACTTATGTTTTTTAAATTTAAATATTTAGTAATTTTAATAAAAAAACAATCATAACTTATTGAATTTTCAGCATATTTATTTAATGGAGCCTTCTTGACGTACATCGCATTTATATTCTTACTCATTGCTTTTTGTTCTCCCTACTGGGTGCAATCATTTGACGAAACATTTACAAGCTTTAAACATATGGGCTTATGGGAGTACTGCTTTGACGATTTTCGATACCCGAACTACCAATTTGACAAGAAGTTTTTTGGCTGCCATCATGTGTTTAGTCAAGAGTATTATGTAATACGTGAATACCTTTTACCAGCTTGGTTGATGGCAGTACAAGCGTTTGTGACCATGTCATTTCTGTTAAGCATCGCCGCACAATCTATAATGGCCTTACAGTTATGTAGGTGGCCACTTAATTTTGTATTGAAGTACGAATATATTTTA
Organism: Stenus bimaculatus; assembly: GCA_963971135.1. NCBI lineage: Eukaryota > Metazoa > Arthropoda > Insecta > Coleoptera > Staphylinidae > Stenus > Stenus bimaculatus. Next base: position 46,518,938 of record OZ020180.1, read on the forward strand.
TCAGCGATTGACTTTATTTGTACCACATTTACTGGTAAGTAATTTACATTAACAAGTGCGCAAAATTTACAGGATATTTCACTTTTTACCGTCATATAATTTTTCCAATTCTAGTCTGATATAAATCAAACTAAATTTAAAATATACATATGTATAATTCATGAACATAAAATCATCCTCTATCTTTAATTATTGTACAGCCAATAGAAATAAAGGATTGAAGACTGGAAAATTTAAAAATTATGTTTGGCATTTCTAAAGGAAAATAAACTAAATATCCGAAATCATGCAAAAATGATAAAATAAACAGTTTTGTTTAAATTCAAAAAAGTAAAAAACCAAAATTTTTAACTCTTAAATTATTTTGAATTTTAAGCGTACCTAATAGGATATAATTAAAAAAAAAAGTATATAACTGCGAACTACCCTTAATTTTAAAGCATTTTAAATTTATTTTACTTTGATCTAATATTACTTTTATTTTTAGCCATATTTTTATTTTTCGCTGTTTTGATATTTGGAGCTTCACATACCCGACGAGATTGGTTGATGTATCCAAACCTAAACTACTTAAGTTGGTCTTATGGTTTGGCTTGCCTCGCATTTTTCTTTCACTTGTTTGCTGCTATTATATTATATAAAGAGGCCCGTTTAAGCTATGAATTAAGACGTGAATCAAGGAATTTAATCATGCAGATGCACCCAAATCCCCAACACAGCAACCAGTGGTGATTTTGGTCGAGTTAATTCAACTTCCTTATTATTAGATTTTTTATGTTAATTTTAAGAAATTTTAATACTCTTGTACTGTTGTTCAAAGTTTTGTTATTTATATTTGGCAGATGGTTCTTTATTTACTACTTTTAATCGCCCGAGTATTAAAAGGCTTTTGGGAGGTGTAGGAACCAATAAATTGTGATATAGACAAATGATTTTAATATTTTTGGTAAAATTTTCAAATTTTAAACTTTAAATGAGGATTCTTAATTGAAATTCCATTTCAAGTGCCTAACATTTGTAGTTATGAATCATTCTATTTATATAAAAATTACTACAAATAAAGAACCTTATATTCTGCTAATGTAACCTTGCAAATGGCACTTAAATTATTATAAATATATGGTAGTATTATTTTTTTACTATTAAGGTGAGAAATAGTAGCCTTTATACAAAAATTTTAAACTGCACTAAACAACCTTGAAAAAGGAGCTAATTAACTTTGAAACATCAATTCGCCTAATGAACAATAAGTAACATAAAGGCTCTTATTAAACACCTTCAAAATCAAACGGTTTTAACACGAAATAAATTTAAGATGTAATTTATTATTAAGTATTATATTATGTTACGGAACCGTACAATAATCTCGATTAAATTCGCTCCGTCCAAATATTTTAATTATTTAAGTACATATTGATGTTGTACATTTTTTTAATTGTTTATTGTAAGAGTTTTCATAGATAACTATGACGCAAACACATGAATAATAAATATTTTTTTAACACATAAATTTTGTTTATTTCTGTTATATCTTATATTTTGAAGATACATACAGCACATAAAAATAGTGGGTCCATTTTAGGCAGTTTAGTGGAAAGTAAGTGAAACCAGATAGTCATTTATTTTATATTTTAAAATGAAGTTTTTACAAAAGTGAACAATTTTAACTTACATATATGATAAAAAACGAGAATTTAAAAATGCACTTACAATTATTTAATAAAAATAATCAACTTTATTAATTTTCTTTAATTGTAATAAGTCTAATGCAAAATGTACATTTTGTTTTAAATTAGGAATAAGACTAAGTAATTACAGAGATATAAAAGTAAGAAGGCACAATTTAGATGTTATTTATTAAATATAACAATGTTATAACAAATTTTAAAAATTTGTGTAGGGATGTAGGGATCACATAAAATTTGTTTGCATTAAGCTTATTATGTAAAAATTACAGAAGGCACTTTTACTTACGTATTATTAGATCAATTCATTCACAAAAAAACCTGAAAATGCCTTACTTTGTTAAAGTATTCACAATAGGGAAAATTTTGTGTTTTAAAAATTTCAATTTTTAAATAAAATTTACACTTTTAAAAACTGAAATATACGTAATTGCCCATGGCAACTTATAATCGCATTTATTTTGTAAACTATTTTAACAGTTACATTTTCGTAAAAATTGTATCTGTTAAGCTGTTACTGCTTGAATTTTTGTACGCGTTGACATTACAGCACATACTTTTTTGATCGTCTGGAGATCTGCCTATAATCATTTAAGATCTTTACAGCGTGGTTATTTCATAAAATGTGCGAATTGCGGAAGTTTTCCAAAGCGTTTGTTGTGGAATTTATTGATTTGTATAGGTCACATATCACATACATGTTTTTGGAAAATAAAGTCGAAAAACTATATGAACAAAAATAAAAAAAAGGAAGCTTTTAAAAGATAAGCTTCAAGAACTTGAGCCAACGCCAAACGCACGCCACTTATATTAAATCGCCTTCCGAGATGGAGAACATATGTTGAGTACTGAAATGTCTAACAAAAAAGTATATCCGTGTGGTAACAAAATAGAAGACATGTTTTATTGTTTGGAGTAGGCTTTAGATTTTTTAATGTTTATAATTCAGGATTAAAATTAAATTTGTGATTACCCTCTGGTGGCAAAAATATCAACTACTACATATAAGAAGTAGTTGTCAGTTTGATTATATGAGAGACGAGTAAAGACCGATTTGTCTGACAAAATTTGCTGCACGAATTTTATTCATCGTAATAAATAATGTACAGTGGGCTCCAGAATTTGAACGTCGTTACGTAAATTTAGGGACACCCTGTATACATACAATCAATTTGTAAAAAAATATAAATAGTTAAAGAGAAAAACCATTTGTAAACACACTGGTTAAGCTGAAAAATACGCCCTCTACAGGAACTAAAATTTCAATAACTGCACAAAATTTTCCCTTTTATTAAAATTATGGCAAACTTCATACTAAACTTATACTACTATACACTATAAAAAACTTAATAATAGTTAATTTTTAAAAATTTGTACAAAGTTACAAGAAAATGGACGGATCTGTAATACATAAAATCTTTTAAAAAAATTTACTTAAATCCTAATTCGTTGTACAACTATGTGATATGTTACGCTTTGGTTTCTTGTTCGAGTTCAAATCGCGTCTGCGATTCTTTGAAGTATCGTTCTTTTCTTTCGTAAACGTTGGCGTCTACGAAAAATAAAATGGAAGAAATGAGACAAGCTACCACTCCAATGCAGGCCAGAATAAAAGACCACCCGAAGAAGTTATTATCGTGGCCCGGCATCCAACCATTACGATTCGATAAAGTCGCCCAAACTATTACTGCTACCACTCCACATAAACCTCCCAGCAGTAGAATCCAGGCCATTAATTTGACCAATTGAATAAATCTGCAAAGAATATTAATTCAAGTTTGATAAGAGGGTAATACAAAAGTTGTGGAAGAATATATCAGTAATTTGTATAATTTTAATTGCAGTATGTTCCATTTAAGACTGTAATATCCCTAATTTCTTATAGACATTTTACCTGTTTTAGTCTAAATTACAATACCTACGACACAGTCTTATCATCGAATGTCCGTTTTATTCGACACTACAATCCCTTCCACAATGGCGTTTTAACTATGTGATTCAAAAATGTTGATTTTCTTCATTGCCGATGAAACAGTCAAGACCATGTGGTATATGGTTAATAAGGTGTAGTGACAATAAAATCGTAGGGTCGATGAATGAGAAACAGTTAAAATATTACAAAAAATGTAGGTATGGGTATACTTAGTAGGAATTTAAATTTTAATACCAATGAGTTTAAATCATGCAGTCAAAGATGTAAAAAAGTTATGGATGAGATTCAGTCTTACGTGGCACATTGCACTTTCGTATTATTTCAAAAATAATAGAATTATTCGTTTACCTGTTTTGATCTGGGCCACAACATAAAAAGTAGAGTAAAGCAAGGATGGCGGAAATTAGCACCGAAATGAAGCACAATGTGTAGAAAAATTGGGTGGCGACCATAAAGGGAGGAACGAGGTATCCGCGAATTTCATCGTAACCACTGGTAAAAGGGTCGTAGATCCATCTACAACCCACGAAAAATCGTTTGCCATAGCTGGACACTGGATCTTCTAGTGATCGGAAGCAATGGACCCAAAGTCCCAGTCGGTTTAATTTGGCGCCTGTGATACGATAATCTGAAACGAGCCAACTTGGGGTGCTGAATGAGACTACTACCAAAACAAATGTTAAAATGAAGAAGGCTAGGCCCACGTTTCCTGCTAATGATCGGCGCTTCATCTGAAAAAAATAATAATTATTTTAGTTTAATATATTATGTGCATTAAGTTTTAAGGTCGAGTTTTGATAAAGTGGGACCTAATTTTACATCACTTTTGGGAAAAAATCATAGGTCTTTAAATTTAAATTTGTTATATGGGTTGTAATGGACAATTTCCATAGTTACATTATTTGCTTCTAATTAAAGACCTTTAATTTTAACCAGAATCTGCATATTAGACAATACTGTTGAATTTTGATTTGCTATTTATTTTTATAAAATATCTCTCAATAGAACCAGTTTCCACAGATTCGGGGACAACTGGAATCAGTACAGATAATTCCTTAATAAAATACATTAAATGCTATATGAGGCAAATGCAATGTTGGAAGTTGGAATTCACCTGCTTTGTTCTCTTTTAATATAAGAGGAATAATATGAGATGCTTTAATAAATTGAAACACATCTTTTACAAATTGTATTTGAATTTTCATCCTCTAAATACTCACATGCTACTTTCTTTTTACTTTCTTTTTTGCGTCATTTTTTGTAAATTTAAGAAAAAATCTACTTGTACCATATCGGTCAGTGTGTGTAACAAAGTATTTGGGGATGTAAATTATCGATTTTACATTAAGTAAATAATAGATTTTTTTATAAAAACTGCAGTTCATACAATAATAATACGGTGTGCACTTTAGAGAACATTTGTGAAAACAGTGGCGGATACAGAAAAGGCGATAGAGGCAATGGCCTCCTAGACATCCAAAAAAAATATGCAATTTTCCTTCTCTTGAGTACTTAATTTTATGGGGATTACAAACTTCAAAGTTTTTAACTGTCAACATTTTTACGTTTTTGCTAATATTTCTAGTTTTTATGATTTATTTAAAATCGCTCCAATAACCTGATTAAAAAGTTCATCAAGCTTCCAGTGAAATTTTTAAGAACCCAAAGACTTTTTGGATGAGCGCGCAATTTCAATTATTTTTAAAATTTTAAGCGACCACAGTAGGTTTCTCAAAATTATTATGAAATTTACTGGAGTTAAAAACTTAAAAAAAGAAAACTGATTCAGTTTTTCCAAAATATATCCGAGAAATGATAAGCAACTTTTGTTTTTCAAGTGGCAACATGAGATTAGTACCAAGAACAATACCAGGGGTCCCATTCTAACTTCAAAATTAAATATTTCAAAAAAGGTGGATGTCATAAAACAAAATTACCCAATTGCTTTTTTAATTTTGTTTTAAACTAAGAGAGAGTTTTTAAACTTCCCGCGTTAAAAATAACGTATGTTGATGTTTAAAGACAAAATCGAAAACATACTTGTTTCTAATAAAAACATTGATATTAAAAAGAATATACAGGAAACCCAAAAATCTCTAAAATTGAACTTTTAAAACAGTTGTAACACACCAAAAATGAGTATTTTTTTAAATAAATTTTCAAAAAAGTTCCTATGAGGAAAAAATTACTTTAATGGCTTATTTTATACGAAATTATCTAAATTTTATTATGGAACTAATTTTGTACGTCTAGCTTCAGAGGAAATGTCATTTTTTGGCGTTCAAAATGCATACAAAGTTTTCATCAAAAACGTCAGTTTAAATAAAATTTTTAAATGGGATTTCAAAAAAGGTCCCATTGCAAATTTTATTTTTTAAATGGTCCATTTTATAGAAAATTAACCAAATTTTATAATAAAACTTATTTTATAATCATATCTTGACGATAAATACCATTTTTTTGTCATTAAAGTAATATTAAAAATCTTCCCAAAAAATAACTTTAACTTCAATTGGTTATATTAATAGTATACAGGGTGACCCAGTCATATGCCCACGGTCTATAGCTTCTTTGCTATAAAATATATCGACTTGCGGTTTTCACCAACATATAGATACATGCATGCCACACAATTTAAAAATATTTTCGATATATAGGTACAGGCTGTCCCATCATGGCCTACTGAACCAAAGTTATATTTTTTTAAATGGAACACCCAGTATATTATGACATTTTTGGATTCCTTATAATAATTATACTTTGTATAAACTTTTACGGATCTATCATCACTCGTTTTGCTGATATTTGCCATTTAAGCCAAAAAAATATCAGAAGATCATAAGGCATCCTGATAAAAAATATCACAAACTTAAATTTGACATGATAGTTGTAGACTAGACGATGTTGAAAAATTTTTGACAAAATTTCAAGCCAAAGTGTTCATCTGTTTTAGAGAAATGATTTTTCAAAAATAACTTGTTAAAGCCTGTCAAGGGTCACATAAGGCTTTACTTCAATGACGTTTGAAGAAAAATTTATTTTTTGGCCCATGATTGATTTTAGACTTTCGTATTGTAGATTATACCCCAATCTTTAATTTAAACCAAAAATTTTGTTATAATTTTATCGAAACTAGCAGTTTTTAAAATTTTTAATCAAGTTTTTAGAATTTTTTATACACCAAAAATGATATTTTTATAATCAATTTTCAAAAAAGTTCCTATGAAAAAAATATTACTTAATAAGTTTATTTTATGGGAAATTTTCTAAATTTGTTAATGAAACTAATTTTGTAAGTCCAACTTCAGTGGAAATGTCATTTTTGGCCGATCAAACTGCTGTAATGTTTTTATCAAAAAAATCATTTTAAATAATTTAACTTAATTTATCACTCATGGTGTAGACTTATAGTCAGATATGTTTTTCCGCATTTTTTTTTAAGTTTTAAAGACAATCTTAAAAAAAATGTTAAAATATAATGCGGCCGATTTGGGTTTACTGGACGACTTTTACAGTAGATTTTAAAACTTTATGTAATCGTCTGAAAGGGCACTATACACCTATGCTATACACTATACACTCAGTACAAATGTTAATTTTAAAAAATGCGGGTCCATTTAAACGCACTAATGGGTTAAAGGAAACGGTAGTTATTAAACTTTACTTTACTCCTTTTATTCTTATATACTGAGGAAGGGGCAGTTGTTCCACTTTTCTTTAAAACCCTAAGGGTGGGTAGGTGGGTTGGACGAAAAAGTTTTACTTAAAACCAATTTTAAAGTGACAAGTATTACAGAAAATACATGCCAAAAACATCATAGTTGTCAGTTTGAGGTTGGTTTTATTTAAAACCGAGTTTAAACTGTTTAATGCAACCCACCCTTAGGTCACTTAATGAAGAAGCAGCGGGAAGTGAAGGGTCACTTACGTTACTCGCGCCGAGCACCGGTATAATTATTTTCTCGTTCTGTCATAACGCACTTACCGACCTTGTATCGTAATATACTATAAATACCCAGTTTAAATAAATACTAGCAACAATATACACAGTTTTGCATGATAATTGAAAACTATTGTAGATATTATTTATGTTTATGAGTTTCTTTTTGTTGCTGCGTTTAAAAAATTGTGAAAAATCATGAGATCATCACTGTATCTCAAGTTTTTCTTGACAGAAGAAGCTTTTGTGTTGTTATATTATGCAAAATTAATTATAAGCGACCAAAGTTAAGTTACTTTTGAGTAATTATATTTTTTTATAGATTCTCCAATTTTTTCCTGCTACCCAAATTTAGTAGAACAACTCTAGAATCTAGAATCTAAAATAAAAAAAAATATATAAAAATGTTGTTTGCACTAGCATATCTATTATAGTGGCAGCCGTTAACCGCTATTTTTGCCGATTAAAAAAGTGACTCTGAAGGGTTCAATTTCAGCGCTTTTTCCCGCGTCAAAAATGCCAAATCTATACAGCTTTCATCTAAAATTCGGCCGATGTAAAAAAATCGGTTTTTATTCGTAATGTACATTCCTGCATTTTCGATATGTTCTTATGCCGTTTTCGCGCCCCCGAAGTCTTATTTTTCATGCAATTTTAAGTCGGGCTTACTCAACGGCGTTATTATAACACCGAAAATGTTATTTTACATCGTCGAAGTTACAATAAAGTTTACAGAATAGCGTTTTTTTCGACAAGAATTTAACAGTGCTGTACGGCTAACATTTCTGTTCAGAATGATCTCATAAATCAAAATTCGGACTAACTATGTTTTTTTGCAGTTTTTAAATTAGGGATAATTTCTTTGTGGAATAGTATAGAGGCAAAGTTCCCTAACTCAAATCTTCAAGGGACTTTGAAAAAAAATTCGAGATATAGAAAATTCGAGATCTAGAAATTATTTAGCAAAGTTAAAAACTAATATTTTTACAAACACATTACAAACAAAATTCGAGTTATGGAAAAATTCGACTTATAGAAGTTCGAGTTATGGAAGTTCGACTGTATTTTTTATTTTACTCAAAGAGGTTGGAAAGTGAAAACTTAAATTTTGGTTCCCATTAATTAGTTTGGTATGGAATATTTACTACGTTTCCATGCAGTATTCAAATCGAATTGAAAATTTAAAACCCTATACTGATTGGAAGATTTATTTGGGAACCCAATTAGAATCAATCTTAGTGTTTTCAATACGTTTTCAAAACTACATGGAAACTTGGTACATAATTTTTTTTTTAATTTTCAATTCGAAACAAAAAAATTCATAAAAGATAGAGAATGTTTATTATTTATTATTTGTATACAGGGTATCCCACAAAAATCTCAATTATCAGTTTTTAATCTTTTGCCACTTAAAAGTGATACTCAGTATACAGGGTGTCCATTTGACGTTGGACTGTATGGGTATCTTTGCTATTATTGGAGGTAGAAAATCGGTTAAATGGACAAAGTAGTAGAGATTTTTTCGAATATTAATAATTCATTTACAAAAAATTTGAATATCGCATCGTTCCAACGCTATCTTGAAAAAACAAGAAAATGCGATTTTCAAAATATGGCAATAACTTCGTTATTTTCGGTGGTACTAAAAAATTTTTTTGACTTAATACAAACAATTTTTGTGTACAATGTAGTAAAACAAATGAATATTTTTTTTCGCCAACGTATTGACCGGAAATGAACCAAACTTATGTTTTTCTTATGGCAGTCATATTGAATTTACACATATTCGGAATTAGTGTATTTTTCTGAATAATTTGATATATCATATGTAATATTTTAAGAAAAATAGAAATAATTTTATTTTACTAACCAAAAATGGCCTTGAATAGATGTAAACTGTCCATACATATGTGTTAAGATTTATTTTACATTTAATATTTTAAATAGTTACATTTATGTTATTGATAATTTACATCTCTTAAAGTCCAATGTTAGTTTGTAAAATCAAATAATTTTATTTTTTTTTAAATATGACATATGGTATACCAAATTACTCAGAAAAAATACTGATTCCGAATATGGCTGCCATAAGAAGAAATAAGTTTGATTCATTTCCGGTCAATCCCTTAGCGAAAAAAAATATTCATTTGTTTTAAAGCATTGTACACATCAAATTGTCTGTATTATGTCAAAAATCTTTTTTGATACCACAGAAAATAAAGAAGTTCTAGCCATATTTTAGAAATCGCATTTTCTTGTTTTTTCAAGATAACGTTGGAACGATGCGATATTCAAATTTTTTGTAAATGAATTATTAATATTCGACAAAATCTCTACTACTTTGTCCATTTAACCGACTTTCTATCTCCAATAATAACAAATATACCCATACAGTCCAACGTCAAATGGGACACCCTGTATATGTATTTACGCAATTTATTAGCCAATACAGAAGGGTTAAACTAGATAAAAATTAAATAAGTTACTCAATTAGGGTGTAAAAGTGAATTCTACCCTAAAATTGCAAAATTCAAATATACAGGGTGGGTCAGATCAACCGTCCCAACCATTTATTTCGAGAACGTTTTGTCAAATATGACTATAGACTAAAAAAAATATCACCAAGATCCGGAAGTTCCCAGAACACCAAGTAACTTTGAAATTTCTAATGGTAACATGGCTGTGGTGTTTTTGGTGAGGTCTTTTAAAAAGAAACAAGTTTTATTAAAATATTTTGAGTATTTATAAAAATAAACGATAAAAATTAAATTCATATTTATTATCCATTCACTATACTTATTCTTGACAAGTGGACTTTGCTTTTTTATAAATTTGCATTTTTTAAGTTGAAGTACATCATCTTAAAAAGACCGGAACCTCTGTCCTCATTTCCAGGGATAAAATTTCCTAGGAAAATATGAGTATTCAAGCAAAATACTCATTATTTATTAGTTTTTTGGAAAATATACCCATAGAAATGTGATGTTTATAAAGGCTATTTTTTCCGATTACTAATCACGAGGAACCCATGCCAAAAAAAACTGTGAAATACTGAGTGGTTTTATTTAACGCTGTTTTTTGTTTTTTACAAAAAAATTGAATTGTTTATTAACCTCTTCCTAAAATAAACTTGAGGCTTAGCGTTTAGCTTTTTTCTTGGATATTGTTGGTTGTTGGTTTTAGTCAACTATCCTCGTAACTTTCGAATCAAAGATCATAGACAAAATCCAGCTACGCTGTCGCGATTTTTTCATGATCTTTGATTTTCTAGTCATTACCTGGACAACCAAACTTTCGTTTGAAATCAACAATATTGGAAAAAAGTTCAACCTTTTGTTAGTTTACCCCTGAAAATTAGAATAGGGGTCCAGAGGTGAGATTTCGTTTCTATCTTGATATTTATCAAGCTTGTTAAAACTCAATAGGAGTAATATTCTCGAATCAGATGACATAAGATAGAATGATAAAAGTCGTATATGACATCGTGCCGTGTGATTCGAGAATATCAGACAACCCTTGAGAAAAATTCAACCTACTTTGCAACTTTCTCTTCTAGTTCCTGGTGGAAAGAAATATAAAAAAAATCGAAACCTAGGTACTTTATGAGTATAAACAGTTCATCTTTATAAATATTAAAAAAATCAACAATGTTGCAATCTAAACTTTTAAAAAGCTATTTCGAATAAAATTTTTGGTTGGTTAGTGGTTACTCAAAAATTTGACATCAGTTCATTATCTTCTTCGGTTGTTACTTAGCCACAGTATAGGCAACTACCAGTAGCGACACTTCATGCAAATTACATGTTATTTGAAGGGACAATTTTTGGTGACCTTGACGATATACCGGGTGGAAATGAAAACCGGGTCACCTCTATAACTTTTTTATTTATGAATAGAAAAATTTGAAATTTGGCTATGTTCTATGATTCAAAAAAACAAATTTTATGTGCATTTTTTATTTTCGAAATCACTTCCGGTTTCACCGGAAACACCATGAACTTTGTTTTTTTAAATGTAACATCCCATATTTTTATTCATGGTTTAAAATACTTTTAAAAAAGAAGTACTTTTGAGATATTAGTTTTTATTTTTTTTGTAAAAAAAATTTTTTTCAAAAAAACAAAAGGTTTTCGAAGTCGGTGAAAAGTACCAAAACTAATTCTAAATAATTCAAATACCTAAATAAAATTGTAATTTGAAAAAAAATTTAAGTGGTTTTTGAACTATTAATTTTTAAACTTAGTTAATGAAGATTTTATCAAATATCTCACTTTTTTTAAATCCAATTATGCCGGGTCATTCGACTTTTTAAAAAGAGGATTTTATAAAGATTATTTTGGTACCCCATATGTAGGGGTGCACCCTGGAGAACGCTAAATGAACTAGTAAAATTATTTATTTCTTAAGTTGGCAAATAATAGCTATTAAGTATCTTTATTACAGGCACATGCAAAATAATAGCCCTACATATGGGGTACCAAAGTAATCGTTATAAAATCCTCTTTTTAAAAAGTCGAATGACCCGGCATCATTGCATTTAAAAAAGTGAGATATTTGATAAAATCTTCATTAACTAAGTTTAAAAATTAATAGTTCAAAAACCACTTAAAGTTTTTTTCAAATTACAATTTTATTTAGATATTTGAATTATTTAGAATTAGTTTTGGTACTTTTCACCGACTTCAAAAACCTTATTTTTTTTTGAAAACTAATATCTCAAAAATACTTCTTTTTTAAAAGTATTTTAAACCATGAATAAAAATATGGGATATTATATTTAAAAAAACAAAATTCATGGTGTTTCCGGTGAAGTGATTTCGAAAATAAAAAATGCACATAAAATTTGTTTTTTTGAACCATAGAACATAGCCAAATTTCAAATTTTTCTATTCATAAATAAAAAAGTTATAGAGGTGACCCGGTTTTCATTTCCACCCGGTATATACAGTGCGGTCATAAAGTAAATCCCCCCTGCTAACTTTTGAACGGTTATGTTTTTGATTCTGAAAATTTGTCTACTGAGGAATCTAATTCCGAACTTTCTAATAAAGGTATTTTTGATTTTGTGGAACTTCCGGTTATACCGAAAGTGGATGGTAACTTTCTTATTTTAAATGGAACACCCAGTATATTCTTGCATTTTCGTGTTCTCTATAAAAAATACCATTAAATTGACCTAGCATAGTGTGGTCTACGATTAATACTTTCGGAATTACGCCCATTTGAAAATCGCATTTTTATGCAACTTCATTTACACCAGAATTTGGACCCAAGTGCCCCAACTTGCCACGATATAAACTATACCACAGTATAAATAACTACCAGTAGCGACACTCTCCCGAGTCTAACAAAGTACCATTTCTATGGTGCGTATCTGGTACCATTGAGTTTAGAACTGGAAATTACAAATGGTGACATTTCTCTATGATCAAAATAATTTTAAAGGCGTCCCCATTTGAATTTAAATACCGTAATTAATGTAATAATTGATGAAAACTGTATATTATTACATTTAAGCTTGTCAAAATCATTAAAATCTACAATTTTAATCAAAACTTTGCAAATGTATGTTACATTTTTATGGTTAGAAAAAGTGCCGTAAATTTAAATTTGCCGCGTGCGTATCTGAGTATACATATATATATCGTCAAGGTCACCAAAAATTGTCCCTTCAAATAACATGTAATTTGCATGAAGTGTCGCTACTGGTAGTTGCCTATACTGTGTTTATACTGTGACTTATTTTTACCCCGAATTCGAACGTTTTTTGCGCGGACCCACGAAAAGGGTAGCTTTTTTCGTCAGATTTTAAAAATTCCGGTTACATCGTGAAGAGGGATGTGGATTCTAAGCGAGGTTTAAATTTCAAATTTTTCAAAGCACAGTAACACTCTGAAAATTTTTTCCAAAGACCGATTTTTCTTACTTTTTTTTCCAGTTTTCGCCGGTGTCAACTTTAAAAAATCTCAGCCCCGTCCGGTTTTAAAGGGAAGCGACGAAATTTGGCTCCTTTTATTCTCACATCCTGAGGATAGAACGTGGCCATTTTTAAGTCTCCAGGCGCAACCGTGTGGCGCCCCGGTGCCGAGACGCAAAGTGTACGAATTTAAGCGTTTTTTCGTGCGGCAAAAGTGCTCAAACCTTATATTTGAGGATCGGAAGTTGCAAAAAAATAGCGGGTTTTTGATTTAAGAAGTAGATACCCGTTATTATGGCCATCTGACCCCTTTTTTGATTTCTTCATTTTTCATATTGAATTGAGGCCTATAAATTTGCATTTCGTTTTTTTTTGCTTTTTCGACGCGGACTTTAAAAATTCGTAACTTTTGATAGGGGTTGGATATTATCGTGCGATATTTTTTATTTTATTTATTACATTAATATTTATAAGTAAAAAAATTGACACCACTAAATTTTCTTCCTTTGCTTCAGAAAAAAAACGAACGTAAAATGTTCAAAAAAATCGCACAAACGCGCTCGGAAAGTTGTACCACTGGCGCACACAATTTTTAAAAAATTTCAAATTTTACTACATTTCCCTTAAAAAGAATAACTTTTACAGGTAATAGGCTATTTTTTGTGTTTATACTCGAAGGGGTTGGGAAAATAAAGCAGAATTTTTGAATTTATGGGTGGACGGCTCTCCTCAGCCCATTTTTTTAACGGATTTTCATTTTTAAAAACTCTGCTGAATCTACTCTTAGAAACAAAACCGACCACATATAGGTTTTTTTTTTTAATTTCTAAAAAATTACGAAAAAATATTTTTTTAATGTCCCATTTAAAAAAGTTGCAATTTTTGAAGCTTTTCGGTCTAATCAACCCCTCAAATTCTATTTCACCGTCATGTAATAAACCTTCTCTGAAAGCTTTCAATGTCCGCTTTACGACAAAAAAAGAATCACTTCGCTATTTCTTTTCGTCATCGAGTTTTGACTGAAAATGTAGCAAAATTAAGCAAAATCTCTATGTATAGGACATTCGCGCTACTTTAACTAAAAATAAGTTTACCCTACAAAAAAAAGTTTCGAACAAAAGTTGTAGGAAATTTTATGCTCTATAAGATTGATACTAAATAATTTTATCGTAGGATTGATAGAAACCGAGATATTTGGAAAAAACCATTTTCATCCTCCTAAACTCCAGAAGCAGGTACCCCACAACTCGGGACTCTTTAGATCCTAAATGTACATGATTTAAACTACAAATAATCCGAGTTTCATTAACTCCGCAATTTTTTCCTTATTCGGGCTGCTTTTGTGCTAATTTTACTGTACTATTTTGTTTAACCAAGCTTAAATTGGCTTGAATGGAACCAAACGATCTGCGATGTCAAAAATTAGTCATTCAAATGCGGTTGGTCAAAATATGACAGATGACAGACCAATCTAGGAACTTAAGACGAACATAGCCATTCAAAATCGCTTACTTGTACAGTGAATTCAAAAAAGACTGACACCGCAACTATGCAACCAAACTTACTCTGTAGTGATCTTAGACTTGCTAAGTTGGTGTACCTGTTATTTTTCATTAAAATTTAAATCTGATCAGTCACTTTAACCAAAGCGTATCTTAGCAGTTTTTCTTCGGGTATTTTTTTCAAGTTAATTCTCAGTCTGTTGCAAATTTTATAAAAGACAGTGCTTTTCAAAACTAAAATTAGTGTAGTTAAAATATTCGCGATGGTTTTTTCAGCGGAGCCAACTGTGGGAAACTTAGGTTTCCTACCTTGCAATGTCAATGGTTTCAATTTTATTTTATTTTTATGTACTTCCGGTTCCTTCCGTAAAATAAAAATTATTCCAAAACAGATTCTTTTTGTATCACTTTGGTGATAAAATTCGATAAAGCGTTCTAGAAATTATAGTGGGACGGGTGGCCTGAGACACCCTATATTAAAAAAACTGATTATTATATTTTTTATTCCTGAAATGTAGGCAACTTAATTAACTCCAAACGCGCTCTATTTTTTTACAAAAATTTAAGTTATCCGTTATCGCACACTTTTAAAGTACTCACAAGGTAGGTATTTAAAAAAAATTGTCTAAAATATATCGAATATGAAAACATTTGTCAATTAAATTATAATATTCAAATTATTTAAATAGAATTATAAAATTAAAATAAAGTTCAAAGCAGTTAACAAAACATAATATTTTTTTAAATATTTTATATAATATAATTGTTTTGTTTTTTTTATTAATCATTATTACTCATTCCTCCCATGCTTATGTATTAAATGATTGATGATAAAGAAGGCGTGATGCACGCCCTACATAAACTTACGAAAACAAAAGCAAGCACATTTTAACTTAAGTAAATATTTTGGTATCGTGTAGATAAGTTAGATAACTAACCCGTTATTTTTGAATTTGAAAATTGCGTCCTTAAAAACCTTACCAATCAAATCTTAGGTATATAAAATTGAATAACACTTTAGACTTTTAACTAATAACTAACCTAAGCTCATGAGAAAGCACAAGCCAACTTACGTTTTAATATGTTTCCTATGCAAAACTGGTCAATTGAAATCAATGAAACTCTTTCACTTAAAACAACACACGCGTGCTTCCTTAGACGCACACTAGCGCATAATTTTTGGTTATTTTTGGCTCCTTTTTCGAGGAAAAAAGGGAAAACGAGCTAAGATTTAGTTGTAAGCTAATGAACAGGCATATTAAGGCCACACCTGCATTTGCAGCAACAACATAAACAGGTGGAGGTGGAAGAAAGAAGTAGGGTAGAATGTGGTCAAGAGGTGAGGAGGGGGTGGGGTGGAGGACAAACATCGCGTGCTGACCAAGCGGTGCGCTGTTGTTTATTAGATATTTAGTGATTTCGGTTTTGGCGCAATTAATAGGGTGCGTCATCGTTTCATTAGGATAATTTCATGATTTTCTTAAGTTTATGACTTGGATAATTATGAAAATCACCAAATTTTTAGTACCTAAAACCTATCACAACACTATAATTATCACAAATGACTAATCATTTTCTATTTACAAACATAATAGGGAAGTAAATTTTGTGATTACTTAATTTGTCCTTTGTCCTTTAATATTTAATTTTCAAAGTAAAACTATAAATAACTGTATACAGTGTGGACATGAAGAAAATACCCCCCCCCCCCTGCTAATTTTTGAATGGTTATGTTTTCGATTCTTAAAATTTGTCCACTAAAGTATTTAATTGCGAACTTCCGGTTATACCGGAAGTGGCTGACAACTTTCTTATTTTAAATGGAACACCCAGTATATTTTTGCATTTTCGTGTTCTCCATAAAAATACCATTAAATTGACTTAGCGCAGTGTGCTCTACTATTAATACTTTTGGGAATTACGCCCATTTGTAAATAACATTTTTATGCAACTTCATTTACACCGGAAGTGGGAGCCAACTACCCCAACTTCCTTATTTTAAATGATTTTCTTTTGCAATTAAGTTAATAACATTAAACTTAAACAAAATTATGTTTAACCTTAAGTTCGTTAATTTTCCACTTCTGGTGTAAATGAAGTTGCATAAAAATGCGATTTTTCGAATGGACGTAATTCCTAAAATATTTATAAATTTTAGTTTTTAAAATGCCATCTCTTGGTATAAAAAATATTAATGACGTCACTGGTGCTTTAACAATGACGTCATCAGCGATTTTTTTAAATGGAAACCCCCACTTTTTTTACTCGTTTTTTATAGACATTCATGTCACTTAAACGATGATATAAAAAACAACTAAATTTTTAAACAAATTTTTGAATTAAGAATCTTTTTAATTCAAAAAAGGAACTTTTTATTTTAACGAAAAAGGTTTTATAAAAATAAATTAAAATGAATTTGAAGTTACTAATAGTAACAAAAGAAAGTAAATGTTTAAATAATGCACAGTCTAATGCAAATGTAAAATGTTAAGTGTATTTAACAAAATTGAATAAATAGTCTTGAAAAACTAATTTTTGATTCCATTTAAATGTAAGGAAATTTACAAAAAATTAAATTTTAAATTTACTATTTATTGAAATCAGCCAAAATTAATCTTATACAATATTCAAATTTTTCTAATTAAATAGTACAAATTAATTTTAAGTTTACATTAAAAAATTTTGAACGAAAATTTGTTTACAAATGCAATCATTTTTTATGTCATCGTTTAAGTGACATAAATGTCTATCAAAAACAAGTGAAAAAAGTGGGGGTTTCCATTTAAAATAATCGATGTTGACGTCGTAGCTAAATCACGAGTGACGTCATTAATATTTTTATTATACCAAGAGATGGGATTTTAAAAACTAAAATTGATCTGTCTGAGCGATTTTCTCAAAAAAATTAAATACGGCAGTTATGAATTATGTTCCAAACTTTATCATCACCCTGTACATATACAGGGTGGTGATTATTTCGATGCTCGCCATTGGTATCTTTTAAAGTGGAAGAGATACGAGGTCGGTTAAGTTACAGAAAAGTTGCTCATTTTTATGACCATTAAAAATCTGAAAGAAAATTTAAGATATTTAAACTCATTGTAAAATTATGGCTAAAAATCTAAAAAATGTGATTTTCGAAAATAATTTATATTTTCCAAACCATTACTGCTACATCAATGAAATTTGGTACCTTTAAATTATTGACTATTTTGAGTTAAATGACGTCAAAAAATATTTTTTTGACCTCCTAGATTCGAAGCCGCGACATTCAACTTTTTTATTTCTTATGGCCTCCATATTGGATTTTTACCTCATCAAATAATAAATAATAATACATTTCCAGATTGCTAATTAACATTAATGTGTTCCCTTAGAAAATGTGGTAAATTTGAAAATTTGTATAAAAAACAAATGAAATCTATGTTGTATGGACAGTTTCCATGGTTGCCATAAAAATATCGCCTCAAATGAAACTTTAAATTTGATCAAAATTCTAATCATAAAAAAGTAAATACTTTAATCATTTTATTTGTTTAATATTATAAAGACACCTGTTATTTACATAAAATGCTTTTATTGCAGGTCATTTGTTTATTATTATTTTTTTAATTATTAGATCAATTTTGAGAAGATATTTTTATGATAACCCTGGAAATTGTTCATAAAGCATTGCTTTCATTTGTTTTTTATACAAATTCTTAAGTTTAACACATTTTCTAAAGGAATATATTAAAGTTAATTAGCAATCTGAAAACGTATTATTATTTACTATCTGATGATGTAAAAAATCCAACATGGCGGCCATAAGAAATAAAAAAGTTGAATATCGCGGCTTCGAATCTAGGAGGCCAAAAAAATATTTTTTGACGTCATTTAACTCAGAATAGTCAACAATTTAAACGTACCAAATTTCATTGATGTAGCAGTAATGGTTTGGCAAATATAAATTATTTTCCAAAATCACATTTTTTGTTTTTGGTGCCATAATTTTACTACGAGTTTAAATATCCTAAATTTTCTTTCAGATTTTTAATGGTCATAAAAATGAGCAACTTTTCTTTAATTTAACCGACCTCGTATCTCCTCCACTTGAAAAGATATCAATGGTGAGCATCGAAATAATCACCACCCTGTATATGTATACTAGACTAGTAATGCATAAAGTGACTAGTAAAATCATTGAAAAATGTTTCAATTTCTGAAACTTCTTGAACTTGCTGAAAAATATAAAAGAAATTTGAGCCCCTTTTTTACCTAGAACAAAATGCAAACGAATTTTTTTTAATGTTTTTATGAGTATGATGTCGAGGGGTTTCAACAACGCCGCGAAAAGCATAAGGTCAATTTCAGTGGCGGATCAGAGTAAAATTTTAGGGGGGGGGGGGCGATCAGCCATTATACAGGGTACCCGCTTTATTCAGCACTTATTAATTTTGAATGACAAAATTTTTTTGTTTTAATAAAAAACATTCTAGCACTTTAAACACCCAAAAATGACATTTCCACTGAATACTTACAAAATTAGTTTCATTACACTTACACAATTTCCTATAAAATGGACTTATATTTAAGTAATATTTTTCTCATAAGAACTTTTTTGAAAATTGATTATAAAAAATACTTATTTTTGATGTATAAAAAATTCTAAAAGCTTAAAAACTGCTAGTTTCGATAAAATTATAACAACATTTTTGAGTTTAAATTAAAGATTAGGATATAATCTATAATACGAAAGTCTAAAATCAAACATGGGCCTAAAAACAAATTTAATATAACCAATTCAAGTTAAAGTAATTTTTTGGGGAAAATTTTAATCGTACTTAAATAACCTAAAAAGGGTATTTATAGTAAAGATATGATTATAAAATAAGTTTTAATATAAAATTTGGATAATTTTTTATAAAATGGATCATTTAAAAAATAAAATTCGCAATGGGAACTTTTTTGAAATCCCATTTAAAATTTTTATAACGCTTTTATTTAAAATGATGTTTTTGATAAAAACTTTGTATGCACTTTGAACACAAAAATAAGACATTTCCAATAAAGCTATTTGTTATAAAATAAGCTTATTTAAGTAATAAGTTCCTCATAAGAACTTTTTTGAAAATTTATTTTTAAATACTCATTTTTGGTGTGTTACTGTTTTAAAAGGTCAAAATTTTAGTGATTTTTGGGATTCCTGTATATTTATTTAATTCAATATTTTTATTAGAAACAACAAATAAGTACCTTAGTACCTATGCTTTGGATTTTGTCTTTAAATTATTTAATTGTCAATTTTAATGTGGGGGAAGTTTAAAAGCAATTAGATAAAAAGAAAATCCAAAGTATACTTGATTAAAATTAAAAAAATAACGAAAAGATGAATTATAATTCCCTATATATAGAGTGTTCCACAAAATTCATAAAAAAATTATAATTTTAAACTTGCAGTAACTTTCTTGGAAACCGAAATTTTTTTGTTCAGAATGACATCTACTTTTTTTTAGAAACTTCATTTAGAAGTTAAAATGGGACCCCTAGTATTGTTCTCGGTATTAATTTTTTGTACTCATGTTGCCACTTGAAAAACAATAGGTGCTTATAATGATAAGGAACTTTTGTTTTTTTTTGTCTCGGATATATTTTGGAAAAACTGAATCAGGTTTATAGTTTTCTTTTTTGAAGTTTTTAAGTCTAGTAACTTTCATAATAGTTTTGAAAAATGTACAGCGGTTGCTTAAAATTGCATGGTGCTTAAATTTTATAAGTATGAACTCTTTGGGTTCTTGAAAATTTTACTGGAAACTTGATGAATTTTTTAATCACCGGTTATTGGAGCGTTTTTTAAATAAATCATAAAAACTAGAAATATTAGCAAAAACGTAAAAATTTTGACAGTTAAAAATGTTTCAAGTTTGTAACCCTCATAAAAATTCTAGAACTCAAGAGAAGAAAAATTGCATAATTTGATCGGGTGTCTAGGGGGGGATTGCTCCTACCGCCCCCTCTTTGTATCCGCCACTGGTCAATTTAGGGACACACTGTATAATTTGAAGAAAATATCATTATTTCCGGACTCAAATACTCAAATGCTACTTAGAATGACGCTTATTTACGATTTTAATAATAAACATTTTTTAAACTACTGTGGCGAACTGGTAAATTGAAGTTTCCCAAAAATCTAAAAATTGCAAAAAAGCAAAACACTATCGGAACTAAAATTTAAAATCCTCGAATTCATACAGGGTGATTTTTATTTTTTATGTATGGAACCACAGCGCCCATGCCCAAATGGCTGAATAAAAAAATTTGAAATTTGATGGGATCAAATGGGGTCTTTGTACAAATGTTTTAAGATAAATAAAAAAATTTTATCACTCTGATTTTTGACGCGGCAGCCATTTTGATTTTTTTAAATGGCAACATTACTCATAAAAAAAAATCTTGTTTCCACTATACGTTCACCGGTGCGAAGAGGATAACCAAATGCTTTTAGTGTTGTAGGACGAAGACGCAAAAGAAATCACCGTGTCTGTACTTGAGTCGGAATCCCTGCTGAAAAGGTGGTTTTATAAAAAAATAAACTCTATGCAATACATCATTGGAATGCTAATATTTAGTACAAATGCCAAAAAAATTAAGGGTGCACTAAAAATTTTCAAAAAATAAAAAAATATCGTTGTATTCTTTAACTTTTGGTGTTAATGAAAATATCAAAAAATATACAGGGTGTTATTCCATTTAAAAAAGTTGGTATTGGGAATTTTAACTACGTATAGATGGCGCTATAAATGGAGGATATTCGGTACTTGTCCTTATCAAAAATTTTGTTTACGATGCATTATTGTACCTTATAACAATGTATTCAACAAACCACAAATAGATTTATCATTTAAAACTTCAGTAAATCTCAAAAAACATGTACCAATGCGTTAGATCAAAAACGTAAGTACCGAATATCGAAGTTCATATTTTGTCACCAGAGGGCGAGCGGAATCTAAAAATTCCCAATAGCCATTGAAAAAAAATTCTGTAAAAATTTATTCAATAAAACTCTACCGTTGGTTTTAACACCAAAGATGTCTTAAAAGGCCATTTACAAAAAATAAAACAATCTCAAAAGAAACATTAAAATATTTTGCCCAACGATTTGTTTTATTGAGTTTTACATCCTGCCAAAAGGAAAGTATCAACTTAAAAATCACCATGTATACAAAGTTCATGATCTATTTTTATCCGAGATGGTGTAATTTTAATGAGAGTTAAGAGTAAGAGGGGGCGCAAGTTTGTAAATTTGCCCCGGGCGCTTCATAGGTTTGCTCGCTGGTACGTCACTGTTCATAAGAGTTTTTCAAAATAGTATTCTCTAATCAAATTTACACAAAAGTTTTGCAATTATTCGAATCTGATAGAATTCGCCAATTTAGAGAAAATTACAAGTAATTGAAAATACAATTAAAACAAAATACTCTGCCATTTTTATATTTTTTTATTCGGTGTTTTATTAAGAGAAATATTTCAATTCAACATTACATTGGAGACTTTCTTTGAAATTATTTTGGTAGAATTACAAGACATATTAACTATCCAAGTATTTTGAAGATGTTTAACTTAAATGGCGCACTCTATCGGATTCGCAACTTTTATGTAGGAATAATACATATTTTGAAAAAAGAATCTTATAAAAAATTATTTCAGAAAAATTTAATATTGCTTTTAACTAGGATTTGTTTTCAAATAAAAGACCAAAACAAAAACCATTTTTGCCAACGTCTGTAATGAGTTGTAGGTCCCTTAGGATACCCCTAGGATACTCTTTAATCACCACCAGAAATACTGAAAAATAAATATAAAATACCCAGTATGTTATTTTAAAATAATTTTCTCTCTGCATCTACACCTTTTCCATTTGTATTATTGTCATTCATAATAGTCAATTGTATTTTAGAAAGCATCAATTTAATTTCAGAACAATCAATTTAATTTCAGAAAGTATCAAATTGTATTTCAGAATAGTCAATTCAAATTCAGAAATCATCAATTGTAATTCAAAAGAAAATCAATTGTATTTCAGAAAGCATCAATTCTATTTAAAAAAATAATTTAATTTTAGAAAAGATCTTCTGTAAAATATTGAGGAAGCCAAGAGTTTTTGGCAGAATATTTCAATTGGGTTTAACATTGGTGCAAAGGACCTGATGTTACTGGTGTAATGTTAAATTTCGAAAGCACATTTTTTATGAAATGTGTGTCCAGTTGTTGTTCACGTACAAAATCACCGCCAAAAACTTTTGACTTCCTCATTTTTTTATAATTGGTCCTTTCTAAAATTAAATAGATTTTTCTGAAATACAATTGACTATTCTAAAATCGAATTGATCTTTTCTGAAATAAAATTGGAAAAGGTGTAGAACTGATAATTTTAAATTTGCTCTACTTAAAAAAAAATAAAATTTTCCAAAAAGGTATGACGAACAGTTAAAGTTGTAATCAGAAAAAAAAATGCAATTTAACTGTTGAAAAATTCAATATGGCGACCATTTAAATTAAGAAAGTTATTTTTGTAATAAACATAAAAAACATTATTCTCTACCTGCAACTATGAACTATGGTAACACTTTTAGTAATAATGGTATGGAAACAGTAAATTTTTTTTCAAAATGTATATGTTGATGATAGTCAATCGTCAACTCCTAATTTTTTGAATGTATCAAATATGATCAATTTTGATTCTGATATTACTGTAGCCATGGTATATGATGAGATCAAGTCCTTGAACTCTTCAACAACTTGTGGTCCGGATAAGGTGTTCCCAATTTATTTTTGAAAAATTGCGTTTATCTATATTAAAAATCAAATGTTTCCTTCATATTGGAAAAACAGTTTAATTTCTCCAATATTTAAAAGTGGCGACAGCAAATATTGAAAATTATAGAGGATTATGCCAACAATATCACCAATTGCGTTGTTCAGACCTTGAAAGAACAGATATACCATGAATTTTCAGCAAAATCTAACCATTTTATACAGGGAGAGTCAGACCACCTGTAACAGCCTTCTATCTCGAAAACAGTTTATCGCACATAGATGGAAGAACATTTTTAATTATTAAAGTGAACCCAAAGAATGCATTGGTGCACTTATTATTTTCCGGTTCAATCCGGAAGTGCTCGGAATCGGAAGTTACTTTGAAATTTTAAATGGCAACATAGGTAGAGTATGGGATTGTTTGAAAGGTCTTTTAAAAAGAAACCACTTTTATTAAAATATTTTTGTAATAAACAAACTCTTTCATTATTACATTAGTTGTCCACATCAGTTACTGGATAGTCTGGATTTTTATTTTCGTCCGCAAGGTTCTACTATTACTAATATATTTCGAATCAATTATCATGCGAATAATTATGGATTTTTCTCCCCCCCTACCTCGGATTTGTAGAATGGCGAATAGTCTTATTGCAAAACCAAATTTTACTTTGTCTGGTCCCTCCTATTCGAGATTTAAGAACAATCTAAGGATAATTGCTTTAGTGGTAATTGGAAATAATTTAGATCTTAATCTGTGTTGCGTATCTTTTATTGTATGTATTTTTGTTTACGTATTATACATATGTATAATTACCTACATTTGTATTATTAAATTTTATTGTTTTATTGTATATTGATATAGATTGAAACATAACATAATCTACCTATTATATGTATGTATACTTAATGTAAAGAACGAGTTATCCGTAAATAAATATAATATTATTATTATCTTTACGAATCGAATAATTTTTATCCGAAACATGTTTTTGTAACTATTGTAGTTAAGGTATGACAAAAATTTAAAGTTCGTTAGAAAAAAATTAAGAAAAAATTTTTAGAAATGTTATAAAATTTAAGAAATTCGACATATATTTTAAATTGCAGTTCCGTATTAATATACAAAAAGAAGAAAGAAATTAAATATTCCAGTAATTATCAAAATTATATAAAATTTTCAACTAAAATTTATATCAATTATTGTCTGTGTTGTAACTTAAAACTTGATCAAATAAGACCTGGAAAAATATTAAATTAAAAAAAAATAAACCAAGAAAATATCAAATCAAATTTAGGTATTTTTTTGGTACCTAAACAGGGTGTCCCATTTGACATTGGACTGTATGGGTATCTCTGTTATTATTGGAGATAGAAAGTCGGTTAAATGGACAAAATAGTAGAGATTTTTTCGAATATTAATAATTCATTTACAAAAAATTTGAATATCGCATCGTTCCAACGCTATCTTGAAAAAACAAGAAAATGCGATTTTCAAAATATGGCTATAACTTCGTTATTTTCGGTGGTACCAAAAAAATTTTTTGACTTAATACAGACAATTTTTGTGTACAATGCAGTAAAATAAATGAATATTTTTTTCGCCAACGGATTGACCGGAAATGAACCAAACTTATTTTTTTTCTTATGGCAGCCATATTGGATTTACACATATTCGGAATTAGTGTATTTTTCTGAGTAATTTGATATATCATATGTAATATTTTAAGAAAAATAGAAATAATTTTATTTTATTAACCAAAAATGGCCTTGAATAGATGAAAACTGTCAATACATATGTGTTAAGATTTATTTTACATTTAATATTTTAAATAGTTACATTTATGTTATTGACAATTTACATCTCTTAAAGTCCAATGTTAGTTTGTAAAATCAAATAATTTTATTTTTTTTAAATATGGCATATGGTATACCAAATTACTCAGAAAAAAATACTTATTCCGAATATGTATAAATCCAATATGGCTGCCATAAGAAAAAAATAAGTTTGGTTCATTTCCGGTCAATCCGTTGGCGAAAAAACTTATTCATTTGTTTTACTGCATTGTACACAAAAAAATGTCTGTATTATGTCAAAAAACTTTTTTGGTACCACAAGAAAATAAAGAAGTTATAGCCATATTTTAAAAATCGCATTTTCTTGTTTTTTTAAGATAGCGTTGGAACGATGCGATATTCAATTTTTTTTGTAAGTGAATTATTAATATTTGAAAAAATCTCTACTACTTTATCCAATTAACCGACGTTCTATCTCCAATAATAACAAAGATACCCATAGAATCCAACGTCAAATGGGACACCCTGTATACATAGTTATTTTAATGTAAATAAATGAATGAGTATTTTATATTATACGTCCTTGTCAACGTAGAATAAAGAAATAATTTATCTTATTTTGTGGAGAAATTGGGGATGTGGCTCAAGGAAGTGTTGCGTCGACCTTTAATTTTTTAGAATTCACACGCTCAACTCAAAATGCATACAACATACGCATTATTTAATGTTATTGCAAAACAAAAACAATTATTTTGTTAGATGTGAAATGTGAAACGCGTACGTGCATTGTTTCACCGAAATGACTTGAACGACCTTTAATAATTATTAAAACAAATGTTTTACTGTACTGTAATAACGCGCAATTATTATAAAAATGTAACTTTGTCAAATTTTTTAAATGTATCTAATAATAGCGACTAAACCTACCATTTTAATTAATTAAATACAGGGTATCTTTGAATAACTTTGTTATTTTTTTGGGGTCATAGAAAGAGTGTTGTAAATAAACAAAAGTTCTGAAATAAGCCAATTCACTTGAGTGAATCAAAGAACTTATTAATTATTGTTAATATTTATAGAAAGGGATAAGTTAATTCATGTCATGGATATTTGAATCCTACATACTTTATAAATACACCAAAATTTTGAAGCAAAATTTTTATCACTTTTTGATCAAAAGAGATATTAAAATCAAAACCCAAAAGGGTTAAAGTTAAATCAAAGATCACGTAAACTTCGCCAAATTGGCATTTTTTAAGGAATTTTGATTAATTTATACTCTTTCAGTAAAAAAAATTAAAAAAATATTTTTTTACAAGGGCGTATCTATGATTTTGTCTTGGGGGTGGCAAAATTATTGATGAAAACTCTGAATTGGACAATTATTCGGGCTCCCGAATTAAAAAAAGGGTTGACCTAACCTTACATTTTTTCCAATCTTTGCAAACATATTATAAAAAAAATAATTGAAAATAATACAGTGTGTCTCAAGTAGGAATAAGAAAAATAAGAAAAAAAAGGTAGAAAGTATACTAGATTTAAATTGATGAGGTGTTGGTCGATAATTTGAATAAATAATTTAATACTATTTGTATTATGTAGACGAGATATCATCGACAAAAAACGCAATAGTCAAAAAATAAATAAAAATTCACTTCATTCTTAATATTTTCACCCATATCTTCAAATATTTCAAAATAAGCCTCATAAAGGTACCACTTTTTTAAGTCCGTAAAACTTTACAATAAACTGCCCTGGGGAATTCCAAGAGTCCTCTAAAAAGTGTGCTATTAATTTTATTTTCTAGTACAGATTTAATTTTTTGTTGTCAACTCTTTTTCAGTAACTATTAATTAATTAATAAACAATTATTATTATTTCCACTGCCATGAATTGTGCCGCAACCGAAAAATTTTTGAAAAATTCAAGTTCATTCATTTTTTCACCGTTAAATATTAAACTTAAAAATTATTTATTAATCAAAAAATTAAAAAAAATCTGTTACTATTTTTAAATTTTCCTTTAAAAATTATACAAAATTCTATAAATTCAAGTTTTCTCAAAATTTTAGAAAGATAAGGTTTTCTATAGATTCTAAAAGATCCTAAAAACCTCAATGTATATTGGTCCATTAGAATAATTCAGTGCTGAATGCGGTGAATATGAATGTAATGAAGATTCGGTATTCGTATCCTTTTACTAAGATGATTTTTTGTCAATCGACTTATTTTCAGCTCTAAGGCCGGTTTTCCACCAAACGGACTAGTCGAGTTTAGGTTTTGTCTCTAGATTTTGCAACTCGGAAAACAAAACACAAACAAATTTAAAACTTAAAACTCTTTCCACTTAGCGGACAGAATATTGTTGCAGTTTTGTTTTTGTTTCCAGTCAAAGTTTGAAGGGATCTATCAGTGGCCCACGTTATTTTCTCAGACATAATCTACAAAAAAATGAAACAAAGCGCCAACTTGCTGTTTCCACAGAGTTTTGATACACGTTGAAACCTTTTGAAGTTATCACTTCCGAACGGGAAACGAAAAACACAACTGAAACAGTCGCAAAACACCCAAATCTACAAAAAGTTTGTAAGAAGTTGCACTTTTGTTTTTTTCGCCACGAGAGTTGCAGTTTTGTTTCCACTTTGTCCGTTTGATGGAAAACCGACATAAGATTTAAAAGAGTAAACCCCCCAATTTTTTAAACATTTCGTGTATACCTATCAACGAGAGGCCGAAGCACCAACCACCGAGACAATTTTTTA
Source organism: Stenus bimaculatus (assembly GCA_963971135.1). NCBI lineage: Eukaryota > Metazoa > Arthropoda > Insecta > Coleoptera > Staphylinidae > Stenus > Stenus bimaculatus. Next base: position 46,547,266 of record OZ020180.1, read on the forward strand.
TTCAGTTTTTGAAGTTTATAGACAAATAAATTAGAATATCAGCTCAGATGATTTTCAATCAAAACATCAATTTTTTAAGCCTCTATTTTTACCGGTAATTTAATTTTAAATGACGTTTCATTTGACATACCATATACATGGAAGTAACATTACTCTAAAATAAAAAAAGATATCGACATGCGGTTTTACTTAGAATATACATACCCTGTATAATACCTTTAAATGCATTTTTAAAATATTATAGTAATATACAGGGTGCCATTCCAAGATGGCGAACCAAAGTTATGTTTTTTTAATGGAACACCCAGTATATTATGACATTTTTAGATTCCTTATAAAAAAATAATTATACTTTGTATAAACTTTTATGGGCCTCTCTTCTTTCGTTTTGCTGATATTTGACATTTAAGAAGATAGTCGGCGAAATGTTTGAAAAGTGTACTTTTCGCTAGTAAAAATTGATTTTTAGGCATTTGTAATCAAAAATTTAACAAAAACGATGCCTAGTTTTAGTTTTTTATCATTGTTCAAAAAGTACGCCCCTATCATAGACTCTACATGAAAAACAAAAATTCTATATGAAAACTAAATTCAATTTGAATGGCACTAGGCATCGTTTTTGTTAAATTTTTGATTACAAATACCCAAAAATCAATTTTTACTAGCGAAAAGTACGCTTTTCAAACATTTCGCCGACAATCTTCTTAAGCCAAAAAAAAGAACCATTTTTGAAAAATCACTGCTCTAAAACAGATGAACATTTTGGGTTGAAATTTTGTCAAATATTTTTCAACATCGTCTAGTCTACAACTATCATGTCAAATTTAAGTTTGTTATATTTTTTTATAAGGGTGCCTTATGAAACGCAAATTGAACAATTAAACGAAATTTTCAAATAGAACAACCTGTATATTTTAACATCAATCGATGGCATTTTTTACAAGCTTTCTATTAATCTTATCAATGGTTTAGGAGATATTAATATCCAAACTGAAAAATAGACAAAATAGCATTCTTCATTAATTTTTTTGAGGATTTTTTTTAATTTGCCTAAAACTTATTTGTGTTTTTTTTTCTATTTTGCTTTTTTAATAATGTTGTTATACATATTACAATATTAGCTGTTTTTGCTGTTTTGCAACACAAATATAATCGAAACTGGCAATTATCAATTTTTGTTTTCTAAATCTCTGAAAATTTAACAACTGCTGATGTTACGAAGGAAACCCCTTTTGTCGAATTTCGTTTTTACCATGTTTTTATGCTATCTTCTGATAGCTAGAAGCGGATTTCTTTCAGCTTCACCAAGCGTAAGCTGTAAGCAGCATATTTACCATTTCTTCTTTACAAGAGTTCACTATTTCGGTTTAGTTATTATCAAAAGTACAAAAAGGGTGTTAAAACAAAATTCAACAAAATAAGGGTTTCCTCGGTAACATCAGTAGCAAAATTTTCAAAGCATACTGAGACTTAAAAAACCAAAATTGATAATTGCAACTTTCGATTTTATTTTTTATGTAAAACAACAAAATAAACTACTATTGTAATAAACCAACATTATAAAAAAAAGCATAATAGAGAAACACACAAATAAATATTGGGCAAAAAAAATCCTCAACGAAATTCATGCCATCGAAGGGTGTTAAAATATACAGGGTGTTTCATTTGAAAATTTCGTTTAATTTTTCAATTTGCGTTTCATAAGGCACCCTGATAAAAAATTATCACAACTTAAATTTGACATGATAGTTGTAGTTTAGACATGATGTTGAAAAATTTTTCATAAAATTTCAACCCAAAATGTTATCTGTTTTAGAGCAGTGATTTTTCAAAAATGGTTATCTTTCGGTTTAAATGGCAAATATCAGCAAAACGAGTGAAGACCCATAAAAGTGTTTATACAAGGTGTAATTATTTTTTGATAAGGAATCGAAAAATTTCATAATATACTGGGTGTTCCATTTAAAAAACATAACGTTGATCAGCCATCTTGAAATGGACACCCGGTATATTATTAAAATATTTTGAAAATGTGCGCTTAAAAGTATTGTACATTGTAGTTTAAATGACATTTTAGTTGCAAAATAGACTATATTATGTATATATCAAATTAAACCTCATTTAAAATTAAAAACGTGTTTGATAATACTGGGGGTTAGTATTTTTATTTCTAAATATGTATGACTGTGAGGCCTGGAACACAGTGGCGTATCTATGGCCCCCCAAACCCCGCGGTGCGGGGGGTGACTTTGCTATTTTGGCGCTCAAGCCGATCAATTTGCGATTTTCAGATACTAAAGGGCCCATTTTTTTACCTATCGCGTAACTAAATAAATTAAATAAGTAATTAAATAAATAAATAAATTGTGGAAAATTAAGGACTTTAAGAGGATAGTCGGTGTAATTTTGGTATAGGCGATTTCAATGTAATTTTTGGTCGATTTCAAAGACAAAGTACAGCCATACCAATAAAAAAAAGCAAAATCGGTTTTCACGTTTTTTTTCTAGACATTTAAGAGAATTTTCTCGTATATTTTTGTTTTTTATATTTATTTAGGGTGATTTTTAAAAGTGCAAATAATTTCTAAATTTCAAAAGCCTATAACGATATTATTAAGCATTATTTATGATTTAAATTTAATACAAAACATGCCTTAGGGTATCCTCTTCCAAATTAACTTTAAAAAAATTGAAAATAAGTTGTAGTTATCCTGGGGTTTGTTTTTAAAGAAAATAGTAAAATACGCGCAATTTTAACTTCACAAAGACAAACATTGCAGAAATTCTACATTGCACCCCAAAAAGAAAATTAAAAAAATCTTTCGAAGAAAACTTTTTATGATCAAAAACACAAGATCCTACCGAAAACACCGGCTATCCTCTTAAGTTGTTTTCCAGTTTTTTCTATAATTTCTTTGTTATACTACATATTTTTTATAATATTTCATAAAAAAATCATTTAAATTAGCTACTTATAAAATTAAAAATCTATCTTCGGACAACAAAATAACTCAAAATGTCCGGAAATGCTTCCTTAAAAAGTTATACCACTTCAAAAAATTTTAAAATAAATATTTTTATTAAATATAAATTTAAAAAACATCAAAGTTTAATTTTCAAAAAAAAAATTAATACCTACTTATTTTCTAAAATTGTGTTGTAAACTATGAACAAAGAAATTGGATGTTGCATTAAAAAAAAAAACAAAATTGATGTAATTTCCAGTAATACCGGAAGTTATATTAAAAAGTTTTAGCGCATATTTTATGCACATTTGTTGTTTTCTTGAACCATATACGACATAGTCAAATTTCAAATTTTTATAAATAAAGAAATTATAGAGGTGACACATGTTTCATTTACACCCAGTATGTAATGAGGGTACCACCTATACAGGGTGTCCCATTTGACGGTGGCCGGTGGCCTGTAATATGGGTATCTGTTATTATTGGAGATAGAAAGTCGGTTACATGGACAAAGTAGTAGAGATTTTTTCGAATATTAATACTTCATTTACAAAAAATTTAAATATCGCATCGTTCCAACGCTATCTTGAAAAACAACAAAATGCGATTATCAAAATATGGCTATAACTTCGTTATTTTCGGTGGTACCAAAAAATTTTTTTGACTTAATACAGACAATTTTTTGTGTACAATGCAGTAAAACAAATGAATATTTTTTTTCGCCTACGGATTTACCGGAAATGAACCAAACTTATTTTTTTCTTCTGGCAGCCATATTGGATTTACACATATTCATTTGTTTTACTGCATTGTACACAAAAAATTGTCAGTATTATGTGAAAAAACTTTTTTGGTGCCACAGAAAATAAAGAAGTTATAGCCATATTTTAAAAATCGCATTTTCATGTTTTTTCAAGATAGCGTTGGAACGATGCGATATTCAAATTTTTTGTAAATGAATTATTAATATTCGAAAAAATCTCTACTACTTTGTCCATTTAACCGACTTTCTATCTCCAATAATAACAAAGATACCCATACAGTCAAACGTAATAACGTGGACAGACATAATGGAATAGGTTTATCACCTCAAATTAAGATGACAAGTTCCTCTAACACTTTGCCCAAAAATGCTTCCCTACAAAGTTACACCCAGTTCACTTTAAAAAAAATAAAAATCCACATAACTTTTCTTCCAATGAAACCACATAACAGAATTCTTGTGACAAAAACAGAAAGTGTTGAATCTAATCAAAAAATTTTTAAATTTTTTGGGAAATAAAGTAGATAATTAAGTTTTATAATTAAATACCTTTATTAAAATTTTGGTTATTAGATATAAAATCTAAGGCACATTTTTCTCTCTTTAAAATAATACAATAAAAATAACATTTAAATACAAAACATAAAAATACAACATTTATACAAGTCAATTATAATAAAAAACGAGATACATAATAAGTAATTTAGTGCATTAACATGTTATCCATAAATTGAAAAATTGCATTTGAATTTGACTTGGTTTACAGATGTGAGTAATTTCTTGTACCTGTAATCCTTATGAGGAATCAGTCTTAGACTAAACACAATTTACAAAAAAATCGTTAAGCCAAAAGAGCTTTAACAAATTTAAATTTGCAATTTCCCAATATGAATAATAGCTGAGAAGTAATTACATATTATTTAATACTTTAAATACATTTTTGAACGATTCCTTTTATAAAATTATTTATAATAAAATACTATATGGACGGATAAATTTACCCCTAATATAAAGCGACTTAAATATAAAAATGTAAGTGATAGATACATAAAGTCAATAATTATTTTATACTTTTATACCATCATAAAAATAAAGTAATTTTTCATATTTGAGGCAGTTACAATACTTCGTAACATCACCCAATTAAGTGTACGCTCTCATACCATTTATGACTTGTGTATCTACCATTGCAGTAATACATGTTAAATATCAGTGTGGGACGATTTTCGAACCTCCATATCATATCGTGAAGATGGTCTTGATGCTTGCAATCGCCTGTATCTTGCACGCTTAGCTTCAACCAAAAACAAAGATCCTGCCGGGAATAACAAAAGAGATCCCAAAGCAGCAAGTCCGAATGACCACCCTAAATCATTATGTTCCCAATTTGGCATCCAATCTCGCCGATCACCATTATTTCCGAAAATTAATACAGCAACTAAGCCGAAAAATCCGGCTATAAGTAAATCAGCTCCGGTGGTTAGTAATAAAAGAACATATTTATCATGATCTCGACTACAAAAACTATAGACGAATGTCAGGAGCACAGCGACTAGTAATAAAGTCAGGCATAATGTAAAAAAAAATTGTGTCGCCAAGAAGAATCCGGGCAGTAAAAAGTCGTGAATTATATAATATTCTTCTTCAAAAACCCACCAACAACCAGTAAATTTCGTATCATAGTAGTGATGGAATTCCTCGAAGTTATGGAAGCATACTTCCCAAAGTCCTAAAATTAATTCAATTTAAAACAACTAAAATTTTGCTTATTAAGCAGTTAATTAATAGAAAAAATGCCACACCTACATAAATGACAGGTCAACTTACCTATTCTTAAGAACTTTGGGTCAGGAAGAGTACCATCAGTATGTAACCAATACGGCGTGCAAAATGCAATCACTATAAATAAAAAACTAGCAGTAGTCAGTCCTATTGCACAAAGCCCCGTTCTTGTTTTCATCTTCATCTTTTAAGCACTTTTAAGTTGTAAATAAACAAAAAGCGCCCTATTTCTGATTCATCAGTCAAACGTCAAACACTTGTCACTTCGTCTGTTAAATGTCAAAGTTTTATTGTAAAACTAGCATTCTCATATACCTAAACTATCCCCACTTTTAATAGATGATTGAATAGGATTTCTTTAGAGCAAATAAAAGGTCTTGAATTATCTACAGGGTCATCGAAAACGTAACAAGTGCGTTTTTGTCAGAATTTCGATTTCGACTACTAAAGTACAGTAAAGGCCTATTTATGCGGAGAGATTTAAGAATTAAGATTTAAGACTTGTGATTTAAGAGATAAAGTACTTGGTTTAAATGAGACCGTTTATGCACCTGATTTAAGAACAATGAACAAAGACTTAATAGTTGGTGGGTGATATTCATATCTTCGGTCTTACATGTTAAATTTTATGTGAACTACTTACGCATGCGTTAAAATAAAAATTTAGGAGAAATTCGTCGTTTTTAATTTAAATTTTGATTTAATATAACTAAACATAAACAAAATAAGAACTTAAAACACAAATAAATCATAAAAACTAAAAATTTAAGAAGCGCGGATTTCCGTTTTTTAGATTAAATTAGTCTGCATAAATAGTCCTTAAATTAGCACAAAAACAGCCTGGATAAGGAAAAAATTGCGGAGTTAGTGAAACTCGGCTTATTTGTATAGCTTAAATCATGTGAATTTAGGATCTAAAGAGTCCCGAGTTGTGGGGTACCTGTTTCAGGAGTTATGGGGGTGGAAAAGGGGAAGAAAATGGTTTTTTCCAAATATCTCGGTTTCTATCAATCCTACGATAAAATTATTTATTATCAATCTTGTAGAGCATAAAATTTCCTACAACTTTTGTTCGAAACTTTTTTTTGTAGGGTAAACTTATTTTTAGTTAAAGTAGCGTGAATGTCCTATACATAGATTTTGCTTAATTTTACATTTTCAGCCATAACTCGATAGCGAAAAGACATAGCGAAGTATTCATTTTTTGTCGTAAAGCGGACCTTGAAAGCTTTCAGAAAAGGTATATTACATGACGGTAAAATAGAATTAGAGGGGTTGATTAGACCGAAAATCTTCGAAAATTGCGACTTTTTTAAATGGGACATTAAAAAAATTATTTTTTCGTTATTTTTTTGAAATTAAAAAATCCCTATGTGTGGTCGCTTTTGTTTCTAAGAGTAGATTCAGCAGAGTTTTTAAAAATGAAAATCCGTTAAAAAACGGCCTGACGAGAGCCGTCCACCCTTAAATTCAAAAATTCTGCTTTATTTTCCCAACCCCTTCATGTATAAAAACAAAAAATAGCCTATTAGCTGTAAAAGTTATTCTTTTTAAGGGAAATATAGTAAAATTTGAAATTTTTTAAAAATTGTGTCCGCCAGTGGTACAACTGTCCGACCGCGTTTGTGCGATTTTATGAACATTTTACGTTCGATTTTTTTCTGAACCAAAGGGAGAAAATTTAGAGGTGTCGATTTTTTTGATTATGAATATTAATGTAATAAGCAAAATAAAAAATATCGCTCCATAATATCCAACCCCTATCAAAAGTTACGAATTTTTAAAGTCCTCGTCGAAAAACAAAAAAAAACGAAATGCAAATTTAAAGGCCTCAATTCAATATAAAAAATGAAGATAACAAAAAAGGGGCTCATATGGCCATAATATCGGGTATCTACTTTTTAAATCAAAATCCCGCTATTTTTTGCACCTGCCGATCAAAATTTCAACTCTACGAAAAAAAAATAGCTTCCCCGTTTCAAACCCTATTTTCTGTATAGTATATATAAGACATTCGCGCCACTTTAACTAAAAATTAGTTCACCCTACAAAAGAAAGTTTCGAACAAAAGTTGTAGGAAATTTTATGCTCTACAAGATTGATAATAAATAATTTTATCGTAGGATTGATAGAAATCTAGATATTTGGAAAAAACCATTTTCATCCGCCTTTCCACCCCCATAACTCCAGAAGCAGGTACCCCACAACTCGGGACTCTTTAGATCCTAAATGTACATGATTTAAGCTACAAATAAGCCGAGTTTCATTATCTCCGCAATTTTTTCCTTATTGAAACCTAATTTTACTGTACTATAGATTATAGTCTTATGGAAACTAAAATTTTAATCCAAGATTTTTTCGAAAATTAAAAAGAACATTAAAAATTTCTAATAACAATGGAAAAACACCAATTTAGTTTTTAAGTGCGGTAAACTCTCGAAAAAAATAAAGTAAAAATCCTTGCAAAGATTTGGATTAATTTTTATTTTCCCTTTAAAGCTTATTTTGAATCGAAAATAATCCCTAGACTGTTGGTATTTTTCGTTATTTGGCTATTTTATTAGTAATAATTTGCTTCCTTTCATTTAAAAGCTTTCAAATTAATTAATGTATATTTTTGTTTCAGTTATGTACGAGCCGACAGACATTCCACTGGCAAGTAAACCATTTAAAACGAAAAATTGGCAAGGGATAAATTATATTACCCCAAACTACAATGAGCTTATACAAATCTCAAACCACTTTAATATTAATTGCAAAGAAAATCGTCCTGATTTAATCGAAAACGTTGCTTTGCTTGCCGAAAAAGTTGCTTCTCATGTTGAAAACGTTCTGGTAACTTTAGGAAGCAATGGTTTAATAATTGCTAGAAGAAATAGTGCTTCTTCACCGTTATTATTAATGGAAAAAAGTACTAATAGCATTTGCGTTCGTCATTATCCTGCTTTAAAAGTTGATAACGTACACAACGTGAGTGGAGCTGGAGATTGTTTTGCCGCAGGATTAATCGTTGCCATGTTAAAAAAACTAAGTGAGGAAGAATGTGTAGCTTTTGCCTTAAAGTGTGCCATCAGAGCTTTGCAATCAAATAGTGCAGTACCTGATAATTTTTTGGGAGTTCATAAGGAGTTAGGACGCGATAAAGCAATTTTTAATACTATTAATTTAAATTGTTTAGAGCAGGCTGTTGCTGAATAACTACTATGAACTATTAATTAATTATTATAATTTTTTATCGAATGTAAATTAAGAAATTTTAATAAAAAATTAAAACACAAGAATCTTTATAGGGATGATAGGTTGTATAAAAAAGTAATGTTAGCCGCTTTCTTTTTACTGTTAAAACCACAGGTGTCCATAGCATATGGCAAAATTTGTCACAGAGCTAAAGAATCACCCTGTATATGACAAAGAAATTTAGATCGATTACTGTAACTATTCTATATTCCTATTATTTTTAAAATTTTAATCAATTTATTTTTAATAAAAATGTTTTTCATTAGGTTGTGGGTACAAATTTTCATTGTATATCGAGGGTTTCATGGAAGACGGGCGTATGAGCCATTTTTTGGAAATCATTTTTTAAACTTTCGGATAGAAAATTTGAACTACTATTGTATTTATTAAATAATAAAAAATATCTGGCAACCAGCGCTATAAGCAATCCGTAAGTCATTACTCCTTTAAAGTGAACAAGGAAGGCTTAGCTAATGCTAAATTGGGTTGAATAATGCAACTTGATATATTCTCTAAATTTAAATTTATTTAAATTAAGCAATTATTTTAACGGATGCTAATCATCAGTTAATTCATCTACAAAACAACTGGTCAGTTTATCTACTTTTAACTTCTTTGAGGGAGTTTCATCTTCAGATTCATTTAATTCTTCTTCTATGGAATTTTCGTTACTCAAATTATTACAACTCGTAAGTTCTGCATCTGGTTCATTAGATTTATTATTTCCTGATTCTGTATTTATATCATTTACCTCAACAATAATCAATGTGTTTGCATCAGAATTATCTTTTTCCAAATGATCACTTTCTTTTGAGATAGGTGAATTTAATTTTGTTTCTTCTTTTTTATCATTTGTATTGCTAGTAACACATTCAACTTCCTCTTTATCATTAATTTTTACAATTAAAAGATTATCTTCAGGAACATCAACGTTGTCATTCCTTAAATCTAGCATCTCCACATCATTCTCGATAGGTTTATCATTTTCATTCATAAACTTGCTACAAGTAATTGGTACAAACTCCTTTCTCCGCTCAACAATTTTTTCAACTTGATTGATTGAAAGCGATGGATTAATCGGTTGCATAATTTTTGATATTGTTTCCAATCCTGCTGCACAAATATTTGAAATCTTGACATCTTTACTACACTCTCCAAGACTTAAAATGTTTGTTGCTAGGGCCAAATTCATGCAGTAATGTTGGTTGAAAGTTGCTACGAATGTTTTATACAAAGCCACTCTGCATTGTTTACTTGTGTAAGGGAAAATAATAACATTGACGTTAATATTCAGTAAAATTTTGGCAATAGTATTATAAAATACCTGAAATAAGTGTTTTAGATACATTATTTGTTTTTTTTTATTTATAACCAAAATTTCATTGATTCAAGTAAATAATATTCTTTTCTTGCATAGAAAAAAAAGACAGATAATTTGAGGATGTAACATAATATAATATGATTTTTTCAACTTACATCGATCGTACTTCTATCTATATTCCACTCAACTTTCTTTAATAAAACTGTCAAAGTGTTTAATGCAGCAAGACAAATTTTTTGCTTTTCGTTTTGAAGTTTTGGATTCACATCAACTTTGGAATTTTCAAATGAATTTATTATCTTTTCTTGAACAGATTTATTTTTTGCCTTTTTAGATTTGTGCTGATTTGTATCAATCTAAAAATGTTTTAGCTTGAAATCTTTAAAATTTAAAATAAAGACGAAAGACAATTTTTGGTCAAATGAGTCATTTTAAAAATAATTCTTTTATCGTTATTGAACATTAAAAATTTAGATGCAAAAAAAAATAAATATGGCCCATGTGACAAACGTCAGATTTTTTATCTCGTTCTTACTCACCAAAGGTATAGACCCCCCCCCCCCCCTTTAAGTGGGAGTGAGGTGATAATGTGACTTACTCATGACATGGATTTTACGAATGAGATAATAATAATGGCTCTTACTACTGACAAAATAGATAGATTTCTGTTGAATGGCAAATATAAAATGAAATTTAAGACATTTTTACAATCTACAATTTAGGTCATTAAAACTGAGCACATGTCTTTCCTTGTTTGAGATTTGAATGAAGTCGCTTACAATTCAATCTCGCATAAGTATATTAGAAAAAGTCATTATCAACATTGACCAAAATTTGCTTTCTATAACAAATTTAAATAAATAATTGCATTTCCTAAATATTTATTACTTTTAAGACGACTGAAGTTTGTTCATAAGATATATCTTTAAGAACATACTGGATGATCTTCTCATAGGTTGTCTTATCAAGTTGCTCGCTGGTACTTAAAATGGTTTGTTGTATCATTTCATAAATTTTTATAGTGTACATTCTAAAATTTTTACACGGATTACCAATGAACAATTATCAAATTTTAGAAATACTTACGAATTAATACTATAACAGTTACAACTTTTGCTTCTTTTTAAATTTTCTTCAAGAATTTTAATTGTAGCGAAACGGATTAAGTTACTTTTAATGCTAAAAATAAATTAAATATAAATTCTTTTAGAGTCACTATTACACATTATTGAAGTTTTAAAATACAACAAAAGAAAAATTAAAAGTTCGGACAAACATGTTATTAATTAACCAGCACTAGGCTTTTATGGGTGGCCCCTCATGGTGTGTTTGATAAATTTTCCAAAATGATGCTGTTTTTAAGGAAATTTATGCCATTAGATTTGGGTGGTGTAGATTTTATCCTAATGGGTAAAATAGCCCTATAAACAATTTTTACACTTTTGTTAAAGTTTGGGTTTTGGATGCATGTCTGCATGTGTACCCCCCATCAAGAGCGTGTTCGGAAATAGGTAACTCGGTTAGAGTAATATGTTATTCCCCAGTTGAAGAGTTTCCGAACGTTTGGTTACTACTTTGAAAACGATGCGCAGTTGCCGAATTTCATAAATTTCTAATAAATTATATATTAGTTAATTTTAATTACTTTAATAATGATTTTATGATGTTTTTAGTTACTTGAAATAATATGTACATAATTAGTTGACATTTTAAGAGTTGTATCTTAACAATAATTTTCTTTAAAATTGCAACGTTTATTTTATCATCTATTTGATAGTTTGATGTTTTTTTGTTTTTAATGAGCATGTTTTACAAAAACTAAATTTGCTCCAAGTCGAGGGTATAACTTATAAGTAAACCTTATAAAAAGACTCGACAAATCTCGGAATTTACGTTCATTTCTAAAAATTCTATTTACCTACCTGATTTTCTATTATTGGCCCACCGGGCAAGTGCCCGGTGGCCCTTCCTGATTGCTTGTGGTCTTAAATTATTTTGGAAAAATTTAATAACTTTAGAACGGTGCAAGATTTTTCAAAAATTCTTTATGCATAATGAACTGCAATTCAATAGGTAATTAAAATTACAGTTTTCAATATTTTGTAGTTCACGAAGATCATATTGTAAAGACTTTTTTATAAACTATTGTTACTATGTAAAGTTATAAAAATTATGGATTAATTCTTAAAGAAGGGTTTCTCCATTTTCCAAAAATGTCCAATAAAACCCCATACACCCGTTTCCATTTTTAAGGAAATCTGTAAGTTTTCACAATATTAAATAGCTGGATTAATTATAATGGAACACCCTGTATATAATAAAAAATAGGTCCAGATAGGGTGGAATTTCGAAAAGGTTGGTGGCCCCGGACACATGCTTAACAATGGTTTAATTTTAAAAATGTATTCTGTTCGTTCGAAAGGGTGATGAATGTACTTTATTATAGAAAAAGAAAATATTTTAAATAACATGTCCAGATCTATTCCGGCAAACGTATAAAAATGCTTCGGGCTGATTGCTCTTTAGGCTTAAGGATTAGTGGTGCAAACGGCCCTTAATAACATTAAATACATATTACTTACCATATTATAAAGACACTTAGAAAATCTAATAACTTGATTTGATGATCAATTAAACTGTTAATAAATAAGTTTTTCTCTTTATCGTTTTTATCAAAGTGCTCATGAGCTGATAGACCACGTTCAATGAGCCCCATCATTAAAGTGGGATTAAAACATTTTTTGACTGGGAAGCTGCTTCTGCAAAATAAAAAAAAAGTTTTTGCACCTATTGTCAAAATAAACGCACTGTGAAAATATAAAACCATATAAACGGCATAAACGCAATTGAAATGAAAGTTATCAGAAAAATAGACTGCCTATTTATTTATAATAGACTGCTTTATTTATTTATAACTAATATAATTAAAAATAAATTATATTTATCCAAAACTATTCAATAAAGTGTCAATAATGAACATCATTTTAGACGTTTAAAGTATCTCATAATCCACTAGTGGGTTATTTTTATAATCGTAGTGGATTATGAAAATAACTCCTTAGTTACATTATTTACTCGATCAGCCTGCTTTTACTATTTTGTGTGAAAAATTTAATTTTGATTTTTAATTTGATTTTTCTACAGTTATGGATAATAGTATATTATTCAATGAGCGAGTAATGATAGCCATTACTCATGAAGGCCGAAATTGCGACATGAGCCGGCAGGCGAGTATCGTAACAGGCCTGAGTGAGTAATGACTATTTACTCGCGAGTAGAATTTCATTTTCATCAATTAATAAAAATTTTAAGTTTACTTAATTAATTAAAATTTAAATAGGATCCCTAGTCACTGGTTTAGAAGGCCTAACGGCCATATAACCATAGTGTGACATCTCTTGGAAAACAAACAAACAAATATAAGTTCTGAACCACTTATGTGTATATTTTAAACAAAATTTTTCAATCGCCAAAGCCAAGAAAACACTTAATAACTACAAAAACAATTGAAATTAATTTAACTTACTGAACGGCGACTGTAAGAAAGAGAGTTACGTTATTAATTCTCCTAAATGATTGTTGGATTTTTTCTTCTTCTTCAATGTGTGATACTTCTTCAAATATAAATGCTTCTCCTGAGTAATTAGGTGACTCTTCAATTGTATTAAAATATTTATCATACATATTATTTAAAGTTTTCATTAACTTGTTTAGATAATCAGTGTAATTTTTAACATGTATGCTTCCGTTGATCCCACTACCTCCTAACTAAATAAGAAATATTTTTTACATCTTCTTATCGTGAAAATTGCTTTTTTCTTTCAATAAACAACTTTACCTGATTCGATAATACCATACATTTCGCTGCAGCTTTAAGAATAGCTGGGTTAACAGTAATATCCAAAAACGATTCCAAAAATATCTCAAGTTTCTTTTTATAAACAATGTTTGCTTTAGGAAATATTTTTAAAGATGTTTCTAAACATTTTAGTGAACTTAATGATGCAGAAGATTTTTTAGGTGTCGATAAACATGTTTCAATTATTTTTGATAAATAATTGGAGACGATAATTTTATGAAATTCTTGATTGCTTGCACAGAGCGACAGAAGTTTACCTAAAAAAGTAACTTTAAATAACACAGAAAAAAGAAAGAAAATAAAAAAAATACATAAAAAATCTCAAATTATCAAGCCAAAAATGAAATGGTAAAGATTTTCCAAATAATAATAGTTTCTTGTTCTTCTTATGGAATATTGTTTTTTCCCTTTGTAGATTAATCTATTTATGAAATTTAGTTGATATCAGCATTACTTGTAGTCTTAAAATTATTTCTACCCATGTGTTCTTAAAATTTAATTTAATGGTGTATTAAAAAAGTTTTTTTTGTTGCAACATGTTTTAATAACATCCAGATGTGTAGAAACATATACCAAAGACTTCCGTGTGCCGTAGTATTGTAGATGTTGAAATAACATATTGACAGGAAAATGTTAACAAAACTTTCATTAAGTTCACTATGTAAATAAATTTTACAAGTCGCAAGTTATTTAAGTTATCAACATTGTTCCTGACATGCAGATAGCAACATTTTGTCAGTCTCCTCTGCACACCAGAGGTAACTTTGCTGATAACATATGTTTCTAGCAATATTGGCAACAATTTTAAAATTTACGACGCAAAAATGATGGCAGCATTTGTTATCAGCAATTGTTGATAACCAATTTTTATCAGTATGTTTCAATTCTATTATAAAATGTTAATAACATTTTTGCTGCTAATTTTTTGAATAACATTTGTTGTTATTTTCAATAAGATGTTGACAATAAATGTTGTCAGAATTGTTGGGAGCACAAATTTTGCGATCGCTCTAGAAGCGGACCGGTTTATAGCAAAACATGTTACAGTGTATTCAGCCAAAAATTGAGATTTCCAACCTAACATGAACTGAATCAAGTCAGCGATGCTGAAATTTCCCACTACTTCTGGAGGTGTAGAAGGAACCCTCACTACATTCTCCAACGGCTTTTTAAATGTAAAAGAAAGTGAGCGAAACAGGTTGCTTATCTACATGACACCTATTTATTAGCTGCAGATATGTTATCAACATTTATTAAGGGTCACCTATGTTACTCATGCCGCGCACCGATATAAACGTTAAGTACCCAGTTCAAATAAATACTAGCAACAATATACACAGTTTTGCATAATAATTTAAAACTATTGTACATATTATTTATGTTTATGAGTTTTTTTTTGTTTTTTGCGTTTAAAAAATTGTGAAAAATCATGAAATCGAGCATTATGGCTGCCACTGTATCTCAAGTTTTTCTTGACAGATTTTAAAGTTTCTTTCTAATTTGTAAACTAGATTAATTAAACTAAAACTGGGAAGAAGCTTTTAGTATACAGGGTGCTGGAAAATTCGCGGACCAACGCAATGGTGCGATGTTGAGGAACTCTTAGAGAACAAGGGAAAAATAATTAAAAAATTCTTTGTTGCTTTACCTCGAAGATATATGTGTTTTTAAAATCTTAAATTTGGCAACTCTGTGTTAATTTTAGTTATTTAAATTAAAATGCCATGATCAGGTGTAATTCGTTTGTATTTAATTTTTCCATAACAACCAATGGCATGCATAATTAACTAAAAACATTTAAAAAACTTACTTTAAATAATACACAAAAACCTGCAAACTTAAAGGATTATTAACAAAAAGTTCGAACTAATAACAAGAGAAACTACGCGATTCAGAAAATTTAAAGTATTGCTAAAGCATATTCATTGTTACTATACATTTTACTACTTTTTTTGACAAATTCGTGTGATCAGTCAGATCAGTTTGACACTGACAATTGTACCTATTTGTAATTAAGCTACAACGTTGACATGTTTATTTATGTGCAAAATTCAAATATTTAAAATGTAAAATAGCACATTGAACAATACCATTCTTAAGTAGGATGGACAAGGCTAAATATCTTTGCATTTCTACATAATTTACGTGTCATACCAAAGCATAAATATGGGAATATTGCAAATTAAAAGAGTAAAAAATTGAAAGTTTAACTTTCCATAACTTCGAGCTAAAGCAACAAAGAATTTTTTAATTATTTTTCCCTTGTTCTCTAAGAGTTCCTCAACATCGCACCATTGCGTTGGTCCGCGAATTTTCCAGCACCCTGTATATTCAGGGACGGTGATAAAAAATTTAGAGACGTCGTTATCGTTAATCACATGATTAAAAAATATTTCTTCATAAGAAATATTTTCTTAAAGACGTGATTAACTTTAACGACGTCTCTAAAATTTTCATCACGGTCGCTGAATACATCCTTCGGTGTTGTAATTTTATGAGGAATTAATTATAAGCAACCAAAGTTAAGGTACTTTTTTGTAATTATATTTTTTTTATAGATTCTCCAATTTTATTTCCCGCTTCCCAAATTTAGTAGAACGACTCTAGAATCTAAAATAAAAAAAATTATACAGGGTGTCTCACTTTTTTTCCAGCAAAAAATTTTTTTAGATAGTAAATGTCATTCTGAACAAAATTTTTCATATGAACTATTATGTTTTTTCGACTCCTAAAAAATCCAAATAAAATTTGGATTAAATAAAAAAATATGATAAGAACAAAATTTATACAGGGTGTTCCACAAAAATCATAATAGTTCATAGGAAATTTTTTGTTCAGAATGACATTTACTATCTAAAAAAAAATTTTGATGGAAAAAAAGTGAGACACCCTGTATAAAAATATTGTTTGCACTAGCATATCTAGTGGCGGCCGAAGACCGCTATTTTTGCCTATTAAAAAGTTACTTAAGAGCCTATGTAAATAAAAGTTACTATCCGCATGTTATTTAAGTTATCAACATTATTTCTGACATAGAGTTAATTAATGTTGATAACATTTTTGCTGCTAACATGTTTTGCTGTAAACATGTTATTATAACATTTATGGTGTGTGGGCACCTTAATGCAGAATTATCATAAGTCAAATTTTACATAAAATGTGGGATAAAGCCAATTTACAGTTCAAAATATGACACTTTTAATGCAGAAACATTCAAACTTAAATAAATAAAATAAACCAATCTGCATAATGTATTTAGAAAACCTGAGTTTAACATATCACTTAATTTTAAGGTATAAATAAATTAAAAAATACATCCTCCCGAAATAAGTGGATTTGACTTAGGATAGTTTTGCATTAGATCGACGATTTATTTACATGGGGTTAATAAATGTTGAAAACAATTTTGCTACTAACATGTTTCACTATCAACATGTTAATATGCTTTCACCACTTAATATACACATTTATTTTGAAATTTGGGCCAAAAACTGATCGGATTTTTGGTTAGCAAACAGAGCAGTTCCTGACTATTTTACCACCCCATGCAAGTAGACATCATGCCCCCCCCCCACCTAATAAAAGGGACAACTAAAAGTAAAACGAAAAACAGACTTGACTTTTTGAGAAATTTTCTGAATTGTAAAATACGCGGAAATAAGCCAGACATTAATTTAACACGTTCACGCCGGCGCGTACCACCGGTGGCCCGCACTAGACTGTCTCATCGAACATGTGCACCGCCAGTTGCCGCGCAGCATGAATTATAGCGCCGTCTCACAGCGAAAAACATGAACATCGGCGCCGGCGTGAACGTGTTAAGAAAACTGTAGAGGTGCACAATAAAGAGTTTGTAAGGTGGTCGTGCAAGAGGTAAGGGAGCATCAGAATTGCAAAAGCATTTTCCAGACACTCGAGAAACACAATTTGGTATTGGTATTTTCAAAAAAATACTGGTTGCTGTATAAACGCTTTTAAAAAATACCCAAAAGTTAAAGAAATAGAAAAGAAAACTTTCAGTACTGGTTAGAAGCTCGATACTATCATTTTTATGAGACATCACACACTATTCAAAAAAACAAATTTCTAAACAAAAAATTTAAAAAAAATAGTCATTTATTTATTACTAAGACGAAATATTTTTAGAAACTTAGAAACGTGAAAAGATAACAATTTTTAGTATAATGCATTTCCAGGGGGCCACAATGCTACACATTGTATACCCCACCCCTGCAGGCTACAATGCGGATGCTTATGACTTCAATTGATTGAATTGTGTACTGTAGTAACAGTACACAAAAAAGGTAAAATTTTTTTTAAAAAATCAATGTTGTTTCATTTATAAAAATGATTTTGGCAAATTTTCATTGCATATCAAAATAATTTAAATTATAGGACTAAAATTCTTATTCTTCCTTTCTTGAAATTTTAGAAGATTGGAAGGTTAAAGTGGTTGAACAGGAAAATAGGTAAAAAATTTAAAAAAAAATCAATGTTGTTTTGCTTATAAAAATGATTTTGACTCTAAATGATCAAAATAATTAATTTTTAACTCCGAATAATCAATTAGAAGTTAGCAGTTCTGAATTGATTATCTCGGCCGATAGTGAGAACATAAATACGATACCTCGACGTGCAGTTAAAAAAAGATATATTGTGCTTAATGGAACTGGTTCTACTTCAAAAAGGAACTATGATGAAGATGAAGAAGAGGGTTGTGATGATAAAGTTGAGAAGAATGATGTTTTAGAAGACCAAGATGTTAATTTGGAAGCTCTTGAGGAAAAAAGAACATTTAGATCTACCAGACAAAAACTTAATGATAGTGAGTCTGATAAACATGTAACTGTTAGTAGCAGAGGCAGAGTAAGAAAACTTACGGAAAGAGCTCGAGCTCTTATTAAGAAATGAGAGAAATTATATTTATATTATAATTTTTAATTATTTTTACTATTTTTATTATGTATTTTTATTTATACTATGTATTTTATTAGATAATTATAATAAAAAATAATTAAATAAATCTGACAGCAGATTAGTAAGTACTAATTTTAGTATCTTTTTTTTTACCTATTTTTACTAATCTTAGTAGTTACTAATCTGCTGTCAGATTATTTCCAAGAAGCAACCCCAAAGTTCTTCATTCCCTTCTAGAAGAAACAAATGTAGGTACTTGTGTTGACCAAAGTCTACTGCTAATAAATAAAAAAATGCTTGAAAAACTTACCTATGAAAGTAAAGTGTAAATCTGAAATTTCTTCTTTTTGGTGATAGTTTAAGGCAAATTTTAGCCATTTATTAAAATTGTCCTTAATAATAGATGAAGAATGGGGATAAATGTCGATTATCTTTACTGTTTCGATAAAAGCATTTTCTTTAGTACTTGAATTACTTAACCGTTGGTTTAGTGAAGATAAATTAGGTTTGATTGAATTTTCATTATAATTATTCATTATCACATCTAAATATTCAGGATCAAAACTACATATAGATTTTTCACGAATTATAGACATTTTATAATATTAGATATTAGATTTTTTAAAAACAAAAATGTGGGATTTTTAAAGTTAGGTTATGAACCACGATTTAATAGGTTATAAGGAAGCGTTGTGAAGTTATCCACGATCCACGAACACAGCCACGAATTCCGAATGTAGCCGAAGGCGGCGCAGCGCCCCCTGTGGCAGTAATTTGCAAAAAATACAGGGACGTCATATATTTGAATTTAAAGTTTTGTGTATTTATTCAAAATTCTTGTTATGAACACTACAAATAACAATGAGAGAGCATCTCATACTTCTTGTTGTGTTGTTGGATACTAAAAAAACTATTTCAATACAAACAGAGATATGTATGAAATTTTATAAATTTCCTTTAGAATCTTATGAGATAAAAAGGCGCAAAGCGTAGATTAAAAGCGATAAAAGAAGGTCTTAAGCATAAGATTTATTATTATATTAATGGTATATTTGAAATTTTTATTATATTATTTATTCTAGGCCTGCTGTGGAGTTTGGGAACCAAAAAACACGATGTAATTTGTAGTATTTTAATTTTGTTGAAAGTTCATTTAAAACTTTATTTTTGGATTGATTGTTGGTAATAACTGCTTTAAATAAAACTTCTTTCTACTACTTCTGTTTCACTGTAAGTTTCATTAGTTGAAATCCCAAAAGAATGAAACACACAGCAAAAAAATCAAAAATTATAGACAGAGTGATAAAATATCATAATATCAATGTAAAAATTACAAAGGTCATATTCGAGCTTGTCCGGTTTTAGAAGACTGATTTTAACCATTTGTTGAAACACGGTAGTATTTCTGCTTCCTTGGATAAACTAAAATTACTTATTATTTTTTAAAGGAAACATTTTTTGAGTGTTTTTCCTTCCAAATATTTTGCCACATTTTGCAGTCGGCCTATGTTCCAACCACAAGCAACCTCAGTTTTAATTTGTTATGCTGTCTTTTTCGTTTCATTTAAACTCAATAATGGTCAGCATAAAAATTTTCACTACTTTTATGGTCAAAAAATATTGAAGAAAATTCAAAATAAATCATTTTCTCCATTATAGCTCCAGCAACTAACTTCCTTAACAAAACGAATTAACTTTAAATACAAGGAACACAAAAATTTAACCGCATTTCACAACAAATTTATTTTGATTCCCTGTATTTTTTGCACCGAAACGCCGCCAGGGGGCGCTGTTCGCAATATACGCTCGTCGCCTATTGGTTCAGAATATTTCACTTGTTTCCTCGATATTTTTGGGCGGATTGTACTCTAAACGTCATTAAAATAATGCAAAACGAACGCAGCTATCAATGTAACGATTTTAAAGATTGCTAATTTCCCACTTGTTATCTTAACGTCAAATCCAGCTGTTTATAAAAATGTCAATATTTTTAAAAGAATCGAAAAAATTTCCTATTTTTTGTATAAAATAAGGCCAAGATGTGATTTCCTTACTGTATTGTTCAACATGGACTCGTGCAATGAAGTTTTAATGGAAGCAATAAGTAAAAACGACATCCCAACTGTAAAATATTGCTTGACTAAAGGAGCCAATGTTAATAAAATCTGCAGTGGAGGAATTACCCCTTTAAGTGCAACTGCTCAATCTGGTAACTTTGCTCTTCTAAAAATTCTCGCCGAAAGTGCTAAAGTAAAACCCCAATTAAAGCTAGATTTAGAAAACAACGAATCAAAGCCTTTTTATTTGCAACAAAAGAATATCGGTTATTTTGTTGTGTGTAAGGATTTGGACGATAATGAACTAGGGGAAGGTCCAACACCTGACGGAATGGATGCTTTAGAATGGGATATGGAGACAATGGACGAAAACATTGATGAAATCTCCAACTCTCCTGAAATAAGTATATACAAATGGTATGCAAAAATATTGAACCAAACATCTGTAATTTTAAAATCACCAGACTATGATATTTCACGCCTAGACACTCATGGACAAAATGTACTACATTATGCAGTTCGTGCATCAAATGTAGACATGGTTGATTATATTTTAAATAACTTTACAGAAATTAGTGTAAATCAATGTGATTCAAGTTGGTGTTCACCTTTACATATAGCTTGCGAACAAGGCGATATTAAAATGGTAGATTTACTAATATCCAAAGGTGCAAATGTAAATGCAACAAATACAAATCGAGAAACTCCATTGCATTTTTCAGCTTTAAAAAATCATCCTAATATAATTAAAAGACTGATTGAGCAGGGAGCTGATGTTAATAGCTTTGACATGAATGAACGCTCTCCGTTGAGCTATGCAATTTCAAATTGGAATGAAGAAGTTGCAGAATTGTTAATTGAAATGGGAACTCGGTTGAACCATGAAGAAAATAGTGGGTATACAGTTTTATTTAAAGCTGTTTTCAATAATTTGTATGAAACGGCTTTGTTTTTATTAAAAAAAGGTGCAAAAATTATCCATTCGCACTTTTTATTACATCAAGCCACCAGAAATAATAACTTGGATATGATTAAGTTACTACATGAATACGGAGCAGTTATTAATACTAGAGATGAACTGGGTTGTACTCCATTAATGATTGCTTGTATTAATAAGAATTATAGTTTTACTGAATATTTTTTATTACATGGTAATTGATTTAATTAATTTCAATTATGAAAGAATAATAATTTTTTTTATTTTAGGTGCACCTGTTAACACCGTTAATAATATTTCTGGAATGAGTGCAATGCATATTTGCGTGCAACACATGCCTGAAACCGATATATTTGAAAGCTTTTTGAAGTTATTTTTAAACTTCAGAGTGAATTTAAATGCAGGTAGTTATCAAGGAAATATTTTATTCTACTCGATTATTTTGGGAAATATCAACGCAGCTACACTACTAATAAAATATGGTGCCGATGTGAATAAAAGAGACGAACACGCTTACTTTGATAATCTCAGTCTTGCAGTTAAAAACGGACACTGTGATTTAGTGCGGTTATTAATCTATGCAGGGTTTGATTTAAAGAACCTGCTCTTTCAAATTTCTACTTTGAAAAAGGATAACAATGATTTTGGATACAATTTTTTAGTGACTGTTAAAAAGAATCCTTTGAATTTACGTGATTTGTGTAGGATCAAAATAAGGAGATGTTTAAGAGATGAACCCATCAAGAAGATTTACCAATTACCACTGCCTTCAATCGTACAAAAATTTCTGTGTTTAGATATCCTTTAATTTATTTATTAATTCCTTGCTCACGCTTTCTTGTGAATGATAAATCGAATATCAAAATACTTAAAAAATTTTATTTTTTTTTTAATTTTATTGTTATTTTATATTTTTATATTCAAATTGTATTCTATTAGGTAAAAATATATTTATAGTCATTTTATTAATTTATTGAATAATATATAGATTTTCCTAATAAATTATTAGTTTTTTATTTATACAATGGCAAAATTTTCTACTTTTCAGAAAATGAAAAATAGGAACTGGATTTAACAAAAATATAAAAAAATTACAATCGAAAGAAATAATTGTTTATTTTTAAATTAACCCAAGTAGCTTTCCCTTAGAGTTAAGGGGATAGTCAGTAAATCTACGTTAATTTTCAAATGCAGTTGATACTTGCATTTATGGTCATATTATTTATCCACACAAGTTTTCTAATATTTCTTTTTTTTCGGGTATTCAAAAGTCTGGCAGCTATCATTTTTTGAAAATTTTGTCTTTTTGTGGCAAACCAATCAATTTTAAGAGAGCACAAAAAAAAGTACTTTGTAAACATCATGCACCTTTGGAGAAAATGCTTTAAACTTAGGAGTGTATTTCCCCTAGAAATTGAAAAATTCTATTTTCTAACGTTTACTTAAAAAAAAAATCAATTATTGGAACCCTTAGTTTACCATTTATCAGACTAGTAAACCTAATATTGGAGCTAAAAAATGTTAAAAAGTTGGTCCTGATTATAAAAAAGATATTGTGAGGTATGAGGTAAATATTTTAGTTAGAAAAGGGGGTTTGTGTTAGAGAGGCACTGAATCACAGAGTTTATGAAACAAGTGTTTCCGATATTATATGTATTCCATTTAGACCCATCTTTATATAAAGAAACTGGAACAGTTTTTGAGTATTTTCTCCTCGTTCAAAATCATCATACTGGGAACATTGTAATAGAGTTTTATTTATTTATTTTTCATAGTAGTATCTTCTAACTGCTTTTTTTGTTTATATTTTAATTTGAAGTTACCGCAAGAGGCTTCCAAAAAGTACTCATTTTTATGGAAAATTTATAAATAAAAACTTTAGCCAATAAAAAAGCAGTTACAACATTTTTTATGAATATATTTTATTGCGTACAAATTTTCATGTTGATATTTTAAATAATATGTTGGCAGAAAACGTTTTTGAATTTTGGGTTTTCTTATGGACAAATTACATGGGGTAATATCCTCTTAACACAGCTTTTTGTTTTAAGTCCTTTTATAATTTTTTATGGGCTTTAGAAAAGTAAGTAAAATTAAAAGAAAAATTAATAAGTTGAAGTTGAAATACAACACAAATATATACACAGGGTGCCAAATTTGAGTTGCATTAATAAACATGCTGTGGGTATCTTTTATGTTTGTTATTAATATAGTTACAGATTCGGTTAAATGGGCAATGTTTTGCAGTATCTGTAACTTTTATTAATAACAAAGATACCCGTGTAATGCAACTCAAATTGGGACATCCTGCATAAAATCAAAAAAGACCTTGTTTAATTGTGATTTTAAGCATTTTCTACAAAGCATAAAAAATAAGTACATTGTACTCACTTTTTGTTTTTCTTAATTTCTAGATTAGTCAAAAAGCGCGCAATTTTTACGAAGTTTTATCTCTTCGTTGCTCCCTTAAAATTGTTTGGTTTACTTGCAACAAATAATATATCACTTTATATGGTTCACCAAAAAAAGAAAGAAAATTTTCAAAAAACATCAGCAAAGAAAAAGTTAGGGCTAAAAGCGCATATACGTTTCGACGAAATTTTAAAATAAACCACTTAGATTTACCGACTACCCATTTTAAAAAACACAATTTTTTAGGGGTGGCACATTATTGCCGGACACACTTTTATTTCAAAATAAGCAAATTACAACAGTTAGGTATAGTTTAGAAAAAATATTACTGCAAAAATTCATAAAATATGGTTTAAAGTTTTTCAAAAATACTTGAATATCTCTTAATTCTGATAATGAATAACTTTAAATTCTCATTTTCAATTATTATAAGCTTGCGAATACTTGAAACATATTAATGATTATAATAATACTTTTAATTTTTACCAGCCAAAAAATTAAGGTCGTGGTTTAGCCAAATTTTCGCGGAAACTTCTTTTCAATTTTTACGATCATATGGAATCGTAAAAATTGAAAAGAATTTAATCGCTTTGAATAAAAAATCGATTGTCTCCTTTGGATAAAAGCTATATGAACTCGTAAAGGTAGTCTAAAAAAATAAAATTAATTTATTGTAAATTGTAACCTTGTACGCATTTATTTAGTTTGGAAAATATACATATTTTCATTCTTAAAAAATGCAGAAAGTAATCCTTACAGACAATAATGAAATATTTTAATTTGTACATTTTTTGTTTTAATTATACATTCATTCCTTTTTCATTGTTTTTTAATTATTTTTAATTTAAAACAAACTGGATGTTAATATTTTAGAACAAGGCTGCAAATAAATGAAAAATACCCATTTTTAAAAAAAACAAATAAAAGTCACATTAGAATTTTGAGGCCTTTCTTTACTTTTATAGTCTATTCTCTATGTATATTACAATCATTAGACTATTACATATTCAGATTTGAAAAAAAATGTTTCAAATAAAAGTTGTACGATTCTTTGTGATGCACTATCTGGAAACATAGCCAGGGGTCTTGAACAGCATGATGAAGGTCAGGCGATAATCACTTTAACTTTTTGAATAGGGGCAACCCATTTTTATTACATATAATTATAGCGTGCTTTCAGAGGTTTACGGAACATACTTTTTTAATTTTTCTAAGGTAAATAGTTTGAAATTTACAAGAGTTTAAATTTTCAATACATAAGCCCGCCATACTAATTAAAACAGGTTAATTTTAAAACTTTGGGAAACTATTTTTTACAGGTTCGCGTTTTTTCCAACTAATTATATTTATGCAGCCATTCGCAAAAATCACCATGCCATATCATTTCGACGGTTCTAAATAGTCGAGATACTGCCCTAAAGTCATTTTTTCACCTATCGATTTTTTTAAAGCAGTATTTTGAACCGACGAAATGGTATGGCATGATGATTTTCGTGAATGGCTACTTGAATATTATTAGTTGCAAACTGCTACAAATATGAAAATTTTTAATTTTTTTTTACAATTAAATTATATGATGTTGCGAATATTTTGTAATATAATTTTTAAAACTTGGTTTTCAAAAAAATATAAAAAAAAATATTTTGACTCAAATATACAGGGTGATTCACATTTATGTTAAAATCTCTCGGGTGTGGTGATTCTTTAGATAAAAATAAGAAAAAAAAAGTTCATATAAACATCTAAACACTATGTTCGATTCCGCTTCCTAAGAGAGTTACAGCTCTTCAAAGGTGCTGACAGACAACAGGTTTTTGGCCATTTATTTCAAAATTGATACTAGTAAAGCATTCAAAATTGGTATAACTCTTAATATGCATTGGACTCACGTCCATAATTTTTTTGAAATTTTTTTATTGGTTTTAAGTGGTATTTTAAGAGATCGTTGGTGGTAAAAACAATGGTACTTTTTTAGTACTGCATTTTTAAGATTTTTTTCAGAATATCATTCTGTAATCAAATTTACACAAAAAAAGTGCTCCTATACAAATTCGATAGAATGAGCCGTTTAAGAGAAAAGTGCGTCTAGAGATGTGCTTGCCAGGATTGTTGTCATGGTTACCATACAAAATTTTTTTGTAGACCTATTATTTTACTAAAATTATTCCAAATGTTACATAGGAATCTTTTTTCATAAATTAAAGAATAATTTTCGTAAAATAATAGGCCTACAAAAATGTTAAGTATGGTAACCATGACAACTGTCTTGGCAAGCACATCTTTAGATGCACTTTTCTCTTAAACGGCTCATTCTATCGAATTTGTATAGGAGCACTTTTTTTGTTTAAATTTGATTACAGAATGATATTCTGAAAAAAATCTTAAAAATGCGTACTAAAAAAGTACCATTGTTTTTACCACCAACGATCTCTTAAAATACCACTTAAAACCAATAAAAAAATTTCAAAAAAATTATGGACGTGAGTCCAATGCATATTAAGAGTTATACCAAATTTGAATGCTTTACTAGTATCAATTTTGAAATAAATGGCCAAAAACCTGTTGTCTGTCTGCACCTTTGAAGAGCTGTAACTCTCTTAGGAAGCGGAATCGGACATATGATTATATGAACTTTTTTTCTCATTTTTATCTAAGGAATCACCACCCGAGAGATTTTAACATAAATGTGAATCGCCCTGTATAAACATTTTTTTTTGAAAATCACTGTAATCCAAGGAATACATAATTTATAAAAACATACCAAAAAATTTACTAAAAAAAAGTGTGACCTATAATTTCAGCAGTAATTAGGCATGGATGTCAAATTTCCCGGTCTTAACCTGTTTTAAATGGTACGGCAGGTTATTAGCCCCAACCGATCATTATGGCATTACGCTTCTGCCGAATTTTTTTTTATTAACTACCTGAAAATACAAGAATCTATCTGTAAAAAATTATTTATGTTATTCGGTTTTCCTTGGCAGTTGCTTTTGAATTGTCTCCATTTTAGGGGTAATTTTTCCAAACCGCCCTGCCAAGATATATTCTTTATTTCTTAATATTTTTAAATGCAATAAAATGGAATCAAATCTAAAAAAACTTTATCTAAATAATAGCTGGAACAAATATTTAATTTTAATTGTTTTTTGTTACTTTTCAGCCAAATAGTTCCTTAATAATATATTAAAAAGTAAAATAAATCAGCTATTTTTTAGACAATAATTTTATAATTTCATTTCATTTTATTGCAGTTAAAAGTGTTAAAAAATAAGGAAGATATTTTGGCAGAACGATTCAACTGAATATTATGCAAATTAAGCAGTGTAGACAAAGAAAAACACAAAAATATAAATAATATGTGCAATATTTTTCAATTGGTATGTAAAAATTTACCATCATTGCCATATTTTATTTATATTTAGTGTTTAATCGTTAAAATTAGCGCACGGTGTAAGAAATGACTCTTACAAAAATTAAGTGATTATTGTCTGACCTTCAACTTGCTGTTCAAGATCATGGCAATATTTCTAAAAAGTGTGTTACTAAGAATCATACTTTTATTTGAAACATTTTTCTGTAAATTGCTTAATTTCCAAAATAAAGCAGCGTTGCCGAGCTTAATGTATTGAAAATTTAAACCCTTCTAACTTTTAAACTATTTACTTAAAAAAAATATGTCCCATAAACCTCTGAAAGCAAGCTATAATAATATGCAATAAAAATGGGTTACCCCTATTTAAAAAAGTCTAGTGATTATCGCCTGACCTTCATCTTGCTGTTCAAGGTCATGAGCGATATTTCAGGATAGTGCGTCACTAAGAATCGTGCAACTTTTACTTGAAACATTTTTTTTCAAAAATGCTTTAATTCAAAAATACCGAACTTTTTGTACAATCTGTATGTCAGAAAACAGATAAATATGGCAAATCTTCCAAATTTGATAATTTGAAATTTATCCCCAAATATTCAATGTAAAATGGACTGTGTTTCAGCCAATCAGAAGCGTTAATTTCCGTACGCAAATTGAAATCACTCCACTTAGTTTAACAATGAAGTTTGGAAATATTATTGTATAGTATACAAGAATTAAAGAATTATAATAGATCTTTATTCACAACCTTATATTAAATTTTTCCAATAAAATTTATAAGTAATCAGAGGGTAGTTTTTGTTTATCGTCCAGGGTAGAGATGAGTGTAGGAAGTCTAACTTTAAGTAATTCAAATATTTCATATTGTTTATTTTCAGCAGCTCTGTGAAGAACAGTCTTCCCATCAGCATCTTGAGTACAAGAATTTGCACCCTTTTGCAATAAAAACTTTACCACATTCATTTTTCCTACAAATTTCAATTATTAGAAAACATTTATTTGATAAGTAATTAACAAAATATATTTTTTTGTTATTTGTACAAGCAGAAACAATATGTTTCATTTTTAATTATGTTAGTTTTTTAATCTTATCTGTGTATTATATAAAGTGTGTTTCTAAATACATGTGAAAAAAATTACCAGTATCGCTAATTTTACGTTAAAGGGAGGTTTTTCTCAAAAAACTACAGCATATTTTCTTAAAAAAAAACAACTATTCTAAAAAATTAAAAAAATACGTATAGAAACTTTAAAATCCTGTAATAAAAAATAAAGCATATTTTTGAGAAAAAAATTATTTACTTTTTTCTTCGCGATTTTTGTAAAGAGTTCTGCCCCTGTCGGTTTGTGAAAATGTAAAGGTAGTAAAAAATGTCAGTAGTAACTTTGCCCATTTTTAATAAAAAATAGAACAACATTTATTAAATACTTTGTAAAAAACCACTTGGGACCACTATAAACTATAATCGAACATACAAACATGTAGGTTCAATACTGGTTTCGATAGTTCATTAATTTCCCACAGAGGTTCAACAGCGCCATCACCTGGTAGTTAAAATTCCCAATTGGTCAAGGAATTGAGAGCTCTCCCACTATCGGCTAACTTTTGAAACTGTGAACCCAGTACAAAACGGCGCCATCTATTGGTAGTTAAAATTCCCAATATAATAATAAATTTATTCAATAATAGCAAGTACAGATTACAATAATATATTCAGTTTATTAAATAAAATAAGAAAAGTAACCATTAGTTTTATAATGAAACATATGGTTTAATAGTCCCTAAGGCATAATTGCCAGCGCGGGACCCTTTCGGTATTATTTAGGTGTTACAATCTATTTTTGTTTGAGTGATAATACATAATAGTGTGTTATTTTTTAAGTACATAAGATGAAGTTCTCAAGTTTTGGGTCATGGTTCATTAGCCATGATTTTATGTGACTAATGAATACTTGACATGATGGAGCATTAAAGAGTTGCTTTGGTATTTGATTTATTATTTTTGGTAATAAATAAACAAAACATCTTTGTTCTTATACTGGTTGCCACTTTGTTATAATTTGACCTGGTATCATATTGATGGGAGGGATAGCTTATCTCACTCTCATTTTTTTAAATATATTTCCATATTGAAAGAATGTATAGGTGCTCAAGTTTTAGTACTCTAGTTTCTTTGAAAATATTTTTTGTAGCGTAGAGTGGACTCTTTTTTAATATTATTTTTAAAATAGTTTTTTGAATTATTGATATTTTGTTAATATAAATTTTTGCAGCATTACCCCACCCAATTATTCCATGGCTTAGTACAGACTGTATTAGTCCAAAATATATTACTTTTAGATCTTTTAGTTCAAAAATATTTCTGATCGAATAAAATAAAAAAGAAAATTTCCTGATTCTCTTAACTACTTCAGTGATATGTTTATCCCACCTTAAATGTTGGTCAATTATTATTTGATTTCTTTTTTGTTAAAAATATTTTGCGTGCAGTTACAGGAGGTTAGAGAGCAGTTTGGGTTGTGTACAGGTATTGGTAAAGTTAATTTATTAAGGTTAGTGTATGAGGTAAATGACATATAGAATGTTTTTTCGATATTAAAAGTTAAGTAGTTTATGTCTAGCTATGCTTTAATAATATTTATATTTTCTGTGAGTGCAATTTTTACTTCCTCCCAATTTCTTCCTTTCACTAGTAGGTCGTTAATGTAGAGAACAAATAACAGTGGGCCAAGTACCGTGCCCTGTGGAACCCCCCATTCAACACTGCCTGGTTCACTCAAGGCATCATTTATTTTTACCAATTGTACTCTATCGGTTAAATAGCTTCTTAATAGTTGTTGGATGTTACCTCGAAATCCATAGTTCTCCAGTTTATTGAGAAGTCTTGAGTGGCAGACAGTGTCGAAGGCTTTGGCAAGGTCGAGAAATAGCACGGCAATAGGCTCAATATCAGGAACTGTCCCATAAATCTCTTTTACAAGCTTTTGTACAGCATCCTCTGCTGATTTGCTTTCAATAAATCCAAATTGTGAATGAGATATTAATTATGTTTATTTAGGAATATGTTGAATCTAGATTTTATTATATTTTTAAAGCATTTGGAGACGTTAGACACAATGGATATTGGCCTGTAGTTAATCACTTGATTGCGGTCTCCACTTTTATAGATTGGGATGACTGAGGAAGTTTTGAACTCTATTGGAAATCCACTCTTTACACATTTATTAAAAATTATACTTAAAGGTTTGCATATATTTTTAGAAGTCTTCTTTAAGATTGAGTTAGTAATATGATCAAGCCCGCTAGAGGCTATGTTTTTTAGAGAATTAATGGCAGTTATAATTTCTTCTGGGGATATTTTAGTGAAAAAAAATTATGATGCATTTCTCTCAATTTTGAATGTACAAGGGTGTATATTGTGTTTAGGAATTTTTGAGGCCATTGTGGCAGTGATGCTAATGTAGTGGTTATTAAAGATATTAGAAATGTCCTTTTTATCTGTAATGTTTTTATCAAGAAATCTGATTTGTTTAATGCTATCTTAATCTTTGATTTTTAAGTTGCTTCTTTTGCAATATTCCAGATATTTTTTGAATTATTCCCACCAGTGATAAGTTTATTTTTAAAATAGTTTTCTTTTCTTTTTTTAATTAGTTCTTTAACACTATTTCTAATTTTATTGTATTGTTTTTTATTAGTGATGTTGTTGATATCTTTTAAATAAATGTGGTGAAGTTGTTCATGTTCGAGAATTGCTTTTGCAATCTCGTTCGTCATCCACTCTTTCCTTTTTTTTTATTTTTGATACCTTTTCTATATAGGAACAATTTTTAATTAAATTATGAATGTTTTTTAAGAATTTTGAATATAATTTCACAACCAACACCAAAGCCTTGAATTTATCAATATTTAAGGATATCTTGATCCTTCAATCGTTAAAATGAATGATTATGTCAAATATCTTGTAACTGAATTTTAGGAAAGAGTTTTCCTCTGTCAACAAATTTTTGAAACTATCAAGCTAGTATAAAACGGACGCCATCTATTGGTAGTTAAAATTGTCAATCGCCTGAATTTTTTTGCATATATGTATTTAGAAACACCCTGTATATACAAGGTGTAAGCAAATGTTTGCAAAAAAAAACAGGAGGCGATTCCTTGGGTAAATCTACGATAAAAGTAAAGAATATTTTTTTAGATAAGTAAAGGTATGTAAAAGGGGTACCTACCCCCTAAAATATATGATGCTATAATTTTTTACACTGGATACTAATTTTATCTCATTACAAATTTCAAAACTAGAGTTTGCTCCAAATTTCAAAAAAATCGCATGACATGTTAGACAAAAAATTTATTCTTTAGTTTTATCTAAGATTTAGCCAAGGAATCACCTCCTGATTTTTTTGTAGACATTTGCCTACACCCTGTATATTGTTATTGTTTACTGTAATAATATTCATATATATATACATATAGTTTTACCATTTGAAACAGCTCGATGTAAAGCAGTGGCTTTCCCTGCCCTTGTAATTGCATTAAGATCAGCTCCAAAACTATGCAAAACTTCACAAGCATCTAAACACCCATTCCTGGCAGCATAGTGTAAGGCAGTATATCCAGCAGCATCAACTTTATTAACATCTTCACCCTTCATAACTAATTTCCTAATCCTATCAACATCATTAGTTTGTGCAGCACTCCAAATCCCTCGCTCAAACTCTAATTCGTCAAGTGATTGTTGAACGCTGCTTGATGCACTACATTTATGATTACAGTTAGACATAATATAATTTTTATAATTAACGACTTAAATATCTCTTTCTAATGTCCAAAGCGTTTCAAAATCTCCTGTGGATGAAATGACTCGATAGCCTAGTTCTCCTAGGGCATTAATTAAGTCAATTGGGGGTGCTTGTAATAAAACTCCGTTCACTACTTCCTTTTTGTAGTTATTGAACCGTTTTACTAATGCGTTTAGTTCGTTTTCCTTGAGCCCAAATACTGAACTTTCAGATGAATGAATTGAAGATTTGACAGCAATATATGCGTGCATACCACTCGACATGAGTAGGCTAGCTGGAATTTCCATAGTATTAATTAAAGCTTATTTCATAAACTTTTATCCGTTACTCTAAAAAAATAAAATTTTTGTAAATAAAGTAAGATCAGTGTACAATTATAAAGGCTCTCAGAATATAGCAAAGGGAACAATTATTTAATTTTTAAACCAAATATTTTCTTTTTAATAAGAAATCATCATTTTAAATTTTAATTTATGAAAAAGTAACAATGGATACTACTAAAATAAGGCCACTTACAATTAAAACGAAGTAACGTTTGATAAATCTATTTATTAAATATAATTTTGATTTTATCTTTTCAGATAAGATAAATTTGATTATATATTTAAATTAACGATTAATTTAAAATAAATTTAATTATAACAAACACACAAATATCACAGAATACAACCTTTTGTGAAAGTGAAAAACAATAAATACTCAGGAAAAAGAGATGGCAGCACAATGCAGTAACACTATAGAGTATTAAAGTTATAGGCGTATTGTACAGGGTGTCCTGAGGCAGACGCATGGATTTGAAAAATATTTTATGAAAACGTTAAAAAAACAGGGATTAGCAAAACTTCTATTTGTATCAATAAAAACTTGCACATGCAAGTTAAACTCTGTGAAAAAGCATTCAGTATATTATTGAAAAATGTTCCATTTTTGCGCATATTATTTGTTTTTCGGTTTTACTTGGTCCTCCTTTTAAATTGGCGCCATTTTGCCCTTGACAAGATGTCTTCATTTCTTAATAAATTTAAATGCAATAGTAGGTATTTATTTAATTACTTTTCACCCAAATATTTCCCTAAAAATAATTTAAAAACTATAATAAATCAGCTATTTTTTAGACAATTCTATGATTCCATTTTATTACACTAAAAAATATTTAAAAATAAGAGATATTTTGACAGGATGATTCAACTGTAAATTACCCAAATTAAACAGCGAAAATATAAATAATATGTGCAATAGTTTACAATTGGTTTGCAAAAATTTAGCATCATTACCATTTTTCATTTAAATTGGTGTTTACACGTTAAAATCACCGCGCGAGCGACTAAATTAAGAAGGGCCTTAAAAACCTTTTTTGTCTTATAAAAACTAAAGATTTATTAATATATTAAGGAACAAAACTTAACAATTTAAATATAAAATATAATTTAATTAAATTACTACATCTATTTAAATATATTATCGAAATTAAACCAGTTCCACGAGGGTGTATTTGAGCTATTTGTGCCAGACTCATCATTTTTATAGATATTTTCTTGTTCCTGATTACCATGCTTGTCCGTCTTTGTTACAATTGTATGTTCACTATCCCCAACCCTCCGTGTTATTGTGGATTCCTCATTTCCTTCGTTATCTCTGACAATGCGATGTGTTTCAACAGAACCATCGGGTCGAACTATAGTTTTAATGCTTGTACTTTGTCCAAAGAAACGTTTTTTAGGTTTTTCTAATTTTGTTTCAGATTTTTTCAATATTGTATCTAATTGACCAATATCAACCCTAAAAATAACTTTTATTGATTTGTGGCATAAAATTTTTGGTAAATTATGTAGATCTAGTTTTTGACTTTATACTGTATTTCTTGATTACCAAAAAATATAATATACTTAAGTTTTACTTTACTCTTTACTTACTCTCCATCAACATCACTATCAGTTTTTTCTTTACCATTGGAATATTCATAACCTGGTTTTAAATAAAGTTCTCGTAAATTCTCAGGTGATGTTGGAGAAGAAGGTGGTAAAATTGCTGGAGTACTTCCTTCATTGAAAAAGTCACCTAAAAACAATTATGTGTTTAATAAATAAATATGATGTCCAAATAAATATCAATATTTTATCGAAAAATATATGTATAGATCAGGCAGGATGATTTAGCCAATCGATATCTTGAAAAAGAAAGGGTATCACATACCGTGCGGACATAAAAAATGCGATTTTCAAATGGGCGTAATTCTGAAAGTATTAATCGTAGACCACACTAAGCTAGGTCAATTTATTGAAATTTTTTTGGAGAACACGAAAATGCAAAAATATACTGGGTGTTCCATTTAAAATAAGAAAGTTGCCATCCACTTTCGGTATAACCTGAAGTTCCACAAAATCAAAAATACCTTTATTAGAAAGTTCGCAATTAGATTTCTCAGTAGACAAATTTTCAGAATCAAAAACAACCGTTCAAAAGTTAGCAGGGGGGGGGGATTTACTTTATGTCCGCACTGTATAAAATCTTGACTCGATCTTTATACAATCTTATTCATTAGAATCATATTTGAATCAAGAATCTATTGCCAAATTTTCACATATTATCTCGCATATTATATTTTAACAATTCACATTTATAAAAGTAGTACTGAGTACTGGTAAAGATTCATTACCAAAAAAGTTTTCAGTTTGTGTTCCAAAAGCTCGCATAACTTCATTTATCTGCTGTTCAAAATATCGATGCATCTCTAAGGGATTCATAAACATATTGAAGCTAATACCATCATCGTCATCGTCTTCCTCATTCCTAAGCATTAAAATTATTTTAATAACGCTTTTATTGATTAGAGGATAACTTGCCTTCTTAGCCCTTCATGGTTTGTAATATCATCTTCGAAACTAAAGAAAAATACCAAATGTACTCTAAACTCTAAATAATCTTAAATCAGTGCAAAAAATACCTGTTAAAATTGTTAGGTGGAATTGAGTTTGGAATTCCTAAAAAACTTTTAAAAAAATTGTAAAATTCCATGTTCGTTTTGTTTGTTTTTTATGGTAATGGATAAAACAATGCAATGCATGAAGAAATTACGCGATAATTTAAGAAAAATGTCAAACGTCAAATACATATTAACGAATGTCAATTATTTCTGCAACCAAATTTACATGTAATCATTTCAGATTTCACTTGTATATACAGGGTGTTCAATGAAATAAGTGGGTTGCACGAAACAGTTTTAAGTTTTAAGGTGAGTTTATGCTCAACTAACAAATAACCACTAACAATTAGCCACCAACAATTAAAAAGATAAATACATTCAATTGCATTTGACTGTTTATACAGCCACGAATAACTAACCATTAAGCATTACAGTGGCGTATCCAGAGCTGGGCATGTACTTAAATACTGAACTTAAAATTGTAATTAAATACTATTTTATTGTAATTGTACTTATACTTAAATACTTTTGAAGATATGTATTTGGAATTATATGTACTTAAATACATTTAAAGGTCGGTACTTTGTAATTTGTACTTGATATTGTACTTAATTACAAGTGAACCAAGTACAAAGTACACTTAAAAGTATTTAAGTACAATTAAAAATAATTAAGTACAATTAAAAGTATTTAAGTACAATTAAAACTATTTTAGTACCATTGATAGTACATACGGTACATACTTAAGTACTTAAAATATTTAAATATTATTACAGTTGGCAACTTGTAAGTATATCGTTTACCGTTTACTACAGGGATCGTTTGCATCCATATTTAACGCACCCAACAGACACGCAATAACGAATACAAATTTAAAAAAAACTGATGTATTAAAATCGATCAAATGTACTGTTTAGTTTTTACAATATTATACAGGGTCTCCCACGAGTCGACTGCATGGATCCTCATAATTTTTACAGGTAGAAAGTGGGTTAAATGGACAAAGCAGTAGAGATTTGTTCGTATCTTAATAACTCGTTGACATTTGAATATGGCATCGTTCCTGCGCTATCTAAAAATATGAATATGAATGGGGCCCATTCCGAAACCAGAGAAGCACCCCCAAATAATTACAGATCCACCACCATGTTTTACACTGTATGTCGAACATATTTGGGATGTAATCTTTTGCCCTCACGTCTCGCATATTGGATTCCATCACTACTTATCAAGCTAAACTTTGATTCGTCACTGAATATTATCCTATTCCCATCTTCCAAAGTCCAATTAATGTGGTCTTGAGTCTTGTGCAAATTTAATTCGGGCACGTCTGTTTTTCTTTAAAAGTAGAGGTTTCTTTGCTGGTCTTCTAGCTATAAGATTGTTCTTACTTAGTCTACATCTGACAGTGCGTGATGTAATATTTGAAAACTGATTGTTATCAAATTGGGCCTTAATTTGAAGATACAAATGGGATTTGTTTTGAAATATTTATAAGCGCTCTATCTTCACGTAATGTTGTTTTTCGTGCCCGTTCAGACTTTTTTTTGAAATCTACTGTTCCACTTTTATTATACCTTTTTATAATTCTGGATATAATGCATCTATGGAGCGAATTGGCGATTCAAATTAATATTTCCCGCGCAAATGTATGTGTGGTTAGATATTCTAGTGACGTCACGTCAGTGACAAAATAAACAAAAATTTAAATTTGCAAAGAAATAATCAAACGC
Source organism: Stenus bimaculatus (assembly GCA_963971135.1). Classification (NCBI taxonomy): domain Eukaryota; kingdom Metazoa; phylum Arthropoda; class Insecta; order Coleoptera; family Staphylinidae; genus Stenus; species Stenus bimaculatus. The sequence goes on from OZ020180.1 coordinate 46,584,346, forward strand.
ATTTAATAATACAAAGTAAATTAGGTAAGTTGACGTTATTTACTTGACTATAATATACATTAACAAACGTTAAACTCTAAATTCGTCTGCACAACTATCATGGATGTGACGTTATTTCATAGTTCCGCGCTATGCCGCAAGAGGGAGATCGCTTAGCTAGATTCGCCAATCCTTTCTAGAAATATGAGTTTGTGACACTTTTTATTAAAATCACTAATTATCAAATTTTTAATTTCTTTTGAAATTTTTATTCCTCGCGGCATGATGGATAAGCATAAACTAAGCATTTTTGAGTAAAATGTGAAATAAAATTTTTCACAAAATGTGTATTATCACAAAATGTTGTACATGTTTCTCTACTTTTTTCCAACAATAAACCGTGAATGATAAAAATTCTTTAGAAATATTTAAATTTTCAAAGAAATTTATTTTAAATATTTTACTTTATAAATTCGAGTGATAAAATTAAACATATGATTTTCACTATTTTTAAAAATTTTAGAAAAAAAAAAAGGTAATGTTGCTCTACTTTTTTCCAATACTGTATGTTCAATTGCAGTTTTGAAAATATGTGTTTTTATAATTTTTCTAAAAATACGCTCATATAAATGAAAATATTGTATATCAAAAATGAAAATTTTTGAATGTCGAAACCACTACTAGGAGCTGCTCCTAGAGCGCGTTCCAGTAATGAACACTAAAGCCCACGACGACCGCAAAATCGTTCTACATAAGACCGCGATTTTTTCTTTCGTGCATCGATGGCGACCGCAAGAAGCTCACAACGTCCGTATTTATTCGTGGGTTTCTGTGGTCGTGGGCTTTAGTGTTCATTACTGGAACGCGCCCCTAGTAGTGCTCTAAAAGCCAGAGCTTTGAAGGTTTAGCAATCAACAACACAAGCAAGCAGTGTGTGATGCTGACGAGTGCTAATAAGCACGAAATGCAGCGTCCATCACTCCACTTTAACTTTGACCAGAATCTGCCTATTAGACTACATAAAAGCATAGGTGTAGGTCGAATTTTTACGGTTGTGTATGACACACACTTCATTTTTGTATATAGTTATTGTGCCTTCTATTTCATAAACATCAGTTTTTATCAAGATTAGTTTGCGTAAAACTTTGTTTTGTGCTAGTATCTGCCTCGAAAATGAATTTCATCAATTTCAACATTTGACATTTCTTGTTATTTTCAAAAACACAAAACCTTAAGACTGGGGAATTGTGAAAAAGAGAGGGAAACACAGCAACCGTTTGTTATGTTAATATTTTTACATAGTAATCATAAAAAATAATAAATAAAAACTATCTGACCCTTATAATTATAAGTGGAAATACGATGAAATGACGAAAAAAATGTGCTAGTTCCACTTCTACTCTCTTCCAGGGGCGCATATTTAAACAAAATATGCTGGAACCCAAAGAGTTACTTATAAGAAAGGGGATCATGTAAATTTTATTTAGTTTTGTTAATGGTTACTATGCAAAAAAAATAACACATGGTTGCTATACATCTCTCTCTTTCTCACAATTTCCCCATCTTAATAAATAACTTTTTGTATATTTGTTTAGAGTTCTTGATTTGTTATGATTATTATATTCATTATAGAATAAAATATTTGCTACGCCCTTATGGATTACTAGGGGGTTTTCTTAGTAAGGCTCTCTTTCCAGTGTATGTAAAGTTGCTATTTACCTTTGTGTGTTATTAATTTCCTCAAAGCAGTAAAATTACGGAAGACTTGTATTACAATTACAATAAGAAAATATAAACAATAATGATCGATTTGAAATATATTTGGTTACAAAAAGTCTTTGTAACTACAAATTATTAACTAATAATTTCAGTATAAACAATTTATTTGCGCCACCTAGATTGTACAGGTTCCCGCAAATTACTTTATTACTGATTATACATTTAAAAAGATCTTTTGAGTGACCAAATATATTTCAGATTGATCATTAGGTATTGTTTATATTTTTTATCGTAATGCAAGTTTTCCGTAATTTTTACTGCATTAAAGAAATTAACACCCAAATGTAAATGGTTGATACGGGAACTGCATGTGTTTCATTGAAAACTTCAAATATCGTTTATTTCATAACCAAAATTTTTTTCAAAAAATTAACCAAACACGCCGAAAAAATTCAGCGGTGTGAGGTCAGGTGAGTGTGCTGGCCATTCAATAGTACCTCTACGGTCAATCCAACTAGGAAAGGTTCTGTTTAAATATTAACGAACTAGTAACGTATAAGGCGCTTTCCAGGTAACCGATCTGAGTAGTCCAGAGCGCTCCAGAGTAACTCCGAACTACTTCAGTATGTTCCAAGCGAATCGGAGTGAACTACTCTGAAGCACTCCATTTTACCTCGTCCCCGTCCCCTAGAGTACCTACCTAATTTTTAGCGTGGAACTACTCCTGGGGAGTGGGGGTTCTGATTCGCACTCTTATTGGTTATAATTCGGATTTTGTGGTTATGTTAACAGAGCAGAATCCTTACGTGTTCCAAGTGCGATTTTATTTGGAGTAGTATAAAGCAACTCACTCCAGAGTAGTTAAAATTTACTTGGAAAGCACCTATAATGTGGCGGAGCACCATCCTGTTGAAAAATTTTCAAATTTTCGTCCAGCATATCATCATTTTCTATTTTATTGTAGGTTCGATAATATTTTGTAGCATATCTAAATATTTTTCGCCTGTTAAGTTGCCATCAATAAATATTGGGCCTATAATATGGTCCCCATAAATACCAAGCCAAACATTTAATTTTTCTGGATACTGACAGTGCTCTTCTCGCATCTATTGTGGATTTTCTGTACTCCAATAACGACTGTTATCTTTATCAACTTCACCCCTCAAATTAAATATTGCTTCATCACTAAAGCAGATGTTTTGTAATTGGTTTGAAGTATTTGATAGTCTATTACACATAACTTCACAAAACTCTGTTCGGCGATCAAAATCATCTTCACTTAATTCTTGATGACAAGAAAATTTATACGGGCAATATTTTAAATTTTTTTAAATTCTCCAAACCTTGGTACTTTGAAGTCCTGTTAATGTAGATAAGTTTCTTATGGAAGTTTGCGGATTTAGAGATGTTTCGCCTACTACAGTCAACGTTTCTACTTCATTTGGGGGGCCGCCAGTTCTTTTTTTATTTCCTACTGAACCCGTTTCACGAAATTTATTGAACAAATCTAAAACATATGTTGCAGATACATTTTTATCTGGATGAAGATTATTAAAACGAGTAGCTGCTCGAAGGGCACATCTTCTTTCTTCACCGTATAGCATAATAATCTCAAGTCGATCATCCTTAGAATAAACCATTTTGAATGGTTAGGAGGTAATAACATTAGTGTAATCTATTTAATTCGAAAACTTGTAATACAAAATTATTTCAATTTTTAAATCACATTTTATTTAGATTTAAACACCTGTCAAATCATGTGGATAACATAACAAAGAAATTTATTTATTGTGCTTTTGGGTTTAAATTTTAAATTAAATTATTCATGAGAACCAAACGGGACATCTTACCTTCAATTTTTTATTCAGTATTTAACAGCCTTTTTATACAGCTTGGTGACTTACTCAGCGGCAGTGTGGGGCTAGAGGGGACCCCGTAAGACGTCCCACTTTTGTGGAGCTTCGCTAAAAATGATCGAGCCAATCACTGTAAGGCGGGTGTGCCTACTCCTGAGACATTCGCATCTCGTGCCTCGCGCGAAGTCGTGCTTTACCGTTTACCGTGTCTTTGCCATTGAGTGTGTAACAGCTGCGTAAGCCGTAAGCGAGAACTCTATTTTATAAAACACCTGCGCTATTTAGCTCCCGAATACGTAAGAACGGTTGAGAGATATTTATATTATCGGAAGTATGCTACCATAAAATTATCATATATTGTAGTAACGTCAATTTCAAGGGAAGGTGAAAGAATTATAAAGAAATTTAAGAAAAAAAATTGTCATCAATAATTTGATAGATTTATTTAAAGCCCTACTTTATTCTATCTTCATTATAGAACACCCACTTACTTATAAAAAAAATTAAGTTTTAATTAATTTATCTGAGTAATTTAAGAAATAAAAATACAAACTCCCAAAATTGCATAAAATTGATGTTGAAATAATTTTAGTTATTCTTCTATAATACTAAAACCGTAAGAAACGTGGAAGGTATTTTTCTCGTATCGAGTTGAAATTTTGTAGGTGGAAGGAGGAGAAAATTTTAAGAAAAAAGTTTAATTGTCCCTTTTTGATCGGACAACCCCGAAAAAAGTTATTCCACCCCGAACGAAAAATCGAATTCATCCCCTCAGTGGGCGAAATTCACCCCGAATCGCATAAAATTATAGTATGTTAAGGAGGATCCTATTCTGAAGACGAAGGTTTTGATCCGCTCGGATCTATTAAGGGGGCGGAGATAGGACCCCTTTTGTATTTTTACCCCGAAATCCGACGTTTTTTGCTCCAAACCGCGAAAAGGGCAGTTTTTTTAGTCAGATTTTAAAAACTCCGGTTGAATCGTGAAGAGGGATGTGCATTTATGTGCGGTTCGAATTTTAAATTTTTCCAACGACGCTAACACTGAAAAAAATTCTCGAAATGGTCGATTTTTCTTGGTTTCTTTCCGGTTTTAGTCGGCGTCAACTTTGAAAAATCGCACCCCCGTCCGGTTTTAAAGGGCAGCGACGAAATAGACGATAGACCGCGGTCATTTTTAAGTCTCCAGGCCCAACCGTTTGGCGCCCCGGCGCCGAGACGCCAAGTGTACAAATTTAACATTTTTAGGGCAACAAAAGTGCTCAAACTGTACCCCTTATATTTAAGGATTGCCAGGTGCCAAAAATAGCGGGTTTTTGATTTACAAACTAGATACCCGTTATTATGGCCTTCCGAGCCCATTTTTTGATATCTTGATTTTTTATATTAATTTAATTTAATTAAAACTAAAAATAATATAAAATCAAAAGACAAAATCAAGAATTCCAATCAACGTTTTTGAAATACTCGACAAACGATTAGAAATATTTTTGTTTTTCTGCATACGATAATAATTATATAAATTATATCATTCAAATGAATTGTAGATACAACATCAGGCACTGTTTGGACGGATACAGCTGATCGAAATGAGAAAAAAATCTCAGTCGATACACGAATAATGTATTTGAAAGTATTTGAAAAATCATTCCAATAGTTTATCAAATGACAGTAAAACGAATATAGTTGCCCAATTTAATATCGCTAATTAAAAAATATTTAAATTATAAGAAGTTCAATCTAACAAGAAGAGGTGTATGGCTCCAAGTACAAAGTACCTAACATAATTAAAAAAAAATAAAAAAACAACCGACAGACAATTTATGTTTCTTTTGAAAAACATTATAAAAATATTTCAAAAAGGTTATAAAAAGAACCAAAAAATATTAAAAATACCAAAAAATTTAAAATTTTTACAAATTAAAGGCTCGTAATTAAAAAGATATGTGCATGATTACAGTCGATGAAAGTAAGAACAAATGAAGAAAGCTATTGAAAAAAGTACAAAAAAAATTTAAAAACCAACAACAAATCAATAGGAAAAACAGATTTTTTTAATTTTTTGATAGGGGAGAGCGGGGATACATTGGACATTTTTATTTTTAGCTTAGGAATTTATAACATCCTAGATAATAATTTAATTTCTATGAATTGCCTATCATTTTAAAGTTCATATTATAGGCTTTTAATTTTTACGTTTGAAAGCCTTATTGTATGCTTTTATCGACGCGGAGATATAGAAAAGGCCAATAGGAGCAATTGTCCAATGTATCCCCATCGGTGGGGCTATATTGAACATGGGAAAAATTTCTTGGACATAAAAAAATAACAGTTAATTTATTCACTGAATCTAAAAAAATATCATAGTTTTTCTATTTTTCATTTTTTCATTTTTTCATATTTTGATTTTTTGATTTTTTGATTTTTTGATTTTTTGATTTTTTGATTTTTTGATTTTTTGATTTTTTGATTTTTTGATTTTTTGATTTTTTGATTTTTCGATTTTTCGATTTTTTGATTTTTTGATTTTTTGATTTTTTGATTTTTTGATTTTTTGATTTTTTGATTTTTTGATTTTTTGATTTTTTGATTTTTCGATTTTTCGATTTTTTGATTTTTTGATTTTTTGATTTTTTGAAAACAAACAACATAATTAAAAATATTGACCCAAATCAAAAAAAATTTAAAAAATGCTGGTCTAAGTTTCATATGCGAGTAAAGAAATATTAAATAACATCTGCATAATTCTTAGCTCATTGGACATTGAAACTAAGTATATTTGAAAAAATAAAATTTTAAAATTTTAAACTGCGTGAATATATTTAATCATATTTATATTTGTGGAAATGATTTTATTTCATTTAAAAATAATTTATTTATTAATAATAATTAACGAAAAACTGATTAAATATGCTCGTAAGCAATCCCAGCAGAGAAATTGAAATTTCATCGAACACCTGGCAAGCGATTTGTAGCTCCGCCTGGCCTGGTCTGGCGAAGGCGGAGCCCAAAACGTAATTTTTATTCGAACCGCTAGAGGCGCATAAGGATGGGAACAAAAATCGCGAAAAATCATGAAATCGAACATTACTGGCCGCCGCATATCTCTAGTTTCTTTTGACAGATTTTCAAATTTCTTTCTGATTTGTAAACTAGATTAATAAAACTAAAACTGGACAGTTGCTTTTCTGTTGTAATTTTATGCAGAATTAATTATAAGCGAACAAAGTTAAGGTACTTTTGAGTAATTGTATATTTTTTTATAGATTCTCCAATTTTTTTTCCATCTGTACATATTTAGATGAATGACTCTAGAATCTAAAATAAAAAAAAGTATACAAAAATATTGTTTGCACTAGCATATCTAGTGCGGCCCGTAAACTGCTATTTTGCCTACTATAAAATGACTCTTAATAATTTGCTAATTGAAAAAAAATTTGTTGGGTTAATATAACATTTTTAAATTTATTTATTGCAATGAGTTTTTAATTTTTTTTCTTTAAAACGAATCGATCAATTTTAATTTAATTTATACCGTTGAATTCTAATTAAAAGCAGCTTTCAAATGATATATTACTCAACCCCTGTTGCCATTTAAGAAATTAGCGGGTTAACGCCTCCCGCTTAAGGGAGTTACGTGAGAGTGCTTAAATCGGTCTTATAATGCGTCCCCCTCAAAACAAAAATCGGCGTGTTCGGTTAATTTTTTGAAAAAAACTTTGATTATGAAATAAACTACATTTGAAGTTTTCAATTAAACACCCTGTATTTGGTTGTCTACAAATCAAACCACAATAATTTTAGCTCACCCTGTACTTCGTGATGTCTTTGATGCTTGATGCTATTATTATATTTAAAAAATAAGTTTTAGTCAAATTGGGTTGTGATTTAATTACAATTTTATTAAAATTATTTAGATTTAGAAGCCGAATGTACATCATCGAACAATTTATTAATTCTATGAGAAAATCTTGTTAAAATTTCCCTTCTCCTTAACTTCATCGTATCTGTAACTAGTCCAGTATCTGGGGTCCAGGAATAACTTATTAGAATGATTCCTTTTGGTATTTCAAAAGGTTCCAAATTACCTTAAAAAATCTGAAGATTGTACAAGAGTATAAAATTAAATGCTAAACTCACCTTCTACTCCAGTTTTAATGAGCTCATTCATAACATAATCATTCATAACTTCCGACTTACAGAGGTGGTAGAAAGATCCGGGCGGAATGTTAAATTTTTTACTTAAAGCAAAAACTTTTTTTTCATTGGGTGTTATTAATGCTATACAGTAGGGATGATTTGACACAGCATGGACGCATATATTATCGACTATAGAACATGTTTTTAAAATTGGCTCAATTTTTCCCGGATTTATGACTGAACCATTCTCTAATTTGATAAACTCGTTCATCCTCCCTATGATCCTAACACACCCATCTTCTTGGACTTCCCCAATATCGCCAGTTTTAAAACATCTTTGTCCATTTGATTCATAAAAGTCTTTATCTGAGTGCTTTAAATACCCCTTGCAGACAGTAGGACCTTGAACTATAATCTGGCCTCTTGGATAAGGCTTATCTGTTACTTCATATTTTCCTTCTACCCAATTCTTCAGAGTAATTTCAGAACCCGTTGTTGGCCCTCCAACTCTACCATAACTTCGATCAGAACCTTTGAAGTAGTTTATTTATTATAGTTTAAAAATATAAACATATTTACCATTCATAACTGTTCCACAGGCTGTAGATTCGGTCAAGCCATAACCTTGAATAATTTTGATGTTAAAAACTGTTTCGATAAAAGAGTGAGTTTTTCGTGTTAACTTTGCTCCTCCAGACAAAATAACCCGGAGATTTCCTCCCAGTACCGATGCAGAATGACGAAAAATGAATCTGAAAAATATTATTTAGGGAATACGAAATGAAAAACTAAACCATTCCTGCATTTATCTCCCGTAACTGGATCCGGATTGGATTGAATCAAATAGCGATTGGCTCGGTCTGCATTTTTTTTCGAAATAAACACATCGGATCGTTTCACTTTTTAGATAATGGAACTGAATCCTAAATCTGAATGCAATCTGACGTGTATATTTCGAACAAAAAGGCGGATAGTACCAACCGCTATTTAATCCAATCCGGATCGAGTTACGCGAAATAAATGCAGTCAATTACTAACAAATCAATTAAAGGTGTAGAAAATCCCAGACTCTGCCAAAATTGCTTATAGCGCAAACCAAAATAGAAAAGAATTCTCTTCGGAAGCCAATAGCGTTTTACACTATCTTCAGTGGTTTTAACAATTTTGTTCAAGAGGTGCTGTAAAAATATTTTTTTGAAGTAAGAAAAGCATGATATTTTAATACTTACGGGAACTAATGCCATACATTGCGGCCTTAATGCAGAAATATCTCCTTTGCAGTTTGCTTTAATTTTAGGCGAACTGTCGAGTAAAGTTAAAGGATTGGAATATCCAATAGATAAACCACGACAGATAGCGAGACTTTCGACTAAAAGCTCAAAAGGATGACCCAATGGCAAAACCCCTAGTATCCTTTCCTTTTGTCGAAATCGAAAATCTTCTGTTGCATCAGCAAAGGCTTTTAACGTTGCGATGAGATTGGAATGTGTAATCTGAACACCTTTTGGTAAATCTGTTGATCCGCTCGTGTACATTATGATCGCTACGTCTGAAGCTTTTGGGAAAGTGTTTTCTATTAAAGCCCCTTCAGAATCTTGAAATAAAAAAGTAAAAAAAACAAATATTATTAAATCGATTTTGGTCAAAAGGTATTTAAGAAAATTGTTCATTACACTCAACAAATTAATATTTTTATATTATGAGCCAGTTCTGTGCAAAACTATAAGCTCATGAAAGAAGTATCTAGGGGATGGTTTTACCTTTAATCTTATACTCTGATGTGCTTCCCATTAGTATCACTCTATCAAATGTGTGCACTGTAAGAGTCTTGGAATTATAATCATTAACATTTATATGCTTCCAGGGATCCTCCATATAAATTATATATTTTATAGAGCGTAGTTTTGGAATGACTTTTTTAATTTTAAATAGTAATTTATTACTTGTAATCAAAATTTCTGAATCCGTTTCGTTTAGTGCATGTACTATTCCCACTAGATTCAAAGACGCAGATAAAATTATAGCTAAAAAATTAATTAATAGCAAAACATGAAATTTTTTTCTTATATTTTCTTTATAGAAGCCGTAGTAGTTTAACTAAATTTATAATTTATACCTTGAATATTTTGCTTGAACAATCCTTGTATAGCCAGCATCAACTCCGCACGAGTTTCTGCAAAAATTGCGATTTTTTTCTTCTTTTTGGAATCAAGTTGACTCACTCCTTTGCCAAAACTTTCAGCCATTCTATTGCATTCATCATAACTTTGCCAAAAATATATCCCCATTGTAAACTAATTAAATTATAGTATTAAAATCATATTCTTAACGATTGAGATTTTAAAAAAATGGAAGAGGAATGATCGTTTTCTTAATTTTTGGAAACAGGACAGTTGAAGTTTCCTTCAGTATATTTTCAAATATTTCATTTAGAATTCAAAGGCCTGTGTCGCGTCATTTTATTTTTGTAAATTATGAATAATGAAAGCTTATAAATTAGAATGTTTACGTTCCTTTAAGAACTAACAGTTTAGCAAAGAATTGAAACATTAGAATTTTTGTAAACTTATGAAAACTTCTAAGTTTCTGTATGTTATCCAAAAATTTTATGAGTTTAAAAAAATCACCAACTTGTAAATCTAAAGGGTTGATTTTGTGCAAATCTGGAAAATCTATGAAATAATTTTAAACACTATCGATTATTATAAAAACCGTATAATATTTTATGTCATTCTTGACTTATCACTTTTGTTCAGAATTGGTCTATTCAAAAATTTAATAAAAAAATCGCAAATTTTGATTTTAGATTTTTCTCATGTGGTAACAAACATTTAGAATTTTTAAGCTAAATACTGGGAAAATATAAAAAAGTATCCTAATTTGTAATAATAATAAATAAAATATTACCTATTAAAAATTATGATATTTTTTTAATATTTTTCACTTTTTTACCTTTACAAACGATTTTCTTTCTTGTACTTCAATTTCTTGATTGTTTATTTGCCTAATTCCAAGCAAATGATTATTTTCGTATTTTTTACTAAAGTATTCCATTACATCCGCCATTGTTTGCAAGTTTTCTCGTTCCATTTCCAAGTGTAGTGCCTTAGGTTTTTCCAAAGTTCGCCATGTTATGGTACCATCCGCATTTATAATTTTCTTCGCCTTAATAAAATATCGATTTAGATCTTTCATAATAAATAACTATACCTTATTAGTTCCGAGGTAAACTCCAAGAATAGTTTATGCATATGCTACGCTATTTAGTTAATACCTTGATACTTAATACTTGATACCTAAGTAGAGGGTAGAATGTGCAAATCTAAAAATTATAACCAATCTTCATAAATCAGTGGTGGTATTTGGAATTTTCAAGAAACTAATATACCTATATCTATTCAAATTGAGAAAAATCAATTTCAATATAGGTATAAATAATCACGTTCAAATTGATATTAATCAATTTCAAATTGAGAATAATAAAATTGAGCTTTATAAGTATCACGTAAAAAAAAATTTTAAACTGAATAAAGAATATTTTTTGCAAAATTAGGTATAAACTCTGAATATGACATCATTGAATTTGGTTGGGTTAATAGGGGTTAAAATGATAAAGAAATCATCATAATTCTAATACCGGTTGTGGCATTCACATGAAAATGTACACTAATTTTGGGTATTCCACAAGTTTGTATAAAAATCAAAATTGTGTATCAAATTACAAATTAGCCCCGCCATATGAGGCTTATATGATATGCTGGTCTTTTATGTCACCGAGTTTTGATTGGAACTTAAAAAGCGATAAACCTCGGGGATAAGAGCAATTTCCTAAACGGAAAGAAAATATAGTGGTTTAGTTCTGCAGTCATAAAAGCTTGTACGAACAACATTTTTGTATAATTTTTTTTGTATATGATTTAGAAGTCATTTCTTTAATTTTCCCCAGAATGAAAAAAATGGAGAATGTACAAAAAAATATAATGATCTAAAAGTACCTTAACTTTGGATCCCTCTATTTTGTGCTAGGTTGCAGAAAGTAACTCTCTGGCAGGATGTCGCCTAATCAATTTAGATTATAAATCTGAAAAAAATTGAAAATCTAACAAGGGAAACTTGAGTTATGACTGCAGAATTAATGCTCAATTTCATGATTTTTCACAACTTTTCCTCCCAAACTCGCGCGCCCTCTAGGGATTCGCATTAATTATCAGTTATTTGGTCATAATTTACAAAGAAGCTCCAGAAAAGTGGGATGGATTTTCTATACCTTGTTATTATCTCCAATGGAAAATTTATCGCGGGTGTCTAGGAAGATGCTCTTAAGTGTTTCATCATTACTTTTTAATTTTTTAAATCTTTTATGCCCGTTTTCACCAACAATTCCTAAAATTTAGGCACTGCATATAGCGCTAGTTGCTACGTATTTTTAATAATTTAATAAAAAATAGCACTATAAGCAATTCCTAAGTTTTAGGAATCGGTGGTGAAAACGGCCATTACTATTTTATGTGTAGTTAAGGGGGTTTATTTATGGTCGTTCTGGATGTTCCAAAAGGAGGCTTTAAAATTAAATTAAATAAATCATAGTTTAAGTTGGTTTTAATAAAAGAAATAGTTAATAAAAATTGAGTCATAAATCATAAATCTCAGTATAATATCAAGAATTAGGTGCAGAATTTCAATTAATAAAACATGTATTAAAAATCAAATCCTTCATTGGTTCAAGTCTAATTGTAAGTTCTTCTTTTTCAGCACATCTTTTCTTTCAACAAGAAATAGGTCTTCTGAGGTTTGACTTTGTTTTTGTTGGAAGATAAACTAATTATCAAGTAGTTTTATGTAGTGATGATAAACAAATAAGTATTGTCTAGTATTGTCATCAGTTAGTAGTGATTGAATAAATAGTTAAAAACGTTTACTTCTTCAATTCATATTATAACAGCTAAATAATCGGTATCCTTTAGTGTTTTCACAATAACCCATAAATATACATGATTCAGATTTCGAATCCAATTTCTGCCTTTTCTGATTTGGTATGTGACTCATAGCTTGACATCCAAAAATTTTTAAATTATTCAAATTCACCCTATTCTTACTCCAAACTTCTTCTGGAATTTGATTATTTATTCCTTTTGCAGGGGATCTATTAATTATATAAACAGCAGTATTTACAGCTTCTGCCCAAAACTTCTTTTCTAAACCTGCATCTAATAACATACAACGTGCTTTTTCAATAATGGTACTATTCATTCTTTCCGCTAATCCATTTTGCAGAGGAGTATACTGAATTGTAGTTTGATGACAAATTCCTTCTTTTGCTAAATATAATTTAAAATTTATATTTACATATTCTTTTCCATTGTCAGATCTTAAGATTTTAATTTTCTTATTAGTGCTTCTTTCAATAAAATTCTTAAAATCTTGAAAAGAACTTCTAACTTGTGACTTACTTTCCAAAAAATATACAAATGTTTTTCTGGAAAAGTCATCTATCAGTGTAAACATATATTTGGAACCTCCTAATGACTCGTTTTCCATTGGTCCACAGAAGTCTGAATGCTTCAGTTCCAAAATTTCAGTTGTTTGCGAACTTGATTTAACAAATGGTAAGCGAGTTTGCTTTCCTTTAAAACAAGTTTCGCAAAAATCTGCATCTTCAGATAACCACACTTTTGCAATAATTGCAAATTATTTATATTCATATGACCCATTCTTCTATGCCAAATTTCATAAACATTTTTATTATTAAACATCAAATTATTTTGAATTCTGACATAATTCAAACAAAACATGTCATCTTTTAGAACAGCTAATGCTAAAACTTCATTTTCCTTCATAATTCTGCAGCTATCTTTTTCAAAAATTACCTTACACCCATTTTTCACCATTTCACTTACAGAAAGTAAGTTTGTTGAAATGTTTGGTACATATATGACATTTTTCACTCTCAAGAGCCCATTTTTACCATTAATACAAATATAAACATCACCCTGACCAGCAATTGATAATCTTTCATTGTTTGCAACGATTATTTCATTATTAGTTATTGGATGGAAATTCACTAACCATTCCCTAGTATTTTCAATAGCTGATTTACAAAATCCTTTAAAATTAGAATGTTGATAATTCTGATTTTGCTTAGTTTTAAAGTTTTTAGGTTTTGGACAATTAAATGATTTATGACCAAAATCATTACAATTAAAACATCTAGAATCTTTATTCTTTCCATAATTTTTAAAATTGCTTTTGTTATATGTTTTTCCATAAAATACAGCTTCATTATCAGCTTTTTTGCCACATTTTTCATTTTTGATTTCTTGTAATAATTTCGTTTTAATCAAATCTCCTGTAATATTCATTCCACAATTTTCGAGACCCATTATCATTGGCTTATATTCATCAGGAAGACCAGGTAATAATATAAAACCTATCCATTCCTCATTTACTTTTAAACCAACTACATTTAATTTATGTGCCGTTGAAATTATTATATTGACATACTCGTCAATATTTGAATTTTCTAATTTTGTTGACAATAATGTCTTTAGGAGACTAATTTTACGAGTAAGGCCGGAATCTTCAAAAGCCTTTACCAAATTATCCCAAGCTTCTTTTGCTGTTTTGGTTTCTTCAATATGCACATAATTTACTGTTTCCACAGACAATATAATTTTTCGTCAACTCAATTGCACTTCGATTGCCACAATAAATGTCAATGTCACTGCCAACTTTATTGGTTATAGCCAATTCATCTCCAAAAGCTTTAATCCAAATTGCTTGTTGAACAGCAGCCGCTAAAAACAAATATTCAACCTCCTTTGTAGAAATTGCAACTGTTTGTTGCTTTTTAGCATTCCAACAAATTGCACCACCTTGATAAATAAATGCATACCCAGTCACCGATTTTCTCTCATCTAAATCACTAGCCCAATCTGCATCTGCAAATCCAATAATACTCGAATTACTATTCTTAGAATATTCTAGTTTCATAGTCGAAGTTCCACGTAGATATCTAAAAATTCGCTTAACAGCATTCCAGTGTTCTTTTCCAGGATTTGAATTAAATCTACTGACATAATTAACGGCATAAGAAATATCGGGTCTAGTTGTATAGCTTAAATAAATTAAACTACCAACTGCCTCTTGATATGGTACTCTTCTCATTTCTTCCTTTTCTTGATCAGTTTTCGGACACATTTCTTTCGATAATTTTTGACCAATATCCAAAGGTGTTTTAACAGGATTACAATTTTTCATTTTAAACCTATTTAAAATATCTTCAGTGTATCTTTTTTGATCAATCCATAATTTTCCCTTTTCAAAATCTCTTGTAATTCTTAAGCCTAAACAACATTTTGCTACTCCAAGGTCCTTCATCTTAAATTTATTTTGCAATTTAAATTTAAGATCTTCCTTTAATTTTTTATCATTACTAAATATAATTAAATCATCCACATATACGGCAACAAATATCATTTTCTCTTCATGAATTTTATAATAAACACAGTTATCAACTCTTGATGATTTTAATCCAATTTCCTTAAGTGCACAATCCAACTTTTGATTCCAAGCTCTACTTGCTTGCTTAAGACCATATATTGCTTTTTTAAGTAAACATATTTTATTTTTATCCTTTATAAAATATGTAGGTTGACTCATATAAATTTCTTCTGTAAGATCGCCTTGTAAAAATGCAGTTATTGCATCCATCTGATCTATTTGAAGATCATATTTGACAGCCAATGCCAATAAATACCTAATAGAGTCATACCTGACTACAGGTGCATATGTTTCGTTATAATCTACTTCAGCTTTTTGAGAATACCCTTTAATTACTAAACGTGCTTTATAACGTTCAATAACTCCATTTTCATCCCGTTTTGTTTTAAAAATCCATTTAAAATCTATTGGCTTTCTACTTTTAGGTAAATCTTTTATATCTATTAATTTCCAAGTATTGTTATCAATTAAAGAATTATATTCTGCATTCATTACTTCTATCCAAAATTGAGAATTCGAACTTTCTAAAGCTTCTTCTACAGTTAATGGATCATTTAGTTTATTTTCAACTGCAGAATATATCAAATAATCATTTAACTTGCTTGGCATTTTTGAAATTTGTTTTGAAGTAATTATTTCTGCATTTCCATTTAAATCACTTTTATCATCAATTACTGCATTTTCTTGAAAATTTTTACAATAATTTTCATCTTCATTTTCTTCAATTACTTGCTCATTTCCAGCATTGTTTTCAGTATTATTTTCTATTTCTTTTGAAATATCTACATCATTTTGATTATCAAAACTGTCAATAAATTGAATTTGTTCTGAAATCTCTTTGCCATCTTTTACATTATTTTTAAATAAAATGTTTTCATTGAAAACAACAACTCTACTTTTAATAATTTTTTGAGTTTTCATGCTAAATAATCGGTATTCTTCACCAGTTATACAATTCCATAAATCTTCATGTTCCAAATAAGTTTTGATAGCAAACTTCCAACTGTTAAAATTTACTCTTCCTCTCAATTTATCAATCATAGGTACACCCTGAGACATTTTATAATCTTTAATTATAAAATCTTCTGTATATATTAAGAACTTTTAATATATAATTTGTCCTGGGCCCATAACCTGTTATAATATGAATTGAAGAAGTAAATGTTTTTAACTATTTATTCAATCACTACTAACTGATGACAATACTAAACAATACTTATTTGTTTATCAGTTTTGTTGGTGAGTGGTGAGTGGTGAGTTTTATGAAATCACCAAAACATCATAATTTTCGCCAATTCGTCAGTATTTACCTTGTTCTGTTCTCTTGTTTGATGACATTTTGGCGAGCTTTAGAAACCACCTTTGAAACAAAATCTCACCTCTGGTCCTTTCAAAGAAAAACTCTTTTATTTTTTAGCCTCATACATTTCACAAGTGGTTTACTACCTTCAGTACTCGAGATTTGACCATTTTAGTGCTAAATCTTTTTTGTACGGATTGGTCTCAAAACCACACCCTTAGGGGATAATAAGTTTATATTATAGTAGGTAGTAGGTATACACTATTTTATACGTTAAATATTAATTTTTAACGCATCATAATCACTGGAGATATTTTTGAAATCTTTCTACGCATTAGGATAGATTAGGATCTTCTTGAATGAGGCCCTCTTATCTCTTATCGAAAAAATAACGAACTTACATCAAAAGTTTCGAACTATGACGATACCTCAAAATTTTGGAACCATAACTAAATAATTCTTGACTAAAAAATAGGTCGATGCGGTATTTAATTTTTTTCCTAATGAGTGTATCAATTTGACTGCTTTTTATAATCAATAATAATAGAATATATTTTCAATCAAATAATGTTCTTTCGTAAATTAGGCCCATTTCTAAGTTACATTTTTTAGATTATCACATTCGCCCCTTTTCTTTCCTGTATCAAATTAATATCAATTGACTCTAAAGGTGAGTTTTTGCTCAACTAACAACTAACCACTAACAATTGCAACTAACAATTAGCCACTAACTACTAACAGTCAACCACTAGCGTAAAATGTGAGCGCTTATACTTTATACTCCACTAAGCATTAAGAAATTTGACATATGCGACGCGATATTTCAAATTGTTGATTTGATTATCAAAAGGTTGAAAAAGCTTCACCAACTCCTCAGCACTTCCAAATCACTTCCATTAAAGGTTTCACTATCCATTATATGATATTATAATATTCGCCAGAGGCAAAAATTTTAATAGACATTGTCAACTTTAAAGATCAAGCATACCTATCTCTAGATTCACGATTCACTAACCACTAGCAACCCTTAATTATAAAGTCGAAATTTTGTCCATTAGTGGGTAATTGTTAATGCTTAATGGTTAGTTGTTAGTGGCAGTATAAACAGTCAAATGCAATTGTATGCATTTATCTTTTTAATTGTTAATTGTTAGTGGCTCATTGTTAGTGGTTAGTTGTTAGTTGAGCATAAAGTCACCTTAAGTTTATCAGTACTCAGTACTTTTCGTATAATACAATCAAAAACCAAATATTGTTGTATTTGGAAAAAAAATGTGTAGAAGAATACAGGGTGTTCCATTCGTGGTTTACCAAACGTCAGGGTTAAAAACTTAGCAAATTTATTCTACAAATAAATGAAAAAGTAGGGGTCTATCTTTTTTAGTTATGGAGCTACAGTTTTTGAACTTTAGGTCACCAATTATTGTTAAAAATCATAAAATCGCTAATTAAGTTTTACAATGATCACAAGAAAGCTGAAAATATCCTGTTTCAATTGGTAACAACAGTAATAAATAAAGGGTTGATATAATGTTGAATAAAAAATCGAAAAGAAAAAAGAAAATAAAATAAATATATTTCTTTCACATTTCGAATTTTTTTTTCCAAGATATGACCTATTAATATTGTATTTTTTTTTTAATTTTCTGAAAGTTCTTCATATTTACAATAAATCAATAGAAGCCATAGCTCTTTTCCTTCTCTTACTATAGCCTTCTGAAGTTACTCCTAGAAGAAGTATTCTGAGCACTGAGCACAGTCTGTTATCGTCGGCAGGTGGACTAACGTGAAACTGTTATAAAATATTTGGAATACCATCAGGTATCCCTTGTAGCCTAATTGACAAACTATGCACCCCTCATGATATACCGTATACAGCCCATTTTATAAACTATGCTTATAGAAGTAACTTCAGCAGGGTTTACTAAGTGACAGAAAAGAGCTACGATTCAAAAATTTCCCTGGTGTGTTGAGAATATGAACAAGTTTCAGAAAATTTAAAAAAAACACACAATCGTAAAGGGTCTTATACAGTGCGGACATAAGGAAAATCCCCCCTGCTAACTTTTGAACGGTTATGTTTTCGATTCATAAAAGGACCTTATCGGGTTTTGGGAGCATTTTGTACAAGAATGAAACTTATGCCACATATAAATAAGAAATAAATATACAATAGTGTAAAATATTTCGCTCTTTAGGAGACCGCTTTCGCCAAAAAACGCAATTGAAATTAATTAATTTTTGCACAATTAGACAACGATGCTAGTGTTTTCCTCGGTGTTTCTAACAAACAAAGTAGTTTGGTTGCCTATGCCATTTATTTACTATGATTTATTGACTTTAATAGTATAAAAATTATACAATTAAGTACATATTTGTTATGACTTGATTAGAAATTAATTTTTAAGTATTTATTTTATTCAAATAAACTTATAATTTAAGAATATATTTTTTACAATTAAACAATTTTTACACAGTTGTCGTTTTTTTGCAATTTTTAAAATATTTGATAAAAAATGACTTTTCCAGTTCCCCGGAGCTCTGAAACTTTTACTGTAAATTCAATGGCTATAGTTTTAATAGTTGTAATAAGATTTGTAATATTACGGCGTCAATTAAAAATAAAATATCTTTTACAGGTTATCGTAAGACTTTATTGCACAATCAGGCAACATTGAAATTTTTACCTCTCAAACGAAACGTCCAAATTAAATGCAAAATAATTATTAGTAAAAAGTAGAACCGATAAGGGACCTCGGTGGCGGCAAAGGGCTTCTATTTTTGTAGGACACCCTCTGGCACTTCTATCTAAGCACCTCCTATCAAGTAGGCAAGATACTATTTACCTATTTACGACATTCGGCAAGTTATTTCTCCTTTGCTAGAATGTTTCATTCCAGTATATTACATTAGCGCGTACCGGATTTCTTTTTATGTGTATGCGCTGGTTTTAGCTGTTTTTATAAATAAACGTACAAACGCAAGCAATGTGTGCGCATGACAATAACACCCAATGTGGGAAACATTTCAATCCAGTGTGAGTCACAGTGAGTCAGTCGCCAGATACCTTTGAAAAGCGCGTACGAATTTGTTAGCCCGGGCATTACTTCTTGTTTGTAACAGTAACCATTGTTCTAAAGTGCCTTAATATAAAGGTCATTTGTATCTACCATCAGGTTAATCCTTTTGGCGATTGTATTCGATTATTAACATAGGTTCCACAAGGAAAACACCCTATTAGTTTTAACTGTTATTTGCTTTCAATTTAAACGTAAATGAAAGGTAATTACAATTTATCTGACAGTACTTGTCAAAATTTTAATTTTAAAATCCGCTGTTGTCGTGTTAATAAATATTTTTTTAAATAATGTAAAATATCATAAATGTACTTATAATTCATATTTATTGAAGAAATTGGAAATATAATTAATATTGGGGGTATTTTACTTAATTTTTGTAGGTTTAACTTATTTTTCATGTTTGCCCAAAAACACATAGGAAAACGATAAGGTCCTTTGTCCACTAAAGTATTTAATTGCGAACTTTCTAATAAAGGTATTTTTGATTTTGTGAAACTTCCGGTTATACCGGAAGTGGATGGCAACTTTTTTATTTTAAATGGAACACCCAGTATATTTTTGCATTTTCGTGTTCTCCATAAAAATACCATTAAATTGACCTAGCGTAGTGTGCTCTACTTTCGGAATTACGCCCATTTGAAAATCACATTTTTATGCAACTTCATTTACACCGGAAGATGGAGCCAACTGCTCCAACTTCCTTATTTTAAATGATTTTCTTTTGCAATTAAGATAATAACATTAAATTTAAACAAAATTATGTTTAACTTTAAGTTCGTTAATTTTCCACTTCCGGTGTAAATGAAGTTACATAAAAATGCGATTTTTCGAAAGGGCGTAATTCCGAAAGTATTAATCGTAGACCACACTATGCTAGGTCAATTTAATGGTATTTTTATGGAGAACACAAACATGCAAAACTGTACTGGGGGTTCCATTTAAAATAAGAAATTTGCCATCCACTTCCGGTATAACCGGAAGTTCCACAAAATCAAATATATCTTTGTTAGAAAGTTCGTGATTTGAGTCCTCCGTAGACAAATTTTCAGAATCAAAAACATAACCGTTCAAAAGTTAGCAGGGGGGATTTACTTTATGTCCGCACTGTATAGGAGAAAATTTAAAAAAAAACTAGAAAAAAAGTTTCTTTTATTTTATCACTTTTTGATTTTTCCCACATTTTAACAGTTTTTTATTATTGTTATTACCTATTGAAAGAGGATAGTTTTAGCTTTTTATTTAAATTTTTTTATCCCTATACGCATATTACACATTGGTTAAGATGTAATTTACGATTTTGTGATTTGTGATAAAAATCGGAGATCTAAAACTCAAAAGGGAACCATGAACTGGTTCTAATCCACATGGCATTTTTTTAATTACCTAAACAAAAAAATCCAACGGAAAGTAATCGCCACACATTTCTAATGGGTATAAATGACTCTTAGTTGTTCGAATTAATATTTCGGGCTAATACGCACAGGGATGGGGGATGGGGAGTTACTCAGTTTTTCGGCCAACAAAATTGTATGACGATCACATTGACTACATTTACCTCTTGTATAATCTGCATATTTTCCCAAATTATAAACACGTCGGATGGGGCTGAATTGGATTGATGAATCCAATCCGACATGTTTATTTCGGAAAAAATGCGGACCGAGCCAATCGCTATTCAATCCAATCCGAATCGTGTTACGCGAGATATTTCAATGACTACGTTTGTCTCGCGTAACACGATTCGGATTGGATTGAATAGGCGATTGGCTCGGTCCGCATTTTCCCCGAAGTAAACATGTCAATCGCTATTCAATCCAATCCGAATCGTATTATGCGAGATAAGTAATGACTACGTTTATCTCGCGTAACACGATTCGGATTGGATTGAAAAGCGATTGACCCAGTCCGCATTTTTTACGATATATAAACACGTAGGATTGGATTTACTTTCAGGATTCAGTTTAATAATCCAATCCTATAAAATCTTGGGATTGGACTTTGTAATCGCGATTGAATAAATATTTGTAACTACATAAGCCCGATTGACTTTACAAAAGTTACTAGTAAATTATTTTATCAAAGTTGGTATATCTGACTTCTGTCAGTTATTACTGTGCTGCATTTATAACCAATATCAATTATACAAAATAGGATCCCATTAAAGAAAAAAAAATGATGGCGGTGTCTTAAGAGTGGTAAATACCAATAATTTTTTTAGAATGATATTATGAGGTGTAAGTGCTGCCGCTCAAAGCACTTTTTGATTTATATTTTTATCTCTTCAAATAACTGATATATTTCATGGTAAGTAAAATCTGGGCCACCCTGTATAGGTCTACCCTCTATCTTAACTTGTAAATCTACACCCTACACCTTTTCTAGTTGTATATCAGAAAAGATTAATTCCATTTCAGAAATCATCAATAGTAATTTAGAAACCTGAATTGTATTTGAGAAAAAAATTTAATTTCAGAAAGTAACAATTGTATTTCAAAATGATCGATTGTATTTCAAACTAGCATCATTTGAAAATCAGAATTCGTCAATTTAATTTCAGAAAGTTTTCAAAAGTAAACAAATGTATTCCAGAAAGAATCATTGTCTTTCGTTCAAAGTAAATTTTGACACAGAAATTTTGCATTAACTAAATAATATAACATCAATGATAACATTTATGCACTTGTACCATTGTACCTACTTCTTTCATTGCTAATGGGCAGATTCTGGTCAAAATTAAAGGCCTTTAATTTAAAACAAATAATGTAACCATGGAAATTGTCCATTACAACCCATATAACAAATTTAAATTTAAAGGTCTTTAAACTTAAATGATTTGACCAGAATCTGGGTAAAATAGGCAGATTCTGGTCAAAATCAATGGACAATTTCCATGTTTACATTATTTGTTTCTAAGTAAAGGCCTTTAATTTTGACCATAATCTGCCTATTAGCAATGAAAGAAATATACCCAGATTCTGGTCAAATTGTTTAAGTTTAAAGGCCTTTAAATTTAAATTTGTTATATGGGTTGTAATGGACAATTTCCATGGATACATTATTTGTTTTAAATTAAAGGTCTTTAATTTTGACCAGAATCTGCCCATAAAGCAGCTTCATGATCGATTATAGTGTATTGTGCTGGAGGAGCAGAATCACCACCAACAATTGTATTTTTGGCTTCATCAATAATTCTTTCTAAGTAAGTAACCCAACATTTGCTCCAAAATACCAGGAGACATAATCGAAAAAATCCGAAGTTATCTTTTAACAATACTGCTTTATACCCAGATTCTGGTCAAATCATTTAAGTTTAAATTTTGTATATGGGTTGTAATGGACAATTTCCATTTGTTTCTAATTAAGGGCCTTTAATTTGACCAGAATCAATTGTGTTTAACCTAGGCGTAATATTGTTACTGGTGTTTGTTAAATTCCCAAAGCAGTATGTGTCTATTGTGGTTCACGTGCACAAATCTCTTGACTTCCTCGTTTTTTACACAATTGATACTTTCTGAAATTAAATTGATTTATCTGAAATAAAATTGGAAAAGGCGTAGTAAGTTAAAAAAAAATAAACATAATAACGTGCATATAATAAATATGGGTACATATATGTATACATAAAAATAAATAGAAATACCAGAAATAAACTCTCCTACAAGAAAATATTGCAGATAGAATTGAAAAGAGTTGTTTAAAAAAATTCTACCTTGACCCTGATAATATAGAATCGCAAAGTTAGTTTTAAATCATCATATTATGTAATAATTTTAATAACAAAACTGTTCTTTTACCTTTTGTTTGCGACTCGCTTTCAAAACACTCCATGGCCTTTGAAGAATGAAATAAATTGGTAGAACCGCAATATCTACAACCAAAGCAATGGCATGTATAATAATTAAACATGCGTATAATAGCAAATCTATGGGATACATGTTTTTTAAATTTTATTTCTTCATTTTCGTGCGTTTATTAACTAGAATTTTGCATTTTGAGTTATGTAATTTAATGACTAATGAAATGAAATTGAATGAATTGATTACATTTAAATGTCATTTTTGTATATTTTGTTTAACTTGGCATTTTTAATTTTTAATAGTTGGTGTAAAAATCCCCAATTTTAAATTGACATTATAGAAAATTAACATGTTCATAGAAAATAGATAAAATAGATGGCACCTATGTTCATCAAATATTTTAAAATATAATTTTATATTTACTCTTTGTTACATAATATTTTGTTTGTTAAATACATTTTATTATCTAATTTATGCAAAAAATGTCATTTTAATAAAATACATATTGAAAATTTCGACTTCGTATAGATGGCACTATTTTGACATAAACTTTGTAAAAAAATAGAGGAAGTCGACTAAAAGGCTTTGTTGTTCTCTGTTGTACTTTGATTTTTTATTGGCTTTGGTAATTGCACTAGCTTTCATAGCATTTTTGGTGAAAAAAAATGATTTATAATTTATAAGTACCCACACATAAAGTTTACATAAATAGGTTTTTATTTATTACTCCTCTTTTAGCTTTTTAAATGAGCAGAGGTAGTATCTGATCTCCGAAATTGCGAAGAAATAAAATATTTTAAAAGTCATATATTGGATATGGATATATACAGGGTGTCCCGAAATAACGTGGACAGACATAGGGCGCGTTCCACTAAAGACTCGCAATGCTCACGACGACCTCAATGTCGTTCCTCATAAGAGCGCGGTTGTTTCATTCGTGCATAAAAACGTCATCGATGACGTAACGAATGGCGACCGCAAGAAGCCCACAACGACCGTATATATTCGTGGGTTTCTGGGCTCGTTTATTGAACGGTGACATTTGCGCTGGTTTATTATAAGGAATAACTTCATAAATGGCAACAAAATCAATTATTTTATTTGATTCTGAAACAGAACAAGTTACTGAACTTCAGATTTTCCTAGAAGACGCGGTACGTGACGAAATTGGTATTTGCGATTGAGTAAAATAGGGTTATCTACAATTTTTCCTCTTCCTCAAGGAGTTTATTTAAAACCTTGATAAATATATATGTTTATAGACACTGCCTTTGAAAATTCTATATTAAATGGAGCCATCCAAGCCAGAGTACTTCTCAATCTTCTCTAGTACTGTATAAACTATCAGACTTGGATAACTGATAACTGTTCTACGACCTCACGTATTCTTTTTGCACATATGTTTGCAAAGATTAAAGCGTTGACAGCTATGATTATCAAACTGTTATTAAAATTTTGGGACTATGTTATGCTTTCGCAACGCATAGCTCAAAACCCATTCCACTTATGTTTTCGATCGCAACGTTTTGAGCTAATGGAACGGGAAATTTTGCGGTCGTGGTGGTGGGCTTTAGTTTTCATTAGTGGAACGCGCCCATAGTAGAATGTGTTTATCACCTCTAATTAAGATGACAAGTTCTTTTAACACTTTGCCCAAAAACTTTCCCCTGCATAGTTACAACCAGTTATAGTTCACTTTTCAGAAAATAAAAACCCACATAATTTTTCGTTCTATGAAGGTAACTTGATGAAAATCATCATATACGTCTAATTTTAAGTTCTTCACAATATGGTATTGTGATTTTGCCACTTCTGATTTATTTACTACCAGTTTACCTAAACTTAGAATTTAAGTTTTTTTACAACTTTTTCTATGCATTGGCACTTTTTTGAAATTTAAACTGATTTTCTTGTAAAACAAATACTTTACTATGAAAAAGGTATGTACTTGTTTACAATCGCTAAATCCAATCGATTTCGAGTAAATCTCAATTAAAGATTCGAAATAAACATAAAATTGGTTTTTATTGTCAAAAATCAACTATGATTAATTGAGAAGATCATTGAAAAATACAAAAAACGGCTCTATTTGTGTGATCAAATCGTAAAAATGTTTTAATTTCTTTAAAATTTTTGAATGTTTAATGATAAAAATAAATTTTACTTTAAATTATGAAACTTTAATTGAGATTATCTTTAAAACTATTAGATTAATCAATTTTTAACAAATATACCTTTTTAATAGTAAATTATTTGTTTTATAAGAAAATAAGTTTAAATTGCAAAAAAGTGAAACCGAAAAAATGTATGGTAAAATTTAAATTCTAAAAGTTTAGGTAAACTTGTAGTAAATTAATGAGAAATTGCAAAACTACTATACCATATTATAAAGGACTTAAAATTAGCTCCCTATGGTGGTTTTTATCGAGTTAACTGCAAAACTTATGAGAGTTTTTATATTTTTAAAACTGAACTTTAGCTGGGTCTAACTTTGCAGGGCAGCAAGTATGGGCAAAGTATTAGAGGAATTTGTCATCTTATGGGGTGATTCTGAACAAAAATGTTAGCCGTAACAGCGCTGTTAAATTTGACAGTCACCCTGATGTCAAAAAAGCGCTATTCTGGGCGCGTTCCACTAATGAACACTAAAGCCCACGACCACGACCGCAAAATTTCCCGTTCCACTAGCTCAAAACGTTGCGATCGAAAACATAAGTGGAATGGGTTTTGAACTATTCGTTGCGAATGCATAACATAACCCAAAATTCTTAATAACAGTTTAATAAACATGACTGTCAACGCTTTAATCAGTTATCCAAGTCTGATAGTTTACACAGTTCTGAAAATAATTGAGAAGTACTCTTGCTTGGATGGTTCCATTTAATAAAAAAATTTCAAAGGCAGTGTCTATGAACATCATATATTTATCAAGGTTTTAAATAAACTCTTTGAGGAAGAGGAAAAATTATAGATAACCCTATTTTACTCAATCGCAAATACCAATTTCGTCACGTACCGCGTCTTCTAGGGAAATCTGAAGTTGAATAACTTGTTCTGTTTCAGGATTAAATAAAATGATTGATTTTGTAGCCATTTTTGACGTTATTGCTCATAATAAACGAGCGTAAATATCACCGTTCGACAAACGACCACAGAAACCCACGAATAAATACGGTCGTTGTGGGGTTCTTGCGGTCGCCATTCGTTACGTCATCGATGACGTTTTATGCACGAACGAAACAACCGCGGTCCTATGTGGAACGACTTTGCGGTCGTCGTGAGCATTGCGAGTCTTTAGTGGAACGCGCCCTCTGTAAAATTTGCTATAACTTAAGGGTTATCTAAAATTACATTTTCAGTGTGTTATAGTCAAAATAATACATTATACAGGGTGATGATAAAGTTTGTAACATAATTCATAACTGCCAATTTTAATTTTAAAAATCCCATCTCTTTGTATAATAAAAATATTAATGAAGTCACTGGTGATTTAGCAATGACGTCATCATAGATTTTTTTAAATGGAAACTCCCACTTTTTTCACTCGTTTTTATAGTTTTTATAAACGATAATATAAAAAAATTATTACATTTGTAAACAAATTTTCGTTTAAAAGTTTTTTAATGTAAACTTAAAATTAATTTGTACTATTAAATTTGAAAAATTTGAATGTTGTATAAGATTTATTTTCCCTGATTTCAATAAATAGTAAATTTAAAATTTTATTTTTTGTAAATTTCTTTACATTTAAATGGAATCAAAAAATTAGTTTTTCAAGACTATTTATTTAATTTTGTTAAATACATTTTACATTTGCATTAGAATGCGCATTATTTAAACATTTATGTACTTTCTTTCGTTATTATTGGTAACTTCAAATTCATTTTGATTTATTTTTATAAAACCTTTTTCGTTAAAATAAAAATTTCCCTTTTTGAATTAAAAAGATTTTTTATTCAAAAATTTGTTCAAAAATTTAACTGTTTTTTATTTCATTGTTTAAGTGACATGAATTTCTATAAAAAATTAGTAAAAAAAGTGGGGGCTTCTATTTAAAAAAATCGCTGATGACGTCATTGCTAAAGCACCAGTGACGTCATTAATATTTTTTTATACCAAGAAATGTCACTTTAAAAACTAAAATTGACTTGTCCGAGCGATTTTCTCAAAACAATTAAATACGGCAGTTATGAATTATGTTCCAAACTTTATCATCACCCTGTATAGATGTACAATTCATTTTAACATCGAAAATGTTATTCTACATTGCCGTTAAGTTTACAGACGCTATTCTGTAAACTTAACTTGACATTAGTGTCAAATTTAACATCGCTGTTACGGCTAACATTTTTTGTTCAGAATTACCCCATAAAATTAATGTTAAATTTGACAGTCACCCTGATGTCAAAGAAAACGCTATTCTGTAAAGTTTCCTGTAACTTAACGGCCATGTAAAATAGTACACTTAAATCCAAATTTTATCAATTTCCAAAAATGTTAAAATATAATTGTAAATTGTAGGAGTATAATTTTATTTAATATATCTGTACAAATAATTTAATTATTCATAAATTGCGAATAATAAAACTATAAACTTTATCACCAACAGATAATATTTAGCACTATAAAAACACCAAACAAACTTAATAAATTAATAACGACTCACATAATATAACAATTAAAAAATAATTAGGTACAAAATCCAAAATCAACCGAAGAAATATGTCTCCCTTTACGACTTGATTATACGCGATTAGGGAATACTGCAAGCTTTATTTACGTTTGGGATTAAGATGATCATTCCTTAATGTTTTATTCTTGACCTTTGATAAAAGTAGTAAGCAGTAAAATGCATGATAAGAATTTTTCTTGCATTTGAGTGCCTTCCGTCAGTGAGATATGTTGCAGCGCTTTTTTACAAGAGCGATGAGTACAGGGCATGGTCTTAAAGTGGGTATTTTGGGGGTACCTTTTGATAAAGGTCAACCCAGGATTGGTGTTGGAAATGGTCCCAGGTTTATACGACAAGCTGGTTTAATAGATAGATTAAAAAGTATTGGTAAGGTATTTTTATGCAATTTTTTGGTTGTAGAAAAAGATTCTAAAAATCTAATGAATTAATTTGAAAATTTATTTTATTAAAAAATAATATGAAGAAATAGTATTAACTTTTTTTCATCTTTCTAAATTTGTTGCAGATGAAAACATAGATATTAAGGATTATGGAGATATTTCTTACAACTTGGATGAAAACCTGAGACAAATTGTAGAAAACATGAAACAGTATGAACACGTTGCATCTTGTGCACAAGAAGTTTCGAAAAATGTCTCTCAGATAATTAATGATGGGCGAATTTGCTTAACACTTGGAGGAGACCATTCTATGGGTAAGATACAAGATCGTTCCAAAAATTGCAAATAAGTATTTTTTAATTTTGAAAACTAATTTTACCGGTCCAAAAATTTTTAAATGATTAATATTGTTTAATTTTAAGACCAAATATAAATATATCTGTTGGATAAAATTTATCAATTCCAAATAAAGATTGTATGCATTTATTTTGCATAGGTACGTTGAATTTAATTTAAAAGATTTTTATTGGTGCATCCCCATATGATCCCCATGTTTTAATTAAATATGGCATGTGACATTCAATAAATGAATAATATACTAAAAATTTTGTCCTATGATCCAATTCATTTTCATATCTTCGCAATACACCAATTAAAGGAATAATTTTATTTTCTATTTCATAAACATGCTTCCTCCATTTTAATGTTTCATCAATCCATAGTCCTAAATATATTGTTTCTGAAACTTTTTGAAGATTTTTTCCATTTATCATTAATTTTAAATTTCAAGATCAAAATTTAGGGTTGGAAATAAAAAGAATATAATTGTTTTTCAGTTTTTTGATTTTCTAAAAAAATGCCAATAAATAAGGCCACATTTTTGAAATTCCTGAAATTACAAAATTTGAAGCTCCCACTTCTTTTCGTTCTTGTTGTAGAATCATCGATAATAATCGATTTTCCAAAAATAGGTGCTCCTAATGCTAAATTAATTTAATCAGTGTCTAAAGACAAAATTTTTGTAATTTGATGCAATTTTAGGATTGGGAACTGTAGATGGGCACTTAAAAGCTAAATCAGAAGTTTCGGTATTATGGATAGACGCTCACGCTGACTTGAACACCAACAAGACTTCAGCAACTGGAAACGTTCATGGAATGCCAATGGCGCTTTTGGCAAAAGAATTGTCGGATTACTGGCCATACTTACCAGGAATGGATTGGCAGAAACCTATTATCTCTTTGAGAAACATTGCCTACATTGGATTACGCGATGTTGATGTTTTTGAACGTTTTGTGATTGATAAATTAGGTATTACAGCTTTCAGTATTGAAGAGGTGGAAAAATATGGAATACATAATGTTGTGAATATGGCTTTGGATAAAATTGATCCCTATTCAAACAGATCGATACATGTCAGTTTTGATATCGACTCTTTGGATCCGCTGGAAGCTCCAAGCACAGGAACAGCAGGTTATAAAAACTTACTTACAATTTACAATAAATGTCACAATAAAATTCAAAGGTTTATTTATAAATTTAAAAACTAATTCTAAAGTAATTGATTCTTAAACAATTTTGCCTATTTTTTTATATCTAATACTGTATTGCATCACCTCCAGAGAATGAAGCAAATACAAAATTAGTAAGTACGATTAGGAACTCCTCAGAAATTAGAATCAAATCTGGGATTGTTCTTTTTAACCCATTGAGACAGTATTTTTTTATTATGTGCTTTGACCAAAATGCAGTATTTATTTTTCATTGGATAAGAATGAAAAAAAATATATATTTCAAAATTTATTAACGAAAATACGAAAATATACAAAAAATATTTTTGAAATAAAAATGTTGAAATGTAAGAAAATAATAATGTCGGAGGTTGGCCGGACTAATTAATAATATTTAACACTAAAATATATTTATTAACTATATTTTACACAACTAAATTAATAACCAAAAGCGGGCGCTTTTAACTAATGTATTCAATGGTTGTGTCTTGTATAACGGATGTCGGCTATCTGCCCCCCTTTTACCAAAAACAGTCTACTCAACATCATCTTCCCAAAACTGTCCACTCAACACCATTTTTCCAAAACACCTCGTCAACATTATTTCCCACAATAAATTTAATGTTAGACCATTTTAAACCCAAAATTTACCAAATGAAAAACAACCAAAAATTAAATAAGTTATCACGTCTGAGACTCGTTATTTCTACGTTTGGCAAAAGTTACATACCACGAGTCTGCCTCGTTATTCTGTCCGAATGGGTTAATAATACTGGTTTGAAAAATTGTGAATCTGGGTATTATAATCAGTTCATTCCATTTGAAAGATCTATTATTTTTGAAACATGAAACATTTAAATTATTTACAAAAAAAATCAAATTTGCACTTGCATCATTGTTTCTCTGGAGGTGCGATATATTTTTTGAAATTTTTAACATTCCTGTATGTCAAAAAATATTTTGGTCATACACTTTGATTTAAATTGAAATATTCTTTTTAGTTAGAGGTGGAATGACTCTAAGAGAAGGTATTCATATCATGGAGGTGGTTAATGCAACTGGAAGATTGGGAGCTATGGATTTGGTGGAAGTAAATCCCAGCATTGGTAGTGAAAGCGATGTTAACAAAACTGTTGATGCTGCAGTTCATGTTATCATGGCTGGATTTGGAAATCGCAGACAAGGTCTTCGATTAAAAAATATTAAGGAAATGCCATTACAAACTTTCCCACCAACAAGAGAAGAAATTAAATAGGAAAATTAAAATAATAATATAAAATCATTCTAATAAATTATTCTTGTTTATGTATAGAAACAGATGTTAAGTTTTATGGATCCGATTTAGAATAAGGCTAAAGAAATAATCTTATTTACTTAAGATTTTCTTTTAATTTAATTATATTCAAATTTATAAAATTTTACTTACAATAATATTACAGAATTTAAAAAATTTAAATTTTCTATCTCATTATCAACATCATTAGAATCGAAACAAATTATATCATCTTCATAAAAACTATCCTGTTTTTATAATTTTACTTTTTACTTACATGTTTCATTTTTCATTATTCAGGGATGAAGGGTAACAGCAATAACGAACAATTATTTCAGCAACTTGATTTTTTAATTTGCCGACGTTTCAACTCGACCAAAATCAAACAAAAGAAAAAATTAAATCAACTAGTCATTCAATCAAACAATGATCAACCATTTACTGTATGTGATAACCTTGTTGTAAACACCACAAACATTGTCATACCTCCAGAGGTATTAAACCAGTTATCGTTAGGTCCTACTTTTTCCGTTGAACCATTTCATGGTGTTAAATTTCCGGTTGTACCTATCATCAAGGACATTGAATTTGTCATAAACAAATTAGATAATAATGTAGATAAAGATAAAGTTCGGGCTCAATGTACCAATGTCTTAACAAACTACAAGTGTCACACAAATAACAAAAAACTTTCATTACAACAAAATAACTTTTTATCCACCAAACAATTCATAAAGAAGAACAAAGAAATCGTCATAACCAAAGCTGATAAAGGCAAAAAAACTGTCATAATAAGCTCGGATGAATATTCAAACAAAATGAACAACATTGTAGCAGATGAATCTTGTTACACTAAACTAAAGAAAGATCCCACAAACAAATTCAAAGAAAAACTGTCAATATTAGTAAAAGATTTACATACCAATAATTACATAGACAACATTGAATTAAAAAAATTGGTACCTGTTAATCCTTTACCTCCCAGGATATACGGGTTACCAAAAATCCACAAACAAGATAGACCACTCAGACCAATAGTTAGTTGCTTGGATAGTCTCACATATAATTTTCAAAGATTTCTGAGTGGAATTTTAGGTAACTTAACACCATCACTAGTGTACAATGTCAAGAACAGTTTCGACTTGAAAACTGAGATTAACAATATAGATATTTCAGAAAATGAGAAAATTATTTCATTAGATGTAAAATCACTTTATACGAATGTCAGCAAAGTATCTGTACTAGAAACAATTGAAAGTAGATGGACAGACATTCAACCTTTTACAAAAATGAACTTAAATTCATTTATTAGATCCATTGAACTAATATTTGACACTAGTTATTTTCTCTATGAGAATGATTATTATTTACAAACTTTTGGTTGCCCAATGGGTGCTCCTTTGAGCCCTATCATGGCGAATTTAGTCATGGATAATATCATTCAAAAATCAATAACACTCTTACCTTTTACTCCTAAATTCTTTAGAATTTATGTAGACGATTGTTTAATGATCACTCCACTAGAATTCATGGATCACATCTTAAATATTTTTAATTCTGTTGATTCTTTCATTCAATTCATAATGGAAGTAGAGTTGGAAGGAAAAATTCCATTCCTAGACCTACTCCTTTTCAATAACCAAAACGGAGACGGAAAAATCAGTACTGATATGTATGCAAAACCAACAGATTCAAACAGAGTTCTAAACTTTAGATCACACCACCCCTTACATCAAAAAGTCAATATCATTATCCAAGAACTAAAAAAGATTTCCTTACTATCTGACTCACAATTTCATACAAAGAACATTAAAAAACTGAAAGAAAAATTAAATTCGAATGGTTACCCTTCTCGCCTTACAAATTCCTTAATCAATAACTGTTCAAAAAATGAATATATAGTCAATAATTTATCAAAAACTATCACAATTTCAAAACCGTCCTTTTACTACAAAATTCCATACATATCAGGATTATCAGAAAGATTGAAAAAGATATTATGTAACGACAGTAACAATATTTGCTTTTATAACCTAATCACAAACAGAGAAATATTTTCCAAACTCAAGTCTCCGTTACCAAAAGATCTAAATAAGAATGTCGTGTATAAGATTCCATGTAAAGACTGCGACAAATGTTATATTGGACAAACATGTCAATATATAAAGAAAAGGATATACAATCATTCCTACGATTGTCGTGCTCTAAACATGAACAAAGTAAATAAAACGGCTCTGAGTTATCACCATTTTAACACAGGTCATGAGTTTGAGTTTGGAAAATATAAAATTCTAGATGTTGAACCAAGCTATCATAAACGTCTCATAAGTGAAATGATTCATATTAAAATGAATTCAAAGAAAACTGTAAATCTAAAAACGGACTGTGAGGATCTCAGTAGAATTTACCATTTTCTGTTGACACAAAACGTTAATTAATTGCTGGATTGTACTGTTATCTTAGATCTGTTTGTGGTAATTAAACACTCAGTATATTAAAATTGCAATTTTGTAAAATGTATAACAGGTTGCCTATGTAACAAATAATGGTGAAGTTGAATTCAATAACGCCAACTTCACGTTTTACTTTCTAAGTGACAGATGTCAGATTATCTCAGGTTGAATGAGACGGTTTCAAATTAAATTAAGTAGTGTTTCAAAAATTCAAAAATTAAGTCACCAACAATTAATATAGTTTTCGAGTGTTGATATCACAAGATCATCTTGCTTGGTTGTGTTGAACCACTAATGTTAGAACCTAAAATATATAATACGATTTTTTATCCTCTGCCATGCGGTTTTTGGAGGTTAGGAATGATTAATTCGAAAATTGATGAAGCGAATTGTTTAATTTTAAGAGGTATGTCATCAGGTTTCTCAAATTATTGTAAATCATGTAAATTCTAATGTATTCTGTTTAATTGTAAATGTATTTTAGCCATGAATAAGAACATAACCATGTTCGAAACGTCGGCAAATTAAAAAATCAAGTTGCTGAAATAATTGTTCGTTATTGCTGTTACCCTTCATCCCTGAATTTATTATTACGAACGAAATCTTATATTGTGAATTTTTCATTATCTGAATTAAATTCTTAATCTGGATTTCCTGAAGATTCCTCTTCTCTTTCATATTCTGACTTCCCCGACTCTTCTTCATTCGAAATGATTCGAATAAATTTCTTGAGAATCCTCATTAGAAAAATAGAAGCCTTGATCGACTTGTTTTGTAATCTTATTTCCTTTAAATTTAAATTGACCATGGGTTTCTTTTTAAATGCTTGTTGTTTCGATTTAATTTCCTGTTTTATCTTTCTAACGACTGTAGAAAGGGTTTCGTACAAAAATTGATACATTTTTATTCAAAACTTTATCTAAATTTGCGAACGTAACAAAAACAATTTCTACTTTTCATTATCAAAGAGAACGTTGTTTGATTTTATCTATGGTTTGATTTCCATGCTAACTTGATCTTTTTTGTTAAAATTAATTAATACAACCAACAGAATTCTATATGAAAAAATCCTATAGAAAAAGCAACTTTGGAAATATCTGGTTTAAGCACAATCATAGCTTTAATTCTCGGAAATCATTTAAATTATTAGTAAGTACTATGTTTAGAAGAAATAAGAAATCCAAACTTTAACGCTGTTTAAAATTGAACAAACCAGATAAACACCAATTTATTTTAGGTTTCTGACAAAATATAGCGAACGTGCTCATGTAAACCTTATAAATCTATCACCAACTCCAAAAGAAACCTATACGATGATTAGAAAATCTTGGGAGGAATTAATTATGGTTAGGATTATTAGGATCACTTGGGAACCAGACCATTTTTTTTTAAATTCAAGTTTTTAAAAGATTTTAATAATTGACTTTCAAGATGTGTTATTCTTTTTTGAATTTCAATGTTTGGGTTAAAGTTTTTTAAGTCAAGTAATTTATTTACGCAGTTCGAGGTGCTATTTTAGAATATTTTAATTAAATTCTCAATGCCTCTGAAAATTGTTAGTTTGTTAAGTAAGTCCAGTAATATGTATTCTAATTATTTCTAATGTTTCATATTTTAATAAATAGTTTTAAGGAAAGTCAAAAATACATTTTAAACGTTTTTACTTTACTTATAAAATTTCCAAACGGTAGTTCCTTAACGATTGGTGATCCATAACTGAATACTGGGTTTGAAATAATAGTCTTCACAACCAATCAATTAGATTATTATTATTTCAAACCCAGTATTCAGTTACTTATAAAAGCCTATTTATTCAACGATCTAGAAAGGATAGCCATTGGGAATTTTCTCGCGAGTAGAAAACTATATTTTTTCCAAAACTTTTTTATTTTACGGCGTTTTTATACAAATTTGTTGAGGTTATTTTTCGTATTTTTGATATTTCTTCTATGTAAATTTTATTCTGAAATGTCTTGTGATTGGTGGAATAATGGCAAAAATTTAGTAATGAATTTCATTACTTATCAAGAAGTTCAAAAGCAATGAATCGTTCTTTCAATAGTCGTGGAAAAAGAAAGGGTTTTCTGTTCATTGTTTCAGTTGGCAACAGCGGTAATGCAGAAAAAAATCGATAAAATGTTGAAAAAAAATTATGAGAATATGAAGAAGTTTCCAAAAACTTAAAAAACATATGAAAAAAAGTTTTCAAAAACAGATATTTTTCTTTGCGATTTTTTTTTCAATATTTAATCTACTATTACTGCTACCAATTACCAATTGAAAGGTGATGGTTATAACATTCAAGTGATATTTAAATATCTACGTATTGGTAAAAATATTATTGGCGATTTTTAACTTAACCAAATTTCAAAACGCTGTAGTTACTAAATTGGACAACTTTTTTGGTCTACTTTTTCCACCTGAAGTTTGGTGAACCACGAACGAAACCAAACGAAACACCCTGTATAATAAATATTAGTGAAATGAAATGGAATCATATTTAGGAATCAAATCCCAAAAAAAACGAATTTAATCATTTATTACACTGGCCAACACACATTTTGGTACCGGCAATTTTTTAACTGATTCTAGGTAAATTTTCGGTGCAGAACCCGAAACAGCCGTCAGATTTATTCTATCAGCTCTAGTTTTTGAGATACGCCATATTGGGCTCTTTTATTTCATTCAATTATTTACAGGGTGTAACTTAAATGCACGGCAAAAATTTAAGGGGTGCTTCTTGGGTCATTTTAAGAACATTTACACCCTAGGTGATTTTTCGAAAAACGCTTCATTTCAAAAATACACGATGATAAAGATTTCTTAAAATGCATGGTTTTTATCACATAAAGTTGTTACTATGGCTACTAGACTTTTTTTCGAATATACAGGTAGATTTCACGTAATAATTTTAGTTATTTATTAATCTAAATACAATTTACAATGAGTGTTCAAAATGAGAACCATTAGCTAGCAAACAAGAATCCAATCTTCTTCTCATCGATTGGCGAACTCTTTCAAAGATAGCAGGATTGTTTCTTATCGAATTACATTCGTTAATTATTCGAGTTCTTAGATCTTCTAAATTTTCTACCGGAGTCTGATAAATTAATGATTTCAGATGGCCCCATAGAAAAAAATCTAAAGGATTTAAATCAGGGGATCGAGGAGGCCATGGTTGTGGACCACTGCGTCCAATCCACCTATTAGGATAGTTTGCATTCAGGAACTCACGAGCAACCAAACTAAAATGCGCTGGAGCTCCATCATGCATTAGCCACATTACATTCCTCGTCGCCAATGGTACATCTTCTAACAAACATGGTAGCGATTGTTCCAATAAAACCGATATGCTTCACCGGTAAGCCTTGGAGGTAGAAATGCTGGTCCAATAAGAAAATCACCCACAATTCCGACCCAAACTTTTAATGAAAATTGTTGTTGGAAACGATCTTCGCAAATCTCATGTGGGTTTTCTTCGGCTCACGAATGTCTATTGTGAAAATTCATCCCTGCCTTTCTTGAAAAATTTGCTTCGTCAGTAAATAAAATTATGGTCATTAATTGAGGGATTTGGATCAATTTTTGAAGAAACCACTGGCAAAATTGTATTCGTGGTGGAAAATCGCGAGGTAAAAGTGCCTGAACGCGTTGAATGTGGTATGGGTGTAATAACTGCTGCTAATAACTGCTACCTTAAAATTCTCCAAACAGTCATATTACTTACATTCAAATTTCTACCAATTTTTTGTGTAGAAGTACTTGGATCTTCTTCCACCAAGTTGAGCACATTTTCTTCCAATTCTAGCGTTCTAACTCTCATTGGTCTTCCTGGTCTCTCTCTGATCTCTCTCTGATCTTAAATGAACCACTTTCTCGAAGACAGTTATGATTGTTTTCAAAAGTTTTTCTATCAGGAAGACGACGGTTGGGAAATCTTTCACGATAAAAAGGTCTTGCTCCTAGTGCATTTCCATTAGCAAGTCCATAGGTAAAATGCATGTCTGTCATCTCGGAATTTGTGTAATAATTCATAATTAGCAAAATAAACTATGACAGGTGACAGCAACAAAGTTTGTAGCCATGGTAACAACTAAACTTTAATTTTTACACCTATTATTTATTTAATAAAAAGCATGCATTTTAAGAAATCTTTATCTTCGTGTATTGTTGAAATGAAGCGTTTTTCGAAAAATCACCTAAGGTATAAATGTTCTTAAAATGACCCAAGGAAGCACCCCTTACATTTTTGCCGTGCATTTAAGTTACACCCTGTATACTATTTGCTCCAACCGCCAGTTAAAAAAAACAATAAATACAGAGCATTTTATAAAATTTACATTTGTCACTAATCTATTTTATAAATTTTCTTTTATAGGACTTTCTAGCATACAGTTTATGAGGACAGTCTCGCTGAAGACTCCAACAGTAATTTTAGGTACAAAATTTTAATTTTGACGTGTATAGATATACCTAATTATTTCATTATTTTTGGCTTTTATCAGAACTACCTAAAATCAATTAACCTGAATCTCAAAAGAGCTGATACGAAAAAAAAACCATGTATTTTTGGAATCAGCACATCAAAAATATTTAAAATCAGTTCTTACTTTTCCGGCACCAAAATTTTTTTTTTCATTTTGTTGGCCTGTGTTATCTTTTAAAATTTAAAATCAAAAAATAAAATAAATGAAACGTATGCATAAATTCTAATGGTTTAAAAAAATTAATGACCTTTTTGTCTCATTAATAGGACACTGATAGTTAATGGGTTAATGAGACTGGCGGCGGTTAAAATAAATAAAATTTCTCACATTTGCAAATGGTCAAAACCGGTGAAGTGCGATTAAAAATATACAATACCAAAATCAATCAAAAAAGGAAACTAAAACAGAAAAAATATGTACTTCTTCAAACTATATTTGTTTTTTAGTTATTATAAATACCTATATATCTATCTAACTTATTTTATTGTGAATATGCTTAAGGTTTTTTTTATTGAGTAGGTATTGTAAGGATAGAGAAATATTGTTGCTATAAGTACGTGTTTTAGGGAAACTATACAGTGTGATTCAATTATATTATGCTCTCTTGTTCTTGTACTGTTACTTCTTTTAATACTGCAAAATATGACCCAACTAATTTCACAGCCTTAAAAATATTTAATTGAATGAATTTTATAAAAAAAAACCCAGAAATATTCTTACTGCGATATACAAATCAAATCCAATTACATAATGATATCCAGCTTTGATGCATGTCGGTTTATTAGCTCGAAGTAACATAATCAAAATTACATTTTTTAATCTTTTATCGTTGCATAAATACCACGGTATTTTATTTATAGAGTCATATAAAGATTCTGACTATAAAAGACGTGAAAATTTTATATTAGAAACTATGAAAATTAATTTTATTATTGTGCTATTTAGAACAAATTTTTATCACTTGAATCATTTAATAGTGCGTTTTTTTATTTTCAAATTTTTAGTACTTACCCCATTTATCAAAATTTGTCCAAACAAACAAAAGACTGAAATGTTTGCTACTCCGCCCAAAAAATAAAAGAACATTTCAAACAAAAATGCAGCACCTTCCTTAAAATATTAAATAAAGAAATATAAAAGAATTTGTAATTAAATTTGGTGCTTTTAAAAACTTAATGAATATTTTTGAATACTTTTAATGTGTAACTTACTCCTATAAACAAATTATAAGATGTAAACGTTAAATAAAACGTAACGTAGCCTACAACATGCAACCAAATTGGTCCAAAAAATGCATTTAGCAAATCGCTGTACTCTATTAAAATTTGATGCTTAGTAATTATACCCTTGATATTATTTAACATAATCTGTTTGAACCTAATAGTGTGGAAAATTAACAAATATTTTTCAGGTATGTCTGATTGATCGAGAAATTTCGCTTCTTCCTTTTTTAGACCATAATCTAAAAGCGATGTTGGAAAAATGTGTTGAATTTCCCAACCTAAATTTAAGTATATATTATCATATAAATAAAAAATATATGAGTATGTACTTACTTAAATTATGAAATTGCTCAGCTGTTAAATAAATACTGCAAACATAAAATCCTAACATGGTTGAAATGGAGATACCTAAGCAAAATTGGGTAAACGATTGCAACGTTAATGTTAAAATATAATAAGGTAGTTTAGTCCAATCATAAATGTACCAGCATGGATAAGGTAGAACACTAGAATAATCACTT
This sequence comes from Stenus bimaculatus, assembly GCA_963971135.1. NCBI lineage: Eukaryota > Metazoa > Arthropoda > Insecta > Coleoptera > Staphylinidae > Stenus > Stenus bimaculatus. The sequence continues at coordinate 46,624,257 of OZ020180.1, forward strand.
ACAAATTATTATCAATAATTATTATTGTAACTTACTAAACATCATTTGCATAAAATACCACTGATTTGATAATCATTAATTGGCATGTTATTATCATAGATGGGACCCAATATATCATAAAGTAATGAGTAAATTTAATAGCGCTTTTCATACTTTTTTCTTCAAAACCAGTCTTGGTTTCATCATAAAAAATTTCATTTGCTTTATCAACTACTTGTTTGCTTACCCTCCAACGAATACCAAGGTAAATATCCAAAACTGCTGTACAAATGTATGTGGCTACAAACAAAATACTATCTTTATTAATATATTTAATCAAAAAAATCTTTCTTGCGTTAATTTATACAGGGTGTCTCACTTTTTTTTCAGCAATTTTTTTAGATAGTAAATGTCATTCTTAACAAAAAATTTCCTATGAACTATTATGTTTTTTCGAATTCTTAAAAAGTTACCGCAATTTTAAAATTGATAAATTTTTATGATTTTTGTGGAACACCCTGTATATTATTTTTTCTTATTATATGTTTTTTATTTAAATCAATTATTATTTGGATTTTTTCTTTGCCAAATTGGTTTTTTGGAACATTATTGGCTGTTTTTAAAATAAGTAAACGACGAGGTTAAATTTCCCCTGGTAAAATTTAGTATCTTATTGGCTTAAAGATATACAAAATCCAAAGCATACTTGATTTAAATAAAAAAATAAAATGAAATGAAATTTATACAGGGTGTTCCACAAAAATCATTAAATTTATGAAATTTTAAAATTCTTCCGACACCCTGTATAATAAGTACTAAGTATATTTTTTTAATTTAATTTAAATAGGAGTACCATTTATGGTACAAAATTTATCTACCTGAGTGAAGGATATTGAGGGCAATGTCCATGATATTCTTGATCTCTTTAGTGAGTCCTTCGACGATAACAAAAATCGCCGAAAAAATTAAAGTTAAAGTAATAATCCATCGCCAAATAAAAACGAAAATTCTTATAAGAAAATTGGAACTGACTGAATTTGTATCATAAAATCCTGCCATTTTTAGAAAAAATACGTTCGTTATTAAATACATTTTGTTCCTCAATAACAAAGTTGTGACTTGCAGGAATACATAAGTTGTGGTAGATACAAATAACTTATTTTAAAACATTAAAATTTGAATTATGGTAATAGAGTTATTTAAAAGCCTTTATTAGGATTATTGAATAATTTAGATTTGTGATGTTAGGGAGGATTTAAAAGTTTTGGAATATTAATAATTAATATGTATGGTATATAATTATTTAATATGGTATCTAATTATTTAATAAAGTAAGGGTATAAGCCAAATAAAAATTCAATGTTATCATTAAATAAATTAACTAGAATTATTTGTTATTTTTTTCAAAGTTTTGTTACAATATTATTATTTTTCAACTTTACCAGTGACTTGTTTCTCTTTGGAATTTATTATAGAGATTTGTTTTTAGGGAATACGTTATTTTCGTCTTAAAATTATTTAAATTTTGTACTCCTTAAGAACATGCATTAAATTAGAGGTAATCCAAAACTAAAGATGTGGTATTTTGAAAATTGTAATTATCATATAGAAAATTTTTTGAAATTTTATAGTTGATTTTTTCTATAATTAAGATCGATCACTTGATTTTTTCGTACTTTTCCATTATTTACTCGGCCACTCTTCCTATTCCTTCTATCCTTTTTAATTTTCAACCACCTATTTTTTGAACTGCATCCAAAATGGCATCAATATCACAAGCATTCGGTCCCTTTCCTTAAATTTTCATGTTTTAAAACTTCAAAAATGTTCATAATATTAATTTTCAAATACACCTAAAAGCTCCTCTAAACAGTTTTGCACTTCAACATAAAAAACTTATAGGAACAAAATATTAGGTTAGAATAATGTTACTCCTGCCTGAGTTCCCAAAACGATTGAATTTTAAAACATACAACTTTTGACCAAAAAAACTTTGCGCCGTAACATAAAAAATATAAATAAAATAAAGTTTCCTCCAGGAGTCCAACTTTTTTATAATATAAAATAAATAGGAGTAATACAGTGTGTCCCATAATTGCGGAAGAGCTCTTCAAAAAGTTGTTGGGGACCCTCTCTCAAGATATAAAGAGTTAAAGTTGAAAATTTTATTTTTTTATTATTATAAATTTTCGAAAATCTTAATATTTCCTATAAAGAGTGTGCTCAGTTAACTTCACATTTTAGTTTTTCCAGTTGATAATTACCTAATATACCTTTAATAAATATAAAAATAAATAAATATGTACGAGCTGCGTATCAGTATTTGAATGCGCTTGAAAATAAATTTGGTGTCCCAAAATTCGACCTAAAACGATTAAGTGGAGATAATAGACCTGAAAATGAGTTGATATGACCATATTTATCTATATCCAAAAATGGATCGCTGGGCAGTTATAAGCCTTCAAAGTTGATTTTATAAAATAGAATTTTTTTATTATAGCTAAAGCAGTAAAGATACTTTTGAATATTGGCCGGTCAATTGGTAAAAATTTGACTAATCCCCGAGGTTTCTAAATGGTGTTGGATAGAAGAAGACACAAAACAGTCAAAGCTTTTTAGGTATTTAAAAATTTTAATTAAGAGGATAGTCGGAAATTCGCTTGATATTTGTGGTTTTGGTCATATTTTTTTTTCCATTGAACCTTTTTTAAAATTTCTTTTTTTTGGTAAACAGAAGAGTCTTGTGGATACCAATTTCTTCTTTTTTTGTTTTGGTAAGTCAAACCAAATAATCATACGACAGCAGTAAAACGGGCTCTTTATAAAAATGTTCGCTTAGCGGCGTTTTGAAACATTCTAAAAAACTAATTGAAATAATTTCTTTTTTCCAACGCTAGAAATAAGTTAAGATATAAACGAAGAGTTTGGTGTTGCGTTTTTTTGTTTTAAATATATTTTTAAATTTTTTACAGCATCCCAAAAATTTCTTAAAATTTTCATTATTTTTTGGGATGCTGTAAATAGTTTAAAAATATATTTAAAACAAAAAACGCAACATCAAACTCTTCGTTTATACTTATTTCTAGGGTTGGAAAATAGTTATTTATGCACCTAGGTAGTAAAGTGACTGATTTTAATCCCGACGATGTTTTGTTTCCCGAGGCAAAGCCGAGGGAAACAATCAGAGGAGGGATTAAATTCACTTTACTACCTCGGTGCATATAGAATTTTTTGCACTTTTTTAATAGGTAAAAGTTTCCACAATAATTTAATTATATGGCTATCGCTGTGACTAATATCGGTTGTCATCGGACGGCGACGGATATTTTTATTCGCCCGTCATAATGATTTATACAGCAATTTTCATAAAATATAGATAATTGTAAATTAATATTATAATTATTGTAATTGATTTTATAAAATTAAATTAAATTAATAAAAATAAAATATATATTAAAACACCTTTAAATTTAAAATTTAGTATCAATCTATAAAATAATAAACCGTACATAATACAATCCCCGACCCCAGAATAAAAATCAAGTTCCCTTCCAAACCAAACCAAATAAATTTATTAGAGGTTAGAATTCACTCAATATATTGGTGGTGTTTAGACTAGACTGAAGTTTGCAACGATTGTGATTTCGCGGCAAATTCAGACAAATTACAAGATTTTGACTAATTTTAATTTTTAATGACAAGTTACGTGAGCGGGAGTAAAGTGATGACAAATGACGTGGGAGGGAGTAAAGTAATGACAAGACAGGGAGTAAAGTAAAATTTGACAAGAGACAGGAAATGTGACGTTTTAGTCTCTATCAATAAGGACTAAACTAGCTCATTATATATAGAAAGTGCAAAAAAAATATTATTTTAATTAATTTTTTAGAATGTTTCAAAACGCCGCTAAGCAAACATTTTTTGTAAAGAGTCCGTTTTACTGCTGCCGTATGATTATTTGGGTTAACTTACCAAAACAAAAAAAGAAGAAATTGGTAGCCAGAAGACTCTTCTTTATACCAAAAAAAGAAATTTTAAAAAAGCTCCATTAGAAAAAAAGTTATGACCAAAATCGCAAATATCAAGAGAATTTCAAAATGAAGCGCTCAAATTTGCCGACTATCGCCTTAAAAATATTTTTTCACCTGCAAAACGAAGATTTTTGTCGCTTATGAATTTTTCGTAAGCCGAGTCGTTCTTGAATAAAATTAAGAAAATGGTAGGTAAGTTAGGCCACTCAACATACATTTTTAATAAAATACTTTTTTAAAGTTCAAAAAACCCATTGCATTTATTCGATATTAATGGCTTATTACCATATTCCTTAAACGTGAATTTAATTATTAAGATTTAGACTTTTTTTCAAAGTTATCAGTTTATGTTGAAACTGTAGCTTGTTACTAAATTCTTACCATTTTCCAAGTTATTTTTTTAAATTTATTCAAAAGCGGCACAACCTACACAAAATTCACTAAGGGTAAAAGTATCTTATACTTGAATTTCTCCACAAAAACAAATAAGTTTTAAATAAAATTTTTAAATATCCTAGAAGTTTCTGTGTGTTTTATGCCTTCTTCCATCCAACACTATTTACAAAAGCCGAGGATTAGCCAAATTTTTACCAATTAAGCATCAAGTATTCAATTTCACCTATACAAAATTTCATTAAAAAAATCTACTACTGCTTTTATTGCAAGAAAAAAATTCTATTTTTAAAAAATCAACTTTGGAGTCTTATAACTGCTCAGTGGTGCAGTTTGGATATAGATAAATAGGGTAGCCGGTAAATTCTTCGAAAACAATTCTTCGAAGACAATTCTTCCAAAACATTTATTCGAATGCAATTATTCGAATGTTGCAATTATTCGAATACAATTATTCGAAAGTCTTAAACAATTTTTTTTTCAACAAAAGGATTACCCAAACGCACCATAATTGTAATATAATCAGGGTTAAAATTACCCAGGGACAATATTAAACGTAGGGCGCTATAATATTAATATTTCGTTTATTTACACATTTACATATGGCTATATTTTATTCCTACTTCTTAAATATAAATTGAATGAATTATATTTTACATTACATAGAACATGTACTCATTTTTAATAACTTATATTATGTGCAATTCCTTTTACATACTTCACCATGCTTGTTGGATTAAAACTTTCCCTGACTCTTTGGATTTTTGCAGCGCAATCATTATATTTTTTTGATGAGGAGGGTGTCTCACTTTTTGTCCAGCAAAATTTTTTTTTGGATAGATAGGATGCTGAAGAAAAACTTTCCTATAATCTATTTTTTTGGACTACTTAAGAAGTTACAGCAATTTTTAAATTACTAAACTTTTATGATTTTTGTGAAACATTATAGTCATCATCAGTCCCTACAAATTCATAATGATATTAGAAAATACTCTATAATACTCTATATTTTATCTGACAAGAGTATGTACACTAGCGGAATTGTAGTATTTTCCTTTATTCCGTGAATAGTGTAAAATTGAGCAAATAAATGGAGAATTTTTTTAAAGTTTCATCCATAAACCAATGTTCGGAATTTTATAGAGCTTTTAGACAAGTGTCGCTTCTAAAAATTAGGATTCTTAAAACCGTGTTGCCTGAATCAAACTGCAGAAATCTATCTCCGCTGATGGTTTGTATGCATCATTATCTTGCCTGAACTTCTGTAGGTGCAGCATCATGTCTTATGTCTTCTTCTTATAGTTCTGATGGTCGATCTAATTGAGTTTAATTCCGGAAGATGACCTGCAGAAGTTTTGCTTACTGTTGCTGATAGTAAGGATATTATAAACTGGGGTGTATTCTGTGTCGTTATGTCTGAATCTCGTACATAATCTATAAATTTCGCTACTTCAAGACTTGCAGCATTACCTCCATGATCCATGATTATGTTCTCCGGGTTCTTTCTTCAACTCATATCCTTCAGTGAATTCAAAAAGTACAAGACGGTTCGATTTTCAAAAAAACGGCTTGACACGTCAAATTATGTTTGTAATTGTGACATTTAAAATTTATGTGACGTCATCGCACAATACCCACGTGAGGTCATTCATTTTTTTAATGGAAACCCAGAATCCACAATTTTTAGTAAATAATTTGGAATCACGTCTAAACTTGAGTGACTTTTCTCCTTTCGTTCTGAAGATATGATCAATCAAAAACAACAAATTCTCATTTTTCGATTTACCATATCTTCGGAACGAGCGGACATACGTCAACAAAATTTTGTATTGATTAACAGGAATATGCATCCTTTTAATTTTTGCGATGACGTCACGGGGGCGTTGGGCAATGACGTCATATAAATTTGAAATGACATAAAATGACCGTAAAAACTAACGTTATTTCTCGTGTGCAACCGAATATTTGAAAATCTAACCGTTTAGGCTTTCTGGAATTTATTGTTTGATATATAGGGTGTCCCAGACCATCCGTACCACCTCCTTATTTTGAGAACCATTTGTCACACATTGAGAGAGAGAAAAAAATTACCACCAAAATGAACCTAAAGAATCTTTTGGTGTAATTCTTAATTTCTAAAACAAACCGGAAGTACCCGAAACCGGAAGTAGGTATGGTAATGCTGGAAAGGTCTTTTAAAATGGAACTTTTATTAAAATATTTTTGTAATATCTTGTATAATTAACAAATTAAACGAAAAAAAAATAGGCAAACAAGAGACCATTCGTCTCTAAAATTATGGAAAAATTAAAACGATACCATCAACCGCAAATGAGTGAGATAGGCGATAGACTTTTTAAATCAAAACACTTTTTTGCATTTATTACTTAAAAATAATCAACTTTTTTTATTTTTTGAATAAAGGAAAATACATAACCTAAAAACGAAGCGAAAAATGCAAAAAATTCAAGTTGCCTTTTATAAAATCGTAATTGCCTTTACCCTCATCCATTGAGGATGATGGTAGTGTTTTCATTTTTCCATAATTTAAGTAACCATTTATCACTTGTTTGTTTTTATTTTTTCATTTAATTTGTTATTTATACTAAATATTAAAAAAATATTTTAATAAAAATTGTTTCTTTTCAAAAGACCTTTCCCACAATACTATACTCGACCTCGGTTGCTATTTAAAATTTTAAAGTTATTTACGGTTTCGGGTACTTCCGGTTTGTTTTGGAAATTACGAATTACTCCAATAGATTCTTTAGGTTCACTTTGGCGATACAAATTTTTTTCTCATCAATGTACAACAAAGGGTTCTCGAAATAAAGAGATGGTACGGGTGGTCTGGGACACCCTGTATGTAGACTTAATTTAATTTACAATTTTTGATTGATCATATCATTGTAATGAGAGATACGTCAATAAAATTTTGCATATGTACACAAGTGTAGATGTTCTTCCAAACTGTTTACTTAAAATTGTGGGTTTCCGTTTAAAAAAATTGTGTGAATTAACGTGGGCATTGTACGATGACGTCACAAATTTTAAATGACGCAAAATTTCCGCAATTACAAAATAAATTTTCCAACGACCATATGAGAAAATTTTATGTCATTCAATTCAAATTAGTGGGTTAGAAAATTTGTCTTTGCTACACTAGTGACTTTGGTTTTCTGTTTTTTAACTCTGAAATACTTCTTGTAATTTTTGATAGAAGCGCTGCGAAGGAATTCCGAAAGCCCTCTCTTGGATTTTTTTGAACTTGGAAAAAAATGACAGTTCAAATAAGAATTTATATTTAACCCCGCTAATATTACTTATTTTATTATTAAAATCATTATGCAGGGTGTCCAGAAATTAAGCGGCCAAACTTTAGGAGGCGATTCTACAACTAATTTTAAGAAAAAAAAGTTCCTATAAACATGTGTCAGATTTCGCTTTACTTGTTTTTTAGATTTGAAAAAATCTGAAAAAATTGAGAAATTATATCTTAAACGTATTAGTCTTCACACCAAATTTCAAATCTTTATTACAAACCGTTTTCAAGTAAATGACAAAAAACCTAGTTTTAGTCACAATAGTTAAAGGGCTGTAGCTCCCTTACGAAGCGAAATCGGACACATGTTTATAGGAAGTTTTTTTCTTAAAATTGGTTGTAGAATCGCCTCCTAAAGTTTGGCCGCTTAATTTCTGGACACCCTGTATATAATACATATAATTAACTTTTGTGCAAATTTTAAATAAAATAAGAACATTTTTTATTCGTTTCGATCAGTTGCTTCCATCAAAACAGCGTCACCTCGTATTAGGTACATTTAACTAAAAATAATTGATAATTTCAATGTCAGCTGATGTTAACACAGGTAATGTTATGACTTTTTGGTTGTCACTACAAAATATTAATAATGGTAGCAAAATCTCCGTGGTCGTCGGAAAAATAGCGTACGCAACTCGCAAGAAAGTGAATTTCGTGCTCGTGTAATATCCTCACTCGGCTGGCGCCTCGTTCGGCTATTTTCACACACGCACAAAATTCGTCACTTTCTAGCTCGTTGCGTAATATATTATGACGTGTCAAGCCGTTTTTCTGATAATCGAAACGTTTCTGATTTTTTGAATTTATTCGATTTATTCCAAGCTACAGATCGTATGTTATATTTTATATTACATATGCCGAATAAATGCTTTTTCCAACCTAACATATCACGTTACATTCGCTTCTCTAGATTGTTAATTTCTGCCACCTCAACCAAACGTATATCGTTTTTCTTAGCCTAATATCCGTACACAAAAAGTTACCTTGTTTAGGGATTTTTAAATGTAAAAGAAAGTAAGGAAAAGTGTTTTCTTGTCTTTCGGTAATCCAGACGACATCCATTTATTGGGTGACCAAACTTTATTCAAATCGCAACAAATTATTTGGGCAGTAAAAGAAGTAATTTGGCAGTAGCACCTAGCAGTTGAAAAAATATTTTGGCAGTAAAAAAGATTTCCTGCGGGGTTATTCTCGAAACACACGATACGATGTCATATTCGACTTTTATCATTCTATCCTTGTCATTCAAATGCAAAAATAAGAGCCTGTTCTTGTCATGTCGTATACGATGTTGTGTCGTGTGATTCGAGAATAACACCCCTGGCAGTGAAAAAATATTTTAGTAGTAGAAATATTATATTGGCAGTAGAAAGAATACATTGGCAGTACAAAAAATATTTTGGCAGTACAAATAATATTTTAGCAGTTAAAAATATATTGTGGAAGTAAATAAAAATATCATAACAGAAAAAGAGAAGATTTTGCCAGTAGAAAAAATATGTTGGCCGTAAAAAGGATACATTGGCAGTATAAAAAATATTTTGGCAATATAAAAATTATTTTAGCAATTAAAAATATATTGTGGAAGTAAATAAAAATATCATAGCAGAAAAGAGAAGATTTTGCCAGTAGAAAAAATATCTTGGCAGTAAAAAGAATACATTGGCAGTATAAAAAATATTTTAGCAGTTAAAAATATATTGCGGAAGAAAATAAAATTATTGTAAATTAAAAAAAACTTTGTTTGAGAGCATCTTCCTAGACACCCGCGATAAATTTTCCGTTGGAGATAATAATAAGGAATAGAAAATCCATCCCACTTTTCTGGTGGTTCGAGCATTAGTTCTGCAGTCATAACTCAAGTTTCCCTCGTTAGATTTTCAATTTTTTTTCAGATTTATAGTCTAAATTGATTAGGCTACATCCTGCCAGAGAGTTACCTTCTGCAACATAGCACAAAATTAATTAGAGGGGTCCAAAGTTAAGGTACTTTTAGATCGTTATATTTTTTTTGTACATTCTCCAATTTTTTTCCTTCTGGCAGGAATTAAAGAAATGACTTCTAAATCATTTACAAAAAAAATTATACAAAAATGTTGTTCGTACTAGGTTTTATGACTGCAGAAGTAAACCACTATATTTTCCGTTTAGGAAATTGCTCTTAATAATAATTAAAATTTTATGTTTTTTAGATGATACATATGTACAAGGTGTCCCGTTATTCGACCGACAACGTTTAACTAAAGATTTCTCACCTAAAAATAAGTCGATATCACCCTACTTATCTATTACCAAAAGTGAACCCTTGAGGAGTTATAAGCTTTTGAAGTTGAACTAAAAAAGTACATTTTTCTTTATTGCGTCCAAACCATTGAAGATTTTATGACGAAATTTGGCGTACTTGAGTTTTTATAAGAAACGCGCACTTTGTAAAAAATTAGACAAAATTTAACATCTGCAAAGGGTTTAAATTGAAGAGGATGGGCATAAACCTCCTTATAAGTTTTTAGTCTCTTAAGATATTAACATTAAAGTTACCAATTCCCATTAAATCATTCAATTGTAAGATTTTTTGTCTCTTATGTCTTCCAAATAAATTATGACGTTCCTGCGAAAAATGTAAAAAAGAAATTCGGTAAAAGACTAATTTAATTAATAACTTCACATTATGTAAGTGAAGTTGCATAAACTTAAATTTTAATTTTTTGGATAATATCTAATGTATTGTTAAAGTTTACCAGTTTAAACGGTATTAATTTAAAATAAAACAAATGAAGAAGAATTAATTTAACAGTTTTATTAAAAAAAATATTGTAATAAATTAAGTGCACGTTCAAAGTGAGTGCCCTCTGAACGAATACAAGAATTAATACGGCGCAAAAATGAAAATCGAATAGATTCAAAGACGTTTGGGATTTCACATATCTCATTGGTTGCGTTGACGATTCGTACCCAAAGATTTTCTCTGCTTTCGACTAGAGTACTGTAAACTTTATCTTTTAAACAACCCCAAAAAGAAAAATCTAGAGGATTTAGATCCGGTGATCGCGATGGCCAAGTGACTGGAGCATCAGCACCCCGACCAATCCATCGGCGAGGAAATTTTTCCTTTAAATAATTTCACACATTTATTGAAAAATGAGGGGGGGGGGCTCCGTCTTGCATAAACCACATCTGTGCTCTGATGGCAAGGGGTACTTCTTCTAGTAGTCCAGTAAGATTATTTCTTAGAAAATCTAAATACGACACACCATTCAGTCTTGGTGGTAATTCAAATGGCCCTATAATATGATTGTCGATTATACCTGCAAACAGTTGATGGAAAACTGTCTTTGATAATTGGCTACAATTTTCTTATGGGGATTTTCATCCGACCAGCTATGCAAATTATGCAAATTAATCATTCCGCTTCTTCAGAAGCAAGATTTGTCAGTCAACAAAATTATTCTGGCCATATTAGGATTTTGGTCGTATTTGCGTTTGAACCATTGGCAAAATAACAATCTATTGTTCAAATCAATCGGCAGCAATTCTTGAAATTTGCGAAAATGGTATGGATGAAGTAACTGTTCTTGAAGTGTTCTGTGTACGGCATTTTTTTGAATTTGTAATTGCGTAGAAATCTCTCTTACACTTACTCTGTGGATCTCCTCCACACATCCCAATATTTTTTCTTCTGCCTCTACTGTTCTTATTGTTCGTGGGCGCCCTACATTTCTACGATCAGTTTCCAGTTTACCATATTCACGCAAACGACGATCTACGTTAGCAAATGTTGTATGATGAGGAGTTTGACGATGTGGATACTTCTCAGCACATCTTCTAGCAGCAGCTCTACCATTGCTGTGACATTCACCGAATACTAGGTGCATGTCGGCATATTCATTAAATGAATAGATTGCATCCATTTTATAAGTACTTTTTATAAATTGAAAGTTACTGTATTATCTATTATGACATCAATGTTCTTACTATGGTTTTGGTTTCAATGGGCGACTTAATATTGAAACAATAGGAAAAAGTAACTCCTCAGGGGTTCACTTTTGGTAATAGATAAGTAGGGTCATATCGACTTATTTTTAGATGAGGAATCTTCAGTTAAACGTTGTCGGTCGAGTAACGGGACACCTTGTATAATCAGATCCAGAATCCTGATTTTTATTTGAGAGTTTTTTTATTTCTTTAATGAAATACATTTTATATGAATGTTATCATATTTACATATTTATTTATTTTTTATTATACAATGTTAGTTTTGTTATTATTACCTATTAATTTTTTATCATTAATAAACGTTTAATTTATTATTTATTACACCTTAGAATTTCAATTACCTACTGCCAAAAATAATCGTTTTGCTGCCAATTTTATTTTATGTATTGCCACTTCTTTACTGCCGGTTTTAATTACTGCCACAAATATTCGTTTTGCCACTTTGGTATTTTAATACTGCCCGTTGCAACTGCCATTTCGACTTTTTCAGTTATTTTACTGCCAGTTTAAATCCATGCCTATTCAAATTACCAACGTACGTAATTAGAAACTACATTAGGTTTCCATAATATGTAAAATTTTAAAATGCATAAATTTCTTTAATCCAAACCAGGGTAACTTTATTATATTAAATTGCAAATCCTTTTTGGGGTGGAACATTTGATTGCGTTTAAAAATACTTTATACTTTAGATTCACATGTTTGAAATTAAAAATGTGAAAATTTGGCCGAGGTAACGATACTTTAGCCTAACTTTTATTTTCGCTATAACTTTCTTTTGTGGTGCAAAACTTTATTTTGGCGAGGCGGTTGAATGCATTTCAAAATACATCAGGTTTAAGATTTAAGAAAATTAGCCTGGCCTACCTATTATGTTTGGCTATAACATTTTTCATGTAGCGGTGGTAACTTAGGGTACCATTTTTATGTTGAATTACAAAATTTTGTTATTGAGTTTTTGGGTGCATAATGAGTGCGTTTGATTAGTTTGTGTAACATTAGTAAGACCAAAAGTAGTTAGGCTAGGGTAGCACACCTTGGATAAAATTACAATTATTTTCACATTCTTTGAATTAATAAAATTTTAAAATTAAATTTGAAGATATTTCCAAAATCGACACACTTTTACTTTACCTCAAGGAATTTTATCACGAAGGTATCTTTTAGAAGAAAATGATGAAGAATTCTTTAATCATCTGGGTGAGCCAAATCTGTAACATACAATTTATTAAGAAATTCTAAATAATCCTTGCAATCATTTTTGATCTTGTATTGAAGACCTTGATTTTTCCATTGCATTGAAATCATGCAGATGAATCAAATTATTACCGAGTGAGCTGTTAATTTCCAATTTGATGATTTAATAAAATTGCAACTGACGCATGTCCGTGCATAAAATTAGTATCCGCTTCGATATTTTGAATATGAAAGGTGCGTGGATTTCGTTTAAAATCAGGGTCACTTTTAGTAATATTTAAATTATTTAACTAAAAACAGTTTACGTAATTATTGCACTTCAGTTCTGAATTCAATTTTGGTATGCGTCATTTCAACTAGTTAATTGATTTAATTATGAATAAAATAAAATAAAATATAGAATCGAAAACGAGTTTTATTTGAAATTCATTTCTTTTTTGGAAAAACCGAATAATTTAAAAAATCCATAATAAAAAAAAAATAAATTTATTATAAATATATATTTAATTTTTCCTCTTATTTTATAAATACTAAAGAGATTTAGATACTAAATAAACAAGGATCAATAATTATTTTATATTGAAACATCAATAAAGTTTTTACCAGAAAATTATGATTTATGATGAATTATAAGATAAATTTAATTGCAGGAATTAAAAAAAAATCGAAAATTATAATAATTTAAAAATAACAGACTAAAAATTTTGTTTCTAGTAATAAAATTAACGAGAAGATGTTTGGTTAAAGGTAATGTTGTATGTGGTTTGTTATGCAATGGCCCGAAGCGATTTAATAATAATCTCAGATCGTTAAATCTCACATTGGCCTATAAAGGCTTAATTATCGCCGACTCGCTAATTGAATGCTGAATTATTAATAATTGTCTGCGATTTTCAATGATTACAATTTCAAAATAAGCGCCCAAAATTTCCATGCGTTTCGATTTTTTAGTGTGCACATTTAACATTTCTAAGAGAAAAGAAAAATGTTTGGTTTTATTCGTTGTATCATCAGTTATGTATTGATAATAAGGTTGCTTTAGGTAACAACGATTTACATAAACATTAAAGTGACATTTATCGCGTCTTTAAAAGTATAATAACCTGCAGCTAAAAAAATATGATTTAAATAATTAAAATTCAAAATTGTAACGGGAACATTAGATCATCCTAAGTGGGGGTACCGGGAATGTAAGGTGCGTGAGCGGATAAGGGATAAGTTAAGATCAGCAGAGTTCTGTATCCCGAACCGAGTGTATCGGCCGTTCCCTGTTCCAATAAAGTATAAAGTGCCGCGGTGATTTTCGCCCTGTTCTTTGTTCTTTCCACGCGGTGTATTGTTACGCCCGGGTTATTAGTTATTATTTTGTTAATTTTTATCAACATTTATTTGTAAAACATCATTCGTGTACGATTTGAGAATATAGTTATTTTAGTTGAAGTCGTGTTTACTTTATTGAATGTGTAAAGGTCAAAGATCCCATAATTTAAAAATTCATCCCTGAGAGTGTTACAAAATTGGCTTCCCAACTAAAGGGCCTTTAAAACAATAAAGTGGAACTTTCATTTAACTTAACAAAGTGTGTGCTTGGAAATGATCTAATGGTAATAACGAGAAGTCAGCAAAATCAACCAAATATGTCTGATGCACAACCCGTGGTAATGTCCCCAGATCAATTTTCGCAACTTTTGGCAACATTAACAGCAAACATAACAGAAAGGTTGGTGGCAAATGCAAATCCTTCGGAACCACAGGCGGCGAAACAAGGTAACTTTGTTGCATGTTCTTCTAGATTTGATGGAAAGAAAGGACGTGACGTAAACGCATTTGTTGACGCCGTTTGTGTATATAAAGATTGTGCAAACGTCAGCGACGAAAATGCTCTAAAGGGTTTCTCCATGTTATTAACTGATGATGCTGCAACATGGTGGAGAGGAGTTAAGCACGAAGCGGTTAAATTTGATGACGCGTTACGTTTATTACAACATGCTTTCGGTCAACAAAAACCAGCATATAAAATTTATCGCGAGATTTTTGCGGAAGAACAAGACTTAAGTACACGTATTCATAAACAAAAAGAGAGCATTGTTTGCTCAGTTACAAGAACAAACATTAACAGAATCAGTGCAAATCGACATGTTATACGGATTGTTACATCGAGAAATTCGGGAACGGGTACCGCGAAATAACGTTAAGACATTTTCCGACCTTCTGGAACATTCTCGGTGCGCCGAAGAAACATTATCGGAACTGCAATTATTAAAAACAAAACAAGACGTTGCTAGTGCGGATCGCAGATTAAGGTGCTCTTTTTGCAAAGCATACGGTCATGACGTTAAATATTGCAGAAAGTTGGAAAAGGAAAATAAACAAAATAATCAAACATCTGACGTGAATCACAAAGAGTCAGGTAAAAGTTTAAATACAAAATTTTTCTCACAAAATATTGTATGTTACGGTTGCGGAACAGCAGGTTACATCAAATCAAACTGTCCGAAGTGCCAAATTAAAGATAAACAAATTAAAGTAGAAGCTTCGAGTATCGGATTTTATTCTATGGATTCCGAAATATCTTTGAATCCGAAATCCAGACCGGTTTTGATGGTTGAGATATTAGGAGTACCAGGTCGTGGTTTTGCAGATACAGCGGCAAAACAAAGTGTCGCTGGGCATTCACTATATAAAATTCTTAAAGAAAATGGGCAACATTTTACTGAAACTACTACGAACATTACTTTAGCAGATGGGAAAAAGAGAGAAGAAAAGGTTCTTTTAACCACAGTTACTGTGAAATTATGTCAAAAGGAAATTCCTACGACATTTGTAATAATGCCAGCAGCAACCAATAATTCGACACTACTGGGTATCGATTTTCTGAAGGACGCTGGATTAGTATTGGATATCCAAAAGAGTGAATGGTATTTCGCTGATGAACCACAAAATATCCATAAGTTATTACTTGAAGATGATCATTCTGAAATATTGTTTGCCTCAGTAGAAAATGACAATGGCTTAGATTTAAGAGCTGGTGAAGGTCATAACCTAGATGAAACTCAGCGTCGCGAGGTTAATAAGCTGTTGAAGGTATCTTTAACTTCAGCACCTGTACTTAGGCAAGCAGACAATTCTCTTCCTTTTATAATTCGTACTGATGCCAGTGATTATGCGATCGGCGCAGTTTTGGTACAGGGGGAGGGAGTAGAAGAAAGACCAGTAGAATACATAAGTAGACTCTTAAGTGCAGCTGAGAAAAATTACAATACTACGGAAAGGGAAGCGTTAGCGGTGGTATACGCGGTTTCCAAATTCCGAGGTTATATCGAAGGAAGTGAAGTCACAATTGGTACTGATCACCAAGCATTAAGATGGTTGATGTCTTTGAAGTCTCCAAGTGGACGTCTGGCTCGATGGGCATTGGCTTTACAACCCTATAATCTTAAAATTACTTATGTCCCTGGGAAAATGGAAAATCCAGATCAACCTATCGGATGTTTCCATGTTTCACTTTTAACACCATTCCGAAGTGAAGAGGATTCTACGATCCCTGCATCGGTGGTACCTAGAAGAAAGAGAGGTAGACCAAGGAAACGACATAGAGTTCCTGTACCTTCTCCGAGGGCGGTTTCCAGGTCCAGAGGGGGAGTCTGTAACGGGAACATTAGATCATCCTAAGTGGGGGTACCGGGAATGTAAGGTGCGTGAGCGGATAAGGGATAAGTTAAGATCAGCAGAGTTCTGTATCCCGAACCGAGTGTATCGGCCGTTCCCTGTTCCAATAAAGTATAAAGTGCCGCGGTGATTTTCGCCCTGTTCTTTGTTCTTTCCACGCGGTGTATTGTTACGCCCGGGTTATTAGTTATTATTTTGTTAATTTTTATCAACATTTATTTGTAAAACATCATTCGTGTACGATTTGAGAATATAGTTATTTTAGTTGAAGTCGTGTTTACTTTATTGAATGTGTAAAGGTCAAAGATCCCATAATTTAAAAATTCATCCCTGAGAGTGTTACAAAATTCATTTAATAAATATAATTTCTAGGTTTTAAATGAAGTTTAAGTTTTAAAAAATAAAAAAAAATCTTGTGCTTCGGAAAATTATAAACTTTGAAGTAGTCCAAAAAATAAATTGTTCAGTTTAAAAGTATATTATAGTTTGAAGAATTCATGAATACTCAGTCAATTTTAAGAAATTTAATTTTGTTAGTACACTCATCTCGTCAAATGTACTACAAGAGTGCGTTGGAAAAGTTAGACTAAGGGTACGAATATGCTAAAAAAGATTTGGCAGTGTCTCCGCTACCAGTGTCGGTGCCTGTTGCGAAATCGGGTTCCGGCGACGGGTGCGGAATCGGGTGCCGGTGCCGGCACGGGGGGTAAGATCGCATATGACATTGGAAATAATGTTTTAGTTCGCGGTCCCCGCTCGTCGGGGCGCCACTGAAATTTCTCTATATCTTTTTAACTTAAAGTATAATAGTACCATCTCATTTCATTAGACTGAAAACAAATTTCTAACCAATTCCAACCTCATTATAACTGTGATAGTTTATTCGTTTAATGCAGTTTACAAATTGGAAATATTAGTAATAAAGAGTAAAGAGATATTTAATTAAGGTAAGAAAAATACGTAGTACAATAATGGCATTTTCAGGGAGTATAAAATTTAGATGTAGATATCCCAACTGTGATAATATTTATTTTAAAAATATTAGAGATCCTTCATCCTTCTTTCCAAAGTAACACTTTTTTAAATTTTCTGCCTTTACTGAAAGTGTTTATCATGGCTTTAAATTTTAGTGCATAATTATTAAGTAGGCAAAAATTAAATCAATATCATTTATGTGAAGATCATTTTGAAGCCAATAGTTTTACTAGTTCGTTAAAAACAAAGCTTAGTAAATTTGCAGTGCCAAATATACAAAATTTAGAAAATCCTTGTAAAAAAGCTAAATTAGATGAACACTTTAAAAAATTTAGATATTGAAAATAATAATATCGTATGTAACCCACAACAAATCAACAGTAATCAAAATTTAGAAAAATCAATAAATAACAATGTTACCTTAAAGTCAATTGGGGTTAGAAGGGTTTCACAATTAAATACAAGGGAAAAAAAGTCTTTATAGGTGTAATAGATTACAAAGGCAAAGGATAATTAAATAAAAAAAGGCGCTTTCGTATGCTAAGAACAATTTAAAGCAAATAAATGAAATAAAAAATACTCAAATTTAGAAAACAATATGGATAAAAGTGCTACAGAGTTTGTAAAATCACAATTTAAAAATATGAAATGTAAACGGCCAACATTCAATTTAGATAACAAAATTTTGGATTTAGCTATGTACAAGAGGGGTCCAAAATCATACCGATTTTTAAAAAAAATTTTAAATTACCATCTAGGATAACTTTAAATAAATTATTAGCCAAAATTCCATTTATGTGGGTATTTATAAAGAATTATTTAAGTCTTCCAGATAAATTCTAATATACCACACTGTATTAACTACTTTAATTATTATGTAAATTTAAATCTATGCTGGTCTATTTTGACTGTAATGTACTGTTTGCAATAAATAAATAAATTAAAAAAATTAGACAAACGGGATAGATTTTGTTGTTTAGCTTTTGATGAGATAGCTTTATCGAAGGGCTTTACTTATAATGCCAAAAAAAGATATGTCAGTGGGTTATGAGGATTTAGGGTCTTTGGGATGTAAGAACAAACCAACCGATCGTGCTTTAGTTTTTGTAATTCAAGGTTTATTTAGTCAATGGAAGCAGCCAATAGCATATTATTTTACAAAGGATACTATTCAAACACAAAATTTAGTAGAAATATTAAAAAAAATCAAACCGAGTTACAAAATTTTGGTTTTTGTGTAGCATCTACAGTTTGTAATATGGGGGGAACAAACAGAGGAGCTATAAACTATTTGATAAATGAAAATCGTGATAATATTTGTAATGACCCAATTTTTAAAGTTAATGGCCAAGATATAGTTGCATTTTATATTTTATGATGTTCCCCATTTATTGAAATTAATGAGAAACGCTTTGTTTAAATATAACATAAAATTCGATAATAATAAAGTTGCCAAATTTCAAGATATTATAGTTTGCTATGACATTGATAAATTAGATCCTCGCTATAGGTGTTTATATAAAATTTCCCGTAATTATTTTAATTTAGAAAAAAATAGTAGCCTAAAAATGAGCATTGCAGCAAAACCTTTAGGGTGCCACATGGCAACTACTATGGCAGCTTTAGTAAAATCAAAAGCATGTATTCAGCGACCATGATGAAAATTTTAGAGACGTCTTTAAAGTTAATCACGTCTTTAAGAAAATATTTCTTATGAAGAAATATTTTTTAATCACGTGATTAACGATAACGATGTCTCTAAATTTTTCATCACGGTCGTTGAATACACGCTAAAGAGTTTACCACCAGAATCATTAGATATAGCAGATTTTATAGTTGATGTAAATAAATTGTTTGATAGCTTAAACGTAGCCAACTAAAAAGTCAAAAAGGCAAACATTTTCATTGTTTTGTCACTGATAACTCAAAACACTTAGAATTTTGGAATAAAACCTTAAAAAAAATTAGTACGTGGACATTTATAGACAAAAATACTAAAAGGGAAAAGTATGAAATGCCGTTTAAAAAAGGGTGGGTTCAAACCATATCAGGGATGAAAATACTTTTGGCAAAATTACGTCAAAATGGTTTTAAGTACATGCGAACTAGGGCATTTAATCAGGATTCTGTTGAAAATTTATTCGGAGTTATAAGGCAACATGGGGGGGGGGGGGGGGCTGTAATACAAAGCCAAATTGCAAACAATTCGAAGATCTTTTAAAAACCGTGATTTTAAATATCACAGATCACAGCAGAGAAATAAATTGTGAAAAAGATGAATTTAATTTTACTTTCCAAAATTTTTTAGAAAACTGTCAAGAAAATGTAAATAAAAAAAAAATTGTCCAACTAATTTAAATGATGTGTACTGGTATTTACGGCTTATTAGGACTTGAGGTGCAAATAAAAGTACCACATTCCAACTGACCGGTTTCGGTTTGTATTTCTAATATTCTTTAGCTCCGAAGAAGGTTAAAAATACAAACCGAAACCAGTTAGCTGGAATGTGCTAGTTTTATTTGCACCTCAAGTACTAACAAACTTTAAATCTTAGTACACATCATTTACATTTTAGTTTTGAAATTTGAATTAATCAAACTAAGAAGCAATCCAGTTAAATATTTTTACATACTAATAAATTTACCTATGAATCATTATCGCCGTAGATTCCAGCTATTTGTAGATGAAGCACTACTAGAGAGTTCTTCAAGCTTAAATACAACACCAATCATAGTAATGTAAGTAGGCACAATCATACAAAAAATTTATTAATTTCTTTAATATACTTTCTTTTTAGCCTTCCCAATCAATAAATCTACTTCTACCGCATAAAATGGTTGGATTTGCGTAAGTCAGTAGAACTCATCTCCCAAACTCTACCTGTGTTTTATTAATGAAATAAATTATGTTGTATAATATAGAATGTTCAAATAATTATAATATATTGATATTTTCAAAATATTCATGTTATTTAATTTAAGCCTGCAATTCAATAATTTTTATTTTAAATAGAATATTTGGAAACTTATATCAATAAAATAAGTTTGAATATTAATTTTATTTTCAACAAAATTAAATGTAATTAAATTTGGAATTATTAATGCACATCTTTAACTAATTTTATTAGATGTTAAATAAGGTTTGAATTAAAGATATGCAATAAGAATTTTAAATTTAATTAAATTTAATTTTATTGAAAGTAAATATTTAAATATGAAATTTAAAAATCCCGCTTTTAATAGCTGTCAAATTTAGTTCAGGTCCCTGCGTGGGGGGGGCGCTATTGATTGTGGTGTTTCCTTTTTTTAACGTGCAATAGATGCCTCTTATTATATTTATTTCTCTATGGGTGCCGGTAACGAATCGGGTGCCAGGGCCGGTTGCGGCATCGTCCCATTAAGGACTTGCATTTTTACCGTAAATCAATCATAACTCAATGCGATGAATTCAATAACATACATACTTGCTTAAAAAATTAAATATGAGGGAAACAGTAGCTACTTCCTACTTATACAGGGTGATTCAGACCACCCGTGCCACCCATTTATCTCGAGAACGCGTTATCGTACATGGCCGAAATAAAAAATTTTATTACCAAAATGAACCTAAAGAATCAATTGGTGAACTTATTTTTTCCGGAACAACCAGAACTATCCGGAACCGGAGGTAACTTTGATTTTTTAAATGGCAACATTGGTCGAGTTTGGTATGGTTTGATAGGTCTTTCAAAAACAAATAACTTTTATTAAAACAATTTTTTAATATTTTCCATAGTTTATAATTTATTAGAAAAACAAAAAAAAATGTGCAATAATTGTTATTGCATATTTTGAAGAATTTTGTTGAAATATGGACAAGATATTTAAAGTTGGTAAAACAGTAGAATTTGTAGAAAGACTATAAATTTATAAAATTCTTCAAAATATGCAATAATTTTTATTTACTTTTTTTAACAATTTTATTTTTGTCTTTCGAATAAATTCTAAACTATGGAAAATATTAAAAAAATATTTTAATAAAAGTTATTTGTTTTTGAAAGAGCTATCAAACCATACCAAAAGCG
The DNA here is from genome assembly GCA_963971135.1 of Stenus bimaculatus. Classification (NCBI taxonomy): domain Eukaryota; kingdom Metazoa; phylum Arthropoda; class Insecta; order Coleoptera; family Staphylinidae; genus Stenus; species Stenus bimaculatus. The sequence continues at coordinate 46,645,879 of OZ020180.1, forward strand.
ACCTATGTTGCCATTTAAAAATCAAAGTTACCTCCGGTTCCGGATAGTTCCGGGTTGTACCGGAAAAAAATAAGGTCACCAATGGATTCTTTAGGTTCACTTTGGTAATTGAGTTTTTTATTTTAGTGATATGTGATTACGCGTTTTCGAGATATATGGGTGGCGCGGGTGGTCTGAATCACCCTGTATAGTCTTGTGGCTACCAAATTCTTCTTTATTTGTTTTTGTAAGTCAAACCAAATATTCATACGGCAGCAGTAAAACGTTCGGTTAGCGGCCTTTTGAAAAATCCTAAAAGAGTATAGTTTTTTGTTTTAAGAGCATCTTCCTAGACGCCCGCGATAAATTTTCCGTTGGAGATAATAACAAGGAATAGAAAATCCATCCCACTTTTCTGGAGCTTCTTTGCAAATTATTCACAAATAACTGACAATTAATGCGAATCCATAGAGGGCGCGCGAGTTTGGGAGGAATAATTGTGATAAATCATGAAATCGAGCATTAGTAGCCCAGAAAAAACTCAAGTTTGCTTCGTTAGATTTTCAATTTTTTTTCAGATTTATAATCTTAATTAATTAGGCTACAACTTAACCGATAGTCACCTTCTGCAACCTAACACAAAATTAATTAGAGGGGTCCAAAGTTAAGGTACTTTTAGGTCAATATATTTTTTTTTGTAGATTCTCCAATTTTTTTTCCTTCCCCTGGGAGGTATAGAAATGACTTCTAAATCGTCTACAAAAAAAATTATACAAAAATCTTTTTCGTACTAGCCTATTTTTCTGGGGTACTAAACCACTATATTTTCTGTTTAGGAAGATGCTCTTAAGGATATTTTAAAATAGCGCTCTACAAATTTCTTAAAATTTTACTTAATTTTTAGAGCGCTTAAAACAAACGACTACCGCTAAGCGAACGTTTGTTTTGAAGACATCTTTTTTCCACCAGGGTAGCTAAATATTTATAATCCCACAAAATCTTTCCCCTCAGCAATTAGATGATTTTTAAAAGATGACAACGTCTTTCCCCTAGGCGTGGTTTACGAAAATGTATCTTATCGAAAATTAATAGTATATTGTTTTATTAGGAGGTAAAGTGACACTTTTCAGTGGCGAGTTCGCAAAGTTTGAAGCACGAGACGCGTAGCGTCGATTCCTCCAATTTTGCGAACGAGGTACTGAAAAGCACTTTAGCTCCGAATAAAACATGCTATTTTTTCTTCAAACGTCTATTTAAAATTAAAATAATTAATATTTTCACTTTAGATGCTTGCATGATACAAATGATTTAAAAGATCAGGGTAGGCGGCGTAAACGTCAAAGGACGATATCTTGTTCGATTATTTCCGATTTATTGGTGTTTACTTGACAATTCCATTAAATATGTTTACATTTTCTATGATAATGGTTGAAACAACATAACTTCATTTTTTCAGAAATTCATTTTGCAAACATGATTTCTATTTTTATTCACGATTTTGAAATATAAATTTAGAATTCTATTTTTTTATTAAAAGAAGGTGTTTTTTTGCAAATCAAATTCAAATTATTTTACGGCCGGCAGAAAAAGTACTTTAACAGCCTAGGCATTAAAATACATGTTTAACCTTTTGTATTGAAGCATATAATGACATGTTTTACTGACGTTTGAAGAAAAAATAAATTATTTGATTTTTACATAGGTGTCTACTTCAAATTGAAGTAATTTTTGTATAAACATAAAAATGGTTGCCTGTGTAGAATTTTTGCTGTACATTTTTTTTCATTGCACCTGCATTTAATTAAACCATTTTGAAGATCCCGGAGAGGATAAAAGTGCACCATCGAAAACCAATAATGTTTTTTCACGTTTACTTTTAATAAATTTAACTTCAATTTTCATACAAACACAACTTACTGAATGATTGGATTTTCTTATAATGAAACAAGTTACTACACCATATTCAATAAGGACGAAGAATTTTCTTAATCCTTTTCTACCTGCTCCAGGGCGCTGGGGGAAAAATGTTGTTGTGATTGCAACTTAAACGTCAGGTTGTAAATCTAGGGGAAAAATTATATTTCCGTTTTTTTTTGTAAAGAACCCGTTTTACTGCTGCCGAATGAGTATTTGGTTTGACTAGCAAAAACAAAAAAATTGTAGCAACAAGACTCTACGGTGCACAAAAAAAGAAATTTTAAAATAGCACCAATTTAAAATTTTTTTATGTGTATTCAGTTGTTACAACATCGTGTACTAGGAGTATAAGCTTGTGCACAGCAGTATTACTTGAACATTTTTAGCTGAAATATTTTTTTTTGTTCTAGAAATATTATTTTATGTTTTAGAGTTTGGAAATTTCAGCGTGTTGTAACTTTTAAATAAAAAAACAAAGACCTAGAGCCAAAGTGTTTTTTAGTCTTAGTTGAACCTAGTTTACTCTCTCCCAAAATTTGTGCATAACGATAAGTGACCCCTCGTATAGTCTTTAGGATTATCGGAATCTTTTTGATCGACTCTGTGCGAATATAAAAAAAATCCTTAAGTAAATATAGAGATTAAGCTTCGGAATTATAATTACATCGTTGTATACAATTGGTTTCGGAAAAATAATTTCAAGAACACGCAAACCAAAAAAATACGATCACCCTGCACAATAAAATTCAAATTTTTAAAGTTTCGCTTTATCTAATTTGTTTTCTAAAGCATAGGGAAGAACACATAGGTTATAACGTCATTTGTAAAAATTATTGCTTTAATTTTGACGAATAAAGGCAATTTCAAGTAATACATTTTTTTGGAAAAACAAGTACATATTATTAAAGTTGGACATTTTTCAGGTTTTGTGTGTTTAAAGTTCCGAATAGAATAATTGATTTTCAATAGCTTAAAAGTACGTACATACATACATATTTTAATCAACCTTATTATATTTTTTTATACAGGGTGGCCCAACTAAAAGTTCCCAACCAGGTTATTTTGGAAACAAGCAATTTTTGAAAAAAAAACATCAACTGGTCAATTTTTATTTAGTGGAGGGTCAATTTAATGATAACGCAAACAATGTGGGGAACTAATCCATCAAAATTGTCTAAACAGGTGTTTTTTTTCTAATTTAAAGCATGATTTTGTTAAAAGTAAAAATAAAAATAAATACAATCGTTCGTTGCTCCCTACCAAATAAAAATTAACCGGTTTCAGGTTTTTTCTACAAAAATTACTTGTTTTTAATAATGATAACCTGGATGAGAATTTTTATTTGGGCGGCCTTTTGAAAAATCACACTCTATAAACTTTTTTATGTCCACAATTAAAATTGTTCGATAAGAAAGATGGTTCTTTTACCGGGTGGCCCAGATTTAACTTCCCAGGAAATATCTAAGTTATTTGAAGAGATAAAAGTATAAATCAAAAATTGCTTTGAACGGCAGCACTTATACCTCATAAATTCATTCTAAAAAAATATTGGCATTCACCACTCTTAAGACGCCATTATCAATTTTTTTTCTTTAATGGGACACCCTATTTTTTATAATTGATATTGCATCTACAATATTGATCGAAGTATGTATTATGCAAAATTATTTATTTAGTTTTTTTAACAAAATTTGAAATTTACAGTCAGGTTTAGTTAGATTAGGTTAAGTTAAGTTAGTTTAGATTTAAAAAAATTTCTTAAAAACAACTACATAAACAAATTAGAAAAACTTGTGATGTATTTTCTTTAAGTCCAACTTTATTATTTATACTTTTTGTATAAAATAAATTAAGCATGCATTTTTTGAAAAAAATCATCAACTGGTCAATTTATATAATATATAATTTTTTTTATCATTGTTGGTGTTTGAAAATGTAGGTATTTTAATGTTTTTGAAGTTATTTTTAAATATTTTAATGTGCTTGACAATATCAATGTGCTCAACCTTGTTAATGTACGCTGTGTTTCTAATTTTTAATGTTTGTAACATGTATTTTTATGTAATTCAATGTTGGCAAAATTAAGTTTTAATTTTGTAATTATTTATTGTAGCTCTGAAGAAGAAATTAAAATAAATTTCGAAACTAGTAAGCAAATCTACGTAGTATTTTTCTAATTATCCAGTCCTAAAACCCTAAAATTTAACCAGCAATTACAATCCGAAGGACGTAAAGCGTTAAAATATATATACCGGGTGGAAATGAAAGTAGGGCCACCCCTGGCATTTCTTTATTTATGGAAATAAAAAATTATAATATTAGTATATTATATGATCTAAGAAAACAAATCTTATGGATCGAATAAATTTTTAATTTTACTTCCGGTTTATCAGGAAATGGCATCCACTTTCTTATTTTAAATATAACCCCCTAATTTTTTCTGCGTAAAATCAAAAATTGGTTAATTTTAAGTATGTTTATGACAAAAAAATATTTTTTTTCAAAACTTTAAGAAAAAAATTTGAATTTTTTTTTGGTAAAAAATTTGAGCAAAACCTACAAAAACTATTTTTAAACATACATATGGGATATCACAGTAACCGGAAAAAAACCCTCTATTTAATTAGGTGGTGGCCCTTATATCATCCCATTTAAAAAAGTAAAGATATTTCCAAAAAACGCTTCTTGAAAATTAAAAAAAATAATATCTCAAGAACGGTGAAATTAATTTTATAAATTACAATTTATTTTACGTATTTGTATTATTTAAAAATAGTTTTTGTAGGTTTTACTCAAATTTTTTACCAAAAAAAAATTCAACATTTTTTCTTAAAGTTTTGAATAAAATTTTTTTTGTCATAAACATACTTAAAACTAACCAATGTTTGATTTTACGTAGAAAAAATCATGGGGTTACATTTAAAATAAGAAAGTGGGTGCCATTTCCTGATAAACCGGAAGTAAAATGAAAGATTTATTCGATCCATAAAATTTGTTTTCTTAGATCATATAAGATACTAAAATTCTAATTTTTTATTTTCATAAATAAAGAAATGCCAGGGGTGGCCCTAGTTTCATTTCCACCCGGTATATACATGTCACTATTATCTTGACAATAAAGATTCTTTAAATACCTGAAGATGGGATATAATTATCCCGAAATCGATAGTTTTTAATTTATTTTATACAAAAAGTATAAATAATAAAGTTGGACTTAAAGAAAATACATCACAAGTTTTTCTAATTTATTGAAGCAGTCCAAATATTTGTGTTATCCTTTAATTTATTTAACTAAATAAACAATTTTGCATACTACTTCGATCAATATTTTAATTTTTTTTATACACAAAATGTACTTAAAATACTAAGTGTAGCATATCACTGTTTCTAGAATAAATTGTAGATGCAATATCAATTATAAAAATTAGGGTGTCCCATTAAAGAAAAAAAAATTGATGATGGCGTCCTAATAATTCTTTTAGAATGAATTTATGAGCTATAAGTGCTGGCGTTCAAAGCACTTTTTGATTTACACTTTTATCTCTTCAAATAACTGAGATATTTCCTGGGAAGGAAAATCTGGGCCACCCTGTATATTAAAACAAAAACATTTTAAAATAATTTTCCTTGTTTCATAAGTATTAAGAGAAACGATTAACTTTATTTTACAGATATGACACACACACCATGACAAAATGATTTTTTCTCAGTTTGACATGATCAACGATCCATGTTTCATTTATAATCTTCAAAAGGTACCACTTAGAAGATTATCAATGATATTATTATTTAATTATTTACCTATTTTTGCTTGTGTTAACGAAAATTACTCATAACTTAAAAAATAATAGCACAAAAGTTTTAGAAACAATCTTAAAATAATTCGAAGGACATGCTTGCTCTACAGGGTGTCTTACGGAACTGGATGGGTATTTGTTTTTATTTGAGATAGAAGATCGGGACAAAGTGCTAATCTTTGGTTCAAGTGTGAAAACATTCAGCCTTAATTATCAAGCAGATGCTAATTAAGGCTAAACTAACCAATGATGTTTTATCAAATTACAATGAATATTAGATTCGAATTTTATATATATATTTGATCGTATATTAATAATTCGTTGGTAAAAAATTTTAATTTCGTATCGTTTCCGCGGAATCTTAAAAAACAAGAAAATGCAATTTTCAAAACATAACTTCGTTATTTTAGGTCGGATCAAAACTGATTTTTGAAATTATCCATTTCTTTCAGGTTGTGTGACTCACCCTTACCATGTACAGAGTGATTTTTAAGGGGTCTACCCCAAAAGGCCGAATTCCTAAAGGCGAAAGGGACAAAAGGCCGAACGACAAAAGGTCGACTAGGACAAATGGCCGAATTAAACAAATGGCCGACGTAGACAAAATGGCCGACAAAAATAAAAGGCTGAAAAATTTTTATGCGCAGATTTTATTTGGTCCGGGTCTTTTGCTCAGTTTAATGCGGATAGCTATTTGTTTATTTTATGAATATAAAATTAATATTATACATGAAATTAATTAAGAAATTATTTGTCTTATTTACCGTTCTTATATGTCTACTGAACGGCTTTTTAAAAATTCAGTTTTTCTTTCAAATTAATTATTTGAGATTAGATCCACCGGTCAATCAATCTGTTGAACGCCGGCCATATTTACTTGGCGAGAAAGATGAACAATTTAATTTTTTTACTTTTTCAAATCAAAATAATTTATTGCGATGATTTGGATAATATTAATAATTTGAAGAAATAAATATAATTCCTTTTATCCAACTTTATTTAAAATAAAGTTGGATATAAGGATCATAGCGCACGCAATGTTCGATTTCATAATTTTTCACAGTTTTTCCTCCTAAACTCTCGGACCCTCTAGCGATTCGCATTAATTATTTATTGGTGATTCGCTTATAATTTGCAAAGAAGCTCCAAAAAAGCGAGATGGATTTTCTATTCCCTGTTATTATCTCTGACGAAAAATTTATCGCGGGCTTCTTGGAAGATGCTCTTAATATGATTTGTTTATTGTATTTATTTATAAAGTAAGGAATTAAAATGGCAAACTTGAGGCACCTTATTAAAAATGTAGAAAATAAAGAGCTATAAATGAAATGCTGGAACATGTAATATAAAGAAAGTACCTTACAAGAAAAAATATTTCCTTGTAGAAATCTTTAAGTTAGTAAATATTAGTTTAATGAATTTGAATTTTAATGGGCCCAAATTTTTATTTGCCGGTAATTATTTTCCTCAATTTGCCACATTCTTCTAAATTAGTATGATTTTTGAATTATTCAAGAAATTACCATTGAAGATGAAACTGATAACAACATATGAAACCTTTTATTATTGTTTAAAATCACTGCCACAGAAACACTCTTCATTTCTACCAATATGGATACATTGATCCTAATTTAGAAAGATGGAAATTGTTGTCTCAATTACTTCACTTCACCTGTTACATTTCCCGAATTTGCATTCATGTGAACTAGAATTTAGAGCACGTAAAAAAGAACAATTGGGATAATTTAAAAGAACAAAAAACAATTATATTAGTATGCACCTCTTATCAAAGCAGAGAGAATCGATCTTTGAATCGAGTGAAGCGTTTACGAAACTCGCTGATTGTTGCGTAAGTTTACCTTCAAGTCGGCACGAAGGAATGTCCCATCATTTCAACTACAACATTTCCACGCTATTTTTACATCCAAACAGATAAAACGCGAAATATACACTTTATTTTTAATTGGAAGCGAAAATTGCTAGATTTTATCTTAAATAAATTAATTAAATGATACTTAAACAATACCAGGTAAAAAGAGCTGTTTAAAACTTTAATTAAGTAATTAATTTTAATGAATATTTATTTTTTATCTTTTAAATTTGTTTCGTGTATAGGAAAATTATTATAAAATACCGGATGATTCTTTTGCTTACACAATTTCTTTTATACTCCTACAAAGAGTAAAACGTTTTTACTAATTTAAAATAAAATTACCATATTTTCAATCGTTGAAACTTTTTCTTTAAAATTATTCAGTGTAATTTCATATGTACATACAGCTTTGATAAAAATTATTAGGCACCCTATAAAACTCAACTTATTCATATTATGTATGTATTTTGAATGGAAATCCAACTTGCAATTACCATTCTTATTTTGTCGTAAAAAGATGTCCCCCTGAAGGTAAAAATCGACCTGTCACAGCATTTTTACAATTAATTATTTTTTTACGAGTTATTTAGGGTGGCTCCTTTTAAATGGAACACCCTGTATGTATTGATAAAAAAATAAATCATTCTCAGAAAGAGTTAATTTTAATATACCTACCCTGAATTTTTTGAAACATACTATTTACCAGGCCTTTTGCAATCATTAGCACTTATTATTTCCCACTCTTTTAAAGCATTTTTTAGACCTACTTTTGAAATTATACTGTACTCACAAGTCTTACGCTTTAGTATATTACAAACCTGTTTAATTGGATTGAAATCTGGTCACTGAGCTGGCCAATCAACTACAACAAAACTATTCTTTTTATTATAGCATCTGGATGTGGACTATTGTGGAAATAAGCATTATTATTTTTAAGTATTACATTTTCTAGATTTGTGTCTCCACAAATTCGGGATAATGATGGCTTTACCACTGATACCAACACGGATATACAGGGTGGTGATAAAGTTTGGAACCAAGGTCATAACTTCCGTAAAAATTTTTTTTGTAAAAATCGCTCGGACAGGTCAATTTTTGTTTTAAAAATGCCATCTTTTGGAATGACAAAAATATTCATGACGTCACTGATAACTTCACTATGACGTCATCATCAATTTTTTTAAATGGAAACCCCTACTTTTTTTACACGTTTTTCATAGACCTTTTTATCATATTAATGATCACATAAAAATATTTAAAAAAATTTCAACCATTTTTGAAAAAAAAAAAAAAATTATTAATTCTCAATGAAAATATGGCAAGAAAAATAAATTAAACCAATTTTTAGTTTAAAAATAACAAATGATTATTAAAAATATTCGAATTGTTCTTCTTTACACAATTGGAATTTTCTTAAAACTAATTTTAAATAACTTTTAATGAAAAAGGTAATTAAAATAAAATGTTTGAGTAATAATAAACTTTAAATAAAATTGTAATTTATTATAAATTTGAAAAAGCTTTTGATATTCAAAATTTATTGAAATAAAAATTGCCTTTATAAAAGTGCTTTTTAGTTGACGTTATTTTGTATGGCAAATAAAATTTTAAATCCATTTACCAATGCTAGAATAGCTTACTTCGTTTGTTTAATAATAATCAACAATTATTAAGTTTTGCGAAATTAAAAACGCGAACGCGAAAGAATCGAAATTTTAATTATGGTAGGATACGGCGATAGAAAAAGAACCCATGGGGAAGCTTGTGCTTTGTTTAATGAGCAATATCCAAATAGACCGCAAATCTCAAGATCTACAGTAAGTAAGTTAGTTACCAAATTTGCAGAAACAGGATCTGTAGAAGAAACCAAATTAAATTTATTACTTGCGATTGAAGAAAATCCCAATATTTCAACAAGAGATATTTCAAGAAATAATAATGTGGATCATTCCTATGTCGCAAAATTATTAAAAAAGGAAAAGTATCACCCATACAAAATAAAACTCATACAAGAGTTAAATGAAGATGATCCCGATCGCCGACTGCAATTTTGTGAAGAAATGATGGCGCGATGTGATCAAAATCCAAATTTTTTAAGTATTATAATTTTCTCCGATGAAGCTACCTTTCAATTGAATGGATCAGTGAATCGACATAATTGTAGGTATTGGTCACAGGAAAATCCTCATTGGCCCGTAGAACGTAGAATCCCATAGTCAAAGACAGGGAAAGTTAAATGTATGGGTGGGAATGATTGGCAGGCGTTTTATAGGATCTTACTTTTTTAATGAAAACCTTACTGCCGAAAGATACTTGAATTTTTTGCGGACTGATTTGCTACCTGTTTTACTTCGTATTTTCCCCAATTATGAAAATCGCAACATTCCTAACCAAAACATTTGGTTTCAACAAGATGGGGCTCCTCCACACTTTGGCAGGGCGGTGCGAGAATTCCTTAAGACCACGTTTCCCAACAAATGGATAGGTCGGAGGGGACCAATTGAGTGGCCTCCGCGATCTCCCGACCTAACGCCCTTAGATTTTTTTTGTGGGGACATTTAAAATCAAAAGTTTATTTCAATAGACCTAATAATTTACAAGAATTGGAGCTTAGAGTTAGGACGGAATTGCAACAAATTGACGAAGAAGCTATTAACAATAGTATTCAGAGTGTCTACACTCGAATGGGACAATGCCAAATGGTCAATGGGGAACAATTTGAACATTTTCGTTAAAATTTGTTACTTGTAAATTAAAAATTTACTTTTTATTTGTAATATTTTCATTGAGAATTAATAATTTTTCTTTTGAGTAAATTTATTTTTTTTTTCAAAAATGTTTGAAATATTTTTAAATATTTTTATGTGATCATTAATATGATAAAAAGGTCTATGAAAAATGTGTAAAAAAAAGTAGGGGTTTCCATTTAAAAAAATTGATGGTGACGTTATACTGAAGTTATCAGTGACGCCATGAATATTTTTTTCATTCCAAAAAATGGCATTTTTAAAACAAAAATTGACCTGTCCGAGCGATTTTTACAAAAAAAATTTTTACGGAAGTAATGACCTTGGTTCCAAACTTTATCACCACCCTGTATACTTATCTATGTTCATGCGACCCTAGCAAATAAACATTTCTTCGACACCATCAGAAGCCATTCATGCTCATGCTCACTTGATATTACTACCTACACCGTATTTGACTGTAAGTACCAAACACTTAAGGCCCTTTCACGTACAGTCGAAACGCAAGCTACTAGACGCACAGAAACCGCAAGTTCCATGTAATATGTAATCAATTGAGAGCGTTCACGTAGCAATCCGTAAAACGCAGCATTTGATTACATGGAACCTGCGTTTTCTGCGCGGTTCGCAACTTGCGTCTCGGCTGTACGTGAAAGGGCCTTTAGGAGTTTTAAACACCTGCAGATGTAAAAAATATTCATTCTAACAGTGGTGTCTACTTAGTAAACGGTATATTGGATCATACAATAATAGTAACAATAGTATTGTATATTTAAACCTAAAAAGTCTGTGCTGGGACTCTGATCAATCGAAAAGTTTTAGTCGAATCGCTTAAAGACGATTCGATGAGATTTGATCGAGACGTAAGTTTGCTACTCTCATAAATAGAGAGAAGAAATCGAATCGTAATCGGAAGCGTTCGGGTTTTTGGTTAGAATCGACTGATATTCTGTTACACTTTATGGAACGTAACATGCAAATAATTACTTTCCTTTTCTAATTCGATGAGAGAAAATGAGACAGAAGAATCACATAAAACATAACCTAAAAAAGTTTAGCATCAACAAAAATAATAAAAATAAATTAAATAAAAGTAAGTAATACCTATGTAATAATAATATTAATTATTTTTTTTTCATATAAATCACAAAAAAAATAAGTTTATCAAATAAGCAATTACAAATCAATACAATACATCTATTATTTACATAATAATTTACTGCAATAAAATATATTTTTTTGCATTTGTAGATGTTTCCACATTTAAGGCCACTCAATATAGATCATAATGATGAAGAAAGAGAGGTGCGAAGGCAATTTTTGTTAGAAAGAAGGCTAATGCGAGATGCCACTTATCCATTTGGGCTAACGGAGGACCATTTTATTCAACTATTTAGATTGAATAAAGACATGGTTCGGTTTCTTATAGCTGAAATTTCACCTTTTATGCATCATTCCTCAAACTATAATGCCATAAACCCAATAATACAAATTTTCGCAGCATTATCGTTTTATGCGACTGGTACGTATCAAAGGGTAATAGGACAGTCGTTTCACTTATCACTTAGTCAGCAATCTGTTAGCAGAAGTGTGAATATTGTAACTAACTTGATAGTGCAGCACCTTTCAGAAAGATTAATTAGTTTTCCGGTTACAAATTATAAAAAAAATGGAATCAAAAGAGTTTTTATGGAAAAGACTCATTTTCCGGGTGTAATTGGTGCAATAGATTGTACTCATATTGCGATTATTGCACCATCTGTTGAGGAACATAATTATTTTAATCGAAAGGGCTACCACTCCAAAAATGTGCAGATTGTAAGTAGAATGAACTGAATAGTTTAATTATTATGGTACATCATAAAAATAATTTTTAGATTTGTGATTACAATTTAGAAATTCTAAATATAAATGCCCGTTATCCTGGATCATGTCATGATGCCTTTATTTGGAGAAATTCCATTATACAAGAACAACTTCAGCGCTGTTTTAACGCAGGTGATAAAAATTCATGGTTGCTGGGTGACTCCGGATATCCTCAGCAACCGTGGTTGATGACCCCAATCGCAAATGCAATTGAAGATACACCTGAATTTCGATACAACCGGAGTCATGCGTCTGCAAGAAATTGTGTTGAGCGATGTAATGGTGTTTTAAAAGGTAGATTTCGCTGTTTACTAGGGGAAAGAAAATTAAGGTATGAACCTAGTAAAGCAGGTAATATCGCTGTGGCTTGTGCAATACTGCATAATTTATGCATAAAAGGAAATTTAAATTTTGAAATTAACTTGGGAGATAACAATGACAATCAACAAGATGTACCATTACAAAATGATAATAATATTGATGGTGTTGCAAGTCGCAGACTTGTAGTTGCTAGATATTTTTCTGACTAAATTTCTTTAAAATTATACCTATAAATTATTCATTTCCTTATTTCTGCTTTGTTAAAAGTTTAAAGATTTGTTTGTATTATATGATTATATATATATATGTTTATAATAAAAATTTGTAAAATTACAAAATATCTATTTTATTTTTATAATCACATTTACATCAATCATCATTTATAAAATAGTACAAAACAAAAATAGATCTCTTAAAAATCAAAACAATATAAATATATATTTCTAACAACAAAAAATATGAATATTCTAAAAAATAAATAAGAATTATTCTTAAAAATGCTAAATCACATTACTTATTTAAAATTAACTTGAATGTTGTAAAAAATAAGAGATCATAAAAATAAAATAATGTTCATGTATGAAAAACTATTTCACTAGATGATTAATAAAATCTAAACATGCGTTTCAGGTAGCAGGTAGTTTACACATTTTTAAAAAATAACAGTCACAACTAAAAAAACAAAAAGTTTCTCTTAAAAACAAAATAAACGTATTTTCACAAATAAAAAGTAATTCTTGAAAACAAAATAAAGAAATTCTAAAAACAATAAACAAATTGAGTCCCTTTGAACAAGGAAATAAAATAAAAGAGTTATTTTAAGCTTTTAAATCAAGGAAAAGATTGTTCCCTTTGAGAAGCTATAATTTCTAAAGCAGATGCCATTCTTCCAATATTAGCATTCATTGATTTTAATTCTGCCATCACTTCATTGTGCATTACTTGCACATTAGATGTTTCATTGCTAACTTTCTCACCTCTTTTTCTTTTTTTTTTAATATTTGTACTTGACATAGCATCAATCGGAATGGATGTGTCTTCCTGGATTGATGTATCTGCAACAGTAAAGCTCCAATCCGAAACATAATCATGATCATCAATGAGACCATGTCTTTCCTCAACCAGAATATTTTCTAAGGGGAGGAGCGGGACTTCCAGTGTATTCTCTTTATTATTTTCTGCTGGAGCTTGTCTTTTGAGTCCTGCAATCAAAATTTAAATTAATATGAAATTGTCACTTTCAAAAGTAGTTACCCACAAACAATGAAACAATTGACTAGAAACACCAATATTTTTAAAAACATGTTAGGTACCTTTTTCAGATGTGGTGTTGTCTCCATAAGTCGCAGTTCTTCCCATTATCTGGAGAAGTCTTTCTTCTAAGTTTGTTAAGGCCAAATTTAATGCCGGCCCCCCTCCTGTTTGGGTCTGGTGTTTATTTATTTTTGAAGCCTTCTGTTTCGTATTTGATTTCCAATCGATAATTGTTTTTTTCCACGAATCCACACTTTTCGAACCGTGCCCCAAAGCGTTTAGCGCGGAACACATCTCTCCCCATAACTTTATATTCGCCTCTTTTCCCTGAAGATGAGATGCAAATTTGTTTGTTATAATTTCTGGGTGTTTTTCAGAATATTCTAAAATCAATTCCCAGTGGTCGCTGGTCCCCCGCACTCTATGTTTCTTTTCCATTCTGTAACGTAACATATTTTAAAATTGGAATTCTGTATAGGTTAAAGGTAATATTATTTTTACTCCAACTTTTAATTTTTGTGCATAATTTTATTCATCGAAAACTAATTACTAATTATACATATTAACATGTTCATTTCAATCAATTTTTATAAGGTGCTACAACCGTTTTAACACTTTATTCTTTCCATTTTAATGTAAATTTTACACCTATTAATTAGAAATAATAAATAAGCTTACCTTGTATTAATAAAGACGTTATTTATATTAATTCAATTGTAGGTTATCTTTGTAGTTTGAAATATCACTCACGTGTCACTGCGTCTCACTCAACTTAAAATGTCTCTTTCTTACTTACTGTGTTAAATGGAATACGACAACCTCAAATTTGCGTTTACAAACGATTCGATAGGGGAAAGTGCGGTGAAGGGATTCCAGTCGAAAAGTGTATCGGAGTACCAAACTTCGGTAAAAATCGTTTCGTTTCGATTCGATTGAGCATTTCGATTGATCAGAGTCCCAGCACTGGTTGTTCGTGGTGTTTTATTATTTCTACTCGACTCGCCTTTCTTACTCGCCTCACTGTTTACATTAGTCAAGTATATAGCTCGGGAATGGCGCGGTGATAAATCTTAAATCTATATGATTTGTCTAGTATCGCTTTAGAAGAAAATGAATTTTAGTCAGCCGAGTACATATGTCAAGTAAAGCACTTATTATTATGGTATATGCGATTGGATTTTAAAATTTTGCAGAAATAGCTTGATTTGCGAGTAAACTTATTTCCATCCCCCTTTTTTTATTTAATTGCATTTTTTAATTTTATTTATAGAAAAGCTTGTTTTTTAACTTTATTTATGACATGCCGTGAACAAAAATGTAAAATATGAAAAAAATATATTTAAAAAAAAACTTTAGTGTTCATTACTGGAACGCGCCCAATGTAGGCCGCCATTTATCTGATGTCATTGAAAAAAAATCAGGGTGTACACAATACGATAAAAAAAGAATTATATCGATATGTGGAATACTTTTTCTTTTATTGACCTTTCAAATCAGCAAGTTTCCCTGCCGCACCTTGTATGTACCCTGTGAAAAATGCGCAATGAGAAATTTGTTCAGAAAAATGCAAAAGAAAAAAGAAAAAAGAAACGCTTAGCATCTGAAGATGCAGAAGATGAAGAATGAAGACAAAGACCCCGTTGACGTATTAAATATTATACATAAATATTCTATACAAGATGCTTATCCAAATATATAAATAGCATTACGTATATTTTTGACATTACCGGTTAGTGCAACCCCTTGCAAACGTAGTTTCAGTAAATTGAAACTTATAAAAAAAAATTACACACAGTAATAGGCGCCCAAAAAGGCGCTTGCCTTAGGCGCGTAAAAACCTTGCTACGGCTCTGTACAATTTAAACATACAGTGAATTTAAATATATTTTGTCATTTTTCTGGTAGTTTAAGAGGCCATTATACTTTAAATGAGGAATTTAAATTTCGACTGATCCATTTTCAGTACAGCCAAATTCAAAGAGATGGCTTCTTGGATGGAAGTGTTCGTCTCCAGTGTAGCAGCAATTAGCCAACGAGAGACTGAGAGACGAGCGAGTGTGTCTTCATTGGCTAATTGTTGGTTTTGTAGAGCCCACTTTAGACGAGGTTTTTTGTTTATACTCTGATAACCTTGGTTTTTTTCTCGCGGTGCACCCCTTACTCCTTCAGGTCTGTTTCCTGTTTCTAGAAGTATTTTGTCGTTCGAGCACTGATCGGTCTTCTAATGTCTTTAGATGATGAAATGAAATGTCTCCAGGTCAATCTCCATCATTCAAAGGCGGCGTCTAGCGCCTTATGTCGGCGATTGGCCAGGAGGCAAATACATGTAGGGCTGATTGAAGAGCCCTGGATTAATGGGGGTCAACTCAAAGGACTCCCACAAAATATACATCGACTTGTTTATAGCGAGAGGTGTGAAATTCCAAGAGCAGTGCTAATGCTCAGGAATAACATTAATTTTGCACCTGTTACAGAGTTCCTCACTAGAGACCTGGCAGCGGCAGTCGTGGAGGCACTCATGGGCACAAGCAAGAGGCAGATTGTAATTGCCTCGGCTTATTTCCAAGGCGAAGCAACCAATCCACCCCCAGAGGAGGTTAAACGTCTCATCTCCTGCTGCCGAAGAGGGGGGGAAACACCTAATTCTGGATTGTGATGCCAATGCTCACCACACCATATGGGGGAGCACCGACATCAACAAAAGAGGTAAGGAACTCTTAGAATACGTTTGCGCTAACAATTTAGATATCGTTAACAAGGGTAATAAACCAACCTTTGTAAATGCGGTCCGAGAGGAGGTCCTTGACCTAACTCTTGCGACTACATTTATAGCACAATACGTCAAAAACTGGCGGGTTCTGGACTAACCATCAATGTCGGACCATCTCACGATCGAGTTTGACCTGGAGGCGACCATAGTACATAGTCTTTACTGTAGAGCTCCTAAAAGCACGAACTGGCCCCTCTTCGAAGAGCGTGTCAGGTCAGAGTTTGAAGTACTCCAGTACAACACTAGAACTATAGAGGAAGTAGAATCAGCCTCAGCTCACATGAGAAAAACACTTTTATCGGTTTTCGAAGATAGCTGTCCATTAAGGAAAAAGTTTTACTCCAGAGAGGTACCTTGGTGCTAGGAGTAACTTTAATAGGGCTAGAAAAACGGGCAACTGGGATGCCTATCACCTAACCCTAACCAATTACAACAATGAACTGAGGAAATCCAAGAGACAATCTTGGAAAACCTTTTGCGAAGGTATAAACCAACTTACCCCAGCAATCCGCTTGCAAAAAGTTCTTTCCAAAGACCACTCTACCACGAGATAGGTCTAATGATAGATTCAAATGGAAATTACACGAAAGACCAGTCTTGGCGTCTTACTACAGACCCACTTCCCGGGGTCAAAGGAGGTAACAAATAGCCAAATCGCTATTGATACTTCAGGAGACTCACCATACAGCTCTACTAGAGATAGTCGTACCGTGGCAGGAAAGATCTTCACCCTGAGCAAAGTGAAATAGATCTCAGAATTTAAGCCTTTCAAATCACTGGGCATGAACGGGATTATTCCTGCATTGCTGCAAAAGGGCATCGAACATATTGCCCCTTGCAAGCCATCTTTAAAGGTAGCTTTGCATTGGGGTACATCCCTCAATCATGGTGAGAGGCGAAGATAGTTTTCATACCAAATGCGGACAGGCGGCCCCCAGAGGAGCCGAAATCCTATCGCCCCATTAGCCTCACCTCCTTTCTCCTTAAAACAATGGAGAAAATGTTAGACAATCACATTATGCCTTACACTACCTGGTAGGGAGTGTAGAAAATGCACTTTCTTCCAGGGAAGTGGCGCTCGGACTGTTTGTAGATATAGAAGGTGCCTTTGATAACACCTCGTTCACATCCATAAGAAGGGCCGCCACAAGGAAAGGTATCGACCCCTCCACCATAAGATGGATTGAAGAGATGCTGGAGAGCTGGGTTGTTACGTTCTCTCTAGGTAGCGCCGAAGTGTTGGTGACCACGACAAAGGGTTGTTCCCAAGGGGAAGTATTATCACCCATGTTGTGGTCCACCGTCATGGAAGACCTTCTGGAGAGGCTGAACAGCAACGGCTATGATGCGCTCGGATATGCAGACGACTTAACAGTCATTATAAAAGGCAAACATGAAGGGACCTTATCTGCCCTGATGCAAAATGCCTTAAATATAATCAGCAACTGGTGCAAAGGGGAAGAACTAAACGTTCACCCAAGTAAGACCACCATCATTCCATTTACGAGGCGGAGGAAACTAAACCTACAAACGCCTAAACTAAATGGACAAAAAATCTACTTTTCCAATGAGACAAAATATCTCGGAGTTCTCTTAGATAGTAAGTTGTCTTGGAATCCACATGTCGACAAAACCATTTCCAAAGCTATGGCTGCCATATGCCGCAAACTCTTCGGAAAAACATGGCGACTCCAACCAAAGATGACCTACTGGTTATACATCACGGTGGTGAGACCCGTCGTCACATATGCCTCCTTGGTGTGGTGGACGAAAACGAAAGAAACTACCACGCAAAACAAGCTGCAGAAACTGCAGCGGTTAGCGTGCTTGGGAATCACAGGGGCTATGGGTACCATACCCTTGGCGGCCCTGGAGGTAATGCTGGACCTTTCTCCACTACATCTGCAGGTACAGAAGGAGAGCCTGCTAACTGCCTTAAGAATTTCCCAAAACAAATACCTTAAAAGTGGAAAGATTTTATTCACCTAGTAATATAATCTAATCTAATGTCTTTAGATGTGCCAGCACCGAGCTCAAAAAAAAATTTCTACCGATTTTTAATAGATTCAAGTTACAAATCTTCTCTATAACGTTGTGTAGCCTATAAACTGTAGGTATGCGTTTTCGGCCTGCTACATTTTTATTTGTGTGAACCCTGTGGTCTCCACAAATCGTTTAAGTAGGTAACTTACAGTTTACACCGCACAGTTTTGAGATTTTCCAAGATTTTGTAAAATCTGAACTTTTTTCGATATTTTCAGAAAAAAAATAATTAAATAATTACGACTCCTATAAATTGTAATCGTACACAAATTATTCTTTGTGCTTTAGTAGAGTCGGCCAGCAAATAGGAATTCCAACCTAACTGACATTGAATCAAATCAGATACGCATGCTGGGGAGTTGTATTATGTATTAGTAGTAGTAGTAGATACTGCAACCTTCCATCTAGTACTAGTAGTCCCTACTACAACCCTCCAGCTACTAGTAGTAGTCTCTACTAAAACTCTCCTGCGCGGGTAGGAAAATTCAGCGTCGTTTTGTTTCAATGTCAGTTGGGTTGGAACTCCTATTTGCTGGCAGGTCCTACTATTCAACTATACCTATATGGGAATACACAGAAGACCCAACTGTTTGAAAATCAGATAGTTTGGATCACTGTTGTGGGATTTGTCCATTGTTTAAAAAACTAAATAGTAAATAAAAATATTCGGTCTTATTTTAACTACCAGTCAAGATAACTTGCTATTTAAAGGGTGCAGGCCCCTTTGACCCATTGCGCTAAGGAGGTTGTAGCACCTGGGGCTATTTAAGATTTTCCAAATAGTCAGCGCCGGATCTAAGGTGGGGCAACTGTGGTAATTCACCGCAAGTAACAAGAGAAGGGGAACAGCTATTTTAATCCAAATGGAGAAAATTTTGATGTTTTTTTGTATATTTCATTTGTATTTATTTGATTACATTTTGGCCTTAAGGGACGCAAGTTAGAAATAAGCTTGTAGCATCAACGACCTTTATGGGCGCCAAAATCTCAATGGAATTTCGCTTATTTTTAATAGGACTAATTAGGCACTGGGGCCTCATATTTTTTTAGCCCAAGGCGCCTGAAAGTCTTAAAACGGCCCTGAAAGGGTGCCTAATCATTTTGGGCAGTATATTAAAAGAGTAAGTAAAAATTTAGTTTAACGAGTTAAAAGATGGGAACAAAATCAATGAACCGAAAATAACTTTTAATAATGACTTGGTGAAAAGAGTAACGGTTTAGGAAATCTCTTACATCACAAATTTCAGGTAAATACATTATTTTTGCTCTTCGGAAAAACAAATAAATTTACACCCAAATGCTCGATTTTTCAATCATAATTTTTTATGCACCCCATAAATATGATCGTTAATCGTTAATGATATAAGAATATACGCGTTAGATAATAAAATTGATTGATATTGAAATTATTTATCAATAAACAATTATTTATTATTTCACATACGGTGTTTATTTGCAATTACGCCAGCAAATAGGTTATAGTTTTGAGGTTAAAAACGTGAACGTGACGCGCGAGAAGGATGCGTAGAAAACGTGCCGTCGCCATATTTGGGTCAGTCATGGATCTGCAGTTAAAAAGGCGAAATAAAAAATTAAACATCTTCGGCCTTTCGGTCACTTCAATTAAAAACTCATTAGTCGTCGAATAGATGACATTTTATGAACACAAACAGTTCGTCTGCCCGCATCTCATTAAAATGTACCTGGAGAATAGAGTTGAAAGAGACGTTGGAGGTTAAAATAAACTGCATTCGTGCAAATTTGAATGAAAAATTAAGGTCGCAAGTGATGTGCTTAGATTTTAATGAGCAAATGATGATGCGTAAATCTCGAGGGATTTTCATCTTAGAAGGTTTATTGTTATGGTTTTAATTATTGGTGTTATTAAAGTGGATCAGGGTGAAACTGGCCATTCATTAAATGGTATACACAAATACTAAAGTTTTGTCATACATCTTAATTTTTATTAATGATATTTAAAGTTTCGGCCTGCAGGAGAATAAAATGTTCAAATTAGACTAAAATTAATCAGAAGGAAGTAGAGAAGTTCCAGTTTTTTTAAATCACTAATACAGAAACCACTAAATAAAGTCCATTGTATTTACTTTCATTACTGTAGTGTTAATAAAATTAAAGTTGAGGTTTTATAAAAAAAACACTTAATAATTATGGTATATTGAGTAATCGGTCGTGTCCAGTAAGAAGAGCCGTTATTTTGACAGGTGTTTAGTATGATCTCATGGAGGTATATTGAAAATGCAAGCTACAAATAAAGAAGATCATGCACGCAAATCAAGGTCTTACAAGTGTGTACATGCAATTAATTTGCGGTTGGTGGTATTTTAAGGTCTTTTCTAATCGTTTTTTTAATGAACTTAATTTTAGCAATTAGATCATTAATTTAAATTTATAATGTTAGTTTTTAATTCAGGACTATTTTTAGGTATTTGATTCATGTTTTAATTTACATTCACACTGTGAAGAAGGAAGAAACCACGCAAAAACAACTATGATTTAAATAATTTTTAGTACACATTAAAGCAGTACTTCCCATATTAAATAATTAATTTTTCTTTAAACGTCAGTAAAGTACCGTCTTCTGTTCTTCTGTGACATTTGACAGGTTTTAAAGTGACACTTTTTATGTTCGTTGACTTGTTCTGCCTAAGAGTAGAAATTACTAAGCACTGACAAGGAATAAAAGAGCGGAGTAGAAATGAATTTTAGGCAACCCAATATACACTAACATTGTATTGTGTGTTGTATGTGAATTAAATGTAAAATTGTAAAATTATTTATTATATCACTATTTTAAAATGCTACATGCTCGCCACAAAAAGTAAAGTACTTCTTTTACACCTAATAAAACAATAAACTATTATTTCAATGTTTTAGACACCCTGTATAAAAATTCTTAAATCAGGTCTCTGTCGTAGCCAATGGGAGTACATGGCGAATTTATAAATACATTTTTATTTCCGTCAATTATTTGATTGAAATTAGTTTTTTGATTTTTTTAGTAACTTATATGGTGTTTGAATAAATCCTGAAAATTGATTATTATAAATAAATTGCTTCCGAAGCACATACAAGGTGGGGCAAAGAAAATAAAAAGAATTTTAAGTTAGTAAATTTAAACTTTTGAATAAACGCTTGTAGTAAAGTTTAGTTTGAAGAGTGACATTTTTTGGAATAGATTTGAAACAAAAGTCTGTTCATTCCCGGGCGCTAGGCACATAGCCTCCAAATGTTTAAGTTGCATAATGGGGTAATGTTTACGCCAAGTAACATACAAAAAACTGAAGTTAAATTGATCCATTTGTTTTAAAGTTATTCAAAATTTAAAATGAAAAACTTAACAAGTTAAATTTTAAAAATGGAACTAAACATATTACAATTTAAATATCTTTAAAATAAAATTATGTTTTTCGTATGTTACTCGAGGTCTTTCCAATGATGTATTATACAATTTTAAATTATAAGGGTTGTTTTCATACAGCGTGATTCACATTTATGTGAAAATCTCTCGGATGGTGATTCCTTAGATAAAAATAAGAAAAAAAGTTCATATAAACTAGGGCTCTCAGATTGTTGATTCACCAAACCGGGACATTTTGCAAAAAAAAACGTATTAGTTTTGTATCATTTATTAACGTTAAATCAATATAAAATTCATTTTATCAAAATAAAGTTCATTCTTTGGTAAGTAACAATTCAAAATTCAAATGTCAAATATATTCTTTGTGTAAAATAAAATACATTCTTTTGTATAATTAAAATAAATTCTTTGTTATATACAAAAATAAATAGATAAATAAAATACATTCTTTAGGTTTTCGGTACTCACTAACTCACTTTACAAGTATTTTTGATTTAGCCGATTTTAATAGTCTTTGTTTTTTAAAATGTAGTCGAACATTTCATTGCATTTCAAATCAAAATTTACAAGACACTATAAAATAGGGTATTTGACAATTTTTTACAAAGTAGTTTAAATGCTACAGATGCACCTAATAATTACTAAAAAAATATCAAAACATTTTTTTCGACGATCCGCTTAATATAATTTGATATTTAAAATTTAAATTAAAATATTCCCGCCAAAACGCTCACGATCGACGCACCCACTCCGTGACGTCACAAGCTACTAGTGTCAAGAATCGTCACCCTATTTTTGCAGTTTATACCAATTTTTATAAGTTTTTATTCACAAACATGAATTTTAAATCGAAGAAACTCTACAAAATACTCAGAAAAATTGCCAAAAAATACCGTTAAAGACAGGCTGAATTTTATGTTTACTATCTTGTGACGTCACTCGCAGATTCGTGCAGTTTCGTGCGTTTATGGTCACGTGACAAAATATCCCAATTTAGCTATTTAATTTTAACAAATTAACCAGGAGTTTAACAAATTTTATCAATAAAAAACTGATTTTCGGTATTATTGTAAACTAAAGTATTATTTTAAGTATAAATATCCATGTTTTGCGACCACAGTCAAATACCCTATTGCCTCCACTGTATCCGAAGACAATGAGTTGCGCTCGTCACTCCATTGAATTCCATTAGCGAAAAAATTCGCTCTACATTAGCGTTGTGGCCTGGAATAGAGAAGACATATTCACAAATTTGTAAAATATCTGAATACTGCTCCGTAAATTCTTTGTCCATTTTAGATAAAACAGTTGCCCACTTTTGAGAAGCGCACTTAGACTTCCAATCTTCATTTTCTTTGATTTCTTTTTCAACAATTTGCACTGTTGAAATTTGATCGAACAACTGATTTTCATTAATGTCGATTTTCTTATCATTTTCGAAATAATCTAATGTAGATTTTAGATTTGTCCATTCTAGAATTTCTTTTAAAATCATCCATGAAAATATACTCAAATGTTCTAGGGGTTTTATCCATTTATTTAAATATTCAGTAAATGTTTCATAGAAATTGCACATTTCCATATTAAATTTATTAATTTCACATTTAGTAAGTAGTCCCGAGGCTTCATGTTCTTTCAAGGTCGTTTCCACTCTTCTTGGTAGAAAAATCTGTTTCTTCCGTTCTTTAAATAAAGCTGCTGTTTCTTTCAATACAGTGAAAACTTCTATTACTGATTTGTTTTTCCCTTCAATTTTTAATATTTTAATTTTAACCGATTCTGCCTGGCTTTGAACAAACAGAAAGTATGCTTCACTCAATGGGTCATTGAAAAAATTTAGTAATAATTTTGGTGTTTTTTTTTCTGATAAGAAAAATGACTTAAGTCCATCAAAAATCTTTAAAATTCTTTCAACTGATGGCAATAGAGAAAGCCACCTACTTTTCGAATAAGATAACAGTTTTTGGTATTCAATCGAAACAAAGTCGCAAAATTCTTTTAGACGTTCAGTTCTAACAGTATATATAGAAAAGTAATGACACTTACGTCACAAGATAGGTGATCAGAAGCAGTCTGCATCGTATTATGAAGAATGTGGGCTGGACAACCAATACCTTCTAATTGGGGTCCCATTTCCAATTTTAATCGGTTAAAAACATTATTTGTTCCTGCCCTGGAAAGTCCACCAAAATTTACATCTGCATTGTCACCACTAAAGGCTACACATTTTTTTAAATCTACATTATAGTCCTTTAAAGACTGAATGCAAAAATCTGCCACGATCTCCGATGTTTCACCTTTTAAATTTCCTAGTTTCAATAATTTTATGTTAGTTTTTGATGCATTGAAGTACTGAAGAACCAATGGAAAAATTTTCTCGGCCTTATGGTTGCTTGCGTCTGTACTTACACTATAAAACTTACAGTTTTGAATTTCCTGAAGAAAGCAGGAAATTGAATGTGGTGATAGAACTTTAGTGATAATGCGAGTTGTTTTTGTGGCAGCAGATGAATATATTTTGGCAATATTGGAATTACTGAACAATTTCGGTATTAATTGATGTACGCAACTCGTAGAGGCAAACGATTGATGATGCTTAATGACATGATATGAGAAACATACTTCAGTGGCGAGAACGGAATCTTCTTCTTTGGTATTTTTCATCGAAAAAAAATCAGTAATTAGAATCAAGTCATAACAAATATGTACTTAATTGTATAATTTTTATACTATTAAAGTCAATAAATCATAGTAAATAAATGGAATAGGCAACCAAACTACTTTGTTTGTTAGAAACACCGAGGAAAACACCAGCATCGTTGTCTAATTGTGCCAAAATTAATTAATTTCAATTGCGTATTTTGGCGAAAGCGGTCTCCTAAAGAGCGAAATATTTTACACTATTGTATATTTATTTCTTATTTATATGTGGCATAAGTTTCATTCTTGTACAAAATGCTCCCAAAACCCGATAAGGTCCTTTGGCATAACTCTTAATATGCATTGGACTCATATCCGTGATTTTTTTTGAAATTTTTTTATTGGTTGTAAGTGGTATTTTAAGAGATCATTGGTGGTAAAAACAATGGCAACTTTTTAGCACTACATTTTTATGAGATTTTTTTTTCAAAATATCATTCTTTAATCAAATTTACACAAAAATGGTGCTCTTATACAAATTCCATAGAATGAGCCATTTAAGAGAAAATTGCATCTAAAGATTTGCTTACCAGAACAGTTGTCATGGTTACCATTCTTAACATTTTTGTAGGCCTATTATTTTACCAAAATTATTCCATAATTTATGAAAAAAGGTTTCTATGTAAAGTACAGTACAGTCTTCTGTGACGTTTGACAGGCTTTAAAATGTCACTTTTTATGTTCGTTGATTCTATGGTCACTTTGTACTGCCTAGGAGTAGAAATTAAATTTCTACTCCGCTTATTCCGCAACCCAATATACATTGAAATTGAACAATGTTATTATAATTAACATTAAATTATAATTTAAAAAAAATAGAAATGAATTTTAGGCAACCCAATATACACTAACATTGTATTGTATGTTGTATGTAAATTAAATGTCAAATTTTAAAATTATTTATTTTATTACTATTTTAAAAATTTCGACGTTTGAAGAAAAAATAGCATGTTTTATTCGGAGTAAAAGAACTTTTTGTAGCTCGCATGTATTCGGGGGACTCGCAAAGCTCGTCCCGCAAAACTACATGCTCGCCACAAAAAGTACTTCTTTTACTCCTAATAAAACAATATACTATTTTTTAATCATACATTTCAATGGCATGTTAGACACGTATTGTCAAAACTGACAGCGCTGCTAAAAATCGTATTGTACTGAACAATTAAGTTTAATAGCGAACTTTTTTGTAAAATACATGTAAAATTTGAGAATTGTTTTCATCTTTTTAAAACAAAGTACATAAAAAAAGATAATTCTTTCTCTACAAAAACACCTTCCTGCATCAATCATTTCAATATCATGTCAAGTGAGAGAAAATTTAATTGAAATTAAATCATGATTCGCTTAATTTTTTAAATAAAAATAAATTTTCTCAAAATTCGGAGTATTTATTAGTAGTAGTAGTTATTTGAGAGGTCGTTTATGAAAAAAAAATAAAAATTAAATTTGGTTTTTGCTAAATTTTCAAGTGTGCGACACATTTCGGCTCATAACTCCAAAACAATTAAAGATTTCGATACAAATATTTTTGCCTATTGAAAAGGACTCAAAGGACTGTTAACTAAGTCACGAAATGTTAAAATAACTTGAAACTAAAGTAATGAAAATAATTTTAATCTCGAGCGATTTGCAAAATTTTTGTACATTTCAGGATGGTGGCAAAAAAATAACGGACCTGAAGCAGAACTGAGCGGTCAATTTTATTCATTTTTTAATTATCTTTCATTCGAGAGGTCGTTTTTTCAAAAATTCGAAAATAAAATTTTTAAAAATTTTCATGGCTTGGATTTTTTTATGAAATTTCATTTTTATTTAATTTCTCAAAAAGTATAAAGAGCAGAGACTTTAAATTTTTACCGAAGATAAAGACCCGAAATGGGAGTATTTTAAGCCGTTGTCGGTAAAAATCGGCTAAATAGTTTTTGAGAAAAAAAATTCCAAAGTTTTTGTAAAATGCTAGTACAAATCCGACCCTGGAGGACGCATTTTTCATGCAATGCAAACAGATGTTTCGTTATTTAACAGAGAAAAGAATCCTACAAATTTTAAGCCATCAAGCGTCTCGATCGGTAAAGTAGTTCATTTAAACTTAATTATTTTCCAATAAACGTTTTTATGTGAAAAAGTGATTTTTTCAATTTTTTTGCGGTTTTTAAATCATAACTTCTAAACAAAAAGAGATATCGACAGGAATCGTTTTATAGATTAAAGTGCACGATAAGACCTTGAAAAGAAGGTATAGAGCTCCTTGAAATAGCTTTAAGTTAAAGGGTTTTAATTAATTTTAATCACGTGCGATTTCCAAAATTTTTGTACTTTTCGGGATGGTGGCAAAAAAATAACGGACCTGAAGCAGAACTGAGTCGTCAATTTTAATCATTTTTTAATTATCTTTCATTCGAGAGGTCGTTTTTTTTTAAATTTGAAAATAAAAAATTTTTCAAAAATTTCCTAGGTTTTGGGCTTGAATTTTTTTCTGAAATTTGATTTTCATTTAATTTCTCAAAAACTATTGATAGCATAGACTTGAAATTTTTACCGAAGATAAAGGCACGGAATGGGTGAATTATAAGTACCTTACGACAAAAATCGGTTAAATAGTTTTTGAGAAAAAAAATTCCAAAGTTTTTGTAAAATTCGAGTGCTAATCCGAGACTGGAAGGCTCATTTTTCATGCGATCACAACGAATAGTTGCTAGGTATTTTTAATTATTTAATAAAAAATACCTAACAACTAGTGCTATTGTAGGAATCGTTGGTGAAAAAGGGCGAAGAGTTTTGTAGCAGTAAATAAAAATTTGCACTGTTATTTATTTACAATAATCGTTTGGTTATGGTTAATTAAAAAAAATGTATTCCTTACAAGTTTTTTTAATTATATTATAGATTATAGGTCCTATTTTCATAAAAATTTATCCATACATTTTTTAATTTGGCATTTTTTGCCTAATTTAAACACCAGGGTTGTTGACAATGTGCTTTTATAGTATGTTGTAGATTTGAATAAATTGTAGTGATGAAGTCGTTAAAATGAACAACAACCACAACAGGTATCCAAAACCTGTAGAATTTCGAGTCTGAATTCGAAAGAACGATCTCGTCTCGCTTGTTCCGAAGGCGAAGACGTTGTTAATAAATTTCCCACCAAAATTGGAGCCAAACACTATAAATATGACTCTCACTCTCGACACCTGAGATTTTTAAGTGTGCTCCCAAACAAGGTAAGCACATTTTTCCATTCACTCCATAACAAACTTAAAGTGATTAAAGAATTATTAGAAATAATATTTTAAACAGGTGACTTTTACGGTTTAAATTTTGTTTTATTTTATTGTGGGATTTCTCATTAATTTCTTTAAAAGGTAAGAAATTTAATTTTTTTATATAACAGTAGTAAACAAAATGCCAAAGAAATAACGTTTTTAGTCATTTTGGTAATGAGAAAAACACTTAAAATTAATTACAGTTTAACTTTAAAGTTTTAAAATAAATATTTTATATTTAAAATTTAAAGTTGAAATAATGTAAAAAATATTTTTTATACATCACAATTGAATTTTGTAAGTTCTTTAGTAGACCGATTTTTTAAGTTTATTTTTGAAGTCAAAAGGTACTTTTTATATTTATATTTTGATAAATGTTTTAAATGATAAAATATCAAAGAAAATCTAAAAATTTAACCCAAAATTATTTTATTGAACCTTGCAGTGGATAAAAATCGTGTTCTTGCGGCCCGGGAATTCGGAAAAATTTTAGTATATGAAGTGATTTTATAGAAAAATTTTGATTAATAAAAATTTTATTATTGACCCTGTTTGCAAATATTGAGTGGTATCGAATTATATAATTTTCAAAAAAAAAATTAATGTTTTTGATTACAAGATTATAGTGAAATCCATATAATACTTTATTTTTAACTATTTATTTTGATGATTATTTTTGTAATTAAATTATCCAATACCCAATACCCACATAGTATCTATAAACAGAGAGTTTGACCCAAGTTCTAACCAAGTTTGCTAGTAAACTCAATTTTGACATATAAAAATTTTATTATTGACCCTGTTTGTAAATATTGAGTGGTATCGAATCATATAATTTTCAAAAAAAAAATTGTGTTTTTGCTTACCTACACAATGATTACAAGATTATAGTGAAATCCATCCAATACTTTATTTTTAACTATTTATTTTTATGATTATTTTTTTTTAATTAAATTATACAATACCCACATAGTATCTATAAACAGAGAGTTTGACCCAAGTTCTAACCAAGTTTGCAAGTAAACTCAATTTTGACACATAAAAATTTTATTATTGACCCTATTTGTAAATATTGAGTGGTATCGAATCATATAATTTGCAAAAAAAAAATTTGTGTTTTTGCTTACCTACACAATGATTACAAGATTATAGTGAAATCCATCCAATACTTTATTTTTAACTATTTATTTTTATGATTATTTTTTTTTAATTAAATTATTCAATACCCACATAGTATCTATAAATAGAGAGTTTTACCCAAGTTCTAACCAAGTTTGCTAGTAAACTCGGTAACAATTTTGTTATGTTTAAATGGAAATGGTAGGAATAAGCTATTTTATGTATAATTTTTTTATCTTTCCTCTTAATAGAATATATTTATTTAAAAACAAAGTAGATTGATTTTGACCTAAACCTATTTTCCCGCTTTGGAATGTCTGAAAAACATGCGCGTGAATTAAACAATTATATTTTATTTATTGCTAATAAAAGTATTTTATTGCCTAAACCCAGAACTTTTATTGAAAAAAAAACTAAGTAACTTAACCTTAAAACTACTTAAATAAATTCTTTATTACAATAATTTACACAAGAAAATTGTGTTAATGTTAATTATTGTCTTAACGATCCAAATCACCAGGCATCAGTTCATCTATTTAAATTCTTTATTTTTTTATCATAAAAATATGTATTTATAACCATTAAAAAAATTTAACTTTTCTTTTTTTATTAATAAATTAAAAAGCAATAAATGTTTTAAATTTATTTTTATTAATTTATTCGCAATAATTTTGGTTAGTTACTCAAGTTTCACTTTTGAAGAACCATTATTTGTATTATAATAGTAAAATTTATTTCTATTTATTTATATTTCTTAACCACAGGGGAAGTGGTTCCATCACTTTAAAAAATTCACGTCAGTTAACAAATTATTTTGATTACTCTTTTTTCTTTTAAATGAATGAAAAATTTATTCAAGTCTTCCGTGCTCTTCTAAATTAAATATAAAAATAAATAAACATAAAAACTATTTATTAATAAAGTAATAAAGTACTTTTTTGGATTATTTTTTTATCATCAAGTTGCATCAAGTATACAGGGTGTCCCATTTGACGTTGGACTCTATGGGTAACTTTGTTATTATTGGAGATAGAAAGTCGGTTAAATGGACAAAGTAATAGAGATTTTTTCGAATATTAATAATTCATTTACAAAGAATTTAAATATCGCATCGTTCCAACGCTATCTTGAAAAAACAAGAAAATGCGATTTTCAAAATATGGCTATAACTTCATTATTTTCGGCGATACCAAAAAATTTTTTTAACTTAATTCAGACAATTTTTTGTGTACAATGCAGTAAAACAAACGAATATTTTTCTTCACCAACGGATTGTCCGGAAATGAACCAAACTTATTTTTTTCTTATGGCAGCCTTTATGGATTTACACATATTCGAAATTAGTGTATTTTTCTGAGTAAGTTGATATATCATATGTAATATTTTAAGAAAAATAAAAATAATTTTATTTTACTAACCAAAAATAGCCTTGAATAGATGTAAGCTGTCAATACATATGTGTTAAGATTTATTTTATATTTAATATTTTAAATAGTTACATTTATGTTATTGACAATTTGCATCTTTTAAAGTCCAATGTTAGTTTGTAAAATCAAATAATTTTATTTTTTTTGTAAATATGACATATGGTATACCAAATTACTTAGAAAAAAATACTGATTCCGAATATGTGTAAATCCAATATGGCTGCCATAAGAAAAAATAAGTTTGGTTCATTTCCGGTCAATCCGTTAGCGAAAAAAAATATTCATTTGTTTTACTGCATTGTAAACAAAAAATTGTTTTTAATATGTCAAAAAACTTTTTTGGTGCCACAGAAAATAAAGAAGTTATAACCATATTTTAAAAATCGCATTTTCTTGTTTTTCAAGATAGCGTTGGAAAGATGCGATATTCAAATTTTTTGTAAATTAATTAATAATATTCGAAAAAATCTCTACTACTTTGTCCATTTAACCGACTCTCTATCTCCAATAATAACAAAGATACCCATACAGTCCAACGTCAAATGGAACACCCTGTATAACTATTTAACCTTTATTGCGCGATATAATTTCATCGATTGTATATCATTTTTATTAAAATACGAACTTATATTTTATTATTATTTATTATTATTTTATTACAACAACAAGTAAATTGACGAAATTCAAGCTGGTGACTTGCGAACTTTTGAAAAAAAATATGTAATATGTAGATACAATTTATTAATAAAAATAATTTTGGTTCTTTCATTTAATATTTCAAACCTTATAATCTTAGCTCAGATGTAGAAAAACAAAAAAAGTTACAGATAAATCTCAACTTTTAAACTTTACAACATTTATATTAAACTTTTTTAATGAAATGATAATAATTATAAAACTGAATCAAAATCTAATCAAATTTCTTCAAAATTTTACTTAAAGAATTATCGCAAAATTATTCAAATAAGTTTTATTTTTTTAAACCATTAATTTTAAGAACTATTTTAAAGTGAATACAGAGATCTGTATGAGAGTTTATTTTTGAGATTTTCGAGAATTAAAATTTTTGTAATTTGGTTGCATGTAATTTTCAAATATGTAATTTTGTCTTGGCGAGATTTTTAAATCTATTTTATTATTATTATTCATTTACGTACGCAACGATTTAAAGAATTGTACAACCCCTTTTACTTTTAATACCCAATGATAATTTTCTATAGATTTCACTATTTATTTACGTTTTCAATTATTGGCTACCTCAATATTTTGAAATTTTCCTAAAAGCCGCCCGAAGAAACCTTTTCAAATTTTTTTCTCAAAAAACTAAAGGTCTATTTATGCCCAAATATCTACCCTCTTTACCAAAATGTCTCAGCGTATGTAGTATTTTATGGTGCAATTCTGTACAAAACTGTAACTCCTCACACTTACAGGAAATATCTGTAGATTAGTAATGGACGGGTTTCATAGTAGACATATTAGGTCTTTTTGTTGAAAATTTTCCTTCAAAAATTTGGATTCATCAGAAATTGTATTTTTCATTTTTTTTTAAAGTCCCATGTGGTGTTTACGTTCTTTAAATTACAAATACGCAAAGTCATATCAAATTATTTTTCAATAATCAAAATTATGGAAGATAGTAAAAAAAAATTTTTCGGGTTTTTTTCATATTTTTGACATTTCTTGATTTCTTTTATTTAATTTTTATTCTGTGGTTGAAATTATCCATAATCCATTGCTCATTACCCAATAGATTACGCAGTGAATAATGAAATTACACATACCCTCATTACCCAATGGGTTGGCAATATTGGAGCTTTCTGATTGGTCCATTAGTCCGCAGACGGTCCGAGGAAGTTGAATAATGTCAAAAATTTAATAATGAATTCCATTACTTATAAAAAATTCAAATCTAATGAATCGTGGAAAAAATCTGTTATTATTGATAGTCAAATTTTTTTGAAGACATTTGACCAAATAATATGATATCAAGTGAATATGGTAAGAATATTATCTTGCAAATTTTAAGTTTTCGCAAAAGCGAAGTCCTTGCTAAAATTGGGTTATTTGTAGTCTCTGACATAATAGATGTATGTACATATATTCACACCACACTCATACACACAATTCGATTACATAACGTGATTCAAACTGGAATTTCAATTCAGGCGTCTCCGACGCATTCGTCGTGCACATAATTCCAAGAGTAAAAAAAGATAAAATAAGAAAAGTTGTTTGTGGTTTGTTCTCTGTTCTGTTCTCTATTTGTCTTGTTTTGAGGTATGTGTGCTCAGAGCTCAGACTATGTGCACATAAGAACAGCAGAAGTTCAGTGGGTCATAATGGAAAGGTTAGGTTGGTTGTTTTAGTTGTTTGTTTGGATTAAAAATTAAAATTAAGTAATATCTAGTAATAGGTAATAGCGCGCTCTTAGATTTGCGCAAAAACTCATTTTTTGCTGCTGGATTTTTTAATGTCACAAGCATACTTTATTAGAAGCTCTTCAAATATTTTCGTTTGCTGGTAATTAAATGACTCTTTAATCATTTTATTATCCTGGGTTTTATAATTGTTTCATTGCATAACGTTTTCTAATCTGCAATTATTTAAAATGGCAAATCTTAAAAAACAACTAAATAATGTATTTCAAAATAATGATGAAGACGTAAAAATTAAAAACGTATCTATCTTAATTTTATAAATTTTTTATACAAATATATAATTATTTTATCTAAAATATTTGATGAACTAGCTTGTTTCAGTAGACCTTTTTCCATACCATCCACAAATCTCAATCCTGTAGTCGATTAATTAAATTATTGGTCATAGTCCTGCCACCGGCCCTTAATAATTAATAGTTATTTAACCAACGAGTTGGTTAAAAGGGGCGATTGTAATCGAGAAATTTTAAAGCACGAGCGGAACGCGAGTGCGTTAATTTTCGAGATTATTAATCGCTTTTTAACCTACGAATTGGTTACAATATTTTTTCGTTGATCTTGCATTTGATTAACCAAAAAAAAACTATAATTTTTACAAGACTTTGTCGAAATGTCAACATTAAAAAATACAAACCCGATTGATCATAACCGAAGTCAAATTAAACGAACTGGATTGTCTATTATCAGAGAGTTCTATAGTCGATTACTTGATGTCATAGATGTTTATATACAGGGTGAGTTTTTAGTGCGGCAACGGTCGATATATCTTTAATTTTAAGAGATAGGGAAAAAACTTAAATTAAAAAATTGCATGGTTCATTGATGCGCATAAACAGAAATTAGTTTTGTCTATACAGGATGTTTCGTAGTTAAAGCACAGGCTATCCCACCCTTTTTTTAATGGAACACCCTGCATATTTTTTGATGTTTGCATTAACACTAAGTTAGAGAATACAACGATATGTTTTTTTGAAAATTTGAGTACGCCCTTAATTTTTTATCGTACGTTTTCTACAAAATTTATCACATGTAGACATATTTTTAGAAAATTATGGTGACCTTATTATGAAAACTTAAAAAACAATTTTTATGCCATTTAGTAATATTAACCTTGAGGTATTTTTCGTATATTTTTTTTTAGAATTATATCATAAATTCAGGCAGCTACGGAGGCGTGAAATATGAAAACTCGAGAGGGGTGTATTTTATTTTTTTTTTAAATGGAACACCCTGTATTTTTACACCAAAAAATTTTCCTTTTTAAGTGGTCCTTAACTTTTATTAAAATAATTTTTTAAATAATATGTTTGATGGAATTCCTTTTCATGAGAAAAAAATTTGCATTTTTTTAGAAATGTGTTGTTAGATTTAATAAAGAACTCTCTTTTAGATTTCTTTACAAATTTTATTATCATGTGTTTTTATAGTATTGCTATAAATGTTTAGCTCATTTATTTATTCATATTTTGTATAAGAGCTAGTCGGTTTTTAATTTTGTTAAAAATGGATTATTTCCTCAGCGAATTAATACAAATGGTTTACGCATTAGGTGAAAGTGAGCAAAATTGTTTATTGGCGTCAAAAATTTATAAACAACGGTACCCAGAAAGAAGACATCCAAATGAAGTTGCGTTTAAGCGTTTAAAAGAAAGGTTTGAAAGGACAGACAGGTCACGTACAGTATGAAAAAACAAATCGCCAAAAAACGGCTCGTACTGAAGAAAATGAATTGTCAGTATTATTGGCAGTAACTGAGGATCCGCATATTGGTACTCGAAAATTAAGTGACCAAATTGAAATTTCTCAATCGAGTATATCTAAGATTTTAAGGACAAATAAGTTCCATCCCTATCACATTTAACCGTTGCAAGAGCTTGGTGAAAATGATTTTGAAAATCGTAGGATCTTCTGTGAATAGGCCGAAAATCAACAAACTCAAAACAACCGATTTTTTGATTATGTTTTATTTACGGACGAGGCTACATTTCATAAAAATGGATTTGTAAATAGACATAATTTTCATTATTATGATACTGAAAATCCACACTTTACAAGAACTCTAGATCACCAACATCGATGGTCACTTAATGTTTGGGGAGGTATTGTAGGAAACTACCTCATAGGCCCACACTTTTTTGAGGAACATTTAAATGGTCAAATTTATTATAATTTTCTTCGGAACGAATTGCTTCAGCTTCTCAACAATATTCCGGAAATTATTAGAAAAAGGATGTGGTTTCAGCATGATAGCGCTCCAGCGCATTATAGCAATATTGTACGTGGACACCTTAACAACGAATTTCGTGACCGTTTGATTGGAAGAAGAGGATCTGTTTTATGGCCTGCAAGATCTCCTGACCTGACAAAATTAGATTTTTGCCTTTGGGGGTATATTAAAAATTTGATGTATCAACTTCCTCCTACTTCTAAGGATGATATGAAAATACGCATTCGGCAAGCATTTCGAAACGTAAACGAGAATATGTTACGAAATGTTGGTAGTTCATTTCTGCGAAGAGTTGAGTTATGTAATCAATTAAATGGGGAACATATTGAGCATATTTTTATAATTATTGGCTTGTATGGTAAAAATACATCATATTTTTTATTAATAAAAAATTAGAATGCCTTCAATTACGTTGTTTTTAATTTTAACGAAAAATTATTCGTATAAATGTTAAAGAACACTTAAAGAGGAACAATATTTTGTCAAAAAGTACAGGGTGTTCCATTTAAAAAAATTAAAATACAGCCCTCTCGAGTTTTCACATTTCACGCCTCCGAAGCTGTCACAATTTATGATATTATTCTAAAAAAATATACGAAAAATACCTCACGGTTAATACTACTAAATGTCATAAAAATTGATTTTTAAGTTTTCATAATAAGGTCAACATCATTTTCTAAAACTATGTCCACACGTAATAATTTTGTAGAAAATGTACGATAAAAAATTAAAGGCACACTCAAATTTTCAAATAAACATATCGATGTATTCTCTAACTTAGTGTTAATGCAAACATCAAAAAATATACAGGGTATTCCATTAAAAAAAATGGTGGTACAGCCAGCGCTCCAACTACAAAACACCCTGTATAGACAAAACCAACTTCAGGTTATGCGCATCAATGAACCATGTAATTTTGTAATTTAAGTTTTTTTCTATCTCTTAAAATAAAAGACATATCGACCGTTGCCGCACTAAAAACTCACCCTGTATATAAAAATCTATGCTTGATGTGTACATTAGCTCACTTTTATAAAATAAATATAAAATGTATTGACTTACCAATTATTTTAAGTGTATTTAAAATTACATGTATATTGGCGATTCTAGCTAAGCGAGCTCCCTCTTGCGACATAGCGCGGAACTATGAAATGACGTCACGTCGGTGATAGTTGTGCAGACGAATTTAGCGTTTAACGTTTTTTAACGTCTGTTTTAGTCAAGTAAATAATGTCAACTTACCTAATTTACTTTGTATTATTAAATGCGTTTGATTATTTCTTTGCAAGTTAAATTTTTTATTTATTTTGTCACTGACGTGACGTCATAGTATGTAACCAAACATACATTTGCGCGGGAAATATTAATTTGAATCGCCAATTCACAATTGTCGTACTTCGTAAAAAATTTCATTAGAAATGTCAACAGAGGGCACCTCCAAAATCATTCATTAAACAAAAATCATGCATTAATAGGGGTCATTAATGAATGATTTTGTATACATTAAAAATACTCCTAAATAAACGACCAACGAAAAAATACTTTAAGCAATGAAAAGCGAAACTATTTTTTATTATGTTTTCAGATGAAAGTGGCGTGCCTGTTTTTGGCCGCGTGTGCCCTTTTGGCCGTAGCCAATGCTCAAGTTCGGCAACCAAATCGACCAGGACGCTTCTTATCACTGCCAGTACCTCAAAAATGCGCTAATAGTAAGTAAAAAACCATTTGAAATTTTCAATCCCTTCTCTGAGAAATGCTGAATAATAATAATTTATGATTATTGGCATTTTATCATTTGTTTCCACTTTATGAAATTTGCAAAACTTGATTATTAATAATTCTGTATGGGTTGTTTTTTTTCCAACTTTAAAAATAAGGGTACTGTGATTTAAAAACCCATACTCATTATTTATTTAAAGTACATACTACTTACGTAATGTTTGTATTTGTTCACATTTCAAGATTTATTACATTTTCATTATAATGATTCTCGCCTCTTTTCAATTATTATAATATCCACTCATAGTCATTTTCATAAGTATTCTCATTAATTATTCCTAATTCTTTTTATTAATAATAAATAATTATATTATTAAGCGTTTTCAAGGAATTTTTTAATGGATTAAAAATAGGCGATTATTATTAATTTCAACTCCGGTGGGAAAAAAAGATGCTATATGAGAAGATGAAGATTACACTAATAACTAATGCATGCACGTAAATTTATGTTCCAATTGATGAGATTGTAAATTGTAAATAAATATGTATAAAAACCACGGCCGCACACATCCGTGATCCAAAATGTCAATATGTTAATTTAATCACTCAGGAATTGCTAATATTAATCCTAAGCATCTTTACAGGCGTACACTTAAAAAAATTAGCAAGAATTTTTATTATACCATGAGAAAAAATAATTTATTGCTAAAAATTTAAATGCCGATGATAAAGGAACATAAAATTAAAAAAATATTTATTTTTTGCATTTTTCCTTGGCTATTTTTTTCTTATTAGTTCTTTTATCTTTTTAAGTTCACAAATTAGAAAGAAATATTATAAACAAAATAAAAAGAATATTTTTTTTTTCATTTTAGTTCGATTCGTTAAAAACTGAAAGTAGTTGGTGTATTACTAATACTTACGTAATAGTTACGGTTTTCAACCATTGTTGAACTTTTTGATTAAAAATATTTAAACTCTTAGAAAGAAAAACCCCTCATTTAATGAAAACAGTTGCCAAATGCCAAATCAAATATACCACAATTTATTAATTGTGAATTATGGTGTTTTTTAGTAATTTTATAACTTAAAAATTTTATATAAAACTACAATTATTATTATTTATATTTGAATTTTATTACAGTGCAATTTTTAAGAATTTTTATTCATTTAATGGTTCTTGAGTGGGATTAACCTTTTCCTGATTATTGGAAAGTAAACAGTTTAAAATAAAATCAAGATTTCTAATACGGAAATTAAAATAAATTTAAATTATTTTCATTCTTTTTATAGAGGTGATACAGAGTGTCTCACGGGACGTTGGACTACACGGGTATCTTTGTTACTATTGGATCTAGAAAGTTGATTAAATGTAATGTAGTAGAGATTTACAGTAAAGTAAATGATTTATTTTCACCAATGGATTTACTACAAATGAACCAAACTTATTTTATACAGGGTGAATCTGAAGGAGTACATCAAACTCTGGGAGTGTATTCTACACCTTAATGCAAGTTGATAAAACCAAAATTTGTGATCCATTTTTTATTAGTTTTCCAGGTTTGGCGTTTTAAAAATTTAATAGGCTTTGGTATAACAGCACATTTAGCTTATTTTTTATTCATGAAACATTTTGAAAATTATCCCCACGTGGCTGTATATATTTTTGCGCTCTTCTATGAACACTAGGCATCGCTCTTCTTAGTTCTTAGTCCTTATTGTTATTCTTTTATTATTTTATTTTTCTTTATAAACCTTAATTTTTGTAAGAAACTTTATAAAAAATCACTGTGGACGACTTTAAGCTGTATTTAGATGAAAGTTCAATACTGGCTTCAAAAGTTTATTAATTTGCCCTAGAAAGCCAACAGCGCCATCTATTGGTAGTTAAAATTCCCAATTATTCTGCCGTGCTTGATGAAAATGCCGTACATAGAAATACTCACTTTTTAGAAACACAACATATTCTGTATAATTTTTTGCTGTCGTCGTTATTGAAGAGATCGACTTAGTATTCTGGTCATTTCTCAAAAGATTTAGATGCGAGTTATCCAAAAATCTAAAATCTGCAGACGTTGTAAAATAAAGTATGTTAGTTAAAAAATCATAAGTAAAATTCTCGTACCACCTAAGATCATTTCTGCTAATCGAGGATTAGTAAAAATTTTACCAAATGAGAATTTTTTATAAAAATGCATCCATAGAAAGTTTCATTAGAAAGTTTTTAGTACTTTGGCCGTAAATAAAAAAATATATAAAGAAAACAACTTCAGAAGCTCTTAACTTCTTAGGGGTGCATTTTTTTATATAGTTAAAAAATAAGGTCAAATCGACTTATTTTTAGATCTACTATCTACTATCACCAGTTAAGCGTTGTTTGTGTAGTTACGGTACACCCTGTATATGTAATCCAATATGGCCGCCATAAGAAAAAAAATTGCAATTGGCGAAAAAATTTCATTTACCTCACTGAATTGTACCCAAAAATATGGATAATTTCAAAAATCATTTTTGATCCGACCCAAAATAACGAAGTTATGTTTTGAAAATTGCATTTTCTTCTTTTTTTAAGATTCCGCGGAAACGATACGAAATCAAACTTTTTAACAACGAATTATTAATATACGAACAAGACTCTACTAAAATTCGAACCTAATATCCATTGTAATTTGATAAAACATCATTGGTTAGTTTAGCCTTAATTAGCATCTGCTTAATAATTAAGGCTGAATGTTTTCACACTTGAACCAAAGATTAGCACTTTGTCCCGATCTTCTATCTCAAATAAAAACAAATACCCATCCAGTTCCGTAAGACACCCTGTAGAGCAAGCATGTCCTTCGAATTATTTTAAGATTGTTTTAAAAACTTTTGTGCTATTATTTTTTAAGTTATGAGTAATTTTAGTTAACACAAGCAAAAATAGGTAAATAATTAAATAATAATATCATTGATAATCCTTTGAAGATTATAAATGAAACGAGGATCTTTGATCATGTCAAACTGAAAAAAAATCATTTTGTCATGGTGTGTGAGTCATGCCTGTAAAATAAAGTTAATCGTTTCGCTTAATACATATAAAACAAGGAAAATTATTTTAAAATGTTTTTGTTTTAATAAATAAGAACCATCTTTCTTATCGAACAATTTTATTTGTGGACATAAAAAAGTTTATAGAGTGTAATTTTTTAAAAGGCTGCCCAAATAAAAATTCTCATCCAGGTTATCATTATTAAAAACAAGTAATTTTTGTAAAAAAACCTGAAACCGGTCAATTTTTATTTGGTGGGGACCAACGAATGATTGTATTTATTTTTATTTTTACTTTTAACAAAATCATGCTTTAAATTAGAAAAAAACACCTGTTTAGAGAATTTTGATGGGGTAGTTCCCCGCATTATGGCGTTATCATTAAATTGGCCCTCCACTCAATAAAAATTGACCAGTTCATGATTTTTTTCAAAAATTGCTTGCTTTCAAAACAACCTGGGTGGGAACTTTTAGTTGGGCCACCCTGTATAAAAAAATATAATAAGGTTGATTAAAATATGTATGTACGTACTTTTAAACTATTGAAAATCAATTATTTTATTCGGAACTTTAAACACACAAAACCTGAAAAATGTCCAACTTTAATAATACTTGTTTTTCCATAAAAAAAATGTGTTACTTGAAATTGCCTTTATTCGTCAAAATTAAAGCAACAGTTTTTACAAATGACGTTATAACCTATGTGTTCTTCCCCATGTTTTAGAAAACAAATGAGAGTAAAGCGAAACTTTAAAAATTTGAATTTTATTGTGCAGGGTGATCGTATTTTTTTGGTTTGCGTGTTCTTGAAATTTTTTTTCCGAAACCAATTGTGTACAACGATGTAATTATTTTTCCGAAGCTTGATCTTAATATTTACTTAAAGATTTTTTTTATATTCGCACAGAGTCGATCAAAAAGATTCCGATAATCCTAAAGACTATACGAGGGGTCACTTATCGTTATGCACAAATTTTGGGAAAGAGTAAACTAGGTTCGACTAAGACTAAAAAACACTTAGGCTCTAGGTCTTTGTTTTTTTATTCAAAAGTTACAACACGCTGAAATTTCCAAATTCTAAAACATAAAATAAAATTTTTAGAACAAAAATAATATTTCAGCTACAAATGTTCAAGTAATATAAGTTATACTGC
Source organism: Stenus bimaculatus (assembly GCA_963971135.1). Classification (NCBI taxonomy): domain Eukaryota; kingdom Metazoa; phylum Arthropoda; class Insecta; order Coleoptera; family Staphylinidae; genus Stenus; species Stenus bimaculatus. Next base: position 46,686,905 of record OZ020180.1, read on the forward strand.
TATGCACAAGCTTATACTCCTAGTACACAATGTTGTAACAACTGAATACACATAAAAAATTTTGAAATTCGCTTGATATTTGCGGTTTTGGTCATAATTGTTTTTCCAATGGTGCTATTTTAAAATTTCTTTTTTTGTGCACCGTAGAGTCTTGTTGCTACTATTTTTTTTCTTTTTGCTAGTCAAACCAAATACTCATTCGGCAGCAGTAAAACGGGTTCTTTACAAAAAAAACGGAAATATAATTTTTCCCCTAGATTTACAACCTGACGTTTAAGTTGTAAAATTTTGTTGCAATCATAACAACATTTTTCCCCCAGCGCCCTGGAGCAGGTAGAAAAGAATTAAGAAAATTCTTCATCCTTATTGAATATGGTGTAGTAACTTGTTTCATTATAAGAAAATCCAATCATTCAGTAAGTTGTGTTTGTATCAAAATTGAAGTAAACGTGTCCCTGTCTGGGATCTTCAAAATGGTTTAATTAAATGCAGGTGCAATGAAAAAAAAATGTACAGCAAAAATTCTACACAGCCAACCATTTTTATGTTTATAGAAAAATTACTTCAATTTGAAGTAGACACCTATACGTTTGTTTTAAGTATATTTTTATACTTTTTACAGGGCTCCAAAAATTAAGTAAAATTTTAACAAATTTTTGGAGCGCTATTTTAAAATATACAGAGTGATTCAGACCACCAGTGCCACCCATTTATCTCGAGAACGCATTATCGTACATGGCCGAAATAAAAAAATTTATTACCAAAGTGAACCTAAAGAATCCATTGGTGAACTTATTTTTTTCCGGAACAACCCGGTACTATCCGGAACCGGAGGTAACTTTGATTTTTTAAATGGCAACATAGGTCGAGTTTGGTATGGTTTGATAGGTCTTTCAAAAACAAATAACTTTTATTAAAATATTTTTTAAATATTTTCCATATTTTCGAATTTATTCGAATTTATTCGAAAAACAAAAAAAAAATGTTCAAAAAAGTAAATAAAAATTATTGCATATTTTGAAGAATTTTGTTTAAATATGGACAAGTGTGATATTTAAAGTTGGTAAAATATTAGAATTTGTAGAAAGAGTTTATAAATTTATAAAATTCTTCAAAATATGCAATATTTTTTATTTACCTTTATTAACATTTTTTTTGTTTTTCGAATAAATTCTAAACTATGGAAAATATTAAAAAAAAATGTTTTTATAAAAGTTGTTTGTTCTTAAAAGACCTAACAAACCATACTTATATTTTTCCGAAACAACCCAGAACTATCCGGAACCGGATATCACTTTGATTTTTTAAATTGCAACATAGGTCGAGTTTGGTGTGGTTTGATAGGTCTTTTCAAAATAAACAAGTTTTATTAAAATATTTTTTTAATATTTTCCATACTTTAGAATTTATTAGAAAAACAAAAAAATATGTCGAAAAAAAGTAAATAATAATTATTGCATATTTTGAAGAATTTTGTTGAAATATGGACAAGTATGATATTTAAAGTTGGTAAAACATTAGAATTTGTAGAAAGAATTTATAAATTTATAAAATTCTTCAAAATATGCAATAATTTTTATTTACTTTTTTTAACAATTTTTTTTTGTGTTTCGAATAAATTCTAAACTATGGAATATATTAAAAAAATATTTTAATAAAAGTTGTTTGTTTTTGAAATACCTATCAAACCATACCAAACTCGACCTATGTTGCCATTTAAAAAATGAAAGTTACCTCCGGTTCCGGATAGTTCCGGGTTGTTCCGTAAAAAAATAAGTTCACCAATGGATTCTTTAGGTTCACTTTGGTAATTAGGTTTTTTATTTTAGTGATGTGCGATAACGCTTTCACGAGATAAGTGGGTGGCACGGGTGGTCTGAATCACCCTGTATTTAAAACAAAAAACTATACCTACTCTTTTAGGATTTTTCAACAGGCCGCTAACCGAACGTTTTACTGCTGCCGTATGAATATTTGGTTTGACTTATAAAAACAAATAAAGAAGAATTTGGTAGCCACAACACTATACAGGGTGTTTCGTAAGGTGCCTATAAATTTGAAACCCCATGTAGGAAATACTTTTTTAAGAAGAAAACTTCATATGAACATGTCCAATATTCATTCATAAAAAAGTTATAAGAATTTGAAAAAAAATAAATTAAATCAATTTATTACTCAAAAAATATAATTTAGCATGCTTTGAAAATCGTCTTTTTTTAAATTTGGCATTTAAATAATAAAGATTTACCCCCAGTATTATCAACAGACATTTAATTTTAAATGAGGTTTAATTTGACATATACATATATAGGTATAGTATTTTTATGAAGTTTTAATGTAGTTTAAATGACATATGGCTGCAAAATAGACTATATATGCCAATTTAAACCTCATTTAAAATTAAATGTCTGTTGATAATACTGGGGGTTAAATATTTATCGTATTTAAGTTTGAAGCAAATAACAAAAACTACAAAATGTTTAGTAATTCTGAATATGACGATATAATTTTTATTTATGGATTTTGTAATGGTAATAGTTTGCAAGCAAGTAGAGAATATCAATGCAGGTTTCCCAATAGACGTCACCCTTCTTACCATGTTTTCTCCAGGACCTTTCAAAGATTGAGGAACACCGGAAACATACATTGTGCACCAAAAATTGGTGTCCCTGAAAAACATACATTTGAAGAAGAAGAAGCAGTGATAGACGCCTTTATTGAAAATCCTCGTACAAGTATACGCAGTGTTTCTTCAATGCAAGATATTTCTCAATCATTTATTTGGAAGACGCCAAAGAGGGAAGTAATGCATCCATACCATTTTCAACAAGTACAAGCCCTTCAGCGAGGAGATGAGATCAGACGTTTAAACTTTTGTCAATGGTTGTTGGATTAAATGGCAGCAGATCCAAACTTTTGCTCAAAAATTATTTGGACGGATGAAAGTCGATTTGGCAGAGGAACTACACCAAATTACTACAATGAACATGCGTGGTCATTGGAAAATCTCAAGTTAATAAAAAGAAGAGAAATGTCTGGGCAGGGATTTTTAATAATCAATTATTATCAATGCAAGTACTGCCTAATAGACTGACATCGAATGATTATTTGATTCTATTAAATACCAAAATGTACAAGATATTGTTGACAACGTAGCCTTAAATGTCTTAAATCAGGTTTGGTACCAACACGATGGAGCGCCACTTCAAAGGGGAAGAAATGTGACTAATTGGTTGAATGATAATTTCAATAATAATTGGATAGGTTTTGGAGGACCAATATCGTGGCCACCGCGATCTCCAGACTTAAATCTGTTAGATTTTTATCTTTGGGGTACTCTCAAAACAAATGTGTACACGATTGAGATAAATACTCAAGCACAATTACTTGAGAGGGTAAACAATGCGGTTGCTGAAGTGAAAAATAATTTTAATTTCAATATTAACGAAGAGATGTTATGCCGATGCCGTGCCTGCATAACAGCAAGAGCAAAATTTAAATTAATCATGTAATTTTCAAAGCATGCTAAATTATATTTTTTTAGTAATAAATTGATTTAATTTTTTTTTTCAAATTCTTACAACTTTTTTATGAATGAATATTGGACATGTTCATTTGAACTTTTCTTCTTAAAAAAGTATTTCCTGCATGGGGTTTCAAATTTATACGCTACTTACGAAACACCCTGTATACTGTATATCAAAAAAAAAAAAAAATTTTAAAAAGGGTCCATTGGAAAACAATTATGACCAAAACCGCAAATATCAAGCGGAATTAAAAATCATGCGCTCAAATTTGCCGACTATCTTCTTAATTCATATTTTATTATTTAGGTGTTACTCTTCAAATTTAATTTTCTCTTTAGTAATATGAAACTTATAAAGTATGCTGCAACTTTTGAATAATTAAAGATCTACAAGTTTTCTGTTTTTTTAGTCTTAGAATTGAACAACTTGTATAAAAAAAAATCTTTTAGAAAACGAATCATATATGCGTTTTCTCTAGGATGACGCATAAACCATTACATCATTTTAAAGTTTATTTAAATAATGACTTTTGCAGGACCAAAACAGTTCTTCTTCAGAGGACATAATTACTTCTTTAGTGGACACGTACCTGAATTAGCTGGAAGAAAAGTCGATTGGCTTGATGGAAGAAATATCTGCAGGGAGTATTGCATGGATCTCGTTTCTCTTGAAACTCAAGAGGAAAACAACATGATTTTCAGATTAATTCAACAAAGTAAGTACAAATACACGATTAAAAAATTAAAAAATAAAATTAACAGGACGGAGGAATGTTATAGACAGATAGACCATAGACCACATTCCAAAGAAGCAACAAATGTTTTTAAATTCTAATCGAGAAAAGACCAATTGCAGTTTACCTTTTCAAATATATTCATTGATTTATAAAATAAGCTACAACTATCATCAATAATAATTTAAAAAAAACTAAAAAATAATTTGAAGGTAATTCGCATTCAACTGACGAAACATTTTAGATTTAAAAAAATGGATATTAAAGAGTGGTCTAAATAAGAATTTCGCTAAATTTTCGCAATAAAAATAAATATCTTAATCCGATACTCCTCTACGCATATCTTGTAATTAAATTAAAATCTTTCAAAGTTGGGCTGTAATTTTCTTAACTACTTATTAATAAATTAAATTAACACATTCCAAGCCGTAAAAACCACCTCCAATTACCAATCTAAAAATAAACACGAGCGTTAACGCTAATCGCTAATTATACAATCCTCTAATTTTCAATGAAACCAATTTGGTCAACCTTGACCGAGAATTTCAATTGAATTTTACGTAACCGTAGATGTATGTTTACGATTCATAAGAAAAAAACAAACCCACGCCATGCTCGTTCACCTACTTTAAATTCAAATCGACTTTCTCGCGTCTGCCGCAATTGAAAACGCTTTAACCATTAACGAGCTACTTGAATTTAGTAAAGTTTTTATTTTAATGGAGGATAAATTGTGCGAAAGTGCACTTAAGCCTTCTGAATTATACAAAAAAATGATGAGATGAAGACGTGTAACGATCTTTTACGCTTAACGCACGACGAGTTGACTTAAGATATGTTTTTGAACTCGTTTTCACTTTCTTTGGCTATTTATTGTCATTTTCATTTGAGTGAGTAAATATTTGCTTAAGTATCACTTTCCATAAAAGCCTAGTAGTTTCTACATAAGTACATATAAAATCTAAAACCATTACAAATCTTAAATTTGCATAAGTATTGTTTACCTAAAATGCTTTAAAGGTTTTAAAATAAATTATTTTCCAAAATAAGTACAATATTTAATTTTAAACATTGGATTATTGCAAATTTTGACCACGTTCACAGTTTTAAAAAATCAACTTTTTTTAGAAAAATTTTTCGTAATGATAGTTCAATTTTGAAAGACTATTTGGTTTTACATTTTTTACTTTTTTAGATGATGTTCCATACATTTGGACTTCGGGTCGCCTTTGTGACTTTAAAGGTTGTGAAGGTCGTGCGGATTTGGAACCTAAGAACATAAATGGTTGGTTTTGGTCAGCTAACAGAGAAAAACTGACCCAAACTAACCAAACACCAGCTGGTTGGAACTACAACCCATGGTCTTCAACAGGGCATAAAAAACAACGCCAACCTGATAACGCTGAATTTGATATTAATCAAACCACCGAATCATGTCTTTCAGTTCTTAACAATGTTTACAATGATGGTATTGCTTGGCACGATGTCGCTTGTTACCACGAAAAACCCATTGTCTGTGAAGATTCTGAAGAATTACTTAATTATGTAGCTGCCACCAATCGTGGACTCAGATTGTAAATATTTAACGACTTAAGTCACTTAAGGATAATTTATTGTGAGCGTTGAAAGATGTAAATTTTTAAACAAATTTTGTACATTACAGTTATGCAAAATAAAGATTAATAGGTTTAATATAAACATTTTATTTCATTTAAATTTAGGTTTTCCAATTAAACCATCTTAAAACGAATGTCCGGGTTTTGGTCATCAGCCAATAACTAGGAACCTAATAAAAATTTCGCAATTATTGAAATTTTTGAGTTGCTCCGCTAAAGAGAAAAAAAATAGATTCTAATTATTTTTTTTGGTACCTACTTTTAGATAACTACAAATGGCGCCATCGCCAAATTTTTTATTATAAATGGAAGTCCTTGTATGTTTTACAGGGTGAGTCGGGAGGAATGCTTCAAACTACTGGAGTGTGATCTACAAGTTAATACGGTCTAATAGGGCTGAAGCCCAGGACCCCCTCTCCTCAAAAAGCTAAACTGCTAAAATAAAAAAAAAATAGTGGTAATATTTCGGGATGAGACCACTTTTATATTATTCCGGGGCCCTCATAGCAATTTTTGCCCATGGCCCCCCAAGTGCTAAGTCCACCGATGGTCTCAGCGTTTACTCTAAAATGAAAATATGATATGGATGTTATTCGCAATAGCCGAAAACGCCCACTGCCCGAATTTTTTACCCACAACGCGTTGTGGGTAACTAGATTTACCCACGACGCGTTGCGACTTCACGTTTGCGGACAGTGGGTAAATTTATTTACCCACAACGCGTTGTGGATAAATTTGTTTACCCAGGACGGGTTGTGGGTAAACTTACTCACCCAGAACGAATTGTAATAATTGGGCAAGAGGTCTTCGTATTATTCAGAGCACAAAAAATCGAAGTTTCCATACAGGCATAAAACGAACACTTGTTTGACACTTCACAGCGAAATGGACTGTTGGATACATGCTTAGACAAATCTATCATAAACAAAATTGAGACTGAAGAGCGGCTTGAAGAACAACTGGGTTTGATAGAACAATCTTTGGAAAAAGCAAATACGGTACATGAAGAATCGGATTCTGAAATTTCTGATGAAGAACTTGAAAATGAAACACAAGTAAGTAGCAAAAACAGAAGCATGGTGATCGAAAATGAAGAGATGAATAAATGTAATATCTGTAATGATATGTACATCCCAGAAAATGTGTGTATTGAATGCAACGAACAGTTTCATGCGACCTGTAGTCCTAATAATGATGTGCCACTATGCAAACTTTGTGGAAATAAAAGAGCAGTTGACATCGAAAGAAAAGGTTGTAAGCGTGGATTGGAAAAGCAAGCTAAAAAAATGCTTGATCAATCGGAACGCAAGTTCCCTCCAGCTAGCGTAGGTGATAATGTTTTGGTAACTATACCGGATGTTGATCGTGGACGCCTGGCTCCTCGTTATATTGTAGCTGTAGTAATGGAAAAAACTGATTTGGATTTGTACGTTCTAGGTGCAAAACATGGTAAACTAGAAAAACTTTTCAGTCGGAATGAGTTCCAATTATCCCCCTCAACATTTCTATCTCCAAATGATGTTCCAGTTTCCCATGTGAATGTACGACAGGAAGCAATGATGTCTTCTGGCTCAAAACAAGGATTCATTCATTGTAATTGCTTAAAAGTATGCAAAACGAAAGCATGTTCTTGTGTCAGGAAAAATGTAAAATGCAATTCCAAGTGTCGCAGAAGTAATCCGTGCAAAAACAAATAGCACGTTGTTTCTATTTAAGAACTAAAATACTTTTCACTTTTAACAAAATACCTTATTTGTTCCGATAATAATATTCCGGGGAAAGAACTTAAGTCCTTGTTCTCGGAGCAAGGACTTAAGTTTTTTCCTTTTCAGTTTTATTCCAATGAAAGTATTTTTATTATTAAGTATGTCATTTTATTTTTGACGCCCTATCGATAAAACGCCACATTCCGACATGGACAAAAGTAGAACCTAAATCGAAAAAGTTTTAGTTCGCTTGTGGGTAAATAAATATACCCACAACGCGTTCTGGGTAAACAAATTTACCCACTGTCCGCAAACGTGAAGTCGCAACGCGTCGTGGGTAAATTCAGTTACCCACAACGCGTTGTAAAAAATGGGTAAAAAATTCGGGCAGTGGGCGTTTTCGGCTATTGCGAATAACATGGACATGCGGTTTTCGATAGAATATACAACACTTTTAGGCGCAGCCCCTAAAAATATTTTAATAATATACAAAGTGCCATTCCAACATGGCTGACCAAACTTAGATTTTATTAAATAGAACACCCAGTATATTATAGTCTGGGAGCCAGTAATACAATAAAAGTGTATTAAACAGAACCATTACAAACCCCCAAAATCTTAATTTCTATAACATGTACAGGGTGTCCCACTTTTTTCCAGCAAAATTTTTTTAGGTAGTAAATGGCATTCTGAACATAAATTTTTCTACGAACTATTATGTTTATTCGACTCCTTAAAAAGTTACAGCAATTTTAAAATTGATACATTTTCATGAGTTTTGTGGACAAATCAATTATTTGGATTTTTTTCTTTGCCAAATAGAATTTTTTGAACATAATTGGCTGTATTTAAAATAATTGAACGACGAGGTTAAATCTCCCTGGGTAAAATTTAGTATATTATTGGCTTAAAAATATACAAAATCCAAAGAATACTTCATTTAAATAAAAAAAATTAAATTTATACAGGGTGTCCCACGAAAATCATTAAATTCTTGAAATTTTAAAATAGCTGTAACTTTTTAAGGAGTCAAAAAAACATAATAGTTCATAGGAAAATTTTTGTTCAGAATGATATCTAAAAAAATTGCTGAAAAAAAGTGGGACACCCTGTATATCGCCAGAAAAATTCGCTGGCTAGCGGTTTTAAAATTTCTCGAAGAATATGTCGGGAAAATTAACAATTTTAAACATCATCTGTGGTATTTGGTTTAAATTACTTAAACAGAAAAAAGCCAACGGAAGCTAATCGCCATACATTTTGGGCGGATACATTCGTTAAAAATGATATGGGTGCATTTTTTGATATAGATAAATAGGGCCAAATCGACTTATTTTCAGGTCTACTACCACCTACTCGGATCAACCGGTGAAATTTCACACTACCTCCCGGCCTATTAGTTTGTATTTTGACATTGCGTGATTTTGCCGCCTTTTAGACCATTTTTATCATTTTCTTGGGCCATCGGTAAATTTGATAATTTCATAGATTTTCGTCTAAAACATGAGGTAATCTTATCAGCATACAATTTAATTGGCCAAAAAACTGTACATTTTAGTCCGAAATATCGATTTTTACAATATGTGTCACTTCTAAATTCGAATATTGGTCTCTAGCAATTCTATTAATTCGTTCCTTTAGCATTTCGCATAGGAAAGATGCTTTTCTATAGTCGACCCATCCCATGCTCAAATTCCTTATATTGTATAGCATCTTGGCACACACTACCGTCTATAAGTAGGTTTTCCTGGACTCCTGCCAAGCCTTTCTTTATTCCCCTTTGTTCTACTACGTCCTTCCAAATTGGGTTAACTGATGTTAATATTCTTTCATACAATATAGATGTAAATATTTTATATTTGTGGTTAAGGCATGTAATGGGTCTATAATTTTTGGATAGTGATGGGTCTCCCTTCTTGAAAATTAATATAGTTCTTCCTTTGACTAGCCATTCAGGAATACTTTGAGGGTTGTTAATATATCCAGTGATTATTCTCGCGAGGTGTTGCTGCGTTTCCTGAAATTGTTTCCACCAGAATGAGTTTAGTGCATCTGGGCCTGGAGCAGTGAAGTTTTTTGCTTTCTTTAGTGCATTTGTCACCTGTTCCTTACTTATCTCTTGGTTAAAGTTCTCTTGCAATGCGTTTTTTCTAGTACATATTCTGTCAAACTCTCTTAGATCTTCAGAGTTCTTATCTATTTTAGCTTCCTTCTCGTAGATATTTTTCGAAAACTTTTCTATTTCCTCCTTTGTCGGTTGCTTTTCTGTGCTGTTATTATTGTTATCCTTTTTATCCAGGAATCTACTTGGCGTGTCCTTAAAAATTTTGTTTTGTATTAGCTTATTCCTTTGTTTGTATATGTTTCTTTTAATAGCCATAAGTGATCTAACTTTATCCACACTTTTCTATTTTATTATTGATAGTACATTTATGTTTTTATTATTAAAATCATTGTATAATTAACTTTTGTGTAAATTTTAAATAAAATGGGAACATTATTTATTCGTTTCGATCAGTTGCTTCCGTCAAAACAGCGCCACCTACAAATAGCTACATTCATCAAAAAATAATCGATAACTTCAATGTCAGCTGATGTGAACACAGGTTATGTTATGACTTTTTACTTGTTACTACAAAATATTAATAATGATCGCAAAATCGACGTGGTCGTCGGAAAAATGGCGTACGCAACTCGCAGAAAATGAATTTGGTGCTCGTGTAATATCATCACTCGCCTATCGCCTCGTTCGTCTATTTTCACACTCGCACAAAATTCGTCACTTTATAGCTCGTTGCGTAATATACTATTTTTAAATATTTTTTTCTTTGGGATTTTTATTCAAAATTTTATCAACTATTTCTGTATTATTGATGTTATCAATTAAAAGAGGTTGGTTTCAGATTTCTAGAAATATTTTTTTAATTCTATGCATATTGTATGTAGCGATTTTTTGATTTTTGACAAAAATTGGTGACCAGATATTATTAAAAACGCTGTAGATCTATAACTAAACAAGATAGACCCCAAAGTTTTTTCGTTTTTTGTCGATTAAATTTGCTTTAGTTTCTAACCCAGAAGTTTGGTGAACCACGAATGGAACACCCTGTACATATTCTACTACGCCACTTTTTTCCGAATACACCAATGTTTGGTTTGACCCCTTTAATCTATAATTAGAGAATTTTAATTATATTTTTTGTCATTTATTCTTTGGGTAAAGGAGTAAAAATAAAAACTTATTAAATTAAAAGACTTATTTTTAATAAAAAAATAAAACATAATTATTATAGAAAGAAAATTTTTACATATTTGTGTATTACATAATTATGTATTGCTATTATTTTCTGTTGCTTCATATGACGTTTCGTCACATGATTGATTAAACAAATCCACTTGGATATAAGGAGCAGTTGATGGTGTTTGGTGATCTTTTAAATTTGGTGTAAGTTTTTCCATCCGTCCTTGAAAAAGAATTTCATCAATATGTCTCTTAGCAAACAGTTGTTGCTCCAAAGATAACTGCCTATATTGAGAAGCCCAGACTTTTCCTTGTAAATCAGCATCATCAAGTCGTTCATCACTGACACTTACCATATTATTTAGAACAACCCTTTTCTGTTTATTATCTGAATTGGGGAACATCTTTTTCCTTTTATGAATACTTGAAGGTAAATCATCGCTAATGTATGAATCCTAAAATAAAATAAAGCATTTTGTAACTTTTGTTATTTTCAGATGCTAAGAACAAAACTGACTACATTAACATTTTTAGTTCATAAAAGATAGAATATTGACTATTCAATAAATATTCAATAAGAACCATAAGAACGCTCCATTTTCTGATTTAACGTCAATAAAAACGAATGAATAGTTGTTTTTTTTTTCATTTTGCGTCTACAGGGTCCCTGAATAACACACCCTGTATAAGATAAAGCACTCAAAACAGTTCGTTTATAGTTTTAAACGAACTCTTTTGATTGCGTTTATAGCAGTGGAATGTATATTTTCAAAGTTGGTAGCACTTAAGTTTGTTGATTTTAAAGTGGCAGTTACCAAGCGATTTATACGTTATTTGGTGATTTGACAAACCTAACATTAGAGTTGCCAACTACCAGAAAATTTACTAAAATTGAAAACTACCATATTATATTTTAAACAGGCAAGAAGGCGCAAAATAGAAAAAATAGTATAAAAAACTCGTTTCATAAGTCGATTGTAGCACTTGTTCATTAAAATATTGGCCGCTACGCGGCTCGTATTTTTAAATTAAACGCGTGCTACAATATGCAACTTATAAAACTCGTTTTTTAATATACTAATATTTCTTCATATTTTGTTTTTGTAAGTTAAATAATCATACGACAGCAGTGAAATGGTCAAATTTTAAAAATTCACGGCTGCAGTGTGGACCGACCAAAGCGCGCGTTTGCGCTATTTTTTTAACATTTTTTGTTTCAAGTCCAGGGATTTTTTTTTTCAAGTCCAGGGGTAAAATTTAAACGTGCGGTCAAAAATACGGTTTGGGGAAAGTTGATTGACATTTACCAAATTCGAGCATGCTACTGTGATTCAATCAACTTTCCCCAAACCGTATTTTTGACCGAAATAGTTCGAGCAAGTTCGAGATGCAAATGTCAATTGAGCCGTTCAATAATTATAGATTGTAGTATTTAATGTCTTTAATTGTTAATAATAAAAATGTATTGTATGAAAGAGTTCATCGTAAAATGTGAGCGTTTATACTCCACTAAGCATTAAGAAATTTGACAATGCGACGCGATATTTCAAATTATCGATTTGATTATCAAAGGGTTGAAAAAGCTTCACCAACTCCTCAGCACTTCCAAATCACTTCCATTAAAGGTTTCACTATCCATTATATGATTTTATAATATTCGCCTGAGGCAAAAATCTAAACAGACACTGTCAACTTTAAAGATCAAGCATGCGTATTTCTAGATTCACTAACCAGTAGGGGCGCGTTCCACTAATGAACACTAAAGCCCACGACCACGACTGCAAAATTTTCCCGTTCCACTAGCTCAAAACGTCACCATTCAACAAACGACCACAGAAACCCACGAATAAATACGGTCGTTGTGAGCTTCTTGCGGTCGCCAAGGATGACGTTTTTATGCACGAAAGGAACAACCGCGGTTTTATGTGGAACGACTTTGCGGTCGTCGTGGGCATTGTGAGTCTTTAGTGGAACGCGCCCTAGCAACCCCTAATTATAAATTCGAAATTTTGCCCATTAGTGGCTAATTGTTAATGCTTAATGGTTAGTTGTTAGTGGCAGTATAAACAGTCAAATGCAATTGTATGCATTTATCTTTTTAATTGTTAGTGGCTAATTGTTAGTGGTTAGTTGTTAGTTGAGCATAAACTCACCTTTAACCTCAATAAATTATGAATAATCAAACTAACCGAATGGAATCAAGAATGTACCTAACTATTAACCTAACAGGGAAATGTGATGTTAACTGCATTTTTTCGCTTGGCAAAACTGAAATAGCGACGGTGCCAAATCGTCAATCGGCACTTTCATTGTTTCATGTGGAATGGTGTTCAAAAATAGCACTTCCATGTTGTGCACTATAGTTTTAGGTGACAATTCAGGCATTTGTGGAGTGAAATTAAAAAATAAGCCCCCAGCCTATACTTAAAAAACGGACTATGCGGTCATCGGGACCATTGCGCGTCTTTAGTTGAACGCACCCTTAATGTGGCCGCCATTAAAAGATTGACAGGTGTCCAGTGTCCAGTAAACAATAGAAAACAGTCTTTTTGATAGTGGGTGCATTCCGCATTAGGTATATGCACGTGAGCAGGAGTATGGCGTATAAAAAGCGTCCCGAATTATATTTACGAGTATATGCGCATATAATTCGGAACGTCTTTTGTGCTTTTTTGAGTCCACTTGCTGTCAATAAATGTCTGACGATCAGTATTGTTGATTTATTGTTTTAACTCTTTCCGGTCCTATGTCGGATTATATCCGACAAAATATTTTTAATTATAGAAAAGTTATATAATTACATATATTTAAATTATATAAAAAAATATAGATAATTACATAAAATAATATTTAAAATAGTTAAAATAATGAAATAAACTGTAAATAAAATATAGAAAATATGTATATTTTTTCGAAAATTAATTCAGACTTACTGGAGCAACTTTGTGAAATTTTATTTGACCGCAAAGGGTTAAAGGAAATGAATATGGGCATCAAAAAAATTTAGAACTTGTATTTGTATTTAATCAAATTAGTAAAGAAAAAAAAATAATAAAACAGTTTTATAAAAAAAAATATGGTTTTCTTAAATTTTAATATTCCTATAAAAATACAAAATTATTTTTATACATAAAAATATTTCCAAAAGGAGCTAAAATGCTGACATACCAAGTATAATTTTAAAACTTTTCAATTTATTATCAACTTCGCATGCTTGCATATCGAGCATTTGTTCAGAGGTAGTGCACAATATACTGCGATATACCTCGAGCAGGAGTATACAGGGTGTCCCATTTGACGTTGGACTGTATGGGTATCTTTGTTATTATTGGAGATAGAACGTCGGTTAAATGGACAAAGTAGTAGACATTTTTTCGAATATTAATAATTCATTTACAAAAAAATTGAATATCATATCGTTCCAACGCTATCTTGAAAAAAACAAGAAAATGCAGTTTTTCAAAATATGGCTATAACTTTGTTATTTTCGGTGGTACCAAAATTTTTTTTTGATTTAATACAGACAATTTTTTGTATACAATGCTGTAAAACAAATGAATATTTTTTTCGCCAACGGATTGACCGGAAATGAACCAAACTTGCTTTTTCTTATGGCAGCCATATTGGATTTACACATATTCGGAATTAATGTATTTTTCTGAGTAATTTGATATATCATTTGTAATATTTTAAGAAAAATAGAAATAATTTTATTTTATTAACCAAAAATGGCCTTGAATAGATGTAAACTGTTAATACATATGTGTTAAGATTTATTTTACATTTAATATTTTACATAGTTACATTTATGTTATTGACAATTTACATCTCTTAAAGTCCAATGTTGTAAAAACAAATAATTTTATTTTTTTTAAATATGACATATGGTATACCAAAATACTGATTCCGAATATGTATAAATCCAATATGGCTGCCATAAGAAAAAATTAAGTTTGGTTCATTTCCGGTCAATCCGTTAGCGAAAAAAAATATTCATTTGTTTTACTGCATTGTACACAAAAATTGTCTGTATTATGTCAAAAAACTTTTTTGGTACCACAGAAAATAAAGAAGTTATAGCCATATTTTAAAAATCGCATTTTCTTGCCTTTTCAAGATAGCGTTGGAGCGATGCGAAATTCAAATTTTTTGTAAATGAATTACTAATATTCGAAAAAATCTCTACTACTTTGTCCATTTAACCGACTTTCTATCTCCAATAATAACAAAGATACCCATACAGTCCAACGTCAAATGGGACACCCTGTATGTATACTGCAAATGTCTAATTCGAAACACTTCAGATGCTCATATGCGGTATATGCGAAATCAGCGAATCCAAATTCACTTGGTCTGAACCAGGCGAATCAAGATTCACGAGTAAAAGTTTGCGCATGCGCTCGAGGAAGGTGAATTTAACATTCACTGTGTGAAAGTTCAGGAATCCACGTCCAGGGGCTGGATTCCTGAATTTCATCCGAGTGAATGTTAAATTCCTCGAAGCGCATGAGTCAAAATCTCATCAACGAATCTAAATTCACTTGGTCCGAACCAGGCGAATTCGAGGAAGGTGAATTCAACATTCACTATGTGAGATTTCGGGAATCCACGTCCAAAGGTGGTGCATGATATACTGCGATATACTTCGAGATGGGTGGGGCTTAGCAGGAGTATACAGGGTGGTCACTCTTACGGTGCACACCATTGGGATCTTGTGAACCTAAAGAGTTACAAAGTTGCTTAAATTAGAAAAAAGTTGCCCCTTTTCAAACTCCTTTAGAATCTATTTAGAAATCCGAGATATCTTGCTCTAGTCCTGAAATATCATGAAAAATCTGAAATTTCGCTATTTCGTTTTCCTTCCATATTTTCGTAATCGCTTAACTTTTTCGATTGTAATTTGGCAGTTTTACATAATTTGACATTCTCTATCGATTGAAATTGAGAAAAAATTTTTAGGTTTACTAGATTTCATTTATTTTAAACCAACTTTTGATTTTCTTATGGGCGCGATATTTGATTTTTATACCATTGGATAGAGAAAAAAAATACAATTTAAATGATGTAACACACATTGTTCTTTTATTTTAATTTAAAAAAAAATTAAAAAAATTAAAAATTTTATTTACAAAATCAAGTTGGCAAAAAATAAACATCTGTTTATTTTTAAATAAAATAATAAAATTATTCTTTTGTTATTTTATGCCAACTTGATTTTGTAAATAAAAATTTAATATTTTTTTCAATTTTTTTTTTAAATTAAAGTAAAAGAACAATGTGTGTTACATCATTTAAATTGTATTTTTTTTCTTTATCCAATAGTATAAAAATCAAATATCGCGCCGATAAGAAAATCAAAAGTTGGTTTAAAATAAATGAAATCTAGTTAACCTATTTTTTTTTCTTAAGGCCAATCGATAGAGAATGTCAAATCATGTAAAATTGCCAAATTGCAATCGAAAAAGTTAAGCGATTACAAAAATATGGAAGGAAAACGAAAATGCGAAATTTCTGATTTTTCATGATATTTCAGGACTAGAGCAAGATATCTCGGATTTCTAAATAGATTCTACTGAGGAATCTAAATCCGAACTTTCTAATAACGGTATTTGTGGATTTTGTGGAACTTCCGGTTAAGTGGATGGCAAGTTTCTTATTTTAAATGGAGCACCCAGTATATTTTTGCTACGCCTATTTGAAAATCGCATTTTTTATGCAACTTCATTTACACCGGAAGTTGGAAAATTAACGAACTTATGGTTAAACATAATTTTATGTAAATTTAAGATTATAAACTTAATTGTAAAATATTTCATTTAAAATAACGCAGTTGGGTGCAACTTCCGGTGTAAATGAAGTTGCATAAAAATGCGATTTTCAAATGGGCGTAATTCCGAAAGTATTAATCGTAGACCACACTATGCTAGGTCAATTTAATATTTAATGGTATTTTTATGGAGAACACAAAAATGCAAAAATATACTGGGTGTTCCATTTAAAATAAGAAAGTTGGCATCCACTTCCGGTATAACCGGAAGTTCCACAAAATCAAAAATACCTTTATTAGAAAGTTCGCAATTAACTACTTTCGTAGACAAATTTTCAGAATCAAAAACATAACCGTTCAAAAGTTAGCAGGGGGGATTTACTTTATGTCCGCACATATTATTTTATTAAAATTACCTCATCCCTATCGACCTTCTCCCCACAATCAACCATTTCTGTTTTCAAAATCGTGCTTCCCTCGTCCTCGACTTCTTCTTCATAAAGAAAATTTAAATGATCAAAATACCACAGTGACGGGCAATAAACAAAATCGGAGCCAGCTCCTAATGTCTCACTATATTTAATTTTCCTCAATTCACGCCGATAATTAGTTCTAATTGTATTCAACTTTCGTTTAATGCCTTCTAATGTAGCTTCACTGTCCTTTTCTTTATATTTGTTTAATAAGGCACTATATCCATTATTTCTCAACCTTTTGTTTTTATACTTTTCACTTTTAACTTTCCATAACTCTTCATGCTCTTTGTAAAGTTCAAAAAACTCAATCCAAAATGATTTTTCAGAAAGACTTGCCATTTCGTCGATCCCGCGCTTTACATTCAGTTGCAAGAACTTATTTAAAAACATAAAAATGCTTGACGGTTTGTTTTATTTCAAACAGTGATTATTCACCATCAAGCATGCATGACAACATGGATTGCTTGTCAAGAAATGCTGAGAAATGCTTGTCAGCCATGCTTCATGCTTGATTGTGGTTATGACCCCTCGTGACCAAAGGAGGCGACCTCTAACGGTAGGTGGAATTAAAAATATTATTACTTAAAAAATAATGGGATCTTTTAAATAAAGAATGAGTAGGGTGTTAATTTAATAGTTTTTTAACTTTTGGTTAAAAAATTATTTTAAAATATTAGATTAGTAAAGGATAGCGGACCTCTATTGACTAGTAGCGAAAACTAGAGAAAAAAGCAGTTAACATTCAACAGTTTATCAAATAGTAAATATGAAACCTGATAAAATAGTAAAAATATGAATATTTTTATTAAAATTGGGACATCTTCATTTTCTTGAGAGAATTAATCATATTCCTTTGTCTGTCAAAAAAAAAGCCAAAGTGGACTTTTTCCGCACAGGGTGGTGATTATTTCGATGCTCACCATTGGTATCTTTTAAATTGGAGGAGATACGAGGTCGGTTAAATTAGAGAAAAGTTGCTCATTTTCATGGCCATTAAAAATCTAAAAGAAAATTTAGGATATTTACACTCGTTGCACAGTGGTTAAATGATAAATGATGATATAGTTTTTGAAATTAAAGATGTTTCTGATAATGTCTTATCAGGTCCATCTACAAGTAGAGGTCGCCCTGTAAAAGACTTTAAAGAAGCATCCATTAAAACAAAGAAAAGAAGGCTTTTAGGACTTCAAGAACATACTTCTGACGAACAAGTGTTAAGTTGCGATCAGAAGGGAAAAGAAATTCTGCAAGTATTATAGAAGAAATTTCAAATTCTTCGCCAACAAGAGTAGCTAAAATTAAAAAATCTTATTAGTCACCAAATAAATTGTAGATGATAAAATTATCTGCTGAAGAAGCTTTAGCAATTTATGTCGATGCTAAAATGACAAAACATCAATACCAGGTAATTAGAAAACAAACTAAAATCCAATTTGCTGATATATATCCTGGATATATCAAATTATTGACAGCAAAAAAACAAAGTTACCCAAATGACGTTACTGTAAATGAGCATTCTGCCATTTATAAAACTACAGTCTTTGTTGGTTCATACAGCAACAAGAATATTTATGGGACATTTCGAACAAATTTCAAAATTTGAAATTTCTCCTGAAGGTGTGCTAAAAATAATTTATAAATGGGGTTGTGATGGTGCCTCCAGGCATTCCAATTACAAACAAAAATTTGTAAGTAAAGATTCAATTGGTGATTCTTCTTTGTTTGTGATTTCGTTAGTCCCTCTGGAAATAAATTAGGAAGATCTAACGGTATGGAATAATCCTGCTTCTTCTTCAACCCGTTACTGTCGACCCATTAAAATAATTTTTAAAAAAGAAACTGCAGAATTTACAAGATCAGAAGTTCCCGAAATTGAAAATCAGATTAAAAATCTTTTGCCCACAAAAATACATTTGGGACAAAAAACTTTTTGGGCTAACCATGTACTTGTACTAACAATGGTGGACGGTAAAGTATGCAACTCCATAACTACCAGTTCTGCACAAAAATTTTATTTTTGTGGAGCGACCCCAACAAACATGAACAATTTAGAAGTTTGCAAAACATTTTCAAATAATGAAGCTTCCTTGTCTTTTGGCCTTTCTTCTTTACGTGCTAAAATACGTTTTATGGAATGCATCTTGCATATTTCGTACCGTTTAAATATAAAAACATGAAAAATTGGGAAGAAGGACAAAGAAAATGTGAATGCTAGGAAAAAAATGATACAAGAAAAGTTCAAAAATCAAATGGGATTGTTAATAGATATTCCAAAACAAGGTTCAGGCACATCAAATGATGGAAATACAGCTCGAAGGTTTTTTAATGATCCATTATTATGTTCATCAATAACACATGTAGATGAGGAATTAATAACAAGATTTTCAATTATTCTCCAAATAATTTCTTCTGGACATAAAGTGAATGTAAAGAAATTTTCTAAATAAACTTTGGAAACTACAAAATTATATATTGAAAAATACAATTGGTATTACATGCCTGCAAGTGTACTTAAGATATATTGATTCATGGGGGTCATATAATTGAAAAGGCAATTTTACCTATTGGTCAATTATCTGAAGAAGCGCAAGAGGCACGAAATAAGGACTGCAAATATTTTCGGGAACATTTTTCTCGAAAGTTTAGTAGGGTGCAAAACATGGAGGATCTAATACATATGCTGCTCATAACTTCCGATCCATTTATAAGTAGCAAAAGAAAAACAAAAGAAAGAATAGCATATCTCCTCAAAATTGATCAATAAAGAAAATAATAATAATAAACAAATGGCCTGCAAAATTAGAACATTTTATGTTAATAACAGGTGTCTTTATATTATTAAACAAATAAAATGATTAAAGTATTTGCTTTTTTATTATTAGAATTTTGATCTTTAAAGTTTCACTTGAGGCGATATTTTTATGGTAACCATGGAAACTGTCCATAAAACATTGCTCTCATTTGTTTTTTATACAAATTTTCAAATTTAACACATTTTCTAAGTAAACACATTAATGTTAATTAGTAATCTGGAAATTTATTGTTATTTATTATCTGATGAGGTAAAAATCCAATATGGCGACCATAAGAAATAAAAAAGTTGAATGCCGTGACTTCCAATCTAAGAGGCCAAAAAATTATTTTTTGACGTCATTTAACTCAGGATAGTCAACAATTTAAAGGTACCAAATTTCATTGATGTAGCAGTAATGGCTTGAAAAATATAAATTATTTTCTAAAATCACATATGTTTTAGACTTTTGGCCATAATTTTGCAATGAGTTATAATATCTTAAATTTTCTTTCAGATTTTTAATGGCCATAAAAATGCGCAAGTTTTCTTTAATTTAACCGACCTCGTATCTCTTCCACTTTAAAAGGTACCAATGACCAATGCTGAGCATCGAAATAATCACCACCCGGTATACAGGGTGTCCCGTAATTATGTGGACAGACATTGTGGAACGGGGTTATCACCTCAAATTAAGATGACAAGTTCCTCTAACACTGCCCAAAAATGCTTCCTTGCAAAGTTAAAACCACAGTTACAGTTCACTTTTCAAAAAATAAAAACCCACGTAACTTTTCTCTCTATGAAGGTAACTCCATAAAAACTGCCATGGGGGGTTAATCATAAGTTCTTTATAACATGGTATTGTAGATTAGCTATTTCTCATTCATTTACTTCCAGTTAACCCAAACTTAGAATTAAAATTTTACCATAACTTTTATTGGTGTCAACTTTTCTTTTAAAACAAATAATTTACCATGAAGAAGGTATACCTGTCGAAAATCTATAAATCAGATAGTTTTAAAGATAATCTAAAATAAAGCTTCATATATTAAAGTAAATTTTTTTTATTAAATTAAGTAGGCCAACTTCGAAATTTAAAATTTTTAAAGAAATTATAATGTTTTTTCGATTTGATCACATAAAGAGAATCACGTTTTAGTATTTTCCAATCATTTTCTAAAATAATGTTCACCCAGTCATTGTCTTAATAATGGTATTTATGAAATACCTTACTTTATTTAACAATAAAAGTAAATTTTTATTATTATTGATTATCTCGGATTTGGCGATTCTAAGCCGGTATACCTTTTTCATAGTAAATTATTTATTTTTAAAGAAAATGAGTTTAAATTGCAAAAAAATTTAAATTCTAAGTTTAGGTAAACTGGTAGTAAATGAATGAGAAATTGCAAAACTAGTATACCATATCATAAAGTACAAAAAATTAGCCCCCATGCCGGATTTTATCGAGATAGCTTCAATGGGAACAAAAGTTTTGTCGATTTTAATTTTTTGAAAAGTGAACTTTTAGTGGGTGTAACTTTGCAGGGAAGCATTTTTGGGCAAAGTGTTAGAGGAACTTGTCATCTTAATTTGAGGTGATAAAAACGTTCTACTATGTCTGTCCACGTTATTACGGGACACCCCGTATACAGTAAACCTGTATTAATAGCCTATAATAGGCAGCCAATTCTCAGAAGTGTTTTTATGATTTATGAAATTTCGAGAACTGTTAGCTGTACCTTACTATAAATTGGTAAATTCGGTTTTGGTGTGGTATTATTAGCCCAGCTGTTAAAAGCCAGGCACTTAAAAAATTAATTTAGACTCATTTGAGTTGTTCCTCTCCACGGAAATCTTTAGTAAAAGGCGAAAGATTTAATCGCTTTGAAGAGAAACCAGAGTAATTGGGGAGTAAAAGACCAAAGCTTATAAACTTTTCGGAACAAAATTTCATTTAGTAGAAGTTGAGGCGCCATCTATCGTATCTATATATCATTAAAATAATAACTGTAAACCAAGAAATAGAATTATTTCCGCATTTCTTCCGACTTACTCTCTTTTAATATTTTTATATAATAAATCATAATTATAAGTACGATAAAAAATAAATATTAAATGTCTTTGATTGCTAAAAATAAATTAATGTTTAGTTTTTATTTGATTAAACTTGCAATAGATGGCGCCCTGTAATTTCTTATAATGAATCAATTTTGCCTGAACTATATAAGAAATCTTTTTTTCCATTATCGATGCAATTAGTCTTCGCAAAGATTAAGTTTCTTTTTCAATATTCTCTAGCAAGGGGTTCTATGTAGAACCCTTTATATGCACACAACACAGTTTTAAATAATTAAAAATATAAAATTTGCTCAAATCTCACATAGTACACAGTGTATTTTATTATAATTTATTGTAATATATTGTGGGTTAGATGAGACTATTTTGTCCAGATTGCTTTATTTTATTGAATTTAAGTTTGGACGTTTTTGCATTAAAACTATATGAATCATATTTTGGACTAAATTAGCTTTATCATATTTTATTTAAAGGTGCCCACACACCACACACCAAAATTCTTACAATCACTTGTTGGCAGCAAAAATATTTTCAATATTATTTCAATATTTAATTTATTATTTAATTACGTTGCTCTCATCTTTTTTGTTAATAATTTGAAAGTTTTTATTGTTTTTGTTTACATTTATTTTTATATACCGAGGGGTGTGCACAAAAAACGTCAGAGGAGGCAACTTTTCTTTTTCAAATGGCAACATATTTTTTTCGATTGAGAAAAATCATAAACAAAAATAAGGCGATTTTTCGCGACTAAAAATTTTTACGAGATGTTACGAAATTCAGTAACTACTCCATTTTCGCGAACAATATTGACTTGTAGTTACTTCAGCTATGACGTCATACCTGTAGAAATTGTTAGCGAAATCGTAACTATGGTAAGGAAGCAGGTTACTGATAGTAGTATGTATTTCCTTCCTTGTTTTTTTGAATTCTACTAACTAACTAACTTCACACGCAAATAAATTATTATTAATATTGCTATTATGATCAAATTGGTGAAAATACATTTCCCTTAATTGAATAAAGGCCAATGTTCCCTCTTAATCAGTTTCATTGTGAACTTGTGACTAAATATAAATATATTTTTTTGTGATTTAGCTAAATGCATTTCTATTTTTTATTTTACTCTCTATACTTCTATACCGATGTTTTAGTTTAGAAAACAGTCAGATTTCAAAATGTAGTAACCAATGCGTTTTCGCATTGCAAATTAATTTTTGTAATTTTTTTTTTCTTATTTTTTTTTAGTTTTAACATATGCCGATAGTAACATGTATTTACATAGGCTTAACGAATGTTGATAACATATTTGCTGCTAATATGTCCTGACCACTTCCAATAATGTTGTCAACATGTTATTGAAAATAATAACAAATACCGACAACAAATAATGTTGACAGTAAAAATGTTACTAACATTTTATAATAGAATTGTAACATGTTGATAAAAATTGTTGTCAGCAAATGTTGACAACAAATGCTGTCAATGCAGATATGTTGACAGCATTTGCTGACAACAATTTTTATCAACATGTTAAAATTCTATTGTCCTAGATATTAAAGTTATCGCTAACATTGTTAGAAACATATGTTATCAGCAAAGTTACCTCCGGTGTGCAGAGACCTTAATGCATTAGACCTACGATTTTTATTTTATTTGAAAAAATATAATTCTTAATTTCCTTTTTCATAAGATTAATGTAATTCTTTAATTCGTTTATTATGTTTGAATAGCTACCCATAGGAAGTATTATTTTCTGCCCATATTTATAGAAACTCTTTTTATACAACCAAAATGATTACAACATAATTAGCAAACATCCTGTTTTTAAATATTCTTGCAACCCCTTAAGTGTTGCCAAATTTCCATTTCCTTTTTGGGTTATAACTATAAATCTGCGGTGGATAGATTTTTTTTAATTGTCCAATATTCAATTAATGACCCCCAACAACGTAGCAGTAGCTTGGGCACCAATTTGGGGACGCCCTGCATAAGAACAAATGTAAAATAAATAAATTTCATAATAAATATAATTAAATTTATTTATTTTTAATATATATATAATTAATAATAATAATATACTTACATCACATACAAACATGAATAACTCTGATTTTAAAGCAAACAAGTGAAAATAAAAAAATGCGTTTACAATCTATTATAGTCAATTTAAAAAAGTGCCCCCAATTTCCAAATACTTTAAGCTATAAGTAAACAAAGGCACGTTAATCAATTAAATAACTAACGGTTTAATTAACATTTAATTTAATACAAGGACGTGTGTTTTATAATCAATTAATTTATAACTTTAAATATGTACAAATTTACTTTGAATTAAAGCATGATTTACTCTTAATTCATCATAAAAAATCAAAATAACTAAACAATTAATATCTCATTCAATTATTAATCACCTAACAAATCTATTATATTTATAAGAGATTACAAAATTCTCACCGGATCTATGAGAAATCAATTATTTGTAACTTTCACCTTTAATAAAACAAAATCTCGCCCCTTTAATTTTTGGTTTTGTTTTGTGGAATGTCGAAATACTTGAGTTTGCGGGACTTCATACAGGCGTTTAAAATAAATTTACTTATTAATGTTAAAATTAGGAATCGACTAACAAGCGCAGTTGTCTTTTGGAGGTTGCTGATCACCAGTTAAATTATTCCTGCCAGGTTGGGAAGGTTTATGCTGCACTCCGGATTCTGCCGCATTCAAATCCAAGCGACCATCTTGAATACTTTGAAAGATTTTCTTTGCCGTTTCCAAAAACGCTTCCTCCACATTCATCCCCCTAAAATAAAAAGGCATGACTTAAATAAATTGTGAGATACGCCAAGATTATATTTTTGAATAAAATTGTTATCGACTAGGAACTTTTTGTGAAAATATATTTTTTAAAATTATCAAAAATGTAAAAAAACACAAAATTAAATAATATTAGTTATTTGGAATCTAATTCCTATAATCAGTGGTGTAGTGGGGCCGGAACAGCGTTCCGGTACTTTTTTAGGGGAGCCGGAACGCGTTCCGGTACTTTTTCCCAGAAATATTATTTTTTAAATATCTTTTAACACTTAGTAATTATTGCGAGTCACATGGACTCATAAAATAAAATAGGTAATATTATATTCCTAGCAAAAATTCTCTAAAATTCTATAATTCTATTTTATATCATCAAAACCGGTCCCAGACTTATAAAGTTAGAAAAAAATTTTTTCTTTGGGACTACACCACTGTATAATTATAGATATATCTTATGTAATCAATAATTGAAGGGCAAAAACCAGGTGTGTTCAATTTTAATAAATTAAAACATATTTTTAACTTTATTTCAACTAATTTAATAAAAACATTAGTTAATGCGCACATTATTGCAATTCTGCATATCGTGCACATACTAAGGACTGTACTTTAGCTGCCCCAGTTGCCATCTACTTAATCAAATGTAACATATTACATATTATGACTTAGATTTAATTTGTAAACGCTTTGTAATTTTAGTATACAGGGTCAGTCAAAATTAAACAGCCAAATTTTTTAGGCCGATTCTACAACTAATCTTAGGACTAAAACTTCATATGAACATATGTCTGATTTCGCTTTCTAAAGGAACTTTTTGAAGTTTCTAAATGCTTTACAGTACAAACTTCAAATTTGGTGTAATAGAGTTTAGATATATTTTCATAATTTTTTTGCATGCTTTTAATT
Organism: Stenus bimaculatus; assembly: GCA_963971135.1. NCBI lineage: Eukaryota > Metazoa > Arthropoda > Insecta > Coleoptera > Staphylinidae > Stenus > Stenus bimaculatus. Next base: position 46,712,564 of record OZ020180.1, read on the forward strand.
GGTAGATTTGGAGAGGGCTGGTAATGAATACAATGATAACTTTTTGGGGGTTAGGGTTTTCATATATTTTTCTTCAAAATAATGTTTGCCAAACAATTTAAGACAAAAAAGGTATTTGTGTACAAACCCTGTAAAATGCACCATTTTGAAGAAAAATGATCATTCAAAAGAATCATGAAAACATATCTAAAGTGCATAATTTATTTACACCAAATTTGAAATTTCTACTACAAAGTGTTTAGAAATAAACCTGCAAAAACATTCTTTTCAACACCAGCTTTGAAGGTCTATAGCGCCTTTAGGAACTGAAGTCGGACATATCTTCCATCCAGAAAAATACAACTCAAAAATTACTGTTGTTAAGTTAAATGGTACATTCAAAATATAAGAATTTCTTTTATAATCCCATAAAATTATGGAAGTATTACAATCAAAATTCAATGAAAATTCTCACGATTTTTTATTTCTATTTATTAAGGTTTATATGTAAACATTAATGTTTAAAATCGGTGCCCTGGAAAATGATAATTTTTGAGTTGTCACTATTCTTCTGGACGTGGAATATGTTTATATGAAATTTTTATCTTAAAATTGGTCATAGAATGGGCCCAAAAAAATTTGGCGTTTTAATTTCAACTAACCCCGTATATACTTTTCATCTTCAGAATAAAAATCAGTAATCACCAATTGCTCACTGCGCCATGAAGAGCCAAGTACTTATATAAATTTTATAATTTCACCACGACCTGAGCCAAGCACACACCTTTGACTAAGCGCCAACTAATTCTTTCAAAGATTCTGCATTACCTGGGTCCAGCACGTACCGCGCCCAAGCACCAAGTAACTGCATTTGAAATCCAAAGCAAAAAACACAATATCAGGTCTGCCACTTCGTACAGGATAGCACCAATTTTGAACGAAACTTTGTATTGTAATGAATTATACAAGGTGTTTTAAAATTGAGTGTAAAAAAATCATACACATATTTTACATAATACAGTCAAACTTCCCTAACTCAAATCTTCAAGGGAAAAAATTCAAGATATAGAAAATTCGAGATAAATTATTTCGCAAAGTTAAAAACAAATTTTTTTACAAATACATTACAAACAACATTCGAGTTATGGAAAAAAAAGTGTTAAGAATTTCTTTTCTACCTATGTATTATCCTAACAAAGTTCAAAAATTAATAAAATCGAACTGCTTTCATATTTAAAACAGAATAGTCTACAGTTCAGCGCCGTTTTTTAATAATGATTACTAACAGGCTGAATTTTCGTGAGTAGCTTCGTTTTGACGAGACGCCCAATTTTTCTCTACGAAAATTCTCGATAGTTGTAGCTAATAAAGTGTGCACGAGTAAAACATGTAGACTGGGTGATTGTCCAAATTTTATTACTAACAGTTAGTTTTTAAGTTAAAGTTTAAGATAATTTGATAAAAAACACGAAAAAACGTTTGTCCTACAAAATTTATGGTTTGAATGAAGCCTTCCCCCACTCTTAACATGTCCGAATAATGTGGTCATAAAAATTATTACTAACTAGCTGATTTTTTTACTCTTGTTTGGTAAATATTTGTATAATTAAATTCCCACATTGTCCTACAAATTAAATGGTATGATTTCCCAGTCCTACGCACTGAAGTTGTCAATTCCACAGTAACACTTTTTTCATTACTAACAACCTAATTTTCGTTTTTTTCTTTTGGGAATAAAGTGTGGAATACGATTTTACTACTGTCCTACAAAAAAAGTGGTATATTATGATAATATAAAGTAAATAAAATTTATTTTGTAACACTACTAGATGTTGAATACATAAAAACGTGGATAGATATAGTACAACGGATTTATCTGTTTTGAAGAAAATGCATTTTAATATTATTTAGGAAGGTTTATAAAATTAGAAAAAAATAAATTTAAGAAGAAAAATCAAGTAACCATAGCAAATTTTGCATTTTCTCCAAAACGGCACTTTTTAACGACTTTCAATAAGAGCACCTTTTTTGGCCAGAATTAAATGGGGAACACTAATACGAAAAATAAATGTTTTAAAAGTTATCTTTTTAAAGTTAACATAATTTTTAACCTCAACCCTCCGTAAATGTAACCATATTTTAATTGTATTATTATTCACACCGAGTTTTAAGTCTCATCTCTAATTTGTATTGAAATAAACAAGCATAATCATAAAATTTGAAACCACTTTTAAAGACTGTAGCTCTGTTAAGAAGAGTAATAGGACAGGAGTTTATATGAACTTTTATCATTCATTTGAAATCTGCTACCCGCTATAAAAGTGGGCCCCACATATTATCCTGTATGTTAAGTTAATAAAACAGCAATTATAAAATAATTCATTATTTTAAATAAATCTTGTAGGACTAGCAATATATACCCATTTTTTTGTAGGACACTGTTATATTTGGGCAGAGAATACACTAATCTATCATGTGTTAACCTTGTCCTACAGTTAGTAATGAAAAAAGTGATACTGTGGAATTGACAACTTCAGTGCGTAGGACTGGGTAATCATACCATTTCATTTGTAGGACAATGGGGCTATTTAATTATACAAATATTTACCAAACAACAGTAAAAAAATCAGCTGGTTAATAATAATTTTTATGACCACATTATTCGGACATGTTAAGAGTGGGGGAAGGCTTCATTCAAACCATCAATTTTGTAGGACAAACGTTTTTTCGTGTTTTTTATCAAATTATCTTTAACTTAAAAACTAACTGTTTGTAATAAAATTTGGAAAATCACCCAGTCTCCATGTTTTACTCATGTGCACTTTATTAGCTACCACTATCGAGAATATTTGTAGAAAAAAGTTGGGCGTCTCATCAAAATGAAGCTACTCCTGAAAATTCAGCTTTTTAGTAATCATTAATAAAAAATGGCGCTGGACTGTACACTAGAATTTATTATATTTCCATGGAAACAAACATCATACAATAATCAAAATCGTTGTTTACATTCCTTACCCAGAAATATTTATACAATGGGAGATTTTACACCTCAAGAAATTATAATATGTTTGTATATGGCCCATTGTATGATAAACATTCCATGGAAATACCATAATAAATTCTCTTTTAAATATGAAAGCAGTTCGTTTTTTTTTATTTTTTAACTTAAATAACTTTATTAGGAAGATACTTAGAAAAAAATTCTTAACATTTTTTTGTTCCAAATATTATGTAGAATATGATAAGATTTTTTTACACTCAATTATAAATCACCCTGTATAGATTATAGTAGATTTCATCTGAAGTGAAGCTTTCCTGCGCTGCTGGCGGTTTTACCCAAGCGATTACAATTAAAATTAAATAATGACGATTCATACAATACAGGAATTCAGATTAATTCAGAAATCTTAATTCTGGACGACTAGTAGATCAACACGTACACCAATCATAAACTAGGTTACTCAAAATTCGAAATATTCTCTTCAAATGAAAACCACTCTAGATTATTGCACAGAATTTTATAAATTTAACTCTTTCTACAAATTCTAATGTTTTACCAACTTTAAATATCATACTTGTCCATATTTCAACAAAATTCTTCAAAATATACAATAATTTTTATTTACTTTTTTTAACAATTTTTTTTATTTTTCGAATAAATTCTAAACTATAGAAAATATTAAAAAAATATTTTAATAAGTTGTTTGTTTTTAAAAGACTTGCTATTTCAAAAATCAAAGTGATCTACGGTTCTGGAAAAAAATAAGTTCTCCAATGGATTGTTTGGGTTCACTTTGGTAATTAATTTTTTTATTTCAGTCATGTACGATAACTGATAACTCGTTCTCGAGATAAATGAGTGGCAAGGGTGGACTGATACACCCTATATATAAATGTATAAAATCCAACATCAAACAAAAGATGATGACTGACCAAGTGGTATTAAAATTATCAAATATGAATCAAACAAGATTATTATTTATTCTTACGTTTTTGCACTAGCTTCAACAAACATTAAACCATTTTCATCAGCAAATTGTTTAGCTTCTTCATAAGTAACATCTCGTTGGGCTTCTAAATCACATTTATTACCAATTAAGAAAATTACTGTGCTGGGATTGGTGAGGTTCCTTGTATCTGTCAACCAGCTACTAAGATGGTTATAAGTAGACCTGCGAGTGATATCATAAACCATTAAGGCACCAGCAGCGCCTCGATAATAAGAACGGGTTACAGCACGGAACCTTTCTTGTCCAGCCGTGTCCCAGATTTGTAACTTAATTTTCTGGCCTGCAACTTCAATAATGCGAGTACCAAATTCAACACCAATTGTATGAGGACAATCTGACATAACTACAAAACAAGCATTAAAATTTTGACGCACTTGCAACTTCTTAACTTACATTTTTTTTCAGTGAATTGATGCAGAAGGCACGATTTGCCGACACCCATGTCTCCGATTATGATATATTTAAATATGTATGAGTAATTATACGGTCCTGCTGACATTTTCTACAAATAATTAAAAAATAATTATCACTCTTGTTTATGACGGTTGTTTTGTATTTAATACTCTTTTTGCAACGTCTTTTTTAAGAAATCAATTACTTACGGTGGGTTTGTTTTGTTTATTATTTGTATAAAGTTGTAGTAAAGGGCTTTTTATTTAGAAAATTTGACGTATTTAAAATGGGGTGACGGCTTAATGTCATTTGTCAAATTTATGATCATAGAATTAAAACAAAAGTGAATATGGGTGCTTTCGATCTAAGTCTTTATTTGTAGGCGATGTTCTATCCTCTGGCGGCAAAAGTATGAACGGTGCTTCTTATTTGATTACAAATTACTGATTACAAGTAGTACATACAATGTATGGACCATATATGTAGTACTTATTTTAAGGGTTTAATTTTTGATACTGACAAATACTGTCTTCATTTTATGCAATTTAACCCACCCCATACTTACCTGTAACCCGTTACTGTTAAAATTTCCATGAAGTAATTTGGGCATGGTTTTTGGGAACCGACTAATATGTATTTCTAATTCTAAAATCACTGTCAGATTTAATTTTTTTGTGAACTTTTTTGACTTATGGATGGATTTAAAAGATCCAAACTTTATCATCATCCTGTATTTTAATTATAGATATAGATAAAATATAATGAAAAAATTAAACAATAAGTACAATACATTTTTATTTGTAAATCGAAAAAAATATCAGTAAAAGTAAAAAAAGTTTTTTAGCATAAGAACATTTTCTAATTAATCCTACTTAAATACATTTTTTAGATGTTTTTATAAGTTACAGAAACTTGTTTTATAATTCTTTGGAATTTTATCCGACTTTATCCAACAATACTACTTGCGCCTCGCAGTGCTAAATACCCTGCAGTAATATCCATTGGTAAAGTAACTAAAGTAGCATATTCCTCTTTATTCGAATAACGCAGACGTGTTTGGGGATCGGTGTAAGGTGCTGGAAGTCCAGATAAATCAGAAAATTTTTCAGCAGGCAAAAATGAAGGTGGTGCATTTATGGAACTGTAATGTATATGATCCTCTGGCCAAGGCAATGCCTTTTCTGTGGTAATAATTTGTTTCAACGATTTCCATGCCCGCTTTTTGTTTGTAACTTTATTTGTGTTGATGAAACTTGTCGATTTAAAAACAGGACCAGTCTCGGTTTTATTACTTTCTTCAAAGCTCATTGCTTCAGTCTAAGCTACAATTTAGAAATATAAAAACAATCTGTAGGTAATTTTCTCTTTTATTTACTAAAAATTTAGAGGTTAGAGTAGAATATAAAGGTGTGTTGTCTGTTATTGTTTACATTTTTTGTTGATGTGATGTTGGCTTCAGTTGGATTCACCAGTTCCTTTCAGTTCCTTTGCAGCTCGGAGCCGTACGTATACTTATACTGGGCGTTACAAAACTATAAAATATTGGTTGTGTTCTTGCTAGCAACTTTGCTCGAGCAAATCATAATCTATCTCACTTTCTCCTATAGAATTAAAAAGAGATTTGCAAAAGTGATTTCCTCGAGCAAATCAGTCCAAAAGAACACAGCTATTTATCTACAGCTGAGTTTAAGCTCAACTATGTATTAACAACTTACAATTGGGAATTTCGACCAAGGGTGGATATCTCGCATATAAAAAGTTTTGCCCCTATGTTTCACGGGGAATCTACTTTTATCTATGATTTCGACTATGTATAGATGGCCTATTTTGACATAAATTTTGTAATAATAATGGAGGATTGGAGGAAGGCAAGTAAAGGCTTTGTTGTATTTGTTGCGCCTTTGAGTTTTTATTGGTGATCTGATCTGATATTATAGCAGATTTAAATAATATTTTACAGGAAACTTTTGGTATCTGATTTCGCATAATTGGCATTTTTTAACTTCTCATTTTTTAGACATTTTAACATTCCTTTGAATTATAATAACTTCAAAAATGAATTGGAAATTATTTTTTATATTGGCCTCATTAATCATTTTCCCAAAGATATTTTAATTAAAACTTTTACAACAATGAAAAACCTTTTGTTTCTTAAAAGAAATGAATATTTCTTCTATTAATTTGGATTAAAATTTACCATATTTATAGATCCCATATTTTAATAATCTTTCTTTTAGAATTAAAAATATTATTAATAAATTAAAATCAAAAATAATATGAAATTTAACTTTTCTTATAGCAGAACCATAAATACACTGCTCAAAATGGTCTAAGGAACATAGCTAAATTTTGAACTATTGCACTTATTTTTTAAATTAAAATTATAATCAGAAAGTTTATAATAAAGACGTATTTAAGTCAGATATTTTAATGCCAAAAAAAATTTGTTTCACAGATTTTCTCATTTTTATATTGAAATAATAACTCTAATAGGTAGTGTTTCCACCTCTTGCATTAATTACAGCACGACAACGTCTTTGCATGCTTAAAATACAGTTATTAATATTAAGTTGTGGCAATTGCGCCCATTGGTCTCTTAGGGCCTCTTCGAATGCCTGGCGTCCATTAATGTGATCCATGAGTGGTAAAAGTCTCCTTTGAAGGATGTCCCATACATGCTCTATTGGATTTAGATCCGGGGACTGCGCTGGCCATGGTAAAACATTAATGTTTTCATCCTGGAACCATTCTCGCACATGCTGAGCTACATGTGGGCGTGCATTGTGATGCATATAAATTAATTCTGATCCCACAGCATATGAAAATGGTCGCACGATAGGTTCAAGAATCCTATCAACGTATTGAATTTGGTTCATTTCACCAATTATACAAACGAGATCTGTTCTATGGTTTAAAATTATTCCCCCCCCCCCCCCCCCCCCATACCATTACAGAACCTCCTCCGTAGTTGTGCACTTCCTGAAAGTGTCTGGACCTTTCCAAAGCACCAGAAGTACGCCAAACTCTTACCCTTCTGGTATCTGGTCGAAAACAAAACCGAGACTCGTCTGTAAACAGAACCCTGCTCCATTCCTCGATGCCCCAATTTACACGTTCTTCTGCCCATGCTAAACGAGCAGCTCGATTCCCTCGGCGAAGTGCCGGAGCTCTAACGGGACGATAAGAATTCAAACCAGCTTCATGAAGATGGTTTCTAATGGTTTGGTCGCTAACAGTTACTTCATGTACATTTTGTAAGTAACTTACAAGTTCGTGCGCGGTAACTGAACGATTGCGCCTAGCTTGTAAAACAACATTTCTATCTTGAGCAGGGGTAGTAACCCTTCCTGGTCCCACATGCCTTTCTGCCACATTACCAGTTTCCTGATAGCGTTGCCATAATCGCCAAATTACACTTCGCGAGGTCCCAAATCGAGTAGCGACCTGAGTTTGCGAACTGCCCCCCTCAATCATCCCCACAGCACGTAACATTTCATCTCTATTTAAATGTCTACGCTCCATAATCAAGTTACACTTCAAGTTATAAAAATTAAATGATATCTTCAAAAGATGTTTAATAAATGTGGTTTTATTGTAAAAGTAAAGTAAGATAGAAAATGCATTCGCAATACAAAAAGGCGCATATTTTGAATATTGTTATTTTTGTTTATTTTAAAATACACTTTTAAACCAAAAGATGAAAATATACTCATATTATGTAATTAAAATTATTTGATTATAAAATATACGTAAAAATGTGTTTGTTCCTTAGACCATTTTGAGCAGTGTATATACAACAAAGTTTAGGTAACAATTAAAAGTGGTGTTTATAAATTAACTTGTGATTATGGCGCGGAATATTATGGACAAACAGGGCGATATTTCGAAGATAGAATTAAAGAACATCTTTATTAGTTCGCAAGTTTAAAACATTCTAAATTTGCAGTACATGCCAATGATTTGAAACATAATTTTGAACCTAATAATCTTTTGTTACTGTTCTTCATAATTTAGATAAAGGAAAGAAACTTGATTTTGCGGAGTCTTTTGAAATAAATAACTTGTCTAAACGAAAAGGAAAAATATTGAGAATTTTACTTCAACCAAATTTTTTGACCAAATTAATTTGTTTAAAGTAGCGCATACAAATCATAACTACCTTATTTTTTGGAATTTTTAAAACGGTAAAAAACGTGTCGCATTGTTTTTAAAAAACTTTATTTTGAAATCGGCAAAAAAAAATATCGGTTGGCATGTCGTCACTATGACGACATCAATTTTTTTTTAATGGATTGATATGGTTTCCCATAATTTAATAAACACATGCTAAAAGTACGGTTTACTCAGCTTAAATTTCCTTGTCCACTTTTTTTTGCAAACGACTGTAGGTTTTGATTTATTACTCCCAGCTTATCAAATGACCACGAGAGGCGGTCATATCTGATTTCCGAAATCTTGAATTAAAGATCAACAATTAAGGAGATAAATGCATTAAAAGTGGTCTTTGAATACTATTAAGAACCATTAAGCATTAACAATTAACCAGCACTAATCAGCCTAGAGTAGTGAGAATTTTCAATTTTTGGGATTAGTGGTTGCTAAAGTGTATAGATGAAAGGGAAGCATATACAGGGTGTTCCGTAAGTAATGCATAATAATCAAAGGGGTTGTTCACCAAAACAAAAGCAACTTTTGTTAATAAACCCATATCCGGAAATTAACCATTAAGTCACTAGGTTGAGACAAAGTTTCTAAATTTAATTTACAAAAATAGCTTTATTTTCTATTTTTTTTGTAAATAAATGTTTGCGATTTATTGTCATGTCTTTACAATGGACCGTGAACAACAGATTTTTAAAAAAACACGACACAAAAATTTGGAGTGAACAACTTTAAATACGATAGTAGTAAATCAACATCGGTTTATTCTGTTGTGCTATTCAGAAAGCCTATTCTAAGATCAATTACGTTTGTTATTAATGTTAATTACATTCGAAAATGGTGAATTTTTCTAATGCGGAATTGCTGATATGCATCTCATTTATGGGGAAGCTCTTTGTAACTCTTTGAGAGCTGCGCGCTTGTACCAGCAAAGATTTCCTCAACGTCGTCAACCGCAATATTCTATCTTTGCTAGGATTCATAATCGTATTCGAGAAACTCGATCTGTCGAACCTCGTAGAGCTGTTGGCCGTCCACGTTCAATTCGCACCTTCCAATTTGAGGAAGAAGTGCTCAACCGTATAGAGGAAGAACCAAGCAAAGGTATTCGTGCTATTGCACATAACATGGGAGCAAGGCAAACAACTGTTCGGAGAGTTCTCCATGAACAGTTGCTACACCCTTATTCAATTCAACTTGTTCAATCGTTGAGTCCAGCAGATTATCCATCTCGAGTAAATTTTTGCCGTTGGTGGTTACAACAGCATTCGGTTCAACCTAATTTTGGCAGTTTCGTGTTATTTACGGATGAAGCGAGGGACGGCTTTTATAATAGGCTAAATAGTCACATTTGGGATGATGAAAATCCTCATGTCGGCGAAATCAACACCAAATTTCTATTAATATTTGGGCTGGAATTTTGGGAGACAATTTAATTGGTCCATACCTACTACCACCACGTTTGAATGGTGTAATGTATCGCCATTTCTTCGAGGAAGATTTACCTGCGCTCTTGGAGGAAGTGCCGCTTATTATTAGACAAGGTATGTGGTTTCAACATGATGGGTATCCTCCTCATTTTTCTTTAAATGTATGCCAATTTCTGGATGAAGTTTTTCTCACAAGTTTAGATTTTTTCGTTTGGGGATATTTGAAAAGTCTGGTGTACGAGACGCCTATTACTACAGAAGAAGAACTTCTCGCAAGACTTATGGCTGCTTGTACCATTGTCCAAGACATCCCTGGGATATTCCAGAGGGTTCGAACATCTATGAACCAGCGTGCAACCTTGTACATTGAACAAAATGGCCGAAATTTCGAACAATTTTTGTAAATTTTATTAAATAATTAACTTAATTACCTTAAATCTTTTTTATTTACCCTGGCTTAATGGTTACTTTCCGAATATGGGTTTATTAACAAAAGTTGCTTGTTTTGGTGTCCTAAACAACCCCTTTCATTATTATGCATTACTTACGGAACACCCTGTACATGTCTGACCTTTAAGCCTGGTTTACATTGGTCGAGTAAACGGGCGAGTAAGTGGGCGAGTAGGAGGGCGAGTTCAAAAACCAAGATATACTCGACCAAAATAAACAGTAGGTTGAGTAGAAAAACGGCCCTTTTACTCACCTTTTACAGCTTGCAGGTCTGAAGCAAAAATATCGCGAATGTAACCCCATAGGTAATCATTGCAAATATCAAACAACTTAACCTAATATAGCTTATTCTCCGTGAAAATAGGTGCGGTGTAGACAAGCTAATAGTTTCGCTCACTCTCTTTTACATTTAAAACCTCGTCAAATAAGAAGAGAACGTATGTGGAACTAAAACACGCGATACGTGCTTATTTAAGGTATCAAATTTTAATATTCCTACAGAGGCCAACTTAATAAACGTACGTCGTTGACTTTTAGGAGGTACGGCTAAATTGAGTAATGGGCGAGACCTATCATTTTCTTACGGCGGAAGAGCGAACAAGTTATCTCTGTTGGTTGCATTTGCACGCCCCAATCCTGGAAACAAGAGTGGCGAGTGGTGGCGAGAGCCTCCCATCATAAGCATGGCATAAGTATATCAGGCATGCTCTTCCCGAGAACGCTTTTCGTTCGGTTCTGCGCCTGTACGTCACTTGGGCCAAATAAGCAATAAGCGCCCCAAAGGCCATCCCATATTGTAAATGTATGGTATATTAATTGTAAATAAATTGTAAATAAATTGTATATAAATACATAAAATATCAATCCTGATTTTTACAGACATTAAAAATATACATTTTTTGGATAACTTTTGTGTAAATTTTCCATTATTTCCTGTGAGATGCCCCTGGGGCGCTCTAAACGTGTAAAACGAAAGCAACTGGCCCAAGTGACGTCACGCGAAAATCTGCGCAAGAGCATGCATCATGCATCATAAGCACCATAAGTTCCTAGCAGCAGTGGGAAAATTCAGCGTCGCACACTTGATTCGTGTCATGTTAGGTTGGAAATCTTGTTTCTATCGTGAACGATCTTTATACAGGGTGTTTACGGTCCACCCGTTAATCTTCGAAGAGGTGATACTAGAGGTGAAAATAAGTAGAATGACAAAAAATCATCTTAGTAAAACTTTCTTTATAAGAGACTTACAGCTATATGTAAATGCTGCCAAAAAGTGTGTTTTTACGATGCTATTTCCAAACGGTTTACATTACACTTTTCATATTTGGTACAGATCTTTATAAACTTCAGATCTATTATTATCATTTTTTGAGATTTTTTGGTAGTCTCTAATGGGTAATTTTCAATAGGGATGAAGATAAACATTGTCTAAACTTTGCAAGGGTTAAATATCAAAGCTTTATTCTTTTAAAATAATATTCTAAAGTAAACTGTATTTTATACAAAAAAGATCCTCTTATTCTAACTCGCTAGGACGCACCGTTTACCGTTTACCCAAAAAATGCAATTAAAATACATTTTCTAGCGACATTCGCGGACGACGGAAACGCCGAGCTTAGCAACGCTGCTAGTTTGCTGCATGTTGCTTAACAAAGTATTCCGATTAGCGTTTTGGTCGTCCGCGAGGGAAAATTTTAATGCGTTTTTTGGGCAAACGGTGCATCCTAGCGAGTTAAAATAAGAGGACCTTTTTTGACTAAAATAAAGTAAAGAATATTATTTTGTAAGAATAAAGCTTTGATATTTAACCCCTGCAAAGTTTAGACAATGTTTATCTTCAACCCTACTCAAAATATTCCTTTAGAGGCTACCCAAAAATCTCAAAAAATGATAATAAATAGATCTAAAACTTCATAAAGGTCGGTACCAAATTTGAATAGTGTAATGTAAACCGTTTGGAAATAGTGTAGTGTAAAAATATACTTTTTTGCAGCATCTTCAAAGAGCTGTAACTCTCTTACAAAGTAATTTCTCAAAATAAGAATCTCAAGAGAAACAAAAAAATCTTTACTCTTTTGCTTAATATTAATTGGTGTAGATATATTAACAAAAAATGAATTGCTATCAATATTTAACATATCCTTCACACATTACATAGGATTGATTTTGATATGTAGGTGTATTTTTCTTCCCAATTTCCAATTTCTTATCGATAAAAAACAAAGGACCTTATCGGGTTTTGGGAGCATTTTGTACAAGAATGAAACTTATGCCACATATAAATAAGAAATAAATATACAATAGTGTAAAATATTTCGCTCTTTAGGAGACCGCTTTCGCCAAAAAACGCAATTGAAATTAATTAATTCTTGCACAATTAGACAACGATGCTGGTGTTTTCCTCGATGTTTCTAACACACAAAGTAGTTTGGTTGCCTATGCCATTTATTTATTATGATTTATTGACTTTAATAGTATAAAAATTATACAATTATGTACATATTTGTTATGACTTGATTAGAAATTAATTTTTAAGTATTTATTTTATTCAAATAAACTTATAATTTAAGAATATATTTTATACAATTAAACAATTTTTACACAGTTGTCGTTTTTTTGCAATTTTTAAAATATTTGATAAAAAATGACTTTTCCAGTTCCCTGGAGCTCTGAAACTTTTACTGTAAATTCAATGACTATAGTTTTAATAGTTGTAATAAGATTTGTAATATTACGGCGTCAATTAAAAATAAAATATCTTTTACAGGTTATCGTAAGACTTTATTGCACAATCAGGCAACATTGAAATTATTACCCCTCAAACGAAACGTCCAAATTAAATGCAGAATGATTATGCAGAATAATTATTAGTAAAAAGTAGAACCGATAAGGGACCTCGGTGGCGGCAAAGAGCTTGTAAATTCCTTCTATTTTTGTAGGACACACCTCTGGCACTTCTAAGGACATCCTATCAAGTAGGCAAGATACTATTTACGACATATTCGGCAAGTTATTTCTCTGCTAGAATGTTTCATTCCAGTATGTTACATGAGCGCGTACCGGATTTCTTTTTATGGTTTTAGCTGTTTTTATAAATAAACGTACAAACGCAAACAATGTGTGCGCATGACAATAACACCCAATGTGGGAACATTTCAATCCATCGTGAGGTGTGAGTCACAGTGAGTCAGTCGCCAGATACCTTTGTAAAGCGCGTACGAATTTGTTAGCCCGGGCATTACTTCTTGTTTGTAACAGTAACTATTGTCCTAAAGTGCCTTATAATAAAGGTCATTTATATCTACCATCAGGTTAATCCTTTTGGCGATTGTATTCGATTATTAACATAGGTTCCACAAGGAAAACACTCTATTAGTTTTAACTGTCATTTGCTTTCAATTTAAACGTAAATGAAAGGTAATTAAAATTTATCTGACAGTACTTGTCAAAATTTGAATTTTAAAATCCGCTGTTGTCGTGTTAATAAATATTTTTTTAAATAATGTAAAATCTCATAAATGTATTTATAATTCATATTTATTGAAGAAATTGGAAATATAATTAATATTAGGGGTATTTTAGTTAATTTTTGTAGGTTTAACTTATTTTTCATGTTTGCCCAAAAACACATAGGAAAACGATAAGGTCCTTTGTTTGATTTGAAGCCATTTGTTGCTTATTAATTTAAGGGAGGCCTGTGCAAACTTAAAACTGATGAGCGAACAGCATAAAAGATTTTTGAGACATAGAGGGCCGCAAATTCAAAAACTATAAGTAAATTATATTTTATTCGTTTTCTAACTCTTATTTTATTACTTTTGTTAGAAATTGCCTATGTAACTTATGCAACCAAATATACATGTAATGCTAGTTGACGACCTGGAAGAAGGGAGTCGGGCAGTCTGTAACTAACCGGCGCACAGTGTGTCGTTTTCACGATCTAGCTGGACAAAACTCAAATTTCGTACTTTTCCAAACAGGTTTAATTAATACGTTAATTAGTAGTAAATAACTTATATTTGATTGTGATGAGGTTTAATTACCGAGAAATTGCCCCTAACAAAAGATACAAGGATTATAAGGGCCGTCTACCTGAATTTTCTCGACTAAATGCACCACGCGCACGCATCATTCGTCTGACTTTGCTCTATGAATACACTGTGTTTTTATTGTTTAATTGTGATTTTGTGGTAATTTTATTTTTAAGTGAATACTAATAAGGTAAGTTTGCTAAAAAAAATTTTTATTAATGTTTGTGTTTTATTGTAAACTCAATGAGAAGATATCAAGGAAATTTTTTTGTAAAAATGACAGGGTTTTCTTGAGTTTTAGTTTATTTTTCCGCATTATTCCGATTACATATTAAACTCTAATGAAAGATCCACTTATAAGCTATACGAAACATGTTTTTTTTCTTGCGAAAATTTGCGAAATTCATAGATTTTTTCCCTTTTTCAGAATGACTTCTTTAATTCCGCGACGATCTTTTTTTGACGTTTGGTTTGCTAACGCAAAAGATTTCAAACTGGATGCCTTATTGAGTTTTATTATTGAAGAACTTGGTGACACAACCCTCTCTGATGACGATTTAAGAAGTATTAAAGCTACTATTCGCAATAATTGCTCCAAAATTGATGAAAAATGGACGAAATCTGGAAGACATCGAGGTCGCTTTTTAAAAGCAAATTCTTCGTGGCTAGATGAAAATATTTCGTTTGCGGTTATTGTCATTGAACCTACCCAATATGTAGCAACTCCTAGAACGAGTAACCAACCCGGAAGACCACAAAAGGACTTTGAAGCTGCAAGCGAAAAAACAAAAAGGCGACGAATTCAACATCTGCTTGATTCTTCGAACGAGGAAGAATTATTGATGGCAACTGAAGTTCAGCTTCGCCAGGCAGGAAAAAGAGATTCGGCATCCATTGTAAAGGAGCTTTGTTTTAGTTCACCTCATAGAGGTACTAATATAAAAAAAGCGCGACAGTTTGTAGCATGCCCAAAACAAGATGGGCTGTCAGAAAATCAAGCTCTCGCGATGATGATCGATGCGAATCTTTCAACACATCAGTATAATATTATACGCGATCAAGCAAAAGCAATAAATAGCACAATTTATCCATCTTACTACAAAATTAAAGAGGCAAAACGGGAGTGCTATCCTAGTGATATTGAAATTACAGAGACGCAAGCTGAAATCAAATTACAATCTTTGATGGATCATACGATTACACGACTGTGCAAGGTACAAGAAGAGGACCTGAAGACTATAACTAATTTGAAAAGTCTTGATATAATTATAAAATGGGGTTGTGATGGCGCGGAACAAACTACATATAAACAGAAATTTTCCGAAGAACATTGCAGTGATGCCAGTTTATTCAGCATTTCGATGGTGCCAATCCAAATGTATGCAACGAATGACGAAAGCATCAAAACTATTGTATGGCAAAATCCTTCCACATCTTCTACGAGATATTGCAGACCCATAAAGTTTGTATTTGCCAAGGAAACTGTGGATTTGATTGTTGCAGAAGTTGGCAAAGTTAAGGAGGAGGTAACTTCATTGACACCTACTAAAATTATAGTAAATGACGCGGAAGTCTTGGTAAAAGCAACATTAATATTTTGTATGATTGATGGCAAAATTTGTAATGCTGTAGCTTCGTGTGCATCAACACAAACTTGTTACTTATGTGGTGCAAAGCCTAGGGAAATGAATAATGAAAGGGTTGTGTTAGAAAAGACAGTAAATAGCGAATTTCTTTCTCTTTCCCTTTCCCTTTCTCCTCTGCACGCTTGGATAAGATTCTTCGAGTGTATTTTACATATATCTTATCGCCTTGATATAAAAACATGGCAGGCAAGGGGACAGGAGCATAAAAATAAAGTGGCAGAAAAAAAGAAAAGTGTTCAAGAAAAGTTTAGACGTGAGTTAGGCTTATTAGTGGATATGCCTAAACAAAAAACAGGTAATACAAATGATGGGAACACGGCCCGTAAGTTTTTTAGAAATGCTGAAATTTCAGCTGAAATAACAGGTGTAAATATTGAGCTAATCAAGCGCTTCCGTGTCATATTAGAGTGCATCAATAGTGGATTACCTATCGATATTAATAAATTCCATGAATACACTAAGACAACAAGGGAATTGTATATTATGGAATATTCATGGTATTCAATGCCTGTAAGCGTACATACATAAAATACTTTTTCACGGAAAATATATTCTTGCTGCAAGTATTCTTCCAATCAGCCAACTTTCGGAAGAAGCTCTAGAAGCTAGAAACAAAGATAACAGGAAATTCAGAGAATTATTTACCAGAAAAACATCAAGAGTTGATACGAACTAATAAATAGATTGCTCATTTCATCTGATCCAGTAATTGCCAGTTTACGAGCTCCTCCAAAAACTGTACGTGGCCAAATTATTCCGGAAGTACGCGAACTTCTTGAGATGGAAATGGAATCTTCATCTGAACCAGAGGAATTGGGACAGTCAGATTATGAATATGATGCAGATTCTGACTAAGAATTTATTTTAATTTTTTTTTTGTATTTTTATCGACTTATTTGATTTTCAAATTTCAAAAATTAATAATTTTTTTAATTTTTTAATTTAATTTAATTTATTTTATGTTTTATATTGATTGAAATTTCATAAAATATATTTTTTATTATTTACTACGGTGTTTTACTTGCCTTAATTAAGTTAAATAATTTTGTCCAGCTAGATCGTGAAAACGACACACTGTGCGGCGTGTGAGAAGCATCATATTTATAGCGTTTTCGGCTTAAGTGCACTTGGTGCGAACTTGCATTGCCCCAGTTTATCATCCAGGGCACCTCTAGTGCAACTCCACCAAACCAGTGCACGTTATAAGCCGAACACCTTTTAGTGAACCGGTGCTGAATTTATCATAACTTAACAAGTCACTAAAGTCTCAAAAAAAGAATTCATGAATATGGACGACCCAAGGAATATTACTCAACAAACTCAAGAACTATATATCCATGAAACTTTTAATTTTTGGGACTTTTTTTTAAATTTTCCCAGCTTAAATGAAAATTTATCGTCATCCGAAGAAGAGATGATAAAATATTTGGGAACATTTCCATTTTTGTAATTTTTTTTATTTTTTGAGCTTTGTTATTATCGTTATTATCTTGGAATAAGTCCGCCATATTTGCACTGAAACCAGCACGAGCTCTTGCAGCCGGTGCGATAAAAGCTGCACTCAGTGCACAACTGGTGCACTTTTCGCTCTAAGTCGAACACTCGGCACCGAGAAAATGCGAGTTGAAATTATAAGCCGAACACCCGAAATGCACTCAGTGCAACGCAGTGCAGGCCAGTGCAAGTAAGCCGAAAACGCTATTAGTACAGTTGTTGAATAAATGAAATATCCACAATAATCCAAGTTTTATTTGCCTACAACCTTAGCAATAGCTAACACTTTTAGTTTTAGAATTAATTTCTCGAGTAAACTGTTGCGGGGCGCAGAAAAATTTCTCGCGGGCCGAAGTTTGCTCAGGCCTGATTTAAAAGAATCGAAATAAAAAAGCAGTTCAATGTTATCGGTAATTCAATAGTTGTTTGTTTCAGGGTAGTTGGTAAATTTAGTTGTTTTTGATCTACACATTTTTCTATCAAATTGCTTTACTAAAATCTCTCATAAAAATCAGCCCCACTCGGAATGCTCCTTTGTCTAACCACATTATTGTGTCTCACCCTGTATTTTTATACGGACTGGTCCGGTGAATTTTGGGGCGGATACAGTTCTACGTTGTTTGTAAATTCTGTGGTTAATTTGACACGAAACGCCATAACGTGACGTCAGGGTCAAAATACTCATGGATCTGATAAAAGTTAACAAACCCAATTAAAAATTTATTTAAATGTTGCCCGGCGTTAATTGGCGCATAATTATTCAGTGAAAATATAACCAAATCGAAATAAAGCTTACAACCATGTGCCCAATTAATGCTCCAAAAAAGTTTAAAATCAGCTGGTAAATAAAAGTTAATTCATAAAACATTTCATTTTTTAATTATTTAAAAGAATGTAAACGAAAAAAGAATAAATAAAAACACAAAATGGGAAATAAAAATAGTTGTTGCTCATATGCGAGCCCGCAAACTAGTCACAGGGTTATTATCCCTATTGACGATACCTTACATGAAGGAGAGGTGAGCATGAACAACATACAACACATAAGTGAACGGGAAGGAGACGATGGGGATGCTGATCCATCTCAAGACCCAATGGCAAAAACAATCTTCATGGAACGTTCAAAAGTCGCTATAGAAAACGGAATGATCCGTAGAAAAAGTCAACATCAAATAGCTGAATTTCGACCATTGAAAAAGAGCAGTTCATGTTCTACCATCTACCTTGATGATAGCACAGTTTCTCAACCTAATTTAAAAAATACAGTAAAATGTGTAGCGTTAGGTATTTATTATCACATTAAAAATAGGGATTCCGAAAGGCGAATTGACATTTTCGATGAGAGATTACATCCTTTAACGAGGGAAGGGGTTACAGATGATTATGACAAGCACAATCCAGAGCATAGGCAGATTTACAAGTTTGTTAGAACACTTTTTAATGCAGCACAGCTGACGGCCGAATGTGCTATTATAACGTTAGTTTATTTAGAAAGACTTTTAACTTATGCTGAGTTGGATATTGCAGCATCAAATTGGAAACGTATTGTTTTAGGTGGGTAATGAATTTTTATACAATTTATTTATTTTCAGAATTTTTTACATGTGTAATAAAAGAAGGGTTTCTAAATTCTTGTGTTACTTCACAATAATAAATTTTATAAAAAAATAGAATTATACCCCGTTTTAAACGAGATGTTGTTTAATTTTGGGCACTTCTGTTAAAAAAAGACTTCGGTAAAGCGAATACTGGGCCATTTTTTTACTATTTGTTGGAAAGCCGAATATTCAGCAAATTCAATTCGGGGATTATAGGGTATGTCAAGCTAGGATGTGATATTCAGTAGGAATGTCGACTAAAACCAGGACGTTGCTTTCTATTTTATCTCGTAATTCCAGTAAAATCATCGGAAATACGAACAGGCAGCAATAACGTTTAGTCGATATAATATAAGTTTTACGCCCTACTTTTATCTCATTCGATTGCTGATGTTGAACAAAGACCTATACTTCTTTTTGTGCCTGCTAACATGCGTAGCAGGTCGGAAGACATTTGTATGCCTCTAATAGGCATAGCCAAGCTGTTTCGTACTATTGCGTGCGACCAAATTTCAGCGGAACTCTTGGTGTGTGCTTCGATAGCCAATAAGAAATATCTTGCGATTTGGAAGGAGAAATAAGCGAGCACTGCTTGATCCAGGCAATGCTCCTGCTGAAAATCACATCCTAGCCCCACACAGGGTATATTATATTATTATTTTATTTAATAGTTGTTGATCTTCAACAATTGAATATGGTTGGTTATCCAAAGTAATCATTGCCTTATGAGGATAGTCCGCCAAATGTTTGAAATGCGTACTCCTCGCTAGTAAAAATTGATTTTTTGGTGTTTGTAATAAAAAATTTAACAAAAACGCTCTTGTATTGCCTTCAAATTGAATTTATTTTTCATATAGAATTTTTGTTGTTTAAGTTTAATAAATTATAGGCGCGTAATTTTTTAAAAAATGCGTTTTTATCATTTTTTTAAAATTACTCCCTTATAACAGACTATATACATCAAAAAAAAATTCTATATGATAAATAAATTCAATTTCAAGGCAAAACAAGAGCGTTTTTGTTAAATTTTTTATTACAAACACCAAAAAATCAATTTTTACTAGCGAGGAGTACGCATTTCAAACATTTGGCGGACTATCCTCTTAATGTTATATTTTTCTTTTTAAACACAACTCTCATGTTTTCAAGGTTGAAATTTATTGATTCACTTTTGTCTTCATTACTGAAAACGTTTCAGAGTCACTATTATTTATTTATAGTTTTTACATTCAATAAAATGTTTATTTTGTAGGTGATTAGCCGGTAGTTTTGCATTGCACAATAAACATTTAGATTTTGTTTAGTTGTCTTTGTCAATTTCAAAGTCCAAAACTAAATCATTATTTGTCGTACCTCTAATTAATTTAATGGGGTCATTCTGAACAAAAAATGTTAGCCGTAACAGCGATGTTAAATTTAACACTCGAGTCACCCTGATGTCAAAAAAAAACGATATTCTGTAAACTTTACTGTAACTTAAGGTTTTTTAAAATAACTTTTTCGGTATTAAAATAACATCGATCAAAATAATGATAATACATAATTGATCAAAATAATACATTATATACAGGGTGTATCAGACCACCCGTGCCACCCATTTATCTCGAGAACGCGTTATCGTATATGACTTAAATAAAAAATTAAATAAGTGAATCTAAACAATCCATTGGTGAACTTATTATTTTCCGGAAAAACTCTTTCTACAAATTCTAATGTTTTACCAACTTTAAATATCATACTTGTCCATATTTCAACAAAATTCTTCAAAACATGCAATAATTTTTATTTATTTTTTTTAACAATTATTTTTTGTTTTCCGAATAAATTCTAAACTATGGAAAATATTAAAAAAATATTTTAATAAAAGTTGTTTGTTTTTGAAAGACCTATCAAACCATTCCAAAGTGTTCTCCGGTTCCGGATAGTTCCGGGTTGTTCTGGAAAAAAATAAGTTCACCAATGGATTGTTTATGTTCACTTTGGTAATTAATTTTTTTATTTCAGTCATATACGATAACGCATTCTCGAGATAAATGGGTGGCACGTGTGGTCTGATACACCTTGTAGATGTACAACGCATTTTAACACCGAAAATGTTATTTTACATTGGCGTTAAGTTACATTAAAGTTTTTGGCATCAGGATGACGGTCAAATTTAACATCTCTGTTACGGATAACATTTTTTGTTCAGAATTACCCCATAAAATTGAAAATGTTATTCAAAAAAAAGGCATATAATCTAGTCTTCTTCTAAGTTTACACTGTATCACAATTGTTTATTAATTTTAGGTGCAATTTTATTAGCTTCTAAAGTATGGGATGACCAAGCAGTTTGGAATGTTGACTACTGTCAAATCCTAAAAGATATAACTGTTGAAGATATGAACGAATTAGAACGACAATTCCTTGAGCTACTGCAGTTCAATATTAACGTACCTTCTAGTGTCTACGCAAAGTATTACTTCGATTTACGTACTCTAGCCGAGGCTAATGATCTATCCTTTCCGAGTGAACCGTTAAGCAGGGAGAGGGCGCAGAAACTGGAAGCAATGTCGAGAGTTATGGAAGATAAGTATACCACGGAGGCTCTTAAAAATGGCTTTAAAAAATGGTCCAGCCTTGATAACATTAATTCCAATGGCGCTAATATTAGACGCAGTGTTGCCATATTATCGTGATTAACGATATTTGACTCTGCCTCGATTATTAAATCTACCAAAGTGTGTCTAGTGAATGTATTCTTAGTGTATACAAAATGGGAGTTAGAGATATACAGGGTGTTTTTTACAATATTCTAAATAATTTATTAAGTTATTATAAAATGATTTTTTTTAAAGCAAATGCTTGATTTTATATTTTATTATTAACAATTTTAAGAAATTGATTTTATTACAAGAGGTTTTAATTTTACTTTATTATTTTTCAAAATTATACACCGAGTCACCTGACAGAATATGTCCAGTAGAAAGCAGAAACATTTGAAACAAAAATTGTTTAAGTTCTTTGTTATAATTTCAATACCTAATTATTTTTTTATTCTAAATACTTACCGCAAAAAAATAATTGCTTACGTTTTTGTGTTAAATTAATTTAAATTTATTAACAGATTCATTTTTTTATTATCTTGATAAAATTTTATTTCATTATTGTGATAGCTATTTTTTTTGTTATGACCAGAAACTGCTACCTATAGAAAACAGCTACTTATATAACAATAGTTGGTTTCTGGAGAAAGATAGGATAAGTCGATTTTAACAAATGGAGAATATGCATCATAATAAATTTCAAAACGTTAGTTCTTAATTTTTTATATATCAATAAGTAGAAATTATTTGATAATTTTTTTGTGTAAGTACACAAATTGGTACATAAGTTATATACAGGGTGTTCCTTTTAAAAGGAGCCACTCTAAATAACTCTCAAAAAAATAATTAATTGTGAAAATGCTGGGACAGGTCGATTTTTACCTTCAGGGGGATGTCTTTTTACGACAAAATAAGAATGGTAATTGCAACCCCCATCCCTACAGAGCCACCCTTTCAATTATTTTTTAATGGGAATGGGGGTCGAGTGGTGCATCATTTTAAAGGTCTGTTTATCCTGAAAATAAAAATATTGTTTTGGTCCTATTTTAATTTAGTCATTTACAGGACACAATAAAGATGCCCCCCTGAAGGTAAAAATTGACTTGTCATGGCATTTTTACAATTATTTATTTTTTTGAGAGTTATTTAGGGTGGCTCCTTTTAAAAGGAACACCCTGTATAGTGAATTCATCCAATAAAAAGGATTTCCAACCTAACATGAACTGAATCAAGTTGGCGAAGCTGAAATTTTCCACTACTGCTAGAGAGTTGTAGAAGGTACCAACACTACATTCTCCAACCAGCAGCTAGTAATGTAATCTAAATGAATTGTGCAACATGTTTCGCATTAATTAGGGCATCATAAGAATCTTAATGAATGTTATACAGAAAACATTAAAATTGTGGCGTTGAAACTCTTTAAATTTTAACTATCACATGTACGATAGGTTATTGGTAAAAATTACTAAGATAACATTGAAAATTGTTGTGATCATTATTGAAATAATAAAATACTGTGTCAGTTTTTGAAACGATTAACAAGATTTATATGACATTAGTATCACAGATTATCTTACGCCATCTTAAAGGGTTATGACTCTTTAAGAGTTCCAATGCTACAATTTTAATGTTTTCCCTATAACTCACTTTATGTGCCTGATGATGCCCTAATTAAGGCGAAACATATCACACAATAACTGATTAATAAATTTTGAAGAAACATCTATTATTTTAAAAAGTTTTTTTATCTTCAAGGTGAATAACGTTAAATGTATTTCTTTATTTTCATTGCACTCTTTTAAAAATTGCTTAAACCCAAACATTTCAATAAAGTGAATATTAAACCCCAAGAGTTATACGTTTTTATTATGAGAAAAATATTGTACATTCACAGAACTCGAATTTGGCTTTCATAAGAAAAATGTTGACTGTCGATTATTTATTTTTATTATATGAGAGACACAATAAAATTATTATCATTTTTGGAATCCTCGTGTTAGTTTACCTAGATAAGTTTTGAATAAAAAAACAAAAAGGAAAACCTTAACTTTTTGTATTTTTCTGATATTTTGAAAACTAAAAATGGCAGGTGAATTGTTTTTAAGTTAATAATTGAAATAAAAACACACAGCTTTACCTTAATTTAATTGACCTTATATCTCTTACGATAACAGAGATTCTCATGCATAGCCTCGAAAAATGAACACCCTTATGTATTTTTATGGATCCTTTTTTAAAACTACCACCTGATGTAGTAGTAAAAATGCTTAAACTAAATGTTTGTAATTTTCCTTAGAGAATCTTAATTAAAATTTAGCAGAACATTTTAAATAGACAACTTTAAAAAATAATCGTTATACATCACTGGAAAAATCAATGGGTTTGTAATAAATTTATGGTATTATTTAATTACCTTTAATTAAAATTAAAATAATCATATGGTTGGTTGGTTTCAATACTCAATAATTATGCATTACATAAATATAAATTAAAACCTCTTGTTCGAATCATTCCATTTTTATAAACGAAAAATAAAACACCTTGTCTGTCGTGTAAATATAAAATTTTACATATTTAAACGTAATTTTAAAAGGGAAACCTAGGATGTTTTTTTTAAAAAAGTGTCATAATACATACTACTAAAAAAAGGCTACAACTATTTATAATTTTTTAAATTAATTATCTTCCAAGTGTGCAATGACTGCGTTGGTTATATAACGCATTGTGTAATTCCATTTTTTTAAATGTGATATTTTATCGGCCAAAAATATCTAAACTAAAACCAACGAGATGTTCTTTAAATTTTTTGTATTTATTCCGTGTGATAATATTATAAATGTTTTGTGTTCGGATTTGGGATGAGTTTGTCATTTATTTAATTTTATTGTAAAGTTTATAAAAGGTCATGAAGGTTAAATTCCATCTATTTTTTGTCTTCCAATAATTTAAGCACATACAAGCGCAATAGAAACAAATCATTAACTTAAATTTATTAGCAATAAAGTAGGAATAATTTTATTAAATAATGCTACATGTTTCTAAATATTATTTTAACAGAAATACGTAAATATACAGTTTAAAATTTTAATTATTGCTTAAAATTTATTATATTTTACAACCTAAACATTTCTAAAGTTGTTTTATGAATTTTAAATTGGCAACAAAAATTTCTTTTCTTCATTCATCATTTCCATGTTTAATATTTAAATTTCTGACTACATTTAGCTCGAGCAGGTCGAGAATTTGGGCTTGATTTATCCTTTTACATCTACTTCGAATGGTATTGGTCAAGCTAAGCTGAATTCAAGCTGGGTTGAGTTGCTCGAGATAAAAATACTTTAGCGATTAAATTATTTTCCATTAAACAGAAAAAATCGTAATTATTAATTAGCATTATATCTCTCACATTCGTCGAAATTAAAACGTGGTGTTTACGTCTTGATTTGATGTACCAAACTATGGATACATGATCTATTATTGATAAACATCTCCTTTTATCTCGAGGCGAATATCAGCAATTGTCTTTTCAAGGATCAAAATCGTTAATGTTAGTCAATTTCACTACTAAGAAATTGTTGAATTATAAAGTTCGGGAAAAGCACATTGAACTCCATTATCCAACAAATTCACCACTAAAACTATTCTAAATTAATAAGTTATTTTTTACTAATGTTCAGGAATTTAAATAAATTATTTAGAGACTATAGGATTTTATAGTAAGCA
Organism: Stenus bimaculatus; assembly: GCA_963971135.1. Taxonomy (NCBI): domain Eukaryota; kingdom Metazoa; phylum Arthropoda; class Insecta; order Coleoptera; family Staphylinidae; genus Stenus; species Stenus bimaculatus. The sequence goes on from OZ020180.1 coordinate 46,738,064, forward strand.
AGAAATACAAAATTATTTCATTAATGCAAAGCAAAGGCTAATTCTAACAAAAAATTATATTTATAACTTAGGTAAACATATACTTGTATTGTGTAATGTACATGAGATTAGTGTTTTATTCTGCAAATGTAACATTTCATTAGCAGTTTATCATCTAAAAACTTTTGTGGTAATGCACAAATTGAAAATATTTAAAAAATTAATTTTAAATAAAATATGTAAGTATTTTAAATAATTGTATAAATTATGTTTTAAATTTTAGATGTAAATAGGTTTTTGTTCTGATATTAGCTGTGTTGTATTTTATATTCTATAATTATCAAAAATATAAGTCTCGACTAACAATACTTTCTGTAAACTATTATTTTAATCAAAATATAAGTGCTAAAAGCACAATATACTATCACAAAATTTAGTATTAAAAAAATTCATGATGCAATTATAAAAAATATCTTTAAAAAACAAAATATATATTTTTTGAGGCATTTTCGTCAAAATAATTTTAGCAAAATATAACTGTTTCTTTTTTCTAAGGATTTGATCATCTGCCTCGCTCTTACATAAAGCCTACTAATAAGTGGGTGTGACTAAAATCATTTCCTTGGAAGAAGAACAGATATTAGTTTAGTTGTTTAGATATGTAAAAGTTTGCAATTTTATTTCAATACTACATGTGGTAAAATTAAAATTTTAAAATACTAATCACTTGTGTATAACACAAAACAATTTTTTCCATGATTCTTATAAAATTAAATTATGTAATAAAACTTAAAAATATCAATTAAATGCACATATTAAGCTGAAATCACGTCCATTTTTACCAATAGAAGCCATAAATATTGTATAGGACAATCCCTAATTTTTATACAGACACGTGCATGCATGTATGTACGTAGACGATTTGTAAAATCAAATATGTAAAAGCTTCTTTTTTATTTTTCTGCTTGCAAGGCACATTTTAAATGGGTACTTTTTGATTTCAATACATAACGAATTTTGTAGAAAGAATTAAAGGCCCAATTAAAGTGTTTTATATTTAAAATAATAAATATGTAATTATTGGTGATAAAATTATTACCAAAATATAAATATTTTTTTCAATGATACCATTATTTTATTCACCTTAACCTGATGATATCAGACCATATTATACAGGATGCAAGAAAAGTCCTGCATAATGGCTATAACTTTTTTAAATGATTTTTTTGTTTTCAACAAGCAGAAAATTGATAAAATATGAATTTTTGAAAAATAAAATACAGGGTGTCCCAGACCACTCGTACCACCTATTTATTTCGAGAACTCTTTGTCGCACATTGATGAGAAAAAAGAATTTGCCACCAAAGTGAACCTAAGCAACCTTTAAGTGTTATTAATTTCCAAAACAAACCGGAAGTAATTTTGGATTTTTAAATGGCAACCTAGGTCGAGTATGGTATTGTTGGAAAGGTCTATTAAAAAGAAACAACTTTTATTAAAATAGTTTTGAAATATCTTGCATAATTAACAAATTAAATGAAAAAGAAATATGGAAACAAGTGACCGTTCATTTCTTAAATTATGGAAAAATTAAAACGTTAATAATTTTTTAAATGAAAACTCTTTTTTGCATTTATTCATTAAAAATAATCTACTTTTTTTTATTTTTTGAATAAAGGAAAATACAAAACCTAAAAAAGTTGATTATTTTTAACAATCGAAGCGAAAAATGCAAAAAATACAAGTTTCTATTTAAAAAATCATAATTCACTCTACCCCCACCCATTGAGGATAGGATGGTGGTTGTATTTTCATTTTTCCATAATTTAAGAAACGATCTATCACTTTTTGGTTTTTTCAAAATGGCGCCCAACCCATGCAAAATTCAACTGTTTTGTCAACGAATTATTATTGAACATACAAATATGCACTACTTTGTCCATTTAACTGACTTTCTATCTCCAATAATAACAAAGATACCCATACAGTCCAACGGGTGGTCTGGGACAGGCTGTATTTACAAAAAACATCAGTCGTTGTATTCAGAAAATTATGTAGATTCAAAATTATTGAAAATAAGTTGGACTATTCCATTTGAGATTTCTAACTTGGCAGTCTTATCTCAGTCACGTGATTTAGAAAAACAATAGCAAGGACAGGGATATACAGTGCGGTCATAAAGTAAATCCCCCCGCTGCTAACTTTTGAACGGTTATGCTTGTGATTCTGAAAATTTGTTTACTGAGGAATCTAATTGTGAACTTTCTAATAAAGGTATTTTTGATTTTGTGGAACTTCCGGTTATACCAGAAGTTGATGGCAACTTTCTTATTTTAAATGGAACACCCGGTATATTTTTGCATTTTCGTGTTCTCCATAAAAATATCATTAAATTGACCTAGCATAATTTGGTCTACGATTAATACTTTTGGAGTTACGCCTATTTGAAAATCGCATTTTTATGCAACTTCATTTACACCAGAAGTTGGACCCAAGCGCCCAAACTTCCTTATTTTAAATGATCTTTTTTTGCGATTAAGTTAATAACATTAAATTTAAACAAAATTTTTATCCAAGAGATTTCCTCTAGATTTTATTACTGTCAAAACGTGGAAGGTGGTTATGGTAATCAGCAAAATTAACGAACTTACTATTAAACATAATTTTGTTTAAATTTAATATTATTAACTTAATTGCAAAATATTTCATTGAAAATAACGAAGTTGGGGCAGTTGGGTCCAACTTCCGGTGTAAATGAAGTTGCATAATAATACGATTTTAAAATGGGCGTAATTCCGAAAGTAATAAACGTAGACCACACTATGCTAGGACAATTTAATGGTATTTTTATGGAGAATACGAAAATGCAAAAATATACTGGGTGTTCCATTTAAAATAAGAAAGTTGCCTTCCACTTCCGATATAACCAGAAGTTCAAAAAAATCAAAAATACCTTTATTAGAAAGTTTGCAATTAGATTCCTCCGTAGACAAATTTTCAGAATCAAAAACATAACCGTTCAAAAGTTAGCAGGGGGGGGGGGGGGGATTTACTTTATGACCGCACTGTATATTATGTCAATTTTGAAACCTCACATTTATATGAAACTTTTTGGATCAAACCAATATTTAAAAAGTTGTTGCCATTATGCAAGACTTTTCCCGCACCCTGTTTAAACATACTGGCTTTCAGAGAATTTCTATTCATTTTTAGAGAAAAAAATACATGGATCATCGGAACCAAACCTAAAATTATTACTTTTATTACATAGTATACAGCAGAGACGGATTTACAATTTTGCCGCCCATAGTCTATGAATTTTGCTGCCGCCCCTACAGTGGAGGATAATACATTTTGCGGGACAAAACCATGACGATGGTGGGGGGGGGGGGGTTTTCGACGAAGGGTATATACAGATATATGCAGCCGTGTGCTAAGTTTTTCAGCTTTCTTTACGTGGATAAGTGGGGCTTCAAATATTTTTAGCCCAGGGCGCCGAAAAGTCTTAAAACGGCCCTGTTTGCACGATCCATATACAGGGTGTTTCTAAATATATGCGAAGAAATTCTACAGGCGATTCCTTGACCAATTCTAAGCAAAAGTAAAGAATAAAAATTTTCTCAAAAGTGCTCTATTTTTTAGTTATGGGGTGTCAAACTTTCTATATTTTTTTCATTTTTTGAGTATAACTTCTTTATTTTTTAAGATAATTGGATCAAATTTGAAACACACTCTAGTTATTATAGTCGTAATAAGATAAAAATATCAAATATCGAAATAAAATACAGGGGGATGTATTTTGGGGGTATAGACCCCATTTTTATGCAATAACTTTTTTGTGCTACCCCACTTAACATTTTAAATGAGATATTCTAATTCCTTGCTTTTTTCTAAAAATTTTTGATCTCTTTAATTTTTTCACAGCTGGTAAGGTTATTAAAATAAAATTAACAAAATAATTTAAATTAAAAACGAAGCATTTTAGAGAAAATATTTATTCTCTGTTTTCGTCTTAAAATTGGTCAAATAGTCTTCTAGGAAGTCTCTGGTATTTATTTTTTTTAAAAAGCCACCCCTGTTTAATGCAAAATTGGCATACAACTTCGTACATGTTTTTAAATAACTTCTAAACATGAAAATGCTATAACTTCTCAAATATTCCATAACTGGGTGAGGGGTTGTCCCTTGCGTTACCATAAAAATTGGTCGCCTGACAAATAAAAATTGACCGATTTCAGGGTTTTTTTCAAAAATTATTTGTTTTCAAAATAACCGGTTTCATTTTTTAAACATGAATTAAATGTCAGAATAATTTTATTTTCAAAAATATACAAATACGTACATAACTATAAACATATATAAATTTTATAATACAATAAATTCTACATAACAAAAAATATACAAAAATATTGTACATAATGAAGTATAAGCACATTTTACATCGATTAACTGCCAAATCACATGCAACAATCTAACAAATCAAAGAGAACATATAATTTTTGATACCCTAATCCTCTTTTTGTTGAATCATTGTGTGTGATTAAAGCATAGAGTGTATGATATTGTTCGTTATTACAGGTGATAAAACTGGTAATAACATTTTTGTTCTTAATTTTTAAAATTTATAAAAATTTGTTCAGAAAAATTCCAAATTAATTTTTAACAAAATCATCTAATTTTCACTTAATTATTATCGCATGTTGCTAAAATTCTGCGAGCAATAATTTTGTTATTATTAATCCTTTAATTTTTAATTACCAGTTTTATAACGTTTTATCTTTTGTAACTACTTTGTTCTACGTCTATAAAAATTTTAACATTACAACAATTTTAAATGCAATACAGGTATAATTTTATTCTTAAGTTGGCTAACACATTCATGATAATTATAAATCTGCCTTATACTTCTGGCCTTTGTGCGTTTAATACCAAAGATGGTATTTAGATAAAAAGCGATTCAATGTTGTTAATGTTTGTTAAAATTTATATCAAGATGTAAAAAATGAAAACGTTTCTGGCCATTTAATAAGTTTTGTTCCTATAATCCCCACAAGCATGTTGATCTAACATTCATATTATTTTTGAATTTACAGTCAATGACACATTAATTGAATTACGTATATTATTTATTGGAATCATACATTTTTTTATTTTAAAAATGAAAAAACACCAAAGTTAAAAAATTTGTTACTTACAAGTTACTTTCATTATTAATTTTTATATAATAGTTTTGTGATAGTTAACAAAAATTAGTATACCTAACTAATAATAATTTAAACCCAAGGCTAGCATATTTAATATTATAAATTATGCTATGTAACATTATGTAACAAAAAAAAGACACAACATTAACGTAAATTTCAAGATTCTGATTCCAGGCATATGCGACTTATATTTTTCAATTGAAGCCCCTACGTAAGATTTCCTGCAGTTTGTGACTTCTCCAATTGTTAAAAAGCAAATTCAAAAGTTCTGGAACTCTACCTTTGATGAAAGTCCTGTTATTATTTTAGAAATGTATTTGTATAATATTAATTTTTAGATAGATTTAACAAATAATAATAAATGTATATTTTTCTATTTTAAGACCAATCCTCCTTTCGTGACGTCATAGGAATCGCAAATAGCGAAAACTGATTATTTGCACTCAAATTTCAATATTTTGATAGTAAAAACTATACCTTCAAAAAGTCCCCTGTAACTTTGTTAATAATAAACAAAAAAAATTGAAATTTTGCACATACAGAGTTGAATATATGCTCCTTCGAACGGACAGACTCCTTTTTTGATATTTTTATTTATACTCTCTTAATTCACTCTTTAATTATGTGTAAAATTAACACTTTTTGATGGAACATATCTAACATAATTTTAACACTTTTTTAAAAATTGAGTCTGTCCGTTCGAAAGGATGATGAATGTACTTTACTATAAAAAAAAGAAAATGAAAAAATATTAAGAAACAACGCGTCCAAGGGTCCCCAAGCAAACGTCTAAAAATGCACTGGGATGATTGCTCTTAAGTAGAAGAATTATCAAGCTAGGGCCACAAAATACCATAGTATTGTTGACAGCCTAGCTAAGGCCAACCTGTTGACTTAATTATTAAAATACTGTCTTTAGAACATAATGAAAAAACAGGGTAATCTTTATAACAATTAATTAAAACTATTTTTATATATTCAAAAGTGTCATTGACTCTAGTTTCTTCTTTTATCCAGAGGGGTGCACAAAAAACGGCCAACAATGTAGCCTCGTTATTTCTTATCCGATTTTAATAAGTGATATGTCAAATTAAATGGTTTGAAGAATACTACTATCAGATAATAAAAGATTAATTTTATATTTGAAAACATCAGAGGAGGAGGCAACTTTTCTTTTTCAAATGGCAACATATTTTTTTCGATTGAAAAAAATCATTAACAAAAATAATCTAAACCAATTATACCAATAATTTTTTTTTAAATAATATTTTTATTATTTTTAATTTTTTTAAATTTAATTCAATTGATTTTTTTTGTTTTAGAGTTTTCAGTTTTTTATTTTTTTAAATTTTGTTTTTTAATTTATTTTTAATAAATTAAAAATTATTAATAATAAAGTAAAAAACAAAATTTAAGAAAATAAAAAACTGAAAAAACAAAACAATTGAATTAAATTTAAAAAAAATTAATAATAAAAAAAAATAAGAAAACAAATTTACAAAAATTAATTTAAAAACAATTATTGGTATAATTGGTTTAGATTATTTTTGTTAATGATTTTTCTCAATCGAAAAAAATATGTTGCCATTTGAAAAAGAAAAGTTGCCTCCTCCTCCTCCGATGTTTTCAAAAATAAAATTAATCTTTTATTATATGAAACTAGTACTCTTCAAACTATTTAATTTAAAATCGGATAAGAAATAACGAAGCTACATCGTTGGCCGTTTTTTGTGCACCCCTCGGTATATTATTTAATATAAAATTTTGGTATGTTGCTTATCATAACACTTACAACTTCCTGGAACTACAATAATACTCTTACAGTAATGCCATATAATATTTATAAATTAACTTAATAAAAAATTATGTCGAAGTTACACCTTTCCTCGCAACAAGAAGATTAAGTGTAGGGTGCTTCTTAATATAACTCACAGCTTTTTTATGCGTCACCATTGTAAAATCATACCCATTACACTGCAGAATTTTATCATGAACCCTCAACCCACTCCTGGAGGCAGGGCTGGACTCGTGAACTTCCGTGACGTAAATCCCATTATCAGTATAACCCTGTGGACTCTTGTGAAAATCTTGATCAATTCCTCCACCGATTTTAAAACCACAGCGATGGGTATCACCTTCAACTTCTTTATGTAGGGTTATAGGAATGCTTAAACATTCCATAGCCGTTCCAGCCTGGTGTTGAAATGCCATTTTCGCCATGTCTGCAGACTTTTATAAACAAGTTTACAGGAATTAAACACTAAATGCAAAAGCTGTTTAGTTAATTTGGAACTCAAGTGTTAAAATCAGGTTAGAATAATTGTTACTCAAACTTCTAGGTCAAGCAGCTGATGAGTAATATTAATATTAAATATTAAAGCTTAAAACCACACAATACGAATTACGAAGTAGTGTTTTAATTAAAACAATGTAAATAGTTACTAATAGCTGATTGTATTTTGTAATCTTTCAATTTTTTATTTAATTATTTTTTTTTGGGTGGACCATAGAGGTTACGAGTGTATAGAGTAAGCTTAGGAGACCATAGAAAGTTGCTGAAAAGCACCTCTCTATCTATTTTTCTACAGGGTGAGTCATAACAAAGTTTTTGGTCATTTTTTCAAGTAAAGGCCGTAAGACACTTGCAAGCTTACTGTATAAAATCTTCACATGTTTTCACGTGAGTTTTCTATGATAAAAACTCGCAAGTATCATACACGTTCTTTTAATATAGTTTTTTCGCAAGTTTTTTTTACAAACAAATAATCTCAAAATGTAAATAAATTTAACAAAGAGCAAGGCAAGTTTGTTCTAATAAAAAAATTACAAATCATACAGCAAGTTTTATGCAAGAAACTCGCAAGAAAACTCTATTAACAAAACTTTATGATACTTGCGAGTTTTTACCATAGGCGACGAGCGTATATTGCGAACAGCGCCACTTGGCGGCGTTTCGGTGCAAAAATTACAGGGAATCAAAATAAATCTTTATTGTGAAGTGCGTTTAAATTTTTGTGTTTCTTGTATTTAAAGTTAATTAGTTTTGTTAAGGAAGTTTGTTGCTAGAGCTATAATGGAGAAAATGGTTTATTTTGAATTTACCTAAATATTTTTTGACCATAAAAATAGTGAAAATTTTTATGCTGACCATTATTGGATTAAAATAAACGAAAAAGACAGCATAACAAATTAAAACTGAGGTTGCTTGTTGTTGGAATATAAGCCGAATGCAAAATGTGGCCAAATAAAGTATTTGGAAGGAAAAACACTCAAAAAAATGTTTCCTTTAAAAAATACTAAGTAACTTTAGTTTATCCAAGGAAGCAGAAATACCACAGTGTTTCAACAAATGGTTAAAATCAGTCTTCTAAAACCGGATAAGCTCGAAAATGACCTTTGTAATTTTTACATTGATATTTTCACTCTGTCTTTAATTTTTGATTTTTTTTTGCTGTGTATTTCATTCTTTTGGGATTTCAATTAATGAAACTTACAGTGAAACAGAAGTAAGTAGAAAGAAGTTTTATTTAAAGCAGTTATTACCAACATTCAATCCAAAAATAAAGTTTTAATTGAACTTTCAACAAAATAAACACACTACAAATTACATCGGGTTTCTTTGGTTCCCAAACTCCACATCAGGCCTAGAATAAATAATATAATAAAAATTTCAAATATACCACTAATATAATAATAAATCTTTATCGCTTTTAATCTGCGCTTTGGGCCTTTTTACCTCATAAGATTCTCAAGGAAATTTATAAAATTTTATATCTCTGTTTGTATTGAAATAGTTTTTTTGGCACCCAACAACAGAACAAGAAGTATGAGATGCTCTCTTATTGTTATTTGTAGTATTCATAACAAGAATTTTGAATAAATACACAAAACTTTAAATTCAAATATTTGACGTCCCTCTATTTTTTGCAAATTACTGCCACAGGGGGCGCTGCTGTAAAATTCGCTCGTCGCCCATAGAAAACTCACGAGAAAACGTAAAGATTTTATACTCGCAAGTGTCATACGGTCTTAACTGTCATTCCTACGCCGATGTAGGCAATTTTAAATATCTGATTTAAATAAAAAATATCACCGATTGCCAAATTTTTGCACATTCATTGAAAACTATTGCGCGTATTATTTATGTTTTTCGGTTTTCCTTGGTCGTTGCTTTTAAACTGGCGCCATTTTAGGGGAAATTTTTTTAAACCGCCCGCGCCCTGCCAAGATATCTTCTTTATTTATTAATACCTTTAAATACAATAAAATGGAATCAAATCTAAAAAACATTATCTAAATAATGGCTGGAACAAATATTTAATTTTAATTGTATTTTGTTACTTTTCAGCAAAATATGTAAATCAGCTATTTTTTAGACAATAATTTTATGATTTCATTTCATTTTATTGCACTTTAAAATATTAAAAATAAGGAAGTTATTTTGGCAGAACCATTCAACTGTATATTGCGCAAATTTAGCAGTGAAGACTAAGAAAAACACAAGAATATAAATAATATGTGCAATAGTTTTCAGCAATTTGCTGATAGCATGTTCAATAAATTAAATTAAACAATAATATAAAAAATAATAAAACGAATAAAAAAATAAAATGCTAACAATATAAAGTTAAACGAGATAGATATGATATTATGTAATTAAAATCTTTAATAAGTTTTTTAAATAGATTGAAGTTCTTTTCATTTTGAGTTTCATTCGGCAATTGATTAAATTTATAAAATGGATTATTTAAAGCACTGAAATTTCCACTATTAGACATAAATAATTTTGTATGTATTTGATTACAAGAACGTGTAGAATGGTTATGAACAGAATTATTCAAAACTATATGGAACTGTTTGACTTTTGAATATTATTTTTAATTTTGAAAACTAATTTTAAGCGTTCAAAAAATTTTAAATGATTAATATTATTTAATATTAAGTTCAAATATAAATTATCTGTTGGATAAAATTAATCAATTCCAAATAACAATTTTTTGCATTTATTTTGCGTACGTTGAATTTTATTTAAAACATTTTTGTTGGTGCATCCCCATGTTGTAATTAAATATCGAATGTGAGATTCACAGGAAAAATTTTATTTTCTATTTCACAAAAATTTTTCTTCCATTTTAATGTTTCATCAATCCATTGTCCTAAATACCTTGTTTCTGAAACTTTTTGAAAATTTTTTCCATTTTCCATTTATCATTAATTTTAAATTTATAGACTTTTTGTTAATATGATTAAAGGTCATATACATGGTGCATGGTGATTCAGACCATTGGTGAACTTATTTTTATCCGGAACAACCCGGAACTATCCGGAACCGGAGGTAACTTTGATTTTTTAAATGGCAACATAGGTCGAGTTTGGTATGGTTTGGTAGGTCATTCAGAAACAAATAACTTTTATTAAAATATTTTTTTAATATGTTACATAGTTTAGAATTTATTCGAAAAACAAAAAAAAATTGTTAAAAAAAGTAAATAAAACTTATTGCATATTTTGGAGAATTTTATAAACTCTTTCTACAAATTCTAATATTTTACCAACTTTAAATATCATACTTGTCCATATTTAAACAAAATTCTTCAAAATATGCAATAATTATTATTTACTTTTTTAAAATTTTTTTTTGTTTTTCTAATGAATTCCAAAGTATGGAAAATATTAACAAAATATTTTAATAAAAGTTGTTTATTTTGAAAAGACCTATCAAACCACACCAAACTCGACCTATGTTGCAATTTAAAAAATCAAAGTGATATCCGGTTCCGGATAGTTCCGGGTTGTTCCGGAAAAATATAAGTATGGTTTGATAGGTTTTACCAAATATCATACTTGTCCATATTTAAACAAAATTCTTCAAAATATGCAATAATTTTTATTTACTTTTTTTAACAATTTATTTTTGTTTTTCAAATAAATTTTATACTGTAGAAAATATTAGAAAAATATTTTAATAAAAGTTATTTGTTTTTAAAAGACCTATCAAACAATACCAAACTTGACCTATGTTGCCATTTAAAAAATCAATCTTACCTCCGGTTCCCGATAGTTCCGAGTTGTTCCGGAAAAAAATAAGTTCACCAATGGATTCTTTGGGTTCACTTTGGTAATACAATTTTTTATTTCGGCCAATGTGTGGCATGGGTGGTCTGAATCACCCTGTATACCGGGTGGAAATGAAACTAGGGCCACCCCTGGCATTTCTTTTTTTATGGAAATAAAAAATTAAAATTTTAGTATATTACATGATCTAAGAAAACAAATCTTATGGATCGAATAAATTTTTAATTTTACTTCCGGTTTATCAGGAAATGGCATCCACTTTCTTATTTTAAATATAACCCCCTGATTTTTTCTACGTAAAATCAAACATTGGTTAATTTTAAGTATGTTTATGACAAAATATATTTTTTTTCAAATAAATTGATGTTAAATTAATTCGATAAAAAATTAATTACAGGTATAAATTTGAAATTAATACATACATATGAGATATCACAGTAACCGGAAAAAAACCCTCTATTTAATTAGGGGATGACCCTTATATCATCCCATTTAAAAAAGTAAAGATATTTCCAAAAAACGCTTCTTGAAAATTAAAAAAATAATATCTCAAGAACGGTGAAATAAATTTTATAAATTACAATTTATTTTACGTATTTGTATTATTTAAAAATAGTTTTTGTAGGTTTTACTCAAATTTTTTACCAAAAAAAAATTCAACATTTTTTCTTAAAGTTTTGAAAAAAAATTTTTTTTTGTCATAAACATACTTAAAACTAACCAATGTTTGATTTTACGTAGAAGAAATCAGGGGGTTAGTTACATTTAAAATAAGAAAGCGGGTGCCATTTCCTGATAAACCGGAAGTAAAATGAAAGATTTATTCGATCCATAAAATTTGTTTTCTTAGATCATATAAGATACTAAAATTCTAATTTTTTATTTTCATAAATAAAGAAATGCCAGGGGTGGCCCTAGTTTCATTTCCACCCGGTATAAACTGTTATTTCTTCATTTAGTTTCTTCTTTGGAGTATAAAAAGACACATCGGCGCCAAATATAATTCCTCTTCAGTCCTATTTTTTTATGGAAAAGGGGCATAAACCATTTTGTGAAAAATATTTTTTTCTCTTTTGTACATGAAACATAAAACCCTCGATATGCATGCACAAGTCACAAGTAATCACATCAAGCGCTCACATGTAGTGTAAACTAAAAATCTTAAAAATCATAAACTAAAACGTTTCTATGATTTTATATGTGATAAAATCATATGACTAGTTTTGTGATAAATCATATTAGAATGTAAAGGGAGGATATGGAGTCTACAAAATTATATGGGTTTTTACCTGTTTTTATCTATCCAAACTACAGGAATATGTATACAAAATAAGAATATCATATAAAAGTGGAACTTTTGCTTAAGTCTTGTATGTGACAGTTTTTTTAATATTTTATATCCAAAATGGCCAAAAAAATCATTAAAAATACGTAAAATTTGGTCTATTTTAAACTTTTTTGGACTAATAATTTAATTTTTGAAAAAAATTTGAGAAGTCTAACCTTGAATGTTTTATTTAAACTATGCAATTATAAAACTGAATGTTATTTACAAAATATGGTTGTAGTTTTAAATAATTACAAGGCATATTTCGTAATTTTGGAACGCGCATTTTAACTGTAAATACAGCTAATACCTTCGTAGTCTAGGTGATAGGTGATATAAATTTTAAAATATATCAGAAATGAAGATTTTTATTGGTACTTTCAGACAAATTATGTGGGATGTACTATGTATTAAGGATCACTATGTCTGCCCAAATTCAAGAAGAAGCTCAAAATATACTTACGTTTACTATCGGAGCGCGGTTCTAGAGGCTTATTCTTGGGCCGGTCGAGATCGTATCGTCGACGAGACTAGAAGGACAGATTCTTATTTTTTTCATGTGAATGAAAAGGACAGAATGATGAAAGTCGTTGACGACACGATCTCGACAGGTCGCACGGCAAAACTGATAGAACTGTAATCTGTAATCAGTTGGTAACCACAGTTGCTAGCCTAATGACTAAGCAACTTTTGTTTGTAGTACTTTATTTCGTCTTGAACCAACATACTTTAAATGTATTTGAGGGGGAAGTTGAAAACGTCCTCGATCCCCGAACTTTATAATTTGGAGTCTGCAGGTTATTCCAGAAAAGGAGAAAGGATATGTAACGGAAAGAAAACTTCACTAGACATTTTTCGTACCTATATTATAGCCAAAATTATTATAACAATGCTCCTTACTCACGACTTTGTTTACACATTGCAACTAAAAAGTAAGAACACCCAGTGTAAACAGAACGGTAAACTTGTCGGTTCCAAACCACGACGTCGCGAAACCAACCAGCCAGTGCCGGATTTAGGTTTAGAAATGCCCTAGGCCGGAAGCTTAGCTGATGCCCCCATACTTCTACCAAATTACCAAGGGGGTTACAGCTTTTGATAATTTTATATATTTTTAGAAAATTAATATGCTCCAAAAATGCCCCAAAATCATGATGAACTAGGCCTGGGCCTACTTTGCCTATACGTAAATCCGGCACTGCAACCAGAAGCTGTATGTTGCCTACGACTTTTATTTCTGTCCTTTTCATTTACGTGAAAAAATAAGAGGATGTCGTTGTAGTCTCGTAGGCGACTCGTGTCGGCTGGTTTCGCGAGTAATGTGGTGGTTTTATTTCACCCGATGGCCTAGAAACGGTGTGGACAAGACGAAATAAACAATATGCAATATGTCAATATGTGGAAGGTACATGGTACATGTAATTGGCTTAGAGCGAAACTTACTAAGTCAACATTTGGAGATCAGTCAAAAATAATGTTTAGGCAGTCAGAATGGCCAGAAGTAACATAACAACAATTTCTACTATATAATTAGTTAAATTATTTCTTCTGCAAATTATGTGACTGCAAAACTCAAAACTGTAATCTTAAGTTTCTCAAAATGTGACAAAATAGGCAAATAGCAGTTTTGCCCCCGAGCGTAGGCGAGGACCACACTCAAATTTTGTCCATTTTTGGTACAATGTCCTTGTTTTCGACGCGTAAATTATTTGTTGCACTATTTCCAAAATGTCGCTATTAGTACTACATTCGTTTCCGATTGAATTTCAAAATTGACCAATTCAATTTCAGAAATCATCAATTGTAATTCAGAATAGTCAATTTGTATTTCAGAAAAGATCAATTGTATTTGAGAAAAATCAATTTAATTTCGGAAAGGGTAAAAAATTGAGCAACCTTGGTAGTGAGTGTGTACGTGAACCACAAATACAATTCATCAAAATTGTGCTTTGGCAATTTAACTTTACACCATCAGTAACAATATTAAGAGCAATTTCCTAAACGGAAAATATAGTGGTTTAGTTCTGCAGTCATAAAAGGTAGTACGAACAACATTTTTCTATAATTTTTTTGTAGATGATTTAGAAGTCATTTCTTTAATTCCTGCGAGAAGGAAAAAAATTGGAGAATGTACCAAAAAAATATAATGATCTAGAAGTACCTTAACTTTGGACCCCTCTAATTAATTTTGTGCTAGATTGCAGAAGGTAACTCTCTGGCAGGATGTAGTCTAATCAATTTAGATTATAATCCTGAAAACAAATGAAAATTTAGCGAGGGAATTTTGAGTTATGACTGCAGAACTAATGCTCGATTTCATGATTTTTCACAATTTTTCCTCCCAAACTCGCGCACCCACTAGGGATTCGCATTAATTATCAGTTATTTGGTCATAATTTGCAAAGAAGCTCCAGAAAAGTGGAAGGGATTTTCTATTCCTTGTTATTATCTCCAAGGGAAAATTTATCGCGGGTGTCTAGGAAGATGTTCTTAAGCTTATTCACCAATGTTAAACCCAATGGAAATAATCTGTTCTAAGATTAAAGCAGTATTGTTAAAAGACAACAAGCTGTTGAAAAATTTTTGTGATCATAGCAAAAGTTGGTAATTTTTTGATAATTTTGAGGATAAATATGAAGTTAAAAGATTTCTGAAACCAATTAAAACCTGGGAATTTTCTGTAATATAAAATATAAAAACAACAAGTTCACGTGGAGCTTATATTGACACATTTACACGTGTACAACAATTATCAAAGCGATTTATAAACAAAAATACAAATTTTTTATAAATAAATTATGTACAATATATACAAATAGGATTATTTTCAATCTTTATAATCAGTCTGCTCTTCTTAAAATTTTACTATCATCTTGTATAAAAATAACCTATTAATTAATCAATTTGCTGTTTCATTCTTTCCTTCTATATTCTGAAGTAAATAACATTTATCTCACTTCATTATAATTAATTAATTGAATTATCTTAAGTAATTTTTCTAAATTATAATTCAATTATACAGTCAATAATTGTTAACAACAAACATATAAATTATTAATTAAGGTTGTTTTAAGTAATATAAGATGGTGGTTTACACATATACACTTACGGTCTTTACACAGCATTGTAAAATTAACAAAAAATTAAAAACGAATGAAGCCTTTATCTTGTCCCAAATGATGTTTTTAGTAATAGTTAAAAATAGATTAATCTTATTATTTAAGTTATAAATTATAAGCACAAAATGTGTTCGTAAACAACATCTTATCAAATGAAATTAAATGGTGTTTTTTATTAGTTTAAATAATTTGATATATCATAACATCGTACCAAAAAATAATAAAACTGGTGAAATTACTATAAGCGTAATAAAAAGTGAAAATTTAGCTACAATTTTACGGAAAGGGATTTTTAAATTTTCTTTTGGAAAAGTAAATTTAAAAAATTGCATGGTGTTTTTTTTTTTAATTTTGCATGGTTTTCAAATTTGGTAAGTATTTTGGATAGGTAGGAATCCCTTTTTATTGAAAATTTCATTAATTTTTGCATAAAACACCACTATTTTTTTATAATATGAACGTCTATAAAGAAGTACATATAGTTCCTATCCAATCATGATTTTAGTAATGGTGATAAAGTAAAACAAATTGGAATTTAACCACGCAGTAATTTAACAAATTTAACTCATTAAATGCTCAATTCAAAAGAATTTGGCACGAGTTAAAATAATTTCAACAATGGATCAACAAACTTTTGTTAATTTTTTTAAAATACTAACAAGAATTTGGTTGTCCTTAATAACAATATTTTTGTATTAAAAGTTAAAATATATTATTATATATAATTAAAGAAACTGATGGAAGCTTTCTAAATTTGTATACTTTTTATGTATCCTAGAAGTAAAGTTTAGTTTATTATTAATAATAACAGCTTTTGATCTTTAAAAATAAATATTTTAAGAAACTCTTAATTTTATTTTAAGCTTTTTTGGAACAAGATAAATGAGTTATATCCGGTTGCAGAAGCAAATCAGATGTATCAACAATCAAATTTAACGGAAGGTAAATCATTTGCTTTTAAATAAATTAAATACGAATTAAAACCTCCGTTAAATTCAAATCACCCGACACAAAAAAAAGAAAAACCTATCGTAACTTTAAGAAACAATAAAAATGGCACAGAGGAAGTCTTTTAGTGCTCAATCCACGCACACGAACACATATTTACATAACATGTCCTCTTTGGAACTAAAAACGTCTTATCACAGCAAATCATTGACAGCGCCCCCAAACCACACCATCACAATCGGCAAGATGTAGTGAGCAAGGGCTTTAGTTACTTCACAAGCACTCGCTGTCATCACCTTCGGTATATCCTCCTCCTCTTCAACTTCTACGTTTCTAAATATGCTACCCTGTGTCGTCGTGGTTATCGACGTCGTCGTCTCTTCAACCGTCTCGGTTTCTGATTCCTCGTCTTCGTACCCAGAACCCGAACCACTGGATTGTGCGATTTCTTCTTCTTCGTCGTCTGGCAAGTCTTCATCCTGGCCCTGATAGGCGGATTTCAGTTTTGATATCAATACTTGGAGGGTGTAGATTTGTTCAAGGAGGATTGAGGGTTGATTTTGAGAAGGGGGTGGTGGTTTATGCTGGTAGGTGGAAAGAGTTGTTCCGTTCCAGCAGATGATATCATCACCTGGTGGAGCTGTTGTTATGTTGTTGCAGTACTGATATGGAAGATGGCTCCAGAAATTTCTAGTATCCTTTATTTTCTGAAAATAGAAAAGTTCTTTAGTTTTTACCACAAAGTGATTTAGCATGCTTCTTTTTATTTGGACTTTCTCTCGCTCTTATTGATATAAATCATTACAAAACATCATTCCATATATGTAACATATCAATCAATTAACTAATTGTTATCAAGTTGTATACAGGGTGACCCAGTCATATGCCCACGGTCTATAGCTTCTTTGCTATAAATCATATCGACTTGCGGTTTTCACCAACATATAGATACATGCATGCCCCACAATTTAAAAATATTTTCGATATATACAGGGTGTCCCATCATGGCCTACTGAACCAAAGTTATATTTTTTTAAATGGAACACCCAGTATATTATGACATTTTTGGATTCCTTATCAAAAAATAATTATACTTTGTAATTTTGTATGAACTTTTTTGGGTCTATCATCACTCGTTTTGCTGATATTTGCCATTTAAGCCAAAAAAGATCAATTTTTGAAAAATCACTGCTCTAAAACAGATGAACATTTTGGCTTGAAATTTTGTCAAAAATTTTTCAACATCGTCTAGTCTACAACTATCATGTCAAATTTAAGTTTGTGATATTTTTTTATCAGGGTGCCTTATAAAACGCAAATTGAACAGTTACACGAAATTTTCAAATGGAACACCCTGTATATTTTGACGTCAGTCAATGGCATTTTTTACAAGTTTTCTATTGATATAATGTTTGTATGGTCGCTTATTAATGGTTTAGGAGATATTAATATCCAAACTGAGAAACAGTGAAAATAGACAAAATAAGAATAAGAATTTTTTTCAGGATTTTTTTTTAATTTGCCTAAAACTTATTTGTGTCTTTCTCTATTTTGCTTTTTTAATAATGTTGTTATACTATAAAGCAGTTTTTGTTGCTTTACAACACAAATAAAATCGAAACTTGCAATTATCAATTTTGGTTTTCTAGTATGTTTCTAGTATGTTTTGAAAATTTAACAACTGATGTTACCAAGGAAACCCCTATTTTGTTGAATTTCGTTTTTACGCTCTCTTCTGATTCTGATAGCTAGAAGCAGATATCTTTCAGCTTCCCCAAGCACTTACAGCATATTTGCCATTTCTTCTTTAGAAGAGTTCACTATATCGGTTTAGTTATTGCCAAAAGTGCAGAAAAAGGCGTTAAAACAAAATTCAACAAAATAAGGGTTTCCTTGGTAACATCAGGTGCTAAATTTTCAAAGCATACTGAGACTTAGAAAACCAAAATTGATAATTGCAAATTTCGATTTTATTTTTGTTATAAAACAACAAAAACTACTATTGAAATAAAATAATATTATAAAAAAAGCAAAATAGAGAAAGACAGAAATAAATAATAGGCAAACATAGAAAAAAAATCCTCAACAAAATTCATCAAGAACACTATTTTGTCTATTTTTCACTGTTTCTCGGTTTGGATATTAATATCTCCTAAACCTTTGATAAGCGACCATAGAAACATTATATCAATAGAAAGCTTGTAAAAAATGCCATCGATTGATGTTAAAATATACAGGGTGTTCCATTTGAAAATTTCGTTTAATTGTTCAATTTGCGTTTCATAAGGCACCCTGATAAATAATATCACAAACTTAAATTTGACATGATAGTTGTGGACTAGACGATGTTGAAAATTTTTTGACAAAATTTCAAGCCAAAATGTTCATCTGTTTTAGAGCAGTGATTCATCAAAAATTTATCTTTTTTTGGCTTAAATGGCAAATATCAGAAAAACGAGTGATGATAGACCCATAAAAGTTTATACAAAGTATAATTATTTTTTGATAAGGAATCCAAAAATGTCGTAATATACTGGGTGTTCCATTTAAAAAAATATAACTTTGGTTCAGTAGGCCATGATGGGACACCCTGTATATACCGAAAATATTTTTAAATTGTGGGGCATGCATGTATCTATATGTTGGTGAAAACCGCAAGTCGATATGATTTATAGCCAAGAAGCTATAGACCGTGGGCATATGACTGGGTCACCCTGTATGTATTTAGAATACCTTAATCTGGATAATGCTGTGGTCAACTCTGTTTTTTTTTAATATTTTACACAGTTTTTACACCCGTATCTCTAGACACTGTTTAGGCAAATATTCTGGTTTCTTTTTTGAATTTGATCAGGGCATTATGTAGAATAAATTTTTCCAAATATACAGGGTGTGACGCAAATGGCGCAAGATCTCTCCAGTAAGTTATTGAGGAAACCTGTGTACACAGTTGGGATTTGAAGTACAGATAAACGTCGTTTTGTGCCGGTTCGATTTACGCCGATTCACAATTACGCCGGTTGTGGGATTTTCCAAGTTAATTTTCGTTTTGTTTTTAAGAAAAATAAAAAGATATGATTATATTTTTTATTATAGTATAAAATTAAACGAATATTCAATTTGTAGTTTCATTGTGGGCGAAAATAGTGATTCAAAACCCAAACATTGTACGAAAAAAGAACGAAAAGTGTGTGTTCATTTTACGCCGGTGTCTAGCGGAACGGAACCTCGGCGTAAAACGACGTTTACCTGTATTTTCATTTCCTCATATAATTATTTCTCTAAAATACTTTTATTTCACTGTGAAGTAATAGTTCCTTGGTGCTAAGTGCTTACTATGTTTTTTCTATGTTTAATTAGGGAAGAGTTTTTTCAAAACATTTTAAATAAGCTGAGCTAAAGCTTTACATACGAAAAAAGATATTAAGCATAAAAAGTCAATAGGAATTAGCCTCTTTGTAATACGATTAAACTTAAATCTTCTTATATTTCAATTGAAATACGATAACATTAAATGGAATAAAGAACATTCAAATACCAAATACAATTGAATTAGAAAATAACACAATAATATGTAGAAAATTAAAAAAATCACACGTTTTTACATTTTCACAAAAATTTTTTTACATAAAGAAATATTCCCCAAAATAATAAAGTTTCAAGAGTTAATTAAACCAATTAGTTTGTGGTTTGTGTTAATCGCTTTAATTTAAATGAAAGCCTAAAATCTGATCTGATCCTAAAATTTAGAAAAAATGAATGTTTTCCTTTAAATCAGCAAATTGTTTTATGTAATGTGTAATAAAATATCGACTGATCATAAAAATTACGTGTTGTTGTTAAAATACCAAGGATTATAAATAAGCTCATGAGCTGCACAATGCACACTACAAATAAAATCGAATCAATAATGTTTAATTTATACTTCTGTATTCTGTATGTCTATAATACTCCCAAGTAACAATTTGGGTCAAAATTACGTAAAATTTACGTAATATAGATATATCAAGTCGTTTTGCCTTATACGAATTACGTCGTTATACCTTTACGTAAAATTTACGTAGTTTCGACGTAATATTTCCCTAATTGTCGACCTATAAGCTATAAGGAAGTTTCCTATAAGTTAATTACGTTAAATTTACGTAATGCCGACGTAAAATTTACTACGTATTTCCCAAATATTTCCTAACCTCAATAATAAAGATGTTCTACAACGATTTTGGCTCACGACCACCAACTTTTATTTCTTAGTATGAAATATGTTGGGAACATGAATTCCATTATAAGTTAAAGTATCCATGATGGTTTACTAATATTTATGATGCATTATATTATGTAGTGTTCGGGGTGTTGTTGGAACTACTTGCCTATGCTTCAAATTTGGTTGTGATAAAAAAAATTCTGTGAAACTTATGAATTTTACCTTGAAATCAGAGCCGGATCTAGGGTAGAGCGAGTGGGCCACTCGCCCAGGGTGAAATTTTATTTAAAAAAAGACTGCTTATAGCTTGGATAGGTCGATTTTTATTTCTAAAATACCATCTTTTGATATAAAATATTTAGTTGCTCTAATTCAATGAAGTATCTGTGTACAGATCTGGCAATTACATGGATACAATTTCTATTATAGATATTTTCCAAAAAACCTAGTGGCGAGGAATATAAAAAAAACAAAAAGATTGAGGAAAGAAGTAAACAAATCTCAGGCAAATTTATGGTTAGGAAAATTGGATAGTTCAAGTTCTGCTACAGAGCCCAATGCAACGGAAACTGTTGCATCTCCATCGACAGACGACGAAATAGTTGTTGTCTCACAATTCACTGGAGAGGATGGATGTTATAAAACAGAAGGCTCAGAAGATAAATCAAATTACCGAAAACAAGAGCAAGGAAAAAGTTATAGATAACATCAATTTCAACAATCCACCACCTTGGTCAAAAATACGCAAACCTTAAAGAATCTGCTGTAAAAGATGAAAGTTTTCGAAGGAATGGTTTAACAAAATATTCCAACGGAGAGGTACGGTTGATTGTAATTGGCTCACATTCTCAAAAACAGCAATGTCGCTCTTTTGTTTTCAATACATTCTCTTTGGTTATACACAAAATGTGAGTACGAAAATTCCACAACCCATCGCAATTCTTATTTCCAATGAAAATTCTTAGAAAGGAAAATTAAAAAAGTCGGTTTAATAGATGATTCACTTAAAAAATGGTAGAGTCAGAGAGGGAAAGTGACCAAGCATATTAAGGGTGGTGCTATTATTTTGTGCCAAAAACAAACTTACAACTAATAGGTACAAACTGAAAATATTGGTAGTTCAAATGCAGAGATTTTCTTAAATTTAGTGGAGCTAATAAGCCATTATCATGGTGTTATTGCAGAACACAACCAATCATAGAAAAAAATCTTAAAATGTTACTTAATTTTTAGAGCGCTGTAAAAAGTTTAAAGTTTGGGGCGCCAACTTTGCATTTTAGCCAAGGTGACAAAATGTGTAGATTCGGCTCTGCTTGAAATAATACAATTCCCCATTCAAAAATCTTTGTTTAAAAATAATTTTTGTTATTAATTAGATTAGACTTTTTTTGGTCTTAGCTTTATATGTGTAATTTCAATTTTTAAACATTTATTTAAAGAACTGTCGTATGATTTGTTAACTTTTTATTAAAAAAATATATTTTAATATACATATAAATAATCATCAATCTTTGATAAATTTATACGTAACCTAAAATTTATTAGTAATAAATATTGCTAAAATTTACCTAATAGGAAATTTTACTTATTTTCTAGCCTATTAGGTAACTTTTCCTTGAAACTTGGAAAAAATTCTTATAAATTTGGCTTTATAGTAATTTTGCCCTAAGTTGAAACTTTTTACCTCAAAGTCAATAATACTTTGAAGTATTTTTGTCCTGAATAACTAAATTTGAATTTGAAGGCAAGAATAGGGCACGAACGTTTGAGATAAAACGCGAAGTTCCTATAACCTAAAAATATAACCTAAAAATGTGGAATCAATTTGACTTCCTTTTGTATCCCCTGGTAGTATTTTTTATAAGTAATAATATGTTATAGACATTCGATATGATTTTATGAAAGAACTTCCCATCATGATAAATCAGCTATGCGTTTAAGACAGAATACATTAAACTTGTTAGATTTAATAATAATTTTACAATTTTAAGGTATACATAATGTTACTACAAAAATATTATATTAAACATCAACAAATAGTTGTGGACAACTTTGAATTAAAAAGTGTCCTAAATTACGTAATTTTTTCTTCATCCACAACTACATAAATTGCCTAGAAAGAATTATGCCTTTAAAGTCCTCCAAACTAGTAAGTTTGACCACAAAGTTATTCATTTAAATTTATTGATTATAATAACCCTAATTTCGACCAATAAGGAAATTTTACTATTATAGGAAACGCAACCAAATTTACTAAAATTTTACTATGAAGTAGTTTTTCCCTAATAGTCATTGTAAAAGTCAAATTACAGTAAGTTTTAGTATAAATTTGACTAACAGGACATTTTTACTTTAAAGGCGACGTTAGGTAAAATTATTAGGTAAGTTTAACTTTAGAATTTCCCTATTTTCAACTTTGAAGAAATATGACCAGTTAGTAATAAATTAGGTCAAATAATAGTAAATTTTCCCTAGTAGTCGCCTTATTGGTAAAAATGTCTACCAGGTAAAAATGCCTTAACTAATGCCCAACGAAATGCCTTTAAAGTCGTTATTTTGGGCAATATTACGAAAAATTTCTTTAATTAGGTAAAATTTACTTAAGCACAGGGATATTTCCCATGATCTGTTACTTGAGCTATTGATTTTGAAAATTTGTAACTTACAGGGTGTCCTTGAATAATAGTGCTAAACTTTTTAAGGTGAAACATTAAATCTAATGGATAGGTTATTTTAGGACACAGCTAAAATATACATTTAAAAGATGCTGAAAAAATATATTCATACCAAAAATGTCAAATATCTATGGTCTCAAACAATGGAAAAACAATCTATTATTGATAAAAAATCATTTATCTTCGAGGTGAATAATGGCAAAAATTACTTAAATTACCAAAAAAATTGAACATTTTGCTTATTGTTTACCTATTTTTTTAGTTATTTGGGTGATGTTGGTGTTCATTACCAGAGGTGTGAAGTGAGAATTTTATTACCTGTTTGACTTCAGTAATCCGTTTATCCATGAGACTCAACTGGACGTAGTCATTCGTCTTTTTGTGTTTCTTTTTAGCGCCTCTGAACTGCAGGGGTTGGTAGGTGATCTCCCTGTCTGGATTCTTGGCCGGATTGGCGTCGCGCCTCCTCCTCCTCCTGTCGCCTTTCAAAGACGGAGCGCCGCATTCTTGAAACACCTTTTGACTCACTTCACCGCCACTCTCCTGGAAATTCATGATGGCCTCTGATATTTTCACATTGATCGGCTCTACCACCATCTCGATATTAAAGGGCCCTAATAATTTATCGGCCACCTTGTCAAGAGCCTCTGAAAAATAAAGATTTATAAGTCTAACATTGATTTAATCACAGTTCACAGTCTTCACATCAAAACTAAACAGTTTTCTAAAATAATAGATGCCTGTCAAAAATAATTTGTTCCTTAAATAGGGGTTGGATAGACTATTAACCAAACACTCTAAAATACTTCTTAAATTTTATCATAGGATAAAACGGACCATTATAACTGCATTTGATGGGACAAGTGACAATTTGGCAAATTGGTTTATGAAAAAAAAAATAAAAGAGTTATTAAATATGTAGTACAATAGTACATAGTACTTAGATCTTACAGGAAATATCTGTAAGGTTTGTTTCATGGGTTGTATTGGACGGTTTCCCTAGTTAGTAGGTTTGTGAAAATGATGAAAATTCTTACCAATATAACTATCCCACATTTCGCTCAATTGAACAAAATGAGAAAGACAATGATGTCGTATGGTATCCGCACAGTACGCAGTACAAGGTCCTGGTCCTCTTTGATTCGTGCAAACATCACAGTACTCCATCTTCATCACATGCAACCCACACTCTTCACTAATATTGATCTTCAACATCTTCTCGGCCAAAGCTGCTCCTTTACTAATGGCCTTGTGAAAAATCCTTGTCGCCACGAAAGACCTCCTCAACAATATGGCGAGTTTTGCAGGAATATCCCCGAAAGGTTTAAATTTCACAATATCCTTTGCCACGCAAGCTAGATAATCCTCATCAAAATCGTATTGGGCGTTTAAAACCTTGAACATCCTTTGATACAAGATCGTAAAAAAATGATCCATGGTTTCAGTTAAACGCACTCCTCCTTTAGCATAGTACCTCTCCAGCTCCGCGAAGAAATCTGTAAAAACATCTGAATTCTGCAGGTAAATCATACCATAAGTTCGTTCGAACATGCTATGCAACTCTTTCTTGCTGCGTTGCATCATTTCTTTAAATAAATCTTCTAGCCGTTTGGATCGCGTGTCTAAAAGCGAGGATATGTGCGTTACTGATTCCTTCACGAATCTCTCTACTTTCGTTCGACTCCAGTGTTTTATTTTGTGTTCCACAGTCGCACAACAAGAGTCTGACCCACAGATCGGTCCTGAAAAAAAATTAGATTTAAATATAAGTTTTTTTTGAAAAACACGAGCGTATCATGAATTACTTTTATAAGAACAGGTGGTATTGTAATATCTTCAAAGAATTATAATAAATTACATTTGTCATTAAATTGTGGATGTATTTTATTTACATTGGGATACTAAAGTTATTTGCTTTTACATGTTATTCCTTTCACTTATCTTCATCAGAAACGCATCATTTTAATGTGACCACGATGACATTAAACTTGGAATGTTAGAATTTTAATTACTAACAAAGGATTTTGATTAAACATTCTTAAATTGCCTATTTTCTTATTTGATTTCTACAAATCAAATAAATCCATATTTTATTTATCTCTGTAAAGTTGTGATCAAATCTCATTTCGCTCCCTTTTAGTGTTATTGTTTGTATATAACATATATAATTAATAAATATTATAAATCATGGAAGATTAAATTTATGTGACACTCAGTGTGCGTGCTTGGGGAAATTCAAACAGCGGCGCGGTACTTTCAAGAGAAATGACAAAATCAAGGGGGGAAATCGAGGCCAGACACGAAGAGATGTGTTTAATAAAAATAAAATGTGAAAAAAGATAAACTTCTTATCGGGCGCTGTAAAATGGTTTATTTGAAGAAGCCAGGTTTGTTTGAGCCTTTCGTCTCGTCTTGTTTACACAAACGCGCTTCTGCTGCCCATCGATGTTAAACGCACAACACACGTGTGAAATTTTAAATTGAGACCATGAACCTTTACTAGTTTATTGAAAAACACCTAAAAATATAATGTCCCCACAAGAAAAACCTATACTTAACAAATAATGAATGCTGGCTAAAATCAAAATTCTAAGATAGTCATGGTTGGTTTTTGAGAAAATTTATTTCTTATTCATAATACAGAGGGTGCACAAAAAACGGCCAACGATGTAGCTTCCTTATTTCTTATCCGATTTTAGTAAATGATATGTCAAATTAAATGATATGAAGAATACTACTATCGGATAATAAAAGATTAATTTTATTTTTGAAAACAACGGAGGAGGGGGCAACTTTTTTTTTCAAATGGCAACGTATTTTTTTCCATTGAAAAAAATCATTAACAAAAATAATCTAAACCAATTATATGAATAATTTTTTTTTAATTAATTTAAAAATTTTTATTTTCAATTTTTTTAATTTTCTTTTTTTTTTTAATTTTTTTTATTATCAGATAATAAAAAAATAAATTTATTTTTGAAAACAGGAGGAGGCAACTTTTCTTTTTTAAATGGCAACATATTTTTTTCCATTGAAAAAATCATTAAAAAAAATAATCTAAACCAATTATACCAATAATTTTTTTAAAATGAATTTAAAAAAAAAAATTCTACTTTTTTTTAATATTATTAATTTTTTTTTAATATAATTCAATTGTTTATTTTGTTTTTGAGTTTTCAGTTTTTTATTTTTTTTAAGTTTTGTTTTTTAATTTATTCTTAATACTTTTGAATTTATTAATATTTTTTTAATTTATTAATAATAAATTTAAAAACAAAACTTAAAAAAATAAAAAACTCAAAAACAAAAAAAAAACAATTGAATTATATAAAAAAAATAATAATAAAAAAAATAAGATTTTTTTTTTAAATTAATTAAAAATAATTATTGGTATAATTGGTTTAGATTATTTTTGTTAATGATTTTTTTCAATGAAAAAAAATATGTTGCTATTTGAAAACGAAAAGTTTTTTTTATGCTCCCCTCTGTATACAGATTTATTTACAACTTGCATATCTGAGATTTTATATGGAGTGTATAAAATCAATGATTAAACAAATTTATAGTTTCAGTTAAAATATGACTACATCCAACCTCCCATTTTAAAAAGATTCTTTTATAAACATTTTTTTTATTTTTCTAAAACTTTTAGCGTGAGTTTTATAAATTTTTTCCTTAATTTCTTATTCGTATAAAGTTTTATGTGTTTAAAATGCGAAAGATAAGTTCTAAATCTGATGCGAGATTAATACCGGTCTGAAGTGAACTCTCCAGTTTTTCCAGTCGTTGCACAGTTTCAAATAAAAAGTTAGAATTGTTTAATGCTCTATTAAAAGCCTAGATTATAAATAATTACAATTCCAGCGTTGAAAATTTAACGTGGATTAAATATATGATCCCATTAAATTACTAGTTATTTATTAATCACAAATAGGTTAATAATTACCTATTTAATCGTTTATTAAAACAATAACAATTACTATAAGTTGAAAAACAAACTTCAAATTTTCAGTTTTAATAAGTTTGTACATACTTATAACTTATACATTTTTTGGAGGTTTTTAATATCTTTCTTAAGTAAATCTGGAAGAGGAAGTTTCGAAGTAAGTTTCGTTACACCAATACTTATACAGGGTGTTTCTAAAATGGTGTTCACAGCTCCGTGTAAAAATAAGATAAAAAGTCCGTATAAATTTTTTTCCAATATTCAACTGTTACCGAGATATAGGGTGTTAAATTTTTTTTTTCTTTTTATTTTTTATTTATTTTCTCTGGATCAGCTAAATGAAAATTAATAACATTTTTAAAGTGAGTACTTTTCATATGTATAGACATTTTTGGTTATTACTTTTGTCTTAATTTAATAATCCACTGGCGTAGAAACTGGTTAGGTTGCCCCGTTTTTTAATTTATTTGATTCCCCACTGCAAAATTTTACGGTTCTGTTTGAATTTTTAAAATTTCCATTCAATTTACCACAAAAAAGTACACCTGTTAAATTTTGATATGATTAGTGGTAGTTCTGTAATTTTAAAATTTAGTGACCTTGCAAAATGCAAATAAATTTTCAAAATTTTAAACAAATCTAAATTAAATCAACAAAATTATCATTAAGATTAAAAGAATAAAATCACCAAGTCAGAAACACTTAATTTTCAATTTTATAAAAAATTAATATAAAAAATGATGTATTTCTGAAATGTTTTATATTTAAAACACCAACAAAATGTCATACTACGAGTTTTTAATTTTAAGTTTTCTTATTTCAATTTAAGGAGCACCACTAGTGTAACTGTCCAAAAAGAAGGTAATTTTCGGGAATTTTTTATAAGAAAACTATTGCAGCGATTTTTTTGAAATTTTTAGGCTATATTTATACATTTTACTAGTAAACATAAAAATAATCAAATAAAAATCTTTAATATTCTCGTGGTTATTGGGTATCTCTTCAGCGACCAAAAAAATAAGTTGCCCCACTGCTGCAGTGATTGCGGCCTTCACAGTGTTTAATATCAAAAAAGGACGTTAAAATTAAGAAGTCGGCAGGGTTTTGAAAAAAAATCCTAAATTTCGCTTAAAAATCTAATGATTTTTGGCTTGCCACAATTACAATTTTTATGCAATCAAAAAACTGGAGGGTCATTGGATAGAGAATTAAGTACAAAAAAGATTAAAAAAATCAAATCGATCGAATGATTTGTTTTTGAGTTAGAACTGCAGCAAATTTGAAAAATCTAGTTTTGAAAAAAACCGCGTTTAAAGATAAAAGTAGTGATATTATTGTTATAAATCAATAAATATCAAAAAGCTGTAGCTGAAAAACTACACTGCTCAACAATTGATAGGTATCTAGGTGGAGTTTACTAGTAATTTTGGCTAAATGTTGCAATTTAATGGAGTCTAAACGTCTTCGAGACATAAAATTAATTCTGTAAAGTATCACAATTCTTGGGTTTGAATACAATTTAACTAAAACTTAACCTATAATAAATAAATAAATATTTTTATTTCCCAACAGATTTATATCCTATAACAGGGCAACATAAATAGATAAAGTAAAAATTAAATTACTTGTTAAAACTTGTTAAAATTACAAGTAGATAAAATAGATATTAGAAATACTATAAAAACAGTAACATATAGATAACGATATAGATAAAAATTAAGTGCAAGACAAAATAGATTTTTTATAATGCATTAGACTACAGGTGAATATGTCCGCATTGTATTGAAAGTGGTGGTATGCATGGTATAATTTGTTTTAGGGTGAGTGGAGGTGATTATTAGTGTGAGATATACTGTACGAAAAGGTAAGACAATTCCTGGGAACTTTGAGAGGAATATGAAAGTTTATGGAGGACAGAGTGGAGGGATCATCAATGAAATTGTGAATAATTTTATAACAATAAAGAGCATGTATAATTTGATGTTTATCAGCAATAGACACAAACTTAAACTCATTTAAGAGACTCCTATATGACACATAGCGATCGGGATAAATATTATATTTAATTTTATAAAGGTATTTTAGGAATCTTTTTTGAACATTATCCAGTATGTTTATGTGTATATCTTATGTACACAGGTGACCATACAACCGCACAATAATTAATCCTACTCAAGATATATGCATTAAATAGCGTAATAATGGTATTAGTATCAGTAAATGCCTTAGAGTTTCGCATTATAAAACCAAGCATACGATAGCCATATGACAATTAAAGTTTAATTTACTATCATAGACAACACCCAAGTCCTTGAGTCATTAACGCGATTAAGAATATTACTATTGATGGAGTAATCATAAGTTATTGTTTGCTGTTTACGCGAAAATGACAGCACTTTTTCACGTTAACCGCAAGACCATTCTGATCACAGTATTTACTGAACTTGTTGGCATCATCTTCCAGTTGAACACAGTCCTCTAGGGAATTTATTATACGAAAAAACTTAAAATCATCGGCAAATCCAAGATATGAAGATGACGTGGTGGTAGCAGCATCGTTTATATATAACAAGAACAACAGGGGTCCTAATGTTGAGCAGTTAAGCCTTGTGGTACCCCAGAAGAGGGTATAAATTTAAAAGAAAAAAAACCATTATATTCAACAACCTGTTGTCTGTTGTTCAGGTACGAGGTCAAGATTGACACTATATTATCACTGATATTAAAGTTCTTTAATTTCTGCAGTAGCTTGATGTGTATTAATTTATCATTATATATAACGTCGCATTGTTTCCGATCGTCCATTTTATTTTTTATTTTATTTTATTTTATTTATTTAAATATAAACGGGAATATTCCCTTTGCATAACATATAAGTTATAAATTATTTTTGAGTAGATACAATGTGCTAGAAGTTTTAAAGTTAATGTTTACAATATTTTGATACACAGTCTTCTTAAAAATATGAACATTTGTCGCAAATAAGTCACATGTTGTATTATTGTATATTTCATTCCCATACCGTAATATTCTTGGTAGTGAACTGTAATACGAGTAATTAGTTTTATGTAAAACTAGTCTAAATAAAGGGTAATTTCTCCTAGTAGCTCCAGAGTTTTGAAAATAAAAATTTAACTTCCCAAGAATCCCAATCAATTTGACTATGAATAATTTTATATAACAAGCATAAATCATTTACAATCCTTCTAGATTCCAAAGTATGTATGTTAAATTCATCCATTAAATGATCGTAAATTATAGCATCTCTTGGAATATCCTTCCTAAAGGCCACTGTTCTCAAAAATCTATGCTGTACTCCTTCCAATAATTTAATAAGGTAATTTTGATATGGGCACCAAATTGAAGACCCATACTCAAGGATTGGACGGACTAGAGAAGTGTATAGACTTTTCAATGTTGAGTTCTCTACATAATCTAAAGATAAAACCCCACAACTTTACTGCCTTATTTACTATGTGAATGATATGACATTTAAATGATAGAGATGATGCGAATGTTACACCCAAATCAGAAATTTCTTGAACTCTAACAAGCTTATGCCCATCAATGTAGTATTCATGATTGTAGCTCAACTTACGAAAAAATGAAATGTGATAGCATTTACTTATGTTTAAATCTAAGTTGATACGTTGACACCAAGTCAAAATTCTGTTTAAACCATCTTGAAGTCTGTTTGCATCGATGATGGTATTCACTACTTTATACAATTTTAAATCGTCCGCATAGAAAAGAAATTGAGAATTTAGGATCATGTCAGAGAGGTCATTTATAAATAAATTAAATAAAATAGGCCCGATGTGTGAGCCTTGAGGGACACCCGAGGTAATGCTTATTTCTCCCAAATGTTGCCATTCAGTCTAACGAATTGTTTTCTGCCTTTGAGGAAGGTATTAACCCACTGGACAATACCCTCCCCTAACCCCAAGCAACTTAATTTAGATGTTAGAATATCGTGATTGACACGATCAAAGGCCTTGGAGAAGTGTGTATAAATCGAGTCGACCTGATACCCCTTCTCCAGGGCCTCCGATACATATGTCTCAAAAATCATTAGATTGGAAGTCGTCGATCTACCTAAATGAAAACCATGTTGCTTTTCTATAATAATATTTTTGGACAGATACTTGAATTGTTCAGCAATAAGGTAGTCAAAAAGTTTTGGAATTGCAGACTGGATGCAAACTCCTCTGTAATTGGATATATCCGATCTATCGCCTTTTTTATGTATAGGAGTTAAGAAACTGGATTTCCACATTTCAGGAAATGTTTTCTCATTCAGAGAACGATTGAACAAAATTTCTAGTGGTTTGGATATAGTACAAACACAATTCTTCAAGAACATACTTGGTATCAAGTCAGGCTCGTGGGATGAAGAAAACCTAAGATCAGTAATGCTTTTAAAAATGGTTTGCGAATCAATATGAAAATTAAAATTGGAATCTATAGAATTTTCATGATTTTTATAATTTATAACTGGAGTAGGTACACTGTTAGTAGAATATACTTGAGAGAAAAACTTGGCAAATAAGTTAACCGATCCTGATATTGAGTTTGCCTTGTCTGTTCCAAGGTACATATTATTAGATATGTTATTTATTTTCTTTTTCTCGTTCACAAATTGCCAGAAATTCTTGGGATTACATATTAAATCATTTTCGATATTGTGTATATAATTACCATATAACTCTTTGCTCAAAGATTTACATTTTGATCTTAAATGTTGAAAGTGTAAGTAATCGTTTAAATTATTTGTGGTTTTAAATTTACGATGAGCGCATTTCTTATCAAATACTAAATTTGCAGAAAAGATAAATTGACTAATGTTGAAGAGGTTAGTACAAGTAGACCTGCGCTTCACAAAACCATGTTGTTGGGTTGGAATTAATCTTTCGACTCTTGAGTATATATACTTAGCTATTATACTCTCAAACAGTTTTGAGAAGTTACTCAGTAGAGCTATGGGTCTATAGTTGCAGACATCATTTTTTGCACCATTCTTAAATACTGGACTTATGCGTACGAGTTTCCAAACAGCGTGAAAGGATGAACATTTCAGCATAGTAAGCTTGAACAGTCTTTCAATAGGAAGCATGGTATAAGGTCACAACCAGCTGTAATTTTACCATTAAATTTTTCTTCTGATATTTGGTAGTTACCAAGCTGATTTAAGCACTCATACTCCTTAAGATTGAGTATTGAGTCTAGAAGCAGGCTCATGAACACTAGAGCATTAACAATATCTTGGGGATCATTCAGCAACCTGCCATTATAATACATGGCCCCAGGTATTCGGGAGTCGTTCTTCAGTGAATTTATATATGACCAAAGCCTAGATGGATCTGATTTAATAGATTCTTCCGAGTTTCTGATGTATGCATCTTTACTATTTTTGATTCTTATTTTAAGGGATCGACGTATGTCTTGAAAGCGCCGTTTAGCATCATCAGTTTTGAGTCGACGGTATTATTCGTGTAATTTAGATTTTAACTTTAAGTCCGACAAGATTGATTTCTCAAACCATGGTGGGTGTACCGTTTCCTTTTTAACTGGCACGTATCTATGTACATAGAGATCCAAGCTGTTATAAAGTTTCTCATACAAGTATATACAATTTTACTCATTGTTGAATTTTAAGGCTTTCGATAATGTCAAAAGAAACAACTAAAAAAACTTTCATGGAGAAAGATTATTTTAAATTATGTAAATTTGGCAACAAAAACATCAGCACAGCATCAGGACATATTTTAAAATATACTTCATTTTAACCAAAACGCTTAAGAGAATTTGCCTTGATCCCTATCAATTGTTGAGCAGTGTATTGTACAATTTTTTGAAAATTTCACACTAGTGATGCCAATTAATTTGTTATAAAATTTTGAAAATTAGTTTGATTTTAGCAAGTTCACTGGACCATAAAATTTTAAATTAAGTTGAGAAATACCACAAATCCTATCATTTAATAGGTGCACTTTTTGATGGTAAATTGAATAAATTTTAAAAATTTTGCAGTGGTGTATCAAATAATTTCAAAAATAGGGATACCTTAACCAGTTTCTACGCCACTGGATTGTTAAATTAAGACAAAAGTAATACCCAAAGAAGCCATGAGAAGTACTCACCCTAAATTTTTTATTAATTTTCATTTAGCCGAACCAGAGAAAATAAATAAAAAATAAAAATAAAAAGAAATTTCGATAACAGTTGAGTTTTGAACAAATGTTTTATTGAAGTAGTGACTACGATTTTCGAAACACTCTGTATATTAGATATAATGATTGCAAATTGACATCACTAAAATTACTCTTATTACAAATACTTCTTAGATATTTTAGAAAATTAATAGTTTAAATTAGTTGTTAATTGAAAAGCTTGTGAAACAAAGATTTATGGACAATAAAAGTTTTGCTTTACAACAAAAAAACAATAAATGTCAAGAAAAATGATAAACATCTTAAATAATGATGGTGGTCAAAAGATATGTGAAATTATTTGATTAGATGTTCGGATGTGAAATGGCTTAAATGGCAATGACCTTAAATCGTGGTAAAATTGTCGACATGTGTTTTGAATTTAAGAGTTTCGAAAAAGCATGTCACCAATCACCGGGGAGCCCTTTGAAGATAAATAATTTTTCCGCCTAAAAATTAAGCAAATTCCTAATAAATCATGGATTTCTTTAAAATAAATTCCTTTTGTAGCAGGTAAACATCGTTATTTTGTAGATGTGTAGAGGAAGGAAGAAAAGATAAAAAAGAAGGTTTTCAAAAAGAACCCATAATTCATATAAATTGCGGCACCCGGCACCACCCTCCCGAGGGCGCCATCAACCTTTTTTCGTGAGACATCCCACGACCCATTCGATCCATTGAAAAAGAATTTTACGCTGTGCGTGAGCTTTGTTTTTCTTGGCAGGCGCCCTCTAGCGGCCAGTAATTGCCCCTTTTTCATTTCTGATCGGAAATAGCACGTTTCGAGACTCACGCCGCACGTGCGCGCATCTATAATAATTTTATTTCCTGAATTTCCGCTCGGAGTAATTTTACAAAGCGAGAAACACGCGCCACATTAATCAATACCCAGAGGTCTTAAACGTCTCCAAGAAAAAACAAAATAAAAAATTAATAATAAAACTACTTATCTATGAATAAACACGCTACTTCGTGCTACAAATTACCCCGATTCACCGACTAAATTTATTATCATTCATTCAAAAACCAGTCAAATTGTTTACATTGTAAATTTATCAATTTTCTTGTTTATTTTTGTAGAAAGCAAACGTTGTTGTAATTAAGTAAGAAAAAAATGTAAATATTTGGGATAAATGTTGCAGGCTTGTTTATTTGATCTGGCAACCATCACCGAAATAAACTTTTCAATTTTTTTGGCTAAACATCTGAGGGCTTATAATTAAAACATTGAGTTATTAACCTTTTATTTAAAATAATTTCCTTGGTAAACCTTTTTTTTACCGTTAATTTTATAGTCACTTTTACATCATTACCGTTCTCTGGGCTGTTCTAAGAATAAACTAAAAGAGTGTTAATTGCTGTCATCTTCCATAATCGGTGGAGACGCTGGAAATGTCACAGCAAACCGGAGTAGATTTAGAAATGCATCAGGAAATACATAAATGGGTTTGAGTAATGAAGTCCAATCATAAAACATGAGTAACTTTGACCACAAAAGTATCATGGGTGTTTAAAGATCATTTGACCTTCAGTTTACACTTCAAAATAACGTCTTCATTTTTAAGACAAAGGGACCACACAGGTGTCTGAAAATTAGTAATTATTTTCAAGAAAAAATTAAACCATTTTTTTATGATTTTTTTATATTATCCCAAATAACGATCAAAATTAACGTTCAGTTAAAACAATGGCATCACTGCGTTGGAATGCAACCGAGTAGAACAAAAGGGTGCAAGCATTTTATCCGAAACCAGGTGAGCCATTATAGCTTGAAATTTGAATTAAAGTTCCTCGAAATAAAAATAACAACTAACAACCCAGCTTTTCATGTACGTTTTCGCAAGTGGGGTAAACTACATGTAAACTTGGAATGTATACTACTTATGTAAATAAGCTATAGGTATTTACTTAATGATAGTTGAATGTTTGTTTCCATAATAATCGGTTTATTTCACGGTAGGTGGATTTATTGACTGATAACGCAAATCCGTTACATCTATTATCACTAAATAATTTATTTGACTTGAGTTCAGTTAAAGCCTTCTATAAGTTGACTTACTATTTGAGTAATATGATAATTTTTAGATTTATTTGTTTTTGTCTAGACCAAAAATTGAAAATTTTGTTTGTTGTTCCTAAGTATTTTTTTTATATACAGGGTGATGATAAAGTTTAGAACCTAATTCATAACTGCCGTATTTAACTTTTTTGAGAAAATCACTCGGACAGGTCAATTTTAGTTTTTAAAATCCCATCTCTTGGTATAATAAAAATATTAATGACATCACTGGTGATTTAGCAATGACGTCATCATCGATTTTTTTAAATGGAAACCCCCACTTTTTTCACTGGTTTTTGATAGACATTTATGTCACTTAAACGATGATATAAAAAATTGTTGCATTTGTAAACAAATTTTCGTTTAAAAATTTTTTAATATAAACTTAAAATTAATTTGTAATATTAAATTTGAAAAATTTGAATGTTGTATAAGATTTCAATAAATAGTAAATTTAAAATTTTATTTTTTGTAAATTTGTTTACATTTAAATGGAATCAAAAAATTAGTTTTTCAAGACTATTTATTAAATTTTGTTAAATACATTTAACATTTTACATTTGCATTAGAATGCGCATTATTTAAACATTTACTTTCTTTTGTTATTATTGGTAACTTCAAATTCATTTTAATTTATTTTTCGTTAAAATAAAAATTTTCTTTTTTGAAATAAAAAGATTTTTTATTCAAAAATTTATTTAAAATTTTAATTGTTTTTTATATCATTGTTTAAGTGACATGAATTTCTATCGATAATGAGTAAAAAAAGTGGGGGCTTCCATTTAAAAAAATCGCTGATGACGTCATTGTTAAAGCACCAGTGACGTCATCAATATTTTTTTATATCAAGAGATGGCATTTTAAAAACTAAAATTGACCTGTCCGAGCGATTTTCTCAAAACAATTAAATACTGCAGTTATGAATAAGGTTCCAAACTTTATCATCACCCTGTACATAACCAAATGCATTATCAAAATGTTACTTTGAGGCGATAGAATCAAATATTTAAATCCCGACGTTTGCTTTTTTTACAATTATTAAAAACACTAAAATAATAGTTAAAAATTAAAACATCGGCTTTTAAATATTATGAATAGCTCGAGGTTTTGAAAATATGCATTCGAAATGCAATTCTCAAAATGAGTAGTGGACTAAAAATAGTATATTGTATTAGGAGAAAAAGAAAAGTACTTTTTGTGGCGACCATGAGCTCGTCACAAAAAGATCTTTTACTCCCAATAAAAAATTTATGAAATGTTAATTAAGTATAATAAGTTTCTCAAGACGCCGAAAATGTGTGTACTTTTTCGCTCAGATTTTAAAAGTACATAGGTATACCCGATTTACTTGGGAAATGTACAAAGTGGTACGAAGATGACGATAGACTTTTGGTATACAGAAAGGTCTAGTCGTCTTGTGGCTACCAATTTCTTCGATTTTTGTTTTTGTAATTCAACCAAATAGTCATACGGCAATAGGCTCTTTTTAACGAAGAGTTCGATTTTTCGTTTTTTTCTTTAAAGTATATTTCTAAACTTCTTACAGCGTTCCAAAAATTAGGTTCAATTTTAAGGAATTTTTGACTTACAAAAACAAAAAATCAAGAAATTGGTACCCACGAGACTCTTCTGTGTACTAAAATAATATTTTTTTAAAAAAGCTCTAATGGAACAAAAAATGATGACCAAATTTGCCGACAATCCTATTAAACATGACCCAAAATATCCAAAATTATTAACATTATTTCATGAGTCCAGTCGAAGTTGGAAGATACAACTGCCCCTGAAATTATTCCATCTTACAGACTCATCCTTTACATTTTTTTAATAAAAAAAAAATCCTTTGAAAAATGAGCAAATGGTAGATTGAATTAGTTTGACTAAAATCTGTCAAATTTTATCTATTGATATAAGTATAGATGATACTTTTACTGAGGCTACAGAACTTTTTGAACTGAATAAAATAAAAACTAGTAGGTAACTAGCTATTCTCTAAAAATTATTTAGAAATCTTTCTCTAGGACATCATTTTATAATAATTGTAACCTTTCATAAAATATTAGGACTTGAAGAAAATACACTTTTGTGATTTTGGTACCAAACTTTTTCGACAAAACAAACACCTAAATATTTTTTGAACCGTAATGAATTTAAAAAAAAGTTTAGACAAAAGTTTATTTAATTTAAACAAGCTACCATTTTAACATAATTTTGAATATACAGGGTGTTCGCTTTATTAGTGTCCGGCACCTAACTTTCGTTTTTAAATGCAACACCCTGTATATTTTATATTTTTGGATTCTACGATTAATATTAGTAAACTTTTGTAAAAATCATTTTTTTATAAAACTCGTTGCCGAGTTGTAGCTACTTATTGAAATTCCTGAATTCCAACAAAACCTTTATTTCTAGCAAATTTTACAAACAATAATTAAAGAACAATTCTAAAACAAAGAAACAAAACAAATAATAACGAAATAAAAAATCATTTAATGAAAATAATAATTATGAGAACGTTCGCGATTTTTTTAATATTCGTTTAAAACAATTATAGCAAATGTTCAAATTGCAAGCCCTGTACAGCTTGACAATGCCCCAACCTATCCATAAATGCCCTCAAACAGTTTTCCAAATGTTCTTCCGTAATATTCTGAACTTCTTCACTTATTTTCCTCTTTAAATCTTCAAGATTTTGTGGCCTGTTAACATAAACTTTTGATTTTAGATGTCCCCAAATTGAGAAATCTAATATTTGTAGATCCGGTGATCTCGGTGACCATTCAATTGATCCTCTTCTTCCAATCCACCTTTGCGGAAAAGTTCTATCTAGGTATGTTCGAACTTCTGCACCATAATATGGCGGGGCTTCATCATGCTGGAACCAAATATTATTCCATTCCACCTCATTGAAGATATTACAGAGATGAGGTATTATTTCATTTTGAAGTAACTGTAAGTAACGTTGAGATGTTAATATTCCGTCGATAAAAAATGGTCCCACTTTTATATTGCCAATAACGCCTAGCCAAACGATGACTTTTTTAGGATATTGGGTATGAAGTTCTTCACACCAATGTGGATTTTCTGTTGACCAATATGTCTGTTTACTGACCCATTTAAACAGAATGTGACCTCATCAGAAAATAAAATGTTAGTAATTTGGTTTTGAAGAATTCCATTTTCTTATCAGGATCGTCTTCTGTCAGTTCGTGAATTAATTGGACCTTATAAGGGTGTTGTTTTTCTTTTCTTAAAACTCTACGAATGGGCGTTATACTCACATCATGTTTCAATGCTAATTGGGAGGTACTAATTTTAGGAGTCTCTACTATTTGTTCCATTATTTTTGGCCTTTTTTCTAGGGAGGTGGCAGTTTTTGGGCGACCCGATCCAACCTTATTCTTGATGGAATGAAGAGTGACGAAACGGTCTATGGTTTTTGTGACAGTGCCGACACTTATTGGATTGCGATCGGCAAAGATACCGTTAAATACATCTCTTGCATCTCTAAATTATCTTCTCTTATCACCAATTCCAATAATCATTAATAAACTCTCTCATATTCTCTTAGTTGATTCATTTTATGTAAAATAATTACTCTGATTTTCGAAAAAGTATTTTTGTAAAAGTTCTGCGTTAAACTTGCTTATCGAATCTTACAAAATATCGAATTAATTTTAATTGTATAATTAACTTGACATTTAAAATAAGATTGGCTTTTGTTAGAGTTCTTTGATATTTACAATAAAATGTTAATAATACATAATCCATTATGGCCGAACTTAACAATAAAGAATTGCTTGTAACTTATCAACAACGAGTTTTATAAAAAAATGATTTTTACAAAAGTTTACTAAAATTAATCGTAGAATCCAAAAATATAAAAATATACAGGGTGTTGCATTTAAAAAACAAAAGTTAGGTGTCGTACACTAATAAAGCGAACACCCTGTATATTCAAAAATATGTTTAAATGGTAGCTTGTTTAAATTAAATAAACTTTTGTTTAAACTTTTTTTTTTAATTCATTACGGTTCAAAAAATATTTAGGTGTTTCCGTTTTTTTTTGACGGACCCTGTATAATCAATAATCCTTCATTTTGAGTAAAAAGCTCAGTCCCTATGAAGGGTTGGTAGATTTAACACGTTTTTCATGTTCAGAAATTATTATTTTTGGAAAAACGTTTATCAAGTTTAAAAACTTTTACTGATTTCACAATTGTTTCAAAATCTGAATCAAAAAAATGTTTTACCCCATATACACAGGGTATCCCATTCCACCCGTCCGAGTTTTTTATTTCTACAACGCTTTGTCCAATGAGACTGGGCATAAAAATATCGTTTATTTTTGTAAACATTTTAAACATTTAAAAAGATATTGAGAAAAGTTGTTTCTTTTTAAAAGATTTTTCCAAAAATACCAACCACGTTTTAATTTGAAATTTCAAAGTTGCTTCTGGTACCAAGTACTTCCGGTTTATTCCGGAAAATAAAAATTATACCAATATATTCCATGTATTCACTTTGCTTTTATTATTCCAGTCATATTTGACAAAGTATTCTCGAAATAAAAGGGTTGGACCAGGTGGGACGGGTAGTCTGCGACACCCTGTATATTTCATAATGTATTTTAAAATAACGTAAAGTATAAAAACAATTTAATCTACAATAATCGTTCCTATTATGAATTAACCGAAAAATCAACTTTTTGTGAATTTAATTTAATGCTTAATGTAGTTTTATTAAAATCATAAAATTCAAAACTAAAACTTTGATCATAATTATTTTTAGAATTATAGTCAATTAATCAAAAATAGAAATTAATAGTTAAGCTGCAATGTGTCAGCACACAATGAAACCTGATAGTAATTGTAATAAAAATGCTGCAAACTGAAAATTGAAATAAAATCCACTGGACATGCATTGTTTCGGGTCGGTTTAAAACGTTAAGCAGTTGTAAATGGCCGGAAACCATGAGTATTTTTTTTAATATGCATGAAATTATTCGATTTTCATCTTCACCTAACTGGAAACACCAAACACAACAAAGTAAAAATGGGGATGTGTAATTAAATTCAAGTTTCTATAATTACAATAGCGCGTTATAATATTTATTGGCTGGAAGCTTCTTATAAAGAAATATATCTAATAAGGATTTTTTATTTACAAATTCAAAAATTGATAAATAAAAAAAAAACAACACTTAAATTTTTCTTATTCAATTTTGATAGTGTGAATTTTAAAATAAAAATTCATATTTTTTAAATTGAGGCAAATATCAACACATTACTATTAGTTAATAGTACTACTAACTAACTCCGGGGTGAATATGACCAAGTTTCCAAAAATCTTGTGAGGAAGTCTGAATTTTTAGAAACTTGAATTCCCGAAGTCCTTCCTAAAGGGAAATTCTGCGGGTATTTAAAATAACTCAGAACCGGATTTACCACTTGTCATCACTTAAATTATAAGAGGAAGTCGTGAACTATGAAACTTTGGCCCTTAAGTAGATTAAAATTTATTATAATTTGAAAGCATTTTTAAAATGTATATTGTTGAATGGCAATTCATTAAAAATAACTATTAAAAAAATAAATATTGTAACCACTTAAACTGGTAAGATTTTTTTAGTACTCCTAATATTCTTTTTATTCCCAGGCGGGTTTAAACTTGAAACTTGTGAAAGTTTGCCTGTGTAACGAGATTTACTTTGTACATGTATTTTTTTATTATTTTCTGTAAACCACAAAAAACAAGGGCTACTTGACGCCTCTGTAACTTAATATCCAGATGTTCGATGTCGATGTCCACCAGTTTTCGTTTTGTTTGGAAACCTTTCTGCGTTGCTAAATGGCGCAGGTGAGATCACAGAATTCCTCTTTAAAGGCCTTTCTAGTATAAACTGTAACCTATCAGATTAAATGGTAATACCGACAAAAAGATAGGTAGGGCATAGCTATTTAGAATTTAACAATGGATATAATCAGTTTTGTTTAAATTATTATTATTACTGCAATGACACAAATAAATCTTTATTAATAAATTATTCTTCGAATTACTAAAACTTTTACATGATTTGTTTGTATATCAATCACATCAAATTTATCCAATTAAATTGACTTCTTCTTTGTTGTTGTAAAAACTTCACGAAAGCAATGTATTTTTTAAAATTGAATCTACATTATAGTATGATTTAAAATGTAACTATCTCCTATCAGTCATGTTTTATTTTATATTTAATTATAGAAAAAACTTTCTATCTAATTTTAGAAACACGCATTTTGATTTCTTTTGAGGAACGTATCTGCCTTTCGTGTGAAAGTTTATTTATAAAATTAGGCAACTGCTACCAAACTCTGATCTTTTGCATCAAATATTCTTTTATATCTACTATTTTAGCTACTTAAGTACAAAAGGTATTTTCTTTGAAAAATTAACCCCGAAATCTTCAACGTATATTTATTTTCCTAAACGTCATGCATAGTCCAATTATGATTGGATCACAAGTACATGGTTAAATTAATAGCAGGACAAAGGGTCGAAGGAAAAACAGCCGAAAAATAAATGGCTGAATTGGATAAAAAGCATATCGACGAAAGGACGATTTGGAGAAAACGCCGAAAAAATCTTTTTACCCTTTGAAGCCGAAGACTTTTTAATTGGAACTTCCTTTCATAACATTTTGGAAATATTTTAACCTTAGTTCGGTTTTTTTTCTTTCATTCTTTTATCCTATTTGATATTTGGCATTTTATCGTTCATCCTTTTACGCAATTCGGGTATATATCGTTAGGCTTTATTTATTTCAGTCTTTTGTCCAATTATTTAAAATAAATAATTTTACAAAAGTTGAATAGTTTTGTTTTTTACTTATATTAACATACGATCCTTAAAACTCACTCTGTATATGGTTTTATTTAATAAAAATTTTTAAATTAATTATGAAGTTATTTTTAAAAATAACACGAAAACCAGAAATTTTTGTTTGAGAAAAAAAATTAAAAACGTTGCAATTTACATATTTTCTATTATAAACTAACGACGAAAACTTTTTATTTTAAAATTATATTATGTGCTTTTTTCCACCATTCTAGGTATTAATATAGGTAAAAATGT
Organism: Stenus bimaculatus; assembly: GCA_963971135.1. Taxonomy (NCBI): domain Eukaryota; kingdom Metazoa; phylum Arthropoda; class Insecta; order Coleoptera; family Staphylinidae; genus Stenus; species Stenus bimaculatus. The sequence continues at coordinate 46,780,922 of OZ020180.1, forward strand.
TTGTTTCAAAGAAACAATACATGTTAAAGCTTTTGTTTTGTATGGCTTTGGTAATGCTCAAGAATATTCTCATGAATTTCAATCGGCCAGAAAGTAGTGAATTCCCAAATGAACGACACCTGCAAGTAAAAGAGTTGTAGTTGTAAAGCTAAAGCCCTTTGAAGGGCACTTTGTTCCTAAGCCTATGTAACATTTCACATTCCACATTTTAATCCATTAGGAAGCGTTTTAGCACTTTTGCATTCGTTTTCGTTATGTTGAAAGAAAAAAAAACGTTTTAAATACGTGCTGTGAAGTTTATTAACTCCGGAATTGTAATTTTCTCATTTTTTTTAATTGTTTTGAAATTTAATTAATTACATTCTTTCATGTTTTATTTTTAGAATTACAATTAAAATACATTAAAAAATCTTTTTCATTCTAAAATGCTTGATTTGCATTTCTTTTATTTTTTTGCAAAATTACTTTTTTAATTTCTCACTAAATATTGGAATTTAAAAAAAATAAACAAAAGTTTTTAAATAAATGTGTATTTATTTTCCTGTAACAGCATTGTATAATATAGATACATAAATATCTGTACGGACGTGTAAAGGAAATATGGGTCATCAACTCTATAATGTCTCATAAATAAAGTAATTATGGAGGTGGCCCATGTTTCGTTTACACCCGGTATATGCTTTGAATCAATTCTCATAGTAAGTTTAGAAAGCTCTAGTGAGTGCATAAAAAGAGTTGGGGTTTCAAAATTTTTCATAATCTCTAGAGAATTTAACGAATTTTTAGAAAATTAAAAAAAAATATCTTGGAGAAAATCTTCAAAAACTGCTAAAAAAAGATTTTTTTATGGATTTTTTTTTCTTTTCGATTGTTTTTTAATACTTGATAAACGATTTGTGTTTTATCATTATTGCCAATGGAAAGAGGACACTTTCAGCTTTAAAATTATATTTTTTTTAAAATCTTTTTACTAAGTTTTTAAGCAGCTATTGGCTATTGATCATTTACTGATTTCTGGCAAAAGCGGACGATGCCAAATTCAACACCTGTAACTTTCAAACCATAAAAGATAGACCCCTACTTTATGGTTTTTTCTTGATAAAATTTGCTCTACTTTCAAACCTTGACGTTTGGTGAATCACGAACAGGACACCCTGTATTTGGTAATACATTCATTCGTGCATATTTATAAGTTAAATCGATTCTTTATGAAAAAATATAGGTATTATTTTTCTGCAGTGCTAAGTTTTTTAAGAATATGACCAAAACTATTCTACAAACAAAATCTTTAATTATCTTCTAACAAAAAAATAGAAAATATTTTTTTTGAGATTGACCTGAATTATACAATTTTTCAACTTTAGTCCAAAATAGATACAGGGTGTTTCATATTTATGTTTCAAAATTTCTTTTGTCGATTACTTGGATCAAAATGAAAAAATAAAAGTTCCTATAGACTATAGACATATTTATGTCTGATTTCACTTCCTAAGGGAGCTGTAGCACCTAAAAATGTTTTTAACAACAACGATCTCTGAAAAAATCATTTACAGCCAAGCAAAAAAATATCAAAAACCTCATGCAAATGGATAACGTGTAACTTAGGCACTGTACATTCCTTAGGAAACGAAATAGGACATATGTTTATAGGAACTTTTTATCAAATCTTGATCCAAGTAATCACCACCAGAAGTTTTAGAAGATAAATATGAAACAAGAGAAGTTCAGGAGCAAAAAAGATTGGCTGCAAATAAACATGTTGTACATCAAAAAAATTTCGCATACATCACCTGTCATAACCACTTGTCATAATTTTCAATTTAAAAAAATAAATTGTGAAGTTATTAAAACTCAATTTAAATTAAATTTATTACTAAAAAACTAAAGAGAAGCCAAACTTTACAGGACAATTGGCGGTTTTTCAAAATTCATAAAAATGAATTAGAATTCCAAACTTTGACCCTTTTCTGGAGATCCCAGAATGGTCCTCAACATCGTAGTGGAGAGCTTATCCGCCATTTTTTGGACACCCTGTATAATTATTGAATTATAAATTTTTTATGTACATGTATATTATGTATGTATATTTTTAAATGAATTAAAAAAAATTCCTATGCACTATGGTTACAATGTTATTAGAGTTTTTGTGATTTTTGACAAAAATCGTTGACATAAAATTCAAAACGTTGTAGCTCCTAAACTAAAAAAGATAGACCTCCACTTTTTTTGTTTTCTTTCGATTAAATTTACGCTAGTTTCTAACCCCGACGTTTGATGGAACCACGAACTGAACACCCTGTATAAATCATTTGTTGGTTCACACCAAGTCATCGGTTTTCCAAATGGAAGGCCTTTTCGTCCTCTTTGGCTCCAGTATCGAAGTGATTCTACACAAGTTCTACAAACTTTATGTGGCACCCAATATTTATCTTGTTGCCCAAGTTGTTTTGCAAAATATGCTTGGTAAGCTTGTTTTACAAAATCAGTTATATATCTTCTTTGTTTCTCTAGACAAAATATACCACATATGTAGCAAAAACTGTTAGGATCGTTAGCACAAGACTTGCGTGAAGAACTCATACTTTTGTGATATAAAAACACTCAAATGAATAAACCAACTGATGGTTTAGCAATTAATATTGATAAACCAGATGCTATACGTAAATTCTCCAACAACAATAGAAATATTTGTTATGATAATCTCACAATAAATTACTTAAAGAAGAATAAATTACTAAAAATTTATTATTTTGGATAGTACGGCTTATCGTGAGAACTAGAGTGAATTCAAACAAACTAACTACACCCCAAGTAATAAATTATATTAGGGTATCTAAATTTACTAAAAAAAGCTAATGCCGCAGAAAAAACATTTGTTTTGTAGACCAATGTTATCGATGAAGCTAAAAATTCAATTCTTGGTGGTGCTTGAGCATTACAATACACTAAAATAGATCTCGTAGCTGCTTTAGGAAGACCTGGTTGTTGGTGGCTAAAATACTAGATTCAGATAATTTCTGCTGCAAATTTTACTTTGAATGAAACACAAATTATTGTTTCTTTTGACATTGGTGCATAAGGACATAAGCCCAATATTGTTACAGGTGTAATAATAAATTACCAAAGCACATTTTTGATGAATTGTAAGTGCTGTTGTGATTCTCGTGCACAATCACCGTCAAAAAATCTTGACTATCTCAGTAGTTTACAATTGGTCCTTTCTGAAATTTAATTGATTTTTCTGAAATACATTTCACTAGTCTGAATTACAATTGAGGATTTCTGAAATTGAATTGATCTATTCTGAAAAATAATTGTAAGTAGTCTTTAGCTATAGTAAAGCAAACCACAATCTTCTTGGAGATCTCTAAAAACGAAAATGCAAATCTTTTAATTAAATCGTAACAATTAGAGAAGAGACAGGTGTCCACATGTAATCATTTCGATCGGAACTAATCGGGACCAAGGATTGGGTTAGATCTGTTAGTGCCAACTATCGATCAAAACAAGAACCGTTGAATTTTTAATGACATTATGGTAAACGCGCGTCGGTGTTGATTTTAGTGGTACCATAGCCCCGCGCACCTCTCCCATAGCATTGATTGATAACTGCTAATTATGTAGCGTTAAAAGTCGCATTCTTGGGATATTCAGGGCCGCATTCTCTCCCACGATGAACGGTCATCCACTTTGACGAGGACGGAGAGCGGACGGGGTCTTGGCAGCGATATGAGCAAGAAGAGGATGGCCAACAAATATGCGAGATATCTTCGAAGTGGTCGAGAGCGGAGGGTGAATGTTGAGTGTGTGTCTCCTTTTTTTATTTTATTTTCTTTAATGTATACCTGTGGCGGGTGAGTCACGTAGTTTCTACCTGCGCGCCCTCTATCTTAATTCTATTCATTAGTGATTTTGCAATGGGCTAATTGAAGATTATCGCGAGTCTTTGGAACGGCGGGAGGTCCAGCCCAGGTCCCAATTTACACAAGACTTTCACCAAGAACCAAGAAAAGACTTTATTGCTTTATTTAGCAAGACGCCGGCGACGGGAGGCGAGAGGAGTTCAAGGCAGAAGGCCAAGGAATGAAATGTTTAATCAACCAGAGAGCCGAGTGGATTAAAATGAGGAAATTTTTTAATTAAACGATCTTAAATTAAAACGTTTCGTTATGGACTTCCACATTGTCAAGTTTAAATTAAAATTAATAGCTTCACATTTTTCTCATTAAAATTATTTATACTTATATCAAATGTGGATCATATTTTAAGCAGTTTTTTTGACAGAGATTTATCATTTAAAACCTGATATTTTTTAAGTTATTCGTGAACTGTGGGAATTTATACAAATACCAAACTCAAATATTTATAGTACTAGTAACTTTAGATATGCCTAACTTTCGATAATTCTTTTGGATTTCAAATTAAATTTTCATAAAGCAAATCCTCAATTCTGTCAAGAAATTCTTAGTATTTTCCTCATAATAATTCAGCATAAATTAGAATGTAAAATATACACTGAAAATTTAAAAATGTTTCATATTTTGAAGCTTTGATAAAATATCTTTACAGGTGGCTAATTATAAAATTACAATTTAGAGTTGCACCGAATAGATATTCGCTGAATATTCGGCTCCCCCTCCAAGATCCCGTTTTATTGTGTCAAATCATGTTCGCATGAAAAGATTTGTGTATTTCACTCATGTATGAATGGCCCATTTTTTCCTAATTTATGTTTAAAGGTTTCAATTTTCGACTTAAAATCAGTAACACCAAGCATAGTAAAATCTCGAACTTCCTTGAAATTGGTAAGAACAATATGATTTCAATAAAATAATAAGTTTTTGCCAAATATTCGATTTTCGGCATCAATATTCTGTCTTCCACCGAATAGTAATAAAAACGGCCGAATAGTAACCGAATATTCGATGCCACATCTACTTACATTGTATTTTAAATTTATTTTGAATAACAAAAATATTCGTAGAGTATTTTTGTGGTGTTTTAAATTATTAATTCATATTAATTCTTATAATTTTGCACGAGGAAGTAACATGTTTTTCCTTATATTAAGGACCTTGATCTCTCTTATCAATTCCAACAGAAAGAGATAAAAAGTAACATTCAATTGAAAGCTACTTTATAAACAAGAGATTTGCGACTTTCTATTAAATTGTTCACTTAATGCAACATAAATAAGTACTAAGTCTTGACTTAATTGACAATATTTCCAAATTAGGACTTATAACGCTTGTATTATGTACAAATACTCGAACTAACGTTCGTTTATTTGGATTATTCGCCATTTTCTGAGAACGAATTCCCATAAGGATCAATGTATTAGATTAAATTTTTATCCAATTTAAAAAAGATGTTCCAAATACGAGTATACTTTTAATCAAAAAGGTTTAATGAAACCTTGTCAAAAAAATTAAAGTACCAATTTTTAATCTTCTTCGCTTCTGCAATTTACTATTCTTAATTTTTTAAATTTGAAGTAGAATCGTATCCTGCCATAAATTTCACAAAAGTGTGGATGGAGGCGTCAGTTCACCAAATTTTTTAAGAACATACGATTTTTAGAAATTCTGAAAAATGCAATTTTTACCCATATTTTCCTAGGTAAATTAAAGAAAAACTAAAATTTAAAAATTTCATAATTTTTGATATACCAATGGCAAAACTCAACCAAACTGCTCCATACTTTTCTCGAAATTAAGCAGCCAATTTTTTAAAGCTGATTCTTCGACTAATTTTAAGATACAAACTTCATATTAACATATGACTCACCCTGTATACAGGGTGTTGACCAAATTATCACTAAAAATATAGATTAAATGCGTAAACTTTAATACCCCGTATTTCAAAAATTGAGCTTTTTATCGAATAAATCAATTCCCAAAGTTACGGACACATGTTTAGAAACACTCTGTATTGCTTTTTCTAAAAATTATTTACATTACAAGATTTTTTTTTTATTTTTTAATAAGAAAATTATTGAAAAGATTCAAAAATCATTGTTTTCTGGCTAATGGCATAGGCTAAGGGAATTTTTACTATTTTTAAAAAAGTTTCATTTACTACAATTTCTATAAAGTATACTTCTAAAAAAATTAAGAACTAAAGGGTACACCTGAAAAACGGTCTATTTTTTGTCAAATTTCTGTTCTTCAAAAATTTTTGCTCTTTAAAATCAGTCAGGAGGAATATCTCAATATGTAGCCTATTTGAAAGTACTCATGCAATTTTAAAATTAGGATTTTACGTACTTTCAAAAAAGTTTCATTTATTGCTGTTCCTAAAAAGAACACTACAACAAAATTAAAAAAATTTATACTTATTTTTTAATAAGAAAATTACAACATTTTGGAGGCTTTTAAATCATTTTTTTCGTGGCTGAGGGATTATAACTTGAGATTCTTAGTACTTTCAAAAAAAGTTTGTTATTCGAGTTCTTATGTACCTTTATTGCTTTATCAAAAAAGTGCCTTACAATGATTTAGTAAATATTTATACCTTGTTAGTAGGAAAATAACAACATTTTGAGGAAACTCTGGGCATTTATAATCGATTTTTCGTGGATCCGAGTTTGTGATTTTTTGCATTTTAAAAAAGTTTCACTCGTGTTTGTCTTCCTACGAAATTTTAAAAAAGTTTCACTCGTGTTTGTCTTCCTACGAAGGATATTAACCAAAAAATATATTTTTTAATATGCGAAATGACATAATTTTGAAGAGACCGTTGGCTTTGTAAATCATTTTTTTCTGGCTGACAGGTTGAGCTCTGAGATTTTTAGTATTTTCAAACAAGTTTTTTTGCTTTATTTAAAAAGTGCAGCAAAAATAATATGTTTTTTAATAAGAAAATATTAAAAAAATGTACTTTCATTTTTTTGCTGAGGGATACAACACCGTGATTTTTGTTAATTCTATAAAAGTTTCATTTATTGTTTTTCTTAAAAACTACATTACAAATTTTTTTTAAGAATATATTGTTTTTATTATTTTTTTCTTTGTTCTTAAACAATCCTTAGGTGCAGTCAACTTAATAGTTAAAAACTCTTTTTTTTTGTAAGAATATAAAAGGTGAAACGATATTTTACAGCTTCGTTTTGTTCTGACTATCGACTTTATTCGGTTGTGGAATTTTCTTCGTTGACAAATATTTGGCAACTATTCGGTAGGCTGAATATTAGACAAAAAACATTTCAGGAAGACATAATTAGGTCCATGAAGCATCTCCTGCAGGAAATATTATAGTTTGGAATTATTTTATTTTATAATCTTCAACAATTGAATGGGCTGAAGCATGTTTATCCGAATATCCAATATTCGGATAAGAATTTCGCCGAAGCACCGCCGAAAATAATTAATACTATCACAAAACCACTTAAAATAACCAAATTATAAGAGTAAATTTGAGACAAAAAATAAAACTTAAAATTTAATAATAAAATATAAAATTTTAATAAAAAACCTTACTAACTTTAATATTTTTGGTACTATTAACTCTGTTCTACAAATAGTTTTACGCATTTTCGAAAGGAACCAATTGTTTTAATTCCACTATACTAAATAAGATACATGTTGTGTGCATTATAGTTGGCTTTGCTTTGGTCGGCCGAATATTAACAATGATTATTTATTCTACCGAAAGCAGAATATTGGAAATTGTCGTAGAAACGGCTGAATGTTGAACTGAATGTTCGGCGCATCGTTAGATTTTGTTTCATTGTTTTTGCCAATTTCAAAGTAGTATTCGACCGAATATTGGGTATTCGGCTGTTTGGCCATCACTATTCGTCGCATCTCTAATTTTTACTACACCATAAAAGTGGTGTGCCAATAATAAACTGATAAGTGTAAGTGAAACGAAAGCAGGACGAATGTGGTCTCCATGATAACTTCATCGATCTCTTTCTTCGGTACAATAAAATGATAACATTTTAGCAATTCAAAATAAAGTTTTGTGCATAAATGGTCAATTTTATTTAAAAATTGAATATTTTTTAAATGCGTATATATTTTTTAAAGGGTTCGGTGCAAAAACCAAGGAATTCCAAAATTTTCAATTTCTTTGATTTTTGTATCAAAATATGCGCAATAACCTATTCTACATAATAGAAAACAGAACAAGGTTTCGTTAAAAATTGGAGTTGGTCAGTTTTACGCCAGCGTTGCTAGATTTATGCAGCAAATGGCGGCCAACTTGAATCGTTTGAATCAACTTATTAGATTATAAAAATTAAGACAGCTTTAGATATCATCAATGTGAATGGACGTCTTCCAAACATCCAAGAATCTACGTTTTACAGTTGTACATGAAACAGGCCCTCTTGTTAAAGAAGATGCCCATCATCCATCCTTAAATGTTAATTTATCAATCTGTGATACACTACCAAATTTACCCAGATGTGAACAGGGTGCTGATTTATGGTATAACTTTAAACGTGTCAAATTTTATGAATTATATATGGCTATTGCCGATACTGATTGGGATACCTTATCTGATTCAACTAATGTCAATAAGAAATGTGATATATTATATGATAAACTTTATAACTCCTTGAATTTACACGTACCCAAATTTAAATCCACTCACACCAAAAACCATGGTGGAGAGGATCCTCCCTGGATTACACACGATATCAGGAAGGAAATAAAACAGAAGGAAAAGTATCGGAAACTATACAGGACAACGTTGTCTGATGAGCACTATAATTTGTATCATAATACCCGTAAAATCTTGAAGCATCTAAGACCGATTTTTTTAACAAAACAGAATGTAGGATTCACAGTAACCCTAAGGAATTCTGGTCTTTCATTAATAATATTAATGGCGTAACGCGTATTCCTGGCAAGATTATTCTCGATGACACCCATCTTAGTGAACCGCAAAATATTGTGGATGGATTTGGTAAATATTTTAGTGACGTCTATTCCTGTGATACTTCGTGTAGTATCAGCAATGGAAATGATTTCTCATGTCTTGGTGACTTTTTTGTCTCTGAACAGATTGTGTTGTCCCACATGAAGCAGATAATAGCCAATATGACTATGGGTATTGATGGTCATTAAGGATTGTGCATTTTTGTTATGCAAACCAATGGCGCATATATTTAATTCCATTCTGAGTTCTGGTACGTTTCCCAACAAATGGAAGGAAGTCAAGATCTGTCCGGTATTAAAAAGCAGTAAGAAGAGCATGATTGAAAACTATCATCCAATTTCATTATTGAGTAACCTTTTCAAGGTTTTTTGAAGGAATCATTTCTGAGCATATATATCACTTGTCCACCGTCAACATGGCTTCATGAAATCTCGGAGTACCGACACCAATCTTCTAAATCTCACGCAATTTGTTTCGACTAACCTTGATTTAAGAGTACAAACTGATGTCGTCTATACTGACCTTACCAAAGCTTTTGGCCGGATGGATCATAACTTCTTATTGATAAACTAAAGACTTTTGGTATAAACAACAATCTTATCCGTGTTATAAGTTCATACCTTAATGACAGAAGCCAAACTGTTATCTACAATGGAACCAAGTCTCGCCCGTATTTTTGCCATATCTGGGGTGCCTCAGGGCTCGAAGCTAGGACCTCTTTTATTTACTATATTTGTCAATGACGTTTATGAAGTAGTCAGATCATCGCTTTTAATCTACGCCGATGATATCAAGATTTACAGGAGTATTAGGACGCATGATGACTGTCAAATATTGCAAGATGATTTCGATAATGTTTCTGCTTGGTGTTCTAATAACAATCTGTGTCTTAATACTAAGAAGTGTTGCATAGTTTCATATAACAGAGCTAAACAAGCAATTTCTTTCGACTATGAAATTTTAGGTGAAAAATAAACGCGCACATGCAAAGTTAAAGATTTTGGTATATTATTTGACTCAAAACGAACTTTTAATAACCATATTGTAAATTTTGTTAATAGTTGCTTAAAAGCCCTAGGATTTGTTATAAGAAATTGCAACAATTTTACAAATATTTCCACAGCCACTCTCCTCCATTTTGTTTGTGTGGATTCAACATTTGCTGTACATTTTTCAATATAGGAGTTCTGTGAGGCACAAAAACCATATAAAACTTATTTTTTGGATTTAAAATATTTGTTTTTAACTTAAAATATTTAATTTGCCATTAGTTGGTTTAATAATTTAGTGCTCCAAATACAAGAGGCCTTTATTTTAATGAACAGGTATAAGTGCAAGTACGAGAAATAAACACTATTATTATTAAATTCCTTTTTGAAACTTCTCATTTTAACTTGCCGATTAATCGTGTTCAAACCGGTAGTGACTATAATAACCTTTTTTAAAGGTAGTGCAATTCACCTCCAGTCCACAATTCCATTGTGTAAGCTTAACTTTATAATAATTTAAATATCAGATTTATTTGGTACTTTTTTTATTAATCTGAAGGTTTAATAAAATTTAAAGCCAGAATCCTTAATGAAGCCTAATTACCAATTTCCAGTTTTTTTAATGAAGTCATTTTGCGTAATCCTCCGCATTGCCTTCGCGCTTCGTACTTTATGAAACAATTTTAATTTAAAAAAAAATGACGTTTGAATAATTGACTGCAATTAACGCGATAAAATAACCGTCCAAGTTTATTATAATTATTTATAGCGGTGTCTGTGCGCTCAGTTTGCTTAAAGAGGCGTTTTTATTTCGCGGTGAGAGACGAAACGCCATAAAAGAACACTAAAGACAACTTTATTACCGGTTCTTGGTTATTTTAGGAATTCACCGAAGGAACTTGAATAAATTCCCTAAAATTCGCTTCAATTCGCGTGGAATATAGAGAAGCCAAAAGTTCCGGAAGTGGATACGCTATCAATTTTAAGGCTAGTTTTGAGTTGTCGAGGCCCTTCACCCCTCGAGGTTAGGTCTAGGGCTTGCGACAATTGATTTTCACACACACGCACACTTAGTAACCGAGGGGCGTAAGGAGGCAACACGTAGCGCCAGGTAAATTCCTGTCTCGGTCTCGGCTAGCACTAATCCCTTTTAAGACTCATATAAATGCATAAAGTTGTCGTTAGCACCAAATCACCTTTGTAGTTCCCAGTTTATTCTTCTTAAGAATGTGCCCGGATTATGAGGGACCCTTCATAAAAATGAACAATCCACCGTAAATATTGGAAAATTTGCAACGACTTAATTTTCTAAGGCAGGCTCCAATAAGGTTTATCAACACAACACTCTCATTCTTAACCAAAAGTATCAACCATCAACCAGAAAAGGACTTAATTGAAAAATGTTGCCATCTCATGCATTTAAGTCTTTAGGGGGAGAATTTTCTAGTCTACATCCCAATACTCCTGATTTGGAAGCGAAAATTTATTTTGGTAATATGGAGGTGCGAGGAGAGGAAGTGAAACTCGATCAATGTTTGGTTAGTTACACTTTCGATTTATTCCGGGATGAGGGTGAGGAGGTGGGGGGTGACAGCCGACAGCATCACACGATGGGGATTGAGGATGGGGAAGTCCAGAGACGAAACCAGGGGTGGCCTCAATTCGTTCAAGTCCCCTTCAAAACGCTTTATTCTTTATACGCTTCTATTTTATTAGTTTTTAAAGCACGAAGCACCCGAAGTAACCTTTACGATGAATTTACATAAATATTTCCACCTCGCGCCAACACAAACACATTAAAAATGCCAAATGAGCCACAAAAAAATGTTATTTATTATTTTGTTTTCAAACAATTGTCTCACGCCTTTACTTCAAACCCGATATTTACATCATTAACTGGTTTATTATTAAAAACTAAAACCTTTAATTAAAAATTAATTAACACCAATCTTACCATTTTCGTGCTTAAAATATCAAACATTTTAATAATCCCTAGGAATAAATGTCAAACCCAAATTTACCAAAATTCTAAAATCTTAATTATTTAATAATAAATTTCACCACTTTTTAAAGATAAAATTTTAACATTTAATAACACATATGTATGTTATTTTTATTATGTTTTTTTTTTATGAAAAAAAATATACAGGGTGTCCCATTTGACGTTCGACCGTATATTAGGTATCTTTGTTATTATTGCAGATAGAAAGTCGGTTAAATGGACAAAGTAGTAGAGATTTTTTCGAATATTAGTAATTCATTTACAAAACAATTGAATATCGCATCGTTCCAACGCTATCTTGAAAAAAACAAGAAAATGCGATTTTTAAAATATGGCTATAACTTCTTTATTTTCTGTGGTACCAAAAAAGTTTTTTGACATAATACAGACAATTTTTTGTGTACAATGCAGTAAAACAAATTAATATTTTTTTTCGCTAACGGACTAACCGGAAGTGAACTAAACTTAATTTTTTCTTATGGCAGCCATATTGGATTTACACTTATTCGGAATCAGTATTTTTTTCTGAATAATTTGGTATACCATATGTCATATTTAAAAAAAAATAAAATTATTTGATTTTACAAACTAACATTGGACTTTAAGAGATGTAATTTGTCAATATCATAAATGTAACTAATTAAAATATTAAATGTAAAATAAATCTTAACACATATGTATTGGCAGTTTACATCTATTCAAGGCCATTTTTGGTTAGTAAAATAAAATTATTTCTATTTTTCTTAAAATATTACATATGATATATCAAATTACTCAGAAAAATGGACTAATTCCGAATATGTGTAAATCCAATATGGCTGCCATAAGAAAAAAAAATAAGTTTGGTTCATTTCCGGTCAATCCGTTGGCGAAAAAAATATTCATTTGTTTTACTGCATTATACACAAAAATTGTCTGTATTATGTCAAATACTTTTTTGGTACCACAGAAAATAAAGAAGTTATAGCCATATTTTAAAAATCGCATTATCTTGTTTTTTCAAGATAGCGTTGGAAAGATGCGATATTCAAATTTTTTGTAAATGAATTATTAATATTTGAAAAAATATCTATTACTTTGTTCATTTAACCGACTTTCTATCTCCAATAATAACAAAGATATCCATAGAGTCCAACGTCAAATGGGACACCCTGTATATTCTAAGGGATTTTAATCTCCATAAACAATCCCAATGAGTACGTATCTGCATTCTGTGTGAACAACTCTTCAGAGCTTTGGAATTCATTTCAAGTATCATCGTTGAGTTAAATGAAAATTAAGGTCGAGTTTGAAATAAATAAATATTATTTTACTGAAATTCCGAATGCTAACGACGCCTACGCTATAACAAATACTGAAACTTCAAATAAAACCCTTTAACAATCGTTTTAACAATTTATTTTCAATTTAATGCCTCGCTGGACACGAGTCTCGTTTTCAGACTGAAATCAGAGCTACCGTAAATTGTATAAAATACGGTACGAGTTTTATAATTAAAATATACCTTTGAAAGGTATAAATGAGTAGGAGCAAACAACTTATAGCCAATAAAGGGAAATTCGAAGCATTCTTCAGGAATACCGCCCATAACTGCAATTTTTTTCGAAGAAAGTTTTTGTATGATTTTACTAAAATCTGCATATGTTACATTTTTTTCCGAATAAAAAATAGTAATATTTATTTTGAATTTTTTTTGAAATAATTTTTTTACTATTTATTTAGGATTGTATTAGTGATAAACTGTAATAAAAAATACATATTTTTTTATTTTCGAATAAAATCTTAAAGTGACTGTTATATTTAAAATTTTCTTAGTTTTTTACTTTGGGTCTCATTTAATAGGAAAATTATTTATACTAATATTAAGGACTATTTTTATAAGAAAACATACAAAAGGCTTCCATGGATTTTTTATTTTTAATTCAAAAAAAAATAACTACTTATTCAGAAGTATATTTTTAAATTATTTTGAAGAAAATGTTTGTATGATTTCACTGAAGGCATATAAAATAATTTATTATAAATTTTAATAAATGTAAATGTCAATGCAAGTGATACATGATACCCACGTTTGTTTTGAATCGTAAAGTAGGTTCTCTGAAATTAAATTAAATACGATCAACAAAAAAAATATTATAATCAACTCAACCAACTCGACAATTCAAGTACTCGCTCGCGAAGCTCGCTCGTGCTTTAAAAACTTTCATTTATTAAACGCCTTTATTAACCAACATGTTGGTTAAACTACTATTATTGTGCTCTTTGATTTTGTATACATATAAGGTGACAGTTTCGTTAGACTTAACCTTTTTGTGGGTGAGGAATTTTGTTTAATTTATTAAATGTTTTGATAGAAAAAATTTGACGTACAAAAATTTTATTTTCATTCTGTTTATAGATACTTTTTTTTATTATTTTTTTGAAAATTATGTGGTTTGATACTCAACTAATATCTACAAACAGGATTAGTAGTAAAATTTTCCTTTCAAAACTAAAAATGTTCCACATTCCCGGCCCTTAAATTCGTGTAGAAGACGGAAGGCTTAAAAAGATACATAATTTTTAAGATATTTATCAGGATTTTGAGATAAAATACTATTCGTGTTTCAAATTTCGATAGAAATTGAGTTGATGTTATTTAAAACATGATGTTTGAAAGTGGTAATGGATTAAGGAATTTTTTTCTAAAAATTATCTTTAACAAAATTCTTAAGGTTTGTATTTAAGACAAAGAAAGATTTTTATTTTGTAAACATTATCTTAAAAAATAAAATTCTTAAGTTTGATGCTCACTTTTTCGGACAAGAAAGTTTATAGGGGATTTTGTAACTCTTTTAGTTGCCATTTTGCCAAATTTTTTTTATAATTTACTAGGTTCTGGAATTAAAAATAAAACTTCTATGGTGAATGGTGTCAATGTTTTCTTCTACAGAACACTTTTTTTTCAAAAATTTATGGATGTCTGTAATTATTTTAATGGAGGTGGGTCTACACCTTTGTATTTCAGAAAGGATCAATTCCATTTCTAAATATTCAATTGTATTTCAGAATAGTCAATTGAATTTTCGAAAAGATCATATAAATTTCAGAAAGGAAACCTAGAATTTTTGCGGTGATTGTGCACGTGAATCACAATAGCACATACAATTCCTCAGAAATGTGCTTTCGCATTTTAGTATTACACCAGTAACGATATTAGACTTAGTTCCTTATCGACCAATGTTAAATCCAATTGAAATAATCTGTTCAAAGATTAAAGCAGTATTGTTAAAAGACAACATCATAACAACATCTCATGCTTGGGGACTGATGGCCAACAATGGCCGACATCAATGAGATTCCACCTGGAGATCTTAGATCTTCTCAGGCTAACCGAGACAATCGGATGGCCGGGGTGGATAGACGCGAAGGAAGCTCATTGAACAGAGGGGAGTTGGTAAAATGGGGCCAATTATGGTGGGCTAATTGCCCATGGAACTCAACCACACCCTCGACTTGAATCCAGATCCAGAACATCATGACAATATCTCCAGCTATTGCTTCCATCGTCAATTTAATTTCAGAAAGAATGAGTTATATTTCAGTAATATTCAATTATACTACAGAAAGAATTATTTGTTTCATTCAAAGTACATTTTTCCGCAGAAACTTTGGATTACCTAAATATACTACTTTAAATTAAAGTAATATATTGTAGTAGTTTGTGGAACACCCTGTATAATATTCTTTCATATTGTATTTTTTTTATTTAAATCAATGAACATTGTTGGCTGTATTTAAAATAAGTAAACGACGAGGTTAAATTGCCCTCAGTAAAATTTAGTAAACGACGAGGTTAAATTGCCCTCAGTAAAATTTAGTATCTTATTGGCTTAAAGATATACAAAATCCAAAGCACTTGATTTAAATAAAAAAAATTAAAATAAAATGAAATTTATACAGGGTGAATTCTGAATTACAATTCATGATTTGTGATATTGAATTAATCTTTTCAGAAATACATTTGGAAAAGGTGTAGTATACCTACTATTTTATTTAGAGGTGCACATTATTCGGCAGAACGAATATTCGGCAATGTATACAGGGTGTCCCATTTGACGTTGGACTGTATGGGTATCTTCGTTATTATTGGAGATAGAAAGTCGGTTAATTCGTTGACAAAACAGTTGAATTTTGCATCCCCTCGACGCCATCTTGAAAAAACCAAAAAGTGCCATTTTCAAAATATGACTGTAACTTCTTTATTGTAGGTCATACCTAAAAACTTTGTTAACAACATAGAAACAGTTTTTTATCTAAAATTTAATAAGCTAATCAGATTTTTTCTTAAGTCGCTGGATTGCCAGAAAATAATACAAACTTTGTTTTTTCTTATGGCGGCCATATTGGAAATACACATATTTGGAATCAGTATTTTTTTCTGAGAATTTTGATATACCACATGTCACATTTAATAAATATTTTACGGAAAATGGCACAATTATGGTGCAATTCTGGCCAAATATGTAAGCCCTTACAGGAAATATCTTTAAGGTAACCAAGGAAACCGTCCATTACAACCCATATAACAAACCGTACACTTTTTTCCTATAAGGAGTTACAGATTTACCCAGAATTCCACCAAACTCGAAACTTATTAACATATAAAAGCATAAAAAAATGAACAGTTGTAAACTATCAATACATATTATTTATTTGTAAAAATTTACATAATTTATTTTATTTTCAATATCCAAAACTATAAAAATATCAACAATATTATTGTTGATATTTTTATTGTTGTATTTTATTAAAAACAAATAATTTTCTCGATTTGAATATTCTTGCGCCATCTTATGAGCAACAAAATTGTATACTGCATATGTAAAATGATTTAACAAAATAAATTGTAACCATAGATACAACTGTTAATTTTTTTATGCTTTTCTATGTTAATAAGTTTGGAGCACTCCATGAAATCCTTTATGCGTCTTATTAAAATTTTACATGTCACTATTATCTTGACAATAAAGATTCTTTAAAAACCTGACGATGGGATATAATTATCCCGAAATCGATAGTTTTTAATTTAATTTATACAAAAAGTATAAATAATAAAGTTGGGCTAAAAGAAAATAAATAACAAGTTTTTCTATTTAATCGAAGCAGTCCAAATATTTGTGTTAATATCCTTTAATTTATTTAAAGGTCTTTAATTTTGACCAGAATCTGCCTATTAATAAGGTATTATTTTATGACATAAAAACCATATCAATCCCTTAAAAAAAATTGATGACTTCATGTCAACCGAAATTTTTTTTTGTTGAGTACGGTTTTTGAAAATTTAAAAAAATAATGTACTTATGATTTTTATGCGTTACATTAAACTCACTCTGTATAAATATTAAAAGGAATATAATCTAACCAATAAATTTGAGAAGATGATTAAAAGCAAAGTATTTATAAATAGCTCATAAAGAACAGACCATATCCATCGAGATATCCATGTACTTAAAGAACACTATGCCTCTCCCTTTAATTTGTAATTAGTAATTAAACACAGAAATTGGCTTGAAATCAGCTTCAACAGACCATATTGTTACCGCATTATGTTATTTCATTGTTTTCATGACTTGAACAGTCCTCGCTTGAAATTGACCCGACTTAAGTTACGCAGGTTAAATGTAAGTAATGATTGATAAATAATTAAAAAGTATATAACGAGATATACAGGGTCCGGCAAAAGTAACGGAACAGCGACGTATTTTTTGATTGCGTGAATATTTTTTTTCAAAAATTTGCATACTTATACGGTATTATAAACTACATTCTGAGATGGTTTAGAACTTTCCCATCTTTTGTGGAGAACTATCCTAATTTTTTTAAATAGCAGTCCCTATTAAGTTTCACCTTATTTTTAAAGGAATAAAAAAAGAAATTCATTCCTGTAATCCAGAAGCTATTATGTTGGTTTGTTAACAAGTTATCAAGGATTAAGTGTCTAAGAATTTTTGTCACCTTTTGCTCCAAAATGTACAAAATTCGATTAATCACCACTTGGGTTTCTGCGAAATTGAAGAAGACTCACAATTTGAGCATTTGTTATAAAATTTAAAAAATAAATTCAGCACGTCTTGATTAAATTATTGGAAATGTTACTGTCATTAATTTTGGTTCTTTTCAATGGAAAAAATGCAAAAATTTTGCATTATTAAACATTATTTGAATCTGCTATAATAATAACTTTGCTTCCTTCAATTTTGATACGTTTCAAATTCTTGAATTTGAATGGTTGTCAATTAAGTTCTATTTAAATGATAGTTTTTTGGGAAAAAAACCTAATCACAGGAAACTGTTTTTCAAAAATCCATTAGCTTTTTCATTTAAAACTGTATTTCATAGAAGAGTACTGTTTTTTATTTGCTTTATACAGGGTGATGATAAAGTGTGGAACCTAATTCATGACTGCCGAGAAAATCGCTCGGACAGGTCAATTTTAGTTTTTAAAATCCCATCTCTTGGTATAATAAAAATATTAATGATGTCACTGGTGATTTAGCAATGACGTCATTTATGTCACTTAAACGATGATATAAAAAATTGTTGCATTTGTAAACAAATTTTCGTTTAAAATTTTTTTAATATAAACTTAAAATTAATTTGTAATATTAAATTCGAAAAATTTGAATGTTGTATAAGATTTCAATAAATGGTAAATTTTATTTTTTGTAAATTTCCTTACATTTAAATGGAATCAAAAAATTAGTTTTTCAAGACTATTTATTAAATTTTGTTAAATACATTTAACATTTTACATTTGCATTAGAATGCGCATTATTTAAACATTTACTTTCTTTTGTTATTACTGGTAACTTCAAATTCATTTTAATTTATTTTTATAAAACCTTTTTCGTTAAAATAAAAATTTCCTTTTTTGAATTAAAAAGATTTTTTTTTTCAAAAATTTGTTTAAAAATTTAATTGTTTTTTATATCATTGTTTAAGTGACATGAATTTCTATCAAAAATGAGTAAAAAAAGTGGGAGCTTCCATTTAAAAAAATCGCTGATGACCTCATTGTTTTTTATATCAAGAGATGGCATTTTAAAAACAAAAATTGACCTGTCCGAGCGATTTTCTCAAAACAATTAAATACGGCAGTTATGAATAAGGTTCCAAATTTGATAATCACCCTGTATAAATGAAATACATACATACATAGGCCCTACATGGATAATTTTATGTATCATTTTTTTTACTCATAACCGAGGATAACTCATAATATCTAAATAAATAAATATGATGGTTTAAAATATCCTCAGAATGGACAATAGAAAAATGAGCCCATTATTGGCACGTGTTCATTTACCCCATAACCATTACTTAGTACTGCCTTAGCCCAGGTCTGAATATAAATCATAAAAACATAAGTAAATTTTTGCCTAAAATAGTTTTCTTCCAGTGGCTGAGCGAAAAAAATTGATATTAATATTATTTAATTTAACCTTAAATATTCTATTTGAAAAAATTGGGAAGATTTTTTACACATTATTTAACTTAGGGATAACTGATACCAAATGCAATAAATTCAAATTTGGAAAGCATTTGACATTTATTGCTTTTGTTGCCTAATTTTGATTCAAAGCTTTTTTTGGGAGTGCACTCCAAACACCCAAGAGTTCTCAAGAATGACAGAGCATTTCTTGGAAGTATTTGGGAGATGGGAGTCCCGATTTATAACACCAAAGGTATCCAAGGAGTATTTTATGAATCACTATTACCTACCTACCAAGTAGTTATACAAAGAAAATAAGATTTTAAATCTGGAATTTGTTTTTTTTTGCTAGATAAAATATTAACACAAATAATTTATTTTTTATGATTATACCGGGGGGTGCACAAAAAACGGCCAACGATGTAGCTTCGTTATTTCTTATCCGATTTTAATAAATGATATGTCAAATTAAATGGTTTGAAGAATACTACTATCAGATAATAAAAGATTAATTTTATTTTTGAAAACATCAGAGGAGGAGGAGGCAACTTTTCTTTTTCAAAAGGCAACATATTTTTTTCGATTGATAAAATCATTAACAAAAATAATCTAAACCAATTATACAAATAATTTTTGTTTAAATTAAATTTTATAAATTTTTTTTTTCTTATTTTTTTTCAATTTTTTTTTAATTTAATTCAGTTGTTTTTTTTTGTTTTTGAGTTTTTTAAATTTTGTTTTTTACTTTATTATTACTAAAAAAAATAGAAAACTGAAAACTCTAAAACAAAAAAAAAACCATTGAAATAAATTTAAAAAAAAATAATAATAAAAAAATTTAAAAAAATTAATTTAAAAAAAATTAGTGGTATAATAGGTTTAGATTATTTTTGTTAATATTTTCGTCAATCGAAAAAAATATATTGCCATTTGAAAAAGAAAAGTTGCCCCCTCCTCCTCTGATGTTTTCAAAAATAAAATTAATCTTTTGTTATCTGGTAGTAGTATTCTTTAAAGCATTTAATTTGACATATCACTTATTAAAATCGAATCAGAAGTAACGAAGCTACATCGTTGGCCGTTTTTTGTGCACCTCCCTGTATAGTCAGTTTTTCATCTTAGTCTTCAGCTATTTTACGGAAATGATTGGTTAGGATTTTTATAAAATTTAATTTTGGGTCAAATGCGTAAATTATATTTGTGGACTTTCTAAAGGTGTTATTTGAATTAATTTTACTAGTATTTTCCAAAGATTTATGTCAGTAATGGTGACTAGACGAGTTTCAGAAAATTTTGAGTACATTACGAATTTTGAATGAAAATTAAAAAAGATTCAAAAAGTTAAGAGATTTAGTGAGGTAATGTAAAGAATTTTGGAAAAGATGATGAAGTTGTTTTGTTTTATGTGAGGTATGTCATTTGTTAAAGGTCTAAGGTTAGTAAATTGGTTGTTCGTGGTGTTTAATAAATGGGAAGTGTATTAAGTGGTGTATACCTTGGGTGGGCCGATCGGGTAGGTCGAATTTTCCGAAGGGTCCAAGTCCTAGGGCACTCACGTCACATCCTCCCGCATCGCCGGCAAAAGTCCTCTCGGCGAAAGTGAAGACGAGCAGCGCCACAAACACGAAACTTCCAAAATTCGCCCCGTAAAATCGTATACACGTTAAGCACCTAACATTGCCAATCACAGCCATTTTGATAAAAAAATAGTCAAAAAGTGCAAGAAACGTTGGTGGTTCGGTCGGTGGCCGGCGCCGCCTCTGCATTCATTCCATCGCGCGCGGCTAAGGCACAAAAAGATCTCCGCTCTCCGCCGCAAGTCGATCGAATGCGGCTCTGGCTCACAGCTCTGAGCTCTGACTCTGGATCTAGCTCTGGCTCTTTTTGGCCCCTCTCCGCTTTTCGCTACTTGTCGCTCACTGCTCGCTCCTCAACCCGCGCATGACCATTTTCAATAAATGCAACTCAATAAATCGCACGACGCAGCGCACGACGCACAACTTTGCCACCCTACGCCCTAAACCTCCCGGCTTATCAATGGTGTGTGATAACGCTTCAGGCCTAACGTGGAATGTACCGACAAAAGTCGGTTGTTGTATTTGTTGTCATGGTTACGCCTTGCATCGCTTCCACTGTCTAGGAGCAAGACTCGTAACCGAATAAACTCGGTACTCGGTAGGGTTACAGACATACAGACTTGCACTTGAGGGCGCGCGCAAGCAAATGTTGTGGCTGTGACATGGAGTGGCAAAAATTCCAGAGCCTAGAGTGGATTAGTGGCTGTGACCCTAGACAAGAAAGGCCAAGTGCTGATCGAAGGCGATCGGGCGTTTTAAAAGAAGAGCGTCGAGCGTCATGCCACACACGCAACGCACACATAAATTCACCTGGCGTACACCTGGAGCCCGCATTCCACTGCAGTTTCCTGTGCTCTCCTCTCTTGCATGCTCCGACCTGCACAAACAGGCTCCCGATGACCACCAAATGCGCCACCGACCACCGATCGCTAAGAAAGGCGAAAGTCTCGACTTACACCATACAAAATTCTCAACACTTTGCAATACAACTTTAAAAAATCGAAGGACTTCAAGGAACTTTTAATTAATAACACAAAACCGCAAAAATTTTAATCAACTATTCCAAGCACAGTTCCTTGATTTAAATAAAGAGAATTGCAAATGAGTAATTTATAAGAGTATCCGATGACAAATCATAAAACTTGCGAAATAAAGGGTTTCTTGGAATTCCAAAAATACCACTAAAGCTAATACAACCACATACCCAATATTAACTGTTATCCAAATACACCAACCTCAATAATGTATTCATGTCTCGTATGTGTCTGTCTAGATATTTATAAATCCGGTTCAATGATATTATTCCTTGTTAGAATAACTCTACAATCCAGAATATTCAAGTTTTAATTCCAAAATCTACCACAATCAACCAGTGGCGCAACCAGGAATTTTGAATGGGGGGTGCATAGAGCAGAAAAATACTCCTTTCAATTTCGTTACAAAAAACATTAATTTTTACATATTGCAATATGTACATACGATGGCGTACTAACACTTTATCGACAGTGCTTTCTTATCTTTAAGTTTCATCGACATAACCTTTTATCGACAATACCTTTTCATCGACAAATCATTTCTTCGATAAGGACGTTTCATCGACACTCGTTTTTCATCGACAACCGTTTCATCGACACTACCATTTCATCGACAAACCTTTTCTTTGACAGGGAGGTTTCATCGACATTACCAATTCTTCTACAATGCCGTTTCATCGACTACAGTTTTATCGACACAGTCTTTTTACGACAAGAACGCTTCATCAACAAAGACATGTTTCATCGCTAAAGCTTTTCATGGCCAATGTACTTTTATCGACACAGACATTTAAAATATTTTAGAATGTTTGGGAATGTGAAATTGGTAAATGACGAATATGTTTTTCTAAATTACTAAGGAAAATGGAGTTCGTCATTCGTCGTTTTCATATTTCCCTAAATGTACTAAAGAATAAAGAATATTATACAACAATAAAATAAATCATGTAAAAAATCCTTGTCTATACAAAAATACTTGTCGATAAAGAGGCATTGTCCATGAAACGGTTGTCGATGAAAATTAATGTCGAAGATAAGATTTGTCGATGAAACGTCCTTGTCGAAGAAAAGGTTTGTCGAAAAAAGGTAGGGTCGATGAAGTGGTTGTCGATGAAAAGGTAATGTCGGTGTAGCACACAATATTAAAACTACATTTAACCATTATTGTACCAATATTTTATATGCCCCAATATACAGGGTGATTCAGACCACCCGTGCCATAGTTTAGAATTTATTCGAAAAACAAAAAAAAATTGTTAAAAAAAGTAAATAAAAATTATTGCATATTTTGAAGAATTTTATAAATTTACAAACTTTTTCTACAAATTCCAATGTTTTACCAACTTTAAATATCATATTTCAACAAAATTCTTCAAAATATGCAATAATTATTATTTACTCTTTTTTAACATTTTTTTTTGTTTTTCTAATAAATTCTAAAGTATGGAAAATATTAAAAAAATATTTTAATAAAAGTTGTTTATTTTGAAAAGACCTATCAAACCACATCAAACTCGACCTAGGTTGCAATTTAAAAAATCAAAGTGATATCCGGTTCCGGATAGTTACGGGTTCTTCCGGAAAAATATAAGTATGGTTTGATAGGTCTTTTAAGAACAAACAACTTTTATAAAAATATTTTTTTATTATTTTCTATAGTTTAGAATTTATTCGAAAAACAAAAAAAAATTGTTAATAAAGGTAAATAAAAATTATTGCATATTTTGAAGAATTTTAGACCTTGTGTGTGTGACAATACCCGATACATCGAATAATGTCTTATGGGAAGTAGAGCTTACATTACATTACACATACATTACATTACACCTTCGGTTCCGGATTGTTCCGGAAAAAAATAAGTTCACCAATGGATTCTTTAGGTTCACTTTGGTGATAATTTTTTTTATTTCGGCCATGTACGATAACGCGTTCTCGAGATAAATGGGTGGCACGGGTGGTCTGAATCACCCTGTATATTATACAACAATAAAATAAATCATTTAAATAGGTTCTGCCGAAATTTTACTACTCTAGTGTCGATGGACCGTCCTTGTCTGTACAAAAATACTTGTCGATGAAGAGGTATTGTCCATGAAACGGATGTCGATGAAAATGAATGTCGAAGATAAGATTTGTCGATAAAAAGGTAGGGTCGATGAAATGGTTGTCGATGAAAAGGTAATGTCGGTGAAGCATGTGTGTCGATGAATTGGCCATGTCGATGAAACGTCTGTGTCGATAAAACGGTCGTGTCGATGAAACGGAATGTCGATGAAATTTCAACATTTAGAATTTTAGGTCAGAGATTTAAAAAACAGCAATCCCCATAAAACTAAAACCATCATCTTTAATTGGTAATAATAGTAATACAGAAATCAAAAGAAATAATAACTTTAAAAAACAAAGTTTTTTTTAGTTGGGATGGTTTTTTTCTTCTAAAACCAAAATATATCATTCCTATAAATCATGAAAATTTTGAAATTTTATAGCTCTAACATTTTCTAACTGTTTTAATATATTTTTGTTTAAACAATTTTTGATGATTTTTTAGTTGGTTTTATACAGGGTGGCCCAGATTTTACTTCCCAGGAAACATCTCAGTTATTTGAAGAGATATAAGTATAAAGCAAAAAGTGCTTTGAACGGCAGTACTAATACTTCATAATGTCATTCTAAAATTATTGATATTTACCACTCTTAAGATGCCATCATCATTTTTTTTCTTTAATGGGACACCCTATTTTTTATAATTGATATTGCATCTAGAATTTATTCTAGAAACAGTGATATGCTACACATATTGTGAATAAAAAAATTAAAATATTGATCGAAGTACGTATTATGCAAAAATTTTTATTTAGTTTTTTTAACAAAATTTGTAATTTACAGTTAGGTTCAGTTAGATTAAGTTGAGTTAAGTTAGTTTAGATTAAAAAAAATTCTTAAAAAAAATTAAATAAATAATTTTGAATACTACTTCGATAAATATTTTAATTTTTTTTATACACAAAATGTACTTAAAATACTAAGTGTTGCATATCACTGGTTCTAGAATAAATTATAGATGCAATATCAATTATAAAAAATAGGGTGTCCCATTAAAGAAAAAATAAATGCTGATGGCGTCTTAAGAGTGGTAAATAAAAATATTTTTTTAGAATGAAATTATGAGGTATAAGTACTGCTATTCAAAGCACATTTTGATTTGTATTTTTATCTCTTCAAATAAGTGAGATATTTCCTGGGAAGTAAAATCTGGGCCACCCTGTATACAATCAACTTACGTTAAAATATATAATATAATTTGTTTCATTTTATTTTTTGATAAGTGAAGGATAAGAACTAGAAGAAGTCAAAATCTTCATAATTTGTTGTGATGATATTTTTGTTCCGATGTCAAAAAAACGTCCCCTTAAATGGGTGGTTTTTGAGAAATAATCGAAATACTGAAAAAAACATAATAATTTTTTCAACATTTTGGTACGGATTTCTGTATTGCTGTTGTTACTAGTTACTAATAATTGACAAAGACTTTGATTAAGGCCTGTAATGTACTAATATTTTGTAAAAATCGCTGACCTAAAATTCAAAACTCTCTAAAAGTAAAAAAAGAAAACTTTATCTACTTTCTAGCCATGAAGTTTGATTATTCACGAACATTCTGTATATTTGTTTAAGCTTTACTATTTCATGTAAAATAATATTACGTTTCGGATCTGTGGATCTGGTTAAAAAATCTGGTCATGCAGAGGGAGTGCATATGCACCCATGCACCCCCTCTGGATGCGCCACTCGGTGAAATGTTCGAAAAGCGTACTTTTCGCTAGTAAACATTGTTTTTTGGGCATTTGTAATAAAAACTTTAACAAAGACGATGCCTAGTGCCATTCAAATTGAATTTAGTTTTCATATAGAATTTATGTTTTTCATGTGGTCTACGATAGCGGCGGACTTTTTGAATATAAATAAAAACGCATTTTTTATCATTATTCTAAAAGTATGCCCCTATCATAGACTCTACATGAAAAACAAAAATTCTATATGAAAACTAACTTCAATTTGAATGGCACTAGGCATCGTTTTTGTTAATTTATTGATAACAAATCCCCAAAAATCAATTTTTACTAGCGAAAAGTACGCTTTTCAAACATTTCGCCGACTATCTTCTTAAGAAACAAAGAATAAAATAAAAAGGAATCTTTTTTATAACCAAACCTTTTTTAATTTTCTTTTGAAGATAATTCTTACCATTTTTATTACAGAACACCTACTCCAAAATCAAAAAATATTTGTTTTTATATCTTTTCATCAAAATTATCATGAACCATGAAATGGTAATTTCGTCGTTTGGATTAAAATTCGCGCATTTCTTAAAAACAAGACGTTTCTTTGGAAATGAAATGGAAACAACTAATAAGCAACAAGTATTTTGGTTGAACAGGGTCCAGAGTTGGATTTTGTTTTTATCTTGATATTTAACAAGCTTGATAAAACTCAATAGGTGGTTCTCGAATCACACGACACGATGTCATATACGACTTTTATCATTCTATCCTTGTCATTCAAATGCAAAAATAAGAGTTGTCCTTATCATGTCGTATACGATGCAGTATCGTGTGATTCGAGAATAACTCCCTATTGAGTTTTATCAAGCTTGATAAATATCAAAATACCTAGAAACAAATCCCACCTCAGGAGTATTTTGCCTACTATTCCCTATTCCCACGATTTCAGCTTGTTCATTGTTCATATTAATACATTTGACGTTAACTTCCAACAGGACATACCAAAGAGAAACCACTTCCAACAGGAATGAGGAATGTTCATTGATAAAGATGGATCACAAATATCTGGTTAAATTTTCCGATTTTATCCTAGATTCTAGGTAAGTATACAAAAGAGCAAGTTTTTATGAAAAAAACTACTACCCAGGGGTATCCTGTAACTTGTAAGTCCTGAAGTTTACCGGTGATGAGTGATGACAGACAGTGGCGGATTAAGAGGATAGTCGGCATTTATTAAAATTTTACCTAATTTTTGGAACGTTAAGCGAACGCTTTTTTCAAACACCCGTCTAACTCCTGGGAGGCGTTCAGGTTTGTCACACCGGGCTTCGGGCGCGCACTCTGACGTCATTTATTTACATCTCGTAGTGTGTCACACGAGCGTTGGTATTTATGAACGGCTTTGGGCGTCCACGATGTGTCAACAAAACAGAAACGTCAAATGACAGAATAATTAAAGAATAATAAACCTTCTAATCTAATACAATTTTACGCAAATAAATTGGATTCCTATCCCAAATTATTTTATTCGTATTTATATTGATCTTAAAATAAATGTAATTAAAGTATTATTGAGATTGATAGTACGATTTGTTGTAATCATCCTCATTTAAAGATAAATTAAATGAAATTAAATTGGCCACTAAAATTTTTAACTCAAATCGTTTTTGAATAGAAATCGTGATAGGATATTTATATTTAATATGATAAAAATATTTTGTAGGAAGGTTTGATGCCTTCGTGAACCTATGTAATATGAAATCAAAATAATAACCTAACCCAAATCAACAATAAACAAAAGTTTGTTTTGGTTTTTGGTAGATTTTATCGATAATGCGCATGCGGGACGACTTCTCGCCGTCTCGAGAGCGCGGCGACTTGAGGGTGTTACAAGTAAATAAGGCTTATATACTTATAATGCGCATGTTCGAAACTTGAGGACGGAGTGACTTGGTGCGTCGCCCGTCGCAAATCTGAACGACTTGGGGCTGACGCACCGGGCGCGCTCTGGCGATTTCTGAACGACTTCGGGCGCGCGCTGGCATAACTCTCACACGCCGGGTGACAAACCTGAACGCCCCCCTGCCGTATGAGTATTTGGTTTGACCCACAAAAACAAGAAAAGAAGAAATTCGTACCATAAATCTCATCTTTGTACCAAAAAAGAAATTTTAAAAAAGCTCCACTGGAAAAAAACTTATGACCAAAACCGCAAACATCAAGAGAATTTCAAAATCAAGCGCTTTTGCCGACTGAAGGTTTTTTAGGTGGTAAATATGAGCGTTCCAAAAATGTTTATATCAACTCCTAAAAATACTATTTTTTTGGGAAAAAGTCATAATATTTTAAATTTTTCCAGAGGACCATACAAAAAAACCAGATTTCTTTTTGTTTTTTCCTTCCCAGAAATGGGAAGCTATTAAGGATACTCAAGGGCGTATCCAGAATTTCATCTCGGGGGGGGCAAAATTATTGATGAAAACTCGAAATTGGGCTTTTATTTAAAAAAAAAACGGGATAACCTTTTATTTTTCTAATTTTACAAACATATACAGGGTGTCTCGAAAATGGCGCAAGAGCTCTTCAGAACGTTGTTAAAAACCATTCAGGCTTCAGGGAGATCCTCAGAAAAATAGTTAAAAAACCAATTGACCGAGATATGAAAAGACAAAGTTGGGAATTCAACTTTTTTAGCATGAATTTTAAAAACCCGCTAGTTGTCCTATAAAGTTGGAGTTATTTTGATGGATTTAAAAAAAAATACAAATTATTCTTGATATTAAAGTAAGTTCTATCAATTTTAAAAAGATTCAGTGTTGGTACCCTTAAACGGTATATTTCAAATATTGAACGAAAATCAATGAAAATGGAATTTATGTTTATAAAGTAACGTCCCCAAAAATAATTGATAAGAAAACAACGGGTTAATTTGTCTTCTTATAAAAATGGAATTTTTATTAATTATTTTTATTATTTTCACGCATATCTATGATTTTGGTCTTGGGGGAGTGGGGGAGTTGCCTCTTCAGTCACCCCCTAAATACGCTCTTGAGGATACTATTTAATGATAAATAACAAACAAAAATTCATAAAAATAAAGAATTCCAAAATTTGGAATTCAAGAGGATTTTTTAACTATTTTTTGGAGAAATACCTGAAAGGTCCCCAACAATTTATTGGAGAGCTTATCCTCCATTTTCTGGACACCTTCTACCTTCTAGTTTAACTTTTGATTTACATTTTAAGCATTTTTTGTTATTTTTTATGATTTTTTTAAATATGGGAAAAATGGAAAAAATAACTCACTATAAAAATTGAATAAAAAAAAACGCAAAATCAAAAAAAATTTAAACCATTTTCCGGTGCCTGTTTTTAATAAAACCTAATTGATTCTTTATTCTTAATTATTAAATCATAGAAGCGCGAATTTTAAAATCCACCCATTTTACTGTAAGGTGACATGTTCATGAGAAAATACTCAATACTAATTTACACAAATGAATGTTATATCACTAATTTTTTTATAATGGAATATAAATAATAAAATGGACTGAAGCTTTCAGTGGATCATTTCATGTGGTCATCAATTAATTCACTGCTAATGTTTAAGAATATTACTTGCATTTTGAACGTGAAACAACTTGAACGTAAACACGTATCTTTTATTGAGAAGTTCCAAAGAATTGAACGTGTTGACCATTTTGATGACCATTTGTTCCCAATAATACTCATTTTGAGTGTTAATCATAATACGACACTCCAGTGGAGTAGCCATGGCCCCGCCGACCAATTTGCGATTTTCACATACAAGAGGTCTCATTTTTTACCTATCGTGGGCGGGGGGGCAAATTTGACGCTACGCCACTTCGACACTCTAATATTTTGATAAAGTTGTTACGACTTTTTTAAACCTTGAAGAAGCCAAGAAATTTTTGCCGAAACGTCGGGAATGGATTAAGGGAACATTTAACCAATAAAATATTTCTGTCCGAAAATCGTGAAAATCTTTTCTCTACCTTTACCTTAATCTTAAGATTAAGAACCTTTAAATTTAAATGCCGCCAACCTGACACGGGCACCGGGAGGGGGTGCACTTGTACCCCTTGACTTATAAAGAATATAAGAAATAGAAACTAAAGGAAAAACCCAAGTCTCTTACAATACCTATGGAATAAACACCCATGTATTTTAAATAAAACATTTTAGTTTAACAGAAACTATAGTAATATTGCCTGTCGGACCATTTGGGTGGCACTTTATCGTAGGCCTTAGGCAATTTTGAATTTTGTATTGCTGTAAAGAGGTTATTTTATTGTGCAAAATCTGCGTAAAAGAAAGGAAAAATCTGATTGTTATATGGATTGTAATGAAAGGATTCTAAGTTTACCTTTCAGATATTTTCTGCAAGGGCTTGCAGTTTGCACAGAATTGCACCATTAATTAAATAATAAACATTAATTTCTTGTAAATTTTAAAAAAGTACTGATTCTGAGGAACAACAAAAAAACTCTATTTTCTTAAATTTTTACTTCAGAAAAATATAATTTTTTGACGGTGCCTTGGGAAAATGGAGGTACCGTCATCACTTATAGTAGTAGTAGTAGTAGTAGTAGTAGTAGTAGTAGTAGTAGTAGTAGTAGTAGTAGTAGTAGTAGTAGTAGTAGTAGTAGTAGTAGTGATATCCAGGAGATTAAAAATATGTCGGATTTAAAGTGAACAGGTTAAATAATTTTTAATTATTGTTACTTTTTTGAACTCCTGGATATCTTCCAAACGCAAAAACGTTCATCCAGTACCCAGTATTTTTAGAAAAAATATCAGAAAAGTGCTTGACTTTGAAACTTAAACGCTTTACGCAGGCCGACATCAGAATATATTTTCCTTAAAATAACCCCTGTTGATGAATTATTCAAGCTCAAAAAATCTGGTTGCACACCCTTAAAAACAATCCTGTCGATGGCCATGCAACCTGATTTGAGCCTGACAAAGCCAGATTCTTGTAGTCTCTTTAGAGTTAGTAATAGGGTTAAAGAATTATGATTTTAGATTAATATGCTGTTATACTCGTATATGTTGCTAAATTTGTTTTTAAGACTGAAATTTGCAATTTTTAACCAAAGACTAATAATTGATAATAAATTACCAGATTATTTAGTCCTTAAATTGAATTGAAACACTTTTTCCATAACATACTAAAATGTGTTTCACTTAGTACGTTTCCATCGGGGACTTGAAAACTGGATGGAAACGTGCAATTTATCGTTTCGATATCGTACTCGGTCTCAAGGTCGATACTGCTTTTTCTGGGATCGTATTTAGTTTGAACACTTCGAAGGCTTGAATTTGAACTGGATCATGCGGAAAAGAATAATCTCCTCACCGCGTACCAGATGATGCTTTATGTTATATTTTATCTATGGTTTTATATTCATAATCCTAAAATCCTGGTCTCGCCAAAATGCCACCTAACACAGGTATTGAAAGTAATTTAGGTATTTTTTAAATCCTTGTGATGGAAACATATATGTATAAGTATTTAAATTTCTGATATTTTAAAATCGGATTCAATCCCCGATGGAAACGTAGTAACTGTTCATCATGTTTCGATTCACTGTGCACAAGCCAATGTTGAACAGTGAATCATATTGATTTATTTTTTCATTTAAATATAACTTCTACTATTATATAATTTTAAACGATACAAAAGACACCGGATAGAACTTAAAAGACCAAACTTTCAGTCATATTGCACACCATTATGATTATAAATATTGGATTGTTACACCTTATTAGGAAACTGTTGAATACACTACTCTATTTTTATTTCCAAAGGTCTGAAATCTCTAGATTTAAAATGTAAAGGCAAAATGTCTTTTATGTTTTTAAAAGCAAATTTAGCAATAAATTTATTACCTAATTTTTAAATGAACAGTAAGTAAAAAACCGCAATCCAATCGAATTTCAGTACTTGGTGTTTGGTGTCCCATATCATTATGCATACATTTTGGGAGCGTAAACTAGGTTCAAATGTAAGACCAAAAACACAAGTTA
The DNA here is from genome assembly GCA_963971135.1 of Stenus bimaculatus. NCBI lineage: Eukaryota > Metazoa > Arthropoda > Insecta > Coleoptera > Staphylinidae > Stenus > Stenus bimaculatus. The sequence goes on from OZ020180.1 coordinate 46,812,720, forward strand.
ATAAAAAAAATATTTTAGCTAAAAAATGTTTAACAACATTTTCAAAATTACCTTCCGCCTGCTATACAAAAGCTTGTGCTCGTAGTACATAATGTAACAATTTAATACATCTTCCTAGTTAAATTAAATTCTCGTTGTACCAAAACCAAAGAACACAATTTTGTTTTAAAATTACTCTTAAATCGTATGAATATTTTTACTAAATTGTCATCGAATGTAATTTCATGATTTTGAGTCTGAAAATTTCAGTGCTTTAATTTTTGAATAAAAAAAATGACCTAAAACATTTTTTAGTCTTAGCATTGAACTAAGTTTACGCTCCTAAAATTTGTGTACCTTATATACAAATTAAATATGTAATATTTTTAGACGTTGGACATGTTTGAGATATCATCATTATTAATGGGTCTTATTTTATTGCAAGTAGGTATAGATTTACTTATGAAATTTGACTGCAAATTGTACTAATTTAGGAAATTATACTTATTTCTATCAATAATCACCCTGTATAAATAATAAACTATAAGATTCTTTTGTTTTTATGTTTAAAAAAATTACCCAGTACAGCACTGGATTGCCTGGGGTTGTATTATTTTTTAGCATTAAAATTAATTGGTGATAAAATAATATGCATTATGATTCGTTTTGTGGGGCTAAAAAATATTTGCACCTGGGACCCCTCATCGAGACATCAAATAACACATCACCTTATGCAATAGCATAAATAGGCCCGGGGAGGAATTCATTAATTATTTTGCTGGAGGGTATTTTTTTAATGCACAATGTGGTACATACTTATACAAATGAATGCAATCATTGCATACACAGTTTCCACAGTTTCCAATATTGTAATGTAAATTTTTTAGCTTAGAAATTAGAGAAATGGATTAAAATTACATCCAAACTATTCATAGTGTGACAGTCTCTTAATTTAACAAAAAACTGAGGTTACTTTGTCCTTTAAAGCATTAAAGGTAACTTTGGCCAAAATTTTTAAAAAATGATAGTTTCATCTACTATTAGTTATCAGTAGTTAGTAATCTGATACTAACTGAAAAACCACTTAAAATTTTTAGAATTTGTGTTAAATGAAAGTTGGCCAAAGTTACCTCAGTTTACAGTAATTTTAATTTTTTGATTTATTTTAAGATTGGGCCTCGTATACAGAAATTTAAATTAAAGAATTATTTAATGTTAAGGTATCCTGAGTTAGCAATATTCACTTATAACTAAAAATCATTTGTAAAAGCATCTTCTCTGCCAGAAAAGAGAAAACAAATAAAGTTTTGTCGGTTTGTAATAAATTCCCATAAGCTACGGAAAATTATTTTTTCAATTTGTTTTATGTTTTGTGCCCTATCCTATAAGGTATAAGGGTGTTTAAGTACGGCATAACGTTTATGGCACGGTTGCACAGTTGAACCTTAAACTTCCAGAGATACTTAAACTAAAAAATTGACAGATTTTCCATTACAATTTTGTCATTTTCAAGTTTAAGTGCCAATTTAAAAATTTTCAGAGAAATGTAAAAATGCAATTTTGTAGTTCCAAAACATATTCGAAATATAAAATGCCCCCATTTATCTTTTACACCCGTTAATTTTCTACGCCTTTACTTTAAATTTGTTAATTATAGATATGCAACTAAATTTGCTCGTGGTGCAGTTATTTTGTTGCCTATGTTTCAAAAAAAGGTGGAGTAAACGCCGCAATAAAAAAAAGTAAAGGTAGGTTCTCACAAATCAAGTTTCTTTGACCGATTATACTTGATTAACAAAAGCTAAATAAAATCTAAAATCACAATCTTTGTTTCAATGGAATTGATCGATTTCTTAGTGATTCAAGAAAATACGAAGGAGAAAGAAGAAAGGTAAAGCACTATTAAACAGAAATCAAGAAAAGTATAACCTAACGCGCGTTCTCACGAATGAAGTAAAATTGACCGATTACACTGGGGAACAAAACAATTCTTTTTTCTGCGGCATATGTTTTTATAGTCAATTTAGATACACTACTATAAATTGGCCTGAAGTTAGTTTGTTTGAATTGACTCTACTTTTTTTGATAAACCGTACTGTCCAGAGTAATAAATTTTTCGTAATTTATCCGTCTTTATGTGCATTATTGCAAGTATATTGTCTCAAAAAGTATTGTATAGTTTATTTATTTAGAAAACCACCTTTTTCGCAGGAGAATTCGTCGCACTAAGATGCCAGAGCTTAATAATCACGTGACCTGCCTGTCGATCATGATTGGACGGCTGAGCGGGAGTTTGGTGGGACGCGTATGCTGGAGTAGGAAATCGGGGGACGCGACCGCTGACGAGTTTGACCAAGTTGGCCAAATAAATAATAGCTGCTGAAAAGGTGGTTTTCTAAATAAATAAACTATAGTCGAAAAATTAATATACATTGTGGTTCATCAGTTTTGAATCCGGAACTATCAGTTGGTTACTTAATTTGATTTATTTAATTTAAAGCAGGCTCCCTTGGTGGACCAGATATATGTACTCTTATAAATGACAATGTTCCCACAAAAACATAACTGAGGTTGAATTGGGAGCATGAACCTGTTTTGTAGTAGTAATAGATTTTTTTGGCAACTACAAAGCACTAGAACATGCCAAAATATTCGCCAAAATACTGAAAATTTTTACAAAACTGGTACCTAGCTAATATGAGTACCGTAAAACGGGGTGAATAGAAACACATTTGTACATAAATGGTCTAATATTTTAAGTTGAGTTTGCTTTGCAAATATTTTCAATGACTAAAATATGGGTATAGGGTCATTCTTTAAATTTCATTATCATAATTATGTATATAAAAAACTTTCTCTCAATTACAAATAAAAAACCTTACTGCAAGTCAGGTGAATAGAAACTCCTTTTAAAGTAGATGGTTATTTTTATTTTGTCTTTTTGGGGCAAATGGAAACACTGGCTACATACAAATAAAATTTATTCTTTACTGTAATTTAATATATTTATCAACAAAATGTAAGTTTACCCCAAAATAATTAAACAGAAATATCAAATTTTTTTGAGTCCTCTTTGGTAGTCCTGGGGTGGGTTAATTTTTCCGGTTATATCATGAAGGAAAATTCAGATACGTCCGGAACGACCGAAACACCATAAATGAACCCTGGAAATTCTCGTGAGTCTTTATTCCGATAAAATTTCGCTTCAAAATTTCCATCTTTAGTGACGGTTTTAACTTGTCCGATAAAAGATTTCGTTGCAGTTGAAGTTCCTGGTTTTTGTTGTACAATAGGAAAACGTACCACTAGCCAATCAGCAGATTTAGTTAATGGTAACGTTCCAGAAACTTCCAACAATCCTCTTCTAGACGGAATCTCTTCATCAGATTGGTTTTAACTAAATTGTATAGGTGAAGAATCTGAGTTGTCCATGCTGAAACTATCGGATGACTCAGTTGATTCATTTGTTACCACACTTCTTTCTGGTTTTACGTTGACTTTAATTCTTTTTTTCCTAATGGAAGGTTGGTCTGCTTCGAACCTCATCTGTTTTAAAAGGTCAATAAATGTTTTATCTATTTCCAAGGTGTCGTCTTGCTGATTGGTTGTATCATAAGACGAAAGCATGTTTATTACTTGTGTACTTTAATACTTGTGCCCTATTTAGTGGAATAATGCCACATTTTTGAACCCAGCACGGACGTTTTTCGGTCCTTTCTCGGATATGAGATGGAAGTCTGTAAGCTGTACGATTGTTTTCGTACAACGAAAAAATCGTTTGTTGAATATGTTGCTAAGGTGACGCATTTTGTCTTCTTTCAACAAATACAAAACGTGCATAAGGAAGGGTGATAGAAAATCTGTCACCAAGCAACTTAGTAAACAAACGATATTTTCGTTGTACGAAAACAAATCGTATAGCTTACAGACTTCCACCTCTGGAGTCCATTAGCTGGTTTAGTAGCCTCGGAAATCTGTCCTTGGCTAAACTTTTCTAATTTTTTCCAGAACCAGTCTTCCATTCCATTTCATTTAAAACTGGAAGTGTCATTAACAAAATTTTTAGTCCTTAAAATGTGTTTTTTTTACCATACAACAACGTAAAATTTTAAATTTTTATTTTCATAAATAAATAAGTTACAGAGGTGACAGATAACCCATCGTAACTAAGGTTAATAGTTATAATCATGAATGAAAAGGCATTTACCTGTAATTATTATTCTAACTCGAAATGTACAGGGTGTTTATAATCAATTATCGGTGTCGGTAACTTTGGAACTTGATTTTTTTTTATATAAGATTACAATTATTTCCTAAAAAGCTCCATTTTCAAAACACAATATGTTAAAGTCTACTAATTTTTTCAAATTTTTTAACATAGTATCTACATTTTATTGATAATTTTTTCAAATTTTGACAAAAGCTTACTTTTAGTTTTTAGATAAAATTAATATTCAAAACAAATTTCGCGATGAATTGTTTTCATAGCCATCAACCATTCCAATTTTTTGGTTTGCTTTTATATTGCAAAATAGGATACTATTACTCCTAAGGTCTGATTATATTTTAAATTTTAAGTGCAATCGGCCTTCTAATAAACTAATAATAATATGTATGTACAGGGTGAGCTAAAATGATTGTGGTCAATTCAAATTCCCCGCTTAAAAATCTGGGGAGTTTGTTCACTTCAAGTTCATAGTAAAATAAAATTATGTCAAAATTATAACAAAGTAACTAGACTACACAAAAGCAGAGGCGTAGGTCGAATTTTTACCGTTGTGATTTTTTAATTTAGTTAGTTTGCCTTCTGTTTTATAAACATTAATTTTTATCAAAACTAGTTTGCATGAATCTTTGGTTTGTTTTACCATCCGCCTAGAAAATGAAGGTCATCATTTTCAACATTTGACATTTGTTGTAAAATTCGAGATCTAATTCTAGGTTTTTGTTTTCAAAAACCCAAAAATTTAATACATAACTTAGATTAGATTTAGATTAGATAGGAGAGCGATTGGCTGCAATTAAGCCTTACCGAACTGCGACCATTTTGATCTTTTGTTCAACCCTTACTCTAGTGGAGTTCTGGGATATCTAAATACTTAGTAAAGCTGATTAGATCCTTAGGAGGCATAGCCTTGACTGCGTCTGAAATTAGAGTTGTCCATCCAAAGTGATCAAATCTAATGCGAGCTAATGCGTCGCATTCGCAAATGATGTGTTCAGAAGTTTCATCTTCTAGCCCACAGAATCTGTAAGTTTTAATTTCTGACTTGCCCATTTTGTTGAGATGATATATTTTTCGTATTCGTATTTTTCGTATTCAGGAAAATCCATGCCGCAAAATCACTGTTTCCCATTGTTCCAGTTGTTCAACGAAAGTTGAATGAAATCTTTACTGAGTCCCTTTTGACTCAATAGAGTTGACCAACTTTTTAAAGAGGAGAGTAGATCAATAAAAGTTGGACCTGGTCAAACCATATGTCATACATTTACTATGTTTACATGCAATATTGAAATCGCACGTGACGAGTTGGCCCGGGAGCCAAAACAGAAAAAAAGTGTATTAAACAGTACCATTACAAATCCCCAAAATCTTAATTTGTAGAACATCTACATCGCAAAAATTGATTCGCGAGACAATTTCGCTGGCTAGCGGTTTTAAAATTTTCCGAAGAAAATCCTTGGAAAATCCACAATTTTAAATCATGTAGCACCATCTGGAATTTACTTTAAATTACTTAAACAAAAAAAATCCCGACGGAAACTAATCGCCTTACATTTTGGGCGAATACAGTCGTTACAGATTAGTCTAAAGTTCGTATTTTGACGTTGTGTGATTTTGCCGCTTATTTGACCATTTTTGTAATTATTTTGGATCGTCTGGCAACTTGATAATTTCATAGATTTTCATCTACAATATGAGGTAATGTTGTCGCCATACAATTTAGCTGGCTAAAAACAGTCCGTTTTAGTCCGAAATATCGATTCTTTTGTCTTTTGTATAATATGTCACTTACCACTTAAAAAATCGAACAGCTCTGGAGTCATTTGTAGCCACCCAAAATGTTTGGCGTCTATTTATCGTAGTTTTTTTTCGTTTAAGTAATTTAAACCAAATGCCAGATGGTGCAAGATGATTTAAAATTGTTCCAAACCATTTTTTTTGGAAGATTTTGTAACCACTAGCCAGCGAGTTTGTCTGGCGAATCAATTTTTCCGATGTACATGTTCTACAAATTAAGATTTTGGGGATTTGTAATGGTTCTGTTTAATACAGTTTTTTTCTATTACTGCCTCCAGGACTAATACGGTGATTCTGAACAAAAATGTTATAGTCCAGTCAAATTATCCCAAAAGAACGGCTTACCTTATAAAAGGTCCAGTAGTTTTTTTTAATCTTGTATACAGGGTGTCCCGAAATTAAGCGGCCAAACTTTAGGAGGCGATTCTACAACTAATTTTAAGAAAAAAACTTCGTATAAACATGTGTCCGATTTCGCTTCCTAAGGGAGCTACAGCCCTTTAACTATTGTGACTAAAACTAGGTTTTTTGTCATTTTTTTGAAAACGGTTGGTAATAAAGATTTGAAATTTGGTGTGAAGACTAATACGTTTAAGATATAATTTCTTATTTTTTTTAAGATTTTTTTAAAGGTCTGAAATTTTTTGAAATTTTTTGAAAATGACAAAAAACCTAGTTTTAGTCACAATATTTAAAGAGCTGCAGCTCTCTTAGGAATCGAAATCGGACACATGTTTATGGGAAGTTTTTTTCTTAAAATTAGTTGTAGAATCGCCTCCTAAAGTTTGGCCGCCTAATTTCGGGACACCCTGTATACAGGGTGTTTATAAATACGTGTCCACAAATTATAGGACGCATTCTTGGTAAAATTTTAAAGTTAAAATCCTAATACACAAATGTTGCATTTATCGCCGTTTGTCTGCAAGAGGTCTTCAAAGTTGCAAATATCTACTATTAAAATTCCCTTATAATTTAAAGATAATTACATCAAATGCATGCTTTATGCCTTCAAGAATTAAATGACAATGTTTTATTACTAATTTATTTTAGATAAATTAAACATGGCAACAGTGTTAAAAATTAAAAAAAAATGATTAAAAACGTTAGTGTCAATATTAATTTAAATAGTTTTTTGTGTTTTCGATATTTATTAAAATGGATTACTCTTTCAATGAATACGCTGACATGTATCTTATTTATGGTCGCTGTGAAGGAAATGCTCAATTTTCAAAAGAGGAGTACCGAGTACCAAATAACTTATCCCAATCGGCGACATCCCTGCGATAAGACGTTTCAGAGGCTTAACCATCGGATTCGAGAAACGGGCCAGGTTGTTCCCCAACACCAGAATGGTGGAAGGCCGAGACATCGACGCACTGTACAATTAGAAAAAAATATTTTGGAGGCTGTTAATGAGGATCCTAATCGAAGTACTCGGGAAATTTCTTGAGAACTTAACATTCGTAGCCATACAACTGTTCAACAAGTTCTTACAGAAAATAATTTATATCCTTACCATTATACAAAGGTACAACGTACAACCCCTATATGAAGGAGATAAAGCAAAAAGACTAACATTTTGCCACCAAATTCACCGTCGTATACGAAACGTCATTAACTTTTTACAACGAATTTTGTGGAGTGACTAATGTACATTCACAAGGGATGGTGTTTTTGACAGTCACAATTTGCACACTAGGGCTGAAGAAAATCCAAAGTTAAGTCGTGAATTTGGACACCAGCGGAGGTTTTCCATTAACGTATGGCTGGGTATTGTTAATAACTCTGTTGTTGGACCAGTATTTCTTCCAAATAGATTAAATGCGGAAGCATATTTGGATGTTTTGTAAATAGTTTTTGATAACTTAGATTTTCTAACTAGAAGAAATATTATTTTTATGCATGACGGAGCCCCAGCTCACAATTCACAATGCGCAAGTGGTAATAAGGTGGTTAAATACCAATTTGGGTAATAACTGGATTGGGAGGAATGGTCCGATTCCATGGCCTCCGAGATCGCCTGATTTTAACCCACTAGATTTTTTTGTTTGGGGTTATTTAAAGGAAATTGTGTATGCCTCACCTCCACAAAATAACCAAGAACTTAGGGAAAGAATAGAAACTGTTGCCCTTTCAATAACTCCGGAACAATTGGAAAAAGTATTAAATTGTTTACCAACTCGCTTGCAGCATTGTTTAGATGCCGACGGTGGACAATTTGAACATTTTTGTTAAATTTTCATTTTCGCCAGTTTTTAAGGTATTCTGCTAAACTTAAACTTAAAAGAATTATTTTTATACTTGTATTTATTAAATAAATTTGATTTATTCTATCATTATTATTGGTAAGAATTCCAAGAATTTAAAAAATCTCGTTTTCGCTGTTGATATGTTTTTTTTTATTGGCTCATATAAAATGAAGTAAATATAGTCTTCTTATTATTTTACAATGTTGCAATTTATAAATTTCTTTTAAACAGCTCCTGAAGATTTTTGGAGCCCAATACAATATTTTTATATTAAGATTTTAATTTAGAAATTTTACCAAGAATACGTCCTATAATTTGTGGACACGTATTTATAAATACCCTGTATAGGTAGGAAGTGTTCTAGAAAAAAAATGTAAACTCTGAAACCCTCGGCACAACTTTTGGCAGCCCGAAAATCGCCTCAGTGAGCTTCATTTCTTGCCGTCAACATTTATCCCATTAGTTTTTTTTAAGTTTTCGATACTTGCGAAGAAAAATACGACCGTTCTAAAATTACAACACTCCCATTTATAAAGAAGCCACCTTCTCAGGCCGAAACAATACATCACTTTTAATGGCTTCAAAGAAATGCACTGTACTTGGCCAAAATACGTGTATCGACACCTTCAATCAGCTCCTATATTTTAAAGCAAGAGACATTGTTGCAGGCAGCCACCTTGAACTGAAGAATGTGATAGTGAGGCATATGGTGTTGCATCTAGCCATGTCCTTCATGAGAGCCATAGGAACCATCATGGCAGGCTCAGGTTTAAAGCAATGGTTATCCACGATCTATGCTGAAAGTAGTGTAGATAAAATTTTGGCCGGGCGCGCCTACTCACGTGTAGTTAGAGATCATTTGTTGATGCGTTCAGTATTCAGTGTTGGCTTCTTTGATGTGAGAGAGAATTGAAACAACAGATGAAGATCGTGCTGCAGTGTTACGTGTTACAGGTTGCCCAAAACTTCGATATACCTGGAATAGTGCAGGCATGTCAGAACAACACCTTCCTGAAAGCTACGAGGGAGGAATTTCGCCAAGTTTTATGCTAATTTGAACCTACAGCAAAATTTTGGACAGTTGGGAAAAGTTGGGAAAGATAAATATTGACGGCAAACGGCAAGAAATGAAGCTCACTAAGGATAGCTTGGTCGGAAACAGGCGAATTTAAGATTTTCAACCATTTTCGAAAAAATGGTCCATCTCTGAGAGGCTGTAGCGCGCTCCCTATTGGTCGTAGAAAAAAACTTTTAATACAAAAGATCTAGGAAATTTAATGCTCTACATGTTTTTTTTTTAAAGGTTTTGCACTAAAACCACTCGTTTTGGAGATATTTAGAAAAAACTGAAAATAGTACAAACAAAAAACGCGGTTTTCGGGCTGCCAAAAGTTATGCCGAAGGTTTCGGAGTTTACATTTTTTTTTCTCGAACATTTCCTATCTATGTATACAAGATAAAAAAATAAAAAATACTACTGGACCTTTTGTAATGTAAAATTCTAATTTGACTGGACTACGTAACAGCGCTGTTAAATTTGACAGTCGCCCCGATGTCAAAAAACGCTATTCCTAAACTTTACTGTAACTTAAGGTAACATTTTTTGTTCAGAATTACCCCATAAGTGCTGCGTCATTAGCTTTAAAGACTAATTACGTAAAGAATATCAGCTGAATACGCCACTGGCATTAATTATCAGTGATTGGCTGATAACTTTTGGATATTCTATCCCTTCTTATGATCTCTGCCGAAAAAATTATCGTGCCTAGAAAGACGCTCTTAAGTATTTAGACACATGGTATATTTAATATCGTTCTAATGAAATGAATAAAGATAAGAAGTAGAAACATGTTATCGAAAATCAATTGCATAATTTATATTACTATTATTATTATTGATAATATTGTTTTAAATCAATGTGGTATGTAGTTTCAATCAAATTGTGTAAAATAAAAACTGATTGAATTGATAAAATAGTTACTTATGAGAAAACATGGATGTTTGAGATCATAGATAAACCTCATAAAAAGAATTCGCATTCAAAAATGATTAAATGGTGACATTTACATCTTTATTATGTTAATGTATTAGCGGATAAGATAATTAAAAGATAATATTCTTATTTCCATGGCCTTAATTTTTACGCAATTGAAGTATAATTTTATGAGATTTGCAGTTAGTCATTAGTTTATGATTTCTTAGCAGTTTTATTTAATAGACTTTATTTTTGAAAAGCATCACGTTTCAGTGGTTCTACCTAAATTCTGATAAATTTGCTTAAACAAAAATATTTGTGCGTTTACCGTATACAAAGCATGTTTTTACTGAATTACTGAACAGTACAACAGCTGTTATTTAAATGTCGAGGGGAGAATACCTGTTTAGCATTTACCATTGATATTAACACGGTATCCCGTTTCTGGCAGAGTAAGCAAAGTTGCAGTTGCATTTTGCACATATTGAACGATCTGGAACGATTAAAAATTCGGGCCGTGCTCTGCTATTCGCAATTAACACTAGTCCAATAAAGTTTCACTTTGACTTTGGATGTATTTTGTTTTATTAGTGCACCAATCAACAATATGTGGCCACTGCACGCAACAGAATCCATGGTTAGGATTTCCAACAGGTCAGTGACTTTTTTAATTCATGCATTCATTAATAACTTACGTCTTTTAAAAGACAAGTTTGTGCGTACTTTGACTGAAAGTGTCATTATAGAATGTTAAATTTATTTTTAGAAATTTTTGCGTATTATGATCATTTGGTTGCCTATGATCACCTATGATATTACCAATAAAATGAACAAATTCAATTATGAATTTATGAGGTAATTAAAAAGGTTTTGCAGTTTTTGTTTTAAGGAATGCAAATTCTAAATATTTGCGATAACTTACATCATACTTGTAAGTAATCGCAAATATTGATTTTTCTATACAAACACGATTCTTAAAATTTTAAATGCCATTATATAAAGAGAAAGTTGGGAAGTGCAACTGGTATAATTATTTAAAGATTTTTTCTTAAAATAATCTGATTTAAAAAATCTGTGATAATAATAAATTGGAAACATATTTCATCCAACTTATTTTAGTTTTCTTTACTATTCACTACCTATTTATAATGTATCAGATATATCTACTAATTTATTGTTGACATAAAATGTGTTTAGGTTGACACTTTTGAAGTGAACAATTAGCTTCTTTGCTATCTGAAAATAAATAGATGCGTATGACCATGTAATTCAGTATACAGTGAGATTACACTTGACCTATTTAAATAAATTAAAGAGCTTTAGACACCATGCAAAACTCATCTTGGCGTAATGCTATTGGCCTTTAACAACTGATAACATTCAAATCTTGTCTACATAATATAAAATATAAGTAATATAAGTACCTACTGTATTTAAATTTAAATAAATACAGTAGTGGAAAAAAGTAGAGGAACTTTTAATTTTACTTTAATATTCAAAAATAAACTATTTTAGAAAATGTTTAAATTGGTCAAGATAAAGTATTCTAAAAAACATTTATCAGTTATACTAAAGCTATTTGGCACATTATTTGAAATTCGCACTTTTGATGACGTCAGGAAGGAAAAAGTAGATTTTTTGAGATTTTTTCTGGATCGCTAGGTATAAATTTGACTAATATACAGGGTGTTGAAAAGAAAGTTTATTTTTTCGATTTTTTGAAAACGCGACGGGTGATTTTCGAATTTCTTTTTCCATTCGGTTCTACACGAAAGTGGGCAACTTTTTTGATTCCTTACCTTTTTCGCTCCGGGGCGCCGTTTTCTTACAGGACCGGATTCGAGATTTTTTCAAAATGGCATTTTTTCATCTGGGGAAATTCTTAAAAATCAGGAGATTTTTTTAAAAATTTGCCGAACCGCAGGTCGTATTCGCAATTGAACAAAGGGTGGCGTGACGTCGAGTTTTTTTTTCAAATTTCCCCCTTGAGCCGGGATATCGACCTCTTTTTCGACTTTTCTCGAGAACGGGTCGACGGCTATTTACGGAATTTCGTACGGTAATGTTTCTTTAGGCCGCCTTTTTGATTTTTAGAAAAATTTTGAAAAAAAATTTTTTTCGCCCCCGACCGGAATTTTCAAGTTTTTAAAATGACCAAAATTCAAGTTTCGACTTTGAGCCAAAATTAAAAATATGTGCCCTCGGATATCGACATTTCGGCTTATACCGGCGTCTTCGGCGGAAAAAGCACTTTAAAACGTATACTGCGGATATTGCGAACCCCTATTACGAAGGGGTCAAATATGGCCCGGACTCCGACCCTGCAACATTTTTTTTGCCTTTTTTGTCAATAAAAAAAAAGTTTTCAAAAATTTTTCAATTTTCTCTTCGAATTATTAAAGAGGACGTGAAGCCACACCGAATAGAAGCTTTTTTTGCTCAAAAATTCTATATGGAACGGATTCAGGGTCAAAACAATTTTTTTTTTTAGTTTTTGGGGTGTAAAAATATTTTTTTTGGGTGTAGGGAGCAACCGATCCCTCAAACAACATCCATTTTTTATTATCTTTCATTTGCGGGGTCGATCTTGATAATATTCGAAAAAAAAATTTCAGATATTTTTACGGCTTGAAATTTTCCATGCGAACCGGTTTTTATTTTTTTACTCCAAAACTATGATTGTTAGCGATTTGAAATTTTTAGAGAAGGTGAGCATAGTGCATGGTCTCATTTTAAAAAATATTCGGTTAAAATCGGCTTATTAGTTTTTTTGTAAAAACATAGCAAAGTTTTTGTAAAATTTTGGTACAAATACTGCCCTGGGCGACACAATTTTCAACAGACAATAATAATTTTAACGGAATTTCGTAGAAGAGGTAACGGGATGAATTTTAAGCTATTAAAAATCCTGCTGGGTTGAATTGTTTTAAAGATATTAATTATTTTGTAAATGTAAAAAATTTCAGAGCAAAATTTTTTAAAATTTTTCATAAATTTTATAATTTTAATAAAATTCTTAAAATTAATAATTTTCATTGTTTTAATAATTTTTATAAAATTCATTATTATTGTTGATTATTCGTGTCCGTTAATTATTAAATTACAGAAATTAAAATAACTGTAAAGATTGCAAAGGTGTTTACATAGGACAATCAAAACAATATTTAAAAAAAAGAATTTATAATCATGAAAATGATTGTAAAGATAAAAATATTGATAAAACAGAAAAAACCGCCCTAAGTAATCACCATTTTACACACAATCATGTTTTTGATTTCGAAAATACTAAAATTTTAGATGAAGAAGTTTGTTTAAATAAAAGATTAACAAAAAAATGAAAATACAATTAACAACAAAATTGATATATCTGGATTGGGCAAAATTTACTATCATCTTTTAAATTTAATATAAGTTTTTATTACAAATAATTAAAATTTAAATAATCAACCCTTCGTACAAACAAATGATTAGGCAACCAACTTGTCAAAAACATCAAAAATATTTTTATAAACACAATTTTAAGCAGATAATTAGAAGACATTAAATCAATTATATTAATATACAATATTATTTTTTAAAATTATAAAGACATCGAATTATGTATATTATTTTGATGTATAAAATAAACTCAAGATTTTTTAAAAATTGAAAACAACTTTAAATAGGTAATTTCTCTTAAAATTTTAATAATATATGTTTCTAGATAAATGATATTTATATTTTAGCCTTAAAAAAGAAGCTAACCAGCTTCGAAACGTTGGCGTTTTAAGAATTGTTTTTTAATAAAGTTTGTCCGAAAACGCTACAAATTTTTCTTTAATTTAAAATTCATTATTTTCATAATTTTAAGAAAATATCTAAAAAAAAATCTTAATTAACTAACATAACCTAATCTATTTAATCTAACCTATCTAACCTAACCTGATTTTCATAATTTTTATAATTTTCAGCATTTTTACAGTTTTCAAAATATCCACAATGTTTAACATTTTTACAATTTTCAACACTTTCACGATTTTCAACTTTTTCACAATAATCACAATTTTCACAATACTGAAAATAAAAGTAACCTAGTTGTGCCACGGCGCCTATTTCAATTCGAGCCACGATTTTAAAACCACTCTCAAATGAAAATCAAAATAACACGATCATAATTTCTCAGAGAATCAAACTACAACCGGCCATACCTTACCAAAAATTAAAACCATCCTATCCTAAGTCTGTTTATAAAAAGGGTTTTGTGCGCATAGATGGTTCTGCTTACATAGAGGGTTCCTGGGAGATACTATTCCACTTACAAAGAGGCTTCCTGGGCCATAGAGGATTTCTGGGAAATACTATTCCTGGGACATATTATTCCCGGGACATACTATTCCTGTGACATACTATTCCTGGGACATACTATTCCACATATGGTCAGTTTCTAGTTACCATAATTTGTTTACATATTGCTCCATATCTAAGCAATTTTCTATAAAAATAGAGGATGTGTTGGAAAAAATAGATTAACTTTATTTAAAAATATGTATAATTAAACTTAATTTTTTCTGAATATTGTAACGTAGGTGGTTTCACAATATGTAACGTTGGTGGTTCTTTAAGTTAACTTTACTCTAGATCATTTTCTAATGTTTTTATTCAACAATATTTCTATAAACTAAATAACAATTTAATAAATAATTTTACTAATTAAACTACAACACTTTAACGCACTATTTTTGTTGGCGCGTATATTATTTTTAATGAATGATTTACTATAAAACAATGTAAGTTTATAAAATAAACACTAACAAATAGCAAATACACTTCAATTGATTTAATTTGGAAAATGCCACTACATAATTTTTGGACAAAATAATGTATCGTGACATGACTCTCCCGCCTTTGTTTGCTCGACCCAGAGCAAAGTTTGTTTGTGTATAATTTCCAGAGGTTGACAATAATATTTCGGTGTTTTCTTCTATGGGTTTCTCAATATTCATCTTTTTCTTTTCTCATCGTAATGTCTTTCTTTCGGATCTGCTTCAAAAAAATAATCCAGTTTTATTTCTTCTTATTCTTTCTTAAATGGCGATTTATTCGTTTCTTCTCGTACTGTAGGATGCTTGTGTATAGGCCTTTCTTCTTTTCTTCTCCAACTGTTTTTAATCTGGTTTTGTAGATCGTCTCAAAAGGTTGTAGTGGAGTTGACTTCGTTTCGGCCCCAGCTAACGTTCTTGATTTTCGATTTCTACACAAACCCAATACCATAATATACAAAAGATTTCGCTTGTCTTTTACACTTTATTCACGACTAACACATCTTCATTAATGTGTTCATTTCTTCTTCATCAGTTTCCTCTTCATGCACGTCAGGATACCTGTTTCCTGATCAACGTCTTCATTTGGCAATCTCTCTATAGCTACGAGTTTGGCTAGGACTCGCACCTCTGTATCTTCCCGTTCCGTTCTTCAGTCCTAAGGTTGGCTGGGTCTTGGACATTCTTCTTCCTCATCTTCTCCGCCGACTCCAACGCAAATATAACGAGATTGGCTAGTTCTTGTCGTAATGCACCATTCCCATACCAACTTTTTTTATAACTAGGCCCAAGGTTAGCAATGTTTTGGTTCCCGGTTTCTATTCCCTTATAAAACTCGATGCTTCGTACTGCATGATCCATAAACATCTTGAAACCTCGTAAACATCAACTCATATAAGGTTCCTCTCTTCGGCTTTAACTCTATTTATTCTATAAAGTTCTCCATATTTCTTCTTGAGTAGATCTCTTACAAGTGGTTTCGCCCCGGACTCGAACTTAATGGCATCCTCAACTAGCAGTATTTGCGATCCTCAACCAGATGTTCCTCTAATTCGACCCATTACACATCATCCTTCATGGCATATTAATACCACAGGCAACCATCTTCTTGGGAATATTTGTTCGTCTTCTCCTCTGTGCTTATGCTTTTCACAAAATAAACTTCAATTCTAACTCTAATTTCAATCCTAAATATCAATTTACACTATTTTTATATTAATAATCCTAACTCACTACATCACAGTAATTTTGTTTTTGTTTTTTTTTTCATTTACATTAATTCAATTTAACTAAAACTGACGTATCTCTAAACACTTTGTATTTACTTGATAACAAAAAATAAAAACATTAGGAATATTAAATTACCTCGTAACACAATGACCTAGAGCACGTCGAACTTGAAGTAAAATGCAATTTTGCAAAATTAACAAATTATGTTACCTTACACTTGATTCAACTCACTTGGCTTTGCAAATCAGTTGATGAAAAATTATGAAGAATTTTTCGCGGAATTTTTGGCGTCTCCATCATATGTAACGTAGGTGGTCTTTGTTTTTTTTATTTATTATTACTTTACATACGAATATTTTGTAAAAATACCATTGTTTCCCATAGGAAAAAGGCGTGGTCAAGCAAAATACTCGTTACTTAGTGGTTGAAAATTTCCATAGAAAAGTACTGTTTTTTCTGTAGGATATTTTATCCTCGAAAATGAGGATAGGGGTCCTGAACAGATCTGCTAAGTTTTTATACGTTATATGGCCTATAGAACGGTCTAGTTTCTAGTTGATCTCAAAGTTTTTCTGTCAGGTTTAGGACCGAAGATTGTGAAGGCCATTGTAATAACCGGATCTTTTGATATTTACATACGAGTTTTGACTTGCCTTTCAGGTCATAATTTTGTTGGAAAAAATGTTGCAAGGGCATATTATCGTCTACATATGGTACCATTATATTTGCCATAATATCCTTGTACAAAAATCTGTACATTTTCCCCTGAATACAATGTACAATGAACTGGACCTATCCCATATCCTGAAAAGCAGCCCCACTTCATAACAGAACCTCCATCATGATTGACAGTCGGTTTGGAGCGTTTTGGGTTTAGTCTATTACCCTTTGGACGACGCACATACTTCATTTCATCGTAATAATAAATTAATTAAATTTGGATTCGTCACTCCGAATAACATTTTCCAGTCATTCACTGTCATTTTCAAATTGCCGTAATTCCAAAACTATCAACCTTCTACCCTTACTATGGTAGGTTTTTTGAATCGGCTTTTCACGGACATTTAAAAGATCCAAAAATATACACGGTGTTCCATTTAAAATAAGAAAGCTATTGTAAACTTCCGGTATAACCTTACTTTTGGGGCGCGCTGTATTTATATAATATTCACTCACTGATCTATCAACGCAGAGGCTAACCACAGCAGATAGGAACTTGAAATTTTTTAGGGATATACCTTAGATACCACAATTTCCCACTAAGAAAGGGGATTTTCGAAAAAATCCTTTCTTAGTGGAAAGTTGTGGTATATCCCTACAAAATTTCAAGTTCCTATCTGCTGTGGTTTAGGCTCTGCGTTGATAGATTAGTGAGTGAGGACAATTAGCTTTATTATATAGGTATACAGGGTGTCCCACTTTTTTTCCAGCAAAATTTTTTGTTAGATGCCAAATATCATTCTGAACAAAAAAATTCCTATGAACTAAATATTTTTTTTGACTCCTTAAGAAGTTACAGCTTACAGCAAATTTAAAATTTCAAAATACTAATGATTTTTTGGGACACCCTGTATAAATTTTATTTTATTTCAATTTTTAAAATTTAAATCAAGTATGCTTTGGGTTTTGACATTTTCTGTAAGCCAATCAGACCGTTTAATTTTCTTGTCAGAACTTTTAAATGAGCCCACTTATTTTAAAAACAGCCAATAATGTTCAAAAAGGCAAGTTGGGAAAGACAAAATCCAAACCATAAATCTTTCAAATAAAAATATGATGTTAAGAAAAAAAAATTATACAGGGTTTCACAAAAAATCGTTAAAATGTTGAAATTTTTAAATTGCTGTAACTTCTTAAGGAGTCAAAAAAAATATTAGTTTATAGGAAATTTTTTGTTCACAATGACAATGTAGATAGAAGATAGATAGATAAACAATAATTTGCTTTATAAAAAAAGTTTCTCTATTTTTTTCCGCTACTGTACATAAACCAAGAACAACATCTATTTGCTGCTTGAATTAAAGTACATTAAAAACTATTTACTATTACCAATTTAGGCATTGTACATTATACCATACAATCAACCTTTTATGAGAAAGTGAGTTATGTTTTAGAAAAAAAATACAGCAAGTTTGATACACTAAAACGTAAAATGCCTTCTTACTATAGTTTTTAAGTTAGATATTTCTAATATTTTGTAAAGTATCCATAATTTTGATCACACACATATACACGAGCAAACGGTCAATTGTGAGTTGGTTATCTCCACCCAACTATTTTCTAAAGCAGTAACAGATCCCGTTTTATACAATTTATGACGTATAGAGCGGTCAATCCCATAAAATTGAAATCGAAAACGAAAATTTCTTTTAGGGTTTTGGGCAGGAGATTGAGATTTTTCATCTGCATAGGGCACCACAATATATGACATAATGTCCCTTTACATAAAACTATCCAGAGAAGCAGCCAAATACCATCACAGAACTTCACCATATTTCATAGTAGGTTTTGTGTACTTTAGGTTTAGGGCCGTTAGCACCTTTGTTCCTTAAATTTTAAGTGACACTTAAAAGTCCTAAGTGAGGGTTTGTTCTTTGCACCATTTTTAAGTCTTCAAATTTAAAAATTGTGGTATGTATTAAATAAAAAGAATATTAAGTATTGATAGAAATGCAATCGAGGAAGCACACCGTTATTTACAATAAATAACCGAATAAGGAGAGAAGATTCCTTAGGTGCACCAAGCAACAATTCCAAGCACTATTGGTTAAAAAGCCAGAGCTTGAGGGTGTAGCAATAAACAATTCGTCCGATCCTTTTGGAAAGAACACAAGCATGCGGTTTGTGATGCTGATGAGTGCTAATAATTATTGCTTATTCCGAATATAATGTTTGAGCTCATCAACATTGTTTTTGAACATAACATGGATGTCCTAAAATCATTGGAAAAATTAAATTCTTCAATTGTTGTCAAAAATAATGTAATCCATGACCTTTAAAGGTTGCCACCAACAAGAATGAGTACCTTACTCTTTTCACAGATTGCGTGTACTTTAGTTAGGTTTGGAATATCAATATACAGGGGTATTTGGTAGTTTGATGCGTTATTTTATGGTGATGATTGAGAATCTTAATGGCAACATAAATAAATAAATAAATAAATAAATAAATAAATAAATAAATAAATAAATAAATAAATAAATAAATAAATAAATAAATAAATAAATAAATAAATAAATAAATAAATAAATAAATAAATAAATAAATAAATAAATAAATAAATAAATAAATA
Organism: Stenus bimaculatus; assembly: GCA_963971135.1. Classification (NCBI taxonomy): domain Eukaryota; kingdom Metazoa; phylum Arthropoda; class Insecta; order Coleoptera; family Staphylinidae; genus Stenus; species Stenus bimaculatus. The sequence continues at coordinate 46,832,266 of OZ020180.1, forward strand.
AATAAATAAATAAATAAATAAATAAATAAATAAATAAATAAATAAATAAATAAATAAATAAATAAATAAATAAATAAATAAATAAATAAATAAATAAATAAATAAATAAATAAATAAATAAATAAATAAATAAATAAATAAATAAATAAATAAATAAATAAATAAATAAATAAATAAATAAATAAATAAATAAATAAATAAATAAATAAATAAATAAATAAATAAATAAATAAATAAATAAATAAATAAATAAATAAATAAATAAATAAATAAATAAATAAATAAATAAATAAATAAATAAATAAATAAATAAATAAATAAATAAATAAATAAATAAATAAATAAATAAATAAATAAATAAATAAATAAATAAATAAATAAATAAATAAATAAATAAATAAATAAATAAATAAATAAATAAATAAATAAATAAATAAATAAATAAATAAATAAATAAATAAATAAATAAATAAATAAATAAATAAATAAATAAATAAATAAATAAATAAATAAATAAATAAATAAATAAATAAATAAATAAATAAATAAATAAATAAATAAATAAATAAATAAATAAATAAATAAATAAATAAATAAATAAATAAATAAATAAATAAATAAATAAATAAATAAATAAATAAATAAATAAATAAATAAATAAATAAATAAATAAATAAATAAATAAATAAATAAATAAATAAATAAATAAATAAATAAATAAATAAATAAATAAATAAATAAATAAATAAATAAATAAATAAATAAATAAATAAATAAATAAATAAATAAATAAATAAATAAATAAATAAATAAATAAATAAATAAATAAATAAATAAATAAATAAATAAATAAATAAATAAATAAATAAATAAATAAATAAATAAATAAATAAATAAATAAATAAATAAATAAATAAATAAATAAATAAATAAATAAATAAATAAATAAATAAATAAATAAATAAATAAATAAATAAATAAATAAATAAATAAATAAATAAATAAATAAATAAATAAATAAATAAATAAATAAATAAATAAATAAATAAATAAATAAATAAATAAATAAATAAATAAATAAATAAATAAATAAATAAATAACTAACTTTATTGCCCAACAGACTTTCGTCCAATAATAGGGTAATAATAATTTTTAACTAATTTTATTGTTATACAATGTGACACGCTTTTCGAGATAATTGTTGTTGTGATTTTTTGATAACTAGGTTTTGATTTTGAAATTTGCTTGTTATTTGCGGTTTTGGTCATATTTTGTTTACTGGAGCTTGTGTGTGTGAAGAAAAGATATCGTTGCTGTGAAAATGTTAATTATAATTTTGGGTTTCAACTTTGATATTAAATAATAAATTTTTAGTAGAAATGTTCAAATAATCTTAAAAACTCTTTCTTATTAAAGTAAATATAACAAACGTCTTGAAACGAATGTTGTTATCAAGTCGGTTTGTTTTATTCACCCAGTTATGAAATTAAAGAAGTACGTGTGTAAGTTACAGAAAATATTTTTTTCATTAAGATATCAACTATGTACTAATTAGGCATTAGTTTAATGTAATTGGGATAGTTACAAAAAAATTACAAAAACAATTATACACGGTGAGCTAAAATGATTGTGGTCAATTCAAATTTTCCACCTAAAAATCTTTGGAATTTGTTCGCTTCAAGTTCATAGTAACACAAAATCATGTCAAAATTATAACAAAGTAACTAGACTACACAAAAGCAGAGGCGTAGGTTGAATTTTTACCATTGTGTCAATACTTCAGGTTATTGTAATTAGCTATTCTGCCTTCTGTTGCATAAATATCACTTTTTATAAAGACTATTTTGCATAAATCTTTATTTTGTGTTAGCATATGCCCGGAAAATTAAGGTCATTTTCAACATTTGACATTGGTTGTAAAATTAGAGAGGTAATTCTACGTTTTTTATTTTCAGACTTACAAAACCTTAATAAATAACTTAAATTTGTATATTTGTTCAGAATTCTAGAGTTGTATAAATATGATTATTATATTTATTTTGAAAATATATTTCCTACGCCATTGGATTACTAGGGGTTTTCTTTTTAAGTTTTTAGTTGTACCAACCTGCGCATTTGGTTGCCTACTATCAAACCACAATCATTTTAACTCTCCCTGTATTTGGAAAACTGGCACATTGTATAACTATAGTTTATAGTAAAACTTCAAAGTCGGACTTTGCAATTTTTCTTTAAAATAAGTAGCCTTTTGGCAGTTTTTTTGTCCAAACAATTCAACTTCAATCATATGTTTATGGTACCAGGGAAGTTACAAAGTTTCCCATGTTTTAAATTTAATATTACGCAATCCAAACGTGGAATAGTTTTTCTGACAGTCCATGCACTTCTTAATCATCGGAAGATGCCCTCTTCCCATAAATCTTATAATTACTCGCGAAAAAATAAGCATTTGCTATTGCATGCTATTACTTAAAAATTATTATTACATGTAAGGATTTAGATGAATAATAAGTTAAAAATGTAAATTTTAGAAAATGTTTTACTTTTAAAAATTACATGCTTTACATATTTACAGTTTTAATTATTAAATGTTAAAAAAAAAAAATTTTATTATTAAATTTTATGCAAAAGAAATTGCTTATTTTTTTATTCACCTGAGCCAATACGCTATCGACTATCAAGTTAAATTAAATAAATTGAAATTTATTGACAGCTTAGTGTCATCTATTTAGAACTCATATAGTACGAATTATGGACGTTTTTTTATGATTTTGCGCCTATAATGAAATCGTTACCATAGTGATTTACTTTATGGGCCTCAATCCGACAAAATACGTCATTGTGTCAATCACATTGACACACGTAAAGGTGACATTATGGTATGCAAGCAGATAAAGGTAAATAATGCACCTAAAATTTCCTAAATGGGTAAAAGAACAGTACGATTCCTGCCTGAACTTATACTGTTATTTTTTAATTAAAATCAGACAATTGACATAAAAAAGTATGCAATATATTACAGTCGAGGTTTCCGAGTTTTATTATCTCATAACTTACTTAGTGCTAGTACTAACCTTGACGAAGCCTAAAAAACTGAAAAAGTAACATAATGTTTAAGTTGTACAACATTGTATTTTGTGGAACGCCCTGTATAAATTTAAACTTGTCGTTCACTTATTTTAAATACAGCCAATAATGTTAAAAACACCAATTTGGCAAAGAAAAAATCCAAATAATACTTGATTTAAATAAAAAAATATAATAAGAAAGAATATTATACAGGATGTTCCACAAAAATCATGAAGATTTATCAATTTTACAATTGCTGTAACTTTTTAGGGAGTCGAAAGAACATAATAGTTCAAAAAAGTGGGACACATAAATCAGCATTTCGTTCAATGACATTTCGTTGTACGAAAACAATCGTATAGCTTACAGACTTCCACATCTGGTTGCTCCCGTAAACCATTCAGGAAATCACTCTTAACACTATTTATACTAACCTAACCTAACCTGAAAATATATTGAGTTCAATAACAGTACAAGTCCATAATCTTTTTTTGCAAATTAGTCGATGCAGTTTGTTTTTTGGTACGCTGGAAAAATGGTTTATCCCGAATGTTCCCGAATTTAAATATAAAATACGTTTTAAAAATTAATTTCATAAAATACTCCTATATGTTTATTTTATGTATCTGTATTATTTAAAAATAATTTGAGTAGGCTTTATTAATTTTTTTTTTACAAAAAAATCCATGTTTTAAGTTATTTTAAAATAATTCTTTTGCCACAAACATACTTTAAACTTACCAATGTTTAATAATATAATAATGGCTTATTAGCATATTTCTTAAACGTGGATTTAATTAATAAAATTAATACATTTTTTTTTTCAAAATTATCAGTTTATGTAGAAACTGTAGCTTGTTGTCATGGAAACGACTAAATTCTTACCGTTTTACAAATTACTTTTTAAATTTATTCAAAAACGGCACAATCTACGCAAAATTCATAAGGGTCAGAAAATCTTACACTTGAATTTCTCCACAAAAGCGAATAAGTTTTAAATTAAATTTCTCCAGTTAATCGTTGTCGATAGAATTTTGGGACACCCTGTATATGCCTTCCGTTTCTTTCAAACTACAGCCATATTTTATAAATAACATTCTGCTTTATAATTGCATGATTTAAATAACATTCAAGACTAGAGGCTAGTCTTCTTAGGGACGATTTTTTCCAAAAATTAAATTATTAAAGTTGCACGAAAAAGTTTTAGTTAATAGTATATTGTTTTATTATGAGCAAAAGTTACTCTTTTTTTGGCTATGTTTGCAGGACGAGTCAGCGAAGCGACGAGTCCTGCAAATGCGTACGAGCAACAAAAAGACACTTTAGCTCTGAATAAAACATGCTATTTTTTCTTCAAAGGTCGATTACTGAAAGTAAACTTATTAAATATTTTTTATTTTGCACACGATCACGGCACACTATATTCTGTATTAAATGTCTATGTTCTATGGATTTGACAAATAATAAAGGCTATAATATGACATTTTACTGACGTTTGAAGAAAAAGTCTGTTTTAAACTGACAAGTATGGCAAAAAATACATGAAAAAAATGTCATACTTGTCAGTTTGAGCTGGGTTTTAGTTGTTTTAATTAAAACCGAGCTTAAACAATTTCCTGCAACCCACCATAAGTCCAAAAATAGGTATAAAATAAGCCATATTTATATATTTTTAAGATTTTTTTGCTGTTTTGGATATAAAATATTAAAAAACTCTCCCATACAAGTCTTAAGCAGAGTTTCTACTTTCATATTATCTTCTTATTTTCTATTGTATAGCTCAATACATATTCCCTTAGTTTGATAAATAAAAACAGGTAATTTTGTAGACTCCATATCGTCTTAAGCTTTTATCTCAAAATTTATTTTTTATTTTGTAAACCAATATTTTGTCTGTACAGGGGGCGAGATATTTTTTTTCTGAAAAAAACGATTTCTTTTGACTAAAACATTTAAAAACTAAATTTTTGTATTGTTCTTATGCAAATTCGTAAAATTCTTACTAATGTTACCTTATTGAGAATTAAAAAATTATCGATTTTTTTTTTCAAAAAAATATGTTTTTCAATAAGAGAACTATCAAACTCAAAAATGTATGATTATGTTTCTTCTTTTTTATTAAAACGTTGTGCATCTTGAAAAAGTACAATTTACAGAACCCGACATTTTTTAATACCACGACAACCACGAAACAAAAAAGGATACATTCGTTTTTTATCATAATATGGTGCAATTTAGAAAATGTTTATCTTTCTTTGTGAAAAGAAATGTTGTAATTATGTATGTTTTCCATTTTTAGAACATCGATTGGTTTTTCTTTCATGTAAAAGTGGAAAGAATTTTTTTTTACAAATTTCAGAGTCCGATAAATATAGCTTTTAGCGATAATTATTTTGTAAGCTCTAACAATAGACTATTCGAAGAAATTCTATTAAAACATAACTTGGTATTCAATAAATTTATACATATTTATTAGAAGACAATAAATGTTAATAGAAGACAATAGTAGTTTAAGGTGATAGAGTCAAAATAATTGCATCTTTAGATGTTTTCAATAACTTTACTATTTGGTTAATAAATAATCGAGCAAAATAAAAAAATTCAATATAAGCGAGTGGGTTTTACATTAGCCATGTATAGAAGTATTTTGTCTTTATTTTGCTCCAAATTATTAAGAAAAATCCCAAAGCATGCAAAAATATGCACCACTTTTTTTGCCCGTTATAACCGTTAATCGTTATAACTGTGAAACGGTATTTACCTGCTATTATTTTAATTCGAAATACACACTTTTTGACTAAATTAAAATAAAAAATCAGAATACATTTATTTCCTACAAAGGTACAAAGTTAAATTTTAGAAATACAGAATGTTAAAGTTTACATTTTTTATAATAATTTGCTAACATTTTGACTATAAATAAATTTTGAGTTTTGGCAGTATTTTCCTCAACGTCATTTTATAAATGGAAAAACTCATTAAAAGAGAATTAACGAAATTCACCGAAAAAATATTTACTCGTTATATCCGTGAACAGACTCGTAATAAAAGTGAATTATAATACTCGTTATATCCGTGCTCGTTATAACCAAGTTCGACTGTATTTAAATATATGGCTACGGGATGGTTACTCTTAAGACGGGTCTTAGTAATTTTTACATTAAAAATGTTTCTCGTCATATCGCTTTAAAAGGGCATAAGATTACGAATTACCTCAAGAGTGATCTTTTATAGAAGATATCAAAGTCATTCTACTAAATTCTGGCAGATGGAAAAAAAATTCACAATGTACGAAAAAAAAAATAGCTAAAAATACTTTAATTTTGGTCCTTTTGTTTATTATTTCTGCATAAATCTGCATAAAGTTGCAAAACATAAAGATCTGCAAAATGATAGCTTAATTAATGTAGCTTATAAATCAGATGAAAAATTGTAAATCTGTCGGAGGAAACTATAGAGATATCCTGGTGTCCGTAATGTTCGATTTCATGATTTATCACGATGTTTTGAATTAATTATCAGTGATTTGCTGATAATAATTTGCAATGAAGCTCCAGAAAAGTGGGATGGATTTCCTCTTCCCTGTCATATTTTCTATAGCGAAAACATACATGAAATTTTAAGAAATGGAATTTTTTTTTCTAATTTTAAAGGTTTTTATCTATTATATTTTTAACAATTTAGACACTTACAGTTATGTAGGTATGTTTCAGAGTGATATGCAAATATTTTTTTACGTAAATTAAAAAAATTTTTTGGTCTGAAAAAAACAACTAATTATGTTTATTGACGTGTATTGCGTCAATTTTAATATTCGGAAAAATTTTTTGAAATGTTAACAAAAAATTTCATAGGGTTCAGGTTTAGTAAACATTTCACTCTGGAATCAATATGAATTTTCGAAAAAATAACAAACATTTTTGCAAGAAACAATTTCAATACTATTTATTTAATTTTAATACCGGGTTGCAACGAAACATGGGTCACCTCTGTAATATCTTTATTTATAAAATTTAAATTCGAAATTTATGTTGTATGGTCCAAGAAAACACATTATATGTCCATTTTTTAGGTATTACCGGAAATAGCATTAAGTTCGTTTTTTTAAATGCATTTTTTTGTTCACACTAAAGCAATCTTAGAAAATAAAGGTGGCGTTCTTTCCGCTAAAACCGGAAGTGATTTAAAAAAAATAGTGAATAAAATGTGGTTTCTTGGAATACAGTAAAATTTCAATTATTTATTTTCACCAATAAAGACAATATAAAGGTGACCCATGTTTCGTTTACACCCGGTATATCCACTTAAAATGATTTTTATAAAGAAAACCTTTGCGTAATTCCAGATTTTTTTGAAATTTAATATCTTATGAAATGAATTGAAATATTTACTTTTAGTACAATTGTGCAAAGAGTATAAATTAATTCGAAAGATGGGCGCCCAATCAAATGACTGATCAAATTATTTTGCTCTTGCTCCTGGAGGCGACGAAATAACAACTGAATTAATAAAACTAGTACACATGTAACATGTACACAAATTATAGGACGCATTCTTGGTAAAATTTGATAGTTAAAATCCTAATACACAAATGTTGTATTCATCGCCGTTTGCCTGCAAGAGGTCTTCAAAGTTGCAAATATCGACTATTAAAATTGCCTTATAATTTAAAGATTATTACATCAAATACATGCTTTATGCCTTCAAGAATTAAATGACAATGTTTTATTACTACTACAGTGTTTTTATGAATTTTCTTTAAAAAAATCATTTAAGTATTTTAAATAAATTAAACATGCCAACAGTGTTAAAAATTAAAAAAAAAATGATTAAAAACGTCAGTGTCAATATTAATTTAAATAGTTTTTTGTGTTTTCGATATTTATTAAAATGGATTACTCTTTCAATGAATACGCTGACATGTATCTTATTTATGGTCGCTGTGAAGGAAATGCTCAATTGGCAAAAGAGGAGTACCAAATAACTTATCCCAATCGGCGACATCCCTGCGATAAGACGTTTCAGAGGCTTAACCAGCGGATTCGAGAAACGGGCCAGGTTGTTCCCCAACACCAGAATGGTGGAAGGCCGAGACATCGAAGCACTGTACAATTAGAAGAAAATATTTTGGAGGCTGTTAATGAGGATCCTAATCGAAGTACTCGGGAAATTTCTAGAGAACTTAACATTCGTAGCCATACAACTGTCCAACAAGTTCTTACAGAAAATAATTTATATCCTTACCATTATACAAAGGTACAACCCCTATATGAAGGAGATAAAGCAAAAAGACTAACATTTTGCCACCAAATTCGCCGTCGTATACGAAACGACATTAAACTTTTTACGACGAATTTTGTGGAATGACGAATATACATTCACAAGGGATGGTGTTTTTAACAGTCACAATTTGCACACCTGGGCTGAAGAAAATCCAAAGTTAAGTCGTGAATTTGGACACCAGCGGAGGTTTTCCATTAACGTATGGCTGGGTATTGTTAATAACTCTGGTGTTGGACCAGTATTTCTTCCAAATAGATTAAATGCGGAAGCATATTTGGATGTTTTGGAAATAGTTTTTGATAACTTAGATTTGCTAACTAGTAGAAATGTTATTTTTATGCATGACGAAGCCCAAGCTCACAATGCGCAAGTGGTAATAAGGTGGTTAAATACCAATTTGGGTAATAACTGGATTGGGAGGAATGGTCCGATTCCATGGCCTCCGAGATCGCCTGATTTTAACCCACTAGATTTTTTTGTTTGGGGTTATTTAAAGGAAATTGTGTATGCCTCACCTCCACAAAATAACCAAGAACTTAGGAAAAGAATAGAAACTGCTGTCCTTTGAATAACTCCGGAACAATTGGAAAAAGTATTAAATTGTTTACCAACTCGCTTGCAGCATTGTTTGGATGCCGACGGTGGACAATTTGAACATTTTTGTTAAATTTTCATTTTCGCCAGTTTTTTAGGTATTCTGCTAAACTTAAACTTAAAAGAATTATTTTTATACTTGTATTTATTAAATAAATTTGATTTATTCTATCATTATTATTGGTAAGAATTCCAAGAATTTAAAAAATCACATCTCGTTTTCGCTGTTGATATGTTTTTTTTATTGGCTCATATAAAATGAAGTAAATCTAGTCTTCTTATTATTTTACAATGTTACAATTTATAAACTTCTTTTAAACGGCTCCTGAAGATTTTTTGAGCCCAATACACAATACAATATTTTTGTATTAAGATTTTAAGTTTCCAATTTTACCAAGAATACGTCCTATAATTTGTGGACACGTATTTATAAACACCCTGTATAATCAATATCATATTTCAAACAGGTACATTTCCATCTTACTTCAAAACTTTAGTAATAGTACCCATATATAAAACAGACAACAAGGAAAATATAGAAAACTACAGGCCAATAAGTCTAATAAGCAACTTCGCAAAAGTAGTAGAAAAATCTATAAAAAACAGACTTATGGAACATATGGAAAAAAATAATATAATAGCAGAGAATCAATACGGCTTTATCACGGGACGCAACACTGCTGACGCGATGCATGCAGTTACTTCTCATATCACAAAAGACCTCAACAACAATAACAAGACCTTAGCGATATTCCTAGATTTGGCGAAAGCTTTTGACACTGTTCCACACGAAGGTCTTATCAATGAATTGCGTTGTTCAGACCTTGAAAGAACAGAGATACCATGAACTTTTGGCATATCTCTTTTGCTCTGCTGTAAACAGCTGAGTAAGTGCTGCAAATGTGTCAATCATGCAACCTAAAAGTAAAAATAAACTAAATTGGCAGCACTTAATGACAGAGTGAGAAAGTATGCTAAAGTTCATGGTATCTCTGTTCTTTCAAGGTCTGAACAACGCAATTGAACTTGATAGGCATACGTGGAACGGTGTTAGAAATTAGAAATGTTTAAGTTATCTTGCAAACAGGCAACAGTGTGTAAAAATAAACAACGAGTTTAGCGATCCACTCTTACTCAAAATAGGTATACCACAAGGTACAGTCCTGGGACCTATACTGTTCCTGATTTATATAAATGGAATTCTAACAAACCTAAACATTGAAGCTAAGCTAATATCATATGCGGCTGACACGGTTGCCTTATTCAGCAGCAATTCCTGGGAAAACGTTTTTAAAAGCAGAAAGAGATTTTAAAGTAATAAAAAACTGGCTTGACCATAACCAACTAACTTTGAATATAAAGAAAACAAAATATATAACAAATAAAAACAGACCAAAAGCAAAAACTCTAGTAGTCAACAGCGATTTAGTAATACAAGAAACTCAAGAAATAAAGTACCTAGGAATCACAATGGATAAAAAATTAAAGTGTAAAACACATATTAAAAAAATAACAGTGAATCTAAGGAAACTAATCTATAAATTTTATATCTTGCAAAACATCCTAAGAAAAAAGCTCCTAATGCTAATATACAGATCTCTAGTAGAATCAATAATACGATATGGAATTAACGTATGGGGTGGACTATACAACAATGCATTATACCCTCTAAATATTATACAAAAGTATATTATAAACATCATGAACAATCACCCAAAAACATATCCCACACATCTCCTATTTTCAATAGAAACTCCAAATGTGAGAACTTTATACATAACATCAATCTGTACATACCTATATAACAACAAGCAATTACAAATCACTCTATCACATGAACACCAAACAAGAAATAAAACAAAATGCAGGTTACAGCTGCCAAAAAGCAATAAAACTTTAAATTTAAGATCTTTCCTATTGTTATAGTTAATTGGTACAGTGGATTAACAAAGATTCGTATCAATAAGCTTTTATTTTATTCAATACAAACACGCACGATGATTATTGTTACAATTATTAATTATGACATCAGTCTATTTATTTATTATTTTATCTCGTTGCCTAGCTTACGGTTGCTGTCAATCCTCAACATTCCCCCTGAACGCAAGTCCACTCGAAGTTCTAAATGCGACTTGCTTCTCTTTATTGACGGCCTTGGTTAGGTAGTCAGCCACCATTTCATTGGTTTCTAAATGGTTTATTTGGACATCATTGGTGGCAACCTTTTCCTTTACGAAATGAAATTTGATGTCTATGTGTTTTGTTCTTTGCTTGATAGACTCTGATTCAGATAAGCAAATTGCTGATTTGTTGTCACAGAAAACTGGTGTTGGCTTTATTTTTTGCTTTGGGCATGGTTTTCTTTCTGATTTTCTTGATGCTGCTTCTGGTGTTTGCGTTTCATCTTGGTCATCACTCGGGTTGTACTCCGAATCGTTGCTTTCGCCTTGTTGATTTTCTTCTTCTTCAAGAAATTTGCTGAATGATGTTTCCGGTTGGGATTCATTTTTATCCTGTTCAATTTCTTCCTGAACGGATTATTTTTTATCTTGAGGTGTTTCAACTTGAGGCGGCAATAAATTAAATTCAATGATGTTATATGGTTCGTTGTTTGTCATTTTATCCTCATGAAATTCTCCTTCTATGAATTTAACATCTCGGCTAATGACGATACGTTTTTCTTTCTCCATCCAGATCCGGTACGCTTTATTTTCGTCGCTATACCCAACAAATTTACCAAGTTCGGACTTTGCTTCCATTTTAGTTCTATTTGGTCGTTTGTTTAATACGTACGCCTTTGATCCAAACGTTTTCAAATGAGTAACGACTGGTTTCCTCCCTAGCCATATTTCGTACGGTGTTTTCGGATAAGTGCTTCTCTAGACGCATCTGTTTCGGATATAATTTGCTGTTGATGCAGCTTCAGCCCAGAAACTTGCTTGGCATTTTGATTTGATCAACATGCATCTGGCCATTTCCATTAGTGTACGATTTTTACGCTCAGCTATACCATTTTGTTGTGGCGTGTAAGGAGCTGTTAGTCTTCTTTGTATGCCATGCTTTGTCAAATAGTCATTCATTTTCGTATTGACGAATTCTAGACCATTATCAGACTGTAAGTACATTAATTTCTTGCCTGTTACTACTTCAGCCATTTTGTGGTACGCTACGAAGGCGTCATACACATCTGATTTTTGTTTCAGCATTTTTACAACTGTGTACCTCGAGTATTCATCGGTGAATGTTGCCATGTAACAAGCTCCTCCGTTTGACATTACGGGAATTGGTCCACATAAATCAGTGTGAACGATCTCTAGAAGTTCGTTTGCTTTATTTAATGATGACTTAGGAAATTCTTTTCGTGTCATTTTTGCTTGAATGCATATTTCACAGTCTTTGTCAGTTTTCATGTACCTTGGCAATGGTTTAATCCCAAGTACAGATTCTCTTAATATCATTTCGCTTAACGTCTTTGTATTCACATGACCGAAACGATTGTGCCAAAGATCGAAGTCTTTATCTTGCTTCATACTGCATAAATTTATTTGCTCGTTGATTTGGCTTTGTTTGATGACGTACAAATCATCTTGTTTGATTGCTACTGTAGTAGGAATTCCTTTCAAGTTGCGAATGATCGCTTTATCATGATAGAATGTAACGTTGTAACTTGGATACAGACATTAAGTTTAGATTCAAGTTAGGAATGAAAATGTATTGGATAAATCACATGTTTTTAATGTGTTTCCAACTAGTACATTCAATTTTACAGATCCAATTCCAATAGTTTGCGAATTTGTTTCATTTGCCATTGTCACTTTCTTAATGGATGGTTTTAAGTCTATAAAATTATCTTTTTCATTGCACATGTGTGAAGTGCATCCACTATCTAGTATCCTATTCTTTTTAACATATTCATGCACTGATGTGCATTGTTCAACTGCAACGTAGGATTCCTCATTCTTCTTATTGAACCAGCAGTCAGCTGTTAGATGTCCCTTCTTTTTGCATTTCTGACATTTCATGAATTTCTTGTTACCTTTGTTCCCTATTTGTTGTTGATAACTTTGTTGCTTTGATCCTTTTTGTTTCCATGCTGCCAATGCACTGTTGGATGGTTGTTTTTCTTGCCTGTCATGTCTTGATTCACTTTCTTCAAGAATCTCTATTCGAAGGCTTTCCATCGTTGGTAGTACATCTCTGCTTTCAATTGCTACACGGAAGTTATCGTGGGACTCTGGTAAGCTGTATAGGAGAATTATTGAGAGTAACTCCTCATTGATTTCAAGCTCCATGTCACGGAGTTTGTCGACAGTTGTCTCCAGCTTGAATAGATGAGCATGAGTGTCTTCCCCCTCAGTCATCTACGTGAACAGTAGTTGCTTCAGAAGATTTGCCTTTTTGGCGGGACCTTTTGATTCATGGATCGTGGAAAGCTTGGTCCAAACCTCTCTAGAAGTTTTGCAATATTTTATGTCTCGCAATTCTGATACTTCAATAGATAATATAAGGTCTGACTTAGCTTTTTGATCATTGTTGTCCCAAGACGTGACTTCTGCGACTTCTGCTTGGTTTGATGAGTTTGCTATTGGTCTTGTTTTCGAGCCATTTACATACTCCCATCCTCCGGTCTTTATGAGCAGCGCCTCTGCCTGGATTTTCCAGGTGTCATAGTTGGACTTGTTCAATGGCTGGATCCTTGTCATCGCGTTCATGGTGATTCGTAAAAAAAATTTACACTTATGATTTATATTTGTTATTAACTCCTGGGACCATAACCTATTGTTATAGTTAATTGGTACAGTGGATTAACAAAGATTCGTATCAATAAGCTTTTATTTTATTCAATACAAACACGCTCTTCAATGAAATCCCAGTACACATAAAAAAATTAAATCAAAAACAATTGAAGAGCGAATGTAAAAACTATGTACTCAACAATTATAAAAAATTTGAAAATCTAATAAAATAACTCAATCAATTTTATACATCAATAACTCCAACACAACACTTACCATTAATATTATACCATCCAATTCTTATACAGGGTGACCCAGTCATATGCCCACGGTCTATAGCTTCTTTGCTATAAAACATATCGACTTGCGGTTTTCACCAACATATAGATACATGCATGCCCCACAATTTAAAAATATTTTCGATATATGCAGGGTGTCCCATCATGGCCTACTCAACCAAAGTTATATTTTTGTAAATGGAACACCCAGTATATTATGACATTTTTGGATTCCTTATCAAAAAATAATTATACTTGTATAAACTTTTATGGGTCTATCATCACTCGTTTTGCTGATATTTGCCATTTAAGCCAAAAAAAGATCAATTTTTGAAAAATCACTACTCTAAAACAGAAGAACATGTTGGCTTGAAATTTTGTCAAAAATTTTTCAACATCGTCTAGTCTACAACTATCATGTCAAATTTAAGTTTGTGATATTTTTTTATCAGGGTGCCTTATAAAACGCAAATTGAACAGTTACACGAAATTTTTAAATGGAACACTCTGTATATTTTAACGTCAGTCGATGGCATTTTTTACAAGCTTTCTATTGATATAATGTTTGTATGCTATAGACCGTGGGCATATGACTGGGTCACCCTGTATATTGGATAGACACATACAAGTGTTAACTCACTTAGGTGTCGAAATCACTTATTCTCAGAATAAAAACTTACAATTTCTGTGATTATTAGTTATCAAATTTTTTTAGAAGAATGGTCGCGTAAATAATTTTTTCTTAAAGTTGCTTCGATTATGAAATAAAGTCTATTAAAATATTGAAAATTCAGTTTAATTAATATTTATTTTTTTTTATTTATATTAATTTTAATTTAGTTCAATCTATTCTTAATTATTAAAATTATGAAACTAGTTCAGAAGAAAAATACAGTTAAAAAAATTAGTTTCGTTTGATGTTATAAATAATAATTAGATTAATTAAAATCAATATCTTTTTATTATTTAATATGTAATATTTTTTATTAATGATAAATAATATTAAGCAATGATATACTTAAAATATTTATTAATTATTTTCTTTCAATTAGACAACCGAATAAACATTACACAATCAAGTTATGGCTTTTAATTATCTATATTTCATTAATGATTAACACCGATTTCGCTTTTACCTCTTTCCATCATCCATCATCACTCAAATAATATTAATTGATTATTTGGCAATATTTTCCCAAATTTTTAATTAGCACCATAAGCAAATATTAACACGACCTCGTTTCATCAAGTTTTATTTATTAGAACGTTCTAATCAACAGATGGCGTTATGGTGTTGTTCCTTGTTCGCATTTCGCAACCTTACTCCGAATTAGCAAGCTTTAATAAAAATAAGCGTTGTACAAAAGAACACGCGTCGTTTCCTTATTACTTTTAATTTTATTATCACTCATCTTTGCTATTGGTGTCACTCAATATTCGCAAGCATTTATATCAATTTTCAGTTGTAAGGGTAGATATCGCTGTGCTGGAACTTATATAAAAAAGTAACTTAAGCTGTCTTAGTATTGTTCTATATCTTTAACCAAAACAAAATTACTAGATAAAAGACATATTATTGCAAAAATTCTGGAAGATTTAAAAATGCAATTATAAGATTATTTAATTAAGAGAATACGGAGTCTACAAAATTATATGGGTTTTTTTCCTGTTTTTATATTTCAAACTAAGGTGAATATTTATTGAGCTATATACAAAATAAGAATATCATATGAAAGTGGAACCTCTGCTTAAGACTTGTATGCGACAGTTTTTTAATATATTATATCCAAAATGGCCAAAAAAATCATTAAAAATACGTAAAATTTGGCCTATTTTAAACTTATTTTTTGGACTTAATAATTTAATTTTTGAAAAAGTCGTCATATAGAAGTCTAGTCATGAATGTTATTTAAACTGTGCAATTATAAAACTTAATGTTATTTACAAAATATGGTTGAAGTTTGAAATAATTGCAAGCCATATTTCATAAATTTTGAACGCGCATTTTAACTTTAAAAGCAGCAAATACCTTCCTGGTTTAGGTGATACAAATTTTAAAATATAACAGAAATAAAGATTTTTGTGGGTACTTTAAGCCTAATTATGTGGGATGTACTTTGGGTCAAGATTTCTTCCCCAAATTCAAGAAGACGCTCAAAATATACGTCTACTATCGGAGCGATTCAAAAAATTAAATTAGTAGATAATTGTTGATATGGAATTTTAAAGATAGTAGTGCAGATGAAACTGGCTGGTGTGAAAAAAAAGCATATGGACTTTTCAAAATCATCAAAATTTCCAGAATTTGTATTATACGTTTTACAGGGTGGTCCACTCAACTAGAGATAAGCGAGTATATTGATAACTACTCTTAACATTTTTACTCCACAAATGCGCCTATACAGGGTGATTCCTTAGGTTTGCAACAAATTTTGCCATATGAAAGCTGTTAACATTTTAAGAAAAAAGATGAACATGTATATCTGATTCATTTTAGTTTTGGAGTTATTGGAGTTTAAATTAAATTTAGTTATTTTTAAAATAATTAGAAAGTATTTATACAGTGTGTTTTAAAAATAATGGTTACGTCTTCGTGTGCTTATACTATAATACAAACAAAAATAAGTTAAAAAGTCCATATAAATAGTTGTCCAAAGCTAAACTGTTACCGAGATACAGGGTGTTGAACTTTCTTTTAATTTTTACTTTTTATTTATTTTCTCTGGATCGGCTGAAAAAAAACTTAATACAATTGTACGGGAGAGTACTTCTTATGGATATTATTTTTGTCAGTTAACAAAATTAATACAACAGTAATGGCCAAAGGTGGCTATCCAGGAGAAGTAATCACCCCTAAAGTTTTATTAACTTTCATTCAACCGATCGAGAGAAAACAAATAAAAAGTAAAAATAAATTTCAACACTATGTATCTCGGTAACGGTTGAGTTTTGGACAAATGTTTATATGGATTTTTTGTTTTATTTTTACTTTACTTTAGAAGCACACGAAGTCGTGACCACTAATTTTGAAACACCCTGTATTTATACCTAAATACGTTTTGAAAGTAGGTACTTGTATTTATTTTGTATTTGTATTTATACATGTAAATACTTTCATAAGTACAATTTTATGTATGTAAGCAAATCCGGTCCTAATGCCGAGTTGGTACTGCTAGCTGCCATAAACCGACGAACTGACCGTGCACAAAGCACTATTTTGTATTTTTTTAATATTTTAATGTATTTGATTTTAGTCGGTTGTGAGTTCGTGTATTTACTAGATTTGTGGATTTTTGAGCTGATTGACGCACAGTGGGAAAAAAGCCCGAAATCCTGGCCAAAACCCCAAAAATGAAGTTACGATTTTCCAACTTTTTTTGTCCTAGATACTTAGTTAGATATATTTGGCATGTAACGTGACCTTTTAGAAAGTCCTGTGACCATTTCCACCTTTGTAATTAATTATTGAAAAAGCGCCCGATCTCGCGCCCTTGATAGCACTCAATTCAAAGGTGGGTTTTGTAGTTGTCCGAATTTGATTTTGAAAAATGTATTGTGTTTCTGAAAGTAAGTATATTTTAGCTGCATTCTTCAATTTTGTTAAAATTTATTCATTATTAACGAAATATAGCATGCAAAATATGCATTTTTTTCATTTCTGCTTCAGAAAATGTAAATTCAAAAAGCAAAAAGTTAAAAGTCCCAGTACATCCCACTCTAAAATATGGTTTTTCGTGTTCTATAAACCTTCCCTTATAATACAGGAAAAAATTAGCTGCGCATAATTGCGCATTTTTTTGTTATTTAACTTTTTGTGTGTCGCGGCGCACAATGGTAAAAAAGCCCGAAAACGTGGCCAAAACTACTTTTTCCTACTTTTACGTCAAAAATCAAACTTTTCGCACTATTGACATAAATCAAAAGTTGTTGGTTATGATTGAGTGAAATATATAACCAAAAAAATTATAGATAGTAAGGTATATAACCAAAGACTTCTATGTATTCTGTTGTTATACATAGACCGGACACGCTTGACATTTCGAAAAAATAGGTGTTTTTTATTTCCCACTTTTACCTGCTAATGAGCTAACTTTTGACGTATAACTTTTACCATTCAATCCATTAATAACCGAAATTATCTTAATCCATCGCATTAGATGTTTGTTGTAACTGGTAATTTATAAAATAAAGAAAAGCATAGCAATTTTAAAATAGACACCAGCACCTCCAAGGTGTATCAGCGTGAACTACGGCGGCTATTTTAAAAGTGTCCGTTAGCTATATTCACCTCGGTTATTTTCTTAATTTTTGGTGTTCTCTGATCAAATGAAAATCGAATTTGATAAGTTTTTATGTGTATTATAGGTTATGTGATCCAGTATTTCAAATTTACCGCCAAAACGGAGACTTTTAAAATGGCCGCCAGTGATACACAAAATGTGCACGTGTCCGGTCTATGTATTTATTTATTTATTTAACAAGGTATTTTATAAGATTCAATCATTCAACTTGTTGTTGGTATAAGATGGAATCTTATAGTACAAAAAAAATACATACATAAGGTATGAAACAAGTAAACAAAAATTAAAACTAAAAGTAAAATTGAAAAGAGAAGAAATAAATGTATAATAATAAATATATAAAGAGAATAAAAAAAAAACATTACAAGAACTAACTATTTTTCTGTGTTTTTAATATATAATTTTGTATTTTTATTTTAAAATTTTTAAAAGATTTTATATTTTGAATGTCTAATGGTAAATTATTATATTGTTGGACAGCTCTAAATAAACAATCATTTTTTTCCTTTATTGGTATTAATTAATTTCTATTGTTATTATGTATAACAATAGAAAACATAGAAGTCTTTGTTTATAACACTTTACATGACTGTTTTTGGTTATCATAGAACTAATATAGATGGAAGGAGCATATATTAGTTCTATGTTGGTTATATATCAAAGTGCTGGCAACCTAAGATAAGTAAATATTTGTTCGCGCTCTTACAGTAACTTATACTTCTGTGGCTTATGACGTTTCTTCTTTCTCCAAATTCGAGTTAAAAGTTAAAAGTGAGGTTAGGTGAAGTGTTGTTTATTTACTTCTTCAAATTTCATTAGTTTATAATAGGTAATTTTGGAAAAGTAGGAAAAATTTTGTATACAACACGTGCGAAAAATGTATTAGGCATTCGGTCGAGTTATTTCGCGATTCGTCTTCGGCTCGGCGCGAAAAATTCGAACTCATGCCTAATACATTATTTTTCGCACTTGTCACATAAATAACTAGTTGTTTTTCAATTTTAATGAAACTTGGTAAAGACATACTTTTGAGGTCACTGATTTCGAATTTGACATTTTATTCTAAAAAAACAAAATGGCGAATCCAAAATGGCCGACATACTGATTTGAGCACTATAAATCATTTTTTAATAAAAAATGTCGGCCATTTTGGATCCGCCATTTTGTTTTTTTAGAAAAAAAATGTCAAATTTGAAATTAGCGACCCTTATAGCCCCCACATACTGATTTTCAGCACTATAAACAATTTTTTAATAAAAAATGTTGGCCGTTTTGGATCTGCCATGCGCGCGGGTTTTCCGGGCCGCGCGCGTCCTCGCCCGGGCCCCGGCCAAAAAAAAAGGCGGCTTTTTTTAGAAAAAAATCTCAAATTCGAAATCAGTGACCTCAAAAATATGTCTTTACCAATTTTCATAAAATTTGAAAAACAAAAAGTAGTTTTGGCTACGTTTTCGGTTTTTTTCCCACTGTGTGACGTGACAAAGAGAAAACAGGTTACTTTTTATTTCATACATTGATAATAACTTGAAAATATTACTCACACCCGTGAGTTTTGGTTACCGGTAACCAAAACTCACTATACTTTATTTTTTAACTAGGAGGAGTGATAGGAAAGTCAGTTTTACCCTATAAAAAGTAACTAGAAAAATTACCAGGTAATTTTGACGGGAATTTTAAATTATTATGTTTAATTAATTGTTTTTATTTGCAAAAATATGTATAGTTGAAAAATATCATTACAAAATTATTTTTGCTTAAATATTTTAGTAGTTTTTTTAAGACAATATTTTTAATGCCTAATTTAATTACAAGCAAATTATATTGTATTTGATACACTCTCAATAATCAAAATTTTCACTATCTGAGGAATTTTCACTATTACCAACTGATATTATTAATGGCTCTATTAAATTATCAATTATTCCATCCAAATTACTCATTTTTGATTCTTGATTTATTACATGGTTTTCACATCTATTCCAATTATTTGGTGTTACATATTTTACTGCTTCTAAAAACAGACTTTTTACTTGAGCCAATTTGAAGCTGGTATTTTTTGATGCCACTTCGTTTTATATTTGAGCCCATATTAGCTCTATTGGATTTAGCTTACAATGATACCGTTTTATTATAACTTTTGGCCATTTCATCAGTTACGTACAAATCATACGATTTTCTGTGATAACAAATTATTTGCAAGAGTTCAGCTCTAACCATACCTTTATCAAAAGGAATATTTTTTGATCTTGGCCATTCCTGCATCATTATTTTTTTCGTACAAGCGGTTGGAATTTTTTCTAATTTTCTACTATGGTAAGAAGCATTATCCATAACAATAATAGATTTTTCTGGTAATTTAGTCAATAAATTTTCAAACCATTTTTCGAAAACAGATGAATTCATTTCCTCATGGTAATCAGATGTTTTTTTTTCCTTCAAAAACCAACAGTCCTCCTTCAACGAATCCCAGCTTAGATCCAACGTGTAAAATTATCAGTAGTTTTTGAGTCCAGTGGAAAGTCCTTCGATAAATGCTTGTCTTTGGTTTTTGTATGACCTTCAATAATCCAAGTTTCATCGAGGTAATAAATAGGTCTACCTTCGCTGCGATACTTCTTAATCCGAGTAAGATAGTTTCGTCTCCATAAAATTATATCTTTGCGTTCAGTTAAGACGCTCTTTCTATTCCTTTTAATAAACCTGTAAAATAAAACAAAATATGAATTTTGATATTGTTATGTTTAATAATATTATTTGTCTCTCATAAATGTTATCTAAGGAACCATAATAAATTGGTTTGTATTCAAACTAATTTTTTATCTGAAAACATTTAGCCATCATTTAAAAAAATATTGGAAACCTCACTCGTAAGTTTATACAATGTTGAAAGACACATTTGAGGTAAATCTGGGCGGGTATTTATTTCGGTTACAATTTTATCCAATGTGGGAAGCTCATTCTTGAAGAAGAAACCATGTACAATTCTACGTACTGATGTCTTTACTCCAGTATCAAAATTCAGAAGATAGTAGGCGAAATGTTTTGGGCATTTATAATCAAAAATTTAACAAAAACGATGCCTAGTGCAATTCAAATTGAATTTATAGATAGATATGTAGATAGTTCTTTATTCGTTTTGCCATTATTACATATAATATAATTGTACAGTAAATATTACAAGAGGCTTATATTTTAAATGGATTCGAACAGTCAGAGGTTAAAAACTTACAACTTAAAAATTACGTATACATTACAATAAAATTAATCAGAGTTTCACTAAAATAACACAGTTTTACATCTTCTTGTTTAAAAATTCTGGAATTGTATAAAAAGTATTTTCAATTAGTATTGTTTTGAGAAGTCTTTTGAATTTTTCTATATTGTTGATTTCTTTTAAATTATTTGGCAAATGATTAAAAATTTCTGTTGCACTATACTATATAAACAATTTTAATCATAATTACCCAACCAGAAACGGTAACAATTTATGAATAGTAAATCTCATCCTAATATGAACGTTCACCTATGTAATATACAGGGTGGCCCAACTAAGAGTTGCCACCCAGGTTATTTTGAAAACATATAATATTTGATAAAAAACCCTGAAATCGGTCAATTTTTATTTGCTTGGGGACCAATTTTTATGGTAACGCAAGGGACAACCCCTCACCCAGTTATTCAGGGAAACTGTCCCTTCAGAAATCTTAAATGGCAATAGTGGTCGAGTGATACATCATTGCAAAGCTCCTACTATTCCCTATACGGCTGTCATATTTTTTTTAATTTGATGGAATATTTGAGAAGTTATAGCATTTTCACGTTAGACATGTAAAACGCGTTTTTAATAGGTTACATGGGTTAAAAATTTTGTTAAAAGTTAAAATAAAAATAAATACAACCATACATTGGTCCCCACTAAATAACAATTGATCAGTTTCAGTTTATTTTTCAAAAATTACTTGTTTTCAAAATAACCTTGGTGGGATCGAAAAGTATTTAGAAAAAAAACTCTGAAACCGGTCAATCCTTACTAGATGGGGAATCAAAGTATGGTTGTAATTATTTTTAACAAAATCAAGCTTTAAATGCCTTTTTAGCCCATGTCACCTGTTAAAAACACGTTTTACATGTGTAACGTCAAAACTTCTCAAATATTCCATCAAATTAAAAAATAATATGACAGCTATACAGAGAATAGTAGGGGCTTTACAATGATGTATCATTCGACCCCTATTGCCATTTCAGATTTCTGAAGGGGTAGTTTCCCTGCATAACTGGGTGAGGGGTTGTTCCTTGCGTTACCATAAAAATTGGTCCCCCACCAAATAAAAATTGACCGGTTTCAGGGTTTTTTTCAAAAATTATGTTTTCAAAATAACCTGGGTGGGAACTCTTAGTTGGGCCACCCTGTATATTACAGAGGTGAACGTTCATATTAGGATGAGAATTACTATTCATAAATTGTTACCGTTTCTGGTTTGGTAATTATGATTAAAATTGTTTTTACTAAATTAATCCATGTTTTGGTAGACAAACATTGTGCACGAATAAATATATATTCCAGTAACTGTTAATAATAAAAGCAAATTTTTATTTTTATCACGAAATATTAATTGTGATTATCTCAAAAACCATTGGATTTAGCGATTCTAAACCGGTATACCTTTTTCATAGTAAATTATTTATATTTAAAGAAAATCAGTTTAAATTGTAAAAAAGCAGAAAAAGTTATGGTAAAATTTAATTCTAAATTTAGGTAAACTGGTAGTAAATGAATGAGAAATTGCAAAACTACAATACCATATCGTGAAGAACCTAAAATTAGCCCCCCATGGTGGTTTTTATCGGGATAGCTTCATAGGAAGAAAAGTTATGTCGGTTTTTGTTTTTTGAAAAGTAAAACTTCAACTGGGTATAACTTTAAAGGGAAACACTTTTGGGCAAAGCATCAGAGGAACTTGTCACCTTAATTTGAAGTGATAAAGCCGTTCAACTATTTCTGTCCACATAATTTCGGGACACCCTGTATAGCCACTTTTGAAAAAATAAGTTTTTTCATAAGTCATTGTGGTTATTTTTATCTGACTTTCGATAAAATAATCTTTTCAACCCTAATTGACCCTAATAAAGATGAATAAAAAAAACAAGAGACATTCATTAATAATTGAACAAAAATGTAATATTTTACGCGAAACCGAAAAAGGGACGAAAATAAAAACGCTGTGTATTGAATTTGATGTGGATAAATTAACAATTTCAAAAATTGTGAAAATTAAAGAAATCTTAAATTTTTTTTTTAAATTTTGACTACTCATCTTGATATAATCAACATTTTATAAAGGCAACTTTTTTTAAATTTTGTTGTCAGTTAAGGTGACTATATCGAATGTTCACTGTACAGTTGGTCCCAGCTGGAAGTAGGACAAAAGTAATCACGATCGCGTATTCTTTGTCCTATTCCAGCTGGGAGCAACTTTACATACTAAGAAACAGTATTACAATAGCCCCGTTATTGCAATTAACTCACTTCACCTTACGTCTTTACTAATAATTATTATTACTTAAATTGAGTATAAGAATGCTGAAAATATAAAATATTTATTAATTGCAAATAAAAAAATATTCAAAATTCCAGAGCTTTCTATCTCATTATATATTTTTTGCTATTTTAATGATATGTACAGAAGTTTAATTAATGGTTTTCCCTGATGTCGACTAAATAACTGTGAAATTGTGTGAAAGAAATGCCACAGATTTAAATTAGAATTACCTACGATTACACTGGTGTTTTAAAATAAACATTACTTTATTAAGAATTGATCAAATTGAATTTTGTAAGTTAATTCTGAAAGTATATTAAAGAGGCAGCCAAATCTCATTTCTATTTTTTTAAAATAGTTCCATAATAAGGTTGTAAATTGAGCCTAAAAGTTGTATATTTTTGGACAATTTCCCTGAATCCCCCCACTTTGGTTAAACCATCAATTTTGTAGGACAAACGTTTTTTCGTGATTCTTATCAAACTATCTTAAACGTGTTAACGTTTCAGAAACTAACTGTTAGTAATAAAATTTGGACAATCGACGGATCTTTCCGTCCTTTTCAAGGCTATAAAAATATATTTAAATAAACTTATGACAATTTTAAAAAGCTATGTTAGGCTACAGGTATGGAATGAAGACATGTGTAGCCATAACCTCACTATTATAGCAAACAAAAAAAAATTTATATATAGAATCGATTAAATCGACTAATTTATATTAATCAACAAAACAAATTGAAAAGACAATTAAATTACCTTATGTATAAATCAACAATAGTGTCAAGGTGTGAAGTAGATACCATGCTTTAACAATGGATCATAATCCAAAAAATATTGGAAGACCACAAAAACAATTAATGAATCAGAGCAAAATCAAAACATTTAAGTTGAAAAGCGAACAAGATTGATTACTAACCAAAGGATTACTTTTAATTATCAAGGAACACACGTCCATTAACTTTAACATCAAGTGAAAGACAGGTTAACTTTTAGAAATGTCAAAATTACAGTTTTGATCAAACGTGAAGTCATGTCGGTTGGTACCAACCGTGAAGCATTAAAATTAATTTAAACAATTTTTGTCAGGACGTTATACAGTGCGTTCAAATAAATTATGGTTTCATCTATTAATCAGAAACGAGTAAATTCTGCTCAGATTCTGTGTGTCGGTTTTCAAGTTAACCGCATTATTACTTGCTATTTGAATCTGAATCATTTCACTGATAAGTCTTTTTTTGTAATTCTCCTCCTGGTCAAGAATCTTGTATTTTTCAAAATTAAAGTTATGCTCAGCAGTAAAATAATGCATACTCAGCGCAGTTTTGTTTAACTTAGAACTATTGATGGGTTTACAATCATAAACGTGGTTTTTAATTCTATCATCTATGTGTTGTTTTGTTTATCCAATGTAGACCTTTCAACAACCTTTGCAATTGATTGAATACACAACATTTTTTCTTTTTCCTGGTGGTAACTTAGTTTTCAGTTTCGAACATAATTGAACATTACTCTTTACATTATAAAACGCCAAATTGGTTCTTTTAGTCCTCAACACCTTTCTGATATTTTGAGAAACCCCATTTACATAAGGGCATCTAAAATATCTGCATTCAGGATTATTAACAGATTTTTGTTCGTGGGATGTCAAGTCCGAAGAAATTGTTTTAAAACTATGACGGTTTATGATTGACTTTACTAAACCAGTCGGGTAATTGTTGGTTTTCAGAGTTTTAATTAATTTTAAAAAGTTAGATTGCTGGAACATAGGATCCGACAATAGAACGATCCTGTTTAAGCTCTGTGTAATTATGTTAAGTTTTTGGTTGAGAGGGTGGTTGGAGGCAAAGTTAAGTAGACGATCAGTATCTGTCGGTATTTTATATAAGTCAGTGATGATTTTCTTATCCTTTCTGATTAAAATAATGTCCAGAAAGGGTAACTTACCATCAACCTTCCTCTCAATCGTAAATTGTATGTCTTGATCAATGCTATTAAAAACTGATAGTGTTGTGGTAGTTCTGTTTTCTGGTATGTAGGTCAGACAGTCGTCAAAGTATATAACAAAAAACTCAATTTTGAAATCTAATTATGTAATTCATGACTATGTTTGCCAATATTGGGCTAAGTGGTGCGCCCATTGGGCAACCCAACACTTGTTGAAAATAATTAGAATTATAATAATAGTAACTTTTGTATTAAAAACATGTTCTATCAACCTCAGGAATAAGTCCTTATTAATTGTGGTAAATGGATTTATAAGATCCCAAATCATATCAATCACCTGTAATGCCAATTCTTTATTAACATTAGTAAAAAGGGACTTGACATCCAACGAAACTAAGGTCAAATCATCTGCTACAACTACATTTTTTAAAGAATGTTTTAAACTAATACTATTCTTAATACTAATCTTAAGGGAAGGTGTGACATTACTTAAAACGGAAGCCAAGATCTTTTGGATATTATAGTTGAATGAGTCAATACATGATACTATAGGTTGAAGGGGTACATTGTCCTTGTGTATTTTAGGTAACCCATAAATTCTGGGTGGTAGCGGATTATTCTGTTGGTCATCAATGTCACCATTGATTTTCAACTCCTCAATCATTAATTTTAGACTTTTTTGGTATTTAGATGTTGGATCCCGCTTCAAGAGTTTATAATATTTAGTGTCCTGTACAATAGCTAAAATTCTAAATGTTGAAATTTCATCGACATTCCGTTTCATCGACACGATCGTTTTATCGACACAGACGTTTCATCGACATGGTCAATTCATCTCCACACATGCTTCACCGTCATTACGTTTTCTTCGACAACCATTTCATCGACCCTACCTTTTCTTCGACAAGGACCTATCATAGACACAGACGTTTCATCGACACTACCTTTTCATCGACAAATCTTATCTTCGACATTCATTTTCATCGACAACCGTTTCATGGACAATACCTCTTCATCGACAAGTATTTTTGTATAGACAAGGACGGTCCATTGACACTATAGTAATAAAATTTCGGCAGAACCTTTTTACATGATTTATTTTATTGTTGTATAATATTCTTTATTCTTTAGTACATTTGGGGAAATCTGAAAACGACGAATGACGAACTCCATTTTCCTTAGTAAGTTAAAAAAAACATATTCATCATTTACAAATTTCACATTCCCAAATATTCTAAAATATTTTAAATGTCTGTGTGGATAAAACTACATTGGCCATGAAAAGCTTTAGCGATGAAACATGTCTTTGGTGATGATAAAAAGACTGTGTCGATGAAACTGTAGTCGATGAAAAGATAATGTTGATGAAAAACGAGTGTCGATGAAACGTCCTTATCGAAGAAATGATTTGTCGATGAAAGAGTAATGTCCATGAAACGTCTGTGTCGATGGACTGGTCGTGTCGATGAAACCGTTGTCGATGAGAAAGCACTGTCGATAAAGTGTTAGGTCACCATCGTATGTACATATTGCAATATGTAAAAATTAATGTTTTTTGTAACGAAATTGAAAGGAGTATTTTTCTGCTCTATGCACCCCCTATTCAAAATTCCTGGTTGTGCCACTGGCTACCACTATCGATAATCTAGGCAGAGAGAAAAGTTTGGCGCCTCGTCAAAACGAAGCTACTCACGAAGATTCAGCCTGTTAGTAATCATTAAGAGCACCTTCCTAGACACCCGCGATAAATTTTCCGTTGGAGATAATAACAACGAATAGAAAATCCATCACAGTTTTCTGAAGCTTCTTTGCAAATTGTGACCAAATAACTGATAATTAATGCGAATCTTTAGAGGGCGCGCGAGTTTGGGAGGAACAATTGTGAAAATTCATGAAATCGAGCATTAGTTTTTTTCAGATTTATAATCTAAATTGATTAGGCTACATTCTGCCAGAGAGTTACCTTCTGCAACCTAGCAGAAAATTAATTAGAGGGGTCCAAAGTTAAGGTACTTTTAAATCATTATATTTTTTTTGTACATTCTCCAATTTTTTCTCCTTTTGGCAAAAGTTAAAGAAATGACTTCTAAATTATCTACAAAAAAAATTATACAAAAATGTTGTTCATACTAGCTTTTATGACTGCAGAAGTAAACCACTATATTTCCGTTTAGAAAAAAAATATGTTTGAATATTGTTTTCGCGTATTTTTATGAAAAGTACCTTGTAGAGTTTTGTTGCTGGATCGATAAAGGGTTAAATCTCGACGGACAAGAATAGTGAGATATACCACGATCATCACAATTAAATTTCCGATCTTTTAGTATAAATAGTTTTTTTGTGAGACGCTTGCACAAGAATATATTCATCAGTAAACCTAATTTTTTATTATTAAAAACGAGAAATAGTGGGTTTTCTGCTAATTAATCATTAAAACGAAACGGACAAGCATTGGGATTAACTTCGTAATCTACACAAAAAATGTAATCTAGTAAGGTGCCAAACTTGTTTGTAGGATAATTAGAAAAAATCTACATACAGGGTGTCCCGTTCGTGGTAGCCAAAACTTCAGGGTTAGAAAGTAGAAGAAATTTCATCGTAAAAAAACGAAAAAAGTGTGGGGCTAACTATTATAGTTTTGGAGTTACAGCTCTTTTAATTTTAAGTTACCAATTTTTCCCACACATCACTAAATCAGTAATAACAACTTAAAAAAATGTGTGTAAAAATCTACAAAAATTATCACTAGAAAGCTAAAACCACCCTCTTTCAACTAGTAATAACAAAACAACACAAATTGTTGACAGAATGTTAAATAATAATTCACAAAATGAAAATAATTAAAAAAAAAATAAAAAATTTGTCGTTTTTTTACAATTTTTTAAAATAAAGCCAAGTAAGGGGGTGTTTTTTTTTCTAACATCTAAAACTACATTATTATCCCTACAAATCATGAAAATTTTGAGTTCCTAGGCATTTTCCTTCAAACACTAAATTAATGTCAAATTTACTCCTTCAATTGTGATCTGTGTAGTCGTTCGCCAAGGACTGCTCACGCCTAGGTTAAATTCTGTTTAAAAACGAGAAATAGTTGGTTTTCTGCTAATTAATCATTAAAACAAAACGGACAAGCATTGTGATTAACATCTTCGTAATCTACACAGAAAATGTAATCTTGTAAGGTGTCAAACTTGTTTGTAGGATAATTAGAAAAAAATCTATATAGGGATGTTATATTGGCGTCATAACTTTTAAATTTGTATGTAGGGTTTTGTTGGTGAATCGATTCAGACTTAAATCTAGACGGACAAGATAAGTGACACACACCACGGTAATCCCAATTAAATTTCCTATCAAACTGTACACCGACAAAACGCTTAACTGGATATAGTAGACCTAAAAATATGACCAAATTCATTTAAATAAAAAATGCACCCCTGAATTTTTTAATTACGGCCAAAGTAACAAAGATTTTTTTATGAAATTTTCTATACGTACACTCGAATACTTAACACTCAATTGGTAAAAACTTGGCTAATCCTCAACTTTTGTAAATGTAAATTTCATAAAAGAATCTTTATTGCTTTGGTTGCAATAAAAAAAATTCTATTTAAAAAAATCAACTTTTGAGGTTTATAAATCTCAGGGGTACATTTTTTATATTTGATCATCGACTTAATTTTTGGTCTACTATTTCCAGTTAAGCGTTGTCGGTCGAATTTTGCGACATCCTGTATATTATATTTCGTAACTACAACATCATAACGGAGCATCCGACATCCGTCTGTTCCAATTACGATACATTTTTTAAAATTTAAATCATGATTTCGTAAAAATTGTTATTGCCAAATATACCAAATACTGATTATAGTCTCATCGGTAACAACATTATAATTATCATTACGAGAATCAATGAATTCCACAAAATCTTCATTAATTTCCTTGCAATCAGAATCAGATTACAAATAGCTTATTACAAGAGACATTTGTGAAATATGCCTAATATCAGTGGTTTCATCGAAAATTATGCTGAAATATTTCGATTTTTTAACTTGTGTTAAAATAGCGTCTTTAGTTTCTTCTCAACATAAAGCAATTAAGTCATTTTGAGTCAAGTTACTTATGTTGGTGACATTTGAATGAGTTTTTAAAAATGAGTTTTCCAAATGATTTTTTAAAGTAATATCATTTTTATATACAGGGTGTCCCATTTGACGTTGGACTGTATGGGTATCTTTGTTATTATTGGAGATAGAAAGTCGGTTAAATGGACAAAGTAGTAGAGAGTTTTTCGAATATTAATAATTCATTTACAAAAAGTTTGAATATCGCATCGTTCCAGCGCTATCTTGAAAAACAAGAAAATGCGATTTTCAAAATATGACTATAACTTCGTTATTTTCAGTGGTACCAAAATTTTGTTTGACTTAATAGAGACAATTTTTTGTATACAATGCAGTAAAACAAATGAATATTTTTTTTCGCCAACGGGTTGACCGGAAATGAACGAAACTTATTTTTTTCTTATGGCAGCCATATTGGATTTACACATATTCGGAATTAGTGTATTTTTCTGAATAATTTGATATATCATATGTAATATTTTAAGAAAAATATAAATAATTTTATTTTACTAACCAAAAATGGCCTTGAATAGATGTAAACTATCAATATATATGTGTTAAGATTTATTTTACATTTAATATTTTAAATAGTTATATTTATGTTATTGACAATTTGCATCTCTTAAAGTCCAATGTTAGTTTGTAAAATCGAATAATTTTATTTTTTTTAAATATGACATATGGTAAAATTTTTTTTATTTAATAGAGACAATTTTTTGTGTACAATGCAGTAAAACAAATGAATATTTTTTTTCGCCAACGGATTGACCGGAAATGAACCAAACTTATTTTTTTCTTATGGCAGCCATATTGGATTTACACATATTCGGAATCAGTATTTTTTCTGAGTAATTTGGTATACCATATGTCATATTTAAAAAAAAATTATTTGATTTTACAAACTAACATTGGAGATGTAAATTGTCAATAACATAAATGTAGCTATTTAAAATATTAAATGTAAAATAAATCTTAACACATATGTATTGACAGTTTACATCTATTCAAGGCCATTTTTGGTTAGTAAAATAAAATAATTTCTATTTTTCTTAAAATATTACATATGATATATCAAATTACTCAGAAAAATACACTAATTCCGAATATGTGTAAATCCAATATGGCTGCCATAAGAAAAAAATAGGTTTGGTTCATTTCCGGTCAATCCGTTGGTGAAAAAAAATATTCATTTGTTTTAATGTATTGTACAAAAAGAATTTTCTCTATTAAGTCAAAAAATTTTTTTGGTACCACCGAAAATAATGAAGTTATAGCTATATTTTGAAAATCGCATTTTCTATTTTTTTCAAGATAGCGTTGGAACAATACGATATTCAAATTTTTTGTAAATGAATTATTAATATTCGAAAAAATCTCTACTACTTTGTCCATTTAACCGACTTTCTATCTCCAATAATAACAAAGATACCCATACAGTCCAACGTCAAATAGGACACCCTGTATATCACCAGCTATTCTAGAACATAAAATTTCACAAAAATTTCCCTCGTTTGTAAAAGATTTCGTATTTAAAAGAGGACCAACGTCACACAGTGACCTCATAAGGGAATGTTTTGTTTTCCCAAAAAAATTATACTTTCGTTAATTGGTTTTAATCTATTTCTAGTTCAATTTGTCAAAGTCTTTTAATATTTATTGCATTTCTTATATTTCGTGAGGGGTTTATTTTGAATGACTTTATAAAATTTACTTATGATTTTAATGTTTTATCAAAATACCTAATAATTTAAAATATTCCTTAACTGGCTGAGAAACTAATTTATGAATGTTTTTCAGACAAGTAACATTAAACATCTTTTCGAAAAATTCTTAGGGAGGGGGGGGGGTAATTACTCGATTACACCCCCCTGAAACCGCCACTGATCAATTGTGGTCAAAGTTTTTCGTGGGATAATTAGAAAAAAATGTACAGTTGATTAGTGATTTAAGGTAGAGTTTTGTTTATGGCGAAATTAGATACTTAATCAGGACGGACAAGCATAGCGATTAATACTGTTATAATGAGGAAGAAAAACGAAAAAAATAATTGATATTTTTATATCTTATATTTTAGAAATCATAATTATAAATAAGTTGTTTTTTGTTTCAATTCGATAGACAAATATTAACGTAAATATAATTGAATTTTAAGAAAATTAGCCCCTCCGCTTCAACTACGCGATTTATTCTGACGTCATTTCTTCCGAACGCTGTCCGTTCCGTACACTTGATTGTTTCTAGACCTTTTTATAGTTATTATCTTTTAAAACTGTAAAAAAATATTACTATTAGTTATTAATTAAAGTAGGAGAATTATTTATTAATTTAAAATTTACTTCTTTATAATTTTTTACTTATGAAATTTCACTTTAAATGTTATACAACTTTAGTGTCGTTTTTACAAGTGTGTAGCGTTTCAAATTAAAAATTTGAAAGTTAATAATTTTGGGTTGTAATATAAACAAATAAGAAAAAAATAAAAAAAATTCAAGGCAGTACGACTTTTTATTCAAAAGATATGAATTTTTATATAAAATATGGCTTTCTAACAAATGAGTAAAGGTGTATTGTTAAAAATTCATATTTCGCTTAATAACTAAAATTAAAAAACGAAAATTCGTACGGATAAGTTTGTAAAAATTATCGTATTATCTTATTAAATTTTTTAAAATTTAATTATTTTTTAAGGTACATTACCTAGAAAAATTTTGTTTTGTTTGAGTTTTTGGGGTGTAACATTTTTTTGGGGGGTGTAGAAGGCAAGTGACCCCCTACATTTCATCTATTTTCTATTATTTTTCATTTGCGGAGTCGATTTTGAAAAGATTCGAAAAAATATTTTTTGAGATATTTTTAAGGCTTAAAATTTTTCATGGAAATCGATTTTTATTGTTTTTCTCGAAAACTATAAAAGTTAGCGATTTCAAATTTTTACCAAAGGTAAACACCATTGATAGACGCGTTTTAAAAAATATTTGGTTAAAATCGGCTAAGCAGTTTTTTTGGAAAAAATTGGCAAAGTTTTGGCAAAATTTTGGTACAAATACGGGCCTGGACGACGTAATTTTATACCGAAAATTAAAATTTTCAGGGAATTTGGGGGGGGGGGGAGGTAACGGTGCGAATTTTAAGCTATTACTCGTCCCGGCGGTTATAATAGTTTCAAAGATAATAATTATTTTGTGAAAAGTGAAAAATTTCAGACCGCAATTTTGGTTCCAAACGGAGATTTTGCATATTTTTGCTACATTTTCGGCCATAACTCGATAACGAAAGGAGATAGCGAAGTGATTTTTTTGTCGTAAAGTGGACCATGAAAGCTTTCAGAAAATGTACATTGCGTTAGGGTAGAATAAAATTTGAGGGACTGATTAAACCGAAACTCGAATAAAAATGCGACTTTTTTAAATGCGATCTAAAAAAATTTAAGATTTCGTTGTTTTTCAAAATTTAAAAAACCCTATGCGTGGGCGGTTTTAATACCAAGAGTAGATTTATCAGAATTTTTAAAAATGAAAATCCGTTAAAAAATAGGCTGACGGGAGCCGCCGACCCTTAAATTCAACATTTTTACGCCATAACTTTTTAACCGCGCAAAATTTAAAAATGCACTATGCTCATTACACCACAAATATTGTTGTTCTTTGATAATCTGATGTAAAATTGAGAAAATTTTAAAAATTGACGGCTGCAGAGGGGGCTGACCAAAGCGCGCGTTTGAGTTATTTTGTTAACATTTCACTTGGGATTTTTTTTTCAAGTCCAGGGGTAAAATATAATCGTGCTGATTTTTTCTCGCATAAATAATAAAGAAAGAAGGGAAATATAAAACATTGGAATATTATACACGGTCGGGATCATAAGTTACGAATTTTCAAAGTCGGCGTCGAAAAAGCACTAATTTCAAACTACAAATTCGAGGGCGCCAAAAGTACAGAAAAAATTAAGATATCAAAAAAAGCGCTCGTTTCCTGATGTAGCGCGGAATGTAGATGACAAATCAAGAAACCGCGATTTTTTTTACCTGCCGATCTTCTAATCGAAGCCGCACAGTTTTAGCACTTTTGCCTTTTGCCGAGCGTATAACCCGCGCGAGGCGACTAGGAAGTAATGACGTCACTCAGCTCGCAAGGAAAAAAAGTAGCGACGCGCTATTTCATAAACTTTGTTAATTAATTGCGAAGCCATTTTAAGTGCTAGACCAAAAATTCAAATTGCAAAATTCAAGTTAAAAGGTACTCTTTTATATAAAATTATAAAAAAAAATGGTTTACAGACTCATTGTTTTGAATCAAGCTTTCTAATGATATATTTTGTTTATCTGTAGGTTGTATAGACAAAAAGGTATACAGGGTGGGCCAACGAAAACGAAACAGACGAGTTTTAAAATAGTTAATAAAAATTTTTGAAAAAACGCTCGGGCAGGTCAACTTTGGTTTTGAGGGGGACATATTTTGCAATAGAAGTGATTCAAAAATCCATTCACCCCTGTGCCCTATGGACACAACCCCTAAAATTTTAATATTGATGGTGGGGTAAGTAATACCTTGTTAGAAAGATCTTTTTACTCAGAGTAACATACAAAAAAAAAAGTTAAATCGATCGATTCGTTTTAAAGATATTCAAAATTTAGCAAGTAGAGATTTCATGCCTTTTAAAATTGTGCCATGAACACCATACCTTCAATTTTAAGTGTTTTGATAAGGTAAGTAATACCGTTTCGAGAGGGACATACTTTGCAATAGACCTGATTCAAAAATCCATTCATCCCTCGCCCTTTGGACAAAACCCCTAAAAATTTAATAGGGATGGTGCGGTAAGTAATACCTCGTTAGAAAGATCTTTTTACCCAGAATAACATGCCAAAAAAAAAGATATTCAAAATTTTTTGATAGGGTAAGTAATACCTCCTGGGAAAGATCTTTTAACCCAAAGTAACATACAAAAACATGTAAAACGCAATTTATTTTCATTTTCTACAAAAGAGAGATTTTAAAAAACAAATTTAAATTTATTCGAGGAATTGTTTAAAATTTTGTTACATCTGCCACAAAACAATGCAAAACATAAAACGATTTATAACCACATTGAGATTCTTTTTATCAGTTGTATTTTGTATTAATGGTGATTTTCATCGTCTTAAAACTGTTTATGACTAATTATTAGAAATCAACATTTAAAATTTTGTGAACTTCTGTAAATGCTTCTGCTAGCAATGGTTTATACAATTCCAGAAGGGTTGAATTAATCACTTTTTATTTTAAAAACGATGAGAATGCTCATCGTGCAGCTAATTTATTTAATGAACTACATCCAAACAAACATTGTACCCGAAAATACGTTCTGGAGTTGGTTGCAAAATTTAAAAATACTGGTTCTGTTGGTAATAAGAAACGCGATCCTGGTAATGTTCGTCCAATAAGAAATGAGGTCGTTGAAATAGGTGTTTTGGGACAAGTTGCTGCAGATCCAACTTTAAGCACAAGAAAACTGGAGACTGTGACTAACATCAGCAGAACAACCATTCGCCGAATATTGAAAGGTCACAAATATCATCCCTATAAAATTCATTTAATTCATGAGTTAAATGAAGATGATTTTGATAGGCGACTGCAATTTTGTGAGGTGATGACGGAACGGATAATTGCTGATGAAAATTATCTTTATAATATCTGTTTTTCTGATGAGTGCACTTTTTTCTTAAACTCAACCGTTAATCGTCATAATTGTCGATATTGGTCAGATGAGAATCCTAGGGTATTTCATGAAGTTCACACTCAAACTCCTCAAAAATTGAATGTGTGGGTTGGAATTTTTGGAGACAACTTATTGGTCCTTATTTTCTAGATGGCAATCTAACAGGGGATATGTACTTGGATCTACTTCAAAACTTTGTTCATCCATTTCTTGACGATATTATCGAAAATGACGATTGTTATTTAGAAGACCATCTGATTTTCCAACAAGACGGAGCGCCTCCTCATTACACACGGCCTGTTAGGGAATTCTTTGATACGACGTTTCCTGGGCAATGGATTGGGCGTAGAGGACCTTTGGAGTGGCCGCCGCGATCTCCCGATCTTACTCCCCTTGAATTTTTCCTTTGGGGGCATTTAAAAAGTAAGAACCAAGATCTCTAGCAGAGTTACGACAGAGAATTATTAATGAATGCCGAGAAATTACTGCTGAAATGTTACAACATGTAAAAATTCGCTTTGAGCAAAATTTGTACGTTTGCATGGAGGTTGGTGGAACTCAATTCGAACATTTAATAAAATAATAAAAACATCCTTGAAAGTGTCGGTATCGATGGGATTCTTTAAAGTGTTAAGTTTTCTTCAAACAGATTAGTTAAGTTTAGTTTGGTTAAATAAAAAATAATGTGCAATACTGTTTTATTTTGAATTCTTTAAAATAAACTAATCGATTTCACTTTTGTTTTTTTGTATGTTACTTGTGGTAAAAAGATCTTTCCAAGGAGGTATTACTTACCCTATCAAAAGACTTAAAATTGAAGGCGTGGTGTTCATAGCACAATTTTAAAATGAAAACTCTACTTGCTAAATTTTGAATATCTTTAAAACGAATCGATCGATTTAACTTTTTTTTTTGTATGTTACTCTGGGTAAAAAGATCTTTCCAACGAGGTATTACTTACCCTACCATCCCTATTAAAATTTTAGGGGTTGTGTCCAAAGGGCGAGGGATGAATGGATTTTTGAATCAACTCTATTGCAAAGTATGTCCTTCTCGAAACAGTATTACTTACCTTATCAAAACACTTAAAATTGAAGGTATGGTGTTCATGGCACAATTTTAAAAGGCATGAAATCTTTACTTGCTAAATTTTGAATATCTTTAAAACGAATCGATCGATTTAACTTTTTTTTTGTATGTTACTCTGGATAAAAAGATCTTTCCAACGAGGTATTACTTACCCTACCATCCCTATTAAAATTTAAGGGGTTGTGTCCATAGGGCGCAGGGATGAATGGATTTTTGAATCAGCTCTATTGCAAAATATGCCCCCCTCGAAACTAAAGTTGATCTGTCCGAGCATTTTTTCAAATTTTTTTATTAACTATTTCAAAACTCGTCTGTTTCGTTTTCGTTGGCCCACCCTGTATAAAAAAAACGTCTTATGGTGAAATACATGTTAAATGTTTGTTGCTGGTCGCCGGTCAGTTAGCTCACTTTATTTGGTCGTCCACTTACGGGACACACTGTATATAAAAGAGCAATGATTAGGACTTTGATACTTTCAACTATCTTTAATTGAAGCTATCGACTTAATTGTTTACGTAAATATGGTTGCCAGTAATGTATAACCAAACCAATACAGATCATAGACCTACATCAACCTTCTACTTATACACAGCATAAAAATTAAGAAATAATTGACCTATATTTAACTTTAAATTAGGACTTTAATTTATGGCATATTTAAGAATTTATTTTTATCCTATTTATAAATGCGCGAGTGCGTGTGACTCAAAAAACATCCCTGCGCACGCCTTACTTAACGAGTTTTTTATCTCGCGCATTTGAGTAATTTTAGACTCATTTTAAGCGTTTTTTTTTATTCCACCACATCCCCACCCAATTTCCCTTCTTTCATTAATGGGACAAAAGAAATGTATAAAAAGATCGGTCGGCGGTCGGTGTCGGTGTCGGTACGAAACAACGAAACAAATCGTCTGTCGCTTCTTTTCCTTTTCTCCCGTCCCTTTCCGTTATTTTTTAGTCACGGCTGAGGCGCGTGTGACTTGCAGCAGCGATGTTTCTTTTTTATCGGTTTTTTTCTTTGATTGTTAAAGTGCTAAATTTTAATTCTTTTAATCATCATTAATTAGTAATAAGTGCTGTTATTAACCTTACGAATAAATGAGAATCCCTTTTTTTTGTGTTTAATTAACATGTTTTCTGTCAACGAGGAGATGATCATTGTTCCACCCAGAAAAATTAATTTTACTGATATTGCGAAGGAGGATGACGACAAAAAAACTAAAGATGATGAAAAGTAAGATTTTAGAAAAATATTAACTTTTGGATGAACTTTTTTAGCGCTTTTTGCTTTTTGCTCACTAACTGACTCACTTGTATTAATTTCCTATGTAAACATCTTCAATTTTAATGGCCTTGTATTTGAGTAAGATTAAAAGGGAAAACTGCTACTTACAATTACAAATTAGATCCAATAATTCATAATTTGTAGCACATTGCCTTAATATTTTAAATAAATGTATACAAATATTTAGTGTTATTTATAGTTACGTATCCGCATTTTATTTACAATGTTCCAGTGATAATGATTAATTTATTTAAAAAATTTCATACTTTCATAATATTATTATCATAGAATTTTCTATATGACGTGATTTACCAATATTGGCAGTTCACGAAAACAAATTTATCATTTATTCAAATTTAAAAAAGCTTTGGTAGAAAAATTTTTATGACCAAAAACGGAATCGAAATTTAAAATCAATCGTTTATACCGAGGGGTGCACAAAAAACGGCCAACGATGTAGCTTCGTTATTTCTTATCCGATTTTAATAAGTGATATGTCAAATTAAATGGTTTGAAGAATACTATTAATAGATTAATTTTATATTTGAAAAGATCAGAGGAGGAGGCAACTTTTCTTTTTCAAATGGCAACATATTTTTTTCGATTGAGAAAAATCATTAACAAAAATAATCTAAACCAATTATACCAACAAATTTTTTTTAAATTAATTTTTTTTTCTTTTTTGAAATTTTTTTTTATTATTATTTTTTTTTAAGTTTAATTCAATTGTTTTTTTTTGTTTTTGAGTTTTTAAATTTTGTTTTTTACTTTATTATTAATATTTTTTAATTTATTAATAGTTTTTTTAAATTTATTAATAATGAATTAAAAAACAAAATTTAAAAAAATAAAATACTGAAAACTGAAAACTGTAAAACAAAAAAAAAACAACTGAATTAAATTAAAAAAAATAATAATAAATAATAAAAAAACGAGCTGAAGTTACATTTAAATGCATTCATTTTTACATTCATATTTTTTTTTTAGAAAAAAAAAATGTAAGGGCTCAATTTTTTTATATTTTGTTACAATTACAGTCCTTAGTAAAACTACATAAAAAGTTGTTTCAAATTCAGACCATGGGTCAAAAAATTTAAAATAGAATGAAAATAATCAGTCACTTTTTCACATTTAATTTTTTTAATCGAAAACAAAAAAATGTAAGGGCTCAATTTTTTTATATTTTGTTACACATACAGTCCTTAATAAAACAACTTAAAAAGTTTTTTCAAATCAGACCATGCAGTTTTACTAAAGACTGTTCCCCGTATTTTTTAGTAAAACTGCACAAAAAGTTTTTTTTTAAATCAGACCAGGAGTCAAAATATTTAAAAAAGAATGAAAATAATCAGTCACTTTTTCACATTTAATTTTTTTAATCGAAAACAAAAAAATGTAAGGGCTCAATTTTTTTATATTTTGTTACACATACAGTCCTTAATAAAACAACTTAAAAAGTTTTTTCAAATCAGACCATGCAGTTTTACTAAAGACTGTTCCCCGTATTTTTTAGTAAAACTGCACAAAAAGTTTTTTTTTAAATCAGACCAGGAGTCAAAATATTTAAAAAAGAATGAAAATAATCAGTCACTTTTTCACATTTAATTTTTTTAATCGAAAACAAAAAAATGTAAGGGCTCAATTTTTTTATATTTTGTTACACATACAGTCCTTAATAAAACAACTTAAAAAGTTTTTTCAAATCAGACCATGCAGTTTTACTAAAGACTGTTCCCCGTATTTTTTAGTAAAACTGCACAAAAAGTTTTTTTTTAAATCAGACCAGGAGTCAAAATATTTAAAAAAGAATGAAAATAATCAGTCACTTTGTCACATTTAATTTTTTTAATCGAAAACAAACAAATTTGTTACAGATACACTCTTTGGTAAAACTGAATAAAAAGTTTTTTTTTAAATCAGACCAAGAGTCAAAATATTTAAAAAAAAGAATGAAAATAATCACTTTTTCACATTTTATTTTTTTAATGGAAAACAAAACAATGTAAGGGGTCAAATTTTTTATATTTTCTTATACATACAGTCCTTAGTAAAACTGCATAAAAAGTTTTTTCAAAATCAGACCAGGAGTCAAGAAATTAAAAAATAAATTTAAAAAATAGTCACTTTTTCAGATTTTATTTTTTTTTTATCAAAAACAAAAAAATGTAAGGGGTCAATTTTTTTAAATACAAAATATAAAAAAATTGAGCCATTAAATTTTCTTGTCTTCGATAAAAAAAAAGAAATTCTGAAAAAGTGACTATTTTTTTTAATTTCTTGACTCCTGGTCTGATTTTGAAAAAACTTTTTATGGAGTTTTACTAAAGACTGTATCTGTAACAAAATATAAAAAAATTGAGCCCTTACATTTATTTGTTTTCGATTAAAAAAAATAAATGTGACAAAGTGACTGATTATTTTCATTCTTTTTTAAATATTTGGACTCATGGTCTAATTTAAAAAAAAACTTTTTCTGCAGTTTTAGTTTGTTTCTTGTATCTGTAACAAAATATAAAAAAATGAGCCCTTACATTTTTTTATTTTCGATAAAAAAAAAATAAAATCTGAAAAAGTGACTTTTTTTTAATTTTTTTTTTAATTTCTTGACTCCTGGTCTGATTTTGAAGAAACTGTTTATGCAGTTTTACTAAGGACTGTATGTGTAACAAAATATAGAAAATTTGTAGCCTTACATTGTTTTGTTTTCCATTAATAAAATAAAATGTGAAAAAGTGACTGATTATTTTCATTCTTTTTTTAAATATTTTGACTCTTGGTCTGATTTAAAAAAAACTTTTTATTCAGTTTTACTAAAGACTGCATCTGTAACAAAATATCAAAAAAAATGAGCCCTTACAATTTTTTGTTTTCGATAAAAAAAAATAAAATCTGAAAAAGTGACTATTTTTTAATTTTTTTTTTGATTTCTTGACTCCTGGTCTGATTTTGAAAAAAAACTTTTTATGGAGTTTAACTACAGAATGTATCTGTAACAAAATATAAAAAAAATTGAGCCCTTACATTTATTTGTTTTCGATTAAAAAAATTAAATGTGACAAAGTGACTGATTATTTTCATTCTTTTTTAAATATTTTGACTCCTAGTCTGATTTAAAAAAAAACTTTTTCTGCAGTTTTACTAAGGATTGTATCTGTAACAAAATATTAAAAAAATGAGCCCTTACATTTTTTTGTTTTCGATAAAAAAAAATAAAATCTGAAAAAGTGACTATTTTTTTAATTTTTTTTTAATTTCTTGACTCCTGGTCTGATTTTGAAGAAACTGTTTATGCAGTTTTACTAAGGACTGTATGTGTAAAAAATTATAGAAAATTTGAGGCCTTACATTGTTTTGTTTTCCATTAATAAAATAAAATGTGAAAAAGTGACTGATTATTTTCATTCTTTTTTAAATTTTTTGACTCATGGTCTGATTTAAAAAAAACTTTTTATTCAGTTTTACTAAAGACTGTATCTGTAACAAAATATAAAAAAAAATGAGCCCTTACATTTTTTTGTTTTCGATAAAAAAAAATCTGAAAAAGTGACTATTTTTTAATTTTTTTTTTAATTTCTTGACTCCTGGTCTGATTTTGAAAAAAACTTTTTATGGATTTTTACTAAAGACTGTATCTGTAACAAAATATAAAAAAAATTGAGCCCTTACATTTATTTGTTTTCGATTAAAAAAATTAAATGTGACAAAGTGACTGATTATTTTCATTCTTTTTTAAATATTTTGACTCCTAGTCTGATTTAAAAAAAAACTTTTTCTGCAGTTTTACTAAGGATTGTATCTGTAACAAAATATTAAAAAAATGAGCCCTTACATTTTTTTGTTTTCGATAAAAAAAAATAAAATCTGAAAAAGTGACTATTTTTTTAATTTTTTTTTAATTTCTTGACTCCTGGTCTGATTTTGAAGAAACTGTTTATGCAGTTTTACTAAGGACTGTATGTGTAAAAAATTATAGAAAATTTGAGGCCTTACATTGTTTTGTTTTCCATTAATAAAATAAAATGTGAAAAAGTGACTGATTATTTTCATTCTTTTTTAAATTTTTTGACTCATGGTCTGATTTAAAAAAAACTTTTTATTCAGTTTTACTAAAGACTGTATCTGTAACAAAATATAAAAAAAAATGAGCCCTTACATTTTTTTGTTTTCGATAAAAAAAAATCTGAAAAAGTGACTATTTTTTAATTTTTTTTTTAATTTCTTGACTCCTGGTCTGATTTTGAAAAAAACTTTTTATGGATTTTTACTAAAGACTGTATCTGTAACAAAATATAAAAAAAATTGAGCCCTTACATTTATTTGTTTTCGATTAAAAAAATTAAATGTGACAAAGTGACTGATTATTTTCATTCTTTTTTAAATATTTTGACTCCTAGTCTGATTAAAAAAAAAACTTTTTCTGCAGTTTTACTAAGGATTGTATCTGTAACAAAATATTAAAAAAATGAGCCCTTACATTTTTTTGTTTTCGATAAAAAAAAATAAAATCTGAAAAATTGACTATTTTTTAATTTTTTTTTTATTTTTTGACTCCTGGTCTGATTTTGAAAAAAACTTTTTATGGAGTTTTACTAAGGACTGTATGTGTAACAAAATATAAAAAAATTGAGCCCTTACATTTATTTGTTTTCGATTAAAAAAATTAAATGTGACAAAGTGACTGATTATTTTCATTCTTTTTTAAATATTTTGACTCCTGGTCTGATTAAAAGAAAAACTTTTTCTGCAGTTTTACTAAGGATTGTATCTGTAACAAAATATGAAAAAAACGAGGCCTTACATTTTTTGTTTTCGATAAAAAAATAAAATCTGAAAAATTGACTATTTTTTAATTTTTTTTTTATTTTTTGACTCCTGGTCTGATTTTGAAAAAAACTTTTTATGGAGTTTTACTAAGGACTGTATGTGTAACAAAATATAAAAAATTTGAGGCC
The DNA here is from genome assembly GCA_963971135.1 of Stenus bimaculatus. Classification (NCBI taxonomy): domain Eukaryota; kingdom Metazoa; phylum Arthropoda; class Insecta; order Coleoptera; family Staphylinidae; genus Stenus; species Stenus bimaculatus. The sequence continues at coordinate 46,875,161 of OZ020180.1, forward strand.
TTACATTGTTTTGTTTTCCATTAAAAAAATAAAATGTGAAAAAGTGACTGATTATTTTCATTCTTTTTTTAAATATTTTGACTCCTGGTCTGATTTGAAAAAAACTTTTTATACAGTTTTACTAAAGACTGTATCTGTAACAAAATATAAAAAAATTGAGCCCTTACATTTATTTGTTTTCGATTAAAAAAATTAAATGTGACAAAGTGACTGATTATTTTCATTCTTTTTTAAATATTTTGACTCCTGGTCTGATTAAAAGAAAAACTTTTTCTGCAGTTTTACTAAGGATTGTATCTGTAACAAAATTTGAAAAAAACGACCCCTTACATTTTTTTGTTTTCGATAAAAAAAAATAAAATCTGAAAAAGTGACTATTTTTTTATTTTTTTTTTTAATTTCTTGACTCTTGGTCTGATTTTGAAAATACTTTTTATGGAGTTTTACTAAGGACTGTATGTATAACAAAATTTAAAAAATTTGAGACCTTACATTGTTTTGTTTTCCATTAAAAAAATAAAATGTGAAAAAGTGACTGATTATTTTCATTCTTTTTTAAATATTTTGACTCCTGGTCTAACTTAAAAAAAACTTTTTCTGCAGTTTTACTAAGGATTGTATCTGTAACAAAATATAAAAAAATTGAACCCTTACATTTTTTTGTTTTCGCTAAAAGAAAAGAAAATCAGAAAAAGTGACCATTTTTTAATTTTTTTTTTAATTTCTTGACTCCTGTTCTGATTTTGAAAAAACTTTTTATGTAGTTTTACTAAGGACTGTATGTGTAACAAAATATAAAAAATTTGAGGCTTTGCATTGTTTTATTTTCCATTAAAAAAATAAAATGTGAAAAAGTGACTGATTATTTTCATTCTTTTTTTAAATATTTTAACTCCTGGTCTGATTTTGAAAAAACTTTTTATGGAGTTTTACTAAAGACTGTATCTGTAACAAAATATAAAAAAATTGAGCCCTTACATTTATTTGTTTTCGATTAAAAAAAATAAATGTGACAAAGTGACTGATTATTTTCATTCTTTTTTAAATATTTTGACTCCTAGTCTAATTTAAAAAAAAACTTTTTCTACAGTTTTACTAAGGATTGTATCTGTAACAAAATATGAAAAAAATGAGCCCTTACATTTTTTGTTTTCGATAAAAAAAAATAAAATCTGAAAAAGTGACCATTTTTTTAATTTTTTTTTTAATTTCTTGACTCCTGTTCTGATTTTGAAAAAACTTTTTATGTAGTTTTACTAAAGACTGTACCTGTAACAAAATATAAAAAAAAAATTGAGCCCTTACATATTTTTGTTTTCGATTAAAAAAATTAAATGTGAAAAAGTGATGAATATTTTCATTCTTTTTTAAATTTTTTGACTCGTGGTCTGATTTTGAAACAAGTTTTTATGTAATTTTACTAAGGACTGTATTTGTAACAAAATATAAAAAAATTGAGCCCTTACATTTTTTTTTTCTAAAAAAAAATATGAATGTAAAAATGAATGCATTTAAATGTAACTTCAGCCCGGTATAAAAGAATTTAAAAAATAATTATTGGTATAATTCGTTTAGATTATTTTTGTTAATGATTTTTTTCAATTGAAAAAAATATGTTGCCATTTGAAAAATAAAAGTTGCCTCTTCATCCTCTGATCTTTTCAAAAATAAAATTAATCTTTTGTTATCTGATAGTAGTATTCTTCAAACCATTTAATTTGACATATCACTTATTCAAATCGGATAAGAAATAACGAAGCTACATCGTTAGCCGTTTTTTGTGCACCCCTCTGTATTTACTGAATATCCTCGAATATTTTAATTAAACCTTAAAATCAAAACAATAAACCGTATGAATAAAATGAAGCAAATGTTTTTGTACTTCAATTGTGATCTATATTTTTTTGAAATTTTTTTATAATTTTTGTAATTTTTTGTAAATTTTTGAAATTTTTGGATTTTTTAAAAATTTTTGAATTTTTCCGTTATTTTTTATATGATTCTTAAATTTTACTCTAGGTCATAGTTTATGATAAATCTGGAAAAATAGTGTAAATTCTGTGGAATTTTAGGTTAAAATTAAAGTAAAAGATTTACATTATTTTATTCATACAGCTCAATATTCAATAAAATACTTTAAATTAGGCTCAATTTCAAACGAAATAAATAATGGGTAATTATTTTGCTAATGTTAAAATATAAACTGTAATAGGTAAAATAATTAATAATGTAAATTTAAAATAAGAAACAATACATTATTTTTGTGGAAGTGCATTAAAATAAACAATATACAATTAAATAAATTAATAACCCGTTAAAAATGGTTTAATTTAAATAATAAATATACTAGGTAGAGGAGTCGACAAAAACAGGCATAACTATTAGTTTATACATAACTCGGGCTTGAAATGATAGTCAACTTTTTTTCAAATGGCGACATAATTTTAAAATGCAAGATAAATAAATTAAGCAAAGAATAAATTCATCCATTTTTGATGCAGAAGGTGTCAAAGTTTCTTTAGTTTTTCCTGTTTTTTTAGCGTAGTTAGACCGAGTGTTAGACAAAAAATTTATTCTTTACTTTTATCTTAGATTTACCCAAGGAATCACCTCTTGATTTTTTTGCATACATTTGCTTACAACCGGTATAAAAAAATTATCTTGCCAAAGGGAAAGTTAGAAATAAAATTTATTTTTATTATAACTTTTTAATTTATTTATTGGTGACTGTCATGAAAGAAACACTAAAAGGCACAAAGGAGGCATTAACGCTAGGGAATTTTGATTAGTTCAAGAAGTGTTTTGATAGAAACATTTTATTATTTGCTCTGTTTATAGATACTATGTGGGTATCAAATAAGATAATTTTCGAAAAAAAAAATCATAAAAATAAAATAGTAAAAAAAAATTAAAACAAATAATTTCTTTTTGAAGATACAGGGTGACCCAGATATCTGCCCACGGTCTATAGTTTCTTTGCTATAAAACATATAGACTTGCGGTTTCCACCAACATATAGATACAAGCATGCCCCACAATTTAAAAATAGTATCGATATATACAGGGTGTCCAATCATGGCCTACTGAACCAAAGTTATATTTTTTAAATGGAACACCCAGTATATTATGACATTTTTGGATTCCTTATCAAAAAATAATTATACTTTGTATAAACTTTTATGGGCCTATCATCACTCGTTTTGCTGATATTTGCCATTTAAGCCAAAAAAAATAATATTTTGAAAAATCACTGCTCTAAAACAGAAGAACATTTTGGCTTGAAATTTTGTCAAAAATTTTTCAACATCGTCTAGTCTACAACTATCATGTCAAATTTAAGTTTGTGATATGTTTTTATCAGGGTGCCTTATAAAACGCAAATTGAACAATTAAACGAAATTTTCAACTGGAACACCCTGTATATTTTAACGTCAGTCGATGGCATTTTTTACAAGCTTTCTATTGATATGTTTGTATGATCGCTTATCAATGGTTTAGAAGATATTAATATCCAAACTGAGAAACACTGAAAATAGACAAAATAGCACTCTTGGTGAATTTTTTTTCAGGATTTTTTTTAATTTGCCTAAAACTTATTTGTGTGTCTTTCTCTATTTTGCTTTTTTAATAATGTTGTTATACTACAAAGCAGTTTTTGTTGCTTTACAATTTTGGTTTTCTAAATTTCAGTATGTTTTGAAAATTTTACAACTGATGTTACCAATCTCTTCTGATAGCTAGAAGCGGATTTCTTTCAGCTTCACCAAGCGCTTACAGAATATTTGCCATTTCTGCTTTAGAAGAGTTCATTATAACGGTTTAGTTATTATCAAAAGTACTGAAAATTGCTAAATTTTCAAACCATACTGAGACTTAGAAAACCAAAATTGATAATTGCAAATTTCGATTTTATTTTTGTTATAAAACAACAAAAACTACTATTGAAATAAAACAGCATCATAAAAAAAGCAAAATAGAGAAAGACAGAAATAAATAATAGGCAAATATAAAAAAAATCCGTAACAAAATTCATCAATTCATTTTGTCTATTTTTCACTGTTTCTCAGTTTGGATATTAATATCTCCTAAACCGTTGATAAGCGACCATACAAACATTATATCAGTAGAAAGCTTGTAAAAAATGCCATCGATTGATGTTAAAATATACAGTTTGTTCCATTTGAAAATTTCGTTTAATTGTTCAATTTGCGTTTCATAAGGCACCCTGATAAAAAATATCACAAACTTAAATTTGACATGATAGTTGTAGACTAGACGATGTTGAAAAATTTTTGACAAAATTTCAAGCCAAAATGTTCTTCTGTTTTAGAGCAGTGATTTTTCAAAAATTGATCTTTTTTTGGCTTAAATGGCAAATATCAGCAAAACGAGTGATGATAGACCCATAAAAGTTTATACAAAGTATAATTATTTTTTGATAAGGAATCCAAAAATTTCATAATATACTGGGTGTTCCATTTAAAAAAATATAACTTTGGTTCAGTAAGCCATGATGGGACATGCATGTATCTATATGTTGGTGAAAACCGCAAGTCGATATGTTTTATAGCAAAGAAGCTATAGACCGTGGGCAGATGACTGGGTCACCCTGTATATGTAAAATAACATCTAAGTAAAACAGTATTACATGAATTTCACTTTTTATTTTGCTCAATTTGTAAGCAAAAACATGTAAAAACTTCAGTTTTTTTTTTTAATTATATGATCCGATACCCACCTAATATCTACAAACAGGGCCAATACTAAAATTTTCATATATCAAAATTTTCCTATCAAAACACTCCGCATTCTCGGCTCTTAACTAAATTGTTAGCCTATTTTGTTCACTTCTGCTTCATGTTTGTTGTTTGTTGATGACATCACTCACCTAAGTAAATGCATTACAAGATCAAGCTGGATGAACTTTACAGTTTATTGCAAAAAAATAGATTACAAGAGACTGGGCTTCAAAATAAGTTTTTTCAAAAACAATTAAGCAAGTTTTTTTTACTCTTTTTGAAAATTTCAAATAATAAAGCAATTCTTAAATTGATTCGTTAATTTTTAAGCTCACCCATGACCGATTGTATTGCCGTGCAATAAGAGTAGGTAAAGTTGCTCCCAGCTGGAAGTAGGACAAAGAATACGCGATCGTGTTTACTGTTGTCCTACTTCCAGCTGGGACCAACTGTACAACCATGCGCAATTATATCGAGGGCACAAAAGAAATATTCTGATACAATATCAAACTTTCGCAAACACGAGATCACACGAAATTTGAAAGGAGCCTACCCACATCTTAAGTCGTATTCATTTATTATAACTTTCGTGTCATCTCGTGTCTTTCATTGCTTGCTATTGGGTCAGAATATTTCTTTTATGTCCTCGAAAACCTTGCGCGTGATTGTACTTTACAGTATACAGATCCGTAATTATGAGGTGGCTCCAACTGCTAGAGACGCCAAAGCCAAACTGATTTTTATTTTAAAATCCGAAAATTCTTGAACTTACAGGAACTGGCGGCCCCACGAAATTTTTGGCGAGATTTTTAGAAAAAATTCTTCATAAGTTTGAAAATTTATCGTTTGGAAATTGATAAATTTCCCATTGCCCGGGCCAGTCAAAATTTTTTAATAAAAATTTATATTTTAGTTCACATTTTTCAATTTGCCGGGCTGTGTATAATTTTTTTTATAATTTGCGTCTATAATATTGCTATTAAGACACCGCTAGCGGTTTCGTAAAGGACCATAGCGCGCTCATTACAGCACCCGCTTACGAAGTTGGTAGCATTGATCTGTCAAACTTGTGGTATTGATTATCGTAAATAAATTTCAAGATTTAAAGCACTTGCTATGTTTTTTATGTCTCCTAAATTTTTGGTAGGATACAGGAATTCCTCACTCTTTTTAAATTATTAATTTCCAACAAAAAATTAAATTAAATAATCTTTAAATTTAACTGTCAAATAAGAAAAGGCAAATATGTGGTATTAATTTTTGTGAAAATATGTCAAGATTTATCAAAAATTAAGGGCTTACTATTTTTTGCAATTTTCGGAATATCTAGTAGGATACACGACTAAAAATCTGCAACTTAAAATCTAAAAACTGAAACCTTAAATTAAACTGTCAGTGTCAAGACTTCTATGTTTTCTGTTGTTATAACAACCATTCAATAAGAAATCATTGTCACCAACTGCTAAAAAAATAAAGAAATATTTGTACGTCAAATAATTTCCAAATTTATTTAATTTTTACACAAATTATAAAAAATAGTATAAGCAACTCGTTCATAAGTCAATTATTGCACTCGTTTTTTTAAACTTGGACGCGTGCAATAATACTTGAGTTATGAAACTCGTTGCTTAATATACTATTATAGAACTTAACACGAGACTTAATGTTAAATATCAATTATCAACTCGCAACGTTTTTGAACATTTTTTGCGGCTACAACATTCTTTTGGATATTCTTATTTAAACAAATTATAAAATCATAATATCAATTTTTATACAGGGTGTCCCATTTGACGTTGCACTGTATAGGTATCTTTGTTATCATTGGAGATAGAAAGTCGGTTAAATGGACAAAGTAGTAGAGATTTTTCCGAATATTAATAATTCATTTACAAAAAAATTGAATATAGCATTGTTCCAACGCTATCTTGAAAAAACAAGAAAATGCGATTTTCAAAATATGGCTATAACTTCGTTATTTTCGGTCTTACCAAAAAAATTTTTTGACTTAATAGAGACAATTTTTTGTGTACAATGCAGTAAAACAAATGAATATTCTTTTTCGCCAACGGATTGACCGGAAATGAACCAAACTTATTTTTTTCTTATGGCAGCCATGTTGGATTTACACATATTCGGAATTAGTGTATTTTTCTGAGTAATTTGATATATCATATATAATATTTTAAGAAAAATAGAAATAATTTTATTTTACTGACCAAAAATAAAGAGTATATACCGGGTGGAAATGAAACTAGGACCACCCCTGGCATTTCTTTATTTATGGAAATAAAAAATTAAAATTTTCGTATATTATATGATCTAAGAAAACAAATCTTATGGATCGAATAAATTTTTAATTTTACTTCCGGTTTATCAGGAAATGGCATCCACTTTCTTATTTTAAATATAACCCCCTGATTTTTTCTACGTAAAATCAAACATTGGTTAATTTTAAGTATGTTTATGACAAAAAAATATTTTTTTTCAAAACTTTAAGAAAATAATTTTTTGGTAAAAAATTGAGTAAAACCTACAAAAACTATTTTTAAACATACATATGGAATATCACAGTAACCGGAAAAAAACCCTCTATTTAATGAGGGGGTGGCCCTTATATCATCCCATTTGAAAAAGTAAAGATATTTCCAAAAAACGCTTCTTGAAAATTAAAAAAAATAATATCTCAAGAACGGTGAAATAAATTTTATAAATTACAATTTATTTTACGTATTTGTATTATTTAAAAATAGTTGTTGTAGGTTTTACTCAAATTTTTTACCAAAAAAAAATTCAACATTTTTTCTTAGTTTTGAAAAAAAATTTTTTTTTGTCATAAACATACTTAAAACTAACCAATGTTTGATTTTACGTAGAAAAAATCAAGGGGTTACATTTAAAATAAGAAAGTGGGTGCCATTTCCTGATAAACCGGAAGTAAAATGAAAGATTTATTCGATCCATAAAATTATTTTTCTTAGATCATATAAGATACTAAAATTCTAATTTTTTATTTTCAAAAATAAAGAAATGCCAGGGGTGGCCCTAGTTTCATTTCCATCCGGTATATAGCCATATTTTAAAAATCGCATTTTATTGTTTTTTCAAGATAGCGTTGGAACGATGCGAAATTCTATTTTTTTGTAAATGCATTATTAATATTCAAAAAAATATCTACTACTTTGTCCATTTAACCGACTTTCCATCTACAATAATAACAAATATACCCATACAGTCCAACTTCAAATGGGACACCCTGTAGATGATTGGAGCAATATGCAATAATAGTTATTTAAGCAACGAGTTGGTTAAAAGGGGCGATTAATAATCGAGAAATTTTAAAGCACGAGCGGAACGCGAGTGCGTTAATTTTCGAGATTATTAATCGCTTTTTAACCTACGAGTTGGTTACAATATTTTTTCGTTGATCGTGCATGTGATTAACTAGAAAAAGCTATCATTTTTACAAGATTTTTTCGAAATGTGTTTTTAAAATTAAAGGTTTTTATTTTATTTATAATTTTAATTAGGTTAAAACAAAACAAATTAACTTTATATTCACAATTGTAGCATACTTCGTAGAAAATTTCGTTAGAAACGTCATAACAGAGGGCACCTCCAAAATCATTCATTAAACAAAAATCATGCATTAATAGGGGTTATTAATGAATGATTTTGTATACATTAAAAATACTCCTTAATAAACGATCAACGAAAAAGTATTTAAAACCATTATATTTTTGCAACATAAAGTATTTTAGTTCAATTATGAAATATTGACATTTTTTGGAAATATCTACATAGATTGGGGATAATCAACCTGTAAATTAATATTTTAAGATGTATGTACTTGGAATAAAATGGAAAAAAACGACCATATAACTTTAATTTCAAATTATGTTAAAATCCAAAATATTTTTTCTTCTGTTACACCCTCTATAAGTATAATTATGTTGTAATAATAAAGCGTATTTTAGATAAATTGAATAATTATGCGTGTTAAATTATACCACCTTCGACTTTTAATAATTACCAATTACCTTCAAACGATTAGAGAGAATTAGGAGAAATTATCAATACATACATTGTGCATATATTTCTACATTATTAAACAAACAAATATTTCCATTGATTATGTGGAAGTTTTGTACCTCATTACCTCATTTAGGTTAATTTGGTTTTTTAAGGTCGTAAATTTAATTTTTTAAAACCCATTTAATGTATTCATGCTACTATTTTCAATTAAATAAGGATTATTTGGAAATATTGTTTTAAATACCAAATAATAAAATTTGATTTTTTTTATTATTTTCTATGAAAAGCTAATATTTTAGTTTTGATGTTTCTTAATTTTTTATTTTCTTTTATAAAGCTGAAATATAAGCTCAAATTCAGCGACAATTATAATTTCAAGAAGTGGAATTATTACAACTATGTTTTTGGTTAAAAACATCTAAATATTTTATCGAAAAAGCAAATATAAGAAGGATGGTTTTTTTATTAAAAATTTTACGAAATCATTATTATTTCTTCAAGTGATAAATATTTATGTTTAAAATTTGTTCCGAAACTTCGACATTTGCTAACCTTAGGCGATTTCTTTTATGGATGTTTTAGGATAAAAATTAAAAACTTGCAGGTAGTGACTAGAAGTACATCGGATATTTTTAAATTATTCGTACATCCGATGTACGAACACTGCTGAGTACATAGGATGTATAAGAATTATTGACAGAACCTAACCTAAATTTTAAGTATACTATGTGTTTACTGTTGATGAAATTTAAATTCAAAAAAGGTATAAAATTCTGGCTCCAGTTAGTTTAGAAAAAGATAGCATTCTTCTGGAAAGCCAAATAATAATAAAACAATTTAAGAAACTAATAACCTAATTCAAACTACTGAAATATCTAACAATTTAAACGATGTCTACATTTCCACAAGAACAAATGAATACATAAAAATTTCAAGTCAAGAAAGTAATAATATACAGGGTGTCCCGTAATTATGTGGACAGACATATAGGAATGTGTTAAGCACATCAAAATAAGGTGACAAGTTCCTCTAACATTTTGTCCAAAAACCTTTCCCAGCCGAGTTATACCATCTTAAAGTTAACATTAAAAAAATTTAAACTTTTGTTTTTGTGGAGATATCATTACGAAAATTGTCATGAGGCTCTTAATTTATGGTCTTTTTAATATGATAATAACTATTTGTTCTTATCACTTTTTTTAGTAACAAATTACCTGAAATTACTTTTTGATTTTCTTCATAACTTTTTTTGTAAATAAGTATTTCTTAATTTGGTCATATTTTATTGTGAAAACAACAATTTACTTTAAAAAGGTATGTAATGTGATAAATCCACTAGTTTAGGAGATAATTTTATTTTAAGTTTTGTAATTAAAACACGCATTAAATTTTATCAATGTTTTAAAAATATCATAATATCATTACCTCTATGCATTACATCCATGTTTAGTTTTCAGTAGAAATCGAAAACTTCTTAATATTTAATTGTTTAAAATCAAGGTTTAAAATGTATTCTAATAGTGAATATGTGGATATGCTGCTTTTGTTGGGAAGATCAGAGGGCAATTCAAGAGAAGCTGCAAGACTTTATGGAAATGCATTCCCAAATCGCCAACAGGCAAATTTTAAAACATTCTCTAATATTGAAAGGCGGTTGAGGGAAACAGGATCTCTACAGTCAAACTCCAAAAATGCTGGTCGGCCCTAAAGAATAAGGCCAAATGAGGAAGAGGATTTGTTAGGAAGAGTAGCCCGAAGTCCCGAAGTAAGCACTAGACGATTAGCTGTTAGGACAAATATCAATTTGGAGAACTTTAAATGAAAATTTACTTTATCCTTATCATCTAGAGCCAGTGCAAACTTTAACGGAAGATGACCCTCAAATGAGATTAAGATTTTGTAGATGGATTCGAAGAAAAATAAACGTTCAACCCAACTTTTTGCAACAAATAATGTACACCGACGAGGCCTGCTTTACACGCACAGGTATATTAAATTTAAAAAATGCTCATGAGTGGGATCAAGAAAATCCTCATGCCATTATAAATACAAAGAATCAAAGACGTTTCTCAGTAAATGTTTGGTGTGGGATTTTAGGCCTACAATTAATTGGACCCATTTTTCTAACTCCACGTTTGAATGGTCAACTTTATTTCGAGTTTTTAAACAACAATTTAGATACAATTTTAAAAGATGTTACATTGATAGAAGACAAAGCATAAAGGTTTATGCATGACGGATGTCCTGCTCATAATAGCAGGATAGTGCAAAATTATTTAAATAGAACTTTCTTAATAGGTGGATTGGGATGGGAGGAGATGATAACGTTGGCCTCCGAGGAGTCCAGATTGACTCCCTTAGACTTTTTTTTATGGGGTTATCTTAAAACAAAAGTTTATTCTCGGCCAATTAATACACCGGAAGAACTACGGAACAGGATTACAGAAGAATGCAATCTAATTAGAAATAATGATACTATGATGTTTAAAACCCAACAATCCCTTGCCAAGAGGATAAATTCTTGCATTTCTCAAAATGGCCGACATTTTGAACATATTTTAAAAGAAACAATGTAAAATTCATAAATATTTATTACCTAATTCTTTTAATAAATCAATGTAATTTTGAATGTTTGAACTACTTATCTTTATTTTAAATTACAATCGGTTGTTGACAGACAAATTCTTTAGGTCTGAAAGGATATTTTTAATCCTAAATATTAAATTTATCTAGTCAAAAAATATTTTTTAATGAATAGCCAGAGAATATTCCCTTTATTACCATTACTATGCAGCTAAAATGGTAGGAGTATTGGTACGATTTTTAAAATCGGCATAGGTGTATTTGACAGGTATTGAACTACTTGATGCAAAAATAAAAATTAAGATTATCTCCTAAATTAGTGGATTTATCACATTACAACAGGTATACCTTTTTAATAGTATATTACTTTTTTCACAATAAAATATGGTCAAATTAAGAAAAACTTATTTATAAAAAAAGTTATGAAGAAAATCAAAAAGTAATTTCAGGTAATCTGTTACAAAAAAAAGTAATAAGAATAAATAGTCATTATCATATTGTAAAGACCTCAAAGTAAGAGCCTCATGCCAATTTTTGTAAAGTTATTTTCACAAAAACAAAAGTTATGTAAACTTTAAATTTTTTTAAAATTATCTTTAAGATGGTATAACTCGGCCGGTTTCTGGACAAAATGTTAGAGAAACTTGTCACCTTATTTTGATGTACTTAACACATTCCTATATGTCTGTCCACATAATTACGGGACACCCTGTATAAATATATTAAAATTAGATGATCTTAAAAATATTCAAAAGTTGAAAGATGCAAAAACAAGAGGCAAGTCCAATGGATTTGGTAAAACTACTATTGGATTACCAAAGTATAATTCCGTTTCTTCCAAAAAAACATTTTTACAAAAAACTGCCAGTGAAAAGAAGTTTTTAGTATTGATGTGAATTGTGCCAAATTTTTATAAAGGAGTAATGAATAAAAGTAAAAAAATTACCTAGAAGAATTAATTTCAAAACTATTATTAATGACTTATCAAAAAATGCAAACTTAATGAATCCTTTATTCAATAGTCTTTTGAATTACTTTATTTCTCGTTCGTTGAATAATACATACATACCGGGTGGAAATGAAAACCGGGTCACCTCGATAACTTTTTTATTTATGAATAAAAAATTTGAAATTTGGCTATGTTCTATGGTTCAAAAAAACAAATTTTATGTGCATTTTTTATTTTCGAAATCACTTCCGGTTTCACCGGAAACACCATGAACTTTGTTTTTTTAAATGTAACATCCCATATTTTTATTCATGGCTTAAAATACTTTTAAAAAAGAAGTATTTTTGAGATATTAGTTTTTATTTTTTTTGTAAAAAAAATTTTTTTCAAAAAAGAAAAGGTTTTCGAAGTCGGTGAAAAGTACCAAAACTAATTCTAAATAATTCAAATACCTAAATAAAATTGTAATTTGAAAAAAAATTTAAGTGGTTTTTGAACTATTAATTTTTAAATTTAGTTAATGAAGATTTTATCAAATATCTCACTTTTTTTAAATGCAATGATGCCCTGTCATTCGACTTTTTAAAAAGAGGATTTTATAACGATTATTTTGGTACCCCATATGTAGGGGTATGTGTTTGTGATACATTTTTAATTTTTTTTTAATTTTGAAAAATCCCGAGTACAAAAAATATGATAAACTGGGACAAGTAAATTGATTGCACCCTACATATGGGGTACCAAAATAATCGTTATAAAATCCTCTTTTTAAAAAGTCGAATGACCCGGCATCATTGCATTTAAAAAAAGTGAGATATTTGATAAAATCTTCATTAACTATTAAATTAATAGTACAAAAACCACTTAAATTTTTTTTCAAATTACAATTTTATTTAGGTATTTGAATTATTTAGAATTAGTTTTGGTACTTTTCACCGACTTCGAAAACCTTTTTTTTTTTTTGAAAGAAATTCTTTTTACAAAAAAAATAAAAACTAATATCTCAAAAATACTTCTTTTTTAAAAGTAATTTATAAATAAATAAAAATATGGGATGTTACATTTAAAAAAACAAAGTTCATGGTGTTTCCGGTGAAACCGGTAGTGATTTCAAAAATAAAAAATGCACATAAAATTTGTTTTTTTTGAACCATAGAACATAGCCAAATTTCAAATTTTTTTATTCATAAATAAAAAAGTTATCGAGGTGACCCGGTTTTCATTTCCACCCGGTATATCTTGATAAACTAATAAAATTAATAATATTTTTGGAAATCTTATAAGTGCACCATTTATTAATATTTCTATTGCAAATAATATGAATTATGAATAAAAATTGAAAATTAGAAAAGATTCTCACGAACACATATCACTTTTCATTAACTTTGCGTGTTTTGAGTCAATTATTTATGTATCACAAAAAAAAATCCTGCAGAATTTAATACAAAAAAAATTAACATCCCACTCGCATTATGCAACGAAATCGCATTTTCTTTAAAATAAATAAATCTATCAAAATATCGTGTTGAAAGTTATCTCATAAAGCAATTTAAAAATAGACGTCATATTAATTTACAATGTGGAATCATCCTCGTTTCTTTAGCGAATTAATTAAAATCAATTTTATCAATATCAGACGACGTGGCATAATTTTCATAATCGCGTAGTTATTAAAAAAAGAACAAAGATGATTAAGAACCGCTTTGTTAGTCTGCGGTTTTATTGAGAATTATAAATACCTTTTATTAAAACTAAGTAAATATTATGGAAAAACCCTATACGCAAAAAACCGTGGTTTATGCAACATACAATAATAAGAATAAAATAAAAATAATTCTTGTAAATAATACTTTTAAACCATTTCCAAGTAATTGGCATTTGTTATATTTATTTATGACTTAAAATAAATTTGTTTCAGACAGGATGGAAAACAGAAATTTACGGCACGTCAAAAAATGGGGCTGGTTATGCTTGCGACTGTTGAATTTTCGAGTTATTGTTCGATGTCAATTATGGCCCCTTTTTACCCCCGAAAAGCTGCAGAAAAGGGAATGACCCCAACAATGGCTGGCTTTGTCTTCAGTTTTTACGCTCTTATTATATTTATTTCTTCTCCACTTATAGGCAAAATTGTAAGTATATTCAATTGAAGTATTTTTTTTTAATTGAATTAATTTAGATTCCTCGTCTGGGGGTTAAAACGTTATTCATTGGTGGAATATTGCTGTCAGGCATTTGCAATATTTTATTCGGGTAAGTTGTATCCACTTTTATCAACATGCTTTTTTTAACTATTTTTTTTTATAATTTATAATTTAGTTTTAAGTATGAAAAAATTAGGTCGGGATAGTAAAATTTTCCGTTTTGTTATTTTTGTGTAGTAATGTGTCCACTTCTATTAATGCCAATTTTAAAGCAATTACCATTTTATACAAAGATAACGTGATTATGTGTTATTAACCTGTTAAGGAATCCTTTGTTGTTTTATTTATGTTTAATTAATGTAAGCATTCCAAACTGGTTTACCTCCAAATTTTGATTATTTTTTATCATTTAATCAATCAATTAATATTATTTAATTTATCGGTAATAACCTAAATTATTTCCAATAAGTATATTGATTAAAATGCAATTATGTAGTTTATTAGTATCAAGTACTTTTCATATTATAGGAGTTAATTTTAAGATACCTGATACAGAAAGAAAAAATTTATAGATTAAAATTTTTAAAATTTAACACTATATTAAAAATTTAGATAAACCATTATAAGGTACAAAAATATTAAATTACTTAATTTATCTGTAAACATGGTACAGAATAGATTTTTTAGGAAAATATAAAAATTTAGTAGTTTTAAAATTTTAAATGGTAAGTAACAATCAGAAATCTTAAAACATTTTTTTATAAAAGCAAAAGAAAAAATACAAAATATCCAAAAACAAAAAATATGAGTAGGTACTTCAGACTACAACTTATTTAAAATCTAGATAATGCATTTTGAGCCACTGTGGTATGGGCGTCCGAAATTGACAAAATTTATGACACTTTAAAAATAACTCTAGTTAAATTAGATAGATCAGACCATAGAGTCTTCTTTAGAGGACCCCCTGCATACATTTTATATCGTTTTTTATTATGTACTCCTATTTCTAAATAGTAGTTTTAAGGGAACACCTGAACTAAAGTTCAGTCATGATAATTATTTATACAGGGTGTTTCATGGAAAACTTCAAATGTCGATTATTTAATAACTAAATTTTTTTTCAAAAAAATAACCGGACAATAAATAAAATCTCATTGCAATAAATAAATTTAAAAAATGTTATCGCCAAAAAATCTTTTTCTAATTAACAAATTATTAAATACTGAACAAAAAGTTGAAGGTAAAAGGTAAGATGCCCTATTTGGTTTTCATAAACAAATTAATTTAATCGTAAAATTTGCAATAAATAAATTTCTGTGTTATTTCTATTTTTGCTTGGAAAATTCTGGAAAACATGTCGAACATTTACTTCAATTTAAATTATTTTATTTTTTTCTAAACGAATCAATCAGCTTGAATTTAATTTATACCGTTGAACTTCAATTATAAGCAGCTTTCAATTGATATATTACTCAACCCCTATTGCCCTTTAGGAAATTTGGGAGTTAACGCCCCACGCAGAGTGACCTGAGAGTGCTTAACCCTTTACTGCATGAATTTTTATTTTTCGGTGAAAAAATTATTGAGAATTAAACTTGAGTTATATTTTCGCATAAAAATATTTAAAAAAATATATACTTTTAGATTAACGAGATTTATTTAAAAAATGGGTTTGTCCCATATATCCCATACATCATGCAGCAAAAGAATAATACAACAATCCCACTCAAATATGACATTATTTTTATTTCATAAATGGTTACAGTTTATTCGGTATGAAAACGTAAGAAACAGTTTCTATCCTTATTAAGTCATAATGGAATGTGGCATTTTGTACAGATTATATAAGTTTTTCCTGCGCACCCGGGGTATTTACATCTTGGTCGATCTGTCTCATCCCAATACGGTAAATGATCAATACCATCCTTTCGAATATCTTTTTGGGGTATTTCTTTTGCTGGTCCCTTTTTTCTTTTATTTTCATATAGTTGCTGAAGGTTATTACTTGATGGCCTTCCCACTTTATTGAGTTTGGCTGATTGACCAGCTTTACAAAGAGCATCTGCTATTGCCAATTTTGTATCCAGAAGAGGCATATCACATTTTCCAGCTTTTATACCTAATAACCAAGAGTTCACCGCCACCAAATCAATAAAATGAAAAAATATACGCAAGTAATACTTTTTGGACCTGATTTTTATGCGATAAAATCCCAACATCGAATCCAAAAGATCTACACCACCCATGTAACTATTATAAATAAGGACACTGTTGGGACAAGGTTCTTATGAGCATTTTCCTTTTTGAAAAATCTTCTTTTTTCTCCTCTTAGTTCACTTCCAGGATACGTTGACATTGTATTAACGATTTTATTGTCAAACCAAGATACTACACTAATATTCACATTATCTATACTGGCTACTTTCTTTACCATATGACCTCTTCCTATTTTCTTCATTTCTTTCTCCTTCGGTATTTCAGCTTCTGGAATACGATTTACTCTTACTGTTCCTAATGGTAGAATGCCCTTCTTGGTCAAATATACCATAAGTTGAACACTAGAAACCCAATTATCAAAAAACAACTTGTAGTTCTGATGTTTTGGTACGGTTTCAGACAATTTTACATCCATGTTACTGCTCATACCAAGGTCTGGCGCCCCTGGAGGTATTGAATTGCTTTGGGATCCAGCAAAAAGATCAAAATCATAGCTAAAACCAGAGATGCCACTCAGAACAAAATTCTTATGCGTTTTTTTGGGTTATACTGCTTCAATTGACTTCGTGCTTTTGTAGGTATAATTTGTTCGTCTATAGCTAAAAATTCTTCTTTAGGTACTTCTAGCAATCTACTTCTAATTTGGTGGAGAAATGGTCTAATCTTGAATAAGCGGTCGTATCCAGGCTGTCCTCTTTCAATTATATTGTCATTGTTATTGAAGTGTAAGAATCGTTTTATTTCCTCAAATCTGTTACAGCTCATTACGGCACTTACTGCTGGATGGCCAATGTTACAATTCGAATAATGTCTTGTAGAAGGAAGTTGAATAATTGACATGTATAGAGTAATACCTATAAATTGTGTAATTTTCGAAGCTTTTATGTTAGCTGGTTTATTCGAGCATTGTTGCACTGAACATAAGTTGCTTCGTTCTGTAATATACTCTATCAGACTATCGGGAAATAAATACTTGAAAAACTGGACTGGAGTTTCCAACTCTAAAATGGTCGACGGTAATTCCTGCGAGCCAGTGAATTGTATTTCATTATCTAGTATTTTTAGGTTGCCTTCTATCCAGTGAGGACGTTGCTTATTCTGTTTAAGTACTTTTTCTCTCAATACTGATAAAGGAATATTATCATCTGATGAATCTGTTTCAGAAAACTTAGATAAATCGGATTCCTCACTTTCCACGTCGGGAAATCGAACAGCAGACATATTTCCATAAAACTACAAAATAACGTAAATGCATGATGTGCCATATATGGGACAAACCTTATTTTGTCATTTTACATAGGTTATCAATAATTATAACACACAAAAGTTACCTGGATAGAAAGCTAATACCACTAAAATGACACTAATATTTTTTCTGTACCGAAAAGACACTGTTTTATAACAAAAAATAAGTATCAAATGATGAAGATTCTAGCATGTCAGAGAAATTTGTCAGACTCAAACTCAAAACCTTATGGCGCTCGACGTTTTAACTTGACTAGATTCTCAAATGCTTTACAGGCTTTATCTGAGAGTGTCACATGTGGACAGTCATGCAGTTACAACAAGAATTTGACTGCAATGTATAAAAAAATTAAAAATATGGTTTGTGCCATATATGGCACACGATGCGGTAAAGGGTTAAATCGGTCTTATAATGCGTCTCCCCAACAACAAAAAATCGACGTATTCGGTTAGTTAAAAAAATAGTTATCAAATAAGCGACATTTGAAGTTTTATTTGAAATACCCTGTATATTAAAATATTAAAAAAATCTTTGGTAGTTATTTAAAAAAAATTATACTATTTCTTTACGTTAACAGTTTTTCAAAGGACCTTATCGTTTTCATATGGATTTTTGGATAAAAATAAAAATACACCAAACTTATTAAAATGAACTAATACCGGGTGTCTACGAAACTAGGGTGACCCCTGTAATTTCTTTATTTATGAAAATAAAAATTTGACATCAACATTCTTATTTTAAATATAACACCATATTTTTTCTACGTATTATTAAACATTGGTAAGTTCCAAGTATGTTAGTGACAAAAAATTTTTTCTGTACTTTTGGTAATTTTTTAGATGAAATCTATTAAAACTACTTTTAAATAATTTAAATAGGTAAAATAAATTGTAAATTTTGAAATTCATTCGGCCGTTTTTGAGATATAATTTTTATAATTAAAAAAATGCGTTTTTTCCAAATATCTTTATTTTTTCAAATGGCATGATAGTGGGGCCATCCCTTATTTAGATAGAGGATATTATTACTATAACAGTGATACCTAACATGTTTCTACCTATATCTTGGGTATCACTGTAATTGACTATGATATGCCAACCAAAATTACAATATTTGATAAAAACCACTGACATCGTTGTTTAAATGTGCAAAAATTAATTAATTTCGAAAAAGGTTTTGGGCCGAGAACCGCCAGCTAAATTCCACACAATTGTATTTTTGAATGGTATTTACATTTAGTATACGTTTCGTCGTTGGAGGAAATCTATCCAAAATCCGATAAGGTCCTTTTTGGTTCCTGAAAACAGTTTTTAGAAATAAATGCCTTTTGAAAATTATTGTATATTTTTTATAATTTTATTTGTGGTTACTTTTTTTTATTTTTTTTACAGAACATTAAATTACGTTAACGACTATTATTTATTTACAACTTTATCATTTATTATAAGAGGCACAGAGGCGTTAGGTGCGGCTTCATCGTCAACTGCTGGCTATGTATTAGTTATAAACATTTTTCCAAACAATGGTGGGACAGTGAGAGTAAGTAAAATTGAATTGACTAATAATATTCCTAACACGCATCATTAAAAGTTATTAAATTACGTTTATCACTTTGTTTCATGCAAATGCTTTAGGATAATGACATAGGTAAAGTTCTTACAAAAATGCAATATAACCCAACTGAATTTTGGACAAAATCCCATAACGTGACAAAAACTAGATAGAATGTAGTCGAAAATATTTTAGAATCCCAAGATATAAATTTTTGGCGTACTTTTTACATGCAGAATTACAAAGAATGAGGTCTGAGGTGTATTTTTAGGAAAATTTAAAATCTTTAATTTATAAATGGTAAAATGGCTGAATTCAAAAACTTTAAAATAAAAAGTTACAAAATGATCTACTCCCCAAATGTCTAAACTAAAGCTAATGACTTACAATTCAGCTTGTAGATACTATTTGTTTTATAAAAATTGGATGATTTAATAGTTATTTATGGCATAAGGATCGTAACGTCAATCATTATGGTTCAAGTCGTGAATATTTGGAGGCGAGGCGAAGGATTGCTAACACGACGTGAACCATAATGATTGGTTACGATTTACATATAAAACTTTATCTGCTTGCATAAATCATGAAGAAATTGATATACAGAGGTGTGAAAATCAAAAGTTTCAACATAAAAAATGGCAACAAAACAGTAAAAAAATAATTCCAAGTGTAATTTCAGCCAATAAAACGAATACATACAGGGTGGCCCAACTAAGAGTTCCCACCCAGGTTATTTTGCAAAAAAATTGTTAATTGTTTCATAAATATTTTTAATGATATAATATGTTACCATTTTTGACCGATTTTTTGGCTGTAGGAAAATGTAAATGTAAAATAAAATAAATAAATAATTTTTGAAAAAAACCCTGAAACCGGTCAATTTTTATTTGGTAATGCAAGGGACAACCCCTCACTCAGTTAAGCAGGGAAACTACCCCTTCAGAAATCTTAAATGGCAATAGTGGTCAAATGATACATCATTGCAAAGCTCCTATTAATCTTTATACAGATGTCATTTTTTTTTTAATTTGATGAAATATTTGAGAAGCTATACAGGGTGTCTCACTTTTTCCAGCAAAAATTTTTTTAGATAGTAGATGTAATTCTGAACAAAAAATTTCCTATCAATTATTATGTTTTTTCGACTCCTTTAAAAGTACCCTGTATAATATTTTTTCTTATTATATTTTTTTTTATTTAAATCAATTATTATTTGGATTTTTTCTTTGCCAAATTGTTTTTTTTGAACATTATTGGCTGTATTAAAAATAAGTGAATGACGAGGTTAAATTTTCCTTGGTAAAATTTAGCATCTTATTGGCTTAAAGATATACAAAATATGCTTTGGATTTTGTATATCTTGATTTAAAAGAAAAAAATTAAAATTAAATAAAATTTATACAGGGTGTCACACAAAAATTATAAAATTTGTGAAATTTTAAAATTGCTGTAACTTTTTAAGGAGTTAAAAAAACATAATAGTTCATGGGAGATTTTTTGTTTAGAATAACATTTACTATCTAAAAAAAATTTTTGCTGGAAAAAAAGTGAGACACCCTGTAGAATTTTCACGTTTGACTTGTAAAACACGTTTTTAACAGGTAACATGGGTTAAAAACGCTTTTATAGCTTGATTTTGTTAAAAGTTACAATAAAAATAAACACAAGCATACATTTGTCCCCCACTAAATAAAAATTGATCAGTTTCAGGCATATTTTCAAAAATTACTTATTTTCAAAATAATCTGGCTGGGAACTAAAAGTATTTTGAAAAAAGATTCTGAAACCGGTCAATCCTTATTAGATGGGGATTCAAAGTATGGTTGTAATTATTTTTAACAAAATCAAGCTTTAAAGACCATTTTAGTCCATGTCACCTGTTAAAAACACGTTTTACATATCTAACGTGAAAATGCTATAACTTCTCAAGTATTCCACCAAATTAAAAAAAAATATGACAGCTGTATAGAGAATAGTAGGAGCTTTACAATGATGTATCACTTGACCCCTATAGTCATTTAAGATTTCTGAAGGGGTAGTTTCCCTGCATAACTGGGTGAGGGGTTGTCCCTTGCGTTACCATAAAAAATAATCCTCCAGCAAATAAAAATTGACCGGTTTCAGGGATTTTTTGCAAAAATTATTTGTTTTCAAAATAACCTGGGTGGGAACTCTTAGTTGGGCCACCCTGTATATAATTTTTATTAGTTACTTTAAAAAACAATAACATTTTTTGATTTTTTTTTGTATACTCATAAAATAAAATAAATTCCACATTCTTTAGCAGTATTTATAAAAAACTAAAAATAAATTTAAAAAAATAAAAAGAAAATAAATTAAAAGTTTATTCATTTTATTGGCTAAAATTACAATTTTTTTTACTCATGTTGCCATTTGAAAATCAAAAGTTGCCTACCGTTTCTCGGATGTTTTCATAAAAATAAATATCTTTTAATATCCAATTGTTGTATTTTTCAACATTTTAATTTGATATGTCACTTGTTTAAATCGGATAATATATAAGTTACATTCTTGGCCGTTTTTTTGTGCACACCTCTGTATATTAAAATAAATTAAAATTTATTGATAGCTTAGTGTCATCAATTTGGGGTCCATAAAGTATTCATTAAGGGCGTTTTCTAAGATTTGGCGCTTATAATGAAACCAATAAAGAACGTCATAATGTCATTCAAATTGACACACTTAAAGCTCATATTATAGTATGCAAGCAGATAAATTAATTAATTATGGCAACTCCCATTTTACCATTTTAGATCCAGCAAAAACCGTGGTTTTGCAATTGCTATTATAAGCTTTCCCTATTTCCAGTTTGTTTATATTGTACATTTAGAGTTTAGAGATAATGACACCTAATATCAACATGCAATTTTTCTTCAGTTTAAAGCTTTTAATCAAACTTAATATTTATAAGCAGATTCTGGTCAGAATTAAAGGCCTTTAATTTAAAACAAATAATGTTTCCATGGAAATTGTCCATTACAACCCATATAACAAATTTAAATTTATTTGTTTTAAATTAAAGGCCTTTAATTTTGTCCAGAATCTGCCCATTAGAGAGCTAAAAATTTTAAAGGATTCATATATTTTCAATTTTTTGTTTCTTTTTTTTCAATAATTTTTAGATTGATGTAGGTAGATGGAAACTTACAATTTGATGAGTTAAGCTAATTTTAATGTTTCCTTTCCATTAATTTTATCATGAAATAACATAAAATGTTTTGAGTAAACACTGTTTTGAACGCACGGGAAAATATTTTCAAATAAAAAAGCTAATATAAGCTGTTTTTTAATTAATAAAGTTTGCAATCGATGATGTAGATCAGTGGCGTAGCCAGGTTTGTTTCATGGGGGGTGGCGAGTGTCACGGCGATTGATTCTCTTATCAAAAAACTATTGTATGTCCTACTCTATGAAGCTTTTTAAAAAATACTCAAAAGTTAAAAAAATTAAAAAAGGAAACTCTCAGTACTGGCTATGGGGAATTATTTTTTAACTAAAAATTAGAAGAAAAAATAGCCACTGTGTTGCGCAATCAACATGGTTTTTAATTGACCAGAAATGTCTATTCTTTAATTTTTATTGCACAAACAGGCTGTGCAGCTCCAGTTTGGTTAGAATTAAATAACAAATAACCCTTGGGATAACTTCCTCAAAATATTCCATAACAATTTACTACAAAAATATTAAATACATGAAATTTTTGAAAAACAACTAAATAAAATATTTTAAATTCATTATATCCATCTGGAATAAAATATTTTTTTTAACTTTAAAAAACTATATTTATTACATAGGGTGAGTCGGGAGGAGTGTGTCAAACTCTAGGACTACTTAAGTTTTTAAAACGCCATAACTCGTAGAATACACTCCCGGAGTTTGACGCACTCCTTCCGACTTACCCTGTAGAATAATGAACCACAATATATCTGTCAATAAAAACATTAAAAAAATAAACATAAATTATGCAACCGGCTATATTTTTCTTGGCTGCTTTATTTTTCGGCGCTGTTGTGTGTTGATTATTGGCGGGATTTCTTTTGAGTGAATGGGGGGTGGGTTTTGACCCCCAACACCGCCCCCCCCCCCCACCTGTATACGCCACTGATGTAGATCTATGATTTAAAATAATCAAATGAAGGATAATTCCTTTGTTCTACCTTTTTAGTGGCAAGGTGTAGCAAGCACCAATTACAGAAGTTCGCAGAGTAATGGACGCTGCGTTTCGTGCTTATTATCACTCATCAGCATCACATACTGATCACTTGAGTTCTCTTCGTAATTATTGTATACATATTTAATCATTTTAGAAAAATCAACAATCGTACTCTTTGCATCTAGTTGTTTATGTTTGAGTTCATTCTGTTATTCTTTGGTTTTTTTGGAAGTATTAAAAAAAAAATTGTCATGGTCATGGAAACCCGAGGTTATTACGTTCTGCTTATATTTTGGGGTCTTTTCACGAAAATACTACATAGAGAAACATTATATTTTTGATAGTTACAATACAGTCAATTGCAAAACAAAGTAGACAAGGAAATGTGAGCTGTGTAAAACGTACTTTCAGTACGTCTTGATTATATTAAAGGAAATGTAACTGTCAGTAATTTTAGTTATTTTCAAATGAAGAAAATGCAAAAATTTTCGTTATTGTAAAGCACTTTGGTTCCTTCATTTATTAACGGCATTTTAAAAATACTTTCATACAAAATTTGATATTTCCAATTTTGGTAGCTTTCAAATTGGTTTTTCCCAAGAGGAATATATTTCAATGATTTTTGTTTTGTATATAGGTCTAAGGGAGATGATTCTATTGTATCTAATCACTTATTAATTAGTGCATCGGAAAAATTTTTATTTTAACATTTTTAAATTCGTGGCTTGTGAATTTGGATGGCATCGTTAATTATAAAGGTTCTTTGTAAATTTAGGATGCCATTTTATTTATTTCAACATTTGAGACTAGAATTTGGCGTCTAAGCTCTTCGACTTAATCACTTTTTTGCCAAGTTTTTAGAGTTTATATAAGCGATATATAAAAAGTAATTACATATTAAGATTTAGTTAAACAAAAATTAAAAAATCGGGGAAAGGCCAATTCTTGAATTTAAATAGTTGTCAATAAAGTTGTATTTACATGATAGTGTTTGGGGAAAACATAATTGCAGGAAACTGTTTTTGTCCACTTTTTTGCAATAGACTGTACTTCAAAGTATGATTTTTTAAATGAAAAAAAATTAAAAACTCATAATTTTGGGTATTCCGAACGTTCTAAGAAAAAATCCATAAAATTGAAACGTTTAAACAATGCATTTGGCCCTGTTTTAAAGAATCTAAGATGCCATAGAACAAATATATACAACGTTCCATTTATGAACTCTAAAACTTAAGTGGAATGGGTTTTGAGTTATGCGTTGCAAATGCATTACATAATCTCAAAATTCTTAATAACGGTTTGACAAACATGGCTGTCAACGCTTTAATCTTTGCCAATCTTTGCAAACATAGGTGCAAAAAGAATACGTGAGATTGGAATTAATTATCATTATCCGAGTCTGATTGATTTCATGGACTACGTTTATCTCGTGTAACTCGATCCGGATTGGATTGAAAATAGGATTATGACAAGATTCAGTCAATCACGCAAACAACGCGTTTATCTCGACAGAGTTCATTCGGCCTGGATTGAATTTTTCAATACATTATTAATCCTACAGTTACCAACTAAAGAGAAAGGAAATTCCTAAAATAGTTTTTGCGTCGACTTTAAGTGATCTGTTCACTTTGATTTTATTTCTGATGTTTCGTATTTTATTGAAGAGATTATGTTAATTAAAAACGTCGCCTTTATGTCGTTACAAATTTTTATTCAATCGCGATTACAAAGTCCAATCCCATGATTTTGTAGGTTTGGATTATTAAACTGAATCCTGAAAGTGAATTCAATCCTACGTGTTTATATCGCAAAAAATGCGGACTGAGTCAATCGCTTTTCAATTCAATCCGGATCGAGTTACACGAGATAAACGTAGTCATAGAGTACTAAAGAAGATTGGTTTTATGCTGGCTCCATTTAATAAAGAATTTGCAAAGGGAGTGTCAATAAACAAAGCATACAGTTATCAAGGTTTGAAATAAACTTCTTCAGGAAGAGAAAACAATGTAGATAACCTTATTTTACTCAATCGCAATTCTGGCGATACCTGAAGTTGAATACCTTGGTCTGTTTCAGGATAAAATAAAATGATTGATTTTGTCACAATAAACAAGCGCAAATGGCACCGTTCAACAAACGACCACAAATACAGTCATTGCAGATTTCATGCGGTCGCCATCCGTGATTTCATCGATGATGTTTTTATACACGACCGAAACAACCGCGGTTTTATGTGGAACGACTTTGCGGTCGTCGTGAGCATTGCGAGTTTTTAGTGAAACGCACCCTGCGTTGTTTTCAGTATTAGAAAATATTTTTAAAAAATCTAAAAATATTAAATTGCTTTAAAAGTACATTTTATTGTCAAGAATAAAAATAGACATTTTCGAAACTATTTATTTCAATTCTGATATTTTTCAATAGTTTAGTATTTAGGCTAAAATTTAAATATTTCTAATTTTGTAACTATACATATATATTTTAGAAGAACGTGGTTCTTTCAATAAAATCGTTGGCCCAAATTTACCTCCAATTTAATAGTTCTACTAACTAAAAGATCCATGTAATTTGAAATTTATATGGGTCTTTTTGTATTTGAAATTTATATGTGTCTTTTGTTTATAGGACTACCAATTTGGAGGCGAATATGACCAGTTGCTATATTAATGTACTGCTTAAATGTTTTATTTATTTTTTAGGGAATTTTGGAAACATTCGTAGGACTCGGAATGAGTGCTGGGCCAGCTATCGGGGGATTTTTATATGCGGTAATTGTTTCTAATTTTTACATTTTAATTGATAAAATAAAGCCTTGATATAAATAATTCTACAAATAGTCAAAATACCTAATTTTCACTATGCTCATTCAAAAACAAATTCTATTGTTCTTTACTGAAATAATGAGCAAAACAATTGCAATCGTTGGATATAATTTGAATAATGTGAATAAAACAGCTTTTCGAATTCCTTTATACAGGGTGTCCAGATTCTACAATTGATTTTAAGAAAAAAACTTCCTATAAAGATATATCCGATTTTGCTTCCTAGGGGAGCTACAGCCCTTGAAATATTGTCAGTAGAATAGGTCAATTAACCTTATATTTTAAAGAAACTATTCAAACTTATCAAGTAGCTACTTTTCATTAAGTAACTAATAATAAAAGTTGAGTATTGTAGAACATAGGTAGCGAAATTATTGTATGGTAAAATAGTAAAATATGATTGAAGATTTTATCAAGTACCAAAATAATCGTTATAAAATCCTCTTTTTAAAAAGTCGAATGACCCGGCATCATTGCATTTAAAAAAAGTGAGATATTTGATAAAATCTTCATTAACTAAGTTTAAAAATTATTAGTTCAAAAACCACTTAAATTTTTTTTCAAATTACAATTTTATTTAGGTATTTGAATTATTTAGAATTAGTTTTGGTACTTTTCCCCGACTTCGAAAACCTTTTTTTTTTTGAAAAAACATTTTTTTACAAAAAAAATAAAAACTAATATCTCAAAAATACTTCTTTTTTAAAAGTATTTTAAGCCATGAATAAAAATATGGGATGTTACATTTAAAAAAACAAAGTTCATGGTGTTTCCGGTGAAACCGGAAGTGATTTCGAAAATAAAAAATGCACATAAAAATTGTTTTTTTGAACCATAGAACATAGCCAAATTTCAATTATTTTTATTCATAAATAAAAAAGTTATCGAGGTGACCCGGTTTTCATTTCCACCCAGTAGTTACTAATTTAATTTGACTCTTGTCTTTAGTAAATTCTAAAAAAGTATAATTACCTTTATCAATAGTTATTACACATATCAAACATAAAATTAACTTTCATTACAAAATACGTCAAAAATATTCTACACAGTCTTCAATCCGAAACCATTGTAGAATATTTTTGACGTATTTTGTAATGAAAGTTCATTTTAATATTGTAATAATAATAATATACAGAGGGGTGCACAAAAATCGGCCAACGATGTAGCTTCGTTATTTCTTATCCCATTTTAGTATGTGATATGTCAAATTAAATGGTTTGAAGAATTCTACTATCAGATATTAAAAGATTAATTTTATTTTTGAAAACATCAGAGGAGGAGGAGGCAACTTTTCTTTTTCAAATGGCAACATATTTTTTTCGATTAAAAAAAATCAATAACAAAAATAATCTAAACCAATTATACTTACCAATATTGTTTTTTCTATTTTTTATTATTATTATTATTATTTTTTAATTTAATTCAATTGTTTTTTTTTTGTTTTTGAGTTTAGGATAAGAAATAACGATGTAGCTTCGTTGGCCGTTTTTTCTGCACCCCTTTGTATACAGGGTGTCCCATTTGACGTTGGACTGTATGGGTATCTTTGTTATTAATGGAGATAGAAAGTCGGTTAAATGGATAAAGTAGCAGAGATTTTTTCGAATATTAATAATTCATTTACAAAAAATTTGTAAATCGCATAATTCCAACGCTATCTTGAAAAAACAAGAAAATGCGGTTTTCAAAATATGGCTATAACTTCGTTATTTTCGGTGGTACCAAAAAATTTTTTCACTTAATAGAGACAAGTTTTTTGGTACAATGCAGTAAAATAAATGAATATTTTTTTCGCCAACGGATTGACCGGAAATGAACCAAACTTATTTTTTTCTTATGGGAGTCATATTGGTTTTACACATATTCGAAATCAGTATTTTTTTCTGAGTAATTTGGTATACCACATATCATATTTAAAAAATATAAAATTATTTGATTTTACAAACTAACATTGGACTTTAAGAGATGTAAATTGTCAATAACATAAATGTAACTATTTAAAATATTAAATGTAAAATAAATCTTAACAGATATGTATTGACAGTTTACATCTATTCAAGGCCATTTTTGGTTAGTAAATTAAAATTATTTCTATTTTTCTTAAAATATTATATATGATATATCAAATTACTCAGAAAAATACACTCATTCCGAATATGTGTAAATCCAATATGGCTGCCATAAGAAAAAATAAGTTTGGTTCATTTCCGGTCAATCCGTTGGAGAAAAAAAATATTCATTTGTTTTACTGCATTGTACACAAACAATTGTCTGTATTAAGTCAAAAAAAATTTTTGGTTCCGCCGAAAATAACGAAGTTATAGCCATATTTTGAAAATCGCATTTTCTTGTTTTTTCAAGATTGCGTTGGAACGATGCGATATTCAAATTTTTTGTCCATTTAACCGACTTTCTATCTCCAATAATAACAAAGATACCCATACAGTCCAACTTCAAATGGGACAAACTGTATATTGAGTTATAAAAAAAATAATTATTTATATAACATTCTTTATTGAATACAAAACAGCAATTTGCTGATAACATGTTCAATGTTCAATGAATTAAATTAAACAATAGTATAAAAAACAATAAAACGAATAAAAAAAATATGTGTAACATTTTTAAAAATATGTGTAATTATTACCTAATGATAAAGGTAATTATAGAAATTCTAAACCATCTCAGAATACAGTTTTTATGATACTGTATAAGTAGGCAAATTTTTGGAAAAAAAAATAATCACGCAATTAAAAAGTATAGCGCTACCCCGGGACAATTGCCTAACCCTGTATGTATATTTTGATTAAAACGAATTTTTTAAATTGTCTTAACTAACCATTAAATAGATCAATAACAAAAAACACCATGTATTCCTTGTATCCAATAAAGTTGGATACAAGGAATACATGGTGTTTTTTGTTATTGAATATTTATCCAAATCATCCAGCACCGTCTCTTTACTTCATTAAATAGATCATATATTTAAGGCTAATGAAATTTTGGTTTTAATTATGTCTAAACAATTTAACCAAATTGTTGTAAAATATTATTTAAAAAAATTTGGTATTTCTTTTATAAGTAATGGCAATTTGTGGTGTAATAAGCGATTTATAATAATGATAGGTGTTTTTAAAGTTCAACAAACATTTTATTTTTTAGAAAGGCAGGGGATTTTGGTCTACCATTTTACGTAATTGGTTCGATAACAACATGCGTAGCACCATTAAACTTCTTCTTACTTCCACCTACTAAAGGTAATTACTTTTACAATTATTATTAATTTACGTTTTAACATCATATGGATGTGCAGTGGATTCCATTTTATTTTTATATTACAATAATTTTTCAAACTAAGCAGCTGACCTGAAACAAAAAATGGATCTAAACCCCTCTTCTAAGAGATACATTGTTTTTAATATTTTACGTATCTTTCAAAAAAGGAATTTTCTTTAAAATATTCACACAAAAAGGAATTTTCTTCAATATGAATTTAAGTAATTTGTTGCTTATTTCAGGGGAGCAGAATCAGAAATAGTTGCTTCGTTCAAAGTTATCTTAATTAAAAAGTTGCTTATTTCAGGGATGTTAAGTTTGAAATGCTACTGAAAATCGAATAACATTTTTCTTTAAATTAACACCAACTGATATATCATGTGTCCTACAATTTTATTATATATATTATTTTACAAGATGATATATCAAAAATCATCAAATATACATAAGCTTTCCTTTATTTTTCAGATTGTCAAATTAGTACCAAAACGGGTTCATTCAAATCATTACTTAAAATACCGTCTGTGATCGTAACTTGCATCATCATAACCCTAGTTTCAACCACCTGGGGATTTTTAGATCCCACCCTTGAACCACATTTACGTCAGGTATAAAAAAATAAAGCAAATAAATCATGCTTTTAAATTAATTCTTTGCTTTTAGTATAATTTAGATGCGAGTCACATTGGTTTGCTATTCCTCCTTTTATCAGGAACCTACGGAATTTGTAGTCCCATTTGGGGCTGGGTCTCTGATAAGATAGTCAACTATTGGTGTCTGATGAGCACGGGACTATTTATGACTAGCGTTAGTCTTTTATTTTTAGGACCGTCACCTGTATTATTTTTTTTGAAAAGGTAACAATAATGCAATTACGTAAATGATCTGCAGACTGTCCCACTTTTTTGACAATTTTTTTTTAGAAACCAAATGTAATTCTATGCAAAAATTGTCTTATGGAGTTTTTTTATTAATAATCGACTCAAATAGTCGAATGGGAATAAAAAACGCATCCTGTTAAAATTTTATAGATTTTTTTTGTAAAATTGCCTTATATCCTTAGGTTATCCGACTTATCTATGTAAAGATATGCAGTAGCCATGGTATCATTAAAAATAATTGTAAAAAAATTTAATACTTTCTTCTTTAAAAAAATAATTAAATTTTTATTATTTTTTTGTATAAAAATAGTAATATTACTTTTTTGATACAATATTTTTTCCAGTTCAATTTGGTTGGACATTTCATCTTTGTCAGCCATGGGTGTTTTTGTAGCCATGGCCATGATGCCTACCTATCAAAGTATTTTGGATGGTGCTTTGTAAGTATATTTTTTAATCAAATCATGAAAAGCATTTTGCATTTACCCATAAAATATAATTGTATTTGCTTCTTTGCTTGTGGAACATGATAGATTAATATAAGCCTTGTCAATTTTTTTTATTATTAATTATATCCTAAACTTAGTTTATACATACAGGGTGGTGATAAAGTTTGGAACCAAGGTCATAACTTCCGTAAATTTTTTTTTTGTAAAAATCGCTCGAACAGGTCAATTTTTGTTTTAAAAATGCCATCTTTTGGAATGAAAAAAATATTCATGACGTCATCATCAATTTTTTTAAATGGAAACCCCTACTTTTTTTACACATTTTTCATAGACCTTTTTATCATATTAATGATCACATAAAAATATTTATAAAAATTTCAACCATTTTTGAAAAAAAAAAAAATTTTACTCTAAAAAAAAATTATTAATTCGCAATGAAAATATGGCAAGAAAAATAAATTAAACTAATTTTTAGTTTAAAAATAACAAATTATTATTGAAAATATTCGAATTGTTCTTCTTTACACAATTGGAATTTTCTTAAAACTAATTTTAAATAACTTTTAATGAAAAAGGTAATTAAAATAAAATGTTTGAGTAATAATAAACTTTAAATAAAATTGTAATTTATTATAAATTTGAAAAAGCTTTTGATATTCAAAATTTATTGAAATAAATATTGCCTTTATAAAAGTGCTTTAGTTGACGTTATTTTGTATGGCAAATAAAATTTTAAATCCATTTACCAATGCTTGAATAGCTTACTTCGTTTGTTTAATAATAATCAAGAATTAAAAATGCCTCGTTTAAGCGAACGCGAAAGAATCGAAATTTTTATTATGGTAGGATACGGCGATAGAAAAAGAACCCATGGGGAAGCTTGTGCTTTGTTTAATGAGCAATATCCAAATAGACCGCAAATCTCAAGATCTACAGTAAGTAAGTTAGTTACCAAATTTGCAGAAACAGGATCTGTAGGAGATTTGCCTCGACAAGGACGGCCTCAAGTGAATGAAGAAACCAAATTAAATTTATTACTTGCGATTGAAGAAAATCCCAATATTTCAACAAGAGATATTTCAAGAAATAATAATGTGGATCATTCCTATGTCGCAAAATTATTAAAAAAGGAAAAGTATCACCCATACAAAATAAAACTCATACAACAGTTAAATGAAGATGATCCCGATCGCCGACTGCAATTTTGTGAAGAAATGATGGCGCGATGTGATCAAAATCCAAATTTTTTAAGTAGTATAATTTTCTCCGATGAAGAATTTAATGGATCAGTGAATCGACATAATTGTAGGTATTGGTCACAGGAAAATCCTCATTGGGCCGTAGAATCCCATAGTCAAAGACAGGGAAAGTTAAATGTATGGGTGGGAATGATTGGCAGACGTTTTATAGGACCCTACTTTTTTAATGAAAACCTTACTGCCGAAAGATACTTGAATTTTTTGCGGACTGATTTGCTACCAGTTTTACTTCGTATTTTCCCCAATTATGAAAATCGCAACATTCCTAACCAAAACATTTGGTTTCAACAAGATGGGGCTCCTCCGCACTTTGACCACGTTTCCCAACAAATGGATAGGTCGGAGGGGACCAATTGAGTGGCCTCCGCGATCTCCCGACCTAACGCCCTTAGATTTTTAAAATCAAAAGTTTATTTCAATAGACCTAATAATTTACAAGAATTGGAGCTTAGAATTAGGACGGAATTGCAACAAATTGACGAAGAAGCTATTAACAATAGTATTCAGAGTGTCTACACTTGAATGGGACAATGCCAAATGGTCAATGGGGAACAATTTGAACATTTTCGTTAAAATTTGTTACTTGTAATTTAAAAATTTACTTTTTTTTGTAATATTTTCATTGAGAATTAACAATTTTTTTTTTGAGTAAATTTATTTTTTTTTTTTCAAAAATGGTTGAAATTTTTTTAAATATTTTTATGTGATCATTAATATGATAAAAAGGTCTACGAAAAATGTGTATAAAAAGTAGGGGTTTCCATTTAAGAAAATTGATGATGACGTCATAGTGAAGTTATCAGTGACGTCATGAATATTTGTTTCATTCCAAAAGATGGCATTTTTAAAACAAAAGTTGACCTGTCCGAGCGATTTTTACAAAAAAATTTTTTACGGAAGTTATGACCTTGGTTCCAAACTTTGTCACCACCCTGTATAATCAAACTTAGAACCATGTAAAACAAGTTTCATATGTAAATGCTTTAATAATTTATTTTCAGACAAAGTGGTTTTCCTGATGATTTGGGAACCCATAGTCTGGTAGCAGGGTTATGGTCCTGCGTGTATTCTTCGGGAGAAATGTTTGGTCCTGTAATCGGAGGATGGTTGCTACAAGAATGGGGATTCCCTGTAGCAGCAACATGCATCGCAATAATCGAAATAATAGTAGCAGTATTTTCCACAATTTACTTTTATGTTAGAATGAAAAATAGGACAAAAGTGCCCACTAGTAGTAATGAAGAGTCACCCTCAGACAAAAGCCAAGATATTTGTGTTAATGTTAATCACAGTGATATTAGTGTTTACACTATAAATAACTCAAATGGAGATATTAAGAATTGAATATAAGTTTTTATATTTTATTTAACTTTTAGTATTAAGAGAGATAGTTTGTTGTTAAATTTTAATAATAATAAACGAATATTTATATAAAAAAATTATGCAACAGATGTTATTATTTGAGTTTTGTCGATTTTAGGGGTCCTCGCGAACTTAAGGAAAAAACTTTTAATATGGGAGACCCTACCCTGGTTGTGAATAAAAACATTTACCCCTAAAACGGCGCCAATTCAAATGCAACTACCAAGTAAAATCGAAAAACATGAATAATACACGAAAAACTGTTGGCTATTTTTTATTTAAATCAGGTATTTAAAATTGCCTAGATCGGTATAGCAATGACCCTTAACATCATGTCAAATCGTTTAAAATGTTCACAAGACTTTTCCAAAATTTTCCACCCTTGGGCAAACGAGCACCACATGCCAATTCTTTAAAGGGTTTTATAACACAAATTTTAATTCCTTTCATCTGCGTACTGCTTGAATACGCGAAACTCATATTTTTTATTAAAAAAATCACATGACCGTTTGAGTCCTTTGGAAATCTGCGGAACGCATGCCTATAATTTTCAAAACTACATGTATTTTAACTTTCTTTTGATAAAAGGCACGCATTATTAAATCAGAGTAAAACACAAAATTTTTGTACAAGTTTACAAGTGGAAATGCAATTTTCGATATGATTGGAAAGCGTGCGGGAGTTTAGTATCCGTTTTTCTTTGTTCTCGTAGGATAAATTAATATTCTCTCTTTCAAAAAGTATGATGTATGAAATCGGAGACCAAAAACTGTCACGAGCTCCGTGTCTATACCATTTAACTCAAAAACAGTAATTTTTGAGTTTTATTCATGTTGAAAATAAGTACTTGTTTACTTCATTAAAATGATAACAATAATTTAAAATAATGTAAGAATGCTTAGAATAATACTAAGCAAATTAAAAAAATATTAAAAATTCCAGAGCTATCCTTCTAATTTTTAAAGGTTTTGGAATTTTAATTTTGAATGTAAAAGAAATAGTAAGTAATTTAAAATTCTTTTAAGAAATTTATACAGGGTGAGTCAGACCACCCGTAACAGCCCTTTATCTCGAAAACAGTTTGTCGCACATGGATAGAATCAAAATTTTAATTACCAAAGTGAACCCAAAGAATCAATTGGTGCACTTATTATTTTCCGGAACAATCGGAAAAGTTACTTTGAAATTTCAAATGTCAACATAGGTCGAGTATGGTATCGTTTGAAAGGTCTTTTAACAAGAAACAACTTTTATTAAAATATTTTTTAATGTATTGCATAATTAACAAATTAAATGTAAAAAGAAAAGCAAAAAAGTGACAAATGGTTTCTTAAAATATGGAAAAACTAAACCACTACCATCGTCAAATATACACGTCGGATTGGATTCAGTCCAATTGTCCAAAAAGTGAGACAATCCGATGTGTTTGTTTCGAAAAAAATGCAGACCGAGCCAATCGCAATTCGATTCAATCCAATCCAATCCGGATCGAGTTACGCGAGATAAATTGACAATGAAATTGAAGACATAAATTATATTAGATCATTAATTCAAAATTTCCCGACATAATAATTATTAAACTTTTTGAATTTTTGTTTTATTTATAAAAATACAGGGTGATGATAAAGTTTGGAACATACTGGGTGTCCCATTTTAATTAATCCAGCTGAATATCTTGAAAACGAAGCGATTTCCTTAAAAATGTTTCAAACAAAAATTGTAGCGACTCGAGGGGGCCATTTAATAGTGAGATGGGTTTTTAATTGTTATAGGGTTTTATGGGAAAACATTTTTTTTCAAATGGGAACCCCCATCATTTATTGTAGATTCGTAATCTATGGAAAATAATAAGAATGTTTTGAATGAAACTTTTTTTTCTAAAATTTCAATTTTTCGCTATATTCACCAAAATGAACACAAATTTTGAGATTTTCGATACAGTTTTACTAGAAAACTAAAGCTTTATAAGAAAAATCGTAAGAGACAAAAAGTGCTTAAATTAAGGCAAGGATTAATAAAAAATATTATTTTATTTTATTAAAAAAAATAAATTAAAAAAAAAGTCGAGGGGGACATTTAATAGTGCCATGGGTTTTTAATTGTTATGGGGTTTTATGGGGTTTTATGGGAAAACATTTTTTTTCAAATGGGAACCCCCATTTTTTATTGTAGATTCGTAATCTATGGAAAATAATAAGAAACTTTTGATTGAAACTTTTTTTTCTAAAATTTCAATTTTTCGCTATATTCACCAAAATGAACATAAATTTTGGGATTTTCGATACAGTTTTACTAGAAAACTAAAGGTCTATAAGAAAACTCGCAGGAGTCAAAAAGTGCTTAAATTAAGGCAAGGATTAATAAAAAATATTATTTTACTTTATTAAAAAAAATAAATTTAAAAAAAGTTTATTTTATTTTTATTAATTTTTAAGAAAAATATTATTTTTTTTACTTATAAAATTTAAAATAAAGTCAAAGGTAATTAATTAATACACTTAAAGATATTTGGATCTGTTCTTAAATTACGAGAGCTGGTCTAAATAAGATGTTCGAATATTCCTCCATTTTGTTCAATACACATGTTTACTCGTGTGCGAAAAGCCAATGATACATTTCTCAACATTTCAGGAGAGATACTTCGAAAAGCGTCCTTAATTCGTATCATAATATCCTCTCTAGTTGTAGTTGGTCGTTCATAAACCTTATCTTTTATGTAACCCCATAAAAAATAATCCATTTTTGTAAGATCCGAAGATCTTGCTGGCCATTCGTATACTTCACTACCAATTCCAATCCACATATTAGGGAATTGGTTATGTAAAAATGTTTTAACAATTCTGGCAGTGTGGGGTCTAGCTCCGTCCTGTTGAAACCACATTCGCTGTCTTAAATCTAGAGGTACACCTTCTAAAAGAGTAGGCATTTCGTTTTGAATTATATTCAAATAAACATGTTGGTTAAGATTTTCTTCATAAAAAAATGGTCCCACAAGATACTCATCCACTATTCCAGCCCAAACGTTTATAGACCAACGCCACTGTAATCTATTATCTCTTTGCCAATGTGGATTATTTTCAGAATAATAATGACCATTATGAAGATTTACTCCACCCATGTTGTCAAATTTTGCTTCATCAGTAAAAAGTACGAGATTAAAAAAAAGGGGGATCTCTTCTAACTTGATTCGAAGCCCATATGCAAAAATTAAGTCGGCGGATGTTGTCATCTTCTATAATTTGTTGGGTTAAATGAACATGATATGGGTGTGATTTATGGTGTTTTAAAATTCTGTTAGCAGAAGATTTAGGAAGTCCATGAAGACGCTGAATTTTTTTTGTAGATGTATGTGGATCTTCATTTACGGAAGCTAATGCTATCAATGAGGGGAGCATCTTAGGACCAGTTTTACTACGTTTTCTTCTAAGCGAACCGTTTTCCGCTCTTTTCACGAGCCTCCTAATATTTGTGTGATTTGGATGACGCAATTGTGGAAACATCTCAGCATAAAGACGTGCTGCGTGCCAATAGTTATCATGGCATTCGCCCAAAACTTTTATAATATTCACGATTTCTCTGGGTGAATAATCAGCCATTATAATGAGAGACTGATTTTAAATAATCATAGTGGCTTCAATAACAATGAGCTTCTACAAAAACTAATCTGTCACAATATAACAATTATGTGAGAAACACAAAGTAGGCTGAAAATGAAATTCCTTTATTTTTAGAAGCCTTCTTCCTTAATTGAAAAATATTATTTAACATATTAAATTGCAAATAAAATTGAAAAACCGTTTTGACACCTATTGTTTCCAACCTTTGACTTTATTTTAAATTTTATAAGTAAAAAAAAATTAATATTTTTCTTAAAAAATAAAAATAAAATAAACTTTTTTTTAAATTTTTTTTTTAAATAAAATAAAATAAAATAATATTTTTTATTAATCCTTACCTTAATTTAAGCACTTTTTGCCTCTTGCGATTTTTCTTATAGACCTTTAGTTTTCTAGTAAAACTTTCGAAAATCCCAAAATTTGTGTTCATTTTGGTGAATATGGCGAAAAATTAAAATTTTAGAAAAAAGGTTTCATTCAAAACATTCTTATTATTTTCCATAGATTACGAATCTAGAATAAAAAATGGGAGTTCCCATTTGGAAAAAAATGTTTTTCCATAAAACCCCCATAAAACCCCATAACAATTAAAAACCCATGGCACTAATAAATGTCCCCCTCGAGCCGCTACAATTTTTGTCTGAAACATTTTTGAGGAAATCGCTTCGTTTTCAAGATATTTTGATGGAAATTCATGTCACTAAAACGATGATATAAAAAACAATTGATTTTTTAATCAAATTTTTTAATAAAAAATATTTTAACTTCAAAAAATGAAATTTTTATTTTAACGAAAAAGGTTTTATAAAAATAAATTGAAGTTTAAAGTTACTAATAATAACAAAAGAAAGGAAATGTTTAAATAATGCGCATTCTAATGCGAATGTAAAATGTTAAATGTATTTTACAAAATTTAATAAATAGTGTTGAAGAACTAATTTTTTGATTCCATTTAAATGTAAGTAAATTTACAAAGAATAAAATTTAAAATTTACCATTTATTGAAATCAGCCAATCTTATACAACATTCAAATCTTTCAAATTTAATAGCACTAATTAATTTTAAGTTTACATTTAAAAATTTTTATACGAAAATTTATTTACAAATGCAATAATTTTTTTATATCATCGTTTAAGTGACATAAATATCTATCAAAAACAAATGAAAAAAGTGGGGGTTTCCATTTAAAAAAATCGATGATGGCGTCATTGCTAAATCACCTGTGACGTCATTAACATTTTTTTATGCCAAGAGATGGCATTTTAAAAACTAAAATTAGCCTGTCCGAGCGATTTGTTCAAAAAAATTAGATACGGCAGTTATGAATTATGTTCCAAACTTTATCATCACCCTGTATTATTTTTACTACATAAATCATGTATTTCTTTAATATCTAAAAATGATTTCGCACCGTATGGCAATTATTTAATTTTGGAGTTTATCATGAAGTAGACATTAAAGTAAAGTATTAACAATAAAAAGTGGGTACATATCTGTTTTTTGAAGAATACTAAACATATATATTTTATTATTTTTTAGGATTTTAAGTTAAGGCATTATATAGTTCAATGTATAATCGTACACATCGTTGGTTATTTTTTATTTTAATAAAAATATGATGAACGTCGCCATAGATCGTCGTAGGTTTCAGAAATCGACGATTCTGAGGATGGATTTTAATTAAAATATAACAAAAAATATTATTGTAGATAATGTTATTTATTATAAAAATTAGATAATAAAATTATTTACTTAAACACGATTTTAAGAAATCAGTAATTTTTGTAAAAAGATCGGACAATTTAATATGCCGATGTTGTCACATCGCGCTTCTCCCATTGTCATTGACTGAGACATTGCCTTTTTCTGGACAGGCTTTGTCCTCCTTTTGTGGAGAATGCACCTCTCTTGTTCTGGCGCCGAGTTACTTTATACTACAGGCAAAGTATCTTTATTACAGGCACATGCAAAATAATACCCCTACATATGGGGTACCAAAATAATCGTTATAAAATCCTCTTTTTAAAAAGTCGAATGACCCGGCATCATTGCATTTAAAAAAAGTGAGATATTTGATAAAATCTTCATTAACTAAGTTTAAAAATTAATAGTTCAAAAACCACTTAATTTTTTTTTCAAATTACAATTTTATTTAGGTATTTGAATTATTTAGAATTAGTTTTGGTACTTTTCACCGACTTCGAAAACCTTTTTTTTTTTTGAAAAAAATTTTTTTTACAAAAAAAATAAAAACTAATATCTCAAAAATACTTCTTTTTTAAAAGTATTTTAAGCCATGAATAAAAATATGGGATGTTAGATTTAAAAAAAACAAAGTTCATGGTGTTTCCGGTGAAACCGGAAGTGATTTCGAAAATAAAAAATGCACATAAAATTTGTTTTTTTGAACCATAGAACATAGCCAAATTTCAAATTTTTTATTCATAAATAAAAAAGTTATCGAGGTGACCCGGTTTTCATTTCCACCCGGTATAGTATACAGGGTGGTCACTCTTACGGTGCACACTATTGGGATCTTGTGAACCTAAAGAGTTACAAAGTTGCTTAAATTAGAAAAAAGTTGCCCCCTTTCAAACTCCTTTAGAATCTATTTAGAAATCCGAGATATCTTGCTCTAGTCTTGAAATATCATAAAAAGCTGAAATTCGCATTTTCGTTTCTTTTGATTTTTTTATGGGCGCGATATCATTGCATAGAAAAAAATCCAATTTAAATGATGTAACACACATTGTTCTTTTACATTAATTGAAAAAAAAAATGAAAAAAAATATTAAATTTTTATTTACAAAATCAAGTTGGCATAAAATAACAAAAGAATAATTTTATTATTTTATTTAAAAATAAACAGATGTTTATTTTATGCCAACTTAATTTTGAAAATAAAAATTTAATATCTCTTTCAATTTTTTTTTTAATAAAGTAAAAGAATAATCTGTGTTACATCATTTAATTTTTTTTCAATTTTTTTTTAATTAAAATAAAAGAACATTGTGTGTTACATCATTTAAATTGCATTTTTTCTCTCTATCCAATGGTATAAAAATCAAATATCGCGCCCATAAGAAAATCAAAAGTTGGTTTAAAATAAATGAAATCTAGTTAACCTAAAATTTTTTTCTTAAGGGCAATCGATAGAGAATGTCAAATCATGTAAAATTGCCAAATTGTAATCGAAAAAGTTAAGCGATTACAAAAATATGGAAGGAAAACGAAAATGCGAAATTTCAGATTTTTCATGATATTTCAGGACTAGTGCAAGATATCTCGGATTTCTAAATAGATTCTAAAGAAGTTTGAAAAGGGACAACTTTTTTCTAATTTAAGCAACTTTGTAACTCTTTAGATTCACAAGATCCCAATGGTGTGCACCGTAAGAGTGACCCCCCTGTATACAGGGTGTCCCATTTGATGTTGGACTGTATGGAAATTGTAGCTTCTTGCCATGGAAACGACTAAATTTTTACCGTTTTACAAATTATTTTTTTAAATTTATTCAAAAACGGCATAACCTACGTAAAATTCACAAAAGAAAAAAAACTTTCATTTGTATTTCTCTACAAAAGTATATCATTTTTAAATAAAAATTTTAAATACATAAAAATGTTTTGACTGTTTTACGTCTTCATCCCCCAACCACTATTTACAAAAGTCGAGGATTAACCAAATTTTTATCTATTGAGCGTTCAGTATTCAAAATTTCAGTAAAAAATCTTTACTGCTTTGGCTGCAATAAAAAACATTCTATTCAAAAAAATCAACTTGTGCTAACTCTTCAGGGGTGCATTTTTTATTTAAATGAATTTGGTCATATAGACTTATTTTAAGTTCTACCATCTTCACAGTTAAGCGTTGTCAGTCGAATTTTACGACACCCTATCCTATACATTTGAAGTTGGACTGTATGGGTATCTTTGTTATTATTGGAGATAGAAAGTCGGTTAAATGGACAAAGTAGTAGAGATTTTTTCGAATATTAATAATTCATTTACCAAAAATTTGAATATCGCATCGTTCCAACGCTATCTTGAAAAAACAAGAAAATGCGATTTTTAAAATATGGCTATAACTTCTTTATTTTCTGTTGTTTTGACATAATACAGATAATTTTTTCTCTACAATGCAGTAAAACAAATGAATATTTTTTTTCGCCAAAGCATTGACCGGAAATCAACCAAACTTATTTTTTTCTTATGGCAGCCATATTGGATTTACACATATTCGGAATTAGTATATTTTTCTGAGTAATTTGATATATCATATGTAATATTTTAAGAAAAATAGAAATAATTTTATTTTACTAACAAAAATGGCCTTGAATAGATGTAAACTGTCAATACACATATGTGTTAAGATTTATTTTAGATTAATGGGGTAATTATGAACAAAAAATGTTAGCCGTAACAGCGATGTTAAATATGACAGTCACCCCGATGTCAAAAAACCGCTATTCGGTAAACTTTACTGTAACTTAACGGCAATGTAAAATAACATTTTTGGTATTAAAATGCATTGTACATTTATATAATGTATTATTTTTATCAATTATACATTAATGTATTATTATTACTTTGCTGTATGTTATTTTAACACCGACAATTTTATTTTAAAAAACCGTTAAGTTGCAGTAAAGTTTACAAAATAGCATTTTTTTGACACAAGGGTGAGTGTCAAATTTAACATCGCTGTTACGGCTAACATTTTTGTTCAGAATCACCCCATTAATATTTTAAATAGTTACATTTTTGTTATTGACAATTTACATCTCTTATGGGGTAATTCTGAACAAAAAATGTTAGCCGTAACAGCGATGTTAAATTTGACAGTCACCCCGACATCAAAAAAACGCTATTCTGTAATCTTTAGTGTAACTTAACGACAATATAAAATAACATTTTCGGTATTAAAATGCATTGTACATTTATATAATGTATTATTTTGATCAATTATACATTAATGTATTATTATTACTTTGCTGTATGTTATTTTAACACCGAAAATTTTATTTTAAATAACCGTTAAGTTGCAGTAAAGTTTACAAAATTGCGTTTTTCTTTGACATCAGGGTGACTGTCAAATTTAACATCGCTGTTACGGCTAACATTTTTGTTCAGTTAAAGTCCAATGTTTTTAAAATCAAATAATTTTATTTTTTTTTAAATATGACATATGGTATACCAAATTACTCAGAAAAAAATACTGATTCCGAATATGTATAAATCTAATATGGCTGCCATAAGAAAAAAATAAGTTTGGTTCATTTCCGGTCAATCCGTTGGCGAAAAAAAATTTTCATTTGTTTTACTGCATTGTACACAAAAAATTGTCTGTATTATGTCAAAAAACATTTTCTTGTTTTTTCAAGATAGCGTTAGAACGATGCGATATTCAAATTTTTTGCAAATGAATTATTAATATTCGAAAAAATCTCTACTACTTTGTCCATTTAACCGACTTTCTATCTCCAATAATAACAAAGATACCCATACAGTCCAACGACAAATGGGACACCCTGTATAAATACAGTGCGGACATAAAGAAAATCCCCCCTGCTAACTTTTGAACGGTTATGTTTTCGATTCTTAAAATTTTTCCACTAAAGTATTTAATTGCGAACTTTCTAATAAAGGTATTTTTGATTTTGTTTAACTTCCGGTTATACCGGAAGTGGATGGCAACTTTCTAATTTTAAATGGAACACCCAGTATATCTTTGCATTTTCGTGTTCTCCATAAAAATACCATTAAATTGACCTAGCGTAGTGTGCTCTACTATTAATACTTTCGGAATTACGCCCATTTGACAATCACATTTTTATGCAACTTCATTTACACTGGAAGTTGGAGCCAACTGCCCCAACTTCCTTATTTTCAATGATTTTCTTTTGCAATTAAGTTAATAACATTAAATTTAAACAAAATTATGTTTCACCTTAAATTCGTTAATTTTCCACTTTCGGTGTAAATGAAATTGCATAAACATACGATATTTCGAATCGGGGTATTTCCGAAAGTATAAATCGTAGACCATGCTAGGTCAATTTAATGGTATTTTTATGGAGAACACGAAAATGCAAAAATGTATTAGGTGTTTCATTCAAAATAAGAAAGTTCCTATCCACTTCCGGTACAAGGAAGTTCCACAAAATCAAAAATACCTTTGTTAGAAAGTTCGCGATTTGAGTCCTCTGTAGACAAATTTTCAGAATCAAAAATATAACCGTTCAAAAGTTAGCAGGGGGGGGGGGGGTACCTGTAAGGTTCCTGATGACATTTATCTTACCTGAAAACCTAGGAGGAATCCTGGTGTCATCGAG
Source organism: Stenus bimaculatus (assembly GCA_963971135.1). Classification (NCBI taxonomy): domain Eukaryota; kingdom Metazoa; phylum Arthropoda; class Insecta; order Coleoptera; family Staphylinidae; genus Stenus; species Stenus bimaculatus. Next base: position 46,918,800 of record OZ020180.1, read on the forward strand.
AATAGACCGATTGCACTTCCTTCTTGTATTAAAAAAGTTTTTGAAAGTATCATTCGATTAAGGTTGGAGTGGTTGGAAACAAAACATGTTTTCATTCCAGAGTCAGTTAATAGCCGAGCCGCCCCTAAAATATGAATAATTATTAAATATCTTATTTGTTTGCCCAATCATTATTCTAATAAAACCAGGGGCGGACTGGCCATAAGACTGATCGGGGATTTTGTTTGTAAATTTCATTTATATATGTGTTTGTTTAATTCGCGCAAGTTAGGGCTGGCCATCCTGTGATCACGCAAGAGGCGCCCATCTTTATGGGCGCCAAAATCTTAACGTAATATCGGATATTTTTAGTAAGTCAAGGCTCCATAATTAAGCTATAGGAGCGCAAAATGTAAACTTATTTTAATGGCAAAAACCAAAAATACTTTTTGGTCTGTAAATAAAATGAAATTTTTGACAAAACTTTGATTTTCTGTACGGTAAAAAGCCATTTAATACGAAGAAAGATCTTTTTACCTTCTACAGCCCCCCCTTGTGAAAATGCCTGACAGTGGTGGTGGTACAGTGCACATATTTTTAACTAATTAAATATAGAAACCTGAGAATTCTGAGATTAAATCGATTTTTTTACATAGAGGACAAAAAGTATCTTTGCCTGCAAGAAATATTTTTTTAGCCCAGGGCACCAAAACTGCGCTGAAAATGGATGACCTTGGAAACCTTAAAAAAAATTCGCCTGCGGCGCCCCTTTTGCTTCAGTACACCCCCCATCGAAAATGATAAAATTTCATGTTTGTGTAGTCGAAACAAAACTTAAAATATAGTCTAACCTCGGGCGTCATCGAACCTAGATACGGTTCTGTGTGGGGCGTGGGGCCGTTAAATTGTGGGGCCGCTGACTTTTATAGAGCCAGTCCGCCCCTGAATAAAACCGATTTATACATAACCCTCCTACATCTTGCGTTTAAGGTTTATATGTATAAGGAATGAAATTTTTGGTAAAAAATGACCCGAAGGATGCAGCAGGGTTAACTTTTATAGTTTTTATCTATTTTTCCTAATGAATTTACTTGTTTACTGTAAGTATACTTCTTTATGGTAAATTTAATGAAGTTTTTAAAAAACTGTAAAGTTTAGCAGTGGCGTACCGCGTACCAAATAAATTCAAAAGAGTGGGCACGTTGACCCGTTTCTACGTCACTGGATTATTAAATTAAGATAAAAGTAATTCAATAAACACAACTCATCTATAAAAGTAATTGCCAAAGGCGGTTATCTATGAGTAGTACACACTCCTGATATTTTATTAATTTTCATTCAGCCTATCCAAAGAAAATAAATAAAAAATAAAAGTAAGAAGAAATTTTAACACCCCGTATCTCGGTAATAGTTAGTGACTTGAGTTTTGGACAAATGTTTATATGAACTGTTTGTCTTAATTTTTCTTGTAGTATAAGCACCCGAAGCCGTGACCACCATCTTGTAAACACCCTGCACATTCGCACTGATAACAAGCGAATATTACCTGTTTTATTAGTGTTGAGGTTTAGAGTATATGTATAACATACCGAGGTGGAAAGTGTTTCATTCCCCCGAGGGCATTTATAGCGCGAGGCGGAAAGGATACTTTTTACCGAGGTTTGTATACTATATTATTCACAACCAGAAGAATTCTTAAAGGGTCACTTATAGTCCGGGAGCCAGTGACCGTTTTTGATGACCGAAAACAGCAAAGCTAATTTTTATTCACATGATTGATTTAATGTTAAAAGTAAGCAAAATGACCTTCAGCTGACGCGCATATGGGAGGTTTGGCTGCGGCAGCATCCCAAATGGGGATTTCAAACTTAAAAGTTTTTACCTGTCAAAATTTTTACATTTTTGCTGATATTTCTAGTTTTTATGGTTTATTTAAAAACACGCTTCCACAGCCTGAATAAAAAGTTCAGGGTTTTTTAAATGAATTCTAAAAACTAGAAATATTAGCATAAACGTAAAATTTTTGACAGTTAAAAACTTGACTTGAAGTCAAGACCATGGGTCAAGACGGAGACTTCAAGTTTATTGTGTGATATACCGATGGAAATTTCCTTTCCCATGAACCCAATAACTTTTTTTATGGCCAATTATTAGTACCTAATCATTAAAACAAAAAATTATACTAAAAAATTATTGCTTTTGAATAATTTAGAAGTCAATAACCAGTGACTAGCATTATGTTATCCATCATTGTTTTCAATATTTAATAGATTTCAAAGTTATCGTGTTAAGGCTAGCATTGTGAGATATACCGTTATTAAATTTGCTATCAAATGGAACCAAAATCTTTTTTATGGCCGGTTTTTGGTAGCCATAATAACCAAAAATTACTCAAAAATTAGTGGTTTGGGTTAATTAAAAAGTCAATAATTAGTGACTGGCATTGTATTACACATCATTGTTTTCATTTTATAATACAGATACCAAAACTGGTTTTAGTTTCTTTCTGGTATCATTCTCTCAAAAGTTAAAGCACACAATAAATTATTTAGTTTTCGCGGCGAATTTAATTAAAAGTTCAACGAAAGAATTATCGTGATGAGGCATGAGCATTGTATTATACAGGGTGCTGGAAAATTCGCGGACCAACTCAATGGTGCGATGTTGAGGAACTCTTAGAGAACAAGGGAAAAATAATTAAAAAATTCTTTGTTGCTTTACCTCGAAGATATATGAGTTTTTAAAATCTTAAATTTGGCAACTCTGTGTTAATTTTAATTATTTAAATTAAAATGCCATGATCAGGTGTAATTCGTTTCTATTTAATTTTTCCATAACAACCAATCGCATGCATAAATAACTAAAAACATTTAAAAAACTTACTTTAAATAATACACAAACCTGCAAACTTAAAGGATTACTAACAAAAAGTTCGAACTAATAACAAGAGAAACTACGCAATTCAAAAAATTTAAAGTATTGCTAAAGCGAACACAATAAACAATAAACAAACAAAAAACAGATAACGACAATAATAAATTAAACTAAAGGAACTGCTCAAAATTACGTCCTTCTGCATCTAAACAAATCTCAGCTCTTCTTACAATATAATTTTGGACTCGATCTAGCATGGCAGCATTAACTAATTGTGCAGCCTGGTAAATACGGTTAGTAAGTTCCTCCACATTGTGGACTTTAGTACGATACACGTATTTTTTTTACAAATGACCAGAAAAAAAATCGAGAGGGGTGGTCGAATCAGGACTTCTTGGAGGCCAAGCAATGGGACCTCCGCGAACAAGCTATCTGCTAGGAAAATTTTGATTTAACCAGCCTCCCACCTGTAGCGCGTAATGCGCTGGGGCACCATCTAATTGTAACCAGGTGTTAGTGGGATATCATCCACGAAATTATCTAATTGGTTTTCAAAAAATTGAAGGAAATTTTCTCCTCCCAATCGATCTGGTATAATGAAAGGTCCAATTAATCGATTCCCTAATATTCCGGCCCAAACATTTACACTGAAAAGATGTTGATGTCCTCTTTCATGTAAGGTATGGATTGTTTGTAGCGTAATAGTTATTATTATGTTGGTTAAACATTCCACCCCTACTGAAATTTGCCTCGTCAGTCCAAATCACCCTTGACGTAAAATTTCGATCCTCCTCAACTTTTCTAAGTAACCAATTACAATAAATTAGTGGGTGATTGTAATCTTGAGGTCTTGAGGTAACAATTCGTTTTCCTTGCAGTAATGATATGGATGGTACTGTTCTTGATTCAAAACGTCCCAAACTAATTTTCTATCAGCACCTAATTCGTCTGCAATTCCTCTGGTGCTTCGTGTAGGGTCTTCTTCGACGCACTAAAGAATATTGTCTTCCATTTCTGGATTTCTCACATTTCTTCCTCGACCACGATCTGTTCCTATTAATAGGAAGCTACCGGTTTCTCTTACTCTTTCTTTCAATCTTCTAAATACATTTTTATTCGGATGTCTTCTCCCAACATATCTCTCTTCATACAGCCTAGAAGCTGCTGTAGCATTATTTCTACATTCGCCCAATATTAAAAAAATATCAACATATTCATTGTTACTATACATTTTACTACTTGTTTTGACAAATTCGTTTGACCAGTCAGATCAGTTTGACACTGACAATTGTACCTATTTGTAATTTGTAATTAAGCTACAACGTTGACACGTTTATTTATGTGCAAAATTCCAATGTTTAAAATGTAAAATAGCACGTTTAACAATACCATTCTTAAGTAGGATGGACAAGGCTAAATATCTTTGCATAAATATGGGAATATTGCAAATTAAAAGAGTAAAAAATTGAAAGTTTAACTTTCCATAACTTCGATATAAAGCAACAAAGAATTTTTTAATTATTTTTCCCTTGTTCTCTAAGAGTTCCTCAACATCGCACCATTGCGTTGGTCCGCGAATTATCCAGCACCCTGTATACCGTTGGAAAGCTAATTAAATTTTCTACCAAATGAATCAAATACCTTTTTTATGGTCGGTTTTTGGTGGTCATTGGAACCAAAAATTACTCAAAAATTAGTATTTTTGGTTTTCGCGGCGAATATAATTAATAGTTCAATTAAACAATTATCCTGATGTGGCTAGCATTGTGTGATATACCCTTGGAAAGCTTATTAAATTTTCTATCAAATGAACTGAATAAGTTTTTTATGGCTCATCATTGGTGATCATTAGAATAAAAAATTAATCAGAAATTATTTTTAGTTAATTAATAAGTTAATCATTAGTGACTGATATTGTTTTATACATATATAAAAATGTAGGGAATTTAATGCAGATTCTATTGATTATTTTATTTTAGTTGAAAGTTTATTTTAGTAGAAGTTACGCCCATGTAAGTGTTTTTGATATTTTAAGGCAGACATCGGATGAATTGCAAATTGCGCATTTATTATTATGAGGCAAGCATTGACTGTAGTACTGTTATATGTATAGATATTTCTGTAAGCTTTCCAATGGTATCATTAGTTTTGTTATAAAATGTAAAATAAAGAAATTATAGTGCTTTATCTTCTTATGGAGAAATACATGTAAAAAACTGTGGCTGGAAATTTTATGGCTAACTTCTCGCCGAACTTAACGCGGTTTTTAGCTCGGACATTTGAGTAATTTTAGACTGTTTTTAAGCGGTTTTTTTATTCCACCATATCCCTACCCAATTTCCCTTCTTTCATTAATACTTTCCCGTCCGTTTCCGTTATTTTTAGTCCCGGCCTAGACGCGTGTGACTTACAGCAGCGATGTTTCTTTTTTATCGGTTTTTTTTCTTTGATAGTTAAAGTGAAAAATTTTAATCAGTAATTAGTGCTGTTTTTAACCTAACATTTAAATGAGAAGCCTTTTTTGTGTTTAATTAACATGTTTTCTGTCAACGAGGAGATGATAATTGTTACATCCAGAATTAATTTAACTGATGTTGCGAAGGACGATGGGGACAAAAAAATTAAAGATGATAAAATGTAAGAGATTTTAGAAAAATATTAAGGCGATAGAGAGTCAAATGTGACCTGAAATATTAGTTTCTAATCCCCGCAAGTTAGCAGACTTTATTTACTACTAAAATGATGTTAATAAGAGAATATCAGTAATTTTTACTGTAAAAATGGGTATCATTTTACGCAAATTACACCCGCATTTATGACATTTTTTTAAATAATAGTATATTCTAGGGCCCTCGAAGAAGAAAATTTTAAAATCATAACATTTTAGCTGTGAAAATGGAACTTTAAAAACTCAATTATTTTGCATTATTGGAGATTTTGTTTTGGGGTGTTTAAAGTTAAAATACAAAAAATATCGCATTTTATGGCCCTTAAGAAATCATTCTACTTTCACATTCAATTTTTCTTATTTTTGTATCTGTACCCATATTGGTACAATCCTTGCAAAATAAACCGCTAAATTTGCTGCAATTTCAATATCCTCTTAATTTATAACTTATTTTTGTAAGAGCTTTCTTAGCTTTCTTCGCTCATTAAGAGCAATTTCCTAAACGGAAACTATAGTGGTTTAGTTCTGCAGTCATAAAAGCTAGTACGAAGAACATTTTTGTATATTTTTTTGTAGGTGATTTAGAAGTCATTTCTTTAATTCCTGCCAGAAGGAAAAAAAAATGGATGTACAAAAAAATTTAAAGATCTAAAAGTACCTTAACTTTTTGGACCCCTCTTATTAATTTTGTGCCATGTTGCAGAAGGTAACTCTCTGGCAGGATGTAGCCTAATCAATTTAGATTATAAATCTAAAAAAAAATTGAAAATCTAACAAGGGAAACTTGAGTTATGACTGCAGAACTAATGCTCGATTTCATGATTTTTCATAATTTTTCCTACCAAACTCGCGCGCACTCTAGGGATTCATATTAATTATCAGTTATTTGGTCATAATTTGCAAAGAAGCTCCAGAAAAGTGGGATGGATTTTCTATTCCTTGTTATTATCTCCAATGGAAAATTTATCGCGGCTGTTTATTTTTTCGTTTCGAGATTTATTTTTTATTTTTTCAAAAATATTTTATCAATTTTATGAATGACTAAAAACAAACAATAGATAAACAATTGCTACAACATTTGACTCACATGGCAGAATGCACAACAACATAATATAAAAGATAAAATAAACATTCCAATTTTTTTTTGTAAAGTTGAAGGAAAATATTACTTATGGGGTATCGTTGAATTCAGAAAATGATATAGATTCAAATAAATTCAAAAAAGGTTGACTATTCCATTTGAGATTTCGAACTTGACAGTCTTATCTCAGTTACGTGATGTAGAAAAACAAAAGCAAAGTCATAGATAAATGTCATTTTTTAAACCTTAGAAAATTTATATGAAACATTTTTTTATCAAACCAATATTAAAATTTTTATGTTGAACTTTTCCCGCACCCCGCACTCTGTATACCAAGCACAGAATCATCATAGAATACATATACAGGGCGTCCCGTAACTTATGTATAATAAGGAAAGGGGGGCAAAATTTTGAACAATTTTTGTAAATATTATAACTAAATAATTTACATAAATCTTTTATTTTATTTACTCTAGTAACTTAACGATTAATTTCCGGACATGGGTTTATTAACAAAAGTTGCTTGTTTTGGTTTCCTTTATAACCCCTTTCATTATTATGCATAAGTTACGGGTCACCCTATATAGCATATTTTGTGACATTTTATCTTTTATCCAAGAAAAACAATTTGAAAAAAAAAAAAAAATGTGACATGATATTACCTTTATCCGCATGTTTGTTCAAAATGAGTTGCAGCAATAAAAACTGTATTTTCAAAAAATCAAACAAATCTTTCTAAACATCTAAACGCAAAGAGGTATAAAAAAGTTAAAGGGACAAAAAAGTTTTAGAATATACAAAGAAGTAAAAAAATCTAACTTGCATTGGACAGAGGTCAAATCGAAACATAGAAGAGGGGGGGGGAGGGGTTCAAAGGAGTCTATTTCTCAAAGAATCTGCACCCTTAAATTTGATTTGAATTTTCGCAGTTTTTTAAAATGACGATTGGTAAAACTGAGCTCTGTAGAAAATTTCACCAAACTAACTTTAGAAACATAAAATTTATATTAAAAATTGAAAAAAAAATAAAGAAACACCTTGTATTTCAAAAATGGAGCATTTAAAATAAATTTATGAATTTTGTTTTTTTAGGAAATACAAAATTTATTATATTTTTAAAAAACGAAGTAAATTTATAATTTGTCTTCAAATTTTTAAGATAATTTTTATGATTTATTGTAAATAACTAAAATAAATAACTAAAGCTCAAATTCAGCGACAATTATGTATGTATTTTCGAGGAGTGGAAAGTGGAATTATTGCAACTATGTTTTTGGTTAAAATAATCTAAATATTTATGATAAAATAATACTCGTAATATTAAGAATATTTTTTGAAAATTAACAAACTCTTATAAGTGCCATTTATTAATATTTCTATTACAAATAATATGAATTTTTAATGAAAATTTTAAATTCTCACGAACACATATCACTTGCCATTAAGTTTGTGTGTTTTGAGTCAATTACTTATGTACCACAAAAAAATCTGCAGAATTTAATACAAAAAATTAACTTCCCACGCGCATTATGCAACGAAATCGTATTTTCTTTTAAATAAATAAATCTATCAAAATACAGGGTGCTGGAAAATTCGCGGACCAACGCAATGGTGCGATGTTGAGGAACTCTTAGAGAACAAGGGAAAAATAATTAAAAAATTCTTTGTTGCTTTAGCTCGAAGTTATGGAAAGTTAAACTTTCAATGTTTTACTCTTTTAATTTGCAATATTCCCATATTTATGCTTTGGTATGACACGTAAATTATGTAGAAATGCAAAGATATTTAGCCTTGTCCATCCTACTTAAGAATGGTATTGTTAAACGTGCTATTTTACATTTTAAATATTTGAATTTTGCACATAAATAAACATGTCAACGTTGTAGCTTAATTACAAATAGGTACAATTGTCAGTGTCAAACTGATCTGACTGGTCACACGAATTTGTCAAAAAAAGTAGTAAAATGTATAGTAACAATGAATATGCTGATATGTTTTTAATATTGCGCGAATGTAGAAATAATGCTACAGCAGCTTCCAGGCTATATGAAGAGAGATATGTTGGGAGAAGACATCCGAATAAAAATGTATTTAGAAGATTGGAACAAAGAGTAAGAGAAACCGGTAGCTTCCTATTAATAGGAACAGATCGTGGTCGAGGAAGAAATGTGAGAAATCCAGAAATGGAAGACAATATTCTTTAGTGCGTCGAAGAAGACCCTACATGAAGCACCAGAGGAATTGCAGACGAATTAGGTGCTGATAGAAAATTAGTTTGGGACGTTTTGAAACAAGAACAAACAGTACCATCCATATCATTACTGCAAGGTACCTCAAGATTACAATCACCGACTAATTTATTGTAATTGGTTACTTAGAAAAGTTGAGAGGATCGAAATTTTACGTCAAGGGTGATTTGGACTGACGAGGCAAATTTCAGTAGGGATGGAATGTTTAACCAACATAATAATCACTATTACGCTACAAACAATCCATACCTTACACATGAAAGAGGACATCAACATCGTTTTAGTGTAAATGTTTGGGCCGGAATATTAGGGAATCGATTAATTGGACCTTTCATTATACCAGATCGATTGGGCGGAGAAAATTTCCTTCAATTTTTAGAAAACCAATTAGATAATTTCGTGGATAATATCCCACAAGCAGTAGTACGTAACACCTGGTTACAATTAGATGGTGCCCCAGCGCATTACGCGCTACAGATGAGGGGCTGGTTAAATCAAAATTTTCCTGGCAGATGGATTGGTCGCGGAGGTCCCATTGCTTGGCCTCCAAGAAGTCCTGATTTGACTCCTCTCGATTTTTTTTTCTGATCATTTGTAAAAAAATACGTGTATCGTACTAAAGTCCACAATGTGGAGGAACTTACTAACCGTATTTACCAGGCTGCACAATTAGTTAATGCTGCCATGCTAGATCGAGTCCAAAATAATATTGTAAGAAGAGCTGGGATTTGTTTAGATGTAGAAGGACGTAATTTTGAGCAATTCCTTTAGTTTAATTTATTATTGTCGTTATCTGTTATTTGTTTGTATATTGTTTATTGTGTTCGCTTTAGCTATACTTTAAATTTTCTGAATCGCGTAGTTTCTCTTGTTATTAGTTCGAACTTTTTGTTAGTAATCCTTTAACTTTGCAGGTTTTTGTGTATTATTTAAAGTAAGTTTTTTAAATGTTTTTAGTTATTTATGCATGCCATTGGTTGTTATGGAAAAATTAAATACAAACGAATTACACCTGATCATGGCATTTTAATTTAAATAACTAAAATTAACACAGAGTTGCCAAATTTAAGATTTTAAAAACACATATATCTTCGAGGTAAAGCAACAAAGAATTTTTTAATTATTTTTCCCTTGTTCTCTAAGAGTTCCTCAACAACGCACCATTGCGTTGGTCCGCGAATTTTCCAACACCCTGTATAATAATTTAAAAATAGACGTCATATCAATTTACAATGTGGAATCATCGTCGTTTCTTTAGGGACTTATTTAAATGTTATATTTAATTTGTGATAATTTACGATTTAAAATGAATTTGTTTCAGACAGGATGGAAAAGAAAAATTTACAGCACGGCAAAAAGTTGGGCTGGTTATGCTTGCATTGGTGGATTTTTCGTGTTTTTGTTCGATGTCAATTATGGCCCCTTTTTACCCCGGAAAAGCTGCAGAAAAGGGAATGACCCCTACAATGGCTGGCTGTGTCTTCAGTTTTTACGCTTTTATAATATTTATTTCTTCTCCACTTATGGGCAAAATTGTAAGTAGGGTAATTTGAAGTATTTTTTTTAATTGAATTAATTTAGATTCCTCGTCTGGGGGTTAAAACGTTATATGTTGGTGGAATATTGCTGTCGGGCATTTGCAATATTTTATTCGGGTAAGTTGTATCCACTTTTTAACTGATTTTTTTATAATTTAGTTTTAAGTACATACAGAGTGTTCCTAAAATGGTGGTCAAGGCTTCGTGTGCTTATACTAGAAGTAAAAATTAGACAAAAAGTCTATATAAACATTTGTCCAGAACTCAACTGTGGCCAAGATACAGGGTGTTGAAATTTATTTTTAGTTTTACTTTTTATACATTTTCTCTGGAGCGACTGAATTAAAATTAATAAAATTTTAGAGGTGATGACTTTTCCTGGATAGCCACCTTTTGCCATTATTTTTGTCTTAATTTACCACTCCAGTAGCGTAGAAACAGGTCAAGGTGCCCCATTTTTTTAATTTATTTGGTACGTCTCAATGCAAAATTTTACGATTTTGCTTTGATTTTTAAAATTTTTATTTAATTTTCCATAAAAATGTACACTTGTTAAATTTTAATAGGATTGGTGGTATTTCTGAAATTTTCAATTTTATGGTCAAGTGAACTTGTTAAAATCAAACTAATTTTCAAAATTTTAAACAAAGGACCTTATTTTCATATGGAAATTTGGGCAGAAAAGAAATTAAAATCTAACTTACCAAAACGAACTATAATATTTTAAATATAAAATACAGGGTGAGCTAAAATGATTGTGGCAATTCAAATTTCCCGCCTAACATTCTGGGAAATTTGTTTGCCTCAAGTTCATAGTAACACAAAATCAAAACAAAGTAACTAGACTTCACAAAAGCAGAGGCGTAGGTGTAATTTTTACCGATGTGTCAAAACTTCTGACTGAATTTTGTTATTGTGCCTTTTATTTCATAAACGACAGTTTTTATCAAAATTAATTTGCGTAAATCTTCGTTTTGTATTAGCATCTGCCTAGAAAATGAATAAAAACATTTTCAATATTTGACATTCGCAGTGAAATTATAGATTTTGCAAAAAAAATTTGCTACGCCATTGGATTACTAATAGATGTTCTTTTTAAGATATCAGTTGTACCAACCTGCGTATTTAGTTGCCTATATACCAAACCACAATCATTTTAGCTCACCCTGTATCACCTTCAATTTTGTTTAGAAGATGCTGTTAAATAATTAAACTGTATGGCAAAAATCCATTGTTAAGGCGGAAACTGCGGCTATTCAAATTTTAAATACTAATTACTCTTAAAACATCCATACCCATTGACGTTAATCGTTAATCTTGTAAAGTTAAAATAGTTACGATTGAGAAATCCAAAAAAACAATATTTTTATTTTACTATTCAGTTGATTGGGATTAAAATAAATCGACTATTTTAAATTTGCTCACCGGTTTCGAAAACTACTTCATTTTCTTCAAATTTGGCATAACTCTTAATATGCATTGGACTCACGTCCATGATTTTTTTGAAATTTTTTTATTGATTCTAAGTGGTATTTGCAGAGATCGTTGGTGGTAAAAACAATGGTAACTTTTTTAGTACTGCATTTTCATTAGATTTTTTTTCAAAATATCATTATGTAATCAAATTTACACAAAAATGGTGCTCTTATACAAATTCAATAGAATGAGGCGTTTAAGAGAAAAGTGCATCTAAAGATGTGCGTTTTTTTAGAAAATGGAGTATGTGTGTAGTGAAAAAGGTAATCCTAAGCTGGTTCTGGAAGGAATTATGTTTGTAAAGAATACACAAGTTGTTACCAAAATTTATTGGAAATGTGAAGGAGATCAGTTGAAGAAAGAACCCGGAGAACATAATCATGGATCATGGAGGTAATGCTGCAAGTCTTGAAGTAGCGAAATTAGTTTATAATATCCTTACTATCAGCAACAGTAAGCAAAACTTCTGCAGATCGTCTTCCGAAAGTAAACTCAATTAGATGGACCATCAGAAATATAAGAACAAAACATAAGGCATGCTGTTGCACCAGCTCTGCAGAAGTTCAGGCAAGATAATAATATTATCTTGCTTGAACTTCTGTAGAAACATATTATGTTTCCCGATGCATACAAACCATCAGCGGAGATAGATTTCTGCAGTTTGATTCAGGCAACACGGTTTCAAGAATCCTAATTTCTGGAACCGACCCTTGTCTAAAAGCTCTACAAAATTCTGAACATTGGTTTATGGATGAAACTTTTAAAAAAGTTCTCTATTTATTTGCTCAATTTTACACTATTTACGGAATAAAGAAAAATTCTGAAATTCCGCTAGTGTACATGCTCTTGCTAGATAAAATGAAAAGTAGTTACAGCACAATAATAATTTTAAAAATAATTTTTATGTGACATACATGAGTTTTATAGAGTATTTTCTAATATCATTATGAATTTGTAGGGGTTGATGATGACTATAATGTTTCACAAAAATCATAAAAATTTAGCAATTTAAAAATTGCTGTAACTTCTTAAGGAGTTCAAAAAAAATATCGGAAAGTTATTGTTCAGCAAAAAATTTTTGCTGGACAAAAAGTGAGACACCCTCCTCATCAAAAAATATAAAGATTGCGCTACAAAAATCCAAAGAGTCACGGAAAGTTTTAATCCAACAAGCATGGCGAAGTATGTAAAAGAATTGCACATAATATAAGTTATTAAAAATGAGTACATGTTGTATGTATACAGGGTGCTTAAAAAGTCGCGGACACGCTCCACGGTACGTTGTTTGGAAGCAATCATTAAACAAGGGTAAAATAATTTAAAAAAATATTTGGATAGAAAATCCGAAGTTATTGGCATATTTTAAAGAAGTAAACTTGACAACATTGTTTTCAAAGTAGAGTTCGAAGATATAATTACCTCGTAATATTTGATTCAAATTTTTGGTAAGTTATGATTACAATCTAATAAAGGTGATAAAGTTGAAATTAACATGACATTATTTAAAAGTGCAAGAATTAATTAGTCAAAATGTAGACCATTTTATTATTATTAATTTTTATTTAAAACAAATAAAAAAAATTATATTTTAAGTAGATGTTCGAAGTTAATTTTATCAGATCAAAGTTACAAGAAACGAAGAAATAATTGTAATATTTTTACATTGTTGTCATATGTCATTATTGATAATTTTATGATAAATTTTAAAATGCAAATATTTTTACATTCTCCACATAATTTAATATTTTTTGTTCAGGTATGCAATAACAACACAATTATCTTTATTTTCTATAAAGAGCAAAAATAAGTAAGAATGTACAAATAAAATTTTTAATTTTGAGCACTCATATCTTGAAAAATCTGCTAGAAGGATTTTTTTGAATATTTTTCCCTTGTCTAACGAGTGCTTCTTAACAACGTAGCGTGGAGCGTGTTCGCGACTTTTTGAGCACCCTGTAGTGTAAAATATAATTCATTCAATTTATATTTAAGAAGTAAGAATAAAATATAGCCATATGTGAATGTGTTAATAAACGAGATATTAATATTATAGCGCCCTATGTTTAATATTGTCCCTGGGTAATTTTAACCCTGATTATCTTACAATTATGCTGCGTTTGGTTAATCTTTTTGTTGAAAAAAAAAATATTTAAGACTTTTTCGAATATTTGCAACTTGCGAATAATTTTATTCGAATAATTGCAACTTTCGAATAATTGTATTCGAATAATTGTTTTCGAAGAATTGTCTTCGAAGAATTGTTTTCGAAGAATTTACCGGCTACCGTTTTTTAGGACACCCAGTATATTACAAATTTAAAATTTACAAAATTAAAAACACATTTGTGGATAATACACTGCTTCTTTATTCTGGAAATAATCCAAAGGATTTAGAAAAATTTATTAATTATTGAGGATTCAAAAATATGTAATGAATGGCCAAAAATCATGAAAATTTATCAATTTTAAAACTGCTGTAACTTTTTAAGGAATCGAAAAAACATAATAGTTCATAGTAAAATTTATATTCAGAATGACATTTACTATCTAAAAAAATTGCTGAAAAAAAAGTGGGACACCCTGTATAATAAATAGAAACATAATATAAATTATAAATTAAATAGTGACATAATCATCTATCTAGAAACAATAATAAAATTCATTTGGATAATCCAAGAACAAAAATGGGAATTATCAGATGTTATCAAAAAAGAAAAATCAATTGTAAAATTCAAAGTTTACATGACATCATTTTAAATAGTAGACGAAAATAATATGAAGAATCTAATGTTTTATTTTTCCGATATTCTTTAATTTTTTCTTTATTATTTTATATTAATCAATTTTAAACCAGATTTTATCTGCTTGATTGATTAATTTTATTATTGTAATGTGTTTGTTCGTTTGTTGTTACATATTGTTGTTGTTGTTTGTTAATAATTATAATATATAAATATGTAGAAACAAAAAAGATGAGTAGGTACTTCAGACTACAACTTATTTTTGTTTTTTTTTTCAAAGTTTAGTTTCAGACATAAATAATGCATTTTGACAGCGTTGTGGTGTGGGGAAATTCAAAAACTTTCAAAAGATCACCTTAATTAAATTAGATATAACACACCCAACATAAGTTTTATGACGATTTTTATTTTGTATTCCTATTTCTTAATTATACATATTGTCTACATGGTGGACCATTTAACTTCAGACAAATAATGAAAAACTTTCAAATAAAAGTTGTCTGGTTTAAAGGGTGAAAACGATGGTGCTAGTTATTCTTTGTTTTAATTTCAATGTAAACCAAGTTTCTTTAAATGAAAACCTAAATTTTTTTTAGCAATTTTAAAATTTACTCAAAAAAAACAAATAATTTTTACATAAATCATTTTTTTTATTTGACACATTTTAAATTTCAAATCTTTTTATTAAAATTTTTTTTTGACGCTTGACGAAAAAATTAGTATGTTCTTTATTTACTCCTATTTAAACCTATTCAAAACCATTTTTTTAAGCTTTTTAGTTTGTTAGATATATTTATTTGTTTTAAGTTAAATGGTCCACCATGTATAAATTAAATATTTTCAAAATAACGGTTTTGCAGGGAACACTTGAAATTTAAATCATTTTTGTTATTTAGGATGGTGATTAAAAGTTTTAACACCAAAGATTTTTCTTCTATTTATGCAGACAAATTTAACGCTAAATTTAAGATTTTACATTTATCACTTATCATTTAAGATAAGAATAGTGTAGGATTTATGCATTCAGATTTAAGACTTTTTATGATTTATTTGTGTTTTAAGTTCTTATTTTGTCTGTGTTTAGATATATTAAATTTAAATTAAAATGAAAATAAAAAACGGCAAATTGCGGCTAAATTTATATAAATTTATATTAACGCATACGTAGTTTAAGTAAAATTAAACATTTAAGAAGTAAAAAAAAGGTCTATTTATGCAGACAAATTTAATTTAACATTTAACATTTATCACTTATCATTTACGAATAGTGTAGGATTTATGCATCCAGATTTAACACTTAATCTAAAAAACGGAAATTTCCTTAATTTTTTAATTTTTATGATTTATTTGTGTTTTAAGTTCTTATTTTGTTGGTTTTTAGATATATTAAATCAAAATTTAAAAGAAAAATAGAGAATTTCAACTAAATTTATTTTAACGCATGCGCAGTTCACGTAAAATTTAACATGTATGCCCGAAGTTATGAATATTACCAACTATTAAATCTTAAGCCTTAGTTCATAGTTCTGAAATATGGTGCATTAACGGTCTCATTTAATCCAAGTACTATCTCTTCAGTCATAAGTCTTAAATCTTAAGTCCTAAATCTTAATCCTTAAATCTCTCTGCATAAATGTTAAATCTTAAGTGTGGTGCAGATAATTATTGCACAGAATTCTTGTACAGATGCTCAGTTTCGCACATTTTGCAGTAGAAATGCGCAATGCGCGGTAGCATCTGAGTATCTGTACAAGAATTATGTGATTGTCCAAACAGGCATTTAAGGTTTTAAGAAATATTTCTTTCGAAAATTATTGTATAATAAATTTTTTTATAATTTTAGTAATTGCTACTTTTTTATTTTTTTGCAGAACATTACATTACTTTAACGACTATTATTTATTTACAACTTTATCATTTATTATAAGAGGCACAGAGGCCCTAGGTGCGGCTTCATCGTCAACTGCTGGCTTTGTATTAGTTGTAAACATTTTTCCAAACAATAGTGCAACAGTTAGAGTAAGTAAAATTGAATTGACTTATATTCCCTATCCCTAAAACATTACAAATTATTAAATGATGTTTCTCACTTTGTTTATTCAAGCAAGCGGTTTAGGATAATGACATAGGTAAAGTTCTTACAAAAATGTAATATAACCTAACTAAATTTAGGTCAAAAATATACAGGGTGGGCCAACGAAAACGAAACAGACGAGTTTTAAAATAGTTAATAAAAATTTTTGAAAAAACGCTCGGACAGGTCAACTTTGGTTTCGAGGGGGACATATTTTGCAATAGAAGTGATTCAAAAATCCATTCACCCCTGGGCCCTATGGACACAACCCCTAAAATTTTAATAGGGATGGTGGGGTAAGTAATACCTTGTTACAAAGATCTTTTTACTCAGAGTAACATACAAAAAAAAAAGTTAAATCGATCGATTCGTTTTAAAGATATTCAAAATTTAGCAAGTAGAGATTTCATGTCTTTTAAAATTGTGCTATGAACACCACGCATTCAATTTTAAGTGTTTTGATAGGGTAAGTAATACCTCCTGGAAAAGATCTTTTAACCCAAAGTAACATACAAAAACATGTAAAACGCAATTTATTTTCATTTTCTACAAAAGAGAGATTTTAAAAAACAAATTTAAATTTATTCGAGGAATTGTTTTAAATTTTGTAACATCTGGAACAAAACAATGCAAAACATAAAACAATTTATAACCACATTGAGATTCTTTTTATCAGTTGTATTTTGTGTTAGTGGTGATTTTTATCGTGTTAAAACTGTTTATGACTACTTATTAGAAATCAACATTTAAAATTTTGTGAACTTCTGTAAAAGCGTCTGCTAGCAATGGTTTATAAAATTCCAGAAAGGGTTGAATTAATCACTTTTTATTTTAAAAACGATGAGAATGCTCATCGTGCAGCTAATTTATTTAATGAACAACATCCAAACAAACATTGTAACCGAAAATACGTTCTGGAGTTGGTTGCAAAATTTAAAAATACTGGTTCTGTTGGTAATAAGAAACGCGATCCTGGTAATGTTCGTCCAATAAGAAATGAGGTCGTTGAAATAGGTGTTTTGGGACAAGTTGCTGCAGATCCAACTTTAAGCACGAGAAAACTGGAGACTGTGACTAACATCAGCAGAACAACCATTCGCCGAATAT
Organism: Stenus bimaculatus; assembly: GCA_963971135.1. Lineage (NCBI taxonomy): Eukaryota > Metazoa > Arthropoda > Insecta > Coleoptera > Staphylinidae > Stenus > Stenus bimaculatus. The sequence continues at coordinate 46,936,586 of OZ020180.1, forward strand.
TGATAGGTCAAAAATATCATCCCTATAAAATTCATTTAATTCATGAGTTAAATGAAGATGATTTTGATAGGCGACTGCAATTTTGTGAGGTGATGACGGAACGGATAATTGCTGATGAAAACTATCTTTATAATATCTGTTTTTCTGATGAGTGCACTTTTTTCTTAAACTCAACCGTTAATCGTCATAATTGTCGATATTGGTCAGATGAGAATCCTAGGGTATTTCATGAAGTTCACACTCAAACTCCTCAAAAATTGAATGTGTGGGTTGGAATTTTTGGAGACCGTCTTATTGGTCCTTATTTTCTAGATGGCAATCTAACAGGGGATATGTACTTGGATCTACTTCAAAACTTTGTTCATCCATTTCTTGACGATGTTATCGAAAATGACGATCGTTATTTAGAAGACCATCTGATTTTCCAACAAGACAGAGTCCCTCCTCATTACACACGGCCTGTTAGGGAATTCTTGGATACGACGTTTCCTGGGCAATGGATTGGGCGTAGAGGACCTTTGGAGTGGCCGCCGCGATCTTCTGCTGAAATGTTACAAAATGTAAGAATTCCCTTTGAGCAAAATTTGTACGCTTGCATGGAGGTTGGTGGAACTCAATTCGAACATTTAATAAAATAATAAAAACATCCTTGAAAGTGTCGGGTTCGATGGGATTCTTTAAAGTGTTAAGTTTTCTTCAAAAAGATTAGTTAAGTTTAGTTTGGTTAAATAAAAAATAATGTGCAATACTGTTTTATATTGAATTCTTTAAAACAAACCAATCGATTTCACTTTTGTTTTTTTGTATGTTACTTGTGGTAAAAAGAACTTTCCAAGGAGGTATTACTTACCCTATCAAAAGACTTAAAATTGAAGGCGTGGTGTTCATAGCACAATTTTAAAAGGCATGAAATCTCTACTTGCTAAATTTTGAATATCTTTAAAACGAATCGATCGATTTAACTTTTTTTTTTGTATGTTACTCTGGATAAAAAGATCTTTCCAACGAGGTATTACTTACCCCACCATCCCTATTAAAATTTAAGGGGTTGTGTCCATAGGACGCAGGGATGAATGGATTTTGGAATCAGGTCTATTGCAAAACATGTCCTCCTCGAAACTAAAGTTGACCTGTCCTAGCATTTTTTCAAATTTTTTTATTAACTATTTCAAAACTCGTCTGTTTCGTTTTCGTTGGCCCACCCTGTATGTATAATATATGGCAGAGTTTTTGCATACGGTATTTTTTTGGGGTACTTTCTACATGTAGAATTACAAAGAATAATGGCTTTTACCATTTTAAATCCAGCAAAAACCAGGGTTTTGCAACTATTATTATAAACTTTCCTCCTTTTCATTTTACATTTAGATATTATGACCCCCAATGTCATCAAGAAATGTTTCCTCATTTTAAAGTTTTGAATCAATCTTAATATTTTGACAGTTAAAAAGTGTAAAAGTTTTGTAAAGAAATCATAATTTTTAATTTTTTTTGTTTCTTTTTTTTTCAATAATTTTTAGATTGTTGAGCAGATGGGAAAAAATTTTTAAATTAATTAATAATTTTATCGAAATTAAAAATCGTACTCGTTGCATCTGGTTGTTTATGTTCAGATCCATTCACTTCTTTGTTCTTTTTTTGGGAAATATAAACAAAATGTCTGTTATGAAACCCCGAGTTTATTACGTTTGTGCATATAGTTTGGACACTTGTATATTTCTTTCACGAAAGCACTAAACAGAGTAACATTATGTTTTGATACTCATACAAATTACAAATTTTGTTGTTATGATTTTATTTTAATTTGCTAGATAAATATACTTCAAAATATGATGTTTTAAAAATAAAAATAGACGTATTTTTCGATATTCCAAACATTCTAAGAAAAAATCCAAAAAATTGAATTTGACCCAGTATAATTATTTCAAAAAAAAACTAAGATGCCATAAACCAAAAATATACAGGGTCTCCTTAAATTCATTCATAATCTCTTCAGTGTGTTGGTTGCAGTGCTGGAAAATATTTCCAAAAAAAATCTAAAAATAGTAAATGGGTTTAATTTTATTACATTTATTTCAGTATTTAGGATAAAATTTAAGTATTTTTGAACTATACATACATACATACATATTTAAGAAGAACGTGGTCAATAAAATCGTTGCGAATATGACCAGTTATTGTCTAAAATTTCTACTTATGTACTTTGTACTTATATGTTTTATTTTATTTTTTAGGGAATTTTGGAAATATTCATAGGACTCGGAATGACTGTTGGGCCAGCCATCGGGGGATTTTTATATACGGTAATTTTTTCTAAGTTTTACATTTTGTCAATATAAATAATTCTGCAAATAGTCAAAATATCCAATTTTCATTCTAATCATTCAAAAAAAAAATTCAATGGTTCTTTGCTGAAATATTGAACCAATTTAATGTAAAAATACCAGGGATTCTAACCGTTTAAAATTTCGAAAGGGTTTCGGTCGATAAATTTCCCTTTACTTGTCAAAAGTGCGGGAAAATCTTACAAAATGACAGTACTTTTACAGTATGAAAATTATTGTTATTGAGTCTGAAATTTTAATCTGTAATAATTATCACAAAGACACACAGCGCCCATTAAGATTTTAACCAAATTATTGTAAAACATAATAATTTCATTTTCTTGGAATGTTTGTACAACTAATATCCAATGTAACCAATTGGTGGATAATAAGTGACAAAAATCATCCTGAATTTTATAAATTTTTCAAATTGATTTATAATAATAGTAGGTGTTTTTAAAGTTCAGCAAATATTTTCTTTTTTAGAAAGGCAGGAGATTTTGGTCTACCATTTTATGTAATTGGTTCGATGACAACATTAGTAGCAATATTAAGCTTCTTCTTACTTCAACCTAGTAAAGGTAAATATTTTTACAATTAGGTATTATTAATTTACGTTTTAACATCATATGAATATACGATGGATTCCGCTATATTATAATGGCAGTCATAATTTTTTTGGTAACTTTTTCATTCCTAACCTACGTGAAAATTTTAAAAAAGTACCTACTTAATAATGGTATTATTTGTGTACTTTTAAATTACGTTTGGATAAATTGTCAAATTTTCTCCATCGGGTCTGGCTGCAGAAGTGTTATCAAATGATGGATTAGAGATGGGCAACTCTAGGGCTCAATGTTACGCAGTGGCGCAACCAGGAATTTTGAATGAGCAGAAAAATACTCCTTTCAATTTCGTTACAAAAAACATTAATTTTTACATATTGCAATATGTACATACGATGACGTACTTACACTTTATCGACAAACCTTTTCTTTGACAAGGACGTTTCATCGACATTACCAATTCTTCTACAATACCTTTTCATCGACTACAGTTTCATCGACACAGTCTTTTTACGACAAGAACGCTTCATCAACGAAGACATGTTTCATCGCTAAAGCTTTTCATGGCCAATGTAGTTTTAACGACACAAACATTTAAAATATTTTAGAATGTTTGGGAATGTGAAATTGGTAAATGATGAATATGTTTTTTTAAATTACTAAGGAAAATGGAGTTCGTCATTCGTCGTTTTCATATTTCCCCAAATGTACTAAAGAATAAAGAATATTATAGAACAATAAAATAAATCATGTAAAAAGGTTCTGCCGAAATTTTACTACTATAGTGTTGATGGACCGTCCTTGTCTATACAAAAATACTTGTCGATGAAGAGGTATTATCCATGAAACGGTTGTCGATGAAAATGAATGTCTAAGATAAATTTGTGGACCGTCTGTGTCGATGATACGTCCTTGTCGAAGAAAAGGTAGGGTCGATGAAAAGATAATGTCGGTGAAGCATGTGTGTCGATGAATTGGCTATGTCGATAAAACGGTCGTGTCGATGAAACGGAATGTCGATGAAATTTCAACATTTAGAATTTTAGGTCAGAGATTTAAAAAACAGCAATCTCCATAAAACTAAAACCATCATCTTTAATTGGTAATAATAGTAATTCAGAAATCAAAAGAAATAATAACGTTAAAAAACATTTTTTTTCTGTTGGGATGGTTTTTTTCTTCTAAAACCAAAATGTATCATTCTTATAAATCATGAAAATTTTGAAATTTTATAGCTCTAACATTCTCTAACTGTTTTAATATATTTTTGTTTAAACAATTTTTAATGATTTTTCAGTTGGTTTTATTTATACAATCAACTTACGTTAAAATACAACCAATTTGTTTCATTTTATTTTTTGGTAAGTGAAGGATAAGAACTAGAAGAAGTCAAAATCTTCATAATTTGTTGTGGTAATATTCTTGTTCCGAAGACAAACAAACGTCCCCTTAATTGGGTGTTTTTTGAGAAATAATCGTAATACTGAAAAAAACATAATAATTTTTTCAACATTTTGGTACGAATTTCTGTATTGCTGTTGTTGCTAGTAACTAATTATTGAAAAAGACTGGGATTAAGACATGTAATGTACTAATATTTTGTAAAAATCGCTGACCTAAAATTAAAAACTCTCTAAAAGTAAAAAAAGAAAACTTTATCTACTTTCTAACCATGAAGTTTGATCATTCACGAACATTCTGTATATTTGTTTAACTAAAAATAAGCTTTACTATTTCATGTAAAATAATATTACGTTTGGAATAAAAATTATCGTCTTAGGCCGGGACCTCTCGGATCTGTGGATCTGGGTAAAAAAATCTGGTCATGCAGAAGAGGTGCATATACACCCATGCACCCCCTCTGGTTGCGCCACTGATGTTATGACAATGTTGCGAATATGGCGGGCAAGTATAAAGGAGTACAGCCACGTATACAGGGTGTTTACGGTTCACCCGTTAATTTTTTAAGAGGTGATACTAGAGGTGAAAACAAATCGATTGACAAAAAACCATCTTAGTAAAACTTTCTTTTTAAGGGAGTTACAGGTTACAGCACTTTGAAGGTGCTGCTAAAATATGAGTTTTTATGCATTTATTACCAAACAGTTCACAGCATACTTTTCAAATTTGGTATAAATCAGAATCTAAGTCCACGAGTTCAAAAATGTGCCAGGGAATGGCTGCATACTGCTTTCATGATGATTATTTCTAACAATTTTTATAATTTTGTTTTGTCTTTTATCGAGTTAGAATAAGAGGACCATTTTGTCTTTAAAATTAAATAAAGAATATCATTTTGTATGTAAAAAATATTTGATATTTAACCTTCCAAAAATGTAGACAATTTTTATGTTAAACCCCTTTCAAAATTACCCTTTAGAAACTACCAAAAACTCGCAAAAAATGATAATAACATTTCTAGAGTATTTAAGGATATAAATGCTTGGTATAAACCAAATATGAAAAGTATTATGTTAACCGTTTGGAAATAAATCCGTAAAAAGTAGCTTGAAAGGGTTGTAACTCCTTTATACCCTTATAAAGAAAATTGTACTAAGATGATCTTTTGCCAATTGATTTATCTTCACCTCTAGTATCTTATCTTCAAAAGTTAACAGGTGAACCGTATATTTCACCCTGTATTAGAAAAGAACAAATTTGCCCTTTATTTGTGCCATCTTCTGCCCATTCGCTTAATCTTATTGGTATCCATGCTGCAAGTAGTTCTCCACGAATGGTCACTTTGTTTCGTATCGTACAAAATTTTGTTTGTATTTTTCTCACAACGTGGTCAGCAAAAAGAAATACAGTGAACTCTATTCAGTGGATTGCTCGAGTTACTAAATGCATTAAATGTCATCATCGAAGAAAACAAAAATCGCGAAAGCATTTCAACTGCACGTAAATTTATCAAACAAATTGATTTTGAATTTGTTTGTTGTTTAAAGTTTTAGAATTTAAGAGGATACTCTGTGAAATGTGTAACTCCGTATTTCGCCCGCAAAAGTATTGAAAAATAGTGATTTTTCAAACCATATGATGAGATTACTAATTGAGAAAAATGATAGAAGACGCTTTTTTCTATTTTTTTACTCAAAATTTAAAAAAAAAAATCTTGAAATGTGCAAATATATGCTATTTTTTAGACCTTGTAACATCTCGAAATTCTGCAAATAATCCACGATATTGGTTTGGTGGGAAGCTTTCCAAACATTTCAATTGCCTATCGTATTTTTTTAACAATTCCCGTTACTTTAGCTTCCTGTGAACGCTACTTTAGCAAATTGAAGCTTGTAAAAAATTATTTACGATCTTCGATGGGCCAGGAACGAATTTAGCTATAATTTCTATAGAAATATGTATAGCAATAAGCCTAAACTATGAAGAATTAATTAACAATTTCGCTCAGTTAAAGGCTAAGAAAGTAGATTTTTAAATTTTGCTATTAATACATACATAGATACATATTGTTATTAATGTTTGCTTCATTTTTAATACTGGATGGTTCATTTTATTGATATACATATAGATCTTTTAAGAAACTATGTTTTAATTTTGTTTTTTCCGGAGGGGGGGGGGGGGGGCGCTAATTTGAACTGTTACCCCAGGCGCAAAATCTGCTAGTTACGACCCTGGCCTATTAGGTAAATTTTCCTTGGTGCTTGGTAAAAATTTCCTATAAATTTGACTTTATAGTAATTTGGACCTAAATTGGAATTTTGTACTTAAAAGTCAATAATACTTTTAAGTTTGCTTGTCCTAAATAAGTAAATTTAACTTTAAACGCACTAATTGGGCACGAACGTTCGAGGTCATCCACTCGAATCCGCGAATGTCAAATGGGAAAATAACCAAAAAGGTGTAGGAAAAGTTCTTGTTAGTGTTTCTTGAATTATTGAAAATTGTCTTATTTAAATAGTTTCATTTATATTCTATGAAGAATTTTGCGATTATAAATTTGGAGGTGGAATCACTTTGTTTTCTTTTTGTATCGTCTGTTTGTATTTTTTATAATTTTGTAGTGGATATCATTATACAGGGTGGGCCAACGAAAACGAAACAGACGAGTTTTGAAATAGTTAATAAAAAAATTTGAAAAAATGCTCGGACAAGTCAACTTTAGTTTCGAGGGGGACATATTTTGCAATAGAGCTGATTCAAAAATTCATTCATCCCTGCGCCCTATGGAGACAACCCCTTAAATTTTAATAGGGATGGTGGGGTAAGTAACACCTCGTTGGAAAGATCTTTTTATCCAAAGTAACATACAAAAAAAAAGTTAAATCGATCGATTCGTTTTAAAGATATTCAAAATTTAGCAAGTAGAGATTTCATGCCTTTTAAAATTGTGCCTTCAATTTTAAGTCTTTTGATAGGGTAAGTAATACCTCCTGGGAAAGTTCTTTTTACCACAAGTAACATACAAAAAAAAACAAAAGTGAAATCGATTGGTTTGTTTTAAAGAATTCAAAATAAAACAGTATTGCACATTATTTTTTATTTAACCAAACTAAACTTAACTAATCTTTTTGAAGAAAACTTAACACTTTAAAGAATCCCATCGATCCCGACACTTTCAAGGATGTTTTTATTATTTTATTAAATGTTCGAATTGAGTTCCACCAACCTCCATGCAAACGTACAAATTTTGCTCAAAGCGAATTCTTACATTTTGTAACATTTCAGCAGTAATTTCTCGGCATTTATTAATAATTCTCTGTCGTAACTCTGCTAGAGATCCTGGTTCTTACTTTTTAAATGCCCCCAAAGGAAAAAATCAAGGGGAGTAAGATCTGGAGATCGCGGCGGCCACTCCAAAGGTCCTCTACACCCAATCCATTGCCCAGGAAACGTCGTATCCAAGAATTCCCTAAAAGTCCGAGTGTAATGAGGAGGGGCTCTGTCTTGTTGGAAAATCAGATGGTCTTCTAAATAACGATCGTCATTTTCGATAATCGTCAAGAAATGGATGAACAAAGTTTTGAAGTAGATCCAAATACATATCCCCTGTTAGATTGCCATCTAGAAAATAAGGACCAATAAGATGGTCTCCAAAAATTCCAACCCACACATTCAATTTTTGAGGAGTTTGAGTGTGAACTTCATGAAATACCCTAGGATTCTCATCTGACCAATATCGACAATTATGACGATTAACGGTTGAGTTTAAGAAAAAAAGTGCACTCATCAGAAAAACAGATATTATAAAGATAATTTTCATCAGCAATTATCCGTTCCGTCATCACCTCACAAAATTGCAGTCGCCTATCAAAATCATCTTCATTTAACTCATGAATTAAATGAATTTTATAGGGATGATATTTGTGACCTTTCAATATTCGGCGAATGGTTATTCTGCTGATGTTAGTCACAGTCTCCAGTTTTCTTGTGCTTAAAGTGGGATCTGCAGCAACTTGTCCCAAAACACCTATTTCAACGACCTCATTTCTTATTGTACGAACATTACCAGGATCGCGTTTCTTATTACCAACAGAACCAGTATTTTTAAATTTTGCAACCAACTCCAGAACGTATTTTCGGTTACAATGTTTGTTTGGATGTTGTTCATTAAATAAATTAGCTGCACGATGAGCATTCTCATCGTTTTTAAAATAAAAAGTGATTAATTCAACCCTTTCTGGAATTGTATAAACCATTGCTAGCAGAAGCTTTTACAGAAGTTCACAAAATTTTAAATGTTGATTTCTAATAATTAGTCATAAATAGTTTTAACACGATGAAAATCACCACTAATACAAAATACAACTGATAAAAAGAATCTCAATGTGGTTATAAATCGTTTTGTTTTGCATTGTTTTGTTCCAGATGTTACAAAATTTTAAACAATTCCTTGAATAAATTTAAATTTGTTTTTTAAAATCTCTCTTTTGTAGAAAATGAAAATAAATTGCGTTTTACATGTTTTTGTATGTTACTTTGGGTTAAAAGATCTTTCCCAGGAGGTATTACTTACCCTATCAAAACACTTAAAATTGAAGGCGTGGTGTTCATAGCACAATTTTAAAAGACATGAAATCTCTACTTGCTAAAATTTGAATATCTTTAAAACGAATCGATCGATTTAACTTTTTTTTTTATATGTTACTCTGAGTAAAAAGATCTTTCTAACAAGGTATTACTTACCCCACCGTCCCTATTAAAATTTTAGGGGTTGTGTCCATAGGGCACAAGGGTGAATGGATTTTTGAATCACTTCTATTGCAAAATATGTCCCCCTCGAAACCAAAGTTGACCTGTCCCGAACGTTTTTTCAAAATTTTTTATTAACTAGGTATTTTAAAACTCGTCTGTTTCGTTTTCGTTGGCCCACCTTGTATGAAAGTTCTTATGATTTTGATAACTTTGAATTAAAAAGTGCCCTAAATCACGTAAATTTTCCTTCATCCACCAATACATAAAATACCTACAAAAAAATATTTCTATTAATTCCTCCAACCTAGTAAGTTTGACCAGAAAGTTATTAATTTAAAATTATTGACTATAATAACCTTACAATCGACTAATACGAAATTTTACCATTAAAGGAAACGTAACCAAATTTACTACAATTTTTCTATGAAGTATTTTTCCTTAATTGTAATTAAACTTTGAAGAAATATGAGGAATTAGGTCAAATAAAGTTAAATTTTACCTTTTATTCGCCCTATCAACAATGTAAAAATACCTTAACTTATGCCCAATTAAATGCCTTTAAAGTCGTTATTTTGGGGAGCATTACTTCAATTTTCCCTAATTAGGTAAAATCTACTTAAAGACAGAAAATTTCCCATGCCCTGTCACTTGGAATGTTATATTTTTATGTCGCGTCACATTTTTCTAGATCTAAACATAAGCACGGCGGTACAATAATTTATCTCCGCCAAAATTTAAATTTTTTAAATCTGGAAAAAATCGTAGCATTATCTGAAGAACTTACCTGTGAACCTGTGAGTTATCTGCAGTATATTTAGTAGATTTAAATTGTTATGTTATTATAGTATATCGCTCACCTTCGGGCGATTTAAATACCTTTTTGAAAATTTTAAACGTTGCTCTTCAAAAAATAAATTTTAAAAATTCACACATAGTAATAAATGGAGATTTTAACATAAAATGTAATTCCTCAGATCCAAACTATATAAACTTTAAATATTTTTTGGATTCTTTTGGTCTTCCAATCACGATTAACGAAAATACCAGATTGCAAAATTGACTGGATAATATCATCATAAAAAGCAACGACCTATATGAATCTTTCGTGGATGATCCACTGAATTTAATTATAGACAAAAGGAAAAATGATGAACATTTTATAACGGTTAAACCAGTAAGTACCCAAGGCCTTAACTTAGTTTATAGTAAGATAGAGGCAGCGGATTTCAATTTTGTAAAGGATAATTCAATGAATGTAAACCAGAATTTTCATAGATTCTTAACTATAATTACAGAGTGCTCAAACCTGTCTTTTCCAGAAGAAAGAATTAAATTAAATAGCAAATCAAAAATTAGTTGGTTTAATCAAAATTTAAAAAATCAACGGGAATTTGTAGATTTCTTGGTGGACGTTTATAAAAGAACTCCCAGTGAACACCTAAAAACAGAAATAACACAAAAAGAAAACTATATAGAAAACTATATAGAAAAGCAATAAAAGAAGCAAAATTGGCTTCTAATTCTCAGTATATTGAAAAACACAATTATACACCTAAAGCTGTTTGGGACGTAATAAATTTGGAAAGAAATAAGTACCCCACTACTAATTCACATTGCACCATTTCTCCAGACGAATTTAATAACTATTTTGTAAATTGCACTGAAGATATTAGATATTGTCAGCAATAGGTATATTGCGACCCAATATTAATTGTTGTAAACGGTCTAAAAAAAAGTCCAGTAAGGATTACTATGATCTCAACTTTAAAATGATTAAATGTATTCTTAATCTAATTTTGGAACCTCTGACACACCTGATCAATGAGTGTATCGAGCAGGGTGTATTTCCAGATTATATTAAGGTCTCAAAAGTGATACCAATACCTATATAAAAATAAAGGTAGTTCACATGAAGAATCAAATTATAGACCCATTTCAATCATACCAATATTTTCAAAAATATTTGAAAGTTGTTTAAAATCACAAATCTGCGACTACTTTGAAAACAATAACTTATTCATAGATTGCCAATTCGGTTTTAGGCATGGTAGAAATACCTCTAACGCCATAAATAATTTAGGCCCGATTGCACCACTGTTCCTTAAAAGTGTTCCCTTACTAAGTGAATCTTAAAATTAAGTGCACCTTAACTAATAGTTCAATTGCACCACTAGAATTAAAGTAATACTTATGTTAAGTGAAAGGATAGCTTGACAACACTGTAAAAATCTAGGGAAATTTCCGTTTCTTGCATGTTTTGGGATTCTAAAGTATGTAATTCTGTGGTATTACGCCTAACCTATAATTTCGACGATGTTTCTCGGTTTTATTATTGTTTTCGTTTTTAACTTAAAGGAAATTGTGATAGTGTTTCATAGGGAAATTTTAACTGTTTTAAATTTATTTTTTACATACGGATCAACCTATAAAAAGATTCGTTCAACAAACTTTTCCCAAAAAGTAGTAACTTTTCCCAAAAAGTAGTAACTTTTTCCAAAAAGTAGTAGTATAAAATAAAAAGACTATTGGGTCTACTTGGAGAGACAAAGATGAAGCTTGGTAACAAATTACAAAAGAATTCAATGCATCGTCCCCAAATGATGTCTTCAGATCTACAACATCACTTTAAAGAGGTTTACGATTATGAAAAGTGTAAAACAAGAAAAGGTGCGGCCCAGGAAAGGCAAGAAATAATAAAAACAGGTGGTGGTGTTCCTCGAGTAATTTCAAAACCCAATGATCTAGTATTAGAAATTATTAATCAAAAACTATTGTTGGTTTGAGAAATCCTTGTGACATTGACGCTATTTGTGATGCTGGAGAAACTATGGCAGTTCCAAGAACAAAATGCTAATGGTGATGAAGAGTAAGATAATTGAGGTAATGTGTATTTTATAATGATTGAAATTTATTAAAATGTTGATTTTTGCGTCCTTGTCATTACCCGATAGTTAAACTTTTCAACGCAATAAATTTATTATAAAACTAAAATTTTTAATTAACTAGAATGAAGATAAAGAAAATCAAGGTTGTTTAGACAAAGATCCATACATAAGTGAAACTCCAATCCATGGATTGGGGTAACTACAAGCCTCTTCATCTAAAGCAAAACCTATCAACAAAAAGTTAGAGCTTTGCAGGGATAATAATAATTGGATAATTGGTCATCCCACGAAATTGAAAGCGCTTTAAGAATGAAGCTGTTACAACTCAAAATTGAAATAATAAAGGAAAAATTAAATGCCTTAAGAAACATGCCCAGTTAATATTTTATTGTGGTGCAAATAGTGTGATATTTTTCATAGGCAAGCGCCCATTTATTTTTTCATTTACACATTACGTTTAATTTTTTCGGTTAAATTGTAAAGAATGGAATGTTATTATTTTTTTAATATATCTTTTTATATAATTTTTGCATTTGGAAGAACTTTTGTTTATGTTGACATCTGCAATCAAAGTTTTTTTTAATTTGTTACAAATTGGCGTTTATTTATATATTGTGATAATTAATAATAATTGATAGAATTTAAATTTTATGTTATGTGATTAAAAAACATTTTTTCCTAAATATTTTGTTTTTTTTTCATAGTTACAATCTAGAAAAATAATTATCCAAGAAGAGAAATCACAGTTTCTCTTCTAAGGCGAAATATTTTAAAAAGACTCAGTTAATCCATCGATTCAAAGTATTACTGAATGCAACTCAAATTCAACATCCATTTTATTGCAATTTTTTTTTAATTTAGGTGAACTGAAGTGAACGTTTTGAATTTTTAGGTTAAGAAGGACTTTAAGTGGCAGAATTCTTCGACTTAAATTTAAGATAACCTTAGGCATTTAAGTGTTCCTTAAAACAATGGTGCAATGTATAAAGTAACACTTAAGATATATAAGTGTTCCTTAACGTTTAAGGAGCAGTGGTGCAACCGGGCCTTAGTCGAATATGTTATTAATGGTTTCGAGGAGTCTAGTTACGTTGGTGCTCAGTTCTGTGACCTGTTCAAGGCATTCGACTGTGTTCTGCTTGATGTTCTTACAGAGAAATGTTCAAAATACGGATTTAATTACAGAAGTGTAGCATTAATAAAATCATATCTAACAAATAGAATGCAAGCTGTTTTCACACAAAAACAATACTCAAAATTATTGAAAGTAAATCGAGGTATTCCGCAAGGATCAGTTTTGGGTCCTATTATGTTTTTAATATACTTCAATGATATCGAGAAATACATGAGTGACACAAATTTGATATTATTTGCGGACGATACAACTCATAACTAATCATTCAAATCCAAACATTCTGTTGAAGCAAATGCAGGCAGCGCAGTCGAGTGCTGAGGACTGGTTTTCTGATAACCTTCTAAGCCTAAATAAAAATACAAGAGAACAACTTGTTTTCACATTAAAAAAAGATCCAAGGTTTATTGTGCAGCACTCTGTTAGATTTTTGGGTGTCGAAATAGATTCTACTCTGTCTTGGCAGAAACACGTTGACATCGTGTGTAACAAACTTTCTAAATCTATCTTTATAATGAGAAATCTGAAAGATTCTGCATCATTTGAAACTGTAATGCAATGTTACCATAGCTTATTCTTTACGCATATGACATATGTTGTAACAGTGTGGGGACATTCTCCTCGTTCTGGCAGAATGATTCTGCTCGTGTATTTAAACTGTAAAGAAAGGCAATTAGAATAATTACTAATTTAAAATATAGAGACTGTGTACATCACAAATTTCTAGAATTAAAATTGTTAACATTTCCATGTCTATACATTTACCACACCTTGAATATAGTTAAAACAAAACGTACTAATTATAATGTAAGAAGTGAAATTCACAAACATGACACAAGAACCAGAGATCACTTAAACATAAATACGTTTCGTTTGCAAAAGAGTCAGTGTGGTGTAAATTACTGGGGTCCAAAATTTTCCAATGTACTACCGAAAAGTATTAAAGAACTTCCGGATAATAAGTTTAAGCAGGAAATAAAAACCATTTTGTGTTTTTATCCACCAGACGAATTTCTTCGTTATAAGTTTTAGTATGTTTTTATATGTATTTAGTATATTTTTTTGAATTATTATTATTTTAATTTAGTATATTATATAGTATGTCTGTTAATTGATCTTGTATCTAGTGTTATTTATTGTATGTATTCTGAGCACAATACATGAATTATTATTATTATTATTATCAATTATTATAATATGTGGGTACAGTTTTATCAAGGTATTTTTTAGAAATTTTTACAACCAATATTATTCAGCAAGATGAAGCATTTAAAACCATCAAATTTATGCTTTTCCTTATTTTTCAGACTGTCAAAATTGTACCAAAACGGGGTCATACAAATCAATACTTAAAATACCGTCAGTGATCGTGACTTGCATCATTTTAACCTTCGTTTCAACCACATGGGCATTTTTTGATCCTACTCTTGAACCACATTTACGTCAGGTATAAAAAAAATAATTAAAGCAAATAAATCATGTTATTTAATTAATTTTTTACTTTTAGTATAATTTAGATGCGAGCCAAATTGGTTTGGTATTCCTACTTTTATCAGCAACCTACGGAATTTGTAGTCCCATTTGGGGCTGGGTGTCTGATAAGATGGTCAACTATTGGTGTCTGATGAGCACGGGACTATTTATGACTAGCGTTAGTCTTTTATTTTTAGGACCGTCACCTGTATTATTTTTTTTGAAAAGGTAACGATTACGTAAATGATCTGCAGGCTGTCCCACTTTTTTGACATTTTTTAGAAAGCATATGACTACGTTTATCTCGAGCAACTCAACCCAGATCGAATTCGGCTTGGCTTGACCTCTATCATTTGAAGTACATGTAAAATGATGAGTTGTTTGACGATTTCCTTGAGTACTTTATATGGTGTTATGATGCTGCATTTCCGGTAAAACAGACGTCTTTTAAAAGGACCAATTTTAACAAAAAAATTAGGTTCACTATTCCTTTACAAAACTAATATGAAACTTATAAGCAATTATTTTACTATTATAGTCATAAAATTGATAATTTTGATATTAGTATTCATCAAATCAATAAAATAAAAAAACATATAAATGGGAAAATTATTCAAGAAAAAAAAGCTCATTTTGAAAATTACATAACATCAAGAAGTAACATGACAAAGGCACTCTGAGATGTTGTCGGGCAACATAAACATAAAAGTAACGATGTTGAGAGTAGTATTGTTTTAAAATATGATAATTCTCTGATTGAAAAGTCATCGGAGGTTGTTAATAGTTTTGCTAATCACTTTTTAAATTCTGTTAAAACTCTTAAAGATTCATTCATTAGTGTTACTTGTACATGTTTACCTAACCAATATAAGTCCATGTATTTTGCACCTTTAAGTGTAAAAGAAGTTGATTCAATTATTAATGATCTGCCAAACTCTAAATCATCTGGTTATGATAACATACCCTCTTCTATTGTTAAGCAATGCGCACCTGAGATTACTGTTCTGTTTACCAAACTTTTAAACTTATCAGTTCAAGAGGGAAAGTTTCCTAATGCCTTAAAATTAGCGCATGTAACTCCTGTATTTAAACGTGGTAAGCCTGATGATGTCAATAATTATCGGCCGATTTCAATCCTTAGTACTTTTTCAAAAATTATGGAAAGGGCTGTCTATTTGCGATTAATTGAGTACTTATCGAAATATAATATTATACGTAGTAACCAGCATGGTTTTAGAGTTGGTTTCTCCACAGAATCTGCCACGTTATCTGTAGTTCAAAAAATTAATGACGGTTTAGACAGGGGATCAGAGGTCTTTGGGATATTCTTTGATTTAACAAAGGCATTTGATCTTGTAAATTTTGATTTTGTCAGAGTCAAATTGGATAGGATGGGAATACGGGGTTCTATTCTTGAATGGCTTATTTCTTTTTTAGTCAACAGAAGATTTGCAGTTAAGCTTAATAATACAGTTTCTGAAATAAAGTCACTTGATCTTGGCACACCCCAAGGCAGCACTTTGGGACCCCTGATTTTCATTCTGTTTATTGAAGATTTGCCTCTGTCTATTACTGCAGGAGATGTATATTTATATGCTGATGATAGTAGCATAATCGTTTCTGCAATGAACTATAATGATGCTTATAATAAGGTCATCATGGCCTGCAATCAATTTAAAATATGGTGTGATCAAAACCACCTTATCAATAATCTCAAGAAAACAGTAATTATGTACTTTTCAAACATCTACAAGAAGATTGAAGTATCTGATTTTAATAGCAACAACCAATTTATTAAGGTCTCCAACTAAACATCCTTCCTAGGCACTATTATAGACAAACATCTACTGTGGCATGATCATATTGAATCACTATGTAACAAACTGAACAAATCTTATTATCTGATGTCTTCTCTTAAATACAATTTAAATAGAAGTGGTCTTATTTCAGTTTATTATGCTATTGTTTATTGCCACCTAAGCTATAATATTGTCGTCTGGGGCTCGTTTAGTGTCTCTACCAGAGTTTTCTTGATACAGAAGCGTTTTTTAAGATTAATATTTAACTTGCACTTTCGCGACTCTTGTAGACCATACTTTATTGAACATAGAATATTGACACTACCATGTATATACCTTTTCAAAATACTCTGTTATATTCACAAGAATAAGAATGATTTTATGAGAGGAACTCAGGTACATGATCATTTCATGAGAAATGCATCATGACTAAGAGCAACAAAACACAGTCACGCCTTCTACGAGAAGTCGCCTTATTTTAGTGGTATAGGATTGTATAATATCATTCCTCTTTGGGTGACAAGCCTTTCTCATATTAGATTCAAAGCATTAATCAAAAATTTTTTACTTAATAATGGTTTTTACTCATTTGATGAGTTTTCTTCAACCGTAGTACTTTGAAGGCCGGGATGAGTGTGTGGACTCAATTTTGGTTTAGTTAAGTGTTTTATTTTAGATGTTTGATTTAAATTAAACGTAATTGTATCCATTTCTGTAATTTTACTATGTGTTTATCTGATGACTTGTTTATGTTCATGTGTGAATTGTACAAATGTATATTGATAAATAAATAAAAATAAAAAAAAATGTCAAATCAAGCCCGAATTCAAGCGGGCTTCAGCTGCTCGACCTAAACGTAGTCTATGTTATTCTAATAAAAAAAATGTCTTAGGAACTTCTATATCAATAATAACTCAAATACTCGAATGGCAATAAAAACGCATCAACTTAAAATGTTATAGATTTTTTTTGCAAAGTTGCCTTGTATCTCCTTAGGTTATCTGAATTATCTATGTAAAGTTATGCGTTTTTAACTACCATAAACAATAAATGAAAAAAAATAATACTTTCTTCTTAGAAAAAAATAATTTAAAAATTTTAATTTTTTGTACTTATAAAAATAGTAATATCAATTTTTTAATGCACATTTTTTCTAGTTCAATTTGGTTGGACATTTCATCTTTGTCAGCCATGGGTGTCTTTTTGGCCATGACCATAATGCCTGCCTATCAAAGTATTTTTGATGGTGCTTTGTAAGTAAATTTTTTAATCAAATCATAAAAAACATATTGCATAAAGTTTAATTGATGTATTTGCTTCTTTGTTTGCAAGTCATGATAGACTAATAAATCTTGGCAATTCTTTTACTATTAATTTATATCCTAATATTAGTTTACCTTTAATTTATGCTATGCAATCAAATTAAAATCATGTAAAATAAGTTGCATATGAATTTTCAGACAAAGCGGTTTTCCTAATGATTTGGGAACCCATAGTCTTGTATCAGGATTATGGTGCTCCACGTATTCTTTGGGAGATATGTTGGGTCCTGTTATCGGAGGATGGTTGCTACAAGAATTTGGATTCCCTACAGCCGCAACATGCATCGGAATAATCGCAATAATAGTAGCACTATTTTCCACAATTTTCTTTTGTGTTAGAATGAAAAATAGGACAAAAGTGCCCACTAGTATTAATGATGAGTCTCCCTCAGACAAAAGCAAAGATGTTACTGTTAATCACAGTGATATTAGTGTTTACACTATAAATAACTTAAATGGAGATATTAAGAATTGAATTTAAGTTTTTATATTTTATTTAACTTTTAGTATTAAGAGAGATAGTTTGTTGTTAAATTTTAATAATAATAAACGAATATTTTTATAAAAAATTATGCAAGAGATGTTTTCATTTGAGTTTTGTCGATTTGTGTAATGTTACAGTTGAATTTTATTTTATAATAAGCCCGTTGATTAGTAGTGATAAGAGTGATAATTATTGGAAAATTTTTATAGCGATAAGCCGTTCTTAAACTCCGTAGTTTATATCTTAATCCAAATTAGTCTACGTCTCCAGTCGTGTTTTTGTTAAAACAAAAGTTTTTTAAGTGGCCACAATTTAATTCATTTTAGTGACTAAATTATGCTTTAAATTAAAGGTAAGTTGACAATAGAAATGTATTTATTAATTCGGGTAAAATCTACTCTGAAAAAAATATTTAATTAATCTTAAATTAAAACTAAATTATATGTATTTTATACTCAATATGTGGTAATTCATTACAGTAGTTTACACATTTTCGTTTTAATTAATAATAGACACTGTGTCTTATAATGAGTTAAGTAATAAATATTAATTACATTGGCTATAATAAATCGAACAATAATATTAAATTTAGTATGTTCATGTAGATTATATTATGTACTTAATTACAATACTGATATGCAAAGTCTAGTTTAATGATAAGAACGCAAAAGGCATATTTACAAGATACGAGTAAGTACTCATTATGTAAATACACATAACGTAAATCAAGTTTCAGGTGGCATGAGTTAGTAAATACAATAAATATAAATGTAAAATTTCTTTAATATCTAAAGGCCTGTTTAGACGGATATATTTTGTTGCGCAACCTGCAGTTCTAAATCGAATTGGGAACAAAATTTTGGTAACAAAATATACCCGTCTAAAATGGCCTTAAGGATTATAAAACAAATTAGAAATATTGTGATTGCAACAGCAATATTTATTCATATTGTTTTGTTGACGCCCTTATTTAGATTAATTGTGTATGTTTGATGGAATTAGGACCGACGAAAAACTCTATTGATTGATTAATTAAAATATGAGATCCTTGGGTCTTATTTGCAGTCTCCTTTGAAAAAATTTTTATCGGAAATAAAATATACAATACAGGGTGCTCTAAATTGGCTCATTTCAGTAAATTAAACTATTCAATATACTAAATTTACTGAAAGGTTTTCACTACAGGGAGGTGAATAGATAGTTATATTATGTATACAGGGTGACTGGTAAGTGGCCGTATTTCTTTCAGGAGATGATAGCCAATTTGCAACAAATTTAATCATTACATGCATTATCCAAATCCTCATCGTTTTCGAGATATTCCAGGATTTAAGTTATTTTTAAATTTCACTACCTGCTATGCCTATTTTGCAATTTTTTAGGAAAGTATAAAGTTTTTTTCTAATATTTCGGTTCGCCTCATCAGTTTAATTATTGGTACCAGTCATGTAGCAAAAATTGTTTAAATTGCTTCATAGGAAAAAAAAATACACGAGGTAAAAGTCACATTTATTGCAAAACGATTTAATGAAGTTGTTCTTCGTCCTCAATTATTTCCAAAATTTGATGATACATTAAACGTACAAATGATCTTTAAACATACTCTACATTATTATCGTTTTAATAAAATTAAAAAGTTTAAAAAAATGTCTATTATTAACATAAATAAAACAAAAGATGTCACACCCGTACAGAAATTTTAGTCTTGCTTAGTTTACAAAAGTAGACTAAGGAAATAAAAATCAATAATTTAGATTACAATTTATTTGATAATTGATTTTCAAAATGACTCCCTCTATTTCTTAAACAAAGACGAGCCCTTTTTATTATTTCGGATTTTGTTATTTTGTTGGAAATACTGTTTCTTAGAGTTACTGCTGCCGCTTCTATCCTGTTGATTAATGCATCTCGCGAATTTATTTCTTCTGCATAGACAATTTCTTTCATATGCCCCCGTATATTAAAATCTAAAGGCTTAAGATCGGGGCTCCTGGCAGGCCATTGTATCGGCCCCCTCTCCCAATCCAACGATTTGGAAACCTCCTATCGAGATAATCTCGAACATTTCTAAAATAGTGTGCAGGGCATCCGTCATGCTGAAATATCATTTGACGTGTATTTTCTAGAGGAACATCATCAAGAAACTCAAACAAATTGTTGTTTAAAAAATCTAGATAGCCTGCACCGTGTAGATTATCAGGCAAAAAGTGAGGACAGAGTAAATTATTTCCAATAACTCCCATCCATACATTTACGCTAAATTTTGTTTGGAAAGTAGTTTCTCTTACTAACTGTGGATTGTTTTCTGTCCAATAATGTAAATCATGAAGATTCGTAATACCTTCTCTGCTGAATTTCGACTCGTCAGTCCACAAAATTCTTTTTAAATAAGTAGGATCATCAATATCGGCATTTAGTATGAATCGGCAAAATTCAACTCTTCTTGCAAGATCGCCCACATTCAACCCTTGGACGCAGGTATAATGGTACGGATGCTGATGCGATTTTTAAAGAACTGACCAAATCTTCCACTGTGAAATACCCAGATCGTCGGCTACTTTCCTGGTACTAGTTTTGGGGTCTTCTTCGAATCTTCTCAAAATTTCTTCATCCATATTAACATTGTGAACGGCACCTCCTACTTCACGTTCAATTTTTTGAACATGCCAGTTTCAGATATACGTCGGTAGGTTGTACCAAATACACTTACGAGTGGAGTGCGTCTATTTGGAAAACGACGTAAATATTCCCTTTTGGCCTCAGCTGCATTTCCGTTGCAAAACCCATAAATAAACAAAATATCAGCATACTCAGTGTTTGTAAACGTTGCCATTATCAACTAGAAATATTGAACGTTAAAAACTTGAACTATCAAAACGAACAAGTAGTACTTGACAAAAAACAAATGCTCAATTTTAGATTGCTATGAATATTTAAAGGAAGCAGGCCCTGATTTATCACTTAAAATAATACATACTCAGAAGTAATATTTTAATGTTCACGTAAATGAAAGATTTTTTTTAAATTTTTTTTTATTTTATTGAAAGATAATAATGTAAAGAAGTTTTTAAAACCATTTGTACGTTTAATATCATCGAATTTTGGAAATAATTGATGGCGCAGAATAACTGAATTGAATTGTTTTGAAACAGATGTGACTTTTACCTCGTGTAATTTTTTTTCCATGGAAGCAATTTACATAATTTTTGTTACATAACAGGTACTATTATTTAAACTGATAAGGTGAACCGAAATATTAAAAAAAACTTTATACTTTTCTAAAAAAATGCAAAATAGCTGGTATTGAAATTAAAAAAAATTTAAATCCTGAAATATCTCGAAAACGATGAGGATTTAGATAATGCATGTAATGGTTAAATTTGTTGCAAATGAGCTTGTCTATCACCTCCTGAAAGAAATACGGCCACTTACCAGTCACCCTGTATATACAGGATGTTTACGGTTCTCCCGTTAATCTTTGAAGAGGTGATACTAGAGGTGAATATAAGTAGAATGACAAAAAATCATCTTCATAAGAGAGTTACAGCTCTTTGAAGATGCTGCCAAAAAGTATATTTTTACGCTACTATTTCCAAACGGTTTACATTACACTACTCAAATTTGGTACAGATCTTTATAAAGTTTAGATCTATTATTATCATTTTTTTGAGATTTTTTAGTAGCTTCTAAAGGGTTATTTTTAGTAGGGTTGAAGATAGACATTGTCTAAACTTTGCAGAGGTTAAATATCAAAACTTTATTCTTACAAAATAAAATTCTTTACTTTATTTACGACAAAAAAGGTCCTCTTATTCTAACTCGCTAGGATGTACCGTTTGCCCAAAAAACGCATTAAAATTTTCCCTCACGGACGACCAAAACGCTAATCGGAATACTTTGCTTAGCAACATGCAGCAAACTAGCAGCGTTGCTAAGTTCGGCGTTTCCGTCGTCCGCGAATGTCGTTAGCAAATGTATCTTAAATGCGTTTTTTTGGGTAAACGGTGCATCCTAGCTATTAGAATAAGAGGATCTTTTTTGTATAAAATACAGTAAAAAATATTATTTTAAATGAATAAAGCTTTGATATTTAACCCTTGCAAAGTTTAGACAATGTTTATCTTCATCCAAATTGAAAATTACCCATTAGAGGCTACCAAAAAATCTCAAAAAATGATAATAATAGATCTGAAGTTTATAAAGATCTGCACCAAATATGAAAAGTGTAATGTAAACCGATTGGAAATAGTATCGTAAAAACACACTTTTTGGCAGTATCTTCATAGGGCTGTAACTCTCTTATAAAGCAAGTTTTAATAAGATGATTTTTTGTCATTCTACTTATTTTCACCTCTAGTATCACCTCTTCAAAGATTAACGGGTGAACCGTAAACATACAGGGTGTCCCATTTTAATTAATCCAGCTGAATATCTTGAAAACGAAGCGATTTCCTTAAAAATGTTTCAGACAAAAATTGTAGCAACTCGAGGGGGACATTTAATAGTGCCATGGGTTTTTAATTATTATGGCGTTTTATGGGAAAACATTTTTTTTCAAATGGGAACCCCCATTTTTTATTGTAGATTCGTAATCTATGGAAAATAATAAGAAAGTTTTGGTTGAAACTTTTTTTTCTAAAATTTCAATTTTTCGCTATATTCACCAAAATGAACACAAATTTTGGGATTTTCGATACAGTTTTACTAAAAAACTAAAGGTCTATAAGAAAACTCGCAGGAGTCAAAAAGTGCTTAAATTAAGGCAAGAATTAATAAAAAATATTATTTTACTTTATTAAAAAAAATAAATTTAAAAAAAGTTTATTTTATTTTTATTATTTTTTAAGAAAAATATAATTTTTTTTTTGCACTTTCTATATATAATGAGCTAGTTTAGTCCTTATTGATAGAGACTAAAACGTCACATTTCCTGTCTCTTGTCAAATTTTACTTTACTCCATGTCTTGTCATTACTTTACTCCCGCCCACGTCATTTGTCATCACTTTACTCCCGCTCACGTAACTTGTCATTAAAAATTAAAATTAGTCATAATCTTGTAATTTGTCTGAATTTGACGCGAAATCACAATCGTTGCAAACTTCAGTCTAGTCTAAACATCACCAATATATTGAGTGAATTCTAACCTCTAATAAATTTTTTTGGTTTGGAACGGAACTTGATTTTTATTCTGGGGTTGGGGATTGTATTATGTACGATTTATTATTTTATAGATTGATACTAAATTTTAAATTTAAAGGTGTTTTAAGTGTACACAGAATCGATTCAATCAATTAGTTAGATCTGTAAATGTGGCAAAATCTTTTAAACTTGGTAAACTTTATTCCTGCATCAAAACTTACCTACTTTATTTATTGTGAAGTTAATTATTATTGTTTTAAATTTATAAAATCAATTACAATAATTATAATATTAATCTACAATTATCTATATTTTATGAAAGTTGCTGTATAAATCATTATGACGGGCGAATAAAAATACCCGTCGCCGTCCGATGACAACCGATATTAGTCACAGCGATAGCCATATAATTAAATTATTGTGGAAACTTTTACCTATTAAAAAAGTGCAAAAAATTCTATATGCACCGAGGTAGTAAAGTGAATTTAATCCCTCCTCTGATTGTTTCCCTCGGCTTTGCCTCGGGAAACAAAACATCGTCGGGATTAAAATCAGTCACTTTACTACCTAGGTGCATAAATAACTATTTTATATTTATAAAATTTAAAATTAAGTCAAAGGTAATTAATTAATATACTTAAAGATATTTGGATCAGTTCTTAAATTACGAGAGCTGGTCTAAATAAGATGTTCGAATATTCCTCCATTTTGTTCAATACACATGTTTACTCGTGTGCGAAAAGCCAATGATACATTTCTCAACATTTCAGGAGTGATACTTCGAAAAGCGTCCGTAATTCATATCGTAATATCCTCTCTGGTTGTAGTTGGTCGTTCATATACCTTATCTTTTATGTAACCCCATAAAAAATAATCAATTTTTGTAAGATCCGGAGATCTTGCTGGCCATTCGTGTACTTCACTACCAATTCCAATCCACATATTAGGGAATTGGTTATGTAAAAATGTTTTAACAATTCTGGCAGTGTGGGGTCTAACTCCGTCCTGTTGAAACCACATTCGCTGTCTTAAATCTAGAGGTACATCTTCTAAAAGAGTAGGCATTTCGTTTTGAATTATATTCAAATAAACATGTTGGTTAAGATTTTCTTCATAAAAAAATGGTCCCACAAGATACTCATTCACTATTCCAGCCCAAACCTTTATAGACCAACGCCATTGTAATCTATGATCTCTTTGCCAATGTGGATTATTTTCAGAATAATAATGAGCATTATGAAGATTTACTCCACCCATGTTGTCAAATTTTGCTTCATCAGTAAAAAGTACGCGATTAAAAAAAAGGGGATCTCTTCTAACTTGATTCGAAGCCCATATGCAAAAATTAGGTCGGCGGATGTAGTCATCTTCTTTAATTTGTTGGGTTAAATGAACATGAAATGGGTGTGATTTATGGAGTTTTAAAATTCTGTTTGCAGAAGATTTAGGAAGTCCATGAAGACGCTGAATTTTTCTTGTAGATGTATGTAAATCATCATTTACGGAAGCTAATGCTATCAATGAGGGGAGCATCTTAGGACCAGTTTTCTTCTAAGCGAACCGTTTTCCGCTCTTTTCACGAGGCCCTAATATTTGCATGATTTGGATGACGCAATTGTGGAAACCTCTCAGCATAAAGACGTGCTGCGTGCCGATAGTTATCATGGCATTCGCACAAAACTTTTATAATATTCTCGATTTCTCTAGGTGAATAATCAACCATTTTATGAGAGACTGATTTTAAAAAATCACAGTGGCTTTAATAACAATGAGCTTCTACAAAAAACTAATCTGTCACAATATAACAATTATGTGCGAAACACAAAGTAGGCTGAAAATGAAATTCCTTTATTTTTAGAAGCCTTCTTCCTTAATTGAAAAATATTATTTAACATATGATATTGCAAATAAAATTGAAAAACCGTTTTGACACCTATTGTTTCCAACCTTTGACTTTATTTTAAATTTTATAAGCAAAAAAAATTAATATTTTTCTTAAAAAATAATAAAAATAAAATAAACTTTTTTTAAAATTTATTTTTTTTTAATAAAATAAAATAATATTTTTTATTAATCCTTGCCTTAATTTAAGCACCTTTTTGTCTCTTACGATTTTTCTTATAAAGCTTTAGTTTTCTAGTAAAACTGTGTATCGAAAATCCCAAAATTTGTGTTCATTTTGGTGAATATGGCGAAAACTTGAAATTTTAGAAAAAAAGTTTCATTCAAAACATTCTTATTATTTTCCATAGATTACGAATCTACAATAAAAAATGAGGGTTCCTATTTGAAAAAAAAATGTTTTTCCATAAAACCCCCATAAAACCCCATAACAATTAAAAACCCATGGCACTATTAAATGCCCCCCTCGAGCCGCTACAATTTTTGTCTGAAACATTTTTGAGGAAATCGCTTCGTTTTCAAGATATTCAGCTGGATTAATTAAAATGGGACACCCTGTATATGTATTATAAATTGACCTCTCAGTAGTGAAATACTTTCAGCGTATTGATATTAATGAATAGTTTAATTTACTGATAACTTTTACATGTAAATAACTCCCTAGTAACACTACTGAATACTTTACTTGAAGGTGAATAAACCGGCCCTTAATAACAATCTTTCTATTTGAAAAGAGTTAACTTCTTAATATATTATAATTCCCTAAAGCTTCCAGAAATAATTTAAAAACAGGGTGTTTCATATTTATATTTCAATATCTCTGGTGGTTATTCCTTCAGAATAAGAAAAAAGTTCTTATAAACATGTGTCCAATTTCGCTTCCTAACCAAATTTTCACTTTACCCACTCCCATGATATTTTAGAGAATTTTGGTTTTGTTGTAAGTTGTACCGATTTTAAAAAAATCGTTGGTATTAAAAGTAATGCTAAAATAACAGAGTAAAAACAAAAAAAATTTTTTTTGATGTAACAAGGTACGGCTCTATTTTTCCATTATTAGTTTCAATAAAATTTTATAATGATTTTTTTTTAGAATTTTTCTTAAGAGTCACTTTTGAAGTATGCTAAACTCATAAACTACTTTATATTTTTGTACCAAATTTTTGTAGCATTTAAAAATATTTATAATGATCAAATCGTGGGCGTACAAAGAAAACCCACTAAGTCAAATTTTTGAAAGAATTGAGTTCTATCGTGCATAAGTCCATATTAGTGTGATACAACTTACAAGAAAACCTTAAGTCCACCGTGCGCTTATTAAGGAAATTTATTTTGACTATTAAATATTAAAACTGGATTTTACACAGGCCTTATAACATTAAAATGCGTTTTTCTCGAAAGTTGCATTTTGTGACTTAGTGGGGTTTCCTTGTACAATTGGTCCCAGCTGGAAGTAGGACAAAAGTAATGACGAAATTATGTTAAAAGAATTAAAAAATATTAAAAATAAGTGCATTTTAAGGCCATTAAAGTACTCCTTCTTTACAGTAAAATTATTCAATAACCAACTAAAGCATGATGTTCATTTTAACTTGTTTTGTCAAGGCATAAAATATGAATCGACAGGTACCATACATCAAATAATAAAAAATTTCTTTAATTAGTTATTAGCGCGGTACGAAACGTTGTTTTTGGGTAAAAATAGCCCAATTTAATGGCAGCAACAAAATATTAAATAACATATACAATAGTTTTCAATTATCAAAAAATGTGTATATTAGATAGAGTAACATAAGTGACCCTTAAGCCTTAAGCACAATCCAAGTGTACTTGGGAAAAAATTCCTATGGGTTCCCCGGGATACTACAAATATCAGCACTTATTTTTTAATTTTTTGAAGTTGAAATTTAGTTTTTGAAGACCCCAAAAAGAGAGGGGACCCTGTGCTGCCTCCCTATTAGACCGTGTATAAATCCGTCACTGAGGTGTACGCAATTCTTTTTTTCGGTATACTCATTTTTTCTGTAATTCACAAAAAATAGGTTAGGTTGGTTTAGCTCTACACAGGGTGTCCCAACGTGGAATAATTGGAATAATACCATATAAAGGATGTCTATAATCAGTGAGTTGTTTCGCCTAATATTCGAGGGAGAAATTCCACTTAAAATATTGACGAAACCAATAGGAGTGGTTTTTTTTAAATTTCTTTTTTTGGTATAAAGAAGAGTCTTGTGGCTTGTGGCTACCAATTTCTTCTTTTTTTGTTTTAGTAAGTGAAAGCAAATAATCATACGGCAGCAGTAAAACGGGCTCTTTACAAAAAATCTTCGCTTAGCGGCTCTTTGAAACATTTTAAAAAACTAATTGAAATAATATTTTTTTTCCAACGCTAAAAATAAGTTAAGATATAAACGAAGACTTTGATGTTGCGTTTTTTTGTTATAAATATATTTTTAAATTTTTTACAGCAACCCAAAAATTTCTTAAAATTTTACTTAATTTTTGGGGTGCTGTAATTAGTAACTTTTTTATAGTAAATTATTTGTCTTATGAGAAAATTGAAATTGCAAAAAAAGTAACACCAAAAAAAGTTATGGTAAAACTTTAATCGCATGTATCCAAACCTACATGCTTGCCACAAAAAGTACTTCTTTTACTCCTAATAAAACAATATACTATTACTGCCAGAAAAACTTTTTTACTGCCACAATATTTTTTACTGGCAGGTGCAATAGCACAACCAATTTATTTAGTGGCCAATTAATTCGTTGCGTTTTTTAAGTAGTCGTTGACGAAATCCGCAAATCTTCCACTAAAAGTAGATATCAGCATTATCATTTACCCCAAAGGAATAAGGTTAATGGTTAATTGATAAATGTAAGTAATTAGAAGTAAACAATCTCACGTGAAAGTTAATGTATGTATAGTCTGACCGGCCAGCAAACAGGAATTCCAACCTAAATATTTGATTTGATTTCAATCAAATCAGCGACGCTGAATTTTCCTACCCATGCTGGAGGATTGTAGTTGGGACTACTCTCCACTCTCCAGCATGGCTAGGAAAATACAGCATCGCTATTTGTATTCAATTTCAGTAAGGTTAGGTTAGGTTAGGTTAGGTTACTATAATACAAAATAAAAAAAAAAGTTGGAAGGTTTTCATTTTTTATACAGGGTGTCCCTGAAACGTCCTTATAAAACAATACCTCATACTCCTGAGACCTAAATATGACGATTTAATCAAACTTATGTCTATCCAAAAGTTCTTCGTTAAGGCACTACAGACCAATAAAGTTCTTAAAACTATTTTGTTTTTTTATTAAATTACTAAGAATTGGTTCATGCGATCATAACAAAATTTGGTATGTGGCTATGTAATGAAAAAAGGTATTTGTAGACAATTTGTTTTTACTTTAAAATTTTTTTGTCTCTTACAAATTTTTTCTAACTACAGTTGAACTTCCCAATAACGAACTTCCATATAACGAATTTCTCTATATAACGATTTTTTTTTGAGAATCTTCACCTTGAAGGCGTTTTTAATGTATTTTTTACTCCTTATAACGAATTAAAGTTTCCGTATAACGAATTTTTTTTTACGTAAATATTAGAATCTTTCATAAATTTTAGTCAATGGATGGCCAATTTTAAAAATTTCAGAGAATTTTATGTTAGATTAGTGTAAAGAATAATAGAAAATCAGGTAGGTAATTAGAATTTTTAGAAATGAACCTAAATTCCAAGATTTGTCGAGCCTTTTTATAAGGTCTACTTATAAGTTATAACTACGACTTGGAGCAAATTTAGTTTTTGTAAATTTCTATATAGCGAATTTTCTATATAACGAATTTTTTTAAGGTTCCCGTGATGAAACGTTATATAGAAGTTCGACTGTACTTTATTTTAGGCAGAAAAAATATTTCCATGTGGTGCATAACCTAACTTGGAAAAAATATTTAAATTTTTCGCCAAAAGGTCTGTAAAAAGTAATACCACATATTCTTCAGACCAAAATAAAATGATTTAACCGAACTTATTTTAATCGAAAAATGCTTCGTTAAATGTCTAGCGACCTTGAAAAATCTTTTTAAATAACTTTCATGGTCAATAGAGATTTAAGGAAGCACTTTTGGATAAAGATCTCTGTTAAATCGTTCCATTTTGGTCTCAGGAATATTGTGTGTTAATTTGTACAGACGTTTTAGCGAAAAATTTTAATATTTTTCAAAGTTAGGTTATGTACCACATGGAAATAATTTTTTCTGCCTAAAATAAAGGAGATAGAAAAATTTTGTAGGAGACAAAAAAAGTTTATAATTACACTGTTTAGCTATAAGTAAAGTTTTATGAATTTTTATTCAGCCATTAAAAAGTTACAAGAAATTTTGCATGTCGATGACCTATTTTTGACCACTTACATAACGTGAAAAAGTAAAAACAAATTGTCTAGAAATACTTTTTCCATTACATAGCCACATACCAAATTATGTTATGATCGTAAGAGCCAATTTTTAGTAATTTAAAAAATACAAAATAGTTTTAAGTACTTTAATGGTCTGTAGCACCTTAACGAAGAACTTTTGGGTAGAGATAAGTTTGGTTAAATCATCATATTTTGGTCTCAGGAAGTCAGGAGTATGAGGTATTGTTTTGTACAGACATTTCAGGGACACCCTGTATACCGGGTGGAAATAAAAACCGGGTCACCTCGATAACTTTTTTATTTATGAATAAAAAAATTTGAAATTTGGCTATGTTCTATGGTTCAAAAAAACAAATTTTATGTGCATTTTTTATTTTCGAAATCACTTCCGGTTTCACCGGAAACACCATGAACTTTGTTTTTTTAAATGTAACATCCCAAATTTTTATTTATGGCTTAAAATACTTTTAAAAAAGAAGTATTCTTGAGATATTAGATTTTATTTTTTTTGTAAAAAAAATTTTTTTCAAAAAAAAAAAAAAGGTTTTCGAAGTCGGTGAAAAGTACCAAAACTAATTCTAAATAATTCAAATACCTAAATAAAATTGTTTTTGAAAAAAAATTTAAGTGGTTTTTGAACTATTAATTTTTAAACTTAGTTAATGAAGATTTTATCAAATATCTCACTTTTTTTAAATGCAATGATGCCGGGTCATTCGACTCTTTAAAAAGAGGATTTTATAACGATTATTTTGGTACCCCATATGTAGGGTGCAATCAATTTACTTGTCCCAGTTTATCATATTTTTTGTACTCGGGATTTTTCAAAATTAAAAAAAAAATTAAAAATGTATCACAAACACATACCCCTACATATGGGGTACCAAAATAATAAAATGAGGATTTTTAAAACAGAATTAAATATTACTGTTTTAATGGTAACTTTATTGTTTTGAATCTTGGGTAATTGTTTTTATTAGCTTTCCCTAATAATTCTTAGATGGTGTATGCTGTCTGCTTCAATAATTCAAAAAAAAAAAATATGTTTTCACGCTATGCTCGGTTGCCACAGTTGGTAATTAAAGTATTTTGTTTCATTCCAACAACACCGCTCCTCGTTGTAGGATTTCAATATTTTTTTATTTGCTGGGTGCTTTATAATATTACCTACTTAAGTACTACTACTTTCTATAATATCAATTATCAATAATTATTAGTTTTCTTTTAAGTTGTTATTTTTCTTTAATTGTGAGTATATTTTTTTGCTTTACTTTATTATAATGTTTATTTGTTTTATTGTATCCTTAAATGTGTAATCTTTTTAAAGAAACGTATATTTTAAAGTTCAAAAATAATTGCAAAGAAAATCAACAAAAATTATCAGTCATAACTGATATTCAGTATTTACTCTTGATGATTTGAACAAATTTTAAGAGATTGTATTCTTGCATGCCTTAGTACTTAGTACATACTACATACTTCAGTATTGACTTATTTTTGTGCAGTTAAGTTAATAAAATAGGAGTAAAAATCGTTTTACTTTCAGATTAATTATTAAAAATTTAAATAACCATGGATAATCTCAATAAACATCGTAATTTTACAACACCAATAGAATACAGAACACCTATTGGAAGTAGCTCAAGCAGTTCTGCAAGCGTATCAAATAACTCAACACCAATGCATTCAACTTCTTCCAAAATGCTAAGACATGGCAAAAGAAGTAAATCGCTCTCTAGTATTCATCCAGAAGCTTACACACATGGCGAAATTTGTAGAATACGGGAAAGACTATTGAGGTAAGTTAACTTAAAAATTAATCATTGGTCCTACTTAAGTTATTCATATTTCAAAATATTCAAAAATTAGCTACCATGTATTTACTAATTAAATGTATATTAATAGTTTTTTATTTTATAGGACAAATTCTCATATTGAGCCTTCGGAATTGAAAAAGTTTACAAAAAGGCAAAGGATGACACTAGCAAGTTTAGCTTTGGTAGATTTA
The DNA here is from genome assembly GCA_963971135.1 of Stenus bimaculatus. Taxonomy (NCBI): domain Eukaryota; kingdom Metazoa; phylum Arthropoda; class Insecta; order Coleoptera; family Staphylinidae; genus Stenus; species Stenus bimaculatus. The sequence continues at coordinate 46,968,197 of OZ020180.1, forward strand.
GTAGGATTTTGTGCAATGTCTATAATAGCACCATTTTTTCCAAGAGAAGCTGCAGAAAAAGGAATGTCTGATACAATGTCAGGATTTGTTTTTAGTTTTTATGCATTAGTTATGTTCATATCTTCACCAATTTTTGGAAAAATAGTAAGTTTACTGTTTAGTTATAAAATTGATTAAATTTTTAATATTTTTACAGAAAATTATCTTAAAATTAGCTAACTTATTTATTATTTTTTAGTTGCCCAAGATTGGAGCCAAGTTCCTTTTTATATCGGGCGTATTTTTGGCTGGAATTTGTAATTTATTATTTGGGTAAATTTATAATTAATAATGAAAATTAAAACTTATGGGTTATTATTTTAGATTTCTGGAGTTTATAGAGGATTATACAATATTTACAACGTTTTGTTTAATCATTCGGGGATTGGAAGCTCTGGGAGCTAGTGCATTTTCTACAGCCAGCTATGTTTTTGTGATCAACACTTTTCCCAATAGTATTAGTTCAGTTTTAGTAAGTACTCATCTATTTTCTTCAAACTCAAATGTTTTGACAACGAGTATATAAGAATAAATTCAAAATAAATACAACTTTGTCCATTTCACCGACTTTCTATTTCTATCAACAATAATAAAAAAATTAACCATCCAGTTCAACGTGAGATACACTAACGAAATTCAATTGAATCGATTTTATATCAAAATTTACATTTCTAAGATTTAAAAAGTAGATGATATAGGTATTCGCTATTTCAAAGTATTTGTATACAGGGTGTCCCATTTGACGATGGACTGTATGGGTATCTTTGTTATTATTATTGGAATGGACAAACTAGTAGAGATTTTTTCGAATATTAATAATTCATTTACAAAAAATTTGAATATCACATCGTTCCAACGCTATCTTGAAAAAACAAGAAAATGCGATTTTTAAAATATGGCTATAACTTCTTTATTTTCTGTTGTACCAAAAAAGTTTTTGACATAATACAGACATTTTTTTCTGTACAATGCAGTAAAACAAATGAATATTTTTTTTCGCTAACGGATTGACCGGAAATGAACCAAACTTATTTTTTTCTTATGGCAGCCATATGCATTTACACATATTCGGAATCAGTATTTTTTTCTGAGTAATTTGGTATACCATATGTCATATTTAAAAAAAAATAAAATTATTTGATTTTACAAACTAACATTGGACTTTAAGAGATGTAAATTGTCAATAACATAAATGTAATTATTTCAAATATTAAATGTAAAATAAATCTTAACACATACGTATTGACAGTTTACATCTATTCAAGGCCATTTTTGGTTAGTAAAATAAAATTATTTCTATTTTTCTTAAAATATTAGATATGATATATAAAATTACTTAGAAAAATACACTTATTCCGAATATGTGTAAATCCAATATGGCTCCCATAAGAAAAAAATAAGTTTGGTTCATTTCCGGTCAATCCGTTGGCGAAAAAAAATATTCATTTGTTTTACTACATTGTACACAAAAAATTGTCTCTATTAAGTCAAATTTTTTTTTGGTACCACCGAAAATAACGAAGTTATAGCCATATTTTGAAAATCGCATTTTTTTGTTTTTTCAAGATAGCGTTGGAACAATGCGAAATTCAAATTTTTTGTAAATGAATTATTAATATTCGAAAAAATCTCTACAACTTTGTGCATTTAACCGACTTTCTATCTCCAATAATAACAAAGATACCCATACAATCCAACGTCAAATGGGACACCCTGTATACAGTGAGGACATAAAGTAAACTTTTGAACGGTTATGTTTTCGATTCTGAAAATTTGTTAATTGCGAACTTTCTAATAAAGGCATTTTTGGTTTTGTGGAACTTCCGGTTATACCGGAAGTGGATGGCAACTTTTTTATTTTAAATAGAACACCCAGTATATTTTTACATTTTCGTGTTGTCCATAAAAATACCATTAAATTGATCTAGCGAAGTGTGATCTAAGATTACTACTTTCGGAATTACGCCCATTTAAAAATCGCATTTTTATGCAATTTCATTTACAGTAGAAGTTGGACCCAACTACCCCAACTTCCTTATTTTAAATGATTTTTTTTGCAATTACGTTAATAACATTAAATTTAAACAAAATTATGTTTAAGCGTAAGTTCGATAATTTTCCAACTTCCGGTGTAAATGAAGTTGCATAAAAATGCAATTTTCAAATGGGCGTAATTCTGAAATTACTAATCGACCACACTGTGTTAAGTCAATTTAATGGTATTTTTATGGAGAACACGAAAATGCAAAAATATACTGGGTGTTCCATTTAAAATAAGAAAGTTGCCATCCACTTCCGGTATAACTGGAAGTTCCACAAAATCAAAAATACCTATATTAGAAAGTTTGCAATTGGTTTCCTTTGTAGACAAATTTTTAGAAAATCAAAAACATAACCGTTCAAAAGTTAGCCGGGGGGGGGGGGGGGGGGATTTACTTTATGTCCGCACTGTATAAACAAATTACTTATTTATTTTTTGCAGGGAATTTTGGAAACATTTGTTGGCTTAGGAATGAGCACAGGTCCAGCTATTGGTGGGCTCTTATATTCGGTTTGTATTCAAATAAATTAACAACAGTTTATATCAACAAATTTTTCTAGGGTAGCTTGGAGGTTTCAATTTGCCATTTTTCACACTAGGAATTGTAATGATCATAATAACACCAATAAACATCTTCCTTCTTCCCTCTATTCACGAATGCCGAAACGACCAGAAAAAAAAGTTATCCATGTTTTCTTTACTTAAAATACCTGCTATTTTGGTTACTGGTTTTATAGTTATAGTCACATCAAGCACTTGGTCGTTTTTAGATCCAACGTTAGAGCCACATTTAAGACAGGTATGTTTATCTACTTTGGAAAGATTCCTACAATAGTGGTTTTTCGTTTCTAAAATTTATTGCTTATTCATTTTAATACGATATCTGATATTATCTCACTTATTTGTGGACAAATATAAAATGCATATTATCAGAATGCACCGTTTTATTACACTATGAACACTTTTTTTGTATAAACTTTAAAAATATAATTACATTATTATTTTTTAGTTTAATCTGACGCCTGAAAAAATTGGTTTGATCTTTTTGTTATTTTCTGCTCTATATGGGATTTCAAGTCCAGTTTGGGGAGTTCTTGCTGATAAAGTTGATAACCATTGGTCATTGATGATTGTTGGGTTGTTTGCCTGTACCGTTGGTCTTCTGCTATTAGGGCCAAGCCCTTATTTGCCGTTTTTGAAAAGGTAATTTTTTAAACTTATATTTAATCAAAAATAATGTTGCTTCATATATTCTTTCAGTTCAATGTGGTTGAACTTAGTAGCTCTATCCATTTTGGGAATATCAGTAGCCTTAACATTGCTTCCAACATTCCAAAGTGTATTGTCTAGTGCAGTGTAAGTATTTACAATCAATTAAAAGTAATAATAATATAAATTTCTCTTATAAAGTCAATCTTTCATCTCACTTCCTCTCAACTGGTTCTATGCTTAAAATTTAAGTGCATAAGAGCGAGATATTAAATTAATCCATTCCAAATTTGTAGACAAAATGATTTCCCTGATACAATTGTAACATACAGTATGGTGGCTGGAATATGGTCATGTCTTTTTTCTTTAGGGCATGTAATTGGTCCAACTTTGGGAGGTTTTTTTTTGGAATATTATGGATTTCCTTTCACCTCAACAGTAATGGCCTTAACCACTTTAACGCTGGTATGTATTGAAAATAATATTTATACAAGGTGAGTGTAAAGTAACGAATAAAATTCATAACTACCTTATTAAATGGAATTTTCAAAAACTGTGAAAGACTTGTCGCATTGTTTCTGAAAAACTTTATTTTGAACTTAAAAGAATTTTTTTCTCGGTTAACATGACGTCACTATGACGTCATTAAATTTCTTTTAAATGGGTTGATGTATTTTTATAGCATAAAACAATACCTTACTTTTTTAAAGAGTGTTTTACAACAATACCAAAAAGTGTATACTTGACCGTTGCCGCAAACACTAAACAATCCATCTGCACTGAATTGCATTGGCGTATATTCTTTTTAATATACAATCACGCGCAAAGATATCGAGGACACAAAAGAAATATTCTGACACGAAATTCAAAAAAAATATGACTTAAGATGCGGACGGGGTCCATTTAAATTTCGTGTGATCTCGTGTTTGCGAAGGTTTGCTATTGGGTCAGAATATTTCTTTTGTGTCCTCGATATCTTTGTATACGATTGTATACAAAGTGATTTTCTTATTTAAAAATAAAATAAAGTATTATTAAAATTATTCTTGTGAAATCTATATTCAAAATTATTAAATTTTAAAGATAATTGAAAATATGAAATTTACACAATTATTTATGAGAATAAAACTAATAATAAACTTATTATAAGGCTATTGCTGGTCTTATATACTTCTTAGTATTCCCAAAGAAACATGAAGATGAAGATTCTGAAGATTTTACAGAATCATGGAAGAGTGGATTGAGCACAGAACCCAACGAAAGTACACCTTTATTATATTCTATGATGGACAACGATCACAAGAATTTTGCATCTGTTGAGAATGTAAGATTATTTCTGCCCAATTAATAATAAATCAGAAAGATTCAATTATATCTCCCAAAATATTAAAAAATTATAAAGCTGTTTCGAAACTATTTTCTAAATCTGTATACTAAAGTTCTATTCTTTTCTTAATAATTTTCCTTCATTTTAGGTAAACCATGGTGAATATTCAAGCAATCCAGATTTAAGTACAAGAATACTTATTACTGCCAAAGGATCTAGTGAAATTTAAGTTAAATATTTTGTATAATAATTTAGTTTTTGTGTATTATAATATAATATATTTAATTACTTGTACCATTCTTAAATTGAAAACATTTATAATTTTTCCCATTCATAACTCTTTAAAACTCTTAATGTTAGAATAAAAATTGCTCTTGTTAGAGAAAAATACGTATACATTTTAGACTAAGGGCCGTTTGCTCTATTGTTTCTTAATTTTTAAATGCTTCACACTTCACCATATTTTAAGTGATACTTAAAAGTTTTAAGCAACACTTTGTTCTTGGCACCATTCTCTATGGAACTATCTGAGAATTCTGAGATAGTTCTCCTTAACAGGGCCGGATTAACGCATAGACAAAATAGACATATGTCTTGGGCCCGCATATTACAGAAATCAAAATTCCATTTTTATTCATTTTCGCTCAATCTTTGAAATAAACCCAATATGGGTACCATTTTTTATGTCCATAAAACTTTAGAGTAAACTCAAATTAAAAAAAAAATCAGTCTTTTATCTTTACGCGATTGACTTGACGTAGGGGGTTGAAGGTCATGTAATGGTCAACATCTTGAATATTCATTAATTAAGTAAAGTTTCAGTTTCATAATTATGGCATTAAACCTATTTTCATATCATTTTCTTTAACCACTGTCTTATTTGCCAAGTTTTTACTTGACCTACTACTTGAAGTCACTCGCGCAGGGTATTTTTCTTACCATTACTGCTCTTAAAATAAAAGAGATAGAACATTGAATCTTTTTTTAATTGATAGAGTTTATTTTGAAGTTTTACTGACGTAAAAAAAGTGTTGTCGTTATGGGGTTTATTTCAAAGATATGAGCGAAAATATCAAGAAAAAATGTGCATTCTCATAAGTTTTTGGACTAAAGAATATTTTTTTCTATCAAAATAATTTGTTGGTAATAATTTTGTAAGGTCCACCCAAATTGGCATTAATTAGCTTAACTTTAAATTTTTTTTCATTTAAATTGACCAAATAGTTTATGACTATAATAGAATTTCGATTTAACGACATTTTCTGTGGGAACAAAATTTAAAACCCCGTCAAAAATAAACTGTACAACACACCCCCCACCCCTCCTTACGAGAATGGGCCCGGAGAGAAAAATGTCTAGGGTCTAGGGTCCCAAAAGAGGTTAATCCGGCCTATGAATTTTAATTTTTATAGAGTATTTGAACACAGAACTCAAAAGTTTTTGGAGAAAATGTGAATGTCTTAAAAACATTGGAAAATTAACTTATTCAATAGTATATATTTTAATAAAAATACTGAATTGAAGAAGGTGATAGCTCTATAATTAATAGGTGTAAAGAAGTCCATGATACAATATACAACATAGGTAATGCTTATCGGAAAATGCGTTTTTCTAATGTAATGTTCTTTACCTCATAATTTTTATACAGGGTGTCCCTGAATAACTAATATGACAATTTTTTTGTGGTGATAGAGGAAGTGAAACTAAGCATATTTGACTTATAACGTATTCTCCGGAAATGATTCCTTAAAAAGTTATACCACTTCAAAAAATTTCAAAAAAAATATTTTTTTGCAAAATAAATATTATTGGGAATTTTTCGACTTGGGATACGCCCTCTGGGAGTTATTTGCTGAAGCTAGAAAAGGTCTACCTTGACATAACCTGTTTTTATAAAATTTATTTCCGTGCAGTTATAAATCAGTTTCCTTGGGTTTATTATTACTATATTAAAATAATAATATTTTTACAGGCTGTAATTTATTACTTACCCCAAAACAATGTACTTAACACGTTCACGCCGGCGCGTACCACCGGTGGCCCGCACTAGACCGTCTCATCGGGCGGCGCGTACCATCGGTGGCCCGCACTAGACTGTCTCATCGGGCGGCGCGTACCACCGGTGGGCCGCACTAGACTGTCTCATCGGGCGGCGCGTGCCATCGGTGGCCCGCACTAGTCTGTCTCATCGGGCGGTGCGTACATCGGTGGTACGTATTTGATTGTGTTAAAAGATTGAAAATTTTACGCAAATTCATCAAAAACATTTATTTTTAAGCATAATTAATAACGTATAATATACATAACTTTTGTTCAATAACATAAACATAATAATTCGGTATTATAAATACATATAACTCAAATTCCATAAAAAATAACATAAAAATTCAATATTATTTATTTTATAACTTCATTATTCATTATTTATTGTTTTTTGTGTAATTTGTTAAAACATTTCAAGCAAAGTGCTGGTTGACCTTTGCACTGCCCACAATACGTCTTAACTTTTCTAGTTTTGTTAGTGGCATACTCTCTGCCCTTTTTCTTGGACAAATTTTTATAGCATTCCTTGCATCGTTAGCAAACAAATACGACGCGTATACAGGTGTGAGCAAGCAACAATCGTGCGCCGCCAGATGACGCGCAACACGAACATGTGCACCGCCAGTTGCCGCGCAGCATGAATTATAGCGCCGTCTCACAGCGAAAAACATGAACATCGGCGCCGGCGTGAACGTGTTAAGGGGTTAGGCCACTCTAGGATTTTAAAAATATTGAAATTTTATAACAGTCACGGATCAACTTAAAATCGGTTAGAAAAGAAGTACAGGAGCAGGATATTAATGTGGAAGGCCAATTGTATGGTACAGGCATCGCAAATTGAAGGTAGGTACATAAAATAAACTTTGAAAGCGTTTTTTTCGAAACAACATTTCTCAAATCGGCCGGACTCCTAACTCATACAATTCTTTACCTATTGACTTCAAAATTTAACTGTATATTCAAAATTACATTCTCTATAGAAGTACGTAGGATTTTTTATTATATTGAATAGATCTTTTGTTATAGGTAATTTTATAGCGATTTTTCATGGCATTTTTTACTTCAGAAGGGCGCAGTTTTTGCAAAAATCAATATATTAAAAAAATCCTACGTATTTCTATAGAGAATGTAATTTTGAATTTTAAAGTCTATAGGTCAAGAATTGTATGAGTTAGGAGTCCGGCCAATTTGAGAAATATGGTTTCGAAAAAAATGCTTTCAAAGTTTTTTTTATGTACCTACCTTCAATTTCCGATGCCTCTACCATACAATTGGCCTTGCACATTAATATCCTGCTCCTGTGCTTCTTTTCAAACCGATTTTAAGTTGATCCGTGCCTGTTTTAAAATTTCTTTATTTTTAATCCTAGAGTGGCCTAACCCCTTAAGCAATTATGCAAGTAAGAAATAACACACACTGGTCAATAAAAAATAAACACAATTTTTAAACACAAAAAACTTGATCCAAACACAGCCACAGTTACTAAAACCATTAAAAATTAAATCGGCGCAAAAATCTTTTATTACTTTTTCCTCCATGTTTTTTTCAAATTTACGTCAAAATAGCGCCATCTATCCGTAGTCGAAATTCCCAATAAGAGATATTAATTTGAAATTTTGGGCACCGTTTTTTCACATAAGGATGCATATTTTAGTTTAAAAAATATTTTCAGGGGCGATACATGTGGGGGGGTCACCTGAAAATTCTCGATAGTGGTAGCTAATAAAGTGCGCAGGAGTAAAACAGGTAGAATGGGTGATTGTCCAAATTTTATTAAAAAATCATAACTACGTTATCTATTGGAATTTTTAAAAACCGTATAAGATGTGTCGCATTGTTTTTGAAATCCTTTATTTTCAACCCAACAATATTTTTTTCTCAGTTGACATGACGTCACTATGACGTCATAAATTTGTTTTTAAATAAATTGATATGGTTTTTATACCTTATTAAGAGTGTTTTACAACGGTACCAAAAAGATTATACCAGCGCCATCTTCCGGTTTTTAAAAAAATTATTAAATTTCCCCTTAAACATTAGTTTAAAGTAAGGCATAAAAACCTTTATCTTGAACCCAACAATGTTTTATTCTCAGTTAACATGACGTCACTATGACGTCATAATTTTTTTTTAAATGGATTGATATGGTTTCTATACCATAAAATAATACTTTATTAAGATTGTTTTGCAACACTACCTAAATTATTACAGCTGCACCATTAAAAAAAAATTATGACGTCGTAGTGACGCCATGTCAACTGAGAAAAAAATATTGTTAGGTTCAAACTAAAGTTTTTCAAAAACAATGCGACACGTCTTCTACGGTTTTTAAAAATTCCATAAAATAACGTAGTTATGATTTTTATGCGTTACTTTAAACTAATGTTTAAGGGGTTATACCTACTCAGCTGGACCAAAAAAAAACGATTTTTGAATTTTTACATTTTATTTTAGTATAATATCTAAAGAATGTTTTCTGCAAGTTACAAAAGAATCGGAGAAAAATTAGCCGATGAAACAGGTTCCGGAGTATTTATGCACGATGCATTTATATTGGCGATTCAAATTAATATTTCCCGCGCAAATGTATGTTTGGTTACATACTCTAATGACGTCACATCAGTGACAAAATAAATAAAAAAAATAACTTGCAAAGAAATAATCAAACGCATTTAATAATAAGTAAATTAGGTAAGTTGACATTATTTACTTGACTATAACAGACGTTAACAAACGTTAAACGCTAAATTCGTCTGCACAACTATCACCGACGTGACGTCATAAAATTGAAACGCGTTTTTCTCGAAACTAATTTTTCTTGAAAACCGCTTGGCGGTGATCAAGAATCAAGATATCTTAAGAACCACTGAACCGATGTTGATAAAATTTGGTACATACTTTCTCTGTATCTAGGGCTTGTCTTTAACCGAAGGAATTTTGATTTGGTTGCGAACTCTATTTTTAATTAGCAAAACTATAAAAAGTGGCAACGTATTTTTTTTTACTTTTTCATTTAAATCAATGCCCTTTAATGTAATTTTTTTTGAGAAATCTCTCGTTTAAGGGCAAGATTTAATCTTGAGTAATTGAATTTTACAGGAAATTTTGATTTTTGATGATCCAGCGTCAAGTAATCGTGATCACCGCGAAGCTCCTTAAAAAAAACGGGTCGTAGGAAAAATAAGGTGAATCGTCGCCATTTTTTTTGTTCTGTATAGAAATAAATTTTATATCACGTACAATTTTGCTAAAAAAATCGCAAAAAAATCATTATTTCGTCTTCATGAGTAAGTATAGTATAATTTTGTTTAAATTTAATGTTATTAACTTAATTGCAAAAAAAATCATTTAAAATAAGGAAGTTGGGGCACGTGGGTCCTACTTCTGGTGTAAATGAAGTTGAATAAAAATGCGATATTCAAATGGGCGTAATTCCGAAAGAATTAATAGTAGACCACACTATGCTAGGTCAATTTTATGGTATTTTATGGAGAACGCGAAAATGCAAAAATATACTGGGTGTTCCATTTAAAATAAGAAAGTTGCCATCCTCTTCCGGTATAACAGGAAGTTCCACAAAATCAAAAATACCTTTATTAGAGTTCGCAATTAAATTCCTCAATAGACAAATTTTCAGAATCAAAAACATAAGCGTTCAAAAGTTAGCAGGGGGGATTTACTTTATGTCCGCACTGTATGTATACTCAGATACGCGCGCGGCAAATTTAAATTTATGTCACTTTTTCTAACCATAAAAATGTAACATACATTTTTAAAGTTTTGATCAAAATTGAAGTTATTAATGATATTGACAAGCTTAAATGTAACAATATACAGTTTTCATCAATTATTACATTAATTACGGTATTTAAATTCAAATGGCGACGCCTTTAAAATTATTTTCACCATTTGTAATTTGCAGTACCATTGAGTTTGGAACAGCAATTTCTAATCCAATGACATTTCTTAATGATCAAAATAATATTAAAACCGTCGTCATTTGAATTTAAATACCGCAATGAATGAATGAATTGCTGAAAAATGTATATTATTTAATTTAAGCTTGTCAAAATCATTATAAACTTCAAGTTTAATCAAAACTTTGCAAATGTATGTTACATTTTTATGGTTAGAAAAAGTGACATAAATTTAAATTTGCCGCGTGCGTATCTGAATATACATAAATACAGGGTGTCCCGTTCGTGGTAGCCAAAACTTCAGGGTTAGAAAGTAGAAGAAATTTCATCGTAAAAAAACGAAAAAAGTGGGTCTAACTATTATAGTTTTGGAGTTACAGCTCTTTTAATTTTAAGTTACCAATTTTTCCCACACATCACTAAATCAGTAATAACATCTTTAAAAATGTGTGTAAAAATCTACAAAAATTATCACTAGAAAGTTAAAACCACCCTCTTTAAACTAGTAATAACAAAACAACATAAATTGTTGACAGAATGTTAAATAATAATTCACAAAAAGAAAATAATTAAAAAGAAAAATTAAAAATTTGTCGTTTTTTTACAAGTTTTTAAAATAAAGCCAAGTAACATCTAAGACTACATTATTATCCCTACAAATCATGAAAATTTTGAGTTCCTAGGCATTTTCCTTCAAACACTAAATTAATGTCAAATTTATTCCTTCAATTGTGATCTTTGTAGTCGTTTGCCAAGGACTGCTCACGCCTTGGTTTAAATTCTGCTTCAAAATTAATCTTTAACTTTGGATGGTTTTTCCAATAGGATTTAAGTTAAAATAAAATGTGTTTGTTTTAGTTTACCTTTTATTATTGGAAAATTAAAAAAACAAAACAACAAAGTTAACTAATAATGTTGTTAGAGTTTATTTTTTTATAAAACCACCTTTTCAGCAGGGATTCCGACTCAAGTACAGACACGGTGATTTCTTTTGCGTCTTCGTCCTACAACACTAAAAGCATTTGGTTATCCTCTTCGCACCGGTGAACGTATAGTGGAAACAAGATTCGCGTTACGAACATAACTGCATCTCACACAAGCCCGGCGTTAGAACGAGTGCGATATATGTTTACTATGCCTGCAATCCTGCGAGCTTAGCAGGAAGTTTGTGATTGGCTTGCAGTTTCACGCCCATCGAACACCAGGCAGCAGAAAAGAGACACGTGCCGCTGTCTATTCTTGGCAGACGAGATCGCACATGTAACAATACGCATAAAAATATTATAAAAACGGTAATAAGATTTAGATGAAGGCTTATATTTAGGATAATGAAATTTTGTAGATAGATGAATGAGAAAATTCTAAAATTAAAGTCGTCGAAAGGTTTTTCGATAGGACAACCCCGAAAAAAGTTATGCGCCCCCGAACGCAAAATCTCTTGTACCCCCTAACTGTCCGAAATTCATCCCGAATCGTACAAAATTTTAGTATGTTGTGGGGGGACAGATTCTGAAAACGACGGTTTTGGCCCGTCCGAACCCATCTCTTAAGGGGGCGGAGATACAACCCCTTTTGTATTTTTACCTCAAAATCGGACCTTTTTTGCGAGGAGCGGCCAAAAGGTTGTTTTTTTTGTCCGATTTTAAAAATTCCAGTTGAATCGTAAAGGGGGACGTTGATTTCAAGTGTAGCTCGAATTTAAAATTTTTCAAAGCACCCTAATACTTTGAAAAAAATTCTAGAAATCGGTCGATTATTGTTGCTATTTTTTCGGTCGTCGGCAAAGTCAACTTTGAAAAATCATAGCTAGCGACTAAATTTGGCCCCTTTTATTCTCACATCCCTAAGAATAATCTCAACAATTTTTACGTCCCTGGGCGCAAAGGTGTGGCGTCGCGTCGTCTGCACCCAAAGTATTCAAATTTAGCGTTTTTTCAAGCGTCAAAAGTAGTCCAACTATGGGGAAATGTTTAGAAAATTGGTAAGAGTAAAAAAACCACGTTTTATGAATTTCGAAAAAACAACGAAAAAAATATTTTTTTAAGATCGCATTTAAAAAAGTCGCTATTTTTAAGGCGTTTTGGTCTAATCAATCCCTTAATTTTATTTCAACCCCACGTAATAAACCTTTTCTGAAAGCTCTTCAGATCCACGTTATGACAAAAAAACAATCACTTTGATATATCTTTTCGTTTTCGAGTTATGACTGAAAATGTAGTTGAATTAAGACAAATCTCCTTTTTGGCTAAATCTGAAATTGTTTACTTTTCACAAATAAATTAATGTCTTCGAAACTACTAGCACCACCAGGGTGTTTAATAGCTTAAAATTTTGACCTTCACCCCCTCCACAAATATTAGCAAAAAACAAAATTTTCGCTTCAAAGGCCGTATTTGTACCAAAATTTTGACAAAATTTTGTGTAGTCAAGTAGTCAATAAATCAGAGAATATATCAAAATCAAAGCCAGAGTCGTGTTGTCGTGTAAAATCGAAGTTTCAAAAAGTAGTCAATAAATCCCAGAATGTACCAAAATCAAAAGCCAGAGTCGTGTTGTGTAAAGTATAAAGAAAGGGAAAATCACTAAGGACGTAGTTACTCGAGAAAAAACTTTACGCAACTGATTATTGTAAAAATAATCTAAATCATAAACAAAATAGTAACAAAGGCAGTAAGCAGCATGTGTGCAGTGCCTTTAAGGCAGTCCATGTGAAGTAGCCCAAGCATTTTTTTTAATAAGTACCTATTTGTTATTTGTTATGTTTTAATTTTTAATAGTACGGTGAAAATAAAACAAAATATTATACATATATGAACATTTAACAATTTTACCATGTTTAATTATCTTTAGTTCATTCATTGTTTATTGCTTATTATAGCCGCCAATATTTGTTCGACCAACTTGGCCAAACTCGCGGACGGTCGCGTCTCCCGATTCCCTACTCCGCGTCCCACCAAGCTCCCGCTCAGCCGTCCAATCATGAACGACAAGCAGGTCACGTGATTTTTAAGCGCTGGCATCTTAGTGCGACCAATTTGCCTGCTGAAAAGGTGGTTTTATAAAAAAATAAACTCTAATAACCTACTTAATTAATTACATTTTCAAAGTAACCTCCATCATTTTGCAGGCAAATATCGGCATGATTTGTAGGGATAATAATGTAGTTTTAGATGTTAGAAAAAGCCTTACTAGGCTTTATTTTAAAAAAATGTAAAAAAACGACAAAGTTTTTATTTTTTTTAAAATTATTTTCTTTTTGTGAATTATTATTTAACATTCTGTCAACAATTTATGTTGTTTTGTTATTACTAGTTGAAAGAGGGTGGTTTTAGCTTTCTAGTGATAATTTTTGTAGATTTTTACACACATTTTGTAAGTTGTTATTACTGATTTAGTGATGTGTGGGAAAAATTAGTAACTTAAAATTAAAAGAGCTGTAACTCCAAAACTATAATAGTTAGACCCACTTTTTTCGTTTTTTTACGATGAAATTTCTTCTACTAACTAACCCTGAAGTTTTGGCTACCACGAACGGGACACCCTGTATATCGTCAAGGTCACCAAAAATTGTCCCTTCAAATAACATGTAATTTGCATGAAGTGTCGCTATTGGTAGTTGCCTATACTTTGTTAATACACTACGGAATACTTGATATTATTTGAATTAAATTAAGTAAGCTATGACTTTTTGACAGGACTTCTTTAAACAAATGACAATTCGAGCTGTCATTTTAGATTATTGTATAGGATATAAGTCCAAATCTGGTCATATTGTTCATTTAGTTAGTGGAACGGTTGCCTCTTGCAAATGATTAATCAATCACTAAAACCATTCATTAATTTTAACTTGATGTAGAATAAACCGATATAATATCTAATATGTATAATATAATTAAATAAACAAAATTTACATTTTTTTATAAAGAAATAAAAAAGTTTCTGCAGTTTTTGTGTGATTTTTAAGAAAAACGTTTTTTGGTATAATTTTAAAAATAATCGTCCGAAAAATTTTAAAACTACATTTCTAAATAGATTTCATGAAAATAAAATTATTTAAACAAAATTTACATTTTTTTATAAAGAAATAAAAAAGTTACAGCAGTTTTTGTTTGATTTTTAAGAAAAACGCATTATTTCTAAAAAATAACGTTTTATTGATATAATTTGAAAAATAATCGTCCGAAAAATTTTAAAACTACATTTCTAATTAGATTTCATGAAAATAAAATTATTTAAACAAAATTTACATTTTTTTATAAAGAAATAAAAAAGTTTCTGCAGTTTTTGTGTGATTTTTAAGAAAAACGCTTTTTTGGTATAATTTTAAAAATAATCGACCGAACAATTTTAAAACTACATTTCTAATTAGATTTCATGAAAATAAAATTATTTAAACAAAATTTACATTTTTTTATAAAGAAATAAAAAAGTTACAGCAGTTTTTGTTTGATTTTTAAGAAAAACGCATTATTTCTAAAAAATATCGTATTTTTGGTATAATTTTAAAAATAATCGCCAGAAAAATTTTAAAATTACATTACATGTCAGATATTAGATATTAGATAATGTAAAATTTTAAAACTACATTAAAGTGACACATGTCAAAAAGTCATGACTTACTTAATTTAATTCAAATAATGTCAAGTATTCCGTAGTGTATTACTGCGAACATAGATTATAATACATCGTTGTAATCAGAAAAAAAAAATTAATTTAATAATCGAAAAATTCATTATGGCGTCCATTTAAAATAAGAATTTTGCTATTGATATCTTAAAAACCAAGTTTGTGATAATTTAGTAATAAACATATTTACGTTCTTTTTTGCGAATTGAATTACTTTTATCCGAAACATTTTTTGTAACTATTGTAGTATAGGTTTCGTCGCTGGTGACTGGAGGAAATCTACCCGAAATTCGATAAGGTCCTTTGATTAGAGAATATAACGTTTGCTTTTTTGCAATTTTTTAAATTTATTTTGGGATCATTATTCCCGGACAACACCAGGTAACTTCTGCTAGCTAAGTTAAATATTAAATAACAAGCAAACGAGCTTGTAAATTTTTCGCTGAACCACCCTGTATAATTTAATATAAGTATAAGCTATACCTAGAGAGGGCGCCACTAACTGTAATGCACCTGACCAGGATAATTTAAAAAAAAATATGAGAAAATATGTACTCGCAGTTTCGATCGTCGATTTCTGAGCGTACATCGTTTTTGCATTTATAATGATAATCGTTTATCACAAAAAATTAAATCAAATTAGTGTTTCATGAAACTGCCAATAGATATCGTAGCTTGTAAAAATATATTTAGCTTTTTACTGTATGCAACCAAATTTACAATGACTTGTTTTTCCTTGATATTTTCAGGTAAATTGAATAATTGGACCAAACTAATTACATTACTAGACTGAATTTTTATTTGTGAAATGGAGTTGTATTATTTATCCAATCTTTATTAAATAAATTTAATGAAAACATTTTTATTTGTAATATTTATTTTTAGGCAACCCTTTTTGTCTTCCATTTTACAAAAAATAATTAAATTTTCTATTGCACTTTGTCTTTAATAAACAAGATAAATTTTATTTTTTTTTACATAATTTGGATTATTTAAGTAAACTTAAAAATTAAGTTGGTTAGGTGACGATTAATATTATTTTCATTTTTACTTTGTTTATTTGCAAAAAAAATAATTTAAATCCTTAAATATATAAATGTACAAAAAAATATATTAATACTAATTTTTTAAAAATAAAAAGTAAAATCCGTTAAATTTTAAGTATGGCGCCTTTATTGGCGTGCTTACCGCGTCACGTGACCCACGCTAGCCGCCATTTAGTTGTACAAACCGACCGGGTTATAACCGCTGTGCGTGCTCCGAGCGCTTAAGATACTAAAATTTTATTAAAAAAATCCACAAAATGTCTGAATCCGAGGCGGTAAATACCCCAAATTCTGTGAATGATGAAAAAGCAAAGGTAAGTGACGAATTTCCTATATTTCCAACTGGTTTTACAAAGTGCCCTGCACGTAATAAATCCATGGTGTTTAGACTGTGAGACGACGTGCTTGTTGTCCACTTACGCACGTTGTTTCTAAACCAAACATATACAAACACTTCGCAATGCTCAACCCTGAAAATTAAAATACTTAACTAAATTGATAACTGTGACTATTTATTGTTCCTTTTTGTTTGTAAACTAGTAATGCCTGCAATAAATCCTTCATAGCGAAAAACATAAAAGCTTGATGCAAAACAATAAATGACAAACTCGTTACTTTCTATCTCTTTCTACTACAAGCGCGCGGGAGAAATACCCGCGTCATAACTCAACATAAATTGTTTACACACTTTTTGGAGGGAAAACAATTTTTTTATTATTTTCTATTTTTAGAATGATTCACCTTCAAAAGGGCGCAAACCTAAATCCCCTAGAGGTCCCCGACTATCCACAATAGATCGAGCAAGAGAGGAAAGTGAGGCACTTACTAAGGTAACTGAACATAAACAATAGATTTTGAGCATGATCGGGTTACAATTATTTATGGCTTACAATAATATTATTTCATTATAGGATTTGGGACCTGAAGTAGAGGGCCGGAGAAGGACAAGATCTGCGGCAAAGGGAGGCGTTCCAGCTACTCCTCCACCACCTGCAAAAAAAGAACGTAAAACAGCAACGCCGGCTGCAGAAGGCACGGTTAAAAAGGGAGGTAGAGGCCGGCCGAAGAAGGGAGTTTCACGTGTATCAGAAGAAGAAGTTTCTGAAGATGCTAAAGACGACGAAACCAATGCTGTAGAAAAGAAAGATGAGGTTGAGGAAAAAATGGACACAGTAGAAGAAAATAACACTCATGAAGATGCAGAAGACAAAGAGGAAGTCGCTAACAATAATGCAGATGCAGATGAAAAGGTGCGTGTGCGTTTACTGCATGAAAATAATATTATTGTTTAGGAAACCAATGCTGCGTAGTGTTGTAATAATCGCAATGCAGTTAAATTAAAGTTTGTGTAATGTTCATCGAATTTTGTTGAATGAACCAAGGCCAGGCCGAAAGTAACAAACACTGCAATTCTTAAAAAATTTATAAACTGGTCCGAATATGCTTTCTAAATTAAAACTACCTATGCATTGTGCTTTTGAATTTTTTTAAAAACATTCTCTTTAAATGGCTTTTAAAAAAGTGCTTGTTTTTGAGGAATTTTGGTGAAATCCACCTCTAAAGTTTGATTTTTCATCCGTGTATTGTACCTTTGGAAAAGACTTCTTTATGACAAAAAGAATCATTTTGATATTATTTTCGATTTATGACAGAAAATATTGCTTAAATAAGAAAAATCTGTCCAAATGTTTACTCTGAAATTTACCACATTTTATAAAGTATTTAATGTAATTTTAATTTTAACAGGATGTTTGATAGCTTAAAACTTGCCCTGTCGACTTCTCCAAATGAATCCTCCAAAAAAATAATTTTCAAGATCTGGTTTGTATGTACCAGAATTTTGCCAAATCTTTAATAATTAATCAATCGGTTACCATTTAGAAAAAAAAATTAAGCACCCTAAAAACATTTTTTTTTAATTTTACAGGAATAACAAAAAACATCTTAAAATTTATTCAACTTTTTAAAATGCTTATATGTAAAAAGATTTTCTTTCGCACATTGGTATGCATACACATTCTTGCCACGTTCCTTGGTAGTTCAAATTTTCTATCAGAAAGTTTAAAAACGATTTTTCAAAAAACCCTCTTCCATGAAACCCTCAATATTTTATGAAAAAATTCCAAAGTTTTCAATGAAAGCCTATGATCTCTAACTTGATTTTTTTCTACAATCCTACACATAGACAACTAGCGCCCTGGTGCCTAGGCATCTGTTGCATCCTGCCTTCAGCCGGCCCTGGAATGCACAGTGGCAATATTTACTTTTAAGCAGAAGAGGGAGGGTATATGATTAATTAAAATAATTGTAATTAGATGAACTATTAAAATTTAACAAAATATTAAATGCTTATAATGTTAATTAAAATGTTTTGATCAAATTCATATCATTCGTATATTAAGGCGAACCCTTAAAAATTTTCCTAAAATGAGCTAAAAATAAAAGAATGGGAATTTATGAATAGCGCAGATAAAAAAAAACACTTGTAAATTTTGCCTTCTATGAGAAAGTAATATATAAAAGCATCACATTTTTTTATGTTTTTGCAGATTATTACATTCAAATTACAAGAGAATTGAGTGATGATTTGTCGCAAACACTTTGAAAGCTGCATTTCAGTTTCATTAAAATTTTGATTTTTTATAGTTTTTTACAACAGTAAACATTGCTAAAAATCCTGGTGTTTCAACTAGGTAAAAGAAATGTGCTACAGTGCTTGAACAACTTGATATTTTGTAACTAATTTGAACATCTTCAACTGGTGGTTTCCAAAAAAAGAGCGCTAAATGAATTTCGTTTTTCTTAATATGAATTTACCTAATATATAAGCCGAAAAAGCATAACATCTAATTTGAAGAGGGTAAAATTGAAAAAAAAAGTAGTAAAATATCAGCATATACATATGTATTCAAAATTTGAATTTTAGGTCACCGATTTTTATCACAAAATCGCTAATTACATCTTAACCAATGTGTGTAGGGGTCAAAAAAAATTATCATTAAAAACCTAAAACTATCCTCTTTCAATATCTAATAACAGTAATACAAAACCATTTTTTAAAATGTTGAAAAAAAATCCAAAAGAAAAAATAAAAAAAAACTTTTTTTTCAGTTTTTTTAAATTTTTTCCTAGGTAAGATCCATTGGGGTTGTGTTCTTTTTTAATTTTCTGAAACTTCATATTCTCAACAAACCATTACACACATTGGTTAAGATGTAATTAGCGATTTTGTGATTTGTGATAAAAAACGGTGACCTAAAATTCAAATTTTGAATACATTTCTGACCCTGACGTTTGGTGAACCACAACAGGAACATAACAGTCAATAACAATAAATTACATAATTAATAAAAATGCATATTATATAACATTAAAAGGATTACACAGTGGTTTAACATAAAAAGCTAGTAAGTAAAGCAATTTAGTAACTGTCAATGACTTCAATTGTTCAAATCTCAATACTTTTTTGAGTTCTGGAATTACTTTCATTGGATTTTTTCAGTTTGAAAGTATAAAGTAGAAAATTCTGTTTAATTATTAAACTAATATTATTATAGCCCATTAATTAAACGGGATAAGTGGGGGTAATTATTAAAAACCGAATACTAGTTTAGTTAATTAGTTTTTTTTTGTCAACTATGAATATATTTTTAGATGCTCTTAAAAATTTATTTATCCTTGCTGAAATGTTTATTCTTTTTGTTTAGGAAAGTACCACGGAAAATGGTGCAAAAGAAGAAAGCAGGGACACAGAAACATCTGCTGAAAAACCAAGTGAAGAGAAATCGAGTGAGGAAGAAAAAGCTCCTGTGATAGAAGCAGAAAAATCTTCTGAATAAATATTTTTTAAGTACGTAGGTATTCATCAACCTAAAAAGATTTAATTAATAAATTCCATAATTAATTTACCAGTTATGACCGTTATATATAAAAAATAATTTAAAACTGTCATGTTTTTAATATAATATTTTAAAATTATTATTGTCAAGCAAAATTTACTTTAATTCATATAAGCGCTGTTAGTATTGTTCTGTACGTTGTGTTAATTCTGTTTTCTTATATTTTAACTTAATATTAACGGCGTTTAGTTTGAAACTTAGTACATATTTCAATATGTACCTGATTTTTCCACAACTATACTTCTTTTCACCTGTTTATTTTATGGCCATTTTTATATCCTAACCTTCATCACATTTTAGAATAATTCTCATGTGTTTTTATGTTAAATAAATTTCTAATGTATTTTATAAAAATAATTTGTTTTATGTATTATATACTAGTAAAATAAAACAGGAAAACAGTCTTTGCAATAATTTTATTTTGTACGAGTGCGCCCGCCTCATTCAGACATGTACATAACTAAAGCCAAGATGTAAATACAAGGATTTGACCTTCGATAGCTTCTGTAGTAAATATTTTTTGTAGGATCTGCTCCTTTTATAATATTTATTTATAAGCATTTAATACTAAAAAGGATGAACGTTTTAGTGGCCAAATCAAAACGACTAAAAATGGAAGCGAGATATGAATGTATTTTCAACTAAATTTAGAATTTTATTAACCTTTTAGACTTAGATTATAAATATGTTTTATATATAAATATATAGATTTGCAGTTAGATTTTTGTGGGATTTTACTGCAGATAATTTATTTGTAAAGTAGTTGTGGGTATGACTGATGCTAATTTAATAAATAAATACAACTATTCATTTTTATGTTTTTATATTTTTACCTCTATATTTTTTTCATTAAATCCAAAAGTGCTGTATTTACATCAGAAAGCTTCCTTCGAACAAAGTTTATCTATGAACAAAGTTCTTTCATTTCCAAACATGCTTAAAAAAATTTGAAAATTTAACTATCACTACGTCTTGCAAAAGCAAAATAACTTTTCTACTACAAATTTTCTTGATAAGTACTTTTTTTAAATAAACTGTGATGGCCAAGGCAAAAAATAGTTTTGATGAGCAGCTGCGATTTTTTCGTATAAGAAATTAATAAATAAGATAGGTTTTTTTTTAAAGTAAGTAATATGTATGTACATGTTAATGTCGTTTTTTGCCGGTTCGATTTATGCCGATTCACAATTACCCAGGCGTGTTACCGAAGTAGTTTTCGTTTTGTTTTTAAAAAAAATAAGAAGGTAGGATTATATTTTTTATTTTATTATAAAATTAAAAGAATATTCAATTTGTAGTTTCATTATGGGCGACAATAGTGATTCAGAAACCAAACATTGTGCGAAAAAAGCACGAAAAACAATATTCCTGGAGACTTATATCGTCCATTATATTTTTGTTCATTTTACGCCGGTGTCACTCGGAACGGAACCACGGCGTAAAACGACGTTTTCCTGTATTTGACAATACAATGAAAAATTTAATTTTTTCGAATTTCAAAACCACCTTTACTGACGTCTCGTAAAAGTGATTGCTTATTTTTGAAAATGAGTCCCACTTTTGGGTTGCTGTCTCCGTTCCTGTCGGGTTTGAGGGTGGCAGCACATTTTTTTATCAATTTGGTTAACACACTTCATCGACTGGCAGCAATTTCCTAAACGGAAAATATAGTGGTTTAGTTCTGCAGTCATAAAAGCTAGTACGAACAAAGTTTTTGTTTAATTTTTTTTGTAGATGATTTAGAAGTCATTTCTTTAATTCCTGCCAGAAGGAAAAAAAATTGGAGAATGTACAAAAAAAAATATACCTAATGATCTAAAAGTACCTTAACTTTGTACCCCTCTAATTAATTTTGTGCTAGGTTGAAGAAGGTAACTCTCTGGCAGGATGTAGCCTAGTCAATTTAGATTATAAAACTGAAAAAAATTGAAAATCTTAAGAGGGAAACTTGAGTTATGACTGTAGAACTAATGCTCGATTTCATGATTTTTCACAATTTTTCCTCCCAAACTCGCGCGCCCTCTAGGTATTCGCATTATTAATGATTATTTGGTCATAAAATTTGCAAAGAAGCTCCAGAAAAGAGGGATGGATTTTCTATTCCTTGTTATTATCTCCCACGGAAAATTTATCGCGAGTAAATAGGAAGATGCTCTTAAGAGGGACAAACAGTTCAAAAAGAGGTACCGGAAGTGGTCATTTTTTAATAGTTCGGTCAAGTTTCAGCACATAAAAAAATGACACACTCTTGACTCTTGAGTACATAAAAAACTACCGATTCACCAAAAAAACCCCACTATATTCTATGAGGAAGACTTTAGTGCGGTCGGCTAATATGAACTAAAATTTCAAAATTGAGATTACCCTATATACAGGGTGTCCCATTTGACGTTGGACTGTATATATCTTTGTTATTATTGAAGATAGAAAGTCGGTTAAATAGACAAAGTAGTAGAGATTTTTTCGAATATTAATAATTCATTTACAAAATATTTGAATATCGCATCGTTCCAACGCTATCTTGAAAAAACAAGAAAATGCGATTTTTAAAATATGGCTATACCTTCTTTATTTTCTGTGGCACCAAAAAAGTTTTTTGACATAATACAGACAATTTTTGTGTACAATGCAGTAAAACAAATGAATATTTTTTTTTCGCTAACGGATTAACCGGAAATGAACCAAACTTATTTATTTCTTATGGCAGCCATATTGGATTTTCACATATTCGGAATTAGTGTATTTTTCTGAGTAATTTGATATATCATATGTAATATTTTAGGAAAAATAGAAATAATTTAATTTTACTAACCAAAAATGGCCTTGAATAGATGTAAACTGTCAATACATATGTGTTAAGATTTATTTTACATTTATGTTATTGACAATTTACATCTCTTATTAAAGTCCAATGTTAGTTTGTAAAATCAAATAATTTTATTTTTTTAATATGACATATGGTATACCAAATTACTCAGAAAAAAATACTGATTTCGAATGTGTGTAAATCCAATATGGCTGCCATAAGAAAAAAATAAGTTTGGTTCATTTCCGGTCAATCCGTTAGTGAAAAAAAAATATTCATTTGTTTTACTGCATTGTACACAAAAAATTGTCTGTATTATGTCGAAAAACTTTTTTGGCACTACAGAAAATAAAGAAGTTATAGCCATATTTTAAAAATCGCATTTTTTTGTTATTTCAAGATAGCGTTGGAACGATGCGATATTCAATTTTTTTGTAAATGCATTATTAATATTCGAAAAAATCTCTACTACTTTGTCTATTTAACCGACTTTCCATCTCCAATAATAACAAAGATACCCATACAGTACAACTTCAAATGTATAGGATAGGGTGTCGTAAAATTCGACTGACAACGCTTAACTGTGAAGATGGTAGAACTTAAAATAAGTCTATATGACCAAATTCATTTAAATAAAAAATGCACCCCTGAAGAGTTAGCACAAGTTGATTTTTTTGAATAGAATGTTTTTTATTGCAGCCAAAGCAGTAAAGATTTTTTACTGAAATTTTGAATACTGAACGCTCAATAGATAAAAATTTGGTTAATCCTCGACTTTTGTAAATAGTGGTTGGGGGATGAAGACGTAAAACAGTCAAAACATTTTTATGTATTTAAAATTTTTATTTAAAAATTATATACTTTTGTAGAGAAATACAAGTGAAAGTTTTTTTTCTTTTGTGAATTTTACGTAGGTTATGCCGTTTTTGAATAAATTTAAAAAAATAATTTGTAAAACGGTAAAAATTTAGTCGTCTCCATGGCAAGATGAAGCTACAATTTCAACATAAACTGATTACTTTGAAATAAAATTACTTAATTTTAATAATTAAATTCAGGTTTAGTGAATATGCTAATATGCAATTAATATCGAGTAAATACAATAGTGTTTTTTGAGCTTAAAAAAATATTTTATAAAAAATGTATGTAAAGTGGCCTAACTTTCGTACCTTTTTTTATTAAAAAACGACTTACCCTACCACCAATTTATGTTTTCTACATAAAAAAATGATTTTTACATTACATTTTTAAATACCTAAAAAGTTTTTTGATGTTTTTTTGTGTCTTCTTCTTTCATCCAACACCATTTATAACAGTCGTGGATTAGCAAACTTTTTACCAATTGAGCGTTCATTATTCAAATGTACGTATACTAAATTTTATTAAAAAATCTTTGCTACTTTGGGCGTAATTCAATTTTTTTAGATCAACTTTAGAGGCTTGTAACACTTCAGGAGTGCATTTTTTAATATAAATGAATTTGGTCATATCGACTAAATTACGGAAAATTTGCATTACGATAAAAAATATAAACAATATTGATCAATTTTAAATATATTTGGTCACTCAAAAGATCTTTTTAGATATAATATCAGTAAAAATAATTTTCAGGAAACTGTAGAACCTAGGTGGCGCAAATAAATTATAAATTTTTGTAAGTTGTGCTATTTTTAAATAAATTTAAAAAATGATTTAGTAAACTGTAAGAAAACTATTCAACATACATTTTTTTAATCATGACTTTGATTTTAACAACTATAAAATTCTGGACACTGAACCTGTCTATAAAAAGAGACTAATAAGTGAAATGATAAACATTCAAAAAATGGGGAAAAGAGCAGTAAACTTAAAAAGTGATGTCAATCATCTTAGTAAAATTTATTCCTTCCTGATTGGTAATAATACATGGGCAACACTTTAATCTTGACTAAGGTGACTTAAGTAAGAGCATATTTAAATAATTAAAACAAAACTATATTATAAATAATATATAAATATTTTTATTATAAATCAAAAATATTGAAGTGTGATTGTAGTTGGGTAAAAAGTTTTAGTTGCATTTTTTTAAAGAAATTTTGAAATTATAATGTTGGTATGAATTTAAAAGTTTATTGTAATGGTCTGCATAAACGCTTGTTGCATTGTAAATAAGTACGTTGTAAGTAATTAATGTATTCTACGATTTATTATCACCTAAGTTTTTCTCAAATACTCATGTATGACCAAAAATCTCTTGATGGAGTTTGTTGTATGTATGTTTTTGACATTAATGGAAACATAAAGTACAAAAAGGTATTTATTTCAAGTGTGTTTTTAATAATTTAGTCAATGTTAATAATAATCGTTTTATATTTATAAGAAGGATAAGCTTGTCGTTGTATTATAAAAAAAATCTAATAAGCTTTAATTTAAATGTTATCTGTTACTTAATGAAAAAAAAAAAATTTAAGATGATTCTAACTAAATATAATTTTTTTTAGCCTACTTCCTTAATCCAAAATCGAACGATAATTGCAAAATATTTTGATACATTTTTTTTTTTTTTAAATATTTAAAGCCCAAAAATTACCATTACATTTAGGGTGGCCAGAGGGTCTCTTTTAAAGAGAACATGTCTTCTTTTTAAGCTGGGATCTTTCTTATTCTTTTTTTCAGTTAAATTGTTCTATTTTGTTCTCTTTTCTGTTTTAAATAATGTTATCATGTAATAAATGGTCAAAATATTTCATAGAGACAAAAAATAACGAATTTTATTCGGAATTATTATGTCAATTTTTTTATGCCATACCAAGCCATAATGCTGATGATGAAAGAATATTTTCATTAATTGGAATATAATGAACAAAAGAAGTCAGTGAGTTGTTTATAATTTCAAGGAAATATCATTTGCAGATTTTTTTGTGAAAGTCATCAAAGATGACAAATGTTCTTTTAATGAAAATCCGAAGTTTTGAAAAATATAATTCTATGGTAGTTCTGATGAAGATAAAAATGATGTATTATGTTAGTCATTTTTTATTGTGATTTAAAAAAAGTGATATTTTATTTGTGATTTGTTTTTATTTTTGTATTTTTATGTGATATATTTTATTTTTTTGTAACTTATATTGAGAAAAAAAATATATCATATGTAATATTTTAAGAAAAATAAAAATTATTTTATTTTACTAACCAAAAATGGCCTTGAATAGATGTAAACTGTCAATACAACATATGTGTTAAGATTGATTTTACATTTAATATTTTAAATAGTTACATTTATGTTATTGACAATTTACATCTCTTAAAGTCCAATGTTAGTTTGTAAAATCAAATAATTTTTTTTGCAGCTTGTTAACATGGTTGCGGTTTATATTTTTTTACGAATAAGCCCCACTTTTATTGTCAGACAACTAAAACTCAACATGTTCTATACTTTATTTCAAAAGAAATAAATAACAAATTAAATTGTTACTAGTAAATAAACAGGTTATCATGAAACCATCGATTTCAAAGAGTCGCGTCCAATTTGGAAGAGAATTTTGTCGGACAATGTGACCATTGTATTTTAAGATGATAGTCGGCAAATTTGAGCGCTTGATTTTGAAATTCGCTTGATATTTGTGGTTTTGGTCATATTTTTTTCCATTGAAGCTTTTTTAAAATTTCTTTTTTTGTTACACAGAAGAGTCTTGTGGCTACCAATTTCTTCTTTTTTTTGTTTTGGTAAGTCAAACCAAATAATCATACGGCAGCAGTAAAACGGGCTCTTTACAAAAAATGTTCGCTTAGCGGCGTTTTGAAACACTCTAAAAAACTAATTGAAATAATATTTTTTTTCCAACGCTAAAAATAAGTTAAGATATAAACGAAGACTTTGATGTTTTGTTTTAAATATATTTTTATACTATTTGCAGCATCCCAAAAATTAAGTAAAATTTTAAGAAATTTTTTGGATGCTGTAAAAATCGCCTTAAATCATTTTATTAAACAATTCTGAAAAATCAGCTGGTTATTAGTAATTATGTAAATAATCAAAACTAGTTATTTAGCCATGTTTAAGGTGGTAGACACCCTTAACGCCTCAACATTTTTGTCGGACAAAGTATATCTCACGAGTTTTCTTCGATTATCTCAACTACAATTCGAAAAAAAATGTTATGCATAAATTTTCAGTACCACGCCAAATGTACAATTTTCGGAGGAAATAACAAGAGAACGCCCCGCCCCGGTTACGAAAATTTTCGTAGAGGAAAAAGGTGGTAGTCTCGTCATAATTAAGCCACACAAGAAGTTATAGACGGTTATTAGTAAATTATATCATATATCATATGTCGGGGGGTATAAAAGTAAATTTTGCTGAAAGTGCTAAGACAAAGAAATCTTTCGGGCTCTAGAAAATCAATAATTTTAATGTAGGCAATCTGTGTACCAATGTGTTTAAATGGTTACAAACCAAAGTTAAGTTATAAAAATATTTATATTATTATTATTAAATTCGATAATAACTTAAAAACAAAAAGGAATTTAAATAGTCACTTTTTGTATTTGAATTTTAAGAAAACTTTTTGTTTTAAAGTTTTTCGAAACTGTCATTTGCAGCCAACTTCAGGCCGGAAATTATTTACGAGCAGCAGCGCCACCGCTTCTACAGAAATCATTCTTTTTCGCTACGAACACCGTTGTTGCATGAGTTAAATTTTTAATCTTGAAACATCCACGCTCCTACCAAGGGGTTTTTAGTTTTAACCAGCTTAGATTATTAGAAGATGAGAGCCAAGGTAAGTTATATATTTATTTTTAATAAATTTTATTTAATTTAGTTTTTAGAAAGATATTTATAAACATAACCTATCGCCCGTTGCTAAATTTTACCTAGAATTTACAACACGTTACATTTTTTGGTATTTATATTCAATGCTTGTCATTTGCTTGCCAAATTAATGTTGTTTTGCAACAATTTTTATAAAAATTTTGATTAGTAATAACTAATAACTTGACTAATAAGTCAAGGTTACCGAAATGGTTTTGAATAGTCGAAGCATATTTTTTTACATGTCCTATTATGGGGGTGTAACTTTTATTTTGCAAAATAATGATAAAAAGGTGTAAAATTTGATTTCACTCTTAAAATCTAAATTATGTAAATTTAAATACGATTGCCGTTATTTACTTTACAATATGTATTTCTAAACTCTATACAAGGTGTCCCGTATCGTTATGCAGAAATTTTGTGAGTGAAAACTAGGTTTAATTCTAAGACTAATAAACACAAAAGTTAAAGGTCTATTTTTTTTTATTCAAAAGTTACAGCAGAATTTAATTTTTAAACTCCAAAACAGAAAATAAAGTTCCTAGAAAAAAAATATATCTTAGTTAACAAATACTCATACTGTACTTTAGAAAACTGGTACGGCATTTTTAATTCAGCAAAAACTAACACCCAATAACCACAAAAATCTCTTAAAGAATGATATAAATTTTAAAATACCGAGAATTTAATGCCACATGCTAGTAAATTAAATTGAAATTGTAAGGAAGAACATAATTTATTTTTAAAATAAATTTTAAATCAACTATGTTTTTATTAAATAGTCTTCAAATTTAATTTTCTGTTTTGGAATTTGTAAATTTAAAATTGACCTACAACTTTTGTGTTTATTAGTCTTAAAATTAAACCTACTTTTCACTCACAAAATTTCTGCATAACGATTCGGGACACCTTGTATAAGTGTCAAGATTGCCTCATGTAATCCTACATTGACTTATTTTAATACATTTTGTACGAAGAGAAGAGCCCGTCATAGCGTAAGATATTGATTTACTACGATTTCATTCGGTTTTGGAATTGTGGGTCTTCTTGTTTGCAAATCTATTCGGAGCATTTTTAATATTACATGGAAAAATGTAATAAATTGATATTATAATAACCAAACTGATACCAAATATTTTCATTTAAAAATTACCTTTTATTGGTGTATACTAAAAGTTTATTTTTTAATTTCAGTGGCGTAAGAAGCGTATGCGTAGGCTAAAGCGTAAACGCAGGAAGATGCGTGCGAGGTCCAAGTAAACTTGACACTGTAAGTATTTTATTATTAGAATCGTATGTAGGTACATTGAATTACAATTAAGTGGAGCAGTCGTAGAGTTGATGAAATCTTATTGAATTTTAACTTTAACTGTATGAGAGCCATTTAATTGACACAGAATGGGTCTGTACAGCTCACTCCCAATTTAGGGGAATTCACTTCTTATTTTTTAAAATAATATTTTACTGGCTCTACAATGGTAATGTAGGATTTTTAGTCCTGCTATCAGCTCGCTACCTTTTAAAGCCTAGTTTACATTGGTCGAGTAAGTGGGCGAGTTCAAAAACCGAAATATACTCGACCAAAATAAATAGTAGGTTGAGTAAAAAAACGCCCTTTTTACTTACCCCACTGTTTAGATTAGTCGAATATATCTCGGTTTTTGAATTCGCCTTCCTACTCGCCCGTTTACTCGACCAATGTAAACCAGGCTTTAGAGTCGGTCTAAAGCGACATGGACTATACATACTTTAACCACAATATTTTAAAATTTTCATTGTCTCACCAATTTTTTTTATTTTAGGTTGACCACGACACAATTGTGGACATCAGCAGCACCACCAACAACAACTCGTAACAAGTACATTAATATAAATGTTATTTTAAAATATTTGTTATGAAGCAGCAGCAACAACATATAAATAAAAATACATAAAATGTAATTTTTTTTATTTAATATCTGATTTTTTTTTACTCTTCCTCTTTCAGTTCCTTTGTGATAAAAATTACTTACGATAATGCACTATTTTCGAAACGAAACCGGAAGTTAAAATGAAATTTTTTGTAGTTCAATAAATGCGTTTTCTTATGTCATACAACATATACAGGGTGAGCTAAAATGATTGTGGTTTGATATGTAGGCAAGCAAATACGCAGGTTGGTACAATTGAAATCTTAAAAAGAAAATCTAGTAATCCAATGGTGTAGCAAAATTTTTTTCGAAAGTCTAATTTCACAACAAATGTCAAAAATTGAAAATGTTTTTTCTCATTTTAGTCATAGATATACAGGGTGTCTCACTTTTCCCCAGCAAATTTTTTTTTATATAGTAAATGTCATTCTGAACAAAAAAAATCCTACTCCTTAAAAAGTTACAGCAGTTTTAAAATTGATAAATTTTTCTGGAACAACCTGTATAATATTGTTTCTTATTATATTTTTTTGTTTTTAAAATCAATTATTATTTGGATTTTTTCTTTGCCAAATTAACTTTTTTGAACATTAGTGGCTGTATTAAAAATAAGTGAACGACAAGGTTAAATTTCCCTCTGTAAAATTTAGCATCTTATCTTTAAAGATATACAAAATCCAAAGCATAACTTGATTTAAATAAAAAAATTAAATGAAATTTATACAGGGTGTCCCACAAAAATCATTAACTTTTTGAAATTTAAAAATTGCCGTAACTTTTTAAGGAGTTGAAAAAATATAATAGTTCATAGGAAAATTTTTGTTCAGAATTACATTTACTATCTAAAAAATTTTGCTGGAAAAAAGTGAGACACCCTGTATATAAACATCTATGATTTTAGTGCAGATGCTAATACAAAACAACGATTTACGCAAATTAATTTTGATTAAAACTGACTTATGAACAGAAGGTACAATAAGGAAATTCCAAAATACACAATGGTAAAAATTACACCTACGCCTCTGCTTTGTGAAGTCTAGTTAATTTGTTTTGATTTTGGCATGATTTTTTAACACATGAACACTTGAAGCAAACAAATTCCCCAGATTTTTAGCCGGGAAATTTGAATTGACCCCAATCATTTTAGCTCACCCTATACTAAAACTTCAAATTCGTATTTTCATAAATAAAGAAATTAGAGGGGTGGCCATAGTTTCGTAGACACACGGTATATTAGAAAAACCAAAGTTTGTTTCAATATTGAAGCCTGCTTTACATTGGTCGAGTAAACGGGCGAGTTCAAAAGATATATTCGACTAATATAAACAGTAGCGTGAGTAAAAAGGGCGTTTTTTTTACTTAACCTATTCCGTATTTTGGTCGAGTATTTCTCGGTTTTTAAACCATTATCGCTTTGCGAATTTTTAGTTCTGTCGGTTTTTAAAGTGCTCGTAATTAAATTTGGCTTATTCACCTTCCAGTAAATTGTTCAGTAGTGTTACTTGAGACCTAGAAAGTTATTTACATGTAAAAGTTATCCGTAAATTAAATTATTTGGTAATCTCGATTCCTTGAAAGGTTTTCTGTACTCAGGTCAATTTATAATATACAGAGTGTCCCAGACCACTCGTATCACCTCTTTATTTCGAGAACCCTTTGGCGCACATTGATGTGAAGAAAAAACATGACAAGGATAGACTCTTATTTTTGCATTTGATTGATAAGGACAGAATGATGAAAGTCTTATACGACATTGTGTCGAGTGGTTTAAAAATATACCCCCTGGAAGGCCATTAAACCGGCCCTTAATGTGATGTTTATTACACTTTAGGACAATTTACCCCCTTATTCGCTAACTCTTAATGACAAGTGAACGACTCGTTATTGAACGATAATCGTTATTTTAAAGGTTTCGCTATTCTCTAAAAAAAACTCTCGTTTACGAACGATACAATCGTTCAACTATTATCGTTCATCTATCGTTATTTAAAGTCAGACTGGATGTTATCGTTTGCCAACATTTTGAAAATTTAAATCGATTTTTTTCTACAAATATAACATAATAATGGAACATGCACTTCTTTTATTATCAGAAGAAGTACAAAGAAGGTAATTATATTTTAAAAAATACTTTTACTATAAATAATACAAGTTTTTCAACTATAGAGACTCCCCAAAGATCTGTGTCTTCAACTATTCAATGAAATTCAACCTCATTTACATTTACAACCAAGAAGAAGAAGAAGAAAAATTCCATCTGTTTGTTACTGCTATGTATTTTTTGCCTATGGTGGTTGTCTTGATATAACATACTTTTTTACCATTTTTTTCAATATTCGACCATTTTAATAGATTAAACTTTGATACGTTCTTGCACTGATTCTACCCAGTAAACCAATTTGTAACATATATATAAAATACACATAGATAGCTGGTAAATTCCCCTATGTAGCTAATTTAACGTAAAATATATGTATATTTTACATATATAATATTATATTATTTTCTCTATGTAAGTAATAAGTAAAATTTATAATGTGTTATTTATATAGAATTATTTACATATACAATTCATAAGTTCGTATACTGTATATTTTATATATAAATAATTATTTATTATTAATGTAAAATATCGCCTGTGTTATTTACATTAGACATTTAATTTAAAATATACCTACATAAATTATTTACTTATATTCTTTATGCAAATAATTCATACATAAAATATAAAATAAAATAACTTATTAGAAAAATGTATGGAAGTTGGGTTAGAATTTATTTATTTTGTTATAAATAATTTTAACTACTTAATTTTTATATTTAATGTCTTTATTTTGAATATTTTTAAAGTTTAGAATTTTTTCTTAATTTTTTCTGCAAAATTGCGCATACCAAAGAAATCCAACATTCAACACCGACATTATTAGAAAAAAGTTGAGTTATAATTTATTTATTTCGTTAAAAATAATTTTAACTACTTAATTTTTATATATAATTGAACTTCTTAACAATGTTTTTGTGTCTTCATTTCATGAAGCCTCGATGGTCCAACGGTTAGGTGGCTTCCCAGTAAACCAATTTGTAACTTATATATAAAATACACATAGATAGCTGGTAAATTCTCCTATGTAGCTAATTTAACGTAAAATATATGTATATTTTACATATATAATATTATATTATTTTCTCTATGTAAGTAATAAGTAAAATTTATAATGTGTTATTTATATAGAATTATTTACATATACAATTCATAAGTTCGTATACTGTATATTTTATATATAAATAATTATTTATTATTAACGTAAAATATCGCCTGTGTTATTTACATTAGACATTTAATTTAAAATATACCTACATAAATTATTTACTTATATTCTTTATGCAAATAATTCATACATAAAATATAAAATAAAATAACTTATTAGAAAATTGTATGGAAGTTGGGTTAGAATTTATTTATTTTGTTATAAATAATTTTAACTACTTAATTTTTATATTTAATGTCTTTATTTTGAATATTTTTAAAGTTTAG
The DNA here is from genome assembly GCA_963971135.1 of Stenus bimaculatus. Taxonomy (NCBI): domain Eukaryota; kingdom Metazoa; phylum Arthropoda; class Insecta; order Coleoptera; family Staphylinidae; genus Stenus; species Stenus bimaculatus. The sequence goes on from OZ020180.1 coordinate 47,001,387, forward strand.
AATTTTTTCTTAATTTTTTCTGCAAAATTGCGCTTACCAAAGAAATCCAACATTCAACACCGACATTATTAGAAAAAAGTTGAGTTATAATTTATAATTTATTTATTTTGTTAAAAATAATTTTAACTACTTAATTTTTATATATAATTGAACTTCTTTTAACTTCACTAATTTATTTTTAATTTTTTTTTATTTGTATTAAAACAAGTATAATATTTATTTAATGTGGAATTGCTTTAAAACAATGTTTTTGTGTCCTTATTTCATGAAGCCTCGATGGTCCAACGGTTAGGTGGCTTGATTCGACAATTTTCGACTGCAACGGCGTGGGTTCGAATCCCGCAAATCCCACTTTAAGTTTAACATGGTTTAAGTTAAGATAATATTAATTTATTATACTTGTGATTACTTACTAGAAATGGCCTGGTTGCTGCTAATTACATTGTACCGTCCAAGCAAAAAAATGATATTTTTTGTTTTTATTTACTTATATCTGATATATATTTTGTATATAAAAATTTACATAATTTACACATAATAACCTATCCCCAAATATGGCTGACATCCTTACATGATTTATCCCTAATTTCTCTCTAGATTTTACATAAGTTTTCTTACATGTTATATATATTTTACATATATAATACCTCTTTTGGTTTACTGGGTTGATTCGACAATTTGCGACTGCAACGGCGTGGGTTCGAATCCCGCAAATCCCACTTTAAGTTTAACATGGTTTAAGTTAAGATAATATTAATTTATTATACTTGTGATTACTTACTAGAAATGGCCTGGTTGCTGCTAATTACTACATTGTACCGTCCAAGCAAAAAAATGATATTTTTTGTTTTTATTTACTTATATCTGATATATATTTTGTATATAAAAATTTACATAATTTACACATAATAACCTATCCCCAAATATGGCTGACATCCTTACATGATTTATCCCTAATTTCTCTCTAGATTTTACATAAGTTTTCTTACATGTTATATATATTTTACATATATAATACCTCTTTTGGTTTACTGGGTAGTGTACAAACAAAGCAGGTTACCCGCTTTCAAATTACCGGCGCCGATTACACGCGCATGACTGAGTCAGTCCGTTATGGACATACCTGTTTTGTTTGTGTTTTTACCCTTACACGCTTTTTGTATAGCATGGCGCGGACTGACTCAGACATGCGCATGTAATTGGCTCCGGTAATCTGAAAGCGGGTAACCTGCTTTGTTTGTGTTTGTACACTTACTTGGTTTTCGCTTTAAAAGTTATGAACAAAACGCTTACCCGGAATTATTTCAATAAAATAAATACGCGATTTTAAAATCCTGTTCGCCCCCTGGTGGCGAAAATATGAACCTCTAATGCCGATGAATACCTTTTTGATTACACTCCTAATATGTTACACGTTCTCAATTTTGGTTTGAAATGTAAACATTTCTTGATAACAAAAGTTGAATATTTGGTACAAAAGTGCTTTTTAAACACAATTGGACATTGAAAACTATAACTAATAGCGCCCCCTAGCTACTCTATCTCTATTTATAACGTTCGATTATCGTCACCTTTCGTTTAAAGGTCGACTTACGAACGAATGGCGATAGAGAATACAATTTTAACGATAATCGTTACATGGAACGTTATAATTTTTCCTAACGATTATCGTTCATGAACGACTCGTTCACCAACGACAATTTAGAGAATAAGGGGGTTAATGTATCTTACAAGTGACTTTTTTACATAAGAATAGTTCCTCTCCCAGATACAAGTAGGACAAAAATCTTGACTGCTGGCTGAGCGCAGGGGTTTTTTTTTTGAATCAGTTGATGCGATATCCCCTAGAAGACTACAAGGACAAACTCTTATTTTTTTCATATAAATGGAAAGGACAGAATGATAAAAGTCGTAGGAGACCTCGCGTCGACTGGTTCAAAGCTTTTCCCGCGTTCCGACACATTTTTCTCTTAATTTGGTCGTGATTCTTTTGTGTCCTACTTCTGACAAGTATGGCAGAAATTACATGCAAAAAATGTCATACTTGTCAGTTTGAACGTGGTTTTAGTTAAAACCTAGCTTAAACTGTTTCCTGCGAGTACATACCAACAGTGCTACAACGCCCCTGCCTTTTCTTCAATTGTGATCCATTTATATTTTAAATTTTACGTTTTCCTCTGTTATTTCTCTACTCTACTTAAATTCGAGATTAAACCTTACCCTAGGTAATATTTTATGATGATCTTGAAAAATAATATAAATTCTATGGAATTTTAGGTTAAAATTGAAAAATAGTGTAAATTCTGTGAAATTTTAGGTTAAAATTAAAGCGTTTACTTCATTTTATTCATACAGCTCTTTTGGTTTCACCCAGTATATAAATTTGGAATTGTCATAGTTGTAAAATTCTGTGGTTGTAAACACGTTGTAAAGATATTCTATGGTTATATTCTTCATTTTTTTGCATTCTCCTCTTTCGTTTCTTGTTCTATGATAAATAATTTTAAGGTTATGAGATGAACTTATAGTAGATTTTAATTTGAATAAATTTTATAATGGAAGAATTAAAGGAAAAGCACCGCTTAGAACGTAAAGAACTACAATCAACTATCACCGGCTTAAAAAAAAGTGTACCAAAAAATGATAAAAAGAAGAAGAAAGAGGTATCTGATGCTATTAGTAAAATGGAAGCTGATATAACTGCCAGGCATAACTTGGAACTAACGGCTCTTGAGCCTCTTAAAAATGAAGAAGAAGAAGAGCAAGAGGAGGAAAAACTTATTGAGGAGTCTGAACCTGTAAAAGAAGTAAAATGTACGAGAGCTCAAAAGAGAAGAAATAAAAAGGAAATGGAAGATCGAGAACGTAATAAGAGAATATCGGAACAAGAAGTATTAAATAGATCGGGTCCACGAGTTACTGAATTAAAGTCAATCGGTGAAACTTTAAAGGAGCTCGGATTGGATATTTATAATATTCCCGCAGATGGAAATTGTTTATATTGCTCAATACAACACCAGCTGGAGATTAAAGGGCTTGAAGTTATCGATGTTAAAGGTTTACGAAAACAAACTGCCAACTTTATGAGAGAAAATAAAGAAGATTTTTTGCCTTTTATGTATAACGATTCGAACGACTCAAATGAAGACCATTTGGAAAAATATTGTAAAGAAGTGGAGTCAACTAAATTATGGGGAGGACAGCTGGAATTACGTGCTTTATCAAATATTCTTAAGTGCCCTATTAAAGTTATTCAAGCAAATGCACCTGTAACGGTACAGGGAGAACAATTTAAATCAGATCCATTAGTTTTAACTTATCATAGACACTTATATCGATTAGGAGAACATTACAATTCTACAATAGCAGCTCTTAAGAAAGAAGATGAAGACTTTTAAGTAAATTAAACTTTGTTATCAATAATTTACTTTTATTTCAAAAAAGATGTTATTCAGGTTTAACTTCTTCTTTTGGTTTATTTGGATCGTCAGGCTTCATCGCAGGGAATAAAAGTACTTCCTGTAAACGAAAAAAAATGAATATTGATAGCTAATAAAATATCAAATATATATACCTTAATGTTGTTATTGTCAGTTAAAAACATAGTTAGCCTGTCAACACCCAAACCCCACCCACCTGTGGGTGGCAATCCGTATTCCAAAGCAGTGCAAAAAGTTTCATCAACTAGTTGTGCTTCATCATCTCCTGCAGCTTTATCCTTTGCTTGCTGTTCAAAACGTTGTCTTTGAACCACAGGATCGTTCAATTCTGTGTAGGCATTGCATACCTCCTTTTTCATTACAAACAATTCAAATCTCTCAGTTAAGCCAGGAATAGACCTGTGCCATTTAGCTAACGGGCTCATTACTTGAGGATGCTCTGTAATGAACGTAGGGTTAATACACTTTTCCTCAATAAACTCTCCCACGAGTTTATCCAATAAACGCGCAGTCGTTCTAGGTGTGGGACACTCCACATTATGCTTGACACAAAGATCATTTAAAAATTTGTTTGTAGCATCACTTCCAAATTCAGCCATCGATGGAAACTTTACACTCAATTCAGCTTCGAGAGTAGGAATCATAGGCACTTTCTTAAAAGGTGGTGTAAAATCAATTTCAACCTCTTCTCCCTCCAAACCATCTGGGTGATATTTAATCTTATAACTTCCATGAATATTATGAACCATTCCAGACAATAATGCTTCTGTAATTGATATTAAATCACTGTAATCAGCATATGCCATATAAAATTCACAAGTTGTAAATTCCGGATTATGTGTTAAATCAATGCCTTCATTCCTGAACTGTCTACCAATTTCATACACACGATCAAAACCACCAACAACCAGCATTTTGTGGTAAAGTTCAGGAGCAATTCTCATGTAAAGATCCATGTTGAGATCATTATGGTGAGTTACAAAAGGTTTAGCAGTTGCTCCTCCTGCAATCATGTTCATCATTGGAGTTTCAACTTCAAGGAACCCATATTCATCAAAGAAACGGCGAATGTAGCTTATTATTTTAGAACGAGTTTGGAATATATTACGGACACGATTGTTAAGAATTAAATCCAAATATCTGAAACAAATTTATCAAGACATAAAATATATCCGATATTAATATATGTATTCTTTAGTAAAAACTCTAAAATCACTTGTTTTTAAAAATAGTAAACAAAATACAAGTAAGTTTTCAACAATGAAATGACTTTCAAACGCATTAAAGTATTAAAAAATATACCTTTGCCTAAATCTTGTTTCCTTATCCTTCAGCCCAAAATGTAAATGTGGCAGCATATGCAGACAAGGAGATAATAAAGTAATTTTTTTTGGCATAATAGAAAGTTCTCCCTTTTTGGTCTTTGTTGGCAGGCCTTGTACCCCAATTATGTCACCTCTTCTAATTTTTCCAGTATCTTCAACAAACTTATCTTCACTTTCATAACTTCTTGCAGTTGCCATGACTTGAATCTTCAAACCCTCACCACGTAAATCATAAAAAATTAGTTTTGCTCCGGATTCCCTAATTGCGTGAACTCTTCCAGCAACACTAAGCGGCTCATTTTCCCTAACTTCTCCATCATTTAAGCCAGAATAGCTTTCAATAAATTTTTCCAAAGAAGTTGATACATGAAATTTATGAGGATACGGGTGGTGTTCACCTCCAAGTGCTTTTAATTGTGCTACAGCATTGCTTCTAAGTACAAAGTATTCGTTTGGGCTTATTTCTTCTTCAGTTGGTTTTTTCGCAGCTACTACTGGCGCAGAAGCTACTTTTTCAGCCTTTTCTTTAGCTTTTTGGTCTGCTTTCGCTCTTCTCTTTTGCTCACTATAGACAATAAATAAAAATAAAAATAACCTTCCAATTTTTATTAAAAATTTACCTTTTAGAGACATAAATTAAATTTCTACGAAAAACAGTATTTGCAGTTTTAAATTTGTTCATAAATTGCATCATATTGTACTTAGGTTAGGTTTATTAAAAACGGAATTTACTGTGGAAATTTTATGAAAATTATGCTTAAACTTACTTTTTAGATAAGGGTTTTTCACTTGCGTCCGACATTTTTCACTTTTATTTAGGAAAACGTTTTAATTTTTGAGCCTTTTACACGTTTTCACAAATGTAATATTAAACGGATGCAAGATTTTTAGCAAAGCTGGCAACTTTTTATACGTGGATGTTGTAAAAATGTAAACATCTTAGGTGTGTTCTTTTTATCAAATTTGGACTGATTTGGTCGAGCCAATCACTTCTTTCTCTTTTTAGTTATATAGGAGAAAATGAGATAGAATATAATTTGCTCCAGCAAAGTTGATAAAAAGAACTGAAAATAGGTAGATTCTTTTTAAATCATCGGTGTTGTAAGGGTGCCCGCATGCCGATCATGCACAAAGCAGAGCATTAAAGTTGAGCATTCATGATAAAGCATAACAGTGAGGCAAGACACGCAAGCCGAACATGCATGAAGTTAAGCATGAGCAACTGCTTATTTCAAGTGCCGACAATCGGATTGAAATTGACTATTTTTAAGAATATTTTTTCAGACTGTTAGCATGCTTTGAAAAATTTCAAACTCATGCGGCTTTTAGAATAAATCTCCCTCTTTACAACGCAATTCGAATTTTTCAAATCGGACGAAAAAAACACCCTTTTCGTGGCTCTATGGAATAAAATGTTCGAATTCGGGGCAAAAATGCAAAAGGAGTTTTAACTTAACATACAGTGCGGACATAAAGTAAATCCCCCCCCCCCTCCTTCTAACTTTTGAACGGTTATGTTTTTGATTCTGAAAACTTGTCTATTGAGGAATCTAATTGCGAACTTTCTAATAAAGGTAAGTAATTTTGATTTTGTGGAACTTCCGGTTATACCGAAAGTGGATGGCAACTTTCTTATTTTAAATGGAACACCCAGTATATTCTTGCATTTTCGTGTTCTCCATAAAAATACCAATAAATTGACTTAGCATAATGTGGTCTACGATTAATACCTTCGGAATTACGCCCATTTGAAAATCGCATTTTTATGCAACTTCATTTAGACCAGAAGTTGGACCCAAGTGCCCTAACTTTCTTATTTTAATCAAGGCAGAAGATACAGTGCACATCCAATAAACCAAAAACGGCAAACGGTAGGTTAGGAATTAAAAAGTTTCCAAAAAAATTATGATTGCCATTATCGGAGTAAAAATTTCCATTTAAAAAAAAGGGTGGTTTTGTAAGGAAGGGGGCTCCAATTATATTATAAAAAGATGTCCCCCTGAAAATAATATTTGACCTGTCACGGTATTTTTACATTACATTATTTTTTCGAAATTTATTTAGGGTGGTATTTATAATGAACACCCTGTAAAATATTAGATTAATTATTATTTTAATTTATATATACAGGGTCTCACATTTTTTCAGTAAAAATTTTTTTAGATAGTAAATGTCATTCTGAACAAAAAATTTCCTATGAACTAATATTTTTTTTCGACTCCTTAAGAAGTTACGGCAATTTTAAAATTTCAAAATTTTAATGATTTTTTGCGACACCCTGTAAAAATTTCATTTTAGTTGAATTTTTTAAATTTACATAGATAGGTTAATTTTCTTGACAGAAATTTTAAATTCGACACCTTAATTTAAAAACAGCCAATCATGTTCAGAAAGGCAAGTTGGGAAAGATAAAATCCAAACCATACATCTTTTAAATAAAAACACGATAAGAAAGAAAAAATTATACAGGGTGTCACAAAAATTGCCGTAACTTCTTAAGGAGTCGAAAAAAAATATTAGTTCATAGGAAATTTTTTGTTCACAGTGACATTTACTATGTAAAAAAATTTTTTGCTGGAAAAAAAGTGAGACACCCTGTATACTATATTGATTTGTATACTATAAAGTCATTACCTACTTTAATTAAATAAATGTAAACAAAACGGTTCACTTGCATTCGCGTTGTCACTAGAATACGCACGACGTATCGTATCTACCGGTCTCAGGTGTAGCCACGTGCTGCCGCCAACCAATCAGAGACGGTCACACAGTAGAGCAACGATGAAAAAAGCAAACGGTCTTGCTTTATGAATTCTATGCTTCTTCATGACTTTGCTCCGGTATGCGTAGCGCCATTTAAATGCATTGGTTTGCTTTTTTGATCGTTGCTCTACTTTATGCGTGATCGGCATGCGGGCACCCTAAGAAAATTATTCAGTAGTATGTATAACGTTCAATTTATTTATAAAATTCAAAGAAGTACAAAACTTAACAATCATTTTTCTTCTTTGATTTCCTTAAATTTTACAATGGCAGAATTTTTTTGCACGTTATTGCCTACATTAAATGCAATTTCACTGATTGTGGCATCTCTACTAGCTCGAACAACATGCTCCATTTTCATAGCAATTACAACAAATAGAGGGTCATCTTTTTTAACTTCATCCCCAACATTTACCAAAATTTTATCGACTACACCAGGCATGGGAGACACAGCGCAATTACCCGCTAATCCTGAGAGTTCACTGCTTTCATCGTTCAAATATTTGGCAGTTGGAATAGAAAATTCACATTTTCCATCCTAAAATAAAAAGAATATGATCAATTTATACCATAACATAAAATATTTTAAATGACTCTAAAATTTAAAATTGTTTAAAAAGATTTACAAGAATTTGCCTAACTTTTATTTGGACAGTGTAGGGTAGTATCTCTAAATTATTCCCAAAACGTTAATATTCGCTGAAATTAATGCTGCAATTCTGTGCAAAAGTATAAGCCTTAAAGCCAGGGGCGCACTGGGACGATGAGGAAATAGGGTGGCATTTTTCTAGTGGTACACCACTATCCACTACCTCGCCACTGTTATCTTTTGCAAGTACCACTTACCACTTTGGTGTGCGCCCGGCCTTACAGGAAATAAGTTAAAGGTTTGTTATATGGGTTATAATGGTGGACGGTTTCCATGGTTACCTTACAGATATTTCCTGCAAGGACTTATAGGTTTTCACAGAATCGACATATAATTCTTCATTTTTATTTTAATGAGATCGTTGGAATTATTTTCTAAAATCAAAAAGTCTCAAAAATAAATTTAAACTTATCGATGGTAGCAAAAATTAAGCAACGCCCAAAATCAATTTTAAATCAAGGAAAAATAATACTTTAGAGGACACTCAACAAAATAGGAAAACAATGATTTTTTGGGTATTTGTAATCGAAAATTAAAAAAAAAAGAGTCCGTAAGTTCAGCACTCTATAATTAAACCAACGCATAAATTCATACCAGACTAAATTCGACGTTACTTTATTTTTGCTGCCATCGACATCGAGCATTTAATTTCTGAGATTGTGTTTATTTTTAAGGATGTTGATTTTTTGAGTTGTTTCAGATTTAGATATGCGTAAATACGGACTAAATGTGCGAACAGCGTCTTAAAAATTAAACAAAATCATAAATTAAGTCTTCTAATTTTTTTAATTTTTATTTTTTCTGCACTTAATTTAATGGTGATGTTTGTAATACACCAAGTTAAAAGATAAGAACATACACAAAATTAAAAAGAAAAATTTTAAAAATATTACTTGCAATAAAACGTTAAAAAAGTACAACAAAATAAAAAAGAACAAGATTAAAATAAAAATTTTTTTTTTTTTAATTTAAATTTTTTATGTTATGGAAATTATTCTTAAAATAAAGTTTTTATACTCATATTGCCATTTCAAAAACAAAAGTTGCCTGTAGTTTTTCCAATGTTTTTATAAAAAATATAAATCCCTTAATATCCGATTATAGTATCCTTTGAACCATTAAATTTAACATAACAATTAAGAGATACTTTGTTGGCCGTTTTTTATGCACAGCTCTGCATGCCTGTTAGCCTGTTCACAAAAATTAATCAATCTCTGAAATTAAACACTCGAAAGTCGACAAACTAAAGTAACGCTGAATAATTTCAGAACTAATTTTCTTAATATCTCGGTAGTCTGCAAAATTAAGAAATGTAGAAATTGAAAACATGATAAAGTAACACTGGAATTAAAATCACAACGATCGAAAAAGTTGTATCTCCAAAATGAATTCTAAATGTTTAAAGCACCGAAAATATTATTTTTCATTGATTTATAATTTGATTCCTGGCATTACTTATTTTTGGATACCATCCATAACTTTAAGTAATTTAGTGAACAAGTAAATCTTTAGACCAATTTTAGAGACCTTTGAGGTGGATTAATGTGTATAGTTTTAACCGAGGAACGGCGTGCTATAATAAGGAACAGAAACTAAAATCAGACAAATTTAAGTGATTTTACCTGATCAAACAAGGCGAGAATTTCATCATTTTTGAAAACCTTAACATTACTAATATGGCCATTTATGTTACTCCTTAAAATTAAACCATCATTTTCACTAATAATTTCTCCTTTAAATTCATTCCATTCTTCATTATTTAAAGAAATTAAATATTCACTATCATCATAATACTTCACTTTAATCGAATATTCTATAAATGTGATAAAAATAAATAAACAAGAAGTAAATTAAGAATATTTAATAATTACCTGTATCCTTAAACTTTAATTTAACGTCTTTAACAAGTTTATAATTAGGTCTAAATCCAGATTCGACAATAAATGGATTATAATGGTCCTCTTTTTCGATAGCATTAGAAATTACTTTTAATTCATCAGTTAAAATTAAAGCCATTGCACCTTGGACAAGCTGTTCATCTGTAGGCTTTTCTGTTCTAAAAAGGCTGTCATTATAATCTCGGATGAAATTGGTATGTACATTCCCAGCAACAAATTCTGGATGACGAGACAAATCCAGTAAGAAATTAACATTCGTTTCCAAACCTGCTATCTACAAAATATTAATAAACCAATAAATATGTAATGGTATGAAGACGAACCGAAAAAAAATCAAAGTTTTTAAATTAATATGGTCAACAAAGAGTAAAAAGAGCGACGCGTTATTGTTCGCTATGTAATAAGTACAGACTTATTTGTTTTAAAAAATGTTTACACTATTTAGTGTGCACTCTTTTAGCGTTTGGGACACGCTACTAAAACCATAAAAAATGATTTTTAAAAAGTTTTCAGTCCCACTACTTGAATTCAAAGTATTAATCTGCTGGAGTTGCAAAAGCCCACAGAGTAGCAGACCTTGTAAAAAACAGTATTAACATTGTGATCAGTGCTCCTCGGAAGTGAAATGGTGCATTTAGTAAAATAAATTCTTAGTAAGTCGATACTGCCTCACCCTTCCTACCCAATATACAGGGTAAGTAGGAGTGTGTCAAACTCTGAGAGTGTATTCTACAAATTAATACAGGGTAAAAAACCAAAATGTTATTATTCAATTTTTATTAGTTTTCAAGTTATGGCGTTTTAAAAATTAGTAGCCTTAGGTATAGTACATTTACCTTATTTTTAATTCACCTTTTTACCTTATATTAACACCTAGAATACACTCCCCCAGTTTGACGTACTCCTCCCGACTCACCCTGTATAACAGAGGAGATATTTATGGAGGGTAAATAAACAAGAGGTTGAGGTTTCTTCGGAGATTGTTGCTTTTAAATGAGTGTTTGGTTGTCCTGGTAATGCCTAGAGAATCAAAGTATGTACTTTGATTCGATACTTATTACCCAAGGGACAACCAAACTTGAGTTGATTAAAAGCAACAATATTTAAGAAAAAAGCTCAACCTCGAGTTTATTTTAGGGAGATTAATAAACAACTCAAAATTTTTGTTTGAAACACGAAAATGAAAGCAGCTAGGAGAAGGAGGGAAATATAAGTCACATGTCAGTCAGAACCAATCATTGGATTCTATGAGCGAAAAATATGCATATGCACATGGACATTTTTCGCTGATAAAATGCAGGTAGCTTTTTGTCGCTGTAATATGTCATCTCTGACATTTTTCAGTATAAACTTCATATTATTGGACAAGACAAATCAAATCTCGTTTTTGATTGGTTCTAAAATGAGGTGTTCATTAATAACCAAAAAAAGTGCTGCTGATGTTTTTTCTAGACATTGTACAAGTTAAATTAAAAATTCTGAACTGTGGCACAGTCATAATTCTAATATTGAATACTAACATTGTAGTTTCTTAAATTGTTTTGTAATTTTGTTAGGGCTTCAATGCGATCTTCACCCCAAACAACTAATTTTGCAATCATGGGATCATAATGGACAGACACTTCATCTCCCTGCCTCACACCAGTTTCTATCCTAATATCCACAGATGGTTTGGGTGTTGATAAATGCAGAAGAGGACCAGCTCCTGGTAAAAATCCTCCTCTAGGATCTTCAGCATAAATTCTTGCTTCAAAGGCATGACCCTTTTGTTTTATTTCTTCCTGTTTTAATTGTAATTTTTCACCAGATGCTATTTTCAACTGCCATTCAACCAAGTCAGTACCTTAAAAAAGTGTGTAAGTTTCATAAATACTACAGGCTGTTTTAATAATGATAAATTATGCAGGACATAATTTTACCTAATATAAGAGCAAAATTAAAAAAAAAACTTTTTAAGAATTTTGTAATATAAGAAACTACCAAAATAAACTAAAATTTTATTAATTCTAGGTACCTTAGAGAATATACATTTTTGCAAAAGAAATTTGAAACTTTTGAAAAATATTGGTATAAAAATGGCCCTGAAAGACCTATTTTTTCCTATATCATAACTCTCTGTGAAAGAATACACTGTTACTTACCAGTAATCATTTCCGTAATAGGATGTTCAACTTGTAATCGAGTGTTCATTTCCATAAAATGGAAAGAATTTGTGTGCCTATCGAGAATAAATTCAACTGTTCCAGCACCAACATACCCTACAGCCTTGGCTGCTCGAACTGCAGCAGCCCCCAACTCCATTCTTAAATCAAAGGGCAAACCTGGCTAGAAAAAATTTCAACATTTGCATAATTCTAAAACGTTATAAAAAAATTTATGATTTATTTATCCAAATCACCGCAATATTTTATTTTATAAAAAGTAACTTACAGCTGGTGCTTCTTCAATTATCTTCTGATGTCTTCGTTGAACAGAGCAATCTCTCTCAAATAAATGCACTGCATTTCCATGCATATCTGCAAACACCTGCACTTCAACATGCCTTGGTTCACCCACAAATTTTTCAAGCAAAACAATTTCATCACCAAAAGCCTTTAAAGCTTCACGTTTAGCTGAGTCAAGGGCATCTTTAAATTCTGATTCGTTCATGGCTATCCTCATGCCTTTACCTCCGCCTCCTCTTACAGCCTTAATCATTATTGGATACCCTATTCGTTTCGCTTCTTCCAGAAGCTTCGATTCAGATTGATCCTCACCATGATAGCCTTCGATAATTGGCACACCTGCTGATGACATTATGGCCTTAGATGTGCTGAGAATGTAAAGATTTAAAGTTAAAAAAATTTATAATGTGGACTTAAAATATTTGATTGAATTCTTCTTTTAGCTGAAATACTTTTAATTTCTTTGTAGATAAAATTTTGAGACAAGAACAAAACACATTTTTTTATCATTGATCATACACTCTACATGAAGAACAAAAATTCTATATGAAAACTAAATTCAATTTGATATAGGTATCGTTTTTGTTAAATTTTTGATTACAAATGCCCAAAAAACAATGTTTACTAGCGAAAAGTACGCTTTTCAAACATTTTGCCGAGTATCTTCTTAAAAAGACCACTTTAAACTTTAATATTTTTTTACGTCAATTAATTACAAGCCAAAATCACTCAGCTAACGCGCAAATTTGACAACCGAGATCAACTAGTTAGGGTTACAGACTTCCACCTCTGGAACTAACGAATTTTGATTAACTGCGCATGTCAGAAAGCGCGATGTCAATTATTTCTGTCTTGTTTCTATCAATTGCTGTCAATAAACAAAGCGCTCGTAACTTAGAAAACTGGAACTACAATATTTCAATTCATTGCGCATTATCGAGAAATGAAAACACTTACCGATGAATGCTAAATTTTCACGTAACTAACGAAAGTTGACGAGTACTTTCGACTGCCTCCGATTAAATTAAAATAGCTCCCCCTAACTCCGAAAACTTGAACTATTTTTTGTTTCTAACCTTTTATATGGGATTCGGACCTCTCAATCTTCTATTCTCTCTGGTTTAAACACTTTTAAAATATTTAATTTAATTACATAACTTTCTTATTGTTCCCCTAATGTAATTTTGGTCAATCACGAGCCCAATCTGGCAAGATTCGTCAAGTTATAAGTGAAACAAACTAAATCAAAATTTTCAAGTTTTTACGTTGTTCGTATTTTCTGTTTTATGACTATGACAAGACCTCATGAAACAGTTTTAAGATAAAATGTAGATCTTATGTCCCCAAAGTTGACCGTACATAAATGATTTTGAATATTAAATTAAATCACATTAGTTATGAGATAAATTTTAAGGGTTCATTTCTCGACAAACCTTTTAATTCCCATATCACGAATTGCAGAAGCTGGTGGCCCAATGAATATAATACCATGTTTTTGACACTCTTCGGCAAACTCGACATTTTCTGATAGGAAACCGTACCCTGGATGAACAGCCTGGGAGTTAGTACGTTTAGCCACGTCCAATATTTTATCCCCGCACAAATAACTTTGTGTTGCACTTGGTGGGCCAATATTATAAGCTTCATCGGCCTTGAATTACAATAAGCTTAAAATTATATAGTGTAAAAAATAAACACGACTCACAAGTGATACATGTAACGAATTCTCATCAGCATCACTATAAACTGCTACAGATCGTACTCCAAGACGTTGTGCAGTTCGCATAACACGGCAAGCGATCTCACCTCGATTGGCAATAACCACTTTGTCTATACGTTTTGAACTTACCGCACTTTTCCATCTCACATTAAATAATTTTGATGTACTGAAAAGATATAGGTTAGGTACATCATACTTAAAATATTTTCACTTTAAGCATACTTAAATAACTTACCATAATAAAAAACTTCGATTGGCACTTAAATTCATGATTTTATTGACTTATTTAATAAATGTTCAGTCACTTAAGGCACTTTAAACATGAGCTGTGGTAAAAACAGATGTTATCAAATAAATGACCTTGTACTTATTTAAGTAATAAAAGTTGTTCATTAAAATTGATTATTGCATTTATTTAATTAAATGGAAGACTTTTTTTGGCAGGAACATTAGGTTTAAGTTTAAGTACACCTTTGATTTTATGTTTTGATATTAGTTTACGTCAGCAGCACACCGGAAACCCAAATTTCCAGCCGATGTATCTTGGGTATTATGGGATCTCGCAGCGCAACGATACCTCCAACAATAGCTTTCATGGCACAAATATGAACCTCCTTTCTTAACTTTTAAATCCTGTAATAAAAACGAGAAAAAGTAATTTTACATCTTTAAGTATTCGCCTAATTTCAATTTTTTTAAATTGTAATACTGCCAAACTTCCCTAACTCAAATCTTCAAGGGACTTTAAAAAAATTCGAGATATAGAAATTATTTCGCAAAGCTAAAAACGAATATTTTTCCAAAGACATTACAAACAAAATTCGAGTTATGGAAAAATTCGACTTATAGAAGTTCGAGTTATGGTAGTTCGACTGTATTTAAATAGGCGTTATTATATTTGAAATTTTTATTTAGCTATTAGCTATTATGAGGAAAAAAGAAATTAACTTAAGGTTGAATTTTTTTAAAATATAACGAAAATTTAATGTTTAATATTATTTTTAAGTCCATATTATTTACTTTATCATCAAGCCAATCATCTTGTGTCCACTCCCAAACATTTCCAGCCATATTATGTAATCCAAATTTATTAGGTGGAAACTCTGTTACGGGACATGTTGAAATAAAACCATCGTCTTTACTATTTTCATGAGGAAAATCTCCTTGCCATATATTTGCCCTATAATATTTTTGTTAATATTACAGGCAAAAATATTATTGCTAATTCAACAAACCAATGTTGATTTTTTGGATTTAATTTATTTCCCCATGGATAAAGTTTTTGGTTCAATCCTCCTCGACATGCTATTTCCCACTCAGCTTCAGTAGGCAATCTTTTTCCAAAATGTTTACAGTAAGTTACGGCATCATTCCATGAAACATGCACAACTGGGTGGTTCATTCTATCTAGAGATTAATTATCTCATAAAAATTCAAGAAATTATTTATATATTTTTTTTAAACATGAAGTTCTGCTATGCAAGACTTCCTTTTTTATAAAATGTTCGTTGCGAGTGAAAAAAATAATGCCTGGAGAAGAAATGATTCAAATAAAACTAAACGGATTGTAGAAATAAACAGACAAATTTTATTAATTACCCTTTAGATTCGCAATTTTATTGGCAAAAGTTCTTAGCCTATAACCCCTCGAGAAACTTTAAGAGCAATCATCCTGGTGCATTTTTAGACGTTTGCTTGGGGACCCTTGGACGCATTATTTCTTAATATTTTTTCATTTTCTTTTTTTTATAGTAAAGTACATTCATCAACCTTTCGAACAGACAGACTCAATTTTTAAATAAGTTAAAATTATGTTAGATATGTTCCATTAATAACTGTTAATTTTACACACAAATAAAGAGTGAATTAAGAGACTATAAATCAAAATATCAAAAAAGGAGTCTGTTCGTTCGAAGGAGCATGTATTCAACTTTGTATGTGCAAAATTTCAATTTTTTTTGTTTATTAATAACAAAGTTACAGGTGACTTTTTGAAGGTAAATTTTGCTTAAGCCTGGAAGCTGTAAGCGCTGCTGCACAGAGAGTGGGGGTGTGCCTTAGTGGATTAGTTCCCAATACAGTCCCAAATTCATATGAATGATTTTTACTATCAAAATATTGAAATTTGAGTGCAAATAATCAGTTTTCACTATTTGCGATTCCTATGACGTCACGAAAGGAGGATTGGTCTTAAAGGTGGCCAAACAATTTTTTTTAAATCAAAAGGCAACCTAAATATTTATAATTCAAAAAATATCAAAAGTCTTACCCTTAACATCAGAAGACGGACCTTCAGGCTTTCTCCAATTAACATTTTTAGCCTTAATCCACCATGGAGCTTGTACAGCTCTAAAGTCATCATACTTATTTCTTTCGTCCTCATCAAGCAACATTTCAAAAATGAAACTGTCTCCAAAGCTTTCGGCTTCAGTAATGTACTTAGTTTCCTTAACGAACTCGACAAAGTCTTCATTTGAAACTTCGTACTTATCTAAATAAAAACTTGCAACACTCACATTACGCACAGGACCTTCAAAATCTTTTTGAAACACTATTTTATCAGTTCCCATTCTAAATTCAGAACCAGAAATAAGAACCATTTTATCTGTGCCAAGAATTGGTTTTTTATTGTCGTTTAGGTCTTTCGAGTAAAGGTTTTTCTTTTCTGCTGTGCATTCATCGTTCCTGTTCAATTCACAGCTGCATTCAGTAAGAACACTATTAATTTTAAGTACAAATATAGTTAAACAGATTGTTGATATCATTTTTCGGTAGTGTTTGAAAATTTAGATCGAAAATGTTTTTGGTTTTGGTTTTGAATCGACTAAAATATTTGTTTGATTTCTAACCTCAAATTTAGAATACCACAGAATCATAATTTGTAAGCCACGTATATCCCACAGAATGACAGAATGTATATCCTGTATATCTACAGGGTGAGGTAAAATGATTGTGGATTGATATGTAGGCAACCAAATGATGGTACAACTGATAATTTATAAAGAAAATCGCTTATGACTGGGGTATTGTAAAAAGAGAAGGAAACACGGCAACCGTTTGTTATTTTAATATTTTTACATATAATTCATAAAAAATAATAAATAAAAACTATATGACCCTTATAATTATAAGTAGTACTTTAAGTTTTACCTAATTTTTCTTCTAAATAAAATTCTGGGAAAGTTCCACTTCTACTCTCTTCCAGGGGCACATATTTAATAAAAAATATGCTGGAACCAAAAGAGTTATTTATAAGGAAGGGGATCATGTAAATTTTATTTAGTTTGTTAATGTTTTTACTATGCAAAAAAAATAAAATAACACATGGTTGCTATAATTCTCTCGCATTCTCACAATTTTCCCATCTTATAGCGTTTTCGGGTTAACTGCACTTGGTGCGCACTTGCATTGCCCCAGTTTATCATCCAGGACACCTCTAGTGCAACTCCACCAAATCAGTGCACATTATATTATAAGCCGAACACGTTTTAGTGAACCGGTGCTGAATTTATCATAACTAAACAAGTCACTAAAGTCTAAAAAAAAAATGAATTCATGAATATGGACGACCCAAGGAATATTACTTAACAAACTCAAGGACTATATATCCATGAAACTTTTGATTTTTTGGAACTTTTTTTTTTAAATTTTCTCAGGTTAAAAGAAAATTTCATCGTGATCCGAAGAAGAGGTGATAAAATTTGGGAACATTTACATTTTTGTAATTTTTTTTAATTTTTGAGCTTTGTTATTATCGTCATTATCTTGGAATAATTCCGCCATATTTGCACTGAAACCAGCACGAACTCTTCGATCCTGTGCGAGAAAAGCTGCACTCAGTGCACTTTTAGTGCACAGCTGGGGCACTTTTCGCTGGAACACTCGGCACCGAGAAAATGCGAGCTGAAACTAGCGTTTTCTGCTTATTGCACTAGTGCGCACCAGTGCTGCACTGAGTCGGTTCGTCGTTTTCCGCTTGCTTATTCGGTGCGAACATTTCCAGTGTTGCTGTTTTCTGCTTACACTAAAACGCTATTAGTAATCCAATGCCGTAGCAGAAATTTATCCCCAAAACGAATACAATATTTATAGTGTTTTCGGGTTAACTGCACTCGGTGCGCACTTGCATTGCCCCAGTTTATCATCCATCATCCAGGGCACCTCTAGTGCAACTCCATCAAGCCAGTGCACGTTATAAGCCGAACACGTTTTTATAAGCCAGTGCTAAGTTTATGATAACCTAACCTGTGACAAAGTCTCAAAAAAATGAATTCACGAATATGGACGACCCGACGAATATTACTCATCAAATTCAAGAAAATTTTAATTTTTGAGACTTTTTTTAATTTTCTTAGCTTAAATAAAAATTTTATCGTTATCCGATGAAGATGATAACAAAATATCTGCAGCATTTCCATTTTTATAATATTTTTTAATTTTTGAACTTTATTTTATTATCGTTATTATTTTGGAGGAAGTCCGCTATATTTGCACTGAAAACAGCACGATATCTTGGAGCCGGTGCCAGAAAAGCTGCACTCAGTGCATTTCTAGTGCACATTTCGCTTTAAGAGCAATCTTTCCTCTCGTGATTGTTGGGGAAACACATTTAGATATCCCCTCCAACAGAATGCAACCGTTTTAAATTCTATTGGTTCCCGCAGTGAGAAAATTCGAGCTGAACTATAAACCGAACACCCGAAACGCACTCAGTGCAACGTAGTGCAGGGCAGTGCAAGTATGCCGAAAACGCTATTAATCATACATTACTATGCACTTGACAATTTTTGCAAATATGTATTCGAAAATAAAAACACGTACAATTGGGTTCTCAATTTTAGACACAACCTACGCCTCTGTTTTTGTGTAGTCTTGTTACTTTTTAATAATTTTGGCATGATTTTATGTTACTATGAATTTGATGTGAACAAATTCCACATATTTTTCGGCGGAAAATTTGACTTGGCCATTGCCAAAATCATTTTAGCTCACTCTGTATACAGGGTGTCCCATTTGACGTTGGACTGCATGGGTATCTTTGTTATTATTGGAGATACAAAGTCGGTTAAATGGACAAAGTAGTAGAGATTTTTTCGAATATTAATAATTCATTTACAAAATAATTGAATATCGCGTCGTTCCAACACGCTATCTTGAAAAAACAAAATACGATTTTTAAAATATGGTTATAACTTCTTTATTTTCTGTGGTACCAAAAAGTTTTTTAACATAATACAGACAATTTTTTGTGTACAATGCAGTAAAACAAACGAAAATTGGATACAGTAGCGTCTGTGTATAGAATTAATACTATCAAGAATAGTCAGTTTATCAGACAAACTATTTATTATTCTCACATCAATAAATAAGTTCGAAAATTTTTTTTTGCCAACGGATTGACCGGAAATGGACCAAACCCATGTTTTTTCTTATGGCAGCCATATGCAATATTTTAAGAAAAATAGAAATAATTTTATTTTACTAACCAAAAATGGCCATGAATAGATGTAAACTGTCTCTACATATGAGTTAAGATTTATTTTACATTTAAAGTCCAATGTTAGTTTGTAAAATCAAATAATATTATTTTTTTTAAACCAAATTACTCAGAAAAAAATACTAATTCCGAATTTGTGTAAATCCAATATGGCTGCCATAAGAAAAAAATAAGTTTGGTTCATTTCCGGTCAATCCGTTAGCGAAAAAGAATATTCATTTGTTTTACTGCATTGTACACAAAAAATTGTCTGTAGTATGTCAAAAAACTTTTTTGGTACCACAGAAAATAAATAAGTTATAGCCATATTTTAAAAATCGCTTTTTCTTGCTTTTTCAAGATAGCGTTGGAACGATGCGATATTCAATTTTTTTGAAAATAAATTATTAATATTCGAAAAATCTCTACTACTTTGTCCATTTAACCGACTTTCTATCTCTAATAATAACAAAGATACCCATACAGTCCAACGTCAAATGGGACACCCTGTATAGTCATATCCTCGAGAGCCCGGAGTTACTCCAGAACGAAATGAGCTATGAACTATTTTTTGTAAGGAAAAACGAAACTCCCTATGACATACCGCATGCCGCCATGCTCCTTCACTTTTAACTTAACCTCACTTTTTGTGCGTTTTCATTTAAAATAAAATAAATTTTTTATCTTATTTATAAACTTATTCATTATTCAAAATGCCTCAATTTAAAAAAATTAATACTAAAAGGTTCCAAAAACCCAGTTCAACAGTTACTCCGGATCAAGTTTACTGGAAAAAATTAGGGGTTTGTATTTTTTAATTATAAATATCTATTTCTTAAATAATAATTTTTTATTTAGCATTAGCATGCAGCTACACATTCTGTAGTACTTAAGTTTTGTTAATTTATTATTATAGAAAGATGTTCGTCTACTAATTTAGAGTATCATAAGGTTTTCATAAGATAATAAACAGAGTTTTTCTAAACATGAGTCCCTAACTTCAGGAATAGATTCTTTGACCTATTTGTGGAGATTGAGATGTCCAAATCCCATGTAAAAGGCTGGCAACAAAAAATAGTTTTCATGGTTAGGGGGGCTATTTTAATTTTAATCGAAGCACTCGAAACCACTCGTCAAATGGAACATTATGGCGAAAAATTTCATTCTTACCTATTATCTTCAAATAGGTCAAAGAATCTTTTCCTAAAGTTTGGGACACATGTTTAGAAATACCCTGTACCTATAACAAATAGAAATTGTTGCCAGTAAATAAATTCTAATGGCTTTGGTTCATAAATTGGTCCATCATATTTGGAGCAACCACGTTCGAATGAGAATTTAAAACGATTTCGAATGGTTTCGGTTCGTGTTTGGTTCATAGATTGGTCCATCATATTTGGACCTACTACATTTGAATGAGAAATTAATGGCGTTTATTAAGGAAGTTCAGCTCAAGCTCTTGTCTTTAGTTAGTTGCCCTAACTCTTTCTATTCTATCAGCTTCAGTGTTTTCTCCTTTGACAGACCAACGGTTCAGCAAATTTAATTAATCAAACAATTTCGAATGGGTGGAAAAGAAATAAAGGTTTAAGAACCGATCTCAAATTCTTGGTCAACCACTAACCAACCATAAAAGCAATTCGAAATCATTTTTAAAGACATTGTAGAAAGTTTAGTTCAAGCTTGATTAAACAAGACATGAATTGTGTGCACCTGAGCATGGTTTGTCCTTTGGGTATTTGCTTCATCTCTTTAAAAGTTCGAATTAAAGACTGCTAAGAACTAACCTAAATATGGAAGGCCAATAAAAGAATGGCAGACAACTTTTTTTTCA
This sequence comes from Stenus bimaculatus, assembly GCA_963971135.1. NCBI lineage: Eukaryota > Metazoa > Arthropoda > Insecta > Coleoptera > Staphylinidae > Stenus > Stenus bimaculatus. The sequence continues at coordinate 47,022,936 of OZ020180.1, forward strand.
TTTTCAAAGCCAATTTTTGATCTATCAATTTTTTATTTCAGCCTCCAGTGTTGGTGAAAGAATTTGGACCTATAGATTACATTGATTTTTCACCAATTGACCCATACTATTTTGCCGTAACTTGTTCTGTTAGAGTGCAAGTGTACAACCCAATCACAAAATTAGTCGTTAAAAATTTATCAAGATTTCGTCAAAATGCCTATGGAGCAACATTTCGACAAGATGGCAAATTATTGTGCTCTGGTGGAGAAGAAACTGTTGTGAAGTTATTTGATGTTTCTTCTAAAAGTTTATTAAGGTAATTTTATTCTATTCAATAAACATAATTTAGGATAAATTTATAAAATATGTATATGTCGTAGGCTATTTGTAAAATCCAGCTTATTGCAAAGAGTCATTTTACAATGCTCCTGACTGATTGGAAAATAATCTACAACTTTCTAATCAGCCTGAAATATTTTAGGGTTATTGCAATAAGCCCATACATGATTAGTCTAATTAGAAAATCTTCTTAAATTGACTGTGGTCTTCATCATGTATAGTTTGTTTGAACCTATTTTTAGAATAGAATAGAGCTTTATTAATCCTTTTGACTACATGTTGTATAGGACAGGTCAACACATACAATAATATAATTTGAATTTACAATTAACTTTCATCTAAATTAAGAAAAATTTTAAGGAATTTTTGGACAGCTGTAAAAAGTTTAAAAATATACTTAAAACAAAAAACGAAATGTCCAACTCTTCGTTTGTACCTTAACTTATTGCTAGAGTCGGAAAAAAAATATTATTTCAATTTAAGAAAAGAAATTTTAAAAAAGCTCTTCTCGAAAAAAAGTTATGGCATAAACTGCAAATATCAAGATAATTTCAAAATCAAGCGCTCAAATTTGCCGACTATACCCTAAAGTGTACTATTTAATAGTATAGTTTTTATTATGTATTGCTTTTAAAATTCGTCTTGGAAGAGGGTTCGAAAGTAAGCAGTTTTAATAAATTTCAATGTTTTGATGTTACTTTATTATAAATTTCTCCCTGATTGTAGACGGACTAACTATGAATTTGCTACCATTCTATCGGTCTTGAAATGATCTTTGCGATGATATCCTTTTTAATTAATTTGAATGTAATTTGACAGAGATATAAGCGATAGAAACTTATGCTGGAAAAGTTATTGCTAACTTCACATCACGTCACAAAAAATGCTATAAAAGCTAGTGCACTTACTAAAACCAATAAAAACTCAAAGCACAAAAAACTCAACATCGTTTTTTAGGACGTTTATAGCTGTGCATAACTGATAAAAAAGAGAAGTCAAGACCTTTTAGGAGTAGCCGAAAGATACTTTTGATTGAAATTTTTGACGAAACTGCTAACTTTTATGTAACATTTGATTTTTTTTATATTCATGGTTGCTTATCTACAATAAGTTTCCATTAAAGCCTTAAGAGGATAGTCGGCAAATGTGAGCGCTTGATTTTGAAATTCGCTTTTTGATACCCAGAAGAGTCTTACGGCTACCAATTTCTTCTGGTTTTGTTTTCGTAAGTCAAAGCAAATACTCATACGGCAGCAGTAAAACGTTCGCTTAGCGGCGCTTTCCCCAAAAATAAGAAACTAATTAAAATAATATTTTTTTTCCAACGCTAGCAATAAGTTAAGATATAAACGAAGAGTTCGACGTTGCATTTTTTGTTTCAAGTATATGTTTAAACTTTTTACAGCATCCCAAAGGGGGGGGGGGGGGTCTTCTGACCCCCCCCCCTGAATACGCCACTGGTTCCTAAAGATCAAAGATAACGTTATAGATTAGTGATTTTTTTGTGTTTCTTCTTTATGAATGAATGTCGCCTAAATTTTATATTTTTTGAAAACTTAAGCAAATTGATTGATCAGTCTAATCTCTTTATCTGCATACTTTTAACAAGTCTACACTATTCTAGGCAATAAGCCTACCTGGATGAAGTCAGGCTATTTGAACAACGGCTAGCACATTTTCTAATTAGCCTAAAGATGTATGGGCTTATCACAACAAGCCTAAAAAATACCTGGCTGATTAGAAAGTGCTAGATTATTTTCCAATCAGCAGGGATCATTGCAAAATGACATCACCCTTTGCAATAAGCCGGATTTTTCAATTGGCCTACTACATATACATACTTTATAAAATACAGGGTGTCCAATAACTACACCGACAATATACAAGGTGTATCAGACCATCCATACCACTCATTTATCTCGAGAACACCAAAGTGAACCTAAACAATCCATTGGTGAACTTATTTTTTTCCGGAACTACCGGATCCGGAGATCACTTTGATTTTTTAAATAGCAAAATTGGTCGAGTTTGTTATGGTTTGATAGGTCTTTTAAAAACAAACAACTTTTATTAAAATATTCTTTTAATATTTTCCATAGTTTAGAATTTATTCTATAAAAAAAATAAAATGAAAAAATAAAAAAAATATAAATAAAAATTATTGCATATTTTGAAGAATTTTATAAATTTATAAACTCTTTCTACAAATTCTAATGTTTTACCAAATTTAAATATCATATTTTAACAAAATTCTTCAAAATAAGCAATAATTTTTATTTACTTTTTTTTAATTCTAAACTATGGAAAATATTAAAACAATATTTTAATAAAAGTTGTTGGTTTTTAAAAGACCTAACAAACCATACCAAACTATGTTGCTATTTAAAAAATCAAAGTGATCTTCGGTTCCGGGTAGTTCCAGAAAAAAATAAGTTCACCAATGGATTAAAAAATCCAAACCTAAACAAGTTCACTTAGGTAATTAATTTTTTTATTTCAGTCATGTATGATAATGCGTTCTCGAGGTAAATGGGCACAGGTGGCCTGATACACCCTGTATATACTTTTTTATAATGATTTTTAGAAGCTTATAACTTCTTAGGGGTGCAATTTTGGATATAGATAAATAGGGCCAAATCGACTTATTTTCAGGTATACTATCACCAGTTAAGCATTGTCGGTTGTTGGAGTAGTTATGGAACACCCTGTATTTAAAAATGCAAATATAATAAGCGCCTTCAAATGAAATAATATAATTTTTTTGTAATTTAATACATTTATAAGAGCTTTTCTTTAGGTTATTTAAAGGCCATACCGCTTCAATCCACAGAACATTCTTCATCTCCAACAATCCACAAATTGTATCATTCTCGGATGATAAAACAGTGAAATTGTGGGACATACCTACAGAAAAAGATATTTTAACCTTCAGTAAGCATTCGGATTATGTAAGAGCAGGTGCTATCAATCCAATGGTACCTAATATAATTTTATCAGGAGGATACGATAATATGGTAACAATGTATGATACAAGGACTAATGAAACTGCTTTGCAAGTAAATCATGGAAGCCCTGTTGAATCATTGTTATTCCTCCCATCAAGTGGTTTGTTTTTATCAGCAGGAGGCACAGACATAAAGGTATGGGATGCTATTGCTGGAGGAAAATTATTAGCCAATATTGCACAACATCATAAAACAGTTACATGTTTACGTTTGGCTTCTGATGGTAAACGGTTATTATCAGGAAGTTTAGACAAGCATGTTAAAATTTATGACGTGGGTTCATTTAAAACGCTTCACACTTTGGATTATCCAAATTCTGTTTTAAGTTTGGGTGTTTCTAAAAATGATGATATTGTGGCTGGTTTAATTGATGGATTAGTTTGTGTTAGTAAACGGGAAGAAGAAGTGGAAAAGAAACCTTCAGTTATTTCACATAAATATGCCTCAAATACTAATGTTACAATTAATTCTGTAGTCCCAGAATGGAAACAAGAAACTCTACCTAAACATGAAGTTTGTCTAAGGAAATTTCAATACGCAAAAGCCTTGAGTTATGTGTTATTACCATTTGTAGTTAATAAAAATCCAGAAGTCACCATTAGTTTAATGCAAGAGTTATTAAAGAGGAAGGCTTTAGCTAGAGTGTTTGGAAATTGTGATAATAAATCGATAAGTCAAATATTGAGGTTTTTCATAAAATATATAACTGATAGTAGGTTTACAAAAGTTTTAATAGTTTTAATTAATAAATTTTTAGATGTTTATGAAAGTAAATTGCATTTATTTTCATCAAATATAATTTTACAAATATTAAATCTAAATAAGTTGTTAATGCAGGAACTCAAATTGGGCACGAATTTAGGAATGCTACAAGGTGCTATGAGTATGATAATGCTAAGTTCTAATACGGAGAATGAGTTTAAAGACGTCCAAATGAATTTAGTTGCTAGTTCAGATGCTCAAAAGAATTTAACTTTGACGGTAAATTAATTTTTTACGTAGTCAATAAATTCTTCCACCTTGCTGTGAATAAATTTTTTGTCTATTTTAAAAGAAAAAGTAATTTAATTGCTAGAATATTTTATATATTTTGGGTGCTCATACACTAGCGTTTTTTGAGCGTGGCGGGTCGGCGGAGAAAGGTTTCAACACATTTCTTTCATTTGCTCATGCTGAAATTTCGGCGGAGCGGATTACCCGCTCAAAAATGTTTCAACACACGCTTTCTTATCAGCAGCCTTATTCTTGGGCAGGGAGAGATCATGTCGTCAACGAGACTAGAACGACAGACTCTTATTTTTTCTTGTGAATGAAAAGGACAAAATGATGAAAGTCGTCGACGACACTATCTCGCCTAGTCCAAGAATAAGCCTCCAGCTCCAAAAATGCTTTATACGGAACATCGCGTAATGCATCTGGCAACTCAACACGTTGCAAAAACGCTCAGTGAAAGAGCTAGTTTTGTGACGGAAAAAACGAGCCGCCCCGCTACGCTCACAAAACGCCCGTGTAAGTGTAAAAATGAACCTCAAATTTCATAAATTATTAATAGATCCACAGGTCTACAGGATCTTTCATTCTCACACCATTTAACATTTATACCTTCACTTGTTCAATTCAAATTGGTCTTTCGAAAAACTCCCATTTTGTAGCAACAAGTAACAGTGATTTCTAAAGAAACTTTACTATGTTTAAAATAAATTATTTAGTTTCAGTGTTATCACCAAAATTAGGGTCAGATCTTTTTATAAACATTTAAATCTTTTAATAGTAACAAATCATCAGTATTGAAAAAGCAATACGTTATAGATCTTTTAAATAAATTGTAGAGAAATTGAAAAAATTTAGTTGAACAGTCAGTCGTATGTCGAACTATCCTAAAACACCTTTCAGGAGGAGGCATTTTTTATTTTAGTGATATGTTAAAATTAGGTATGTTTTATATACCACTTTATACATAAATAATGCTTTTCAAAATGATATTGAAGACAGTAATTAGAGATACAGTTATACTTAAATAGATTTTGCTGATTTTAACTGGTTTAAAATTGGTAAATTTAAAGTTTTTGGGACGGGGTGTTGTAAGTAAAAATTTTAAAACACCTATGTAGGTATAAGGACAAAAAGATTTTTTATATTATTACTTAGTTTTGTTTTTTAATTTAGTCATTTAAATGTTGAAAATAAAATAATTTTAAGTAAAATGTTTAGTTTTTTATTTTGTCATGTTTTTTTTGGAAAATCATGTAAAATGTAATTAGTTCTGTTTGATGTACCTACGCAAATTCGAATTTTTTAATTTGAAAATGTATGTTTTGTAAGTTATTAATAATTTCAATTGCTTCTCGCAAAAACGTTTCTTTTTCCAAAATTCGTTCATTTTTGAAATTTTTTTCTTCCATTAAAATGTCTATTAATAAGTAGATGTGCTGGGGTATACATACAGGGTGTACAAAAAGTTAGGCAACGCCCGTTTATACAGTGCGGACATAAAGTAAATCCCCCCTGCTAACATTTGAGACTTTTGAACGATTATGTTTTCGATTCTGAAAATTTGTCTACGAAAGTATTTAATTGCGAACTTTCTAATATAGGTATTTTTGATTTTGTAGAACTTCCAGTTATACCGGAAGTGGATGGCAACTTTTTTATTTTAAATGGAACACCCGGTGTATTTTTGCATTTTCGTGTTCTCCATAAAAATACCATTAAATTGATCTAGCGTAGTGTGAACTACGATTAATACATTCGGAATTACGCCCATTTGAAAATCGCAACTTCATTTACACCGGAAGTTGGACGGGTATGCAAAGGGTATGGGCGAAGTGGAATCAAAAGTTCTATGGTCTCAGACCGGAGTGAAAACAGCTAGATGGCTAAACAACTTCACTCTAGTCAAGTCACGTGATAGATGTAAATGACAAGCCACGAAAAGTTTTATTTGTGGTTTTATGGTTATTGTTGTTTGTTGTTTCTTTAATCCGTTGTTGTGGGATGCAAGTACATTAAACATTAAATTTTATTCAGCATTTAGAAAAACTTTACCGCATTAAAGGATGACATCCTTTAAATTAAAATTTAATTATGCCTGCAAATTTCCAAATTGTGATAAAAAATCCTATAATTTACTTGATTTTTTAAGTTTTCTACCAATGATACTGTTTTAAATAAATAGAAAGAAATTTGTAATTTAAAGGATGTTGATTGGAATTTTAAAATTTGCAAAGATGATTTTAACTCCAACAAATTTTATTCCTCCATTTAATTTCAAAGTAAAACCTGATTCCGTTCCAAAAATTACTTTCTATGGCTTTGAAGTGGGCACAATTTCTAAATCTTGTATTAGAGATGATGCTCAAAAAGAGGAAATTGTTGAGAGTAGTGAATTATTAAATGATAGTGTTTTCGTTGAGGATAATTCTCGAAGTAATTTGTAAAGTGTAAGTGTAGGTCAGCTGATAACATTGAAGGTGAGGTTGATTGTAGTGATTTTTCATTTCTTTCTGAAATTTCGAGGAAAGGAGTGTTTTTTGATGAAATTAAGTACATCGAAGTGTAATTTGACTCCAACGGAAGAAAAAAATGTATGTTATTCATTGGTCAAGAACTAATAAGGTTTCTAAATTAAAAAAGTGTTTAGAAAAGGAACATAATATGCTTGTAAAAAAATGTAATAAGCTTGTTTGTCTTGCCGTAGTCCAGAGGAGTTATTCGATGGATATACTTTATTTGCATTTTCTTTATTTTAGGTAAAGCGAGTATACCCATCACATGAAGTAAAATAATTAATCCGTGTGTTGCTTTTAGATGCACGTTAAAGAATGGACCTTGAAATTTATTCAATGTAGCAAAATTATGTTTTTTTTTACTTTATTAAACTTAACACGATTCTACATTTTCCATTAAATTATTTATTTATTTTCTGAGTAGACACGTGTATATGATTTCCATTATATGAATATTGTTCTTTTAAATATGAAATATTCATGTAGTGGACATATCGTACTGATGAGATCAAGGAAGATCGAAACACATGTTTATTCTGAATAATAAATTAAAATTGTTTTATTTTTGACCTTATAACATAAATAACCCTTTCCTTTCAAATTGCATGGATAAGAAAGTATTTTGAACAGGTAGGTATATCTTATTTTTTTATTTCAAAAAATTTTGAACTTTACACTTGGTAATTTTTGTATGTAAAATTGTGTTTAATTAAATTCTGTAAGTTATTAATCCAGTATAATTTAGTAAAAATTTTAAAGCACCAAATTAATATGAGGCTTTAAAATTTTTGCTAAATTATTATTAAATTATGACTACAAAGTATTTGAACTGGAATCAATACGCGGTTTAAATTTCGCGGCATTCTAATCCGATCTTGCCCGACGATATACGATCGCTCACGATCTGGACTGGAGTGAATTGGCGTAAAACCATCTCACGCACTTCAGGTTGGTTAAAATTTGTTTCCTCGGATTTACATGGCATTGACACTTCTAAAGAGTATTGTAATTAATTCATTTTAATTAACTGATGGGCTCTGTATAATTTCATTTTAATATTTTGCAATTAAGTTAATAACATTAAATTTAAACAAAATTATGTTTAACCGTAAGTTCGTTCATTTTCCAACTTACGGTGTAAATGAAGTTGCATAAAAAATGCGATTTTCAAATGGGCGTAATTCCGAAAATATTAATCGTGGACCACACTATGCTAGGTCAATTTAATAGTATTTTTATGGTGAACACGAAAATGCAAAAATATACTGGGTGTTCTATTTAAAATAAGAGAGTTGCCACGACCGGTAGATCATCTACGAATGCCCACACGATTTGTGGACCACCCTGTATACGAACACATTATACTAATATTAGAGATTAAAAAGAATTAAAATTCTAAATACCTGCAAAGCATTTTTTATCATTTTAAAATGTATTCGAGAATTTTAATTACCGGTAGAGGGCATAGATAGGAGAGGGCGCTTTAAAATGCTGATAATGGAGGATGGCCAGTACATTAATGTCAAAAATTCTGTTTAAAACGCATATTTGTATCTAATAAGTACATATCCAATAAAATCCAAGTAGAATTATTATTTAAATCTCAAGTAAAACCCGTAAAATAATTCAAATAAAAAGCATTTGCTTTCTAGGTTCATACTTTTGCCACCAGAGGGCGGGCAGAATTTTAACATTTTCTAGATCATAAGCATTCTATGATCGAAACTTCTCTTTTTAAATGTCAATGGTGAAGTGAAAGAGAAAAAGTGGAGCCAACTTTCAGCGTGACGATTGCTGCTTTATACTCACGAAAAGTTGCAAAATTTGAAAGAAAACTCATAAGTACTGACTAAAATTCCTCAAAATTATCAAGTGGAAGTAAGCTTTGTTTAATAATAGCATAATTATAATGGTAAAGAAATTTATTGGAACTTAACCTATTTTTAGGTTAAAATCAAGATTTCAACGGTTTTAAAATGAATAATCCAGGTTTTAATCAAAACGGTATATTATCACCAATTCATATACCACAAAGAAACGGAAGATTAAATACAACAAGTTTACTTTCACCCAGAAGAGATGTTTCATTTTTGTCATCTACACGATTGTCACCTATGTCCACTCCACGGTAAGACTTTGAAGATATATACAATAGTATTACAGTCGAACTTCCATATAACGTTTTATCACGGAAACCTTAAGAAAATTCGTTATATAGAAAATTCGCCATATAGAAATTCGTAATTTTGATATTACAAATTTGTTATTTACTTTATAGCTCTTTATTTTATCTAAAGATATGAAAAGGCGTTGTTCTTTATTCTTTACACTAATCCAATATAAAATTCTCCGAAATTTTTAAAATTGACTAAAATTTATGAAAGATTCTAATATTTACGTAAAAAAATTTGTTATATGGAAACTTTAATTCGTTATAAGGAGTAAAAAGTACATTAAAAACGCCGATAAGGTGAAGATTCTCAAAAAAAATTCGTTATATAGAGAAATTTGTTTTATGGAAGTTCGTTGTAGGGAAGATCAACTGTAATTATTTACCATGCTTATTTTTAGATATTCTCTTTCACAAAATAATTCTCCAAAATTAAAAAATGAAGTACATGGAAATGGTCCGTTACTAGCCTCTCAACGTTTTAATGTTAACTTACGGTAAGTTTTAATTCTTCAATTAATATATCAAGTTATCAAGTATTATTTTTATTAACTGTTTAGAAGAATAGATTGTTTCTTATTATTCAAGTAAATTGCTAGGTTTTTATTGAAAATTGTTTCAAATTCAAAATTTTGTTTTATATTATTTTAGTAATTGTTGGTATTTCAAAAATATTTAGGGATTTGCTGAGTTTGTAGAGACGATATTTAAAAAAATATTTTTAGGACTTACACGGATGCAAAAAGTCCAGGCCTTGCTTCAAGAATTGTGCAATATGATGAAGAACAGCGCAATTTGAGAACGCCAACACATCAGGCGAAATATGATCGTCCTGGATTATTTCCAGTTGTGCATTTTTTTAAAAAAGAAATTCCAGTGATTAAACCTAAAAAGACCAGAGTTACAATTAAATTAGCACCTCCAGGTAAGCATTAATTTATTATTATACATTATATTATACAGGGTGTTTCGTAAGTAGCGTATAAAATTGAAACCCTATGTAGTTAATACTTTTTTAAGAAGAAAAGTTCATATGAACATGTCCAATATTCATTCATAAAAAAGTTATAAGCATTTGAAGAAAAATAAATTAAATCAATTTATTACTAAAAAAATATAATTTAGCATGCTTTGAAAATCGTCTTTTTTTAATTTTGGCATTTAAATAATAAATATTTAAACAAATTAAATGATAACACAAATATTTGGACTGCTTCAATTAAATAGAAAAATTTATTTAAGTCCAACTTTATTATTTATACTTTTTGTATAAATTAAATTAAAAACTATCGATTTCGGAATAATTATATCCCATCTTCAGGTTTTTAAAGAATATTTATTGTCATATATAATATAACTAGTGAAATCGTGATTAGCGATAATCACGTTGGTTGCCACGAAACGTGTTGTCAAAAATTAATTCCACGAGTCGAAGACGAGTGGAATTAATTGACAACATGTTGAGTGGCAACCTATGTGATTATCATTTAATCACGATTTCACGAGTTATATTCATTAGATTATACCAAGAGATAATAAGTTTATATTCCTGTATTGTATCTCAAATAACAACTGTAGTGGTGAGCACATGCGCTAAGGCGCCGGTCTCTCGATCGGCGGACGCGGGTTCGAATCCCACCCGGGCATCTAATTTTTTTGAGATTATTGTTTATAATCAGAATCGATAATCAAAAACGATAATCACACTCCGGCGAGAGTGCTTACCGCTTAATAAGCAAGTTGGCGCATAGGACGTAAATACATTAGGAGTGGTATAATCAAGATAATAGTGACATGTAAAATTTTTTTTTAAAGTAAAAAAAAATCGATAGTTTTTATTTTAATTTATACAAAAAGTATAAATAATAAAGTTGGACTTAAAGAAAATAAATCATAAGTTTTTCTATTTAAATATTTATCGTATTTAAGTTTGAAACAAATAAGAAAAACTAGAAAATGTTTGGTAATTCTGAATATGCCGATATAATTTTTATTTATGTATTTTGTAATGGTAATAGTTTTCAAGCAAGTAGAGAATATCAACGCAGGTTTCCCAATAGACGTCACCCTTCTTATCATGTTTTCTCCAGGACCTTTCAAAGATTAAGGGACACCGGAAACATACATTGTGCACCAAAAATTGGTGCCCCTGAAAAACATACATTTGAAGAAGAAGAAGCAGTGATAGACGCCTTTATTGAAAATCCTCGTACAAGTATACGCAGTGTTTCTTCAATGCAAGGTATTTCTCAATCATTTATTTGGAAGACGCTAAAGAGGGAAGTAATGCATCCATACCATTTTCAACAAGTACAAGCCCTTCAGCCAGGAGCTGAGATCAGACGTTTAAACTTTTGTCAATGGTTGTTGGAAAAAATGGCAGCAGATCCAAACTTTTGCTCAAAAATTATTTGGACGGATGAGTCAATTTGGCAGAGGAACAACGCAAAATAGCACAATGAACATGCGTGGTCATTGGAAAATCCCAAGTTAATAAAAAGAAGAGGATTCAGCAAAGATTCTCAATAAATGTCTGGGCAGGGATTTTTAATAATCAATTAATATCAATGTTAGTACTGCCTAATAGACTGACATCGAATGATTATTTGATTCTATTAAATACCAATGTACAAGATATTGTTGACAACGTAGCGTTAAATGTCTTAAATCAGGTTTGGTATCAACACGATGGAGTGCCACCTCATAGGGGAAGAAATGTGACTAATTCGTTGAATGATAATTTCAATAATAATTGGATAGGTTTTGGAGGACCAATATCGTGGCCACCGCGATCTCCAGACTTAAATCTGTTAGATTTTTATCTTTGGGGTACTCTCAAAACAAATGTGTACACGATTGAGATAATTACTCAAGCACAATTACTTGAGAGGGTAAACAATGCGGTTGCTGAAGTGCAAAATAATTTTAATTTCAATATTAACGAAGAGACGTTACGTCGATGCCCGTGCCTGCATAACAGCAAGAGGAGGTGTATTCGAACAAAATTTAAATTAATTATGTAATTTTCAAAGCATGCTAAATTATATTTTTTTAGTAATAAATTGATTTAATTTTATTTTTCAAATTCTTATAACTTTTTTATGAATGAATATTGGACATGTTCATATGAACTTGTCTTCTTAAAAAAGTATTTCCTACATGGGGTTTCAAATTTATACGCTACTTACGAAACACCCTGTATTATAACTTTGCATTTAAATAATTGCACTGGAAGTGGTTCAGAAATAAATCCGGAAGTAAAAAAGTCAACACCATAAAATACAATTGGATAAAATTTTGATCTTTAAAAACTTTGACACTTTTATGTAACGATTTTTAAAAATATATGTAGGTTTTATGTTACTTATTTGAAACTGATTAAAAATACAGGTATTCCAATAAAATTTTCGAGAAAAATGTTGATGTTATGCAATAAATTCTAATAATAGTGGTCAAATTTGAGTCGAATATTTTTTATGTCATTACCACGAATGTCATTTGGTGATAAGTTTTAATTTAATTTTTAATAGTCTAGGAGCCGACCGCACTAAAGTCTCCCTCAAAGAATATAGCAGGGTTTTTTGTTGAGTCAGTAGTTTTTTTATGTACTCAAGAGTGCCATCTTTTTTATGTGCTGAAACTTGACTGATGTATTAAAAAATGACCACTTCCGGTACCTCTTTTTGAACTGTTTGTCCCTCATAAAACATAGCTCTACAATTATTGTGCCAGTCTATGAAGAGTGTTAAGCAAATTGATAAAAAAATCTGATGTTACCCCCAAACCTGACAGGACCCGAAACTGGGAATCATTTTCAAAAATAGGCAACCACTTTTACTGACGTCTCATACGGATAAATAAATATAAATTTAACATTTTTATTCTGTTGAATTTAAGCAAAAATAATTTGAATTTGATTTACAAAAACACCTTATTTTAATAAAAAACTATAATATAAAAAAACAACTTTGTGATTTTTAACCGGAACAATTTATTTACTATTATTTCAGTTAAAAACCACAAAGTTGTTTTTTTATACTAATTTTCACGGAAAAAGTTCATCTTCATTCAAAAAAATATAATTTTAAATTTATATTTCGTGAACAAAAATAGATATCATATGTTTGCAAATTAGATTGCTGAAAAAATGAGGTTTTGTTGCTTCAAATGTAAACATATTTAATGGAATTGTAAAGTACACACCAATAAATCGGAAATAATCGAACAAGATCGTACTTCGACGTTTACGCCTCCTACCCTGTTTCAAAGATAATTTGAATCATGGAAGCATATGTAGTGAAAATATTAATTATTTTAATTTTAAATAGACGTTTGAATAAAAAATAGCATGTTTTATTCGTAGATAAAGTGGTTTTCAGTACCTTGTTCGCAAAATTGGAACTTGTTGCGAACTCGCCACTGAAAAGTGTCACTTTAGCTCCTAATAAAACAATATACTATTATTTATTTTTTAAAGAAAAAAGATATTCTTACTCGAAACTCGATAAGACGGTACCGTTAATAAAATAAAAGACAAAACAATATTATAAAAATTGTTCGAAATTATCACCCCGATGTTGAACGCTAAGTGTCTCTCTGAGCAGCCTAATATGAAAAATATAATGTGAACTGTTTGGAAATAAATGCATAAAAACTCGTCTTTTGGCAACACCTTCAAAGGGCTGTAACTCCGTTATAAAGAAAGTTTTACTAAGATGTTTTTTGTCAATCGGCTTGTTTTCACCTCTAGTAACACCTCTTATGGGGTGATTCTGAACAAAAATGTTAGCCGTAATAGCGCTGTTAAATTTGACAGTCACCCTGATGTCAAAAAAAGGCTATTCTGTAAACTTTACTGTAACTTTAGGGTTATTTAAAATAAAATTTTCGATGTTTAAATAACATCTAACAAAATAATAATAATACATTAACGAATAATTGATCAAAATAATACATTATATAGATGTACAATGCATTTTAACACCGAAAATGTTATTTTACATTGCCCATTAATGGGGTAATCTGAACAAAAAATGTTAGCTGTAACGTCGATGTTAAATTTGACAGTCACCCTGATGTCAAAAAACGCTATTCTGTAAACTTTACTGTAACTTAACGGCAATGTAAAATATCATTTTCGGTGTTAAAATGCATTGTACATTTATAGAATATATTATTTTGATGAATTATACATTAATGAATTATTATTATTTTGATCGATGTTGTTGTAACACCGAAAATGTTATTTTAAATGACCGTTAAGTTACAGTAAAGTTTACAGAATAGCGTTTTTTTTGACATCAGGGTGACTGTCAAATTTAACAGCGCTGTAACGGCTAACATTTTTGTTCAGAATCACCCCATAAGATGGGGAAATTGTGAGAAAGAGAGAGAAGTATAGCAACCATGTGTTATTTTATTTTTTTTTGCATAGTAACCATTAATAAAACTAAATAAAATTTACATGATCCCCTTCCTTATAAATAACTCTTTGGGTTCCAGCATATTTTTTTAAATATGTGCCCCTGGAAGAGAGTAGAAGTGGAACTAGCACATTTTTTTCCACATTTCATCGTATTTCCACTTCTACGGTTTCCCAGAATTTTATTTATAAGAAAAATTAGGTAAAACTTAAAGTACTACTTATAATTATAAGGGTCAGATAATTTTTATTTATTATTTTTTATGATTTCTATGTAAAAATATTAAAATAACAAACAGTTGCTGTGTTTCCCTCTCTTTTTCACAATTCCCCAGTCTTAAAAAGTTAACGGGCGAACCGTAAACACTCTGTACAACAGGAAACGAGTAGGCAATACCACATTAATAATGTAAATTATTAATTTGCAGAAGTGAATCTGTATATGCCTAATACCTCTCATGATGATGCAACTGCAAATAGTGTTTTTCAAAGTACTACTGAACCAGACATGGGAACTAGAAGTGTATTGGATGCTCTAAAAGAAATTTCACATAAACGGATTCATTCAAATGAGGTAAATATATTTTTTTAAATTCATAGATTTTTAACCAATGTTCAATTTTTTTTTATTTATCTGGAGACCCTTTATTTATTTCACATAAATTTTCACTCCTGTAACTATAGTAATCACTGTGCAATGTCAAGTATCCTGATATTAGCCAGTGTAATATTAATGCCTGTTTTCACCAACAATTCCTAAAATTTATAGCGCTAGTTGCTAGGTATTTTTAATTAATTAATAAATAAAAAAATACCTAGCAACTAGCGTTATAAGCTATACCTAAATTTTGGGAATCGTTGGTGTAAACTGGCATAAGTTATCCTAATTTTAGTTAATTGGTGTTTCTCTTTTTTCTTTTCTCTCCTCTCTGAAAAGAAATTCATTTGAATGTTATGTTTATATTCTTAACGAAACGTAAAAAATAAATATTGTAAAACCAAAACTGAAACCAAAAAAATATTAACGGTTAACAGTCTGAACAAAAGTAATGAAATAATGATTAATTGCAGTTTAAGTTTTTTATATCAAACAGAAGTTGAAACTGTACCTGTTTTTTTTTGTAGTTTAGAAACCTTTATTGGCATGACCTATACATCTCACATCCTCACCCCGTTCGCACAACTTCCTGATTCCTCACTCATCCAAAACTTTTTCCCCTTTTCTTAATTTCCACACGGGAATCTAGACAAAACTCTCCTAGCTTCACTCATTTTCCAGATATTCAGGCAACCTTCCATACACATATATCATCTTATACCTTTTGTTATATCTACTACCTTGTATTTTTTCAAATCTTTTCTCACCGTCTACATTTATAAGAGCTTCTTTCACATCCTTCCCTATTTAATCTTATTGCTACTTCCTCCTCCAATCACATACTTTTCCTTTCCCAACCACACTTTTCCTTCTACTCAGCCTAAAAATTTCTTACACAATTTTTCCACATTTAACCCGTTCTACTTTTTGCTCATTACTAAATTTGATTGTGAACCTTAGGTGGAAGTCTGTAATATACCTACAAAGTGGAAACGAAACAGAGGCACCTCTATTATTTCTATATTTATAAAAAATTGATATTTGACTATGTTATATGGTTCAAGAAAACACATTTTATGCACTAAAAGTTTTTCAATATCACTTCCGGTTTTACCAGAAATAACATCAACTTTAGTTTAAAACAATTTTTAAAAATAAGTATGTTTGTGATATTTTTAAAGTTTCTCCAGAAGTTAATAAAAACTTCCAAAATTCATTCCAAATAATACTTAACCCAAATAAAATTGCAATTTGTAAAATTATTCTATTATTTTTTTGAATTTGAGAAAAATGAGTGATTTGCAAAAATGCTCCTCAAAAAAATTCAAGAATTAATAATTAATTTCACCGCCATGGATGCCATAACTTATTCAACAAACGATATTTTCATATACGAAAAGAATTGTCTATCTTACAGACTTCCTCCTTGAAACCGGAACAAAATAATTACCTGTCATTTTTTCTAAAGGGATTTCTCTTGATAAAGATTTATTTTTCTTATTTACTCAATCAAAAAAATGACCAAACTTCAAGTATCCTTAAAATATTTTTTTTGTTTTAAAGGATTTTAGCAGAAATCATAATTTGGGAAAACCAGCAAAGAGGCAAAATTTAGGGAATGAATATACCAAACGGATGCGTGAAGAATCTCCTCCCAAAAGTGATTCGAGCCCTTCAAAACCTGTTAGTAAGAAAATGTGTGTCATTGACCCAGTTTATGCATCAAACACATCCAGTATGCTTTACATGCAAAAAGGAAGAGCAAAAGCAACAAAAGTTCGAGGTTTGTACCAAAATATTAATCGTATTTACCAAAAATAAACTGCATTATAATGAATTTAATAACAAAAATTATGAACAAAATAGAATTGTTTCTTTTACAGACTGAAGTTTTATGAAGTCATTCTGAACAAAAATTTTAGCCGTAACAGCGCTGTTAAATTTGACAGTCACCCTGATGTCAAAGAAGATGCTATTCTGTAAACTTTACTGTGTCTTAACAGCAATGTAATATTATTATTTTGATCGATTATACATTAATGTAATATTATTATTTTAATCGGTGTTATTTTAAGACCGTAAATGTTATTTTACATTGCTGTTAAGTTACAGTAAAGTTTACAGAATAGCGTTTTTTTGACATCAGTGACTGTCAAATTTAATAGCTCTGTTATGGCTAACAATTTTGTTCAGAAAGGCCCCATTAGCTATAAAACCTACATTCCAATTTAAATTAACTTGTCCCCAGTTTTTAAGAAGCTGTTTTAACTAGATTCATTTTTAGGAACTGAAGATGCAGAATTATCACCACAAAAACAAACAAAGAAAATCAAAAATGCAGAAACACAAACTGTTCAAGAAATAAAAGTACTCCAAGATATAGTTGTAAAGAAACCTCAGGAAAAAGAAGTTGTGGTTACACCTCCGAAAGAAGTACCACAACAACGACCTCTATTTAATGAAAAAATTTATGAGATTCGGAAGAAAAATAAATTATCTCTTATGTTGGGTGCCATTACAGGAGAGAAACCAATATTATTACAAATTCCGTCAAAGGACGAACTAAACACTGAACATGACAATAAGAAAATAGTTTCAATACTATCACCTGAAAATAAAGAAAAATCAAAAAATGTCAAGCATGTAAGTTTCAATATGTCAGAAAATAAAATTAAAGAAATTGAAGAAAATAAAATTAAAGAAATTGAAGAAAATAAAACGGCAAATCCAGATCTTGGCAAAGCAGATAATAAAAGTAAAAGTCAAGAAGATAAACATTCCAGAAATACTGATAGACCTGATTCAGCCATTAAAGATTTAAAACCAGATTCAGAAAAAGTAATATCAGAAAAACCATTTGAAAGTAATACATCCAGCCAATCACCTCTCAGCAGAACAAGTTCAGCTAATTTTGGTTACTCAACATCCTCCACCAGTATATACTCTGCTCCAGTTAGTTCAGCAACAATATTTGGGTCAGATAAAATCGAATTTAGTTTTGGAAAAAGTGACAATACTGACAAAACTGTTACAAATTCTTCTAATTTTGCTATGCCAAAGTGCCTTACCTTCCCACCATCAGACAAAGAAGTGGAATTAATAAAAGATGCCGCTAAAACTCCTGGGTTTTCTTTTGGTGGTAATAATGCATTTTCCCCTAATAAAGAAGCAAAGAATGATGTTGATAATTTAAGTAATACTTCTTCAGGGCAAACTGCTACTAATGTCGCCACCACTTTGCCATCATTTGGAATTTCAGAAACTCTAAAGAATAGTAAATCAGAATTTTCATTCGGAAGCAAGACTACCAATGTAATGAAATTTAGTTCTGCCACTCCAACTACAGCTTCTTCTCTATTTAGTAATATTACAAATTCGAATATAACCTCAACTACACCAATTGGTGCTACCAATGGTCCATCTGGTGATTCAGTAATTGGAGAATCTTCAAAAACAAATTCAATATTTGGCAAATCCACTGATGCAACACCCTTAATTGGAAGTAATACGGTGTCATCATCCACCAATTCATCTTTTGGAACTTCTGCACCTACCTTTTCATTTGGTACAACCACAAAGACCTCATCTTCACCATCGTTTGGTACTACAACAACAACACTTAGTAATAATGTTATGGCATTTGGCAATTCTTCACCTAAAACATCTTTTGGAAATACGACAACAACAGCTTCAATTTTTGGTAACACTTCTACTGCAACGCCAACTTTTGGAAATACTAAAATAACTCCAGCTTTTGGAAGCACCACATCATCTTTAGAAAACACCACGCCATCATTTGGAAATGTTTCGAAATTACCAATTTTTGGAAGTACTACCTCAACGTCATCATTTGGGAATACAACAATTACACCGGCTTTCGGTGCATCCAGCACGGCACTATCGTTTGGAGCCACAACAACCACTTTTGGAACAGCTACTTCAACACCATCTTTTGGAACAGCTACTTCAACACCATCTTTTGGAACAGCTACTTCAACACCATCTTTTGGAACAGCTACTTCAACACCATCTTTTGGAATAGCTATTACAACAGTATCTTTTGGAACTGGTACTACAACAGCACCTTTTGGATCAGCTAATACAACTGCATCTTTTGGAACAGCTACTACAGCATTACCTTTTGGAACATCTACAACATCAACATCATTTGGAACACCTACTACAGCAACGCCTTTTGGAACAGCTAGCGCACCAGCTTTTGGAGTAGCTAATACAACACTATCTTTTGGAACAACTAACACAACTGCTTCTTTTGGAACACCGAATGCAACACCTACTTTTGGTGCAGCTAACACAACACCAGCCTTTGGAACAGCTAGCACAACACTAGCTTTTGGAGGAACTTCAACATCATTTACGCCTTCGAATCCATCTACTTTTGGAGTTTCTACCACTACAGCATCTACTCCAAGTTTTGGTCTCAATACAACAACAACTGGATTTGGTAATGCCACAACAACTTCAACATCCACTTTTGGTAGTAGTTTTGGTACCACAACCACTCCATCCTCAACGTTTCCTGCATTTGGTAGCTCAACCAATACGTCTTCGTCTTTCCCAGCTTTTGGTAAGATTCAAATGAAAGAAGCTAGTAAATTTTCTAATGGCACTATTTCAATTGCAGGCACTTCATTTGGTACTACTACAACAACTGCTCCCTTTGGTAATTTTGGTGCAACAACTACAACAGTAGCTACACCTTTCGGAACTTCTAAACCTGGTGGTTTTGCGTATCCAGCCCCGTCTGTTACTCAATCTGCCTTTGGTAATAATTCTAACACACCTGCATTTGGTACAACTAAACCATTCGGTAGTATATCCACCACGAATAATTTTCCGGCCAATACAACTGCAAACACATTTGGAAATAGTACATCAACAAAAACGTTTGGAAATGCAATGACTGGAAGTAGCACTTTTGGTAATACTCCAGCATCTACTAGTACGTTTGGAAGTAGTAATACAAATATATTTGGTGGTGGTAATAATAATAATACGTTTGGTGGTAGCAATAGTGGAAGTACATTTGGTAATACCAGTACTCCAACTTTCGGCAACTCAACACCTGCTTTTGGAAATAATAATGTAACAAGCTCAGTCTTTGGTGCAACAACTTCAGCACCAGTTTTTTCATTCGGCGGTAGCAATACTCCAAGTTTTAGTACTGCAAAAACAAATACTACTACTGGTGGTTCTTTTTCATTTAATGCAACACCTGCATCTTCATCAACTTTTGGAAACCCACAGCCCTTTGGTTTTAATGCCACCACCACTACAGCTCCCTCCACTTTTCCTACATTTGGCACACCCAATAATTCTTTTGCTGCAGGCAGTAACATGAACAATGGTCCCTCAATGAGTTTTACAGCGCAATCACCACCCCAGCAACAATCAGGAGTTTTCTCATTTGGAAGTAACAACACCACACCTGCAAAACCTGCCGTTTTCTCATTTGGTTCCACTGAAACGCCCAAATCAAATTTTAATTTTCCAGGAATGCAGACTCCGAATCAAACTAACAGCTTTGCCTCTCCAAATTTTAATCCAGGTGGTGGAACTTTTAACCCGCAATTTAACACTCCCACTCCAGGAGTATTTAGCATGGGTACAGGGTCCACAACAAGACCTCGTACACAATTACGGGCAAAAAGGCGTACTTAATTATTGTTTTAATCTTCAATTGAACTAAACTGTAAATATAAAATATGTTTACTGAATACTAATTTTTGTTTGTACTTTTAAGTTATATTGTAAAAACAAATGTGACGCTAGTATGATTTATTTAGTGGTAATTGTAATATTTTAGGTAAATTTTGAAATGTGATATTTTAAATCATGCTAGCAGATGCATTTACTCTAAAAGAATTATGTGTAATGAAATCCAATTTGTAGAATATTTTATTGATAAATTTTTTTTGCATGGTAAGCATGAATTATTTTGATAATATTTTTAAGTTTAACATTAACTTAATTTTTTACATCACTATAATATACATTGTTTATTTAACTAATAATGTTTATTTGATATTGTAACACAAAATATCTTTTTTTACTAAAATAAAGTGTAATTTATAATTTTATTTGCTATTATTAAAGCTCTATTTATGCACCCACCACAGGTGATCCGAAGCATTTTCCCTAAGTACACCTGTGTCTCGTGTCTGATGGGCGTGTTACTGCAAGCCAATCATAATGTTCCTGCTAAACTCGCAGGACTGCAGGCATAGTAAAAGGTGAACTTCTATTAACATGGACTTTAACCTCCTTTTCAAAAATAATAAGTTTTAGATTCTTTTGGAGCAAAAAATCACCCTGATAAAAACTTTTTTTGGGGTTTCTTTTAAGTATTTTTTTTTAAATTTCAAAATAAATTTGTGCCACTTGCCATAAGGGCGTCATCAACATTTTTTTTTTAATGGCAACCCCTACTTTTTTTTCTTGTTTTCGATAGATCTTTCAACGACTTAAACGATTATATAAAAATATTTCTGAATAATTTTGAAACATCATTGATTTTTGACTATTTGATAAAAAATTTAAATTATCGTAAGTTTTTACAATTTTATTATTTAATTTTCTAGATAGACTTAAAAATTAAATTGAAATATTTTAAATGTCAACAGAGCTAGGATGCCAAAAGGATCAAAATAACATCCTGATAAGAGCAATATTTTTCAAAATGAAATATGTAATGTATACACGTTTCATTGTTTAAGTTATTGAAAAATCTGTCAAAAATAAGAAAAAATGTGGGATCGTGGGTTGTCATTTAAAAAAAATGATGATGATGTCACTACGCCAACTTTCATGACGTCATCAGATTTTCTAAAAAACATTAAACACAAAAAAATATTAACCCATTTCCAAATTTTAGCACCACCCTTGATGTGTGGCCATAAACTCTTAATAAAAATAAAATGGGTTGTAGAGGACATCAAAACAAACAACTTCAATAAACCCATGTCCAGAAATTAATAGGCGTTTATTCACTAGGGTAAATAAAAATACTCAATTATTTATAAAATTTACAAAAAATGGTCAAAATTTTGCCCACTGAATACCCAAGGTAGCTTTTGGTACCTACATGGATTTTAAGCATTCTTTGTAAAATCCATAAATAAATAAATTAAGTCTTTTTTATTCACCCTGGTTAAACCGCAAATTTCCAGACATGGATTGATTGGCCCACCGTAGATACAATATTTTTTAAATGTTTGTATCATTACTTCTTCGCTCTGTATAGACTCCCCCAGTACCGGGAGTGATTATTGTTATTATTTTCCCTTACACAAACACAAGTAAACAATGCAGAGTGTGGCTTTGTATAAAACATTTGTAGCAACTTTCAACCAACATTACTGCGTGTTTGGCCCTAGCAACAAACATTTTATTTCTCGGTCTCTTCAAATTTAACACCTGTTATTTTATAGTTTAAATCATCCTTATCCAAAGTGGAAATTAATCATTTTATAGTTTGTTTGTCCAAACTTAAAGCTATTTCTTTAAAGTGCAATTATATATTCTTCGAATTGATACCAATTACTTGTAAAAATTAATGATAAAATGGAATTTGAATGTGTTACCACCACTACAAATGATAAAAAAGAAACAAAATTTAATTCACCTATCTCTAAAGAAAATGATCATTTGGAAAAAGATAATTCTGATGCAAATGCATTGATTATCGTTGAGGTAAATGATATAAATACAACATCAGAAAATGATAAATCTAATGAACTAGATACAGAACATACAAATTGTAATACTTTGAGTAAAGAAAATTCTATAGAAGAAAAATTAAATGAGTCGCAAAGGGCTCAAACAGTCATGTGATCTTGTAATAAAAAAATATGATTTTCCGTGTTTTCATACTGCATGCCAATGAAAAGAATTAAAGTTTGTGTCATAAAACCCCCATAAAAAAATTGGCATGCTCATGTGTGGAAATTTAGGAAAAGTTATGTGGACTGACACTGAAGTTTGGTGAAAATTTTAAACTTCAGTGTCAGGCATATTTTTTTAGTTATTAGTTTTTTAAAATAAATTTTAGGCTAAACTCCATCTGTTAGATAAATGCGAAATTAAGTCTCCTTTGGCTTTTCTAAAGTACGAAAAATTGGCAACCAATTTGGACCATTGCATTGACAAACTAGCTTTGTTCCAACAATGAGTTCTGACCGTCACGAAACCTTAACCAAACTGCTACAATCGAGTTTCTGCGCTTGCGCTAACTTCTTCTAAGGCTAAGTTATATTTTATTTATTTTTAATTTAGCAGTTTGGTTACGATTTTGTGACGGTCAGAACTCATTGTTGGAATAAAGCTAAAATAAACTTTATATTCATTGGTGTCGCCGCGTGAATAAAGATTCGATTTTCTAATAGAAAAGTGTTTTTATGTCACCCTATATCTGAATATGCTATTTTTTTTAGGAAAATATCTTAAAATAATTTTCTGGCAAAATACTTGATGTTTGATAACTATTTTTTATTCACTTTAATTATAACTAGAATTAAGGAAATTGGGTTAAAATCAACTTTAAAAAAAGGAAAAAGTATCTTTTTACAAGTTTACCAATTTGCAAAATTAATTACAAAATAAATAATTTTTTAGTGAATTAAAATAAATAAAGTTGTCTAAAATTGCATTATTTTTTCTTAGCGTTTTCCTTGAGGATTTTTCCTTTTAGATGCTCCTTGTAGGCTAAAATGTCACCTTGCCATTTTGTCACAGTGCCTTTTTCACATACCCAAATCTCATTAGCAACCTGAAATTTCATATATAACATTAGCATTTAAAAAAATTAAATATACAAACATAAATTATTGTATTATAAATGTTGTAAAAAACTCAACATATCTTAATTTAAACCTACCTGGCTAATGAGCCGGAAATCGTGACTAACAAGAACCATCCCACCATCAAAGTCCTTAATTGCTTCAGCTAGAGCGTCAATAGTTTCCATATCAAGATGATTAGTAGGTTCATCGAGTAACAATAAATGTGGAGTTTGCCAGGCAAGCCAGGCAAACACTACTCGACACCTCTGACCATCTGACAATTGCCTAATTGGACATACTTGTTGTCTGCCTGTTAAACCATATCTCCCAATAATCTTACGCATCTCTTCTCTTTCTTTTATTTCAGGAAAAGCTTTCATCATGTACTCCAATGGAGACAAGTCCAGATCCAATAATTCATGCAAATGCTGATGATAACGAGCAATTCGTAAATGGGAGTTTTTACGGATCATACCTTCAGTAGGGACCAACTAAAAAAGTGAATGTTAAATAATTATTTCCAAATTTATAATGGCAGAAACATCAAATGACCGGTACAATTAGTTACTAATTATAAGAAACAAACACAATTAGAATTTTTAGTTTATAAAATTTATCCTATAAAAATATTAATTGTAAGTTTCAACTTTTTTGGTAACATTTATAGTTTTTGAAACTATTTCATAAGGGCAACTCTGCCTTACTTGAGCAAGCCCAAGCGGAGCATAAATTTATGAAATATACACTTGTGTGAAGTTAGCAATAGATTCCAGCAATTACTTTTTTTTCCTAAAATATTTCATATTTTTTACTTAAATTGAAAAAAAATAATAAAATGTATTAATTTGTGGAGGGATTCCTAAAATTTACGCCTTTATCAACCCCCAAATGACAACATCCCCTAATCAAAGCCTTTGTATACACATCTCAAAAAAGAGCACTTTTAAGTTTCGATTTAATAGGGTTAATTTGTTCTTTATAAGTGTAGGAACAAAATATAAAAAATCCAGGAGACTTATTTTTTTTGTTTTCGAGTTACAGCCCTCCAAAGATACAAGTTTTTTTAACGCGCGCAGCGTCAGTGTTTAACAAATTGCTTAAAATTATTAAAAAGAGCACTTTTTAATAGAGTTAATTTGTTCCTTATAAGTGTAAGAACAAAATATAAAAAATCCAGGAGACTTGTTTTTTTTGTTTTCGAGTTTCAACCATCCAAAGATGTGGGATTTTTTAACGCGCGCAGCGTCAGTATTTAACAAATTGCTTAAAATTATTAAAAAGAGCACTTTTAATTTTTAATTTAATAGGGTTAATTTGTTAAACACTGACGCTGCGCGCGTTAAGAAAACTTGCATCTTTGGAGGGCCGTAACTCGAAAACAAAAAAAATAAGTCTCCTGGATTTTTTATATGTTGTTCTTATACTTATAAAGAACACATTAACCCTATTAAATTAAAAATTAAAAGTGCTCTTTTTAATAATTTTAAGCAATTTGTTAAACACTGACGCTGCGCGCTTTAAAAAAACTTGTATCTTTAGAGGGCTGTGACTCGAAAACAAAAAAAATAAGTCTTCTGGATTTTTATATTTTGTTCTTACACTTATAAAGAACACATTAACCCTATTAAATTAAAAAAAAAAGTGCTCTTTTTAATAATTTTAAGCAATTTGTTAAACACTGACGCTGCGCGCTTTAAGAAAACTTGCATCTTTGGAGGGCCGTAACTCGAAAACAAAAAAAATAAGTCTCCTGAATTTTTTATATGTTGTTCTTATACTTATAAAGAACACATTAACCCTATTAAATTAAAAATTAAAAGTGCTCTTTTTAATAATTTTAAGCAATTTGTTAAACACTGACGCTGCGCGCTTTAAAAAAACTTGTATCTTTAGAGGGCTGTAACTCGAAAACAAAAAAAATAAGTCTTCTGGATTTTTTATATTTTGTTCTTACACTTATAAAGAACACATTAACCCTATTAAATTAAAAATTAAAAGTGCTCTTTTTAATAATTTTAAGCAATTTGTTAAACACTGACTCTGCGCGCGTTAAGAAAACTTGCATCTTTGGAGGGCCGTAACTCGAAAACAAAAAAAATAAGTCTCCTGGATTTTTTATATTTTGTTCCTACACTTATAAAGAACAAATTAACCCTATTAAATCGAAACTTAAAAGTGCTCTTTTTTGAGATGTGTATACAAAGGCTTTGATTAGGGGATGTTGTCATTTGGGGGTTGATAAAGGCGTAAATTTTAGGAATCCCTCCACAAATTAATACATTTTATTATTTTTTTTCAATTTAAGTAAAAAATATGAAATATTTTAGGAAAAAAAAGTAATTGCTGGAATCTATTGCTAACTTCACACAAGTGAAATATACTTACATCACCATAAAGCAATTTGAGCAATGTTGATTTTCCAGCGCCATTAGGTCCCACAAGTGCCAACCTTGTATCCAAATCAATACCAAATTCCAAATTTTTATAAATCAAAGGTAAGTTATCATTGTAGCGGAAACTAACATTTTGCACCATAATAACAGGTGGAGGTACTTTTCCGCAGCTTGGAAAGTAAAAGTTTAAAATCTTATCACTCACAACCTTCTCAGTTAAACCTTGAGCTACCATCTTGGCCAAAGTTTTTTCTTTACTTTGAGCCTGTCTTGCAAGTTTGGCAGAACCATGACCAAATCTTGCAATGTAATTCTTCATATGGTTGATTTGGTCCTGCTCCCAGTTGTACTGTTTGCTTTGGTTTTCTAAAAGCTCCATTCGAGTTTTTACAAAAGCATCGTAATTACCAGTGTAATATTTCAGACGTTTCTTGTTTACGTGGATTATATTTGTGCAAATACCATTCAAAAAGTCCTAAAAAAATTTATAAATGAAAACACATTTAATCTTAAATTAATACAGTTATTACTAGAAAAGGTTTAAATTTACACCATAATACTTTGGTAATCATAGTTAAAACCTTAAAGAATATTTAATATTTACCTGAGAATGAGAAATAATGACTAAAATCCGTTTATAATTTTTAAGTTCCTCTTCAAGCCAGACACAAGCATCCAAATCTAAATGGTTAGTAGGTTCATCTAATAACAACAAGTGTGGTTTAACATACAAGGCTCTAGCCAAAGCAATTCGCATTCTCCATCCTCCACTGAAATCCTTAGTAGCTTTATTTTGCATTTGACTTGTGAAACCTAAACCGTGTAAAATATTAGCGGCTCTAGCTTCAGCAGTATCGGCTGACATATCATCCAAACGCTCATAAATATCCATCAACTGCTCTTGCGCCTCATCATCTTCACAAGCAACTAATTCCTCGGCCAATTTCTCTAACCGTACCCTTTCTTCATCGACTTCCATTACACATTGCAGTGCAGTTTTATCAGATGCCGGCATTTCCCGGGTTAAATGAAAAATGTCTATGTGTTCTGGGATGGGAACTTCACGATTACCTAACACAGCCAATAAAGTGGATTTACCACTTCCATTAAGACCTAATAAGCCATATCTTCGACCACAATTCAATTCTAGTAAGGCATCTTGCAACATTTCGCAGCCATGGAAAGTGATGGAAAAGTTGTCAATTTTAATATCCCTCGATTTCGGGTGGACAGCAAGCGAACCGGTGCAAGATCTTGCTTCTGAATTTAATACAGCATCCGCTTCAAGTTTAGCACACAAGGCTTCCTCAGCAGTAAGCGGTTCACCTGGAGTAGTTCCATTTGTTTTTGAAGGCTCATTCTGTGGCCCCTTTTTTCCTTGTCTCGCTTTAGCCGCGTCCTTTTTCTTTTGCTGTTCACGCTTTTTTGCATCTGAAGGCATCCTATTAACGATAAATTTTATAGTATTTTAAAATTATCGATTCTTTTCAAATAGCGGAAATTGCAATTTACTTTACAAGGACATCATCAAAAAATTTTAATTTGATTTTTCATATTCAACTTGAAATATGGTGATAATTAGAGGCTACTTACTTTAAATTTTGATGTTTGAAGATTTATAGCTATAAATATGTTTTAAACGATATTAATTTGGAGAAATATTCCAACACGTGCCGCACTTAAGGATTTCGTGGAAAATAAAGAATGCGGTAAAGAACTGTAACAGCCGGATAGAAAGAGGAAGTAACACACTTATACTTGGGCCATCTTTTGAGTAAAATTCGATTTAAAACGGTACGTAAAGAATAGTAAAGATGGTGCGCGTGAAATTTAATTGCGTTCGTTTTGCGTAAATTAAGATCGATATTGGGAATTTTAAGAACCCGCTCGCCCTCTGGTGGCAAAAATACGAACTTCAATATTCGGTACTTACTTTTTCGATTTAATGCATTGGTACATGTTTTTTGAGCTTTAGTGAAGCTTTAAATAATAAATCTATTTGTGTTTTGTTAAATATGTGGTTACAAGGTAAATTAATGCATTTTAAACACAATTTTTGACACTGACAAGTACCGAATATCCTCCATTTATAGCGCCATCTATACCTAGTTAAAATTCCCAATACTGGGTGTAACATAAGCATCAAATTATTTTAAATTAAAAAGCTAAAGAATTTTGTTTTTCCGGTTTCTCTTTTTGTTGCAGTAGTATTTCCTCTTTTGTATCACAAAATGCGAACGCGGGTGCTGCTTTGGTACAAACTTGACCATACCTTTTTCAATACATATTTAATCAAGTGTCCAATTTATAAAAAAAATTGGTTTAAGTAAAAATCTTTGAAGCAAACACTAAAGCCTAGTTTTCATTGGTAGAGTAAGTGGGCGAGTACACTTGCCTACTTTTTAGTCAGGAAAGTCAACTCTACCGAATTGGGTCGAGTACCCGTCCGCACGCATTTTAAAATATGTGGTAGAGTAGAGTCGTTCAGTGCAAAATTCAAAGATCAACGATGAACATAGAGCAGCACTAAATTTTGAGAAAAACTTTGCGAAGTTTCTGGAATTTTGCTAAAGGAATTAACTTTAGCTGTTGAGGAACAAATAACTAAACAAAAGAAAATAAGTATTAGAAATTAATTAAAAAGAAGGGATCCGTTGAAACCGTACTTCTTATATACCGAGTAAAGTTTTATTGTTTCCGCCTCAGACCACTTAATATCCGAATTTTTAATCAAAATAATCAAATAAAAATATCAAAAAAGCGAATATTCAGGATTTTTATTTACTGAACTATCTCAAATGCGTTTTCATTGGGAGAGTTGCGGTAGAGTAACGTAAAAATTGGTAGTGGGAGAAGGCGAATTGGGCTAGCGGGCAGCGGGCGAGTTAACTCTACCACTGTGCAATCCTACTCTACTCTACCAAAATCCAGTCAAATTTACTACTCCATTGGTAGAGTTACAAGGATAGTACTAACTCGCCCGCTAACTCTACCAATGAAAACTAGGCTTAATAAAAGTAAATGTTTACTTTATTTATCAGTTTATTCGACAGTATTTAAAAAAAAAATTACTCCCTCCGGCCGAATACAAGAGTCCCATTTCACACAAAAATTTGTCCGAAAATAAAGAGTCCCATTTTTGATTTTAATTAAACAGTGTTATTCGAGCCTAAAGTTAAATGTTATGGATTGAAGGACACCAAAAACAAAAAAAGACTAAATAAAAAATTTACTAATAATAAAATTTATTAATAATAATAAAAAACAATAAACATGTTTTATGTTTATCGAAGAAAATTTTATTCTTTTAGTCTATTTTTATTCCCTTTCTTCTATTTTTATGCTTATAATTAAATATTTTAAATACTTACCGAATCCAAATACAGTATACATTTTATGAAATCTCAGTGTTAAAGTTTGTTAATAATTTTGAAAGGAATTTAAACTACCTTCACTATTCAATCTTTGAGATAGATTTGATGTTTATGATAGATTCGATGTAATACACTGACAGGGTTTCTTTATTGTGAAATTTCTTTTTAGTGTTGACCTGTAACTTAACTCAACAAAAAAATGTTTAAAAAAATGTAAGTGAAATAAATGAAATTAATTTATATTTTGTATTAAATACTTTACATTTTTCAATTCAATTAATCTTATGATACAAACAAACAGTGTAAAGCTTAATTAATAAGCAATTCAAAATCATTGTCAATGAATGTACATTAAAAATAAAAAAACTACACTCGATTATGTATAAAGTCCAGCCATTCTTCAGGCATATAATATAATATAGAATTACACAATGTTATATTTAAAATAATTAACAAAATGTACATTGTTTAAAATCATTGTTTTGATTTAAATTGCGGTTATTTGCACGATAGTTAATTAGTGTTATCACAATTACAGTTACGATGCAAAAATTATCGTGTGACGGTGTGCCTGCTTTGTAATTCGGGAGGCTTTTAAAAAAGCAATCTTAGCAAAATTTCACTTTTAATTTTTAAACAAATTATATCACAAATATTGTATAATAGAGCACAAAACTTTTTATTATGCTAAATATTTACATTTATTATTTAAAGACTAAGATGTTAAATGAAGGTGAAATATCCTAACCGCATTGCAAAAAAATAATAATGAAGGTGCATTTTACCAAACTAAATAAAATTACAAAAGAAGTCACAATGAAACCTATAATTTAGGTTAAATTAATATAAAAACATAATAAGTTAATTTAATATTTCTGTACAATTGCAATCCAAATTTCAATACTTTTTTCTCATTTTATTTGTAATAATTTTAGATTTGGTTAAATAGACCTCAAAGACAAAATTTAAAGGTTCAATTAAAAATATATATGTACACTTAAATATAAATAAGAAAATAAAGAGGTGTGCCATTATAAGAATATACTGGTAATATTTTTAATTAAGCTTATAACTGCAAAAACAGAATGCGGGACGAAAACATTTTTTTGTGGGATAATAACAAGATGTGCAATTTCTAAAGTCATCTAGAAAAGTTATATCAATATAAGGGACAGCCCCCTATAAAGGAACTGAAGCAAAAATGCAACCCGGTAAATATAAAAAGTCACAAAATGCGTCATTATATTATATAGTATAGTATATACACGTACATATCACATGTCCCTCAATAACAAAAAATCTAATTAATGTACATTTTTCACACTTTTCATCTAAAAATAATTAAAAATGATAAATAAGTTTTCATAATAATAAAAAGATTTATAATGTGAATTGATTTTTTAGCCTAGCTACTAAGTGTTAGGATTGCTTTCACAGTTCTGTGTTACGTCAGGCATGTCACGAGACTCATCCTGATTAGTTTCAGTTATTTCCTCTTGTGATTCTTGCTCTTCACTTACATCATCCTCTTCTCGTTCACTTTCTGGCATTAATTCAAGTGCTTTCTCAAGAGTTTTACGAGCACTGTTTGATCTTTCCAAAAAGTATCCATTTGAATTCTCATTACTTTGGGCAGGAGGCGACCATGTACTGTACGAATACTGTGAGTTTGCTGGATAACGTCTTTCTAATTCATCCTGTAGCCATGCCACTGCTTGAACCCATTGTTTTCGTAAATCCGCCTGGCTGTGTAGCATATGTAGGGCAGTTCTGCACTTACTAAATAATGCCACCATGCATTTTATGCATTGGTAAGCTCGTTTTTGATAGTGATTTTTTGAACGACATATAGTTTCGAGAAGTCCTTCTCTTTCTTCTGGCACACCTTTAATAGCATTGTGGATGCGATGTGTCTGCCAAGAATCTTCTAATAACAGTACTGATAGAAGAAGTTCAATATGGTGCCTTAATTCCTGACAGTAAGCAAATGCTATTTGCCATAACAGCTCCGTAAGTACCATGCGCGAAAAGTGTGGGTTTTCCCAAGAACAGTATTGCAGAAGTTTTATTGACTCATCAGTCAAATTTGAATCTTCAATTACCTTCTTAATGTAACTGTAAAATAAGTTATTCTCTTATGAAGATAAACTCAAATAATGTATTGTTTTATTTTAGATATTTTTTATTAGCATTAAATCTGTGACTTGTTAATAGAATGTATTGAATTTTCTTTTTCTCTAAAATCATTAAAGTTAACATCTTATAGCACTTTTTATCATCTATGCTAACAAATATTTTATTGTCTGGTTATGAAAAGTGATATTAATATTTGGTCTTTAACCTTCGTCTTACTAAGCATGGTACAAACGTATGCCAAGCTTATGGGGTAAATCTGAACAAAAAATGATAAGCGTAACAGCGCTGTTTAAATTTGACAGTCACCCCCTGATGTCAAAAAATCACTATTCTGTAAACTTTACTGTAACTATGTAAAATAATATTTTTGGTGTAAAGCAAAATAATAATATTAGATATATAATCATTCAAAATAATAAAATTACTTTGTAATTGTAATGTATTTTAACACAGAAAATGTTATTTTACATCGCCGTTTAGTTACAGCAAAGTTTACAAAATAGCATTTTTTTGACATCAGGGTGACTGTCAAATTTAACAACGCTGTTACAGCTAAAATTTTTGTTCAGAATCACCACATTCGAATTTTTGAGATAGGTCAAATTATGGTAAAAAGAACGAAACTATTATAGTTGTATTTTTTTACATATTTTGCTCACGCAAATCAGTTGCTCACTTGCCGAGTTTACTTTTACTGTGTTCTTTTTAAGCGCTCAGTTTGAATTCAACACATACCATTAGATATCCTCAGCTGATTTTTCTGTAGACATGTTGATGCCAGTAGTTAATATAATTCATAAAATGATATATAAGGCTATTTCTTTTGAGCATAATATTTAGTGAATTGTGGTATGGTAGTAAGTGAGTAGTAAGTAACTGACATCATCTGACGTACCATTCCCACTTAATATACACAGAGGATGATAAGCGATTTGACATACCACGACCACTTACCACTTCAAGCGAAAACGAATGGTATGTCAAATTCACTAACTACTCCGCTTATCACTCCCAAAAGAAATAGCCTATAATGAAATCCAATAATTTGATATATTACGCGGTTCTTTTGCTTGATTCAGAGCAGATGCTTTAATTGAAAATTATCTGAACTTGGCAAATATGTAAAAAAGACAAGTTATAAGTACTATTATGTGCAGTTTTTATGTTAAAAAAAATAACAATTAAGTTGTTATATTTTTCTCTCACTTTTACATTCCATCCCATATAACGTTTTTAAATTTCAATAAAAAATTTAGGGTCAGTTTTTCAAACCCATACCTTAAATAAGTTTGGCTTCGTATTTTAATAAAAATTATAAATTGGGGAAACCAAACTGTCTTTTTAAACATGATTAATCAGCCGCTAATAGCCTTTAATGTTAATTTTATGTTTTCTAACACAATTTAAAAACAAGTAGTCGAAAATATTGAATAAAAGAAGCTTTCAAATGTTCATATAACAGCAGTTGTGGAAAATTTTAAGGCAAAAACGTAATTCTCGAACAGCACAAACACTACTTTTCGAACATTTGACTCTGACATTAAAAAATAATAATTGAATAATGTAAGAAGTAATAATTGATAATTTAAAAAATTATAACTACAATCAATGATGTTATTCTGAGAAAAATTTCAGTTGTAACAAAGCTGAAATTTTAAGGTGATTTTAATGTGCAACAACGCGTTTAAGTTTTGTCTTTGGCAAATCCAAGCTATTAGGAATTTTCTTGCACGAGGAAGGAATGACGCCCACTTACAATTCAAACTCAAACAAATGAATGCGTGCTATTAGAAATTAGTGCTAAAGAGTGAGAAAGTGCATTTATTTTGTGCCCTCGAAACCAAGGCGAGTGCTTGTACTGATGACATAAGGGTGACATTCAAATTTAACAGCGCTGTTACGACATTTTTGTTCAGAATAACACTATAAATTGCAAATTAATGGTGTTATTTTGAACAAATGCTGTAAAATTAATATCACAGTTATTAACATTTCACTGTTATTTGATATAACTTAAGCCAAAAGCAGAGATTCTAAAATTTCAAAACGATTTTGGTTAATTATTTAAAATTTTGTTCTAAAAATGGTTTCAGATTTTAAAAATTTGAACAATCCAATTTATTGTAAAGAATAGTGTTTTGACATTGGAATAAGATTCAAATTTAAAAGTGCTAATAACTGCTAATATTTTTGTTCAGAATAACATCATAAATTGGATTGTTCAGAATATGATTTCTTACTCGTGATGTCAGTTTTTACATAAGTTATGTCACATAACAGTGAAATGTGAATATCACCGATGTTAATCAGCATTTGTTCAGAATAACAACATAAAGTTGAATAATTTTTCTAGATATTTTACATACTCTACAAACAGTAATAGATATTTTTTGTAATTATTTTTCGAATTAGTTTAAGTACTTACTTTGGTTTAGAAAACAATATTTCTGAAGCTTGATGTGATAAAGGCATAATGTACTCGGGACAAGCAGGATCTCCATAGGGGTTTGGTAGTATTTGTCCACTTTGACTCGGATGGCACTTTGAACTTATATCACAACATCGCACAAGACATGAAACCACTTGATTCAACTTTCCAAGTTCAGCATATTGATATTTAATTGCAGGACCTGGACCTTCATCCAGAGCTACTAGCATGAAAGTTGCAGGAACATTTAACTTTAATAACTGGGCTTTTTCTTGTATACCTAAAATTCAAGATTTTTAGGATTTATAAAGGAAAATTTTTTATCATTACTTACCCTGACTAGCGTACATGTGGAAAACGTTACAATAATGAGGTAAATGTCTGCCATGCTCACTGACTTCTCTTTGTAACAAGCCTAATAGTGCCCACAGAATTTGGTCACTGAGAGTGGCATTGCGGTCTAGATTATTAAGGCCTGGTGGACATAGACAAGGGGGATCATTCATTGAAAAATGTGCAAGAAGTACCACGATTTTCATAAATGCTGAACGTACTTCATTTGTAGGACAACTTAGGAGGTATTCACAAAATCTGTGAGGGTAGTGGAAAAGCATTTGATTTGCAAACCAAGCTCTTATTGATGAAGCTGCTCTTAAATGAAGGCAAATAACATCACACCTAGAAAATTAACAAAATAAAATACAAAGCCTTATTAATTATTAAAGATTTAAAAATATAAATTTAAACTAATAAAATGTTAGAAAATAGTTTTTTGCTATTTCTTTTACATCTATGGACATAGTGACTAATGAAATGATGAACAATTTGTTTTTTGAAAATTCATCGGTATGCACAGTTCTATGTAAAGACTTCGATTTGTTTTATGATCATTGCTCTACTACTTGCTTTACGAAAAGATTAATTTATCATTTTCATATTATATACTATTTCTGCACCCTAAGAACTTCAAACATAGTATTTAGAGTAATTTTAATAATATTAAAATTAAAAAAGGAGATAATGTAACTAAACTTGATCAAACTTTTGGCAAAAACCAGTAGTTTTTAGTAGTTCTTCCTGAGCAAAGGCTTTAAGAATATTGTGTTCCAAACGTATGTGTGTAATTTCATAACAATTGATCAATTCATTAATATACTACAGAGCGTGAACAAATTGATGTTTTGCAATGATCTGCATGAGCACTATAGAAAAAGATGCGAATGGCATGTATCGTCTTAAGTATTTAAAAAAAATTAAAATTTTTTCAATTTAAATACCAAGGACCATTTAAAAATATTTCTTATGAAGAAAAAATTAGTAATTACGGGCTTAAATTTTGTTATTATTTTTTCCTGGCTGATATAAGTAAGAGCTATAAGAATTTTGTAGTAGTTTTCAAAGTTTCATTGTACTTAGTGCTCTTCCAAATCATGCATTATAAAAATATTAAAATTAAAACAATTTTAAAATATTTTAATACTTACTTAGGAAGAGGAAGATAGTTTGTTAAGATGGTGATTAAGGACGAATGGAAAAGGAACCGGGTGGAATATTCTGTGAAAGATAGAAGAAAAGGAAAGAGAAAACAGAATCTTAATAGCTACAAATTTAACATTTCACTATTCTCTTCATTGAATAGTATATGGAATATTTAATTGTGAATTGGTTATTTAAAACAAAATTTAATCTTGGAAATAAGATGCCAATAAAGGTTTGATTGAAAGTACTTACCATTCCATTGCAGGTCCCCTAAGACTCTTTTTCGTATGCCAACCGGTGTGAAAGAGGAACCGGCTAGCTAATTGGGTACTCAACATGCACAACTCTTCGGCGTCTGAAGGCAAGGGTTGTAATATTCTTTGTCCTTGGGGAGCATTATTTTCTACAAGTTTTCTTATAAAACTAAAGTATTCGGCTGAAAACTGACTTCTATGATGAAGAAATTTAATATTTTGTCTTCGGATGCTGTTTTTAATTGCTACTGGCATTTTTAGTTGTGACAGTTCTTTTTTATTATCTGTAAAAATACAATTTATTGTTGATAGATATTTTGTAATTATTATTATCTGAAATAAAAATGAATTGCAAAAGAAGCAGTTTTGGAAGTTTTTACTTGTTATCAGATCTCAAACCGAAAATGAAGAATTTTGATTGTATTTCCTGCACTAAATCTTAATGATGCATTTACTTGCTAAAGCTTATTTTACCTGTAAATCTTACTGTTACCAAAGGACACCACACTTTTTATATGTAAAATAGGCCCCCTAACGATTTTGTTCAAATTTTGTATACAGTTAGACATAACATTAGGTGGACCAACCATATAATTATTTTTCGAGAAAAATCATTTTTGACATGCATTAGCGGTATATCTTAAATTGGTGCAAAGTACATATTTGCGTATTATTTCGGGTTTTATTGAATATCGTTCTTGTAGAAAAGAAAGATGTAAAGATATCTAAAACTAGTAAGTGAAACTAACCATTTTTTGACTTAAAAAGTTATACCACTTCAAAATTTTTCAAAAATAATATTTTTTTGTAAATGAAATAAATATTATAAGAGATATTAATTTGAAATTTTGGCCACAGTCTTTCACATAAAAATACACATTTTGGCCAATAAAAGATTAAAAAATATTTTCAGGGGCGTTACATGTCATCAACTTTTTTTGATCATATCTTTTGTTTCTTTATGTTTTTGATAATTTTAAAAATACTAAAATAATCCTTGATCAATGTTCTACAGGATAGGTACTGTTATTGTATGTCGCTCCGGTGCTTAATTTCGGAGTAAAAGTAGATTTTACGTTCTCTCCTTATTTGACGAGGTTTTTAATGTAAAAGAGAGTGAGCGAAACTGTTAGCTTGTCTACACTGCACCTATTTTCCCGGAGAATAAACTATATAATATTTATTTTATTTACAAAAAAATATTATTTTTGAAAATTTTTGAAGTGGTATAACTTTTTAAGGAAGCATTTCCGGACAATACTTTACAAGTCAAAAATGCTAAGTTTTACTTCCTAGTTTTAGATATCTTTACATCTTTCTTTTCTACAAGAACGATATTCAATAAAACCCGAAATAATACGCAAAATACGTACTTTGCCCCAATTTAAGATATACCGCTAATGCATCTCAAAAAAGATTAAAAAAAAAAAAATTATATCATTGGTCCACCTAATGTTATATGTAACTGTATACAAAATTTGAACAAAATCTTTAGGGGGCCTAATTTACATATATAAAGTGCGGTGTCCTTTCCCTGAAGTATTAAATGCTATTCTTAGTTCTGATTGGAAAATTCATTTAGAAACCAATCAGAGAATTAAGCTTAGCGTATTCAATAATTTTTTAAAATTCCAAGGAAAATAATAAGAATAAGTATATTTTACTTGATTAAAAAATTGATCAGTAAAAACATTATGTGAATGAGGTTAACAGCAGGTAGTGAAGATTTTATTTTTTATTATGAATCAAAACTTACTCAGAGAAAGTCCGCTTAATCTATTGGCCAAATCATCTCCATCTTCGGCATCTAATCGAGTATAAAACAACATGTATGCATTCCACCAACGTTTTTGCCGACGGTAAGTAGGTCTTTTAAGCATTGGATCATAAACTTCACCAGTATATTCTCCACCAAAACATTGTAGTTTCATTTCTTCATCTTCTCCCATACGACACTCGGACACATCACCATCATCAAATTTGTACCACCTTTGTTCACCTGTATTTTCATCTTTGCTCCTAATATATGAGTAATAATGTCCACCTAAAACAATTTTAAATCGTTAAAATATTTAAACATATCACTTTGCTAAATACCTGATGCTTGTCCAGAATGAACAACAATGCCAGATAACCTATATGTAGTGCACACATCAGCACTACTTGGGTCTATGTCGCAGTCTATAATTTCACCCTCCAGTCTTGCTAAACCTGATACTGTATATGGTTCCATATCTAAATCTCGAGGAAATTCAAAATAATCATTGAATTTAATAGCGCAAACTCTTTCAAAATCATATTCGAACCGTTTTAATTGGATACCTAATACAGGAGGCAGTTTTTTTACACAAAGCCTTTTTACAGTCACTACTTTTTTGGCACATTTTTCACAATGGTATGCATCTGCTCCCTCAAGTAATTCACCTTAAAAATCATAAGTTAAAAAAATACTTCTATTTTGGGTTGCAATTAATATTTTACCTTTCACGTATTGTTCTAACGAATCAGGTAAACTGCTATGATTTCGGATGTCAACACTTATTACACTAAATGGTTCTTCTTTGGAATATCTATGAGGACAACCTTTGCATATTTTTTGGTCAGAATAAGATCCACCTAAAATTTTGCTCATAATTTGTTCGTGCCCTAAGGTTTTTAATGCTTCATCCAGGCTCTCAACAAGAGCCATAAAAAATTCTACTGCATCTTGCTGCTCCCTAAGATTAACAGGTTCCCCTACAAAATATAATATTTTGATATTAATAACAATAAATCAATTTACAGAAATTGGATTTAATAAAGTTCAAAGTTTACCAATCATTTTGCAAATTTACTTAAAATAAATGATTTAGACTTCAAATGTTAAAAGGTAGAAATTTATTTTAGGAAACAAATTTAGATTATTTTTTGGAAAATCTATATTGGTTCTGCAAGGTCGAATTTAAATAGTATATTACACCAAAAATGTTTACCTTGTAATTTAAAGTGCCTCCATAATCCCCTAGGTACATAATACTGAAGTCTGGAGCATGCCAAATGACCAAAAATTGCTTGTACTTGCTTTAAAATACAAACATTATAATCTTTCCTATTGTCATCCCTATCATCACAGTCTAAATTATCAGCGTCTGTTCTTTCCTCTCCACTAAAATCCTCATTCGGATCTATAGCTGCACCCTCACACGCCAAAATTCCTTCCCTAATACTAGAAACCATGTACAACTGCTGAAGCACTGAGTTCATATAACATGTAGCTCCAGCATTTTTCAATCCCACAAAACCTTGAATAGGCCTGGGACCTATACTTGGTAAATAATCCCATTCGATTATTGAAGTATCTTGATCTGAACAGTAATTTACACAATTTTTATTTAAATGTTTTAAAAAGAGGTCTTTTGATACACTTACCCAAATAAAACATATCAGTTAACATATTAACTAACTGCTTGCAATTGGGGACACAGTTAATGCAAAGACTAATTAATAAATTAAAGGCAGCTGCTTGGGTCTGTGAAGTATCACAAATAGGTGTTGCTGGATCTTCGCTCATTTGTCCAGTGCGTTGCAATTGCAACATCAACTTACTAGCAGGGAACAAAAAATCCTCAACTAATTCTCTAATTAAATTAGTTCGTTCAGCACTCCCCAGTTCACATTTCTGTTCTGCAGACATAAATCCTAATAGTTCCCTTGCCAAACTCAAATGTCCTTCAAGAAGAACCTCGTTTTGACCACGGGCTTTCTTCAGCCAAGCTACCTCTGAAGCTAAAAGACTCTCTGCTTGCGATAAGTGGCAGCAACTAATTAAAGTAACTCCAACTAATCTACAAAGTAGTTGGAAAAATTCATGTGATGTTTTTGCATTTTTTAGCACCAAAGTATCGAGTAGAGAAAATAAAAGAGGAGTTATTAGCTTTAGGGCTACATTACTGGCCGTACCGTATGTGCAAATTATAATAAACTGTTCAGCAGCTGCAACTCTGACAGCACGACATGGGTTCAATAAAAGTAGATCCATTAAAAATAATTTAAACTGTGTGTGTTTTTCTTGACACAGCTCTTCCAAGCTGCTGAAGTTTAAAATAAGACTAATGCTAAGTAATTCAAATGCTTCCTTGCATAGCAGTATGTCATCGGGGTGCAGTTCTAAGGGTGCGTTCCTTTTGAGTGGATCGCAGAGGGAGTGTAACTGATCAGCTGACGCATTGAGTGAATGTAAATTAGCGCTACTTGCTGCCCAAACTAAACGAATTATAGCTTGCACTGTTGAAGAATCAGGAAGTTCCCAATTTAAAGCTTGACTTAAAAGAGCTTGCGGTGACCTGCCTGAAGTATTACTTGATTCCGAGAGCATTAATTCAGCTAAACCTTGTGAAAGTTTCATGGACACTTGCTTAACCACCTAAAAGTTACAAAATTACAGATAAATTTTTAATCTTTCATTTTTAAATTTACATGGTCTGCATGTCCAGGTACTGATCTTAAAGCTTGTCTCAAACAAATTCCGGGTGAAGGTGTACTATCATTGCCACTATCCATTTCAGGTGGTGTATGATCTTCAGTTAATCTGGCTAATACATGCGCGACACTCGTTAATATTAATTTACAAATTTTAAGTACTACATAGTAAGCAGAACGTTTTGTTACCATGTCCGCAGTCGACATAAAATTATTCTTTGTCAACATTTCTAAAAACACATGTGCTTCACCAGAAACCATAAAGTTAAATTGAATTTCATAAGATTTTTCTGATAGAGTGTCGAGAGCTGGCATTAAAAGAACATATAAAACTTCCAAATTATATAAAACCTAAAATATGAATTAATAAAGTAACTTAATTTATTGACATGTATAAAATATACTTCTGCGGGCGTTGGGCTAAAGAACAAACTTTCCATTGAAACATCAGGTTCGTTAGCGCCTGAGAATAGTAATAATAATTTATGTACTGTAGTTGTATCGCACGGCATTAATTGTAAGAGTGTTCGACCACCATCTCTTAAAGGTTGGTACTCTAAACTACTACCAAGTGCTGATAGTTGACAAAAAAAATGTGCGTACATATATTGTACTGACATTAGGACTCCTGGGAGCATACTTTCGCCTTCTAGGTTTGGCCCGTCATATGGGTGTTGGGGGGATGAAGTTGAACTATCCGAACTGCTATCTTGTGAAGATGCTACATTAGAGTTCACTTGAGTTATTTTTGCTGATATTAACTGAAAAAAATAAATGAGGGTAATATGTATAGACAAGACGCTGAAATTAACAATAAACATGAAGTAGAAAATCATAAACTAGACTACAATTTTGGTAGCCTTTTAGTGCTCTTTTCATGGGTCACTCATTAATTAAACCATTGAGACAGTATTTTTATATAAAGTGATTAGCCCAAAATGCAGTATGTATTTATTTTTCTTTGGATAAGATTTATTAAACAAAAATCACAAGCTTGAAATATATGTGAAAAATTTACCAAATTAAAAGCAACCAATAATTAAATAATTTATCACGACTGAAACTTGTTATTTCTATGTTTGGCAAAAGTTACATACCTCGAATCTGGTTTCTTATTCTGTCCCAAAGGGTTAAAGAGTTAAGTCAACATTAGGTTTTATAATGAACTTTTCAGTTTTTATTTTTAGTTTAGTGACTTCTTTGAGTTTTATGACGATTCAAAAAAGTGACTTTTTTTAATTTAAAAATAAATAAAATCCATTTTAAAATTGTTTAATTAATTATTCAATTATTTTTTTAATATGAATCTCCATAAATGATAATTCAAGATATAAATTGTAATTCAATCCTGTTTATATAAGTTTTATTTTTATCTTCTATGATAATAATAGAGAAACAGAAACAATGCCGAGTTAACAAAATTTTATCTACAAAATGTGACTAGTTTATTAAAAAAAAAACAAATTAGATGATGAATCATTGTTAACTTAATCTTTCTATTTATGACCACTAAACATATCATTATATTTTAAGTTCATTTTATTTATTAAATACATATTGTTTTAGCTCCGAATTGATTGAAACTATAAACAACAATAAAAGTCTGAATAGCCAATTAACTTGAGTTTTAATTTTGAATTTTATTTATTCATTTTTGAAAATTATTTTGTAGATTTTTGTCAAGTAAAATAAAAACAACAACTAAAGACCAATAAAGATCCCTAAAAAAATCAAGAGAACTTGTCAAATACTTACAATTTTATCCCTTAAAGGAATTTGTGATAACATTTTCTTATCATCAGCCGTATCCAGTGGCTCTCCATTGATTAAAAGCTCTAATTTACAATGGATTCCAGGTTTAATCCTCCTCAAAATATGTCTTCTTAAAGAAGCTAAAGTATCATTACTATGAGTAAAAATGTCCATATCCGGTTGATCCTGCCGATTGGGACTTGAAAATCTAACGTATATCGTAAGGTGCTTTCCCCTGCATGCTCTATGCAACGGTAATATTTTCCGCTCACCAATAAAACCACTATCACATTCACTTATATATTCATGTAAAACATGCATCACCCGGCACATTTTAACAGCCTCCGCCCTTATCCTATTTTTTAATTGTTCTTTATCGAATTCCTTGTCTGCTTCAGAATTTTGTAGACCCATTACTGTATCATAGTGTGCTCTTAGCCTATCATAACACTCGGTAATATACGTTTCATGAAACTCTAACTGTGAACCTAGTAATTTTGGTCCTAAATTTGTACTAACTTCTTTTAATAACTCAACTGCTCTATCTGCAATATCATCAGAACACAATGTTACAACTTTCCATAAGTAATCTAAACCTATTAAGTCAGGATCTTCAGTTAACAAGCATCGTCTTTTAGCTTTTAATTTCCCTTCCTTAGTGTTTACTGCTTTAAAAAACCGTTCAAAACATTTAATTCCACTTTCTGTAAGTAACGTTGGATCCAATTGCAAAAGATTGTTTTCAAAAAAGTCTTTATTTATTCCTGGATCAAGATCAGGTTCTTCTCCCATTAATTTTGAAAACCACTTAAAACATGATTCTCTATCTGATGCAAATACTGCATTTTCTGCCAAACATTGCCAAATTTGCTTGGCTTGTTCTGCACATAACCACAATTGACCATCTTTTAATAAAAATCTAAAATTCATAATTTATATATCCCATAGATTAATTCAAAATTAATAAACTCACCTTAAAAAACTTAACCTTTCTTGTACTTGTAAAATATGACAATAACGTCCATCTGGAACATAATTCTCACTAGTCAAATTAGGATTATCTT
The DNA here is from genome assembly GCA_963971135.1 of Stenus bimaculatus. Taxonomy (NCBI): domain Eukaryota; kingdom Metazoa; phylum Arthropoda; class Insecta; order Coleoptera; family Staphylinidae; genus Stenus; species Stenus bimaculatus. The sequence continues at coordinate 47,066,097 of OZ020180.1, forward strand.
TAATAAGAATCCTTAACCGATCCATATAAGAAGTTAAACTATTAGTAAGCAATATAACTAGCGAATGCTGATTCTGTAATAATTCAATAATTTCTTGCCTATAATACATGTGGTGACCCCTTTGTGGCACTACCCCGTTAGAAGAAGGTTCATACAAACAACAAATTTCCCTAATCTGTTTTAAAGCGGGTAATGCCCATTTATCACCATTCTTTAATTCCTCCACACATTTATTTAACCAAACTGTTTTCTGAGCATCTCTTTCCTGCGAACAAGAATAATCCAATATTTTAACATGTGCATTTAAAGCTTGATCCATAATTTCAGTCGGAACATCCTCTGCATGGGCCAAGTTCCAAAATAAAGTTAAAACTTTGTGAGCCATGACTCCATCCTTATCATCTTCTGCTAATCGGCGAATTAATTCCAGTAGTCTTTCTCTTTGTCGGCGAGATGCTGACGTCCAAGAGGCTTGAAAACATTCAAACAAATGATCCAACTGCTCGGCACTAAAGTCCCAAGCAAGTTTTGCAAGAAGATCATGAACATTTTTTACTATCGCTTCATGTTTGCCAACTTGTGCAGCCCAAACAGCATCTAAGTCAGATAGGCTTAAAGCATGCTCTTTTATTACAAATCTTAAAATTTTTTCAAGTTTTTCAACATATTGAGGTTGATGCAATGAATCTCGTAAAACTATTTCTAAAACCCTATTTTCATTTATCCATTTCTAAAATGAAATTTTATTTAATTCACTGACTTTTTAAATAAAATAAAAACTTACCGCCATCCTTTCAGGAGTAAGATCGTCATCTTCACAACCTTGATGTCTATTTGGGTAGTAACTAACGCTAGTTATAACTTTATTAATTTCATTTAGAGCATTCATTTTTCCATTAAAACTTGAAATTTGAAGTTGTCGAAGAATCATTTTTAACCTAAAACCCTCTAATGTCCTTATTAATTCCTCCTGCTGTGTGACTCGAGAAGCCAAATTTTTTGATGATTTTATAATAGCTGAAACTACATCGCTCTTAGATTCATTCTTTGCTTCTCTTTTCAACTCATCGTCTGTAAGTTTATCCAAAATACTAGGCACCATTTCCTTAAATAAAAGTAATGTATCCCAGAATTTAGGAATTTAAAAAAGACTTACCAAAATTGGTAAAAGATATTTATTTATTGTATGTGGTGTTAAAAACTCATAAGCAAAACCGAAAGGTCGAAGCAATGAATGAACGATTGCTACATTTAAATTTTTACCACTCTGAAATCTTTCCAAAAGTAATTGAAAACCTCCCAACTCTCCAAATCGATTAATTAAATCAACAAGCCAACCTCGTGAGTTTCTAATATCAATTGAAGGTCTAGCAAATAGTTCTTCTTCGGATAAATTACTGCCCGATCCAGCCGTTTCACTGGGTCTTGATGCATTATATGTATGAAATTTATTGTTTGGATTCAAAACCATTGCCAATAAATCCAGCAAGGGAAACCAGTCATGTGGTAATTTTATAACACATAATTCTATTAATTTCAAGCAGTTTTGATTTATACAATATTGAATATTTGGTTTCCAACTTGAAACTGCATCATCTGTTAGAATTTTGGTGAATGAAATTGTAAGCCCTTCTCGAAAAAAGCGTTGGCAAGGTTCGGAACGTGTGTCGAGGCCTTTACGTGATAATTCGATGGAGGCTTTTAATAAAGATTCCAGTTCTTGATCTGGAAGTACCGGGACCACCCATCTTAGACTAGATATTTTATCATCTAATGAAGAAAGCTTATCTAAGGGAAACTCTGGTTCCAGGTTTTCATCTTGGTTATCGCACGGGACTTCTGGCGGGGGATTTGGAATTTGATCTATAGCCTAAAATAAAAAAAAATGTTTGTACACAGAATACATAACCATTATTTATAACTCTTTTATTGCAACAAAATCAAGAACAAAAATGAACTAATGCAGTTCAATGTGTTTTATAATATATGGGCTTAAAAAGTCCAAAGTAATAAAAGCAAGTAGTTTTTCAGTTTTTGTAATATTAATTTTAGAGGTGCACTGATTTGGCCGAATATTCGGCGAAAAGTTACCTTCCCGCTTCATTGTTTGAACTCAGCACACATGTTTCGTATGAAAGGATTTTTGTATTTTATTTTATGTATGTTTCCTCAATTCATGTTAAAAGTTTCAATTTTAGACTAAAATAAGTCACACCAAGCATAGTAAAATATAGAACTGTTTTGAAATTGATAAGAACAATATGTTTTAATTAAAATATTATTTTTCCTGAATATTCGGCCTTCGGCATCAACATTCGGCCTTCCACTGAATAGTAAAAAAAAATTTTGTATTAATTCTGTTATTTCGTATTTTAATAAAGTGGTTAGGTTCAATTAATGAAAATCAGTAACTTTACTCAAGTTCCACAAGAGGGGCTATCTTTTTTGAGTGAAATTTTCTGGAACAGTTGCTATGGAACAACTTGCACTTGATGTCAAAAAGAACAGCCCCAAACTCAACATCCCCACTACCGCATGGCTATTTCAAAATATAATCTAAATTTTTCTGTTTTTATTCTATTTATTTCTAGTTTTTTAATTAAAATATTAAATTTGGAAATGTCTACTTGCCAGACTGTATCAAACCTATGTACTACAAATATAAAATCCATCGGAAGATAAAATACCTCTAATTATCTTTTCTAAACTAAAAAAAAAATTATTTATTAAAAATTACATTTATCTGTTCGATAAGGCTACAAACTATTTTTTATCAAATTAAATACAACGAACACGAAGTTTTTAGAAATTAACTAGTATTAGCCGAAAATGGGGTTTTATGAAGAGGTAACTACGAAATATGGAACACATGTAACACATGCAATGAAAGAATGGCACACCAACTCGAGAAAACTAGCAATGTTGAGGAACCAGCACACGTTATTGCCTTGAAAAAGAAACTAACCAGTTTCGAAACGTTGGCACTTTATAAATGTTATTTTTAATATAAATTAAAAGCATTTTAATAGTTTTGTTATAATAAACTTGGAGAACTAACGTTTAGAAAAGATAATTAGAGGTATTTTATCTTCCGATGGATTTTATATTTGTAGTACATAGGTTTGATACAGTCTGGCAAGTAGACATTTCCAAATTTAATATTTTAATTAAAAAACTAGAAATAAATAGAATAAAAACAGAAAAATTTAGATTATATTTTGAAATAGCCATGTGGTAGTGGGGATGTTGAGTTTGGGGCTGTTCTTTTTGACATCAAGTGCAAGTTGTTCCATAGCAACTGTTCCAGAAAATTTCACTCAAAAAAGATAGCCCCTCTTGTGGAACTTGAGTAAAGTTACTGATTTTCATTAATTGAACCTAACCACTTTATTAAAATACGAAATAACAGAATTAATACAAAAATTTTTTTTACTATTCAGTGGAAGGCCGAATGTTGATAGCCATTGTGTCGCATGCGACACTGTGTCGAACGGTTCAATAATAGCATGCCATCTTGCTTCAGATTTTAGGCAGGTGCAACAAGTGTAAGGGGTGTTTCAAATTGAGTAGCTCAAGAACAGATGTGCTTGTCAAGAAGAAACTGGAGTCCATTATTATACAACATACAGTAAAGTTCCGTTAATCCGGATCAATTAAAAACTGGATCGATTCGGATAAATGAAAAATCCGGATTACTGGAGTAATATTAAAGTAATTGAACAAAGGCATAATAAATGTTAAAAAAATACACATTTTCAAGAAAAAATAAATAGAAATAACCTTTTACAAGATAATAATGTAATTAAAAAAAAACCAATATAAACTTAAACTTTATTTAAAAAATCTGTGTAGCCTTTTTGGTGCCATGTTGATTTGAACTGATTTAGTGCATTCCCCTTCTCTTAATATTAGTCCTGGCTCCTCAAACTAAAAGTTCCGAAACAAAAGGCCTATGATCCGGATTAGGGTATACGTGATTGATCCGGATTATAAGGTACAGTATATAAATTTTTAATTTTTTACTTTTGTCCGGGTTACAAGGGTATCTGGATTAGTGAAGGTTCGGATTAGCGGAACTTTACTGTATTTGTTAACGATTTACCATGCAACATCTCAACCGAAGTAATTTAATATGCAGATGAAACCACCTTTCAAAGTATACACTAAAATAAGGAAAGCCGTAAGGATGCAGCAAAATAGCATATACTGTAGCAGAAATCTGGTTTACATCAAACAAGTTAATGCTCAATCTGAATAAAAATATAAACATACACTTCAAATCAAAGAGGAACGATAACGTTTCAAAAACTACAGCTAAACTCTGTTGACTCACTACTCACATAGAAGACACAATGTCCACTCAAAAGCTACATATGGGATTATAACATGGGGAAATTCAGCCCATATGAGAAAAATGTTCTTTATGATCCCTGCAAACTGCTATTCAAATCTAATAACATCATGACGCTAACTGCAGTTTTAGTACGTCAAGTACCTAATAATAAGCATATGATTAAGAAAAGGAGTAATGTTTACTACCATAGTACCCTCCAAGAAGATCAAATGGATATCGACTTCATCCAGCTAAAATCATCCGATTACTTAAATATAGGGCTTTAAACTTATAACAGGCTACCAGAGAAGTTCAAAAATCTATCAAGTAACCAGTTTAAGACACCAGTCAAAAAATTTTAAGTTAAATGGTATATTCAAAAGATAATAATTACTCCTTTCAATGCAATTTTTATCGATTTCAAAGACACCATACAAATACCAATCAAAAAAAGCAAAATTGGTTTCCACATATGTTTTATAGACATTTAAGAGAATGTCGATATTCCCTTTTTCTCGTATATTTTTGTTATATATTTATTTAAGGTGATTTTTAAAAATGCAAGAAAATTTCTAAATTTCCAACGCCTATAACGTTGTTATAATGCATTATTTATGTTTTAAATTTAATACTAAACATGCCAAAGAGTAGGTATCTTTTTCTAAATAAACTTTGAAAAAAATCGAAAATAAGTTTTAGTTTTCTTGGGGTTTGTTTTTAAAGAAAATAGTAAAATACGCGCATTTTTTACTTCACAAAGATAAACATTGCAAAAAATGATTGCCCCTAAATTCTACATTGCATCCCAAAAAGAAAATTAAAAAAATCTTTCAAAGAAAACTTCTTAGGATCAAAAACAGAAGACTCTACTTTATACACTGGCTATCCTCTTAAGGTTTAAATCTACACTAATGTGTTTAAACTCATTGCCCTAGAAAATGATGAGTTTTGAATTGTGTCACTTTTCTTCCGGATGCTGTGTATGTAATTTGTATTGTATTTAAATTGTAAATGAATCCAATCCGATTTCGGAATCGAGTTATACGAGATAAATGTAGTCAATGATTTTAATGGGGTGATTCTGAACAAAAATGTTAGCCGTAACAGCGCTGTTATATTTGACAGTCACCCCGATGTCAAAAAAATCGCTATTCTGTAAACTTTGCTGTAACTTAACGGCGATGTAAAATAACATTTTCAGTCTTAAAATACATTTTACATCAATGTAATGTTAGTATTTTGATCAATTATACACTAATGTAAAATTATTATTTTGATTGATGTTATTTTAACCTTGAAAATGTTATTTTACATCGCCGTTAAATTACAGTAAAGGTTACAGAATGGCAATTTTTTTGTCAAATTTAACAGCGATGTTACGGCTAACATTTTTGTTCAGAATTACCCCATAAATACTTATAAAAAGTTAAACGACAAATTTTGATATATGAAACCAGGGGTTTCCCTATGACACTAAATCTTGAAAAATTACTCTCAAGATTCTCCATCATCAGAATATTAGCGATTTCAGAATTCTAGGTGCCCTCTGGTGAATTTTTTTGAACTGCGCGAAACAGGTGAAAGTCAAAGAATAAATATGTGTAAATTATACTATAGCGCTTATAAAAAGCTAATATTGCCTATTTTATTTGTTTTATGAGTTAAAAATTTTGTTCCAATTATAATGTGTACAATTTTTACCTGTTTCGAGAGATTTATTATTATTTATGTCATTTTAATTAGAGATGCACCGAATGTGATTTGGCCGAATATTTGGCGAAAAAGTAGTCGAATATTCGGCTCCCACTCCAGCGTCCGACTTCATTGTTTGAGCTCAGAACAAGTGTTTCGCATGAAAAGATATTGTAATTTATATATGACGGCCCATTTATCTCCAATTCATATTCAATTTTCGACTTTTAATAAATGACACCAAGCATAGTAATATGTGACGATAAAGTTTGTAACAAAATTCGTAATTGCTGTAAATAATTTTTTTGAAAAAATATTAATGAAAACCCCCACTGATATAAAAAAATTAACGACGTCTCTAAATTTTTCATCACAGTCGCTAAATACAAGTTTTTCTTTTACAAGTTTATTGAAGCAAAAACATTTTTTTTTACAAAAATTTGTTTATAAATGTAATCATTTTTTTAATACCATCGTTTAAGTGCGATGAATGTCTATCAAAAACGAGCAAAAAATTTTGTTTCAAACTTTATCATCACCCTGTATAAAACTGTTTTAAAATTGATAATAACAATGTGTTTTCAATAAAATAATTTTTCTTATATTCGGCCTTTGGCATCAATTTTCAATTGTGTAGCCCAGTCGTTCTCAACAGGGGGTATCCGAGGTGGTCTCTGGGGGAACTACTGCACTTTCATATAAAATGGCAGATTTTATTTGTTTTGTTTAAAAAAAATAATTTCATTTTTAAATACAATATAAATTATAATATTACCTATAACTTTAAAAAAAATCTCCTGTGGTGCATTTTCCTAACTTTGATTTACAGTTAAATTAATGAGAAATAAAAAAGGTAAATGTATTAATTTTATCCAATATAGAAGGGGTAGTTACTTGAGAAAATGTTAAGGTGCTAGGGTGTATGTAAAAAAAAGGTTGAGGACCACTGGTGTAGCAGATACTTTCACAGCTATTTGCAAATGTCTCACACTAGTAAAACTGTTCCCGGGAGCTACTATGAGATAAAAAGAGATGGGATAACAATGAGCCTTGCTAAAATCTTGTGTTTTTTTGATATTGCTAGTTCTTAAGTGGCCTTTAGATGATGCAGCAAACATAGGCGAATGTTCTTGTCTAAGTTTGAGCCAACATTCGTCACAGTTCCTAAACGAAATATTTTACAGCTTTTCCTTTACACAGTGCGTTTAACATCGACTTAGCGAACTTTACATCAAAGGAATCAGGAACCTAGACCACTTTAGACTAGCAAGCGTTATTAGATGTTGGCAAATCCTCATTTTATTTTTTTTTTCATAAAACTAAAAAAAACAACTACTGGGACATCCTGTAAAATTTCCTTAAATAGTAAAAAATAAACTATATGTAATTTCATTAGATTTATAATTTGACATAAGAGATTTTGTAAAATGAAAAATTCTTGCTCTTATAAAATCTTGACCTAATTGATGTGCTTTATTAGTCTTGAACCCATATTATCTCATACTTGTAATGCTCCTTAAAAAACCACAAAAGGAATTCATTACATAATTTTATGAATAAAGTAAGGATAAAATCCACAATATAATTCTAATCATTCCACCTATGACAGTGTTAGTAATTATTATTTACTACTACTTCCAGGTTATCCAGTGATCTAAACAACTTAAAAATGAAAAATTTGAATTTATTGCAACTAGTTTTGACTTAAATTTCTTTGTGTAAATTAGATTAAAATTACTTATTTAACCAAATTTAGCTTAGGACATGATAAAATTAATTTTTACTGCAGAAAAGAATACACCAGAGTATTGTCAGTGGTACCCAGAGTTGGGTAGTATTTGAAATACTTTAAGTATTTAGTATTTCAAATACTTTTGTAAAAATCTTTTGTATTTTCAGGTAATAATATTATTTGAAATACTTTAACAAGTCTGAAATATTTTTTAAATTCAGTATTTACAAATCTAAAGAAATGGACAAACAAAAGAGGTTTTCACATATTTTATGTTTATTATTTGTGTTATTCATGTTCATAATGTTGTTAAAGCTGAACTTAAAAAAGTCTTGAATTTGGTATAAGTTTTGTTTTTTCATTTAACTCAGTTCACCTCGATATAGTTCACATAATTTTCAATTTGAGCACACCTTAACTAATTATTGTTTATGTAATATTTGTTTATTGATGCTAGGAATATCTTAACTGAGCAACTGAATGTCTGTGGGTCGTTTTTTACAGCAGATGAAGTTAGAGTAAGGGGAAAGCATTGGTTCAGTTTAGTTCAATGAGTGCCTAAAAAGAACACGATGAAAGTAAACTGAGAAATTTGCTCAGATTTGCTCGAGCAAAGTAGTTAAAAAAACACAATTATAGTTTTAGTTTATGAGACGATTTGATAGGAAAATTTTGACATGAAAATTTTATTATTGACCCTTTTGTAGATATTACATATTAATTTTCAAAAAATACTTAATTGCTTATCTATCTATCTATATAGTATTAATCTATTAGAAGGTTAGTTTACATATATTTAAAAAAAATATTACTTTTTTAACTTTATCTTTAACATAACTTTTTAAATTATAAAATAATTCGATTCCCACATAGTATCTATAAACAGAGCGATTAATAAAATGTTTGTATGTTGGTAAATTCTATAAAAATAAAATAATAAAAAAATCCATAGCCTTAAATTAAACAAGTTTTGATAGGAGTAGTGGTATTTCAGTAATTTCAAACTTTATAGTTTAAAAATGTTTTAAAAGATAATACAGAATGGATCTGCAATACTTGTGATAAACAAATAATAAATACAAGGGATGAACAATCACAAATTATTAAAGTAAATAAAGATGTATGTTGTAATCATTGTAATGAAATTATTTTAAAAGAAAATTTTATTTATTGTGATGGGTTTTGTAATAAAACATTCCATATTAAATGCCAACATATTATATACAATGATTTTTTTAAACAATTTATAAAACACAAAAAAAAAATTATGTGGATGTGTAATGAATGCAAAGAAGAAATTACAAAAATTAAAAACTTTGAAACTAAACCAAATAAAATTTATGAAATCATTAACACTGAAAAGAATTTGGTTAATAACTATATATATTACCCAAAATTGAAGAAATTATTGAAAAAAATATTGAAAAATTAACTTTACTATCCAAGAATAATAATGAAATTTTTCTTATGCAGATATAACAAAAATCAATTTAAACAATACTACAACAACAAATAATTATGAAAACTATAAATAAAAATAACTGTTCAAAAATAATTATTAAACCCAAAAAGAAACAAACAATCAAACAAAAGAAGAAATTCAAAACAAAATAAATCCTGCTGAAATTAAAACTGGTGTACAAGAATTAAAATTTATCAAAAATGGAGGAATTTTGTTAAAATGTCGAACTGAAAATGAAACTAATAAATTAACAGAAGTACTAGAAAATAAAATTAGTAATGATTATGATGTCTATCGTACTAAACTTAAAAATCCAATACTATACATTACAGGATTAAATAAAAAATATGATGATACATCACTTATAGAAGAAATGAGAAGTTTAAATCATTATATTAATAATAATGATGAATTAAAAATAATTCATCAAAGAAAATCAAATCATTCTAACAAATGGATCATATATTTTGATGTAAATGGAAGTTTATACAACAAAATTATTAATCAAAAGATATTAATTGGTTGGCAATATCATATATAAGAGGATTTAAATATTTTTAGATGTTATAATTGTTGTGGATTTGGACATAAAACAAAATTATGTACCAGAAATAAATCGTGCATGTTTTGTTCAGGAAATCATGAAACACATGATTGTACATTTTAAAGTGAACAAAAACCACAAAATATTTAGGAATTTTTATTGACAATAAACTATCTTGGAAATTTCATATCAAGCATTTATCAAAAAAATTATGATGTGTAGGAGGAACTTTAAGAAGATTTAAAAATTTATGTGACAAAACTAAACAGATAATAAAACATGCATTTATAATTTCAAACTTAAGATATGGTGTAACATCGTGGATAAACTGTTCAAAATATTTAATTAATTATTATTAGTTAACAAAGAATACTACATAAATAGTTTTTGATAATCAAATAAATTATATTATCACAATACTAAATAAATGTTTGAAAAATTTATTTAATATTGGTTGGTTAACTCCCACATCTGATTTATTAATGATGACCAATATTCATCAATTCAAGAATTGGCTTATGAAGAAAATTGTATTTTGGCTCATAAAATCGTACATAATAAACAAAAACATAATATAAATTATAAATTAAATAGTGATATTCATAAGCATCTAACAAGAAACAATAATAAAATTCATTTGGATAATCCAAGAACAAATATGGGAAAATATATTATAAACTTCAATGCATTTAGGGACTTCAATAATTTACCAGATGTTATCAGGAAAGAAAAATCAATTGTAAAATTCAAAGTTTACCTACATGACGTAATTTTAAATAGAAGAAGAATCTAACGTTTCATTTTTTTTTCTATATTCTTATATAATTCTTCCTATATACTTTAATTTTTATCTTTTTTATTTTACATTAATCAATCTTAAACCAGATTTTATCTGCCTGATTGATTAATTTTTATATTGTAATGTTTGTTTTTTACTTATTGTTGTTGTTAATAATAATTGTTGTTAATGTAATGGAATTTGTAGGACTTATTTTAAATATAATGAATTATATTTCAAATAGTCTAGTGACCTTGCTAAAATCAAAAAAAATTTCAAAATTTTAAACAAATTTGAATTAAATAAACAAAATTTAAATTGATAACTCCTAGTAAGGTTTTAGTTTGTGTTTTAAATAAATAAGTTAGAAACGCTTTATTTAAATTTAATAAAAAAATGAAATTGGGCAGCCATTTTCAACATTTTTCTAAAATTTAAAATTAGGTGTTACTGACATGTTTTTTTTATTGAATACACCAACAAAATGTCATACTAATCCCCAGTATTATCAACAGACATTTAATTTTAAATGAGGTTTAATTTGACATATATAGTATTTTTATGAAGTTTGAATATAGTTTAAATGACATTTAGCTGCAAAATAGACTATATATGTCAAATTAAACCTCATTTATAATTAAATGTCTGTTGATAATCTGTTGATAATAAGAGTTTTTAATTTTAATTTTCTTAATTTGAATTTAATTTTTTTCAAATATTGAAAATTGGTTTGATTTTAAAAAAGGTACTGGATTATAAATCACCAAATTTCTGGAATACCACTAACCCTATCAAAATTTAATAGGTATACTTTTTTGTGGTAAATTAAATGAAGATATTAAAAATTTAAACAAAATCGTAGATTTTTGCAGTGACGTATCAAATAAATTCAAAAAAGGGGACTTTTTAATCTGTTTCTACGCCACTGGAGTGTTAAATTAAGACAAAAGTTATAGCTAAAAATGACTACCCATGGGAAGTACTCACCCTATAATTTTTATTCAGCCAATCCGGAGAAAATAAATAAAAAGTAAAAAGAAATTTCATCACCCTGTATCTCGGTAACAGTTGAGTTTTGGAAAAAAAAGTTATACGTACTTTTTGTCTTATTTTTACTTGTAGTATAAGCACACGAGCCTGTGACCATCATTTTAGAAACACCCTGTATAAATAAATTTATGCCTGTATTTTTCTCAAAATTAAAATAGAATTGCTTGGTAATTGTTAATTTAACTCCAAAAATTTATGATTAGATTTCCATATTTATATTCAACTGAAATATTGTTACTTTACATGACTACAATTTATCTACAGTTGTTTATCTTTATTTGCTTTACCAATGAAAAAGAATAATACCGATTCATATTTTAGATGAAATATTTGTAGGGTTAATGTGTGTTTCTCTAGCCACATTCAGCTGTCAGCCATATTTACAATAAATAATAAATTATACTAATAACGACTAATAATTATTACTTATAAGGCAACCGACTTTGGGTTTACTGGCTGTCCGACTACCTGAACATTCATCCTATTAGAAAATATTTTAAAATAGTATTGATAAGGTGTGTTATTAAATTTTAAGGAAGAATCTAATCACTAAATATTTTACACATTTACAATGTTGACCGCAGCAGTTTCCATGAGGCATCAAGTTTAGAAAACATTAGTTATTTTTTAAGCATATGATTGAAATCGAGAATATTTATTTATTTACAAATATTCGAGATCACCCCATTTGGTTAAATACAAAGCATATTACAATTAAAAAATTCCCCATAGTTGTTTATACATGAAATGTTATTAGGCTCAAAAGAGTTGTCTAAAATTACATCGGAATTTCCTAAAGTCATTTTTATTTAATGTTGTGCAATGATAGTATAATAAAAAAAATAAATTTACACACATTAAAATTTATGTTGATTAATATCCTTAATGTATTCTTTATTGAAAACTTCAATTTACATGCTTCGAAATTAAAATATTTGTTAGTAGTGAAATAAAAAAGCTTAATAAGTAAGACAATTTACCTGATTTTCAGACGTTTCTCCGGTAATACTTTGCCCCCTAGTAGCTATAGTCATGTTTAATAAATTTAAGCAGTACGCATATTATACAAATATTCCTGAAAAATAACACAAACTGAAATACTAAAACACCACTTATATAAAGAAAGATTTTGCTTAATAAACATAAAGATAAGAAAGGCGTCATTTAATTAATTAATAAAATGGTTTATTTAAAAAGAATATTGAACCACAATTACTTAAATAATCCATAACTAATTCAAAGGGGTTACGAAAAATTTTATTTCACAAAAAATACTAACTTACGTGAATTTATAAAAATGAAAAAATATAAAAATCGTTTATTCCTTACGTGTTTTTTACACTAAAAATAATTTTACAAAGGCTAAGGACTAAGCAACCCCATTTAACAAATGACAACTGTCATTAAGGGAGTGACATACTGACAGATTAAAGAAAAGGGGGGCGAAACTGAGATGCTCACCTCCAAAAAAGGGGGCACCGATTCCTAATAAATGTATTCAAATAATCACTTATAAAAGTACTTTTAAACGTACAATTAAATCTTTCAACTCCTGCTTCTATAAAGGTAAAACCGGCACATACAAAATGGCGCCCGAAATTAACGATTAAAAAATATTTCTATAAATATCCGTTGAGACGCGGACGTCCCATTACACTAGTTTAGCGAAATTTTCTTCGCCGCTATTCTGCTACTCCTACTAGTCGCTAATAAAATACAATAAAGAACGCGACAATAAAGGGCTCTTGTTGACGTACGGACTATTTTTTGCAGGCACGTCGTGATTTTTGCAAAGTAATTACCAACATTAAAAATGAATTAGATGATAAGGGAAGTCTGATGTATTTAGGGATATTTAACTCTTAGACGTTTGCGACATTTTCTGCGTGAATTTATGAACTACATTTTTATACATACCTCCCACTAAAAAAGTTCACATGGAGTGTGAAGTCGACATCATTAAAAAAGTTTGCAACCAAATAAACACAAATTTTCTAGTTCAACCAGAAACACTGAATTTCAGTTTTATAAAACATAAAACAGAATTTTTTTTATTCCCTTAAATCAATGACAGTACTATTTTTACCCGTTACGATTATTTTTAGATTTACCTATGGTAATCGACATATAAAAATATAAAAATCGGCAACATTTTCTGGAAATGTTTTTATTTAACCCAAATAAGATAAATGCATGCATGTACGATATTAATTGTTTAAAATTTCAGAAATTTTACTTCAAATCATGAAATTTACAAAAATAATCAATTTTTCCGCAACTATGCAACCAAACATACTCTATAGTAATTTTAGACTTGCTAAGTTGGTGTACCTGTTAATTTTCATTCAAATTTAAATCTGATCTGTCACTTTAAAGCGTCTCTCGGCAGTTTTTCTTCGGGTATTTTTTCAAGTCATTTCTCAGTGTATTGCAAATTTTATTAAAAACAGTGCTTTTCAAAACTAAAATTAGTGTAGTTAAAATATTCGCGATGGTTTTTCACCGGAGCATAACGCATTCATTTCAGTGTAGCCAACTGTTGGAAACTTAGGTTTCCTACCTTGCAATGTCAATGGTTTCAATCTTATTTGAATTCACTGTTTATAATCAGCAGTGAATTCAACTGACGCAACAATTTCGCTTGATTTTTACACATTTTTTGAATCACTGTAAATTGCTTGTAAGTGATTAAATAAAGTTAAAATTATAGTTATACAGGGTGGTCCAACGAAAACTTCACCAGTGCGTTATTTTCTTGCAGCTTTTCATTACCTTACTCTTGGACCGGGCGAGATCGTGTTGTCGACGACATTCATCATTCTGTCCTTTTCATTAAAAAATAAGAGTCTGTCCTTGTTAGTCTCGTCGACAATACGATCTCGACCGGCCCAAGAATAACCACCCTGAGGTTTTACAATAAAAAGTACAAAGAGCTAGATATACAAAAGTACTTTTATTTTGAATATCGGCGCATAAAATCAATACAATGAGATCATCTCTCCATAATATCAAACAAAAACCAAACTATCTGAAAGTTTCTTGAAGAAATGAAGTAAAATACTAAAAAACAGACTTATTAGGATCATTTTATTATTTGAATCATTTTTCTCAGGAGCTTTTTGTTTAGGAAATGTATTTCCTGTATATTTAATACCTAGACCATAGATGTTCATACTGGGTGTTCCTGAATAACTGTGACAACTTTTTTGTAGTGATAGAGGAAGTGAAACTAAGCATTTTTGACTTATAAAGTATTGTCCGGAAATGCTTCCTTAAAAAGTTATACCACTTCAAAATTTTTCAAAAAAAATATTTTTTTGTAAATAAAATAAATACAATAAGAGATATTAATTTGAAATTTTGGCCACAGTATCTTCACATAAGGATACACATTTTCGGCCAATAAAAGTTTAAAAAATATTTTCAGGGGCGTTACATGTGGGGGGGGGGGTCATTAACTTTTTTTGATCATATCTTTTGTTTCTTTACGTTTTTGATAATTTTAAAAGTACTAAAATAATCCTTGATCAATGTTCTACAGAAAAGGTACTATTATTGTATGTCAGTCTGGTGGTTCATTTCGGAGTAAAAATAAATTTTATAATTTACAGCTAAAAATTTTTTATTGTCGTTTTATATTGTCAACAGTATTTCAATTGCATTGATTTTGCAAAATATTAAATATCTAGAAATATCAAAAAGTGGACGTGTCACTTTCAAAATCAATGACTCATTTAGTTAACTAATTGTTATAACAGCATTGTTGTAAAGCTGTTTCTTTTGTACTTTTATCCATTGATGTGATTCGAAATTATTAAAGTGATATCAACCCCCCGTTAGGTTGAAAGTAGGTAAGGGGCAATTATTTAAAAATACTCATTGAAAAAAAAATAATCTAGGTCGAGCTTTAAGCCAAAAATTGAAGTTAATTATCGAAAAACGGGCGTGTAAAGTATTCGTTTAGGATCACCCAGTAGAATAATTTCTTGCAAACAAGGGACTAGCATTTTTTAGCAATTAGGAAGCAGCAAAATCTGCAAAAATACAAAAATAATGTAAAAAACTTTTATTGTACTGTCTCTTGATTAAATCAATTTTTGTTAATTACAATAATTTAAATAATTTCTTTTATTACAATATTGAATAAAAAAGTACACTTAGTAGTTGTAAAAATAGTTTGAACTTTTTTACACAATTTAAACGATGTATAAATAAAAATAAATTAGTTAAAAAATGTCTCGAATTATAAAGAAAAAAGTATAAAAATATTAACAATAAAAACAGTGCTAATGCAAGGATATGATCCGCTTCACTATTAGGGGTAAGCAAGGTAAAAATCACATCCTCAGTAAAAACATATATTAACAAAGAGTGATTGTGAATAATAAAATAACTAATCGCACTTGTGGGCAATTAATGGAAACCGAACAATACGGAGTTCCTGCCCAAAATCACACAAAACCGCATCACGTAAAATAATTAACTGTTTAACAAACGTGTAAGGTGTGTGTCCAAATATTATAGATTTTACACTTTCACCGGTGCGAACGTCCCAAAGCACTAAACCGCCAATTCTGGATGTTACTACAAGATGTGAGGTGAGCATGATGATTTGAGTTGAAAATGTGTTGTTCAAATGGATTGTGTTTAAAAGATGCCCTTGGAAGCGTTCCCAAACGCACATCCTTTCATCGGAACCTAATGAGATTACATAACTAGCTGAGTATGTCAGTGATATGATGGAACCATCATGTGCTTGAATATTGTACATACATGCTCCTGAAAGTACAAATTAATTTTATTATATTATTAAAATAAAATTACAATTACAACAATATGTTATTTGAGTTGATCAGCTGATTGACCATTATTATTACGCAGTGAATGTATACACTTACTTTTTAAGATTTTGAATTTTGAACAATTCACGCTTCTCGTGCGCATTTTCTATGTTTGATACTCATTCTATTTATTGTGCAACACTTCTTGTAAAAATTATTGGTTTTAGAGAAAAACGCCTGTTAAGAAATACTCTAATTTGTTTTAAATTTAAAACATAAATAATGCGTTATAACATCGTTATAGGCGTTGGAAATTTATTGCATTTTTCAAAAAACCTTAAATAAATAAAAACAAAAATACGAAAAAAAAAGGGAATTTCAACATTCTCTTAAATGTCTAGAAAAGATATGTGAAAACCGAATTTGCTTTTCTTGATTAGTGTGGCTGTACTTTGTCTTTGAAATATATAAAAATTTACATTGAAATCGTGTACACCCAAATTAGAACGACTATCCTCTTAGTTAAAATAAATGGACTGTTTTAATTTGTTGCCCGATTGATTTATTTTAACCAAGTCCTAATCCCAATCAACCGAGTAATAAAATTATAAGCAAGGACGTACAATTTTTCCTTAAACAGTGTGATATTAAGTAAGCTTGATTCAATGTTGTTATGGGACATTATTTGTTGATGGCCATCCAGAGAGCTTGTTATTAGATTTAGTGAGTTACCTATTATTCCATAATGAATTAGTAGTTTTAAAGATAATCTCTGTTGTTATAGTTAATTGGTACAGTGGATTAACAAAGATTCGTATCAATAAGCTTTTATTTTATTCAATACAAACACGCACGATGATTATTGTTACAATTATTAATTATGACATCAGTCTATTTATTTATTATTTTATCTCGTTGCCTAGCTTACGGTTGCTGTCAATCCTCAACACTCCCCCTGAACGCAAGTCCACTCGAAGTTCTGAATGCGACTTGCTTCTCTTTATTGACGGCCTTGGTGAGGTAGTCAGCCACCATTTCATTGGTTTCTAAATGGTTTATTTGGACATCATTGGTGGCAACCTTTTCCTTTACGAAATGAAATTTGATGTCTATGTGTTTTGTTCTTTGCTTGATAGCCTCTGATTCAGATAAGCAAATTGCTGATTTGTTGTCACAGAAAACTGGTGTTGGCTTTATTTTTTCTGGTAATACCTCCCTCAGTAGGTTTTTAACCCACGTTAATTCTTGCACGGCCTCGGCGAGCGCCATGTACTCTGCTTCTGCCGTAGATAGCGCGACAGTCTTCTGGAGTCGACTTTTCCAACAGATGGCTCCATTTTGGAGCGTTAATATGTAGCCTGTCACTGAGTGACGAGTAGACGGGTCATTACCCCAGTCGGCATCAGAGTAGACATTCAAATCAAGGTCTTGATTTCTTTTGTACGTTAAATTGATTTGTGTAGTTCCTTTAAGATATCTGTAAATTCTTTTTACTGCATTTAGATGTGTTGCCAGAGGTTTCTTGGCAAATCTGCTCATGTACGTGGTTGCGTACGTGATGTCTGGTCTGGTTACACAGGAGACGTACATTAGACATCCTACCATTTCTTGGTACAATCTTGTGTCTACTTCTTCTTCGTTTTCTTCTTCGAATTTGGTTCCAATTGACATTGGTGTCTTTACTGGATTACATTCTGATAGTCCAAATCGTTCTAATATCGCATTTATATACTCAGTTTGGTCTAAACTGATTGTTCCTCTTTTTGGATTCTGTTTGATTCTTATTCCAAGGAATTTATCAGCAGTTCCTAGATCTTTGATTTTGAATGCTTTTATTAGTGTTAACTTACAGTTTTGAATGTAGTCTTCATTCTTGCAGAAAATGAGAATATCGTCTACGTAGATCACAATGATGATTATCTCGTCTTTGATGGTTTGATGATACAAACATGGGTCGGATTTGCTTCGATTGTAGCCCATTTTGATCAATTCATCGTTCAATTTCCGGTTTTATTGATACGAATCTTTGTTAATCCACTGTACCAATTAACTATAACAACAGGTTATGGGCCCAGGAGCTAATAACAAATATAAATCATAAGTATAAATTTTTTTTTACGAATCACCATGAACGCGATGACAAGGATCCAGCCATTGAACAAGTCCAACTATGACACCTGGAAAATCCAGGCAGAGGCGCTGCTCATAAAGACCGGAGGATGGGAGTATGTAAATGGCTCGAAAACAAGACCAACAGCAAACTCATTAAACCAAGCCGAAGTCGCAGAAGTCACGTCTTGGGACAACAATGACCAAAAAGCTAAGTCAGACCTTATATTATCTATTGAAGTATCAGAATTGCGAGACATAAAATATTGCAAAACTTCTAGAGAGGTTTGGACCAAGCTTTCCACGATCCATGAATCAAAAGGTCCCGCCAAAAAGGCAAACCTTCTGAAGCAACTACTGTTCACGAAGATGACTGAGGGGGAAGACACTCATGCTCATCTATCCAAGCTGGAGACAACTGTCGATAAACTCCGTGACATGGAGCTTGAAATAAATGAGGAGTTACTCTCAATAATTCTCCTATACAGCTTACCAGAGTCCTACGATAACTTCCGTGTAGCAATTGAAAGCAGAGATGTACTACCAACGATGGAAAGCCTTCGAATAAAGATTCTTGAAGAAAGTGAATCAAGACATGACAGGCAAGAAAAACAACCATCTAACAGTGCATTGGCAGCATGGAAACAAAAAGGATCAAAGCAACAAAGTTATCAACAACAAATAGGGAACAAAGGTAACAAGAAATTCATGAAATGTCAGAAATGCAAAAAGAAGGGACATCTAACAGCTGACTGCTGGTTCAATAAGAAGAATGCGGAATCCTACGTTGCAGTTGAACAATGCACATCAGTGCATGAATATGTTAAAAAGAATAATTGGATACTAGATAGTGGATGCACTTCACACATGTGCAATGAAAAAGATAATTTTATAGACTTAAAACCATCCATTAAGAAAGTGAATATGGCAAATGGAACAAATTCACAAACTATTGGAATTGGATCTGTAAAATTGAATGTACTAGTTGGAAACACATTAAAAACATGTGATTTATCCAATACATTATACATTCCTAACTTGAATCTAAACTTAATGTCTGTATCCAAGTTAACTGAAAAAGGTTACAACGTTACATTCTATCATGATAAAGCGATCATTCGCAACTTGAAAGGAATTCCCACTACAGTAGCAATCAAACAAGATAATTTGTATGTCATCAAACAAAGCAACGAGCAAATAAATTTATGCAGTATGAAGCAAGATAAAGACTTCGATCTTTGGCACAATCGTTTCGGTCATGTGAATACAAAGACGTTAAGCGAAATGATATTAAAAGAATCTGTACTTGGGATTAAACCATTGCCAAGATACATGAAAACTGACAAAGACTGTGAAATATGCATTCAAGCAAAAATGACACGAAAAGAATTTCCTAAGTCATCATTGAATAAAGCAAACGAACTTCTAGAGATCGTTCACACTGATTTATGTGGACCAATTCCCGTAATGTCAAACGGAGGAGCTCGTTACATGGCAACATTCACCGATGAATACTCGAGGTACACAGTTGTAAAAATGCTGAAACAAAAATCAGATGTGTATGACGCCTTCGTAGCGTACCACAAAATGGCTGAAGTAGTAACAGGCAAGAAATTAATGTACTTACAGTCTGATAATGGTCTAGAATTCGTCAATACGAAAATGAATGACTATTTGACAAAACATGGCATACAAAGAAGACTAACAGCTCCCTACACGCCACAGCAAAATGGTATAGCTGAGCGTAAAAATCGTACACTAATGGAAATGGCCAGATGCATGTTGATCAAATCAAAATGCCAAGCCAGTTTCTGGGCCCATAACCTGTTGTTATAGTTAATTGGTACAGTGGATTAACAAAGATTCGTATCAATAAGCTTTTATTTTATTCAATACAAACACGCACGATGATTATTGTTACAATTATTAATTATGACATCAGTCTATTTATTTATTATTTTATCTCGTTGCCTAGCTTACGGTTGCTGTCAATCCTCAACAATCTCAATTAACATTTCATTATTTAAAGTAAAATTTATTCTTATTACTATGTCAAGTAGGCCGATATCCGATTTTCGCAGAGAGAAAAGTTGGGCGTCTCGTGAAAACGAAGCTACTCACGAAGGTTCAGCCTGTTAGTAATCATTAATAAAAACGGCGCTGTGCTGTAGACTATACACATACTGTAGTATGTACAGGGTGACTCAGTCATTGGTAAACGGTGTATAGCCTCTTTGCTATAAAACATTTCGACTTCCAGTTTTCAGCAATATGTAGATACATGTATATCCCACAATTTAAAAATATTTTCTATTCAACTTCAAAAAAGAATATTATTTTGCATAAATCACTATGGATCTAAATCATTTCGTTTTGAAATTATTCAGCTTTCAGCCCACTTGGATCTAAATAGGTATATTGAAGAATATTCATAATTTGCGACATGTGTTGCACCAATTTTTAAAAATCTCTAAAACTGTTCATAATTTACCATACAAACCTTGTATCGTTGAAAAGTTTAACTTAAATTGATATATATATGAAATAGGGTGTTCAATTTGAAAAAACGTAACTATTTAACTTCTCGTGTCCTGCCTCACCCTGTATATTTTCGGTATGCTGTATCCTCCATTTATAGCGCCCTCCGCCCTCTATGCCTAGGTAAAATTCCCAATACAAGATAATGTTCTTTTTTGAAGTAGAATACAATAGCGTGAAAATATACAGGGTGTTCCATTTAAAAAATGTAACTTTGGTTCAGTAGTCCATATTGGAACACCCTGTATATATCGAAAATATTTTTGAATTGTGGGGAATTCACATATCAACATGTTGGTAAAAACCGCAAGTCAATATGTTTTATAGCAAAGAATGTATAGACAGTTTACGGATGATTGGGTATAGTGCAAAGTATTCTATATGATTAGGTTAAAGGTACTTAAATAAAAAAAAAATTGTCAAATATGAAGTCAAAACTTGCTTCGTCAAGAATGTGGTAAAAAGTGTTTAAGCAAAGAGAGGTGTAGTAAGTGTATTCCATAATATTTATAATATAACATAAAAGACACCCATGTAGTAATGTATTAGGTTGTTTAAAAAATGTTTTTTGCCTAAACTGTTATTTTACTTAAACTTTGGTTCAAAATTTTTCCAATTGCAACACCCAAATCTCCTGCAAGTTCTCGAATTGTTGTACCAGGATTCGCCTCCACCAAAGCCTTCAATCGGTCATTATTGATGGTCTTTCGTTCACACTTCATCATCTCCGAGCGTCTCATCTCCATCGCCAAATTTTTGGTACCAACGTTAAAGCGTACGTTCGTTAGTCGTTCCTTCGCCTAATGCGCCTTTAATGTAGAGACTTGTTTCTGCTGCTTTGTGACCCATTTTAAACTCATATAAGAAAATCATAAGTTATTGCTTCTTTTCCATATTAACTTATAAAATTAATAACCACGTTGTTTAAAATTAAATAATAAAGAAATTCTAATAGGAATATCGAGAAAATCGTATATGTTAAAATAATATAAAATAAATTAGATTTGTAAAAACCGACATGATTTTTTAAACAACCTAATAACTCAAATTCGGACATCCTGCATACTATTTTATATTATCTTTCAGGTATAATAATAGAAATTTTCTTGAAATAAAGTATTTTTTTTGTTACCTGTTAATAAATCCCAAACACATAACATTCCATCCTGGGATCCACTTCCTGACATTGCGGGACTAATGCGATCGATAAACATACAACTAATAGGACCACAATGTCCATGTAGAGTGTATAAATGACTTCCATCTTCTAATCGGAAAACTTTTAATGTGTGATCTTGACTTCCTGTTAAGACTCGTCCACCCTCGCAATCCAAACAACTAATTGGTTGCTGATGAGCCTTAGAACTCAGTACTTTTAAACATCTCATATCTTCCTTCAGATTTTCATTCTATTAGAGATAGGTCTTAATTATTATATTTAAATATACGAATTAATGTTTTTTGTAACTATATTTCCAGTTTTTTGGCTGATTAGAAAAATTACAATAGAAAATAAAAGCATACCTTATTTAATTTTGAATAATCTGAGAGGGATCCGGCTGAACCAGTACGGACATGTGTACGCCTGTAAGCACTGGTAAAGTTCCAATCGATAGGTCTTCCTTGATTATATGTTTGCAACTGTAGAAAATCAAGACTTCCAAGAAGCCTTGCAGCTACAACTCGGGAACCAACAATTTTAACAGAAGTGACACCTACTCCTGAAGAATCGTCATACATGCACTAAAAATTTAATTTAATACATTAAAATGGAAAAAAAATTTAGTTACTACAAAAATAATAGGTTTTTAAGCAGTAATAAGATAAGTGGTTCTCTAAAACAAAGAAAATTCTGCTTCTGCTACAAAGTAAAAGTTTAATATTTTAATTGTATACTACATAGACATCCGATATGTAACTAACTGTATTAATCATGTCCACTTTAAATTAATGGGATATTCTCTTATTAAATTTAAATCTATGTAATTTTGTCTTTTCAATTACTATGGCTTATCAGAAAAATACGAGAGTCACCTCGGAATTTTTTGTAACTCAACGCATTTAAAATAAATCATGTCTATGTGATGGCAATTAATCTACTTCTGACGTCATCCCATTAGTTCCGTATTCGACAGCAAGAGGGAGATCTCTTACCTTGAAAACCCTGTTTAATACAACATTTAAGCAAACAAAAATTGATAAAAGTAAAAAATCATCTACTATTAAAATTTTTAACTAAGTACTTTTGGCGCTAGTTATTATAATAAGTCATTCTTACCTTGAATTTTGAAGTGGTTCCTTCCCAAAACTCCAACCTTCCATTAGCACACCCGATAACAATTAAATTATCAACAAAATCAATACACCAAATCGTAGGCACTTTTCTATCACAAATATTAAAACTGCTCCCAATACTAACAGGACTACCGGAATTGATCAAATCTTTGGAATTATTTCTGGGGCTTATATCAATGGCACTGCTCCTAGTTATTGCATTATATCTCTCACTAACATTGTCATTTTCACTAGATTTTCTCTTCCATTTACACATATCAGTCTCATTACTCCTGTACCTCAGATCCGGTTCATGATTTAAATAAAGTTGTCTATACTCGTCCCCAAAATTATAAGCAGAACTGTTTTCGTCATTATTGGGTTGTAATTTAAGATTTGAGAAGTTTAAGTTTATTCGATTTTTTAAACTAGGAAATGAAATAAACGTTTCATCTCGGGACGGAGGTGACCCAGATTCATAATCTGAGTAAGCAGTCTCTTCATAATCTTGTTCTGGAGACACTGATTTTACAAAAAGTCTAAAAATTATAAGAAATAAATATTAAATCATTTTGTAATTGTAAAAAATGTACAATTAAATTTAGTTTTCATTTAAGTTGCTGATTTGTACAAATGATTTAACCCTTGTACGTCGGAAACTGGGTCATAAGTGAAAAATTAAAATGCGAATGTTTTACCTTTTTTTGGTCATTAGGTTAGTTCAGGTAAGAAGATAAAAAAAAATAAAGTTGATATAATCATGTGCAGGCTTTTATTAGAACTGTGGACAAGTTTTCGTTTTGACTAAATTACTGTAAAAATCCCAAAATATGAACCATGTCACTAAAGACCCATTTTCGCCTTCTATGTAACTGAAATTATTTCCGACCTTTGAGGGTTAAATGCTACAAGTGTGAAGTTTATATAATTTACATTATATAATCAGGTTTCAATTCTTTGATGAGCAGTTATAATAGTACAAGTCAAAAGATGTAGTATTGGACAAAAGCAGGAAAACATAAAATCAAAACACTAATGTTTAAGAGTTTTGCAAAAACATTGTATTCCAGTTCTTTAAAAACCCAGTTTAAACATTATTGAAAAAAGCACTTAAAATATTGTAACAATTTTTTTCAAAATATTATGAAAGGATGCGTGTGTTATTGAGGGTAATGTATAAGTATACTTTTTCTTTTCGTTGGAGGTAGTAGCATTCCTTTATTTTCACGATTTGATACTTTACCCTCAATATTGTAACCATTTTTGACATGGACTGGTATTCTTGTCCGTCAAAGAATTATGCACAATAAAATGATTAACAGGTTTTTGTCTTGCTATTACATTAACCCCACACTTGATTCATGTTTTTTTCAGTAACCAACTACAGTCAAACTTCCCTAACTCAAATCTTCAAGGGACTTTAAAAAAAATCGAGATATAGAAATTATTTTGCAAAGTTAAAAACGAATATTTTTACAAACACATTATAAACAAAATTCGAGTTATGGAAAAATTCGACTTATAGAAGTTTGAGTTATGGAAGTTCGACTGTACTTGATTGAGGTGTGGGAAATCAGTATTTTTTATTTGTACTTACTGTTTTCTGTCGATGTTTGTAATAAATTCTCCGCTAACCACATCCCAAACTTTAATATTACCACCCAAACATGTACTGACAATACTAAAGTCGTCACAAGAGATACATTCTACTTCTTGTTTATGACCACTCAATACCACAGGAACAGCCTAGAGATAAATTATAATAAACTATAAAATTTTCAAAAATCAAGTATTAGCACACCAGGCTGAAGTGACATGTGACATTTAAATGGCGAAATTTTTATATTTTTAACAGTTCTCGGTAAAAATTTACAAAAATTACTTTGAAAATTATACCCTGAGTCAAAAATAATTTTTCCTAATGAAAAAAAGTGAAAATAGTGTCAATATTTTTTTTAAATAAAATCTGAAAAAGTCACTGATTATTTTCATTTTTTTTTCTAATTTTTTTATGTTTTGTTGACTTTAAAAATGTGATTATTTAATAATTCGTGTCTGTTACTGTTGATATAAGAATGAAAATCGTAGTTTTTTTTTAAATGTAAAGGATGTTTTTTCAAAGTGCGTTACATATTTTTTTAGGTTTTGTCAAATTTAATAAAGGTTAACGCTGTTTATTCAAAGTGAAACTTATTTTAAGAAAGTGATATTTATTATTTTTCGTTGATTCGATTTTTATAAAGTTTGTTAATGTAAACTTAAAATTAATTTATATGTACTATTAAATTTGAAAGACTTGAATGTTGTATAAGATTTATTTTGACCGTTTTCAATAAATGGTAAATAGTTTAAGTTTAAAATTTTATTCTTTGAAAATTTTCTTAGATTTAAATAGAATCGAAAGAATTTGTTTTTCAAGTATAATGAAGTAAAAGAATTTTTTTTATTCGAAAATTTCTTTATAAATGTTTAAATTTATTTCCATTCCTTTAAATTTTCTGGGTTTAATTTTAAAATTTTTAGTTACCTCAAGTAAGACTGGAACATCACTCTCATCACCTGATTTCTCAGCACCCCAAGAAGCTCGCCACTCAGCATAGTTTCTGGAGCAAATACATCGATACAAAACGAAGAAAGCATAAGCTAAAACTACCACACTAATTCCGCACAAGATTGCAGTAAGAAATATTTCCATAGGTGATGTAGGATAAAATGGTCGATCTGATTGTTGGTAATTAGCAGCATGACTCACTCCTTCCAAATCTACAATCACAAAATAATTTAAGTCTTCTAAATAATTATAAACATTTCAAAATCCTCTTCCATGATTTAAAAAAACACTACAGGCAAAAAGCAAAAGGGATTTTCAAATAAAATAAATTTTTCCGTAAAATTTAATAAAAATAAACATTGATTACTCATAAAAATTAGGTTTTAATTTTTGCATAATTTTTCTTAATCTCAATACTGTAATTCCTCTGGCTTTATTAACAATTTTGTAGTATTTATTTTTTGTTAATTTTATTTGGTACCTACCACTGAAATCAATGGGATCCAATGCTAAAGCCAAGGCTTGCCATTCAAACTTCTGGCCAACCTTCTCCTCACTATTCGTCAAAACAATTGCTTCTTCAGGATTAATAACTTGAGAAATCCTAATATTAGGCAAAACAGCAACATAACCACCACTCACAGTTATATTATACTTTCTTAAAATTGATGGCCAATGTTGAGTGCTTAAACTCAACCAAGGAACATACTCAGGATGCTTTAATTTAGCAATCTCATCTGTATTATTGTAATTTAAATCAGTGCTCTTTTGTGTAACAAAGTTAACCATATAAGTCTCATTTGTATTTAAAATTGGTAAAACATTAAAATTAACGCTTCTTCTAGAACCTTTGTCTAATTTTTCAGATTCATTGAGATCAAGGAAGTATTGTTCGAAAATTCCACTATTGTATAAAATCATTCCAATCCAAATTACCATGAGTATCATAAAGGAGCGTTGAAAAAATCGAGTCCTTGCCCAAATATTAACTAACCGTAAGCGTTTTGGGATTTTCTTTTCTTGCTTCGTTTGCTTTTGTCCAGCTATTACATTTGTATGAATGGAATTTAATCTTGGATGTGACTTGGAACGGTTCAAGCCTGTATTGACTTTTTCATAACTATGGGATTGATATAAATTATTCCAGAAGTTTAAATTGTTTTTTTCTTTTTTTTCAATATGACGGGTATCGATTCCTAATACTGTCGAAAAAAATAACATTTGTAGAAAAAAATCGCTTATCAACCCAACAATTGCAAAAATACAAAATTCTTGAATCGCTGGTACGAATGTAAATAAACCAATCGTTAAAATTGTAATTTCTGTTAATAAATTTTTAGTTATAGACCATCCTTCTTTACTTAAACCTTGCGCTACTCGGATTTTTACATCTAGATGGGATGGGGTGGTAACAACACTCTTCGTTAAGACCAAAACATTTTCAAGACCAACTAAAATAACCATATAAGGAAAAATTTGTTTATCTTGCATTGATAAGGTCAGCCCGAAGAAAAAACAAATCCCCAATGTCATTGAGAGGCTACAAGCTATGGTCAAGACTACTGTAAATGCCATACCAATCTTTGAATAAATTAACTCAATTTTACGAACAGAAAAATAGTAGTAAATGAATAAGATCATGTAAGCTATCGATAAAGGAATAAATTCGAAGTAATTAATTTCACCAGGGTAATAAATTAAAACAGTTTCATTTTGATTAGGTGCAGAATGGCTGATGTTGGTGGTATTGTAAAAATCTTGATGTAATGGATAAACAGTACGCAAGTGTTTATTTAATCCTTTGATAAACCTAAAATGAATAAAAGAAATTTTGTAATATAGTTTGCAAATTCAAAGAAAACATTTATTGTAGGTATATTGTAAATTATTATTTTAAAATATTTTATGTGTTTAAATTTCACTCACAGTTCATCATATTCATTAAAAAATATTGTAATTGCATATTGCAATATTCGTAATCGATTTCTCATTGGATATCTTTTTATTCCAGTGTCAATAAGATGCATACCAAAGAGCATCTCCGCTATTGAAGTCTTTCCTTTTTGCAAATTCTGGTAAAATACATAAAAATAAAGTAATTAAAATTAATATTCTTCTTAAAAAATTGTTAATAATTATAGTAACATTAGGATTTTAGAAGAGAATTAAAAATATTTATATATTGTAATTGCTATTTCTTACTTGATAATTAAAAATTGTGTTTAAAATTGTAGTATCCTGTGCAAACTGCTGAACATCTTGATTCCACATATTAGCAGGAGATAAAACCAGACAACTGTATTCAGGAAACACATTATTCTTTGAATCTTTTGATTTCTTAATTGACTCTACATGTAAGCAAACATGGCCCAATGTTTTCTTACTAAAAAACAATGAAAATTAAAAATATATCTTTTAATCTTATGTATGTACAAAAATATACCTTTCAGGATGTTGATAATTTCTTACTACATCTAATAATTTGAACGCCTCATAAAGAGGCGCTCTAAAAGCATCACCTATCGTCAATGAAGAAGTCCATGGTATTACTGCGCTTCGCAGCACGACTTGCTGGATAAAACATTTTGGTGGTTCAGGGAATTGATTCCTCCCTGAGACATTGTTCCATGCTTGCACAGCTAAATTTCCAGCCAATGGCAAATTAAGTAAAGGATAACTAGAATAAATATAAACATTGCAAACAAATATCTTCAGCGTATTGGTCAAACAATAGAGTATATCTTTCTTTAACTACAAGTGATTCAAATCAGAATATAAATTATGATAAGAAAACTCCTATAAAGCTTAGTTCTTTATAATCAAACGAATAGTTTTATTTTAAAACGAAACAAAAATTATGTTACAATTTTATTAATTTTTTTTCAAATATAAATGCCAATTCGTTCATATTCTGAATCATTCGGAACCACAAATGAACTACCAACCAACTTCACTCCCATTTACTGCGCATGTGCAGAAATACCTAGGACCCAGAAATAAAATAAATTAATTTCTTATGTCGGGGATTTTATATTTGGGTTATAAATGAAAGTACTGAAATTGTATAGTTGATATTTGCAGGTTCTAGGTCTTAGGTTATTGGTAACGTTATAAATTGGCCTTAAACATTATAGAAAATTTTATTTCTCCTAATAAAAAAATTAAAAATGTTTAACTAAATATGAAAAGTGTACTTACCAACAAACAAGTGCAATTACAATAGCGACAGTTATGACT
Source organism: Stenus bimaculatus (assembly GCA_963971135.1). Classification (NCBI taxonomy): domain Eukaryota; kingdom Metazoa; phylum Arthropoda; class Insecta; order Coleoptera; family Staphylinidae; genus Stenus; species Stenus bimaculatus. The sequence continues at coordinate 47,095,178 of OZ020180.1, forward strand.
GCTGCTGGATGTGAAGTACAAAATAGGCCATGAGCATAGTAGAACTGTGCAACCCTATCGTGAAGGGAGGTACTCTTGGCGCCCCTTCCTGGGGGTAGTCCTTCTATTCTCTTGTTCATTTACTGGAGATGTATTACATTGTGATGATTTTACCCCCCACTTTTATTAGCAGAAACTTTTCCAAATTGCAGGCAACAATAAAAGTACATCGCAAAACTAAAAAAAAAAAGAATATTAATGGATTTAATTTATTGCAATATAAGTAACACTTTTATGCCTCGTTTTATGTTTATTTTATGGTCCAGTATAAAAACAATTACATTTAATCGTAAATCGCAAGATAACTATTAACAAGTTGGTATAAAAAATAATAAACAATACATTTATAGATTTTTGTTCATTCATTTATGAAATGCGTTGAAAGATTATAAATTATAATAAAAGAATAATTCACAAATGAAAATAGCATATGTACTACCAAAATCTTAAATGATTTTATCAGGTTTGGAGAATTGTACTTTTACATTTTACACCTGAAGGTACCTTATCCTGAATTTCAACAGCATTAAAGGATCTAATTGAAATCTAAAAAAATTCTACAATAAAAAATAAATAATATTAGACTTGCAATTGATACAGTAAGAACATGAGACTTCTTTCACTTTCAACTACTGTTATTAAAGCCAATTTAATAGCGTCAATTGTAGTTCAATTTAATTTATTTTACAGCCAGGAGTGTATATTTTTAGACCTCATCTAATTGAAATGAAAACAAAATTTTACAAAAAAAACGAAAATAAATATTTTAACATAAGAAATGTGTCTTAAATCTTCATATTTTCGTAAAAGCTACTTGAAATAAAGTATTAAACTTTTCAATACCTTGCCGTTAAAATACAAAAGCATGAATACAAGTAGTTTTAAGAGCGAGATACATACATATTAGTAGACGGCTGTTACTATTCCATTAGTGAGTTCTTGAATTTTGTTTGGAAAGTTCTAGTTTCTAAACTGCCTCCATTGTAAAATTTTGCTTTTGTATATTTTTTAACATTTTAACGTATCATATTCATGTAATATTATGTTGACTTATTCCACGTCTTTGTAGACCAAAATGAATGAATAAATATTATTCTTATTATTATATTAATGTAAAAATTAAAAATGATACTTTACGAAATTTAAAGTGGCTTATGTTATGTGTTTTTTGAACTATTTATTAGAGGTGCACTGTATATTCGGTAACTATTCGGCAGGCCATTTTTTTACTTTTCGGTGGAAGACCGAATATTTGATTTCAAAGGCCGAATATTCGCCAAATAATAAAAACGATATTATTTTATTGAAAGTACATTGTTGTTATCAATTTTAAAGCAGTTCCATATTTTAGTATAGTCACTTATTTCAAGTCAAAAATTTAAAAATTGGGAAAAAATGGTCCATTCATACAAAAATCCTTTCATGTGACACATGTGGCTGAGCTCAAACAATGAAGCGGGACGATGGAAGGGAAGCCGAATATTCGGTCAAATCACTATTCGGTGCACCTATACTATTTATTCTATATTTTGCAAAGAATTTGAAAATACAGATACACAATCATTGTATGTCATTATAACAAAGCATTTTTTGGTATGCATTTTTGTGATAAGGGGTTCCTCAGTCATTGTCACTTGTTCTCATTTATACATTATATCCTTTATGTCACACAATTGGAGTTGTTGTCAAACGCATTGGGCCTAGTTTTCAGGGCGTTTTTGAAATACGGTAATTAAAAATAATTTAATTATTATTTTTTACACTTTCCCCTCATTTGTTATTTCAAAAAATTTCGTACCAATCGGTAGTACAAGATATAAGTAAAAAGAAAAACATAGATTGCCCACCTTTTGCTTGGGCCTACTACCAGTTGGTAGGTATAAACAGGTGAGAATATGCATTACTAATATACCCTTATCTCTTATTTAATTTAATTATACAGGGTGTACAAAAAGTTAGGCAACGACCATTTATTTTTGAAATGAAGCATTTTTGAGAAAAATATTTCAAATAAAAGTTGTACGATTCCTAGTGACACACTATCTGAAAACATTGCCCAGGACCTTGAACAGCAAGATGAAGGTCAGGCGATAATCACTTAACTTTTTTTAAATAGGGGCAACCCATTTTTAGTGCATATTATTATAGCTTGCTTTCAGAGGTTTACGGAACATATTTTTTTACTTTTTTAAAGTAAACAGTTTGAAAGTTACATGGGTTTAAATTTTCAATACATAAAGTTCGGCAAAGCTACTTTATTTTGAAAATTAAGCATTTTATAGAAAAATGTTCCAAATCAAAGTTGTACAAGTCTTAGTGACACACTTTTTAAAAATATTATCATGACCTTGACCAGCAAGTTGAAGGTCAGGCGATAATTACTTAACTTTTTTTAAATAGCAATCATCCGTTTTTATTGCATATTATTAAAGCTTGCTTTCAGAGGTTTCTGGAGCATATTTGTTTTATTTTACTAATGTAAATAGTTTAGAAGTTACAAGAGTTTAAAGTTTTAATAGGTAAGTTCGGCAACGCTGCGCCGATTTTTTTTTAAATAACTACAAACCGTACAACTTTTATTTTAAACATTTTTCTCAAGAATGCTTACTTTCAAAATAAGTCTCTTGTAAGTTCTAAACTATTTACTTTAGTAAAATAAAAAAATATGCTCCGGAAACCTCCGAAAGAAAGCTTTAATAATATGTAATTCTCAACAGAATGCAGAGCAACTGTAATCTCATGAACTTTGGTTTTTATCATGGTACTCTGCATGGTCTGCTTGCACTGCTGCATGAGTGATTGTATGCCTTAAATGTTTATGTTCTGTTATGGTAATTTGTTATATTTTTTCTGAATTCTCTGTTGTGTATTTAATTATTTTATGTGTATTTAATTGTATATTTTTTCTGAATTCTTTGTTGTGTATTTAATTATTTTATATCTATTGTAAATTGTAACTTATATATTTGTACTTTATATTTTTTATACATTGGGCGTGTCCCGTATTAAATAAATAAATAAAATAATAAGTAATAAAAATGGATGGTTCCTATTTAAAAAAAGTTAAGTGATTTTCGCCTGATCTTCAACTTTCTGTTCAAGATCATGGCAATATTTCTAAAAAGTGTGTCACTAAGAATCGTATAACTTTTATTTGAAACATTTTTTTGTAAAACGCTTTTGTAAAAGAAGCGTTGCCGAACTTTATGTATTGAAAATTTGAACCCTTGTAACTTTTAAACTATTTACTTTAGAAAAATAAAAAATATGTTCCGTAAACCTTTGAAAGCAAGCTATAATAATATCCAATAAAAATGGGTTGCCCCTATTTAAAAAAAGTTAAGTGATTATCGCCTGACTTTCATCTGGCTGTTCAAGGTCATGGGCAATGTTTCCAGAGAGTGCGTTACTAAGAATCGTACAACTTTTATTTGAAACATTTTTCTCAAAAATGCTTCATTTAAAAAATAAATGAGCGTTGCCAAACTTTTTGTACACCCTGTATATCAAAATAAAGTTAATTTTAATACGAACAGGGTGGTACCAGGTACTTTAAACCATGGGAACCCTGAGTTTGGACCACTTTTGCTTGAGCAACTTTATACCATTGTGTTCGTAATAAAATTATCTTTATTTTGTTGTTTAATTGAATTAAATAACAGGTAAGGGTGCAGGTGAGTAATGCATACCCACCTGTTTATACCTGCCAAATTAGTAGTAGGATTAAGTAAAAGATGGGCAGCCTATTTTTATTCTGTTTACTTATGTTGTTGTACTAGCTATTGGTACGAATATTTTGAAATAACAAATGAGGTAAGAAATTAAAAAAAAATAATTAAATTATTTTTAATTACAGGTAGTCTGGCCTACGGCAAACGATCAGGGAACTTATGTGCAATTTGTTAGTTTGTGTATAAATTTAAAAAAAAACTCTCTTTCAAATAATAGATGATCGACCTTAGTCGGGATCTTATACTATACGATATACAAGGTGTCCGCGTATAACATAGCGTTGAGCAAAGAAATTGGAACAAACACATGTATTTAAATGCGAGTGTTTATAGTCGAGCAACGCGTATGCTGATGCATCTCAAATGCTTTAAATGCTCCAAATATGCGCTGCTAAAGCAACACGCTTATCAACTCCTCACTATAATCAGGCCTTAAAGTAGGTTCAATTCTAAGACTAATAAACACAAAAGGTGTAGGTCAATTTTTTTTAATTCAAAAGTTACAACACTTTTAAATTTACAAATTCCAAAACAGAAAATTCAATTTGAAGACTATTTAAATAAAAACATAATTGATTTAAAATTTATTTTAAAAAGAAATTATGTTCTTTGTTACAATTTGAATTTAATTTGCTAACATCTGGCATTAAAATCTCTGTATTTAAAAATTTAAATTATTCTTTATGCGGTTTTTGTGGTTACTGGTTGTGTAAGTTTTTGCTGAATTAAAAATGTCTTACCAGTTTTCTAAAGTAGAGTATGAGTATTTGTTAACTAAAATATATTTTTTTTTCTAAGAACTTTATTTTCTATTTTGGAGTTTGAAAATTAAATTCTGCTGTAACTTTTGAATAAAAAAAAATAGACCTGCAACTTTTGTGTTTATTAGTCTTAGAATTAAACCTAGTTTACACTCACAAAATTTCTGCATAACGATATTTGAAGATTTTGCCAAGTGGTATAAAAATTTAAAAGTTGGGAAGCGCTGCTCTATTGGATTCATAATATTTCAGAGCTATTAACACCGAAAAAATGAATTGCACTACTATCTCCAATAATACACATAGAGTCCAACGTCAAATGGGACACTGTTAATTAAATATCTCCTTTCGAGCAGACACTTAATTTGCTTGTGGGGAAAATAAAAGAGGTTGGATGTGTCCTTAAAAACTCCTTTATTCTACAACTAAATATGTAATAATTTGATTTAAGTCAGTGAACCGCGTAGAATGTTACAAAATTGAATGTGCTTAAGCAAAGCTTTTAAGCGGACTGTATGCTATGTTCGATATTTGTCGTCGACACTTGACATTTGTTTACATTATCCCTAGGGCCCTTGAGATATGACCCTAATACACGCACTAAAATATGCAATCATATGCAAGTTTGATAATGGTTTAACAGACACCCTGTAGAATTAATTTAATTTCAGTTCAATAATACATACAATATGTTTGACGTTTCATGGGACGATGGGATCCAACGATTTAAAGTACACACTTTATTGCACATAACGCCTCGACCGTATATGGCCAACAAAATCTTTCAACATTCAACAATGCCTTCTGCATTTAGATTTCTCATTTGATATTGATGAATGCATGAATTGTAAAATTTAGTAAAATGTTGCAACAATTTTATAAATAAAAAAGTCAACCAAAATTCAAATTAACCACAATTAAAAAATAAAGGAACAAACAAACCAAAATTTCAAAACCAAAACAAAAAACATACGATATGTATAATCTAGGCGATATGCGCAAATGATTGCACCCCATTGTCCCATGAAACATACTGTATATTGGCACAACATTAAGCTCATTAACACAGATTTGCTTTGAAGGAATTGCCTTATTCACTGCTGTTAATACTTAATACTCCCCCTCCTCTAGATTTATCAATACGATTTCTATTTCTATCACAATGATAAACAATGTATCTGACCATATTCAAGTTCTGAACCACTAAAACCCTTGTAAAAATCACTGCCTCCGATAACTTTAATTTAATTTTGTTTTAATATCTTTAACATTCTGATATAGGTTGTGTAAATCACGGATGTGGATGGCAACAGAACTTTGTTTGTAATTATGCATTAAAGTCCTGATTTTAGAATAGAGCTCTCCCACTGTCGGTGAATTTATGAAACTGTAAAGCATAAAATTTGCCTACTTCTACTAGAATTAGCATTGTTGAATGATTCGGGGCAATTGCGGGTTACGACCATTAAAATTATCCACAAGCAGAAATATAGGAACGTAGCTATACACAAAAATGTTTCTATTTCTAAGAAAATTACCAAAAATATTAAGAATAGTGAAAATGTAAAAACGTGAACAAAAATTAAAATTTGTTTAAATTAACTATAGTAAAAGTGTTTCGTGGTGGTTTATTGTATACTATTTACTAAATAAACATAAAAAATTATAATTAACAATTCAGAACTAAAATAAGGTTATGTTTACTTACATTATTAAAGTCAAGGTAAATTATTAGGTCAAGAAATTATATAATAAACCGATAAAACTTTATTCAAAATAGTTAAAATAGCCAAAACAATTTTGCAACTCTTATCGACAAATGGAAAACATATTTGTTACTCATCTAAGAATATTAGACATTAAAATTCAGGAATTTTTTACAGCTTCTCCACGCGCAATTATCAACAACTGTAATTTACCTATTATTCTAACCTACTACAAGAAACACGAAACATACACGAATATCTACTTACGAGTAATAAATATCAACACAATTATTTGCTTGAATCAAGAAATTAGTAATCACACACACACACACGCGCAGGAATTTGTCTGCACTAATTTTATTTATCAGACGTTTATTTCTAATTTGGACGTAACACTTATACTACGCTTTTTAAATATTTTTAAAGCAAAGAAATGTGTAAAAACCGTCGCTCAAAGCGGTTTCAAGAAAATTAGCGAATTTAATTATGACGTATATAATTGACATTGACAGCAAAAATGAATGTTCTTAAAAGTGGCGACATCTATTTTTGCTTTGCAAACTGTATGTAACTTCACGCAACTTCAAGTTTCATATCTCTGATTATAAAGTTGCATAAGTTTGTGGACATTTATTTTTTAGAAAGTTAGGATCGATTTTTGGAAAGAAAATATACGAATTCCCAGGGGCGTAGCCAGCTTCCATCCCAGGGGGGTGCATTTTTTTACACAACATAGTATAATATAGTGATGCATATGGCGGCTATTTATTTTTTTTGATAAATAGCATGATATACAGGGTGTCCCATTTCACGTTGGACTCCATGGATATCTTTGTTATTATTGGAGATAAAAAGTCGGTTAAGTGGACAAAGTAGTAGAGATTTTTTCGAATCTTAATAATTCATTTACAAAAAATTTGAATATCGCATCGTTCCAACGCTATCTTGAAAAAACAAGAAAATATGATTTTCAAAATATGGCAGTAACTTCGTTATTACCGGGGTACCAAAAATTTTTTTTTGACTTAATACAGGCAATTTTTTGTGTACAATGCAGTAAAACAAATGAATATTTTTTTTCGCCAACGGATTGACCGGAAATTAACCAAACTTATTTTTTCTTAGGGCAGCCATATTGGTTTTACACATATTCGGAATTAGTGTATTTTTCTGAGTAATTTGATATACCATGTGAAATATTTTAAGAAAAATAGAAATAATTTTATTTTACTAACCAAAAATGTCCTGGAATAGATGTAAACTGTCAATACATATGTGTTAACATTTATTTTACATAGTTACATTTATGTTATTGACTATTTACATGTCTTAAAGTCCAATGTTAGTTTGTAAAATCAAATAATTTTATTTTTTTTTTAAATATGACATATGGTATACCAAATTACTCAGAAAAAAATACTGATTCCGAATATGTGTAAATCCAATATGACTGCCATAAGAAATAAATAAGTTTGGTTCATTACCGGTCAATCCGTTAGCGTAAAAAAATATTCATTTGTTTTACTGCATTGTACACAAAAATTGTCTGTATTATGTCAAAAAACTTTTTTGGTACCACAGAAAATAAAGAAGTTATAGCCATATTTTAAAAATTAAAAAATCGCATTTTCTTGTTTTTTTCAAGATAGCGTTGGAACGATGCGATATTCAATTTTTTTGTAAATGAATTATTAATATTGGAAAAAATTTCTACTACTTTCTATCTCCAGTAATAACAAAGATACCCATACAGTCCAACGTCAAATGGGACACCCTGTATAGCATGATAAATATCAAGCAAAATTTGCTATAAATAAATCTCGTTAAAATTAACATTTTTATATTTGTCTTTTAGGCCTTATTTTAATATTAATTTCACCCCGTAAAGCAAAAAAAATTCAATAAATTTCAAAAATATAAAAGTTATTAGCCAAAACGTAAATAATATTTCGAAGTTTACCTCAAATTCTTTAAAGAATACAGGGAAAATGATATATGTCATTTTGCTATTTATCACGACTTACAATACTAGTATAGTATAACACAATAAAAAATATATATAATTTCGAATCGATTTTATAAGTTTTTTAATGTTGAAAGTTATAAGACATGGGAAAATAAATTTTTCCTTTTTCTCGTCTATTTTAGGGGGATGCAATTGCACCCCCCTGCACCCCCCTGGCTACGTCTATGCGAATTCTTTATTTTAAATATTATAATAAATATTTATTAACAACAACAACAAACATATTACAATAATAAAATTGTTCAGCCGTTGTTATAATTTGTTATTATGCATATTTCGGAATATTTTATTAATAAAATTTAAATTGGTTTACATTATACATTTCAATTTTAAAATAAATAATTTTATAATAAATAATTATTATTTAAAATAGAATAATAGAAATACATATTATTAAAAATACGGGTTGAGACTGTAACATGGAATTAATTCAAAAAGTCAGAGACGTTTCGATTTTCAAAAATAAAAGACTTGCACTACATTTTTTTACCGGCGAGATGTTAGTCCTTCTAATCATCGCACAAGAAAAATAAATACACCAAATTAAATGCATTGACCCGCTAGGACTTATCTATTAAGGGGGCGGAGATCGGAGATACGACCCCTTTTGTATTTTTACAACGAATTCGGACGTTTTCTGCGCGGAGCCACGAAAAGGGTAGTTTTTTTTCTTCAGATTTTAAAAATTCAGGTTGCGTCTTGAAGAGAGATGTCGATTCTAAGTGGGGTTCGAATTTTAAATTTTTCCAACCACGCCAACACTTTGAAAAAAAAATGTCGAAAATGTACGATTTCTTGCTCTTTTTCCGATTTTCGTCGACGCCAACTTTGAAAAATCGCACCCGTCCGGTTTTAAAGGGAAGCGACGAAATTTGGCCCCTTTTATTCTCAAATTCTGGGCATGGACCTTGGCCATACATTTTCGAGTTATCACCGAAAATGTAGCTAAAATAAGCAAAATCTCCGTTTGGAGCCAAAATTTCGGTCTGAAGTTTTTCACTTTTCAAAAAATAAATAATATCTTCGAAACTATTAGCACCACCGAGACGTTAAATAGGTAGCTTAAAATTCGGACCGTCATCTCCTCCACCAAATTCGGTGAAAATTTTAATTTTCAGCTTAAAATTGTGCCCTCCAGAGCCTTATATGTACCAAAATTTTGCCAAAACTTTGCGAATTTTTTCCAGGAAAACTATTTGACCGATTTTAACATAATACATATTTTTCAAAAAGCGTCTATCCACGGTGTTTACCTTTGGTAAAAATTTGAAATCGGTAACTTTTTAGTTTCCGAGAAAAAAAAATTCCCATTAAAAATTTCAAGCCTTAAGAGGATAGCCGGTCTAATTTGGGTATAGGCGATTTCAATGTAAATTTTTGTCGATTTCAAAGACAAAGTACAGCCAGGGGCGGATGGGCCTAAGGGAAAATGGAGATTTTCCCGGTGGGCCGGTGGGTTAGAGGCTCGTCGGGCCGGGGGCCGAAAGAACCCTAAATCTTAATTTATTAAAAAAAAAATATTTGCAATAATGCTTCTTAAAAAAGTAAAAAAAAAAAAATATCTCAAATACTGCTGGGATCATTTTATTTAGGTATACAGGGTGTTTATAAATAAGTGTCCACAAATTATAGGACGCATTCTTGGTAAAATTTTAAAGTTAAAATCCTAATACACAAATGTTGCATTCATCGCCGTTTGCCTGCAAGAGGTCTTCAAAGTTGCAAATATCTACTATTAAAATTCCCTTATAATTTAAAGATTATTACATCAAATGCATGCTTTATGCCTTCAAGAATTAAATGACAATGGTTTATTACTACTACAGTGTTTTTAACGCCTAATAATGAATTTTCCTTAAAAAAATCAATTTATTTTAGATAAATTAAACATGGCAACAGTGTTAAAAATTTAAAAAAAAAGATTAAAAACGTTATAGTGTCAATATTAATTTAAATAGTTTTTTGTGTTTTCGATATTTATTAAAATGGATTACTCTTTCAATGAATACGCTGACATGTATCTTATTTATGGTCGCTGTGAAGGAAATGCTCAATTGGCAAAAGAGGAGTACCAAATAATTTATCCCAATCGGCGACATCCCTGTGATAAGACGTTTCAGAGGCTTAACCAGCGGATTCGAGAAACGGGCCAGGTTGTTCCCCAACACCAGAATAGTGGAAGGCCGAGACATCGACGCACTGTACAATTAGAAGAAAATATTTTGGAGGCTGTTAATGAGAATCCTAATCGAAGTACTCGGGAAATTTCTAGAGAACTTAACATTCGTAGCCATACAACTGTTCAACAAGTTCTTACAGAAAATAATTTATATCCTTACCACAAAGGTACAACCCCTATATGAAGGAGATAAAGTAAAAAGGCTAACATTTTGCCACCAAATTCACCGTCGTATACGAAACGACATTAACTTTTTACAACGAATTTTGTGGAGTGACTAATGTACATTCACAAGGGATGGTGTTTTTCACAGTCACAATTTGCACACTAGGGCTGAAGAAAATCCAAAGTCAAGTCGTGAATTTGGACACCAGCGGAGGTTTTCCATTAACGTATGGCTGGGTATTGTTAATAACTCTGTTGTTGGACCAGTATTTCTTCCAAATAGATTAAATGCGTAAGCATATTTGGATGTTTTGGAAATAGTTTTTGATAACTTAGATTTGCTAACTAGAAGAAATGTTATTTTTATGCATGACGGAGCCCCAGCTCACAATTCACAATGCGCAAGTGGTAATAAGGTGGTTAAATACCAATTTGGGTAATAACTGGATTGGGAGGAATGGTCCGATTCCATGGCCTCCGAGATCGTCTGATTTTAACCCACTAGATTTTTTTGTTTGGGGTTATTTAAAGGAAATTGTGTATGCCTCACCTCCACAAAATAACCAAGAACTTAGGAAAAGAATAGAAACTGCTGTCCTTTCAATAACTCCGGAACAATTGGAAAAAGTATTAAATTGTTTTCCAACTCGCTTGCAGCATTGTTTAGATGCCGACGGTGGACAATTTGAAAATTTTTGTTAAATTTTCATTTTCGCCAGTTTTTTAGGTATTCTGCTAAACTTAAACTTAAAAGAATTATTTTTATACTTGTATTTATTAAATAAATTTGATTTATTCTATCATTATTATTGGTAAGAATTCCAAGAATTTAAAAAATCACATCTCGTTTTCGCTGTTGATATGTTTTTTTTATTGGCTCATATAAAATGAAGTAAATATAGTCTTCTTATTATTTTACAATGTAGCAATTTATAAATTTCTTTTAAACAGCTCCTGAAGATTTTTGGAGCCCAATACAATATTTTTGTATTAAGATTTTAACTTTCAAATTTTACCAAGAATACGTCCTATAATTTGTGGACACGTATTTATAAACACCCATATCTATTATTTCGTGGGCTAGCAAGCAAAAGGCACTAAGTAAAAAAATTGGATTTGCGTAATTTGAATTTCAAAGCTTCATAGCATTCGAAAAAGTAGCCAGGGCCGCGTTTCCCCATAGGGAAAGTAGGCACTTGTCGCAAATTTAGGGGTCCGTTTTTGAGATTTTTTAATAAATTATTTATTTTCATTTTGCCCAGATCCTATTATAAAATAAACAGAAATGATAAAAAAATATAACAAAGTAGAATTAAATTATAATAATTTTTTGTATAAAATAAGAAGTTTAAATCAACATGGTTAAAAAATGTTTTTAAAAAGTACAAGCAGGCGGATTTATATACGGTCAAATAATAGGGCTGAAGCCCAGGACCCCCTCTCTTTTTGAGGCCCCCAAGAAAACTAAATTGCAACTTAAAAAAAAAATAAAAAATAACTGCTAACATTGAGACCAGTTTTGTAGTATACCGGAGCTCCTATAGCAATTTTTGTCCCTAAGTGCTAAATCCGTCCCTAGGCAGAATTCTCAAATATATTTAATCGACCGCAAAATTAATTCTGGGGCACTTAGTTATTTGTTTATAATATTTTAAAAATCACTTTAAAGCTTCAAAAGGTAAAATAGTGCAATTTTTACAAAAACTCATTTTTGTAATGTTCTTCTTGGAAACTCGGGTTTATAATTTGCAGTACTATCTAATTTATTCAAATCGACCGCAAAATTAAATCTAGCTCTTTTAGTTAATTTTTTATAATTTTTTAAAAATCATCAAGTAAAATACTGCAATCTTTACAAAATCGCAATTTTTTTAATTTTCCCGTTGGATTTTTTTTAACAGATTCGAGTTTATATTTTGCAGAATTCTCTAATTTATTTAAATTAATCACAAAATTAATTATTCTAGCTTGCTTATTTATTTTTTTTATAAATTTTTTAAAATCATTTTATAGCTTCAACAAGGAAAACTAGTGCAATTTTTACAAAATTTTAGTTTTTTTATTGTTTCCCTTGGAATTTTTCAACAAACTCGGATTGTTACTTTGCAGAATTCACTAATTTATTCAAATCAACCTACAAATAAATTTTAGCTCATGTGGTTATTTTTTATATAAATTAAAAATCATCATGCAGCTTCAAACAGTTAAATAGTGTAATTTTTAGAAAATCTCATTTCTTTTTAGTGTTTCCCTTTAAATTTTTCAATAAAGTCGGTTTCACTTATTGCAGAATTCTTTAATTTATTCAAATTAACCCCAAAATTAATTCTAGCTCACGCGGTTATTTTTTTTACAAAATTTTAAAAACTTCAACAAGTACATAAAATAGTGCAATTTTTACAAAATTTTAATTTTATTAATGTTCCCCTTGGAATTTTTCAATAAACTCGGATATATTTCTGGCAAAACAGGAACGGATTTATATTCGGTCTAATAGGACCTCTCTTTTTTTTGGGGCCCTCAAAAAGCTAAATTGCAACTTAAAAAAAATAAAAAATGAAGTGATAATATTTTGGGATTAGACCAATTTTGTGGTATTCCGGGGCCCCCATAAGAATTTTTGCCTAGGACCCTCAAGTACCAAATCCGTCCCTACAAGGGGCCCGCGATTAAAATTTGTGCCTAGGTCCAGAAAAGGTCTAGACGCGGCCCTGAAAGTAGTTCTCAAGTACTCTTCACAGTGCAGCCTTATCAGTTAACCCCCGCACTAGGCCACGATACTTTCACGGGCCCCACATGTTTCGTCTAAAACGATTTTTTTCGAAAAATCAAAGGGTTATATTAATGATATTATTTGTATCCGTTTTTATTTGGATAACCGCTTCTTTTTTGTTTCTCTCTGGCCATCGCATCGTTTATATTCACAAATTTTTATTTTTTTAACCGCATCCAAAATCGAGATTTTGAACTAAATCTTTTCTTTATAGAAATTTACGACATTCGATTCGGATAGTGTAGATTTTAAATAAATGTTATATTCAAAACAAACAAAAAACTCAACATTTATTGTTGGTCGGGCGTCGGCCCCTTTTGGAAAGCGGGCCATAGGCTATTGCCTTTTTGTCCTAATGGGTATAACGGGTCCGATTCTTCAATTAATCTAGATTCTAGATAACTAATTCTTTTTTACAATAGTAAATATTAAACCAAAATGTTTTTGACTTAGTGCCTTTTGCTTGTTAGCCCACGATTTAGAATAAGTTTTGGTAGTTTTATCCGGATGAAGAAAATAAGTTTTTTCATAATTTACCAAAAAATTAAAATGATTTTCAGGAAAATTTAATTTTTTTTAAATACCCTCAATCTGAACTAAGAAATGGTGTTACATTAAAAAAATATGTTGATGTTATTTGAGGCAAAACGTTTTATTTTTAACCATAAAATGTAGACAAACAAATTATTATTTCGATTTTCGTTTTTATTCCAAAACCAATCTAGCTAAAAGTCGTTCCAAACTCTAACACCTATATCAAGTATTTAATACGTTTAGCTTGATTCTGATTCAATCTTCATTTTAAGATTGCTACTCTCCTCTAAATTTTCTCTGACATGTTCCGAATAGTGGCAATATATTGGATGTTCAATATATTAGAAAAAAAAATAAGGGAAAAAACTGGCACTTTGTATATCCTTTTTTATTCACATCGAAAAATAAAAAATGGGCCGACAAATATTTTTTCCCGGGCCGCTAGTCAGGTGCTCATCGGCCCCTGTTTCCAGGGAAGCATTTTTGAGCAAAGTGTTAGATGTTAGAGGAACTTGTCTTCTTAATTTGAGGTGATAAACCCGTTCTACTATGTCTGTCGTCTGTCCACGCTATTACGAGACACCCTGTATATACATTTTTTGGAGAGAAACCAGTTGTTTTTTTTTTGTGAAGTAACAAGTAATCATTAACCAAATAAACCTCATCCACAATTTTTATTATATTAATTAAATTTAAAAAAAATAAGTATATTTTGTGATTACTTTATTGAAATAGATAAACACATCTTAAATCATAATTATGTAAAAAATAAAAGTCAAAATTGCCGCAAGCACCGTTTGTAAACAAATATAATATACAAAACATAGATAACATATAGTTATATTATCTGTGATACAAAACACGTGTTTCACGTCGCCGGTCGCCGGTCGCCGGTCGCCGGTCGCCGGTCGCCGGTCGCCGGTCGCCGGTCGCCGAATTTAAATTTATTACATTTCAAAACAAAAAATATGATTTTATTTTACATGTATTATTTACGCTATTTTTCGCTACCGACATCTGTTCGAAAACCGCTGAACTGCAAGATGGAGTTGCGAACCTACATTTACAGCGCTCATTTTAACTTAACAGTGTGCTTATGGGGAATTTCCATTTCCCCTAGAGCTCCTTTTAAAAGTTACTAGAAAAATAACCAAACAGATTTTGACAGAAACTCTTGGTTATTTTGGCTTTTTAATGATAAAATATGTACAGAAACATAATTAAATTCCCCATTTCTTTGCACTGAATACTAATTTATACATGTAAATACATTAGTAATTCAAATTTTATGATTAATATTTTCAGGTTATATGTCAAAAATCATCCAAAATAATTATCCGGTGTAAATCTTGCTTACTTTTAACCAATCAGGGACGTTAATTTTTGGCATTTTAGAGCGGGAAATTTAAATCACTCCTCCTAGTTAAAAAATCAAGTATAGACATTTTTAAAAGTTTTTTCGACTGTTGTTAGCTTTTACTAGATACAAAAGGGCTAGATAATTTTAAAAGTGAAAAAATATATGAAAGCATGTTTAAAAAGCATTTTCATATCCGCATAAAAGGACAAAAGTATATTGTTTTTCGAGTAATTCAGAATATTTTTTGAATTTAAAAAATACCCTACCCTCTTATGCATTATATGCGTTTTATGATTAGACTTTTTTTGTGCCAATATTTTTAATAGATTTTGAGATCTAGTGGAACTACGAACATACACATTTTGAACCAAAATTTCCCCTATTCTCTTATCTATGCATGTTTCTATGTGCGAATAGAGGATAAAGTCATTCTAAGTGTTTTTTTACAAAGTTTTTAATAAATATAAATGTAATTTGTATTTAAAGGCAATATTTATTCAAAATGGGTAAAGTTACTATTGACGTTTTATACTTTATACTAGCCTGACAGTTTCACAAATTCGCCGACAGAGGGAGAGCACTTTCCTAAAATCGCGAATAGTTACTTGTATACACTTTGTATTAGAAACATTTATAATCCATTTAGGATTGTTTTGAAGTTTAGGTAAGATGTTTTAATTAAAATCTTTATTTATTATGTCACAATTCTTTATTTACTACAAGGTAGAAAGCAGATACATTAAATTATTACTATATAAATCCTTAAATTTGCCTAATCTGTTCGTTTTCCTACACTATGGATTTAAATTTTTTGAATAGAAGGCATTGTTGCAGGAACATCCATTTGGTACATTGTGATAAATGTGACTTTCCCAACCACTTTCCTTCTTTCTTCGACGAAAAACTGTAACGTTGATGTATTTAGTTTCGCAGGGGTTTGGACGACGAATATGGCAAAATTCAGAGTTTTCTTTGACGCCAAATACGGTCTCTACGGTTTCATCCGTTTCGCATTCAATGCTTTGAAGTGTGAGAGGCTTATAGATGTACTCCTGTGCGTTTTCATGCTTATAATTAGTTATTTTCAATCTACACGTTTTAAAGTCACTCTAAAAAGTAAAAAAAATATATATTGTAGGTATGTTATGAAATATGTTATAATATAATAATGACTTAGATTGTAATTCAAAAAGTCAAACCGATTCATTGGTCTAATGCAGACTCAAAAAACAAAAATAAATATTTGGGCTATTATGCAGTGCGGATATAAAGAAAATCACCCCCCCCCCCTGCTAACTTTTGAACGGTTATGTTTTCGATTCTTAAAATTTGTTCACTAAAGTATTTAATTGCGAACTTTCTAATAATAAAGGTATTTTTGATTTTGTGGAACTTCCGGTTATACCGGAAGTGGATGGCAACTTTCTTATTTTCAATAGAACATCCAGTATATTTTTGCATTTTCGTGTTCTCCATAAAAATACCATTAAATTGACCTAGCGTAAGGCCATTTGAAAATCACATTTTTATGCAACTTCATTTACACCGGAAGTTGGAGCCAACTGCTCCAACTTCCTTATTTTAAATGATTTTCTTTTGCAATTAAGTTAATAATATTAAATTTAAACATAATTATGTTTAACCTTAAGTTCGTTAATTTTCCACTTCCGGTGCAAATGAAGTTGCATAAAAATGCGATTTTTCGAATGGGCGTAATTCCGAAAGTATTAATCGTAGACCACACTATGCTAGGTCAATTTAATGGTATTTTTATGGAGAACACGAAAATGCAAAAATGTACTAAGTGTTCCATTTAAAATAAGAACGTTGCCATCCACTTCCGGTATAACCGGAAGTTCCACAAAATCAAAAATACCTTTGTTAGAAAGTTCGCGATTTGAGTCCTCCGTAGACAAATTTTCAGAATCAAAAACATAACCGTTCAAAAGTTAGCAGGGCGGGGATTTAGTTTATGTCCGCACTGTATACAAGGTGATTCAGACCACCCGTACCACCCATTTATCTCGAGAACGCGTTATCGCACATCACTAAAATAAAAAACTTAAATACCAAAGTGAACCTAAAGAATCCATTGGTGAACTTATTTTTTTCCGGAACAACCCGGTACTATCCGGAACCGGAGGTAACTTTGATTTTTTAAATGGCAACATAGGTCGAGTTTGCTAAGGTTTGATAGGTCTTTCAAAAAGAAATAACTTTTATTAAAATATTTTTTTAATATTTTCCATAGTTTAGAATTTATTCGTAAAACAAAAAAAAAATTGTTAAAAAAAGTAAATAAAAATTATTGCATATTTTGAAGAATTTTATAAATTTATAAACTCTTTCTACAAATTCTAATGTTTTACTAACTTTAAATATCATACTTGTCCATATTTCAACAAAATTCTTCAAAATATGCAATAATTATTATTTACTTTTTTTAACATTTTTTTTTGTTTATCGAATAAATTCTAAACTATGGAAAATATTAAAAAAATATTTTTATAAAAGTTATTTGTTTTTGAAAGACCTATCAAACCATACCAAACTCGTTGCCATTTAAAAAATCAAAGTTACCTCTGGTTCCGGATAGTTCCGGGTTATTCCGGAAAAAAATAAGTTCATCAATGGATTTTTTAGGTTCACTTTGGTAATAAAATTTTTTATTTCGACCATGTACGATAACGCGTTCTCGAGATAAATGGGTAGCACGGGTGGTCTGAATCACCCTGTATATTCATTATTTTTTTTAATAAAGTGCATGCCTCATGTCAAAAACCACCCTGTATATTGTAGTTGAAAATATTATTAGTAACTTGAAATTCATTTTAATTTATTTTTACAAAACCTTTTTCGTTAATATAAAAATTTCCTTTTTTGAAGTAGAAAGATTTTTTATTCAAAAATTTGTTTACATATTTAATTCTTTTTTATATCATCGTTTAAGTGACATGAATATCTACTAAAAATGAGTAAAAAAAGTGGGGGTTTCTATTTAAAAAAATCAATGATGACGTCATTGCTAAATTACCAGTGAGGTCATTACTATTTTTTATAACAAAAGATAGCATTTTAAAAACTAAAATTGACCTATCCGAGCGATTTTCTCAAAAAAATTAAATACGACATTTACGAATTTTGTGCCAAACTTTATCATCACCCTGTACATGTCATTAGCAAATTTTGTAAATAAAATATGTATACAGGGTGTCTTGTAATTATGTGGACAGACATTGTGGAACGGGTTTACCACCTCAAATTAAGATGACAAAAGTTCCTCCAACACTTTGTCCAAAAATGCTTCCCTGCAAAGTTACAATCAGTTAAAATTCACTTTTCAAAAGATAAAACCCACATAACTTTTTTCTCTATGTCTATGCAGGTAACTCTATAAAAACTGCAATGGGGGCAGTACCGGATTACCCAAAAGGCAGATTGGCAACTGTCTACGAATCATTTTCGCAAATAGGAAACCACTTTTACTGACGTTTACTAAAAGTGGTTGCCTATTTTTTTTAAGTAAAAATTAATTTGAATCGCTAATATTTAGCATCAATTAAAAAATATCACGTTCATTTGCAAGGTAAGAATGTTGCATAAAAAATGGCTTTCCAGAATTCGCACCCAACATCCGTCATAAAACATAAAGGTGCATTTTTTGTCAAATATTAAACATAGCACAAACATTCATGAACTTAAAAAAACATATGCTGCCATCGCTAGGGTTGACAATAAATTTTTGTGCCGTTGATAAGTGGGAACCCGTTTTTTATGCAACATCCTTACCTTGAATGTACTATGTATGTACAATGTACATACATACATGAATACGTACCAAAGCAATATGACGACTTTCCCGCTCCAATTCATTATTTTCTTTAACGTCGCTCCTCTTATTAGTATTTTTTAAAATTCTGAACCAGAAGGGTAAGTCATTGTTTGGTTTTCCAGTCAAATCAATTAAATCTTGATCATTGTTTGGACTTATTTCATTGATATCCCATGTGTTCGAGTTATCATCTTTAATTGAATAGGTCGGATTTAAAACATTTTCTTTTTCTACAACTGTATTCCATGAATCATCAAAGATGTAATCATTATTTGGATCTTGATTGTGATCTTCAGTTTTAGTAAAGAAGTTAAAATTTTCATCGACTTTAAAAACTTTCGCTGAAGAAATTGTTGATGTAAAAAGAAGAACTGGTAATAATTTCTGCAAATAAAAAATATTATGTTTTTATTGTCAAAATAGTGGGCAATTAAAATTAATTGTAAATTGTAAGGTTTTTGTGAGTTTCATTTTTTAGTACTATACTTCATTTTTTAACTAGGAGGAGCGTTTTAAATTTCCCGCAATAAAATGTCAAAAATTAACGGAACGGAGGTGGAAGTTTATAGGGCGCGTTCCACTAATGAACATTAAAACCCACGAGCACCACCGTTTCACTAGCACAAAACGTCACCATTCAATAAACGACCACAGAAACCCACGAATAAATACGGTTGTTGTGAGCTTCTTGCAGTCAAGGCGGAAACTGCGCGGGCGCGCAGTCAAGGTACGAGCAGGCGGGCGGGCGGACATTTTCGGCCATAACTCGATAACGAAAAAACATAGCGAAGTGATTCGTTTTTTGTCGTAAAGCGGACCTTAAAAGCTTTTAGAAAAGGTGTATTACATGGGGGTGAAATAGAATTTAGGGGGTTGATTAGACCGAAAAGCGTCAAAAATTGCGACTATTTTAAATGAAACTTAAAAAAAAAATTTTTTTTCGTTATTTTTCGAAATTCAAAAAACCCTATGCATGGGCTGTTTTGGTTCTAAGAGTAGATTCAGCAGAGTTTTTAAAAATGAAAATCCGTTAAAAAATGGGCGAACGGGAGCCGTCCTCCCTTAAATTCAAAAATTCTCTCGTATCTTCCCAACCCCTTCGAGTATAAAAACAAAAAATAGCCTATTAGCTGCAAAAGTTACTCTATTTAAGGGAAATGAAGTAAAATTTGAAAATTTTTAAAAACTGTGGGCAGCAGTGGTACAACCGTTTTACCGCGTTTGTGCGATTTTTTTAACATTTTACGTTAGATTTTTTTCTGAAGCAAAGGGAGAAAATTTAGAGCTGTCCATTTTTTCCTTATAAATATTAATGCAATAAGCAAAATAAAAAATCAAAAGTTACGAATTTTCAAAGTCCGCGTCGAAAAAGCAAGAAAAACGACATGCAAATTTAAAGGCGCCAAATTAATATAAAAAATCAAGATATCAAAAAAAGGGCTCGGATGGCCATAATAACGGGTATCTAGTTTCTAAATCAAAAACCCGCTATTTTTTGCACTTGCCGATCCTCAAATATAAGGGGTACAGTTTGAGCACATTTGCCGCCCGAAAAAACTTTAAATTTGTACACTTGGCGTCTCGGCGCCCGGATGCCACACGGTTGCGCCTGGAGACTTAAAAATGACCGCGGTGTATCCCCAGGATGTGAGAATAAAAGGGGCCAAATTTTGTCGCTCCCCATTAAAACCGGACGGGGGTGCGATTTTTCAAATTTTACGCCGACTAAAACCGGAAAAAAAAGCAAGAAAAATCGACCATTTTCGAGAATTTTTTTCAGTGTGTTAGCATGCTGAGAAAAATTTAAAATTCGAACCCCGCTTAGAATCGACATCCCTCTTCACGATGCAATCGAAATTTTTAAAATCTGACTAAAAAAACTGCCATTTTCGCGACTTGTCGCAAAAAAACGTCCGAATTTGGGCTAAAAATACAAAAGGGGCTGTATCTCCCCCCCCCCCCCCCCTCCCCCTTAATAGATAGGTTCGGCCGGGTCAAAACCATCTTCTTCAGAATTTGGTCCTCTATGACATACTAAAATTTGATGCGATTCAGGGTGAATTTCGGACACAGGGGATGAATTCGATTTTTTGTTCGGAGCGGAATAACTTTTTTCGGGGTTGTCCGATCAAAAAGCGACAATTAAACTTTTTTCTTTAAATTTTCTTCTCTTTCCGTCTGCAAAATTTCAATTCGATACGAAAAAAAATACCTCCCACGTTTCTTACGGTTTTAGTATTATTGAAGAAAAAGTAACTTTTATCCGAAACATTTTTTTGTAACTTTTCTAATTAATGAAATAATCGACTTTTTCAAAATTTGCATGTTTCGGTTTTTTCGCTTATCTTCGGTTTCGGTATGGTTCGGAATTTTTGATAATTTTAGATGCTATATGAGAATAAAAAACTGCAAAACATTGCCCATTTTACATGCAACTTTATTAATAACAAAGATGCCCATGCAATGCGTTTAAATTGGAACATCCAGTATATTTTAATGAATATTGTTTAAATAAATAATGAGTCTGTAAACCATTTTTTTTGATAATTTTATATAAATGAGTACCTTTTAACTTGAATTTTGCATTTTGAATTTTTGGTCTAGCACTTAAAATGGCTTCGCAATTAATTAACAAAGTTTATGAAATCGCGCGGCGCTACTTTTTTTTCCTTGCGAGCTGAGTGACGTCATTATTTCCTAGTCGCCTCGTACGGGTTATACGCTCGGCAAAAGTGCTAAAACTGTGCGGCTTCGATTAGAAGATCGGCAGGTGAAAAAAAATCGCTGTTTCTTGATTTGTCATCTACATACCGCGCTACATCAGGAAACGAGCGCATTTTTTGATATCTTAATTTTTTCTGTACTTTTGGCGCCCTCGAATTTGTAGTTTGAAATTAATGCTTTTTCGACGCCGACTTTGAAAATTCGTAACTTATGATCCCGACCGTGTATAATATTCCAATGTTTCTTATTTCCCTTCTTTCTTTACTATTTATGCGAGAAAAAATTAGCACGATTATATTTTGCCCCTGGACTGGAAAAAAATATCCCAAGTGAAATGTTAATAAAATAGCTCAAACGCGCGCTTTAGTCAGCCCCCTCTGCAGTCGTCAATTTTTAAAATTTTCTCAATTTTACATCAGATTATCAAAGAACAACAATATTTGTGGTGTAATGAGCATAGTGCATTTTTAAATTTTGCGCGGTTAAAAAGTTATGGCGTAAAAATGTTGAATTTAGGGGTCGGCGGCTCCCATCGGCCTATTTTTTAACGGATTTTCATTTTTAAAAATTCTGATAAATCTACTCTTGATATTAAAACCGCCCACGCATATGATTTTTTAAATTTTGAAAAACAACGAAATCTTAAATTTTTTAAGATCGCATTTAAAAAAGTCGCATTTTTATTCGAGTTTCGGTTTAATCAGTACCTCAAATTTTATTCTACCCTAACGCAATGCACATTTTCTGAAAGCTTTCATGGTCCACTTTACGACAAAAAAAGAATCACTTCGCTATCTCCTTTCGTTATCGAGTTATGGCCGAAAATGTAGCAAAAATATGCAAAATCTCCGTTTGGAACCAAAATTGCGGTCTGTAATTTTTCACTTTTCACAAAATAATTAATATCTTCTAATCTATTAAAACCGCCGGGACGAGTAATAGCTTAAAATTCGCACCGTTACCTCCCCCACCAAATTCCGTGAAAATTTTAATTTTCGGTATAAAATTACGTCGTCCAGGCCCATATTTGTACCAAAATTTTGCCATAACTTTGCCATTTTTTTCCAAAAAAACTGTTTAACCGATTTTAACCAAATATTTTTTAAAACGCGTCTATCCATGGTGTTTACCTTTGGTAAAAATTTGAAATCGCTAACTTTTATAGTTTTCGAGAAAAACAATAAAAATCGATTTCCATGAAAAATTTTAAGCCTTAAAAATATCTCAAAAAATATTTTTTCGAATCTTTTCAAAATCGACCCCGGAAATGAAAAATAATAGAAAATAGATGAAATGTAGGCGGTCACTTTCCCTCTATACCCCCCACCAAAAAAATTTACACCCCAAAAACTCAAAACAAAATTTTTCTAGGTAATGTACCTTAAAAAATAATTAAATTTTAAAAAATTTAATAAGATAATACGATAATTTTTACAAACTTATCTGTACGAATTTTCGTTTCTTAATTTTAGTTATTAAGCGAAATATGAATTTTTAATAATACACCTTTACTCATTTGTTAGAAAGCCATATTGTATATAAAAATTCATATCTTTTGAACAAAAAGTTGTACTGCCTTGAATTTTTTTTATTTTTTTCTTATTTCTTTATACTACAACCCAAAATTATTAACTTTCAAATTTTTAATTTGAAACGCTACACACTTGTAAAAACCACACTAAAGTTGTATAACATTTAAAGTGAAATTTCATAAGTAAAAAATTATAAAGGAGTAAATTTTAAATTAATAAATAATTCTCCTACTTTAATTAATAACTAATAGTAATATTTTATGATAGTATTAAAAGATAATAACTATAAAAACGTCTAGAAACAATCAAGTGCACTATACGCGTGTACGGAACGGACAGCGTTCGGAAGAAATGACGTCAGAATACATCGCATCACTTGTTGAAGCGGAGGGGGTAATTTTCTTAAAATTCAAACGCTTATATTTACGTTAATATTTGTCGTATCGAATTGAAACAAAAAACAACTTATTTATTATTATGATTTCTAAAATATAAGATATAAAAATATCAATTATTTTTTTTCGTTTTTCTTCCTCATTGCAAACGAAAAAATTTAAAAAGTTAAAAAGTTAACCCTATTTTCTATTTTTCAATTTTGTTTTTAATAAACTTATCACGCTGTCGCGAGGTGCCATTAATTTTCTTTTCGAATTGCTCCGGGGGGGGGGGGGGGGGAGGGTCAAAGCCTGGATATCTTTGCGCGTGTTTGTACCTATCTTTCAAATCAGTTAAGAGCTCAAAAATGAATTGATTATTTCAAATTACAATCCGCTATTGACAAAAAAAATGTCTGCCAAAATCTAATATACCTATACTCAGACTCTATACTCAGACTTTTTGTCCATGGTAGGTTTGAATTGCATTGGAGCTTTGTAGAATGTAGATACTTATTAATAACTAAACAAGTCTCATGAAGTATTTGTAATAAATTAGCAGGGATATAGGTGATTAGAGCATCTGCATTCCAAATATTTAGGCATTCGCGTTACTTTAACGAGTTTAAAAATAAACGGACGTTGCGTGGAAAAGAAGTTGAAGAAAAGGAGTGACTTAATAATAAGTCGTTTTAAGTTAATTCGTCTTAATGAGCGGCTCCTGCGCCTCCCGTGATCCGTGATCTTGGTGACGCGCGATGCGGTGTGTAGCAGTGGCGGTGCGGTGCGGTGCCGCAGTCCGAACGGCACCTACGACTAAATAAGTTACTAATTGATTTTAACAGATAAATTGCTGCGATTAGGCGCGTCTAACGTTCCAAGGGCATAAGGGCGCTTTTCGGCCGCGGCCCAATCGCAACGGCCGAACGTCAATTTGCAATTTAACTTTTAAAATGTAAAGTACCGCGTATCTACCAAGCCGATTCAATGTACGTCGCGTTTTTACCTTCCACTTGCAACTTTGACACTTGACTCAAAGACAATAATCGACGATAAATAAATAACTCAAAATTAAGTAATTAGTTAACGACGTGGGCATTTTATAAAGTTGCTGGTTATTTTATTTTATAGTGCTGTGATAATAGGATTATTTATATATTATTTGTTATTTTATTCTTTTATTTGTAAAAAAGTGTTTTTATTCTTTTGTTGAAGTTTATTTGAATTTTAATCGTGCGTGTTAATTAGTTATCATAATGTGGTTATCAAAGAATGATAAAAATTTACAAATTAATAAGTAAGTATTTCGACATTTTCAAAACTTTAAACTTAAATGTATTTACATGTTTAGATTGTTGCGTATTAGCGATTCTTTTTTTTTTTAATTTAAAATTATTATAAAAATAACTATAATTATGTACAGGTTGACAACAGGAAGTCCAAAAATCATTGGGAACAAATGAGGATTTGTTCCCAAAAAATAAAAACAAAAAATAACAGTGGAGTTTTTTCTGCTGGTTCTATTTTTATTAATATTATGTTTTATACTATTTAAATTTAACCATATCTAGTATTTACGGCATTTAAAACAAATATTTTTAAATACTAAATATACGGGGTGTCCCATTTGACGTTGGACTCTCAAAGTAGTGCATATTTGTATGCTCAATAATAATTCGTTGACAAAACAGTTGAATTTTGCATCGTTTCGGCGCCATCTCGAAAAAACCAAAAAGTGCCATTTTTAAAATATGACTGTAACTTCTTTATTATCGGCCATACCAAAAAACTTTTTTAATAACATAGACGCAGTTTTTTAGCTAAAATTCAATAAGGCAATCAGATTTTTTTCTTAAGTCACTGGATTGCCAGGAAATAATCCAAACTTTGTTTTTTCTTATGGAAGCCATATTGGAATTTCACATATTTGGAAAATGTTAACTGTAATAAGACGCATAAAAGATTTCATGGAGTGCTCGAAACTTATTAACATTAACAAACTGTCAGTACAATTTATATAATTTATTTTATTTTCAAAATCCAAAATTAATAAACTTATAAAAATGTCAACAATAACAAAAACAAAAATTACGAAGTTAACACCAAGATATTAACAGTTTACAACTGTTTATTTTTTTATGCTTTGCTATGTTAATAAGTTTCGAGCACTCCATGAAATCTCTTATGCGTCTTATTAATTGTCCCATTTATTAAATGTGACATGTGGTATATCAAAATTCTCAGAAAAATACACTGATTCCAAATATGTGTAATTCCAATATGGCCGCCATAAGAAAAAACAAAGTTTGGAGTATTTCCTGCCAATCCAGTAACTTTTTGGTTTTTTCAAGATGGCGCCCAAACTATGCAAAATTCAACTGTTTTGTCAACGAATTATTGGACATACAAAAATGCACTACTTTCTCCATTTAACCGACTTTCTATCTCCAATAATAACAAAGATACCCATAGAGTCCAACGTCAAATGGGACACCCTGTATAAATATCTGAATTCCCTCAAATTAGGTTAAATTCTCAAATTTATTAAATTTCGATGAAAATTCACTTAAAATGAAAGAAAAAACTCAAAATTTTAATTTAAAAAAATATCAAGAAATACTTTTATTTTTAGAAGTTTTTTTAATAAATTTTAAAGGATTTTCAACTTCGCTTGGAGAGTTTGAAAAAGAAAGAAAAATCGTGATAAATCATGAAATCAAAAACATTTTACGGGCACCACAAGAAGTTACAATTTTGAAATTGTTTTTCTGTTATACTTAAATTTAAGATGGTTTAAGCGATTTTGTTCAAATTGGTAGTTTTAGGAGACAAAAAAACCAATATCAAAATTTTAATTAAAATCTATCCACGGACGCAGAACTTGGTATTTTTAATAAATAAATGTTTCAAAGGACGTTATCGTTTTCATATGGGTTTTTGGGTAAAAATAAAAATACATTAAACCTAACAAAATGAACTAATATACTCCTAATATCAATTTTGTACTTAATTTCTGTAAAAAATATACCTTATAAACAGTTTTATTAGATTTTACATTATTTTAAAAAATTATTTTTATCTCTGCAACAGTGGACGCTAAAATTCAAATTTTGACATGTTTGACAAAACTACTGCCAGATAAATAATCTCTATTTTTACTTAGGTTAAATTAAAAGAAAGGTAATAATTTTAAAATATTGGTTTTTAATTCTATTAATAAAGGCGAATTTAAATTTTAATTCTATCGTTTAATTTCAGCAGGTAAAAAGTTCAATGTTGCCTGATTGTGCAAGAAAGTCTTAAGATTTGCTGTAAAAATTATTTTATTTTTATTTGGCCCCGTATTATTACAAATCTTATTACAACTATTAGGGCCGTTACTACTTAATTTACAGTAAAAATATTAGAGGTCCAGGAAACTGGAAAAGTCTTTAATTATTAAAAAATTTAAAAATTGCATAAAAACGGCAACATCGGAATAATTGTTTAATTTAAAAAAATAAATTATTAAAATATGCGTATATTTGATAAAAATATGTACTTAAAAATAAATATACAATGAAATCTTCATAAATATGTATTTAATTGTATAATTGATATTGTATTATTGTTGATAATTCAAAGTAAAAATATGACATAGGCAACCATTTGTCAGAAAACAATGACATCGTTGTCTAATTGTGCAAAAATTAATTAATTTCAAATCCGTTATTTGGCCGTGAACAGCCACTATCAAGTTTAAAATGTCTTCAAAATTGTATATTTGAGTGGTATTTACATATTAGTATAAGTTTCGTCGCTGGAGGAAATCTACTCAAAATCCGATAAGGTCCTTTCTACGCCAATGGAATAAGTACTCTTGATAAGACTCGATTACTTTCACAGTTTTCGAGAAATTTTGTAATTTAATAATCTGCAGTAAATTTACAAAAAAAAATATTTACCAAAACACAATAATAAAAATAACAAATCATAAAAACTGTTCAAAATGTCCACCATTTACACGAATACAATAATTTACACGAAATAGAGAATTAAAATGTACTCTTTGCATTATTCCTTCATCACCTCTAAGATCGTTTGTTGGATTTTGAATGCGAAGTGCTATAAGAGCGAATTCCTTTAAGCGCGAAACACAATACGGGCGAAACCTTAACAAGCGAAACAATTAAGACCGAAGTTTCATAAGCGCGAAACTTGTAGGAACGAAACATTTAACCGCGACACCTTATAAGCGCGAAACCTTTTAGCGCGAAGGCCTTTAAGCTCGAAATCCTTTAAGCGCAAAGATTTCTAAGCGCGAAGACCTTTAAGGGGGTAGGGATACATATTACCACCCATAACCACTTTATTCTGCTTCAAAATTATTTATTTAGATAGTGCTAGTATAGGTTAGGTTGGTTTAATAAAAATCTTTATTTAAATGAAAATATTAACAAAATAATAACTCTTCAAAATAACACTTATACGTTACACGTTTAAGAAAATAAATCATAATATAAGTTTCGCTGTTGGAGAAAATATACCCAAAATCCGATAAGGTCCTTTTAAAGAATCTCGGTCTCAGCTTCACAATGAAATAAAAATTAAAAAATCGCGAATAGGTCCATTCTATGTACTTCCATTTGCTAATTAATTAAATTACCTTCACAATTTTTTGCATTATTTGAAGTTTGGATGTAACTTATAACTGTAGATTAACGCTTGTATCTAACAAATCTGCCAAAACATGTGCAGTTCAAAATTTTCTTGGAAATTTGCTCTGCGTTGGGAGAGTGGAATACAAAATTTTCCTGTAAATTTGCAGTGCATTGAACATTGATGAACCAAATACTTGTCTCAAATGTCGAAATAGTAAAAATCGTACCCTAAATTTAAAAAGAACGTTTATATTCAACGTTCCATTCAAAATCACAGGTATGACTTCACGAATTAAAAAATATTAAAATAATTTTTTTTCACTGTACTAATTAATAAGTGATTAGGTACATAGAATCATCTCCCTTCTCCCTTAGACCTACATATGTATAAAACAAAAATCATTGAAATATATTCTTCTAGGGAAATGCCAATTATACAAGGTGTTTACGGTTCACCCGTTAACTTTTGAAGAGGTGATGTCAGAGGTGAAAATAAGTCAATTTGCAAAAAATCATCTTAGTAAAACTTTATTTGTAAGGGAGTTGCAGCCTTTTGAAAGTGATGCTAAAAAGTAAGTTTTTACGCATTTATTTCCAGACGGTTAACATTATAGTTTTCATATTTGAGATATAAGTACTAAGGACTTATATCCTTAAATACTCTAGAAATGTTATTATATATTTTTAGACTTTTTGGTTGCTTCTAAAGGGTAATTTTGAAGGAGGTTGAAGATAAAAATTGTCTAAACTTTTCGGGAGTTAAATATCAAATCTTTTTACATTCAAAATAATATCCTTTATTTAATTTTAAAGAAAAAAGATATTCTTATTTTAACTATAAAACAAAATTATAAAAATTGTTAGAAATTATCACCGTTATGTTGAACGCTATGCCTGTATTCAGTGACACTGGTGAAAAATTTAGAGACGTCGTTAACGTTAAACACGTGAATAAAAAATATTTCTTCATAAGAAATATTTTTTAGAGATGTGTTTACCGTTAACGACGTCTCTAAATATTTCATCACGGTCGCTGAATACGGGGGTTAAAGGGTCACTCTGTGCAGGCATTCACTGGAACATCTTTAAAGTCCTGGGCCTAGATTCTAGATTTATAGCAAATTTGAAAAGTATTATGTGAACTTTTCTAAGCGAAAATCCTTAAGACGATAGTCGGCGAAATTTTGTGAGCGTAAAATGTGACTCTACGGAATACCATTTTTTAGACAAACCAATAAATGAAATTCTGTTTTTTTTTGTAGTAGTAGTTCATTAATACTTGGCATAACATGTCTATTATTTTGTTTTTGTATTTTTTATTGAATTTTTAGATTTATAGACAATCAAATCTGACCTAAAAATGAGCAAGTTTTGCTTGCTGTTTTAAACCTTATACTCGATATAATCGGAAAAACAGAATAACACTTTTGTAAAGTTGTGTATTTAGATAGAGAAAATTTTACAAATCTCAATTTGAAGGTCCCTTGTTAAAGAAAAATGGTATTTTCTAGGACCAGGTTTTCAATAGAAAAAAAATTATGAGCAAAACCCCAAATATCAAGCGAATTTCAAAATCAAGCGCTCGCATTTGCCGACTATCGCCTTAAACAGTTGGTGTTCCATAATAGGGTAATAAAACAACGTCTTAAAACCAACCTCAGTTAAACTGTTATGTGAACTGTTTGGAAATAAATGCATAAAAACTCTTCTTTTGGCAGCACCTTCAAAGGGCTGTACCTCCCTTATCAAGTTTGACTAAGATCGGCTTGTTTTCATCTCTTAAAAAGTTAACGGGTGAACCGTAAACATTCTGTATAAATTTAATAATCAAAATAATAAAATAAAATAAGTAATTAATAATTTCATTATCCACAGGGTTATTCTTCGTTAATTTTAAGAGCATTCTTTCCTAAACCGCGTGTTGAAAATCGTCTTTCTCAAAATAAGTTATATCCTTTTAGAACTAGTACCCTATAATAATACAAACAATTTTAAAAACAATGCATATTTTGCCGCCCCTTTCCGCCGCCCACAAACTGAATAAAATCCAACAAACAAAATTTTATGTGCAAAACGACAAATACTGGACTACATGCAGCACTTTTATTATTTGATCAATTATCATAAAAAAATACTTAAATGTAGATAAATGTATGTTCTACAAAATGGCGATTTTCAATATCTCAAAAAGTTCCGCTACAATATTCCAATAAAATTTGCATAAAAACGCCATGTTTAAACAAGAACTATAAAAAAATGTGTGATTTTTTTTAAAAAAAGCTTTGCGACGTTTTGTAGATTAATTATCGTATTTTTAAATTCTGAAAGAATTATTTTAAAATAATAATTTATAAGGGCTGTAGAAGTAGTCCAGTAAACCTCAAAATAGCCTTTACAATGTTAAGGAAGGAATGCTCTTAATAGGTAATGTCAAAATTTGTCTATTTAGGTAAAAAAAAACATTTTGCATATACATAGCTAATTTCTTAGGGTATTGATTTCAAAACCATCACGTCCCGGAAAGAAAGATGTATTTTCGCGCTTAAAGATCTTCGCGCTTAGAGGTCTTCGCGCTTAAAAGTCTTCGCCCTTAAAGGTTTTCGCGCTAAAAAGTTTCGCTCATATAAGGTGTCGCGCTTAAAGGTTTCGCTCCTACATGTTTCGCGCTTATGAAACTTCGCCCTTAAATGTTTCGCTTGTTAGGGTTTCGCACTTATTGTGTTTCGCGCTTAAACGAATTAGCCTTTGAAAAAACTCGCGCAAATCAAACTTCGGGCTTAAAGGTTTCGCGCTTAAAGGTGTCACTCACAGGACCAACAATAAAATTGCCAATTATGCCAGCCCACACATTAATTTTAAATTCGTGTTGAAAATGATTTACCTTGATTGCTTGCGGATTATCTTCTGCATAAACGTGTTCATTATGGAAATTTGTTATCCCTCTCCTTGTGCAACATGTTTCATCCGTGAACAAAATATTGTTCCCAAAATTTAAATTAATTTCTCTTTGGATGAACAAAAATCAAGGCGTATTTTAGGATAATGAACTAAGAAATCTTGAAATGACATTTTATGGTATGGATACAGCAACTGTTCACTGTTCTTGAAGCACTTTAGAAACGACATCTTTTCCTACTCCTATAGTTCCCTGCCTATTCGTCTAGTACTTAGTTATGGATCTTCTTCAACAAGTTCTAAAATTTGTTGTTCTACTTCAGGAACCCTTATAAAATGCTGCGTTCCATAGTTAGTCGTTAGATGAGCAAGCAAGCAGCATTTAGCCTGCAGCCTCGCTGCTGGCTGCTTTCACATCGCCAAAAATGCTCGCAACTTCGCCAGGCTGCTCGCCATCTACATTTATGCTACAGCTGCGAAGTTCCATAAAACGTTTGCTTCTCGAATGAAATAGCACAGTACACTATAATAAATAGACGAGAGCGTGTTTCAAGAAACCAAACACAGCGCTAATTTGAAAGACGTTTGGCGATGCTAGATGTGGCGCGGATTGAAGCAGGCTAAATGTGGCCTAAGGCCTCATTTAGCCTGCAGCCTCGCTGCTGGCTTCTTGCATATCGCCAAAGATGCACGCATATGAATCAAACCTATTATTTGTATTGGTGTATTCATGCTGCAGCCCGGATGCTCGCCAAGTTTCAAAGCCATATAGCGCCCAAACTAAGCAACTTTATACTAAGATAAGTTTACTTAAATCGATTTATTTTGGTGTAAGAAATATGTGGTAAGCTGTTGTAAAGGCATTTTACAGACACACTGTATATTTCATTTTAAACATTGTCAATTTGTTCAGTTGTAAGAATTTAGTTGAGTAACTTTTGTTTAAAAAATCTTTTTTCTATGACTATTGTATAATGGCTACTTTATTAACGCGTTTCTAGATAAACAATGATGGCTATTACTCTCACCCGTGAGTTTTGGTTACCGGTAACCAAAACTCACTAGTGATTCTCTGTTACCAAATTCAAACAACTTGTAAAAATAATCATCAGTGATCGGGTTTCGAACCCGAAGTGGGATTTTGTTTCTATCTTGATATTTATCAAGCTTGATAAAACTCAAGAGGGGGGATATTCTCGAATCACACGACACAACATCGTATACGACATGACAAAGACAGACTCTTATTTTTGCATTTGAATGACAAGGATAGAATGATAAAAGTCGTGTCATGTGTAATTCGAGAATAGCCCCCTATTGAGTTTTATCAAGCTTGATAAATATCAAGATAGAAACAAAATCCCACCTCCGGGACCTTTGGATCCACAGTCGACGTATCAATCAACTAAGCTACCGATGACTCGAAATTTATACAACCTTTTTTTATTATTTAATGAATGCTTACGTTGTTACGTCAAATAACCTAATTTTTTAGAAAAATATTTTTGCGTTTACCAAATAGTCATAGAAAAAGTATAGTATTCTACTCGCGAGTAAATAGCCATTACTCACTCAGGCCTATTACGACACTCGCCTATCAGCTCGTGTCGCAATTTCGGCCTTCGTGATTAATGGCTATCATTACTCGCTCGTTGAATAATATACTATTTTACAATAGCGTATTTGGTGGTACCCGTTAACTGCTATATTTGCGTTATAGGGTCTTAAGCAAAAAAGTAGGGGTCAAATTAGCTTAAAGGACCTTATCGTTCTCTGGGTGGATCGTGTTCCAACGTTGATATTCATACCACATGTATAGAAAAGTAAAATATTTCATTTTGTAAAATATTGGGTCATGAAAATGTGTGCGCGCTTCAGAAAAGGCTTTTGAATTTGTGCATTTTTAACACCATTTTGCACAATTCGACAACAATGTCGGGATTAACTAACAACTAACATCGCATTAATGAAATGTTAGTTGCCGACACCATCTAAATATTTTAATTTTCTGATGTTAAGAGCATTCTTTCCTAAACCGCGTGTTCAAAATCTTCTTCCTCAAAATAAGTTATATCCATTTAAAACTAGTACCCTATAATAATACAAACAATTTTAAAAATAATGGATACCCCTTTCCGCCGCCCACAAACTGAATAAAATCCAATAAACAAAATTTTATGTGCAAAACGACAAATACTGGACTACATACAGCACTTTTATTATTTAATCAATTATCATAAAAAAATACTTAAATGTAGATAAATGTATGTTCTACAAAATGGCGCAACCCGATTTTCAATATCTCAAAAAGTTCCGCTACAGTATTCCAATAAAATTTGCATAAAAACGTCATGTTTAAACAAGAACTATAAAAAATGTGTATTTAAAAAAAAAAGCTTTGCGCCGTTTTATAGATTAATTATCGTATTTTTAAATTCTGAAAGAATTATTTTAAAATAATAATTTATAAGGGCTGTAGAAGTAGTCCAGTAAACCTCAAAATAGTCTTTACAATGTTAAGGAAGGAATGCTCTTAATAATGTATTAATTAGGTACCTAATTACATATTTATGAATATTTTATTTTAATTATTTAGCGTATATGTAGTTTTATCAAATTAATAAGTAAATTCATAATTAATTTTTTTTAATTATTTAATTATTGCAGAGTTGCCGTTTTTTCTTCAATTTTTACAAAAACTTGAATAAAACATTTGGACCATTGCATAAGATTATGATATTTCTATTACGTGATAAAATGGTATTATTCACTAGAACTAGAACTTCTTGAAATTGAAATGTTAGGATTTTTACAGTACATTTCGGTTTTTCTAAAACATTGGCACCATTGGATAATTTATTTTCACCTACTTGTCACAAATAAATCCATTAATTTCCAAATGTATTATTTAATTGTTAACATAAATATAATACAGGGTGCTGGAAAATTCGCGGTCCAACGCAATGGTGCGATGTTGAGGAACTCTTAGAGAACAAGGGAAAAATAATTAAAAAATTCTTTGTTGCTTTACCTCGAAGATATATGTGTTTTTAAAATCTTAAATTTGGCAACTCTGTGTTAATTTTAGTTATTTAAATTAAAATGCCATGATCAGGTGTAATTCGTTTGTATTTAATTTTTCCATAACAACCAATGGCATGCATAAATAACTAAAAACATTTAAAAAACTTACTTTAAATAATACACAAAAACCTGCAAACTTAAAGGATTACTAACAAAAAGTTCGAACTAATAACAAGAGAAACTACGCGATTCAGAAAATTTAAAGTATTGCTAAAGCGAACACAATAAACAATATACAAACAAATAACAGATAACGACAATAATAAATTAAACTAAAGGAACTGCTCAAAATTACGTCCTTCTGCATCTAAACAAATCTCAGCTCTTCTTACAATATTATTTTGGACTCGATCTAGCATGGCAGCATTAACTAATTGTGCAGCCTGGTAAATACGGTTAGTAAGTTCCTCCACATTGTGGACTTTAGTACGATACACGTATTTTTTTACAAATGACCAGAAAAAAAATCGAGAGAAGTCAAATCAGGACTTCTTGGAGGCCAAGCAATGGGACCTCCGCGACCAATCCATCTGCCAGGAAAATTTTGATTTAACCAGCCTCTCACCTGTAGCGTGTAATGCGCTGGGGCACCATCTAATTGTAACCAGGTGTTACGTGCTACTGCTAGTGGGATATTATCCACGAAATTATCTAATTGGTTTTCTAAAAATTGAAGGAAAATTTCTCCTCCCAAGCGATCTGGTATAATGAAAGGTCCAATTAATCGATTCCCTAATATTCCGGCCCAAACATTTACACTAAAACGATGTTGATGTCCTCTTTCATGTGTAAGGTATGGATTGTTTGTAGCGTAATAGTGATTATTATGTTGGTTAAACATTCCATCCCTACTGAAATTTGCCTCGTCAGTCCAAATCACCCTTGACGTAAAATTTCGATCCTCCTCAACTTTTCTAAGTAACCAATTACAATAAATTAGTCGGTGATTGTAATCTTGAGGTAACAATTCGTGTACCTTGTAGTAATGATATGGATGGTACTGTTCTTGTTTCAAAACGTCCCAAACTAATTTTCTATCAGCACCTAATTCGTCTGCAATTCCTCTGGTGCTTCGTGTAGGGTCTTCTTCGACGCACTGAAGAATATTGTCTTCCATTTCTGGATTTCTCACATTTCTTCCTCGACCACGATCTGTTCCTATTAATAGGAAGCTACCGGTTTCTCTTACTCTTTGTTCCAATCTTCTAAATACATTTTTATTCGGATGTCTTCTCCCAACATATCTCTCTTCACATAGCCTGGAAGCTGCTGTAGCATTATTTCTACATTCGCCCAATATTAAAAACATATCAGCATATTCATTGTTACTATACATTTTACATTACATTTTTTTGACAAATTCGTGTGACCAGTCAGATCAGTTTGACACTGACAATTGTACCTATTTGTAATTAAGCTACAACGTTGACATGTTTATTTATGTCCAAAATTCAAATATTTAAAATGTAAAATAGCACGTTTAACAATACCATTCTTAAGTAGGATGGACAAGGCTAAATATCTTTGCATTTCTACATAATTTACGTGTCATACCAAAGCATAAATATGGGAATATTGCAAATTAAAAGAGTAAAAAATTGAAAGTTTAACTTTCCATAACTTCGAGCTAAAGCAACAAAGAATTTTTTAATTATTTTTCCCTTGTTCTCTAAGAGTTCCTCAACATCGCACCATTGCGTTGGTCCGCGAATTTTCCAGCACCCTGTATATCCAAGCGCAGCTAATTATTTTTAATAAAAAAATACAATTTTTTGGAAATGAAAAAAAAATTGTCATAAATTTTGCGCTAAGTTCTAAGAAAATAGCACTTATTCTTCTGACGAGATTGTATGACTTTTTTTTCATTTTCTAGATTAATTTCTAGGAAAAAACATTGTATCTCCTTTTCTTCAAAAATATTTACAAAAAATTGAAATGTTCTTCCTTATTTTGCACGCACGATTTAAATCGATCTCTAATAATTCACAACAAAAACAACTAATATTCAAAATTGCAAATCGTAATTACAGGTAACTAGCATATGTATTTTTTGACAATAATTGGCTCACTTGTCACAATTTAAAATTTGAATAGCCGCAGTTGCCAGCTTAATAATAAATTTTTGCCATACAGTTTAATTATTTAACAGCATCTTCCAAACAAAATTGAAGTTGATATTTCATATTTAAAATATTATAGTTCGTTTTGGTAAGTTTGATTTTCATTTCATTTCTGCCCAAATTCCCATATGAAAACGATAAGGTCCTTTTCAAACTTAATTGAAAAAACGTTTTATTGAAATCATCGATAACTGTTTCATCGACACTGCCTTTTTATCGATAAACCCTTAACCTTTTCTCTTCGACAATTTCCTTTCATCGACAAAGACGCTTTTTAATGATACATAACTTAGTTTTATCAAGATTACTTTTGGGCGACAGGATAATAACAAGAATAACTGGTGCATCATCAATAAAAGCAGCATTTGATTTTTTAAATTATACTCAACGTTTATGGTTTTTCTTCTGTACTATTTCCAGAATTGCTACATTTGCTTGTGATACAATAACTGTAAATAGCTACAGGCTACAGTGGCGGCTTTACCGGTAATAAAAAAATATTTAAAAAATAAAGTATCTATGGATATGTTTTTAGTTTATACTTAAAGGGCGGTTCTTTCCCAATTTTACAAGCGCGGTTAGACGACATGAAATTCGCCTACCTTTCTCACATACAGGGTGTTGAAAAAGTTCGGCAACGTTTACTTTCGAAATGAAGCATTTCTGAGAAAAATGTTTTAAATAAAAGATGTTCGATTCTTAGTGCCGCACTATTTAGAAATATTGTCATGAGCTTGAATAGCAATTTGAAGGTCAGGCGATAATTACCTAACTTTTTAAACAGCAACCACTTATTTTTATTGCATAATATTATAGGTTGCTTTTAGAGGTCTACGGAACATATTTTTTTATTTTTCTAAAGTAAATAGTTTGAAAGTTACAAGGGTTTAATTTTCAATACCTAAAGTTCGGCAACGCTGCTTTAATTTTGAATTTAAGCATTTTACAGAAAAATGTTTTATATAAAAGTTGTACGATTCATAGTGACAAATTATTTACGTATGTTGCTATAACCTTGACTAGCAGGTTAATAATTACTTAACTTTTTTTATAACAATCACTCATTTTTGTTGCGTATATTAAAACTTGCATTCGTAGGTTTATGCTGCATATTTTTTTATTTTACTAAAGTAAATAGTTTAGAAGGTACAAAATTTAAATTTTTAATACGTAGGTTCGGCAACGCCGCGCCGAAAGTAAGCATTTTTGTGTATTTATTTTATCATAAACACAACCATCGGCACTTCCGACCCTAATTGGAAATTGTATGTGTATTTCTTAGTATTAGTTTTAAATTGTAATAACCATTTCCTATTTTCTGGAAATCCCCAACATTATATTTATTGGGACCAGTAATTGACCACCCTTCCAGGTAGGGTAGGTAGGATATTCGGTATTCATTCAAGTCCTAGCTTTAATTTAAGAGACATTCATGTTTTAGATTGTAAAGGCCTCTTTATGCACAGAGATTTTTAGGACTTAATGATTTAAGACTTATGATTTAAGAGATAAAGTACTTGATTTAAATTAGACCGTTTATGCACCATTTAATAGTTGGTGATGTTCATATCTTCGATCATTTCTTAAATTTTGTCAAAACTGCGTTTGCGTGAAAAATAAATTATGGCCGAAAATTTCTAGAGATCTGTCAAATAATAAATTCGGAGGTATTTAACCTATACAGTTTGTCTCACTTTTTTTTCCAGCAAAAAATTTTTTTAGATAGCAAATGTCATTCTGAACAAAAATTTTCCTATGAACTATTATGTTTTTTCGACTCCTTAAAAAGTTACAGCAATTTTAAAATTTCAAAAATTTTATGATTTTTGTGGGACACCCTGTATAAATTTAATTTTATTTTATTTTAAATTTTTTTTATATAAATCAAGTATGCTTTGAATTTTGAATATCTTCAAGCCAATAAGATGCTAAATTTTAGCGAGTAGAATTTAACCTCGTCGTTCCCTTATTTTAAATACAGTCAATAGTGTTAAAAAAATTCAATTTGGCAAAGAAAAAATCCAAATAATAATTGATTTAAATAAAAAAAATATTATAAGAAAGAATATTATACAGGGTGTTCCACAAAAATCATGAAAATTTATCAATTTTAAAATTGCTGTAACTTTTTAAGGAGTCGAAAAAACATAATAGTTCATAGGATATTTTTTGTTCAGAATGACATCTACTATCTAAAAAAAAAATTTGCTGAAAAAAAAGTGAGACACCCTGTATAACCCGGCTATTTCAATTGTTTTTATCAGTGTATTTAGTAAAAATGGATAATTTTATTGATTGTGGAGAAAGTTTAATAGATGTGAGTGTAGAGGATCTTATAGACGCTGATTTAATTGATTTAGTTCAAAATATGATCATATTTATCACAAGGCACATCCTCTTTTTAATGATGAAAACGCTAAATTAAATATTTGGAAATGTATATTTGCAATACTAATTCTGCACCCGAAATTTGCAGTCAAAGATGGTCAGTTTTAAGAGCAAAGCATGCAAAAGAAATCCGAAAAGCAAAAAATACCACGTCGGGCAGTGCATGAACAATTTAATCATCCATTTAAAATTAAAATATTTAATTTATATGTATAAAGGCAAAAGCAGTTTAAAGAAAAACAAATTTCAAAACTGTTGAATGTTAAGTCTTAAAATTGGGTGCCTAAATGATACAGTATTCATAAATCTTATATCTTAAATCCTTAAATCTTAGTTCTTAAATCTGTCTGCATAAATAGACCTTTAGTAAGAAACACATAACTCTTATTTGGTTCACCAAAGCGACTAGTCGCATTATTTTGTCTAAGTTTAATTATTCGTCGTACTATTAAATTTAATGAATTGATCCATGCATTTCATTTGGATTTGGTAGAATCTTAAATCTACCTGGTGGCAGCAAATATTAAGCATTTAAAGAAGTCAAGTTGGTTAAGTTAAATAACCATAACAAAACTTTAACAGCATTTTTGAGAAAAATGTTTCAAATAAAAGTTATACCATTCTTTTGAGTGGTATAACTTCTTTATGGGATTATTGCATGAGAAGATATGTATATTGAAATTGCCAGAGTAGTTTTATTGTCGACTCAATTACTAATTAAATTCAAAGGAGCAACCAAAGTGACATAAACCTGTATTCAGAATAAAATTATCTTTCTTTCTGTGTAAATATCTTTTTTATGCAACGGGTGCAGAAAAATCTATAAACGTTTAAACATAACTTTTTAAAGAAACTTGCCTTATTAAGTTCTTTAAGTTTTTTTTTGTATTAATAAATAACTCCCCCAAACTATGAGCCGAATATCAGCAATTTTTAAATTAAAAATTACTAAAACCCGTCTTGCAAATAACCATTTCTTGGCCGTATCTTTAAATATATTTATAAATTTCAAAATAAATTGTTTAAATAATACATAAATCTAGGCACGCACAGAAACAGAAATTACAAAGAAAAGATATTAACACTGAAAATAAGGTCTAACGTGGAGCGTATTTTGAATATTTTAAGAATTTATTTTTAATACTTTGGGACAAAATAAAGAGAAAGGGCTTCTATACAGGTCTAGTATACAATCCGCTCTTTCATTTGCAATTAAAAATTTTGATTGTGCTCCATTATTAACCAAACAGGAATGTTTTTGAAAACACCTAAATTTGTTACCAATTATTTTGACTCTCTATTCTATAGCCTTAATCCTTAATGCTGTCAAGCTTTTTAATCTACCTCACGAGTTGGTTATAATACTTTTCCGTGGACCGCATCTCGCTAAATCTAAGAAAAACTAAAGCTCTTATAAGAAAATTGCTACAATAAGTAAGTTTTTCGCGTTTTTTGAGTAAATCGAAGAGAACAAGGAAAACCACTACACCACGTTAATACACATCACAAATACTGTCTTTTGAATGGTCAGATTTTATTCTGACTTCATTTTGATATTTATTGAATTTTTAGGTAAGTGTACAAACACAAACAAAGCAGGTCACCCGCTTTTAGGCCAGTCAAATAAGCTCAAAAACATGATCTACTTCGAAAAATTAGAGGAAATCGTTTTAATCACTTTATTTTTCATAAAAAGAGAACATATTGAGTTTGCCCCAATTTTCGTGCAATGCTCTATGTGCTGTGTAGAAAAAACCAAGAAATTTTCGGTCATTTTGCAGTTTTTTCAAAATACCGCCAAAATTATGCGTCTAGAGGAAAATACTATTCATATGTAATATCACGAGTGGTCTTTAAGTCGAATATTTTTCACTGACATCACGAATGTCATTTGGGATTAATTTTTAACCCCAAATGACATGAGTGGTAATGTATGAAAAATATTCGACTTATAATTTGAACAAGAGTGCATATTTAAGGGACTATTTACTATTTAACGAACATTTTTCACTTTCTTATGCAAAATTTGACAGCCAACTTCAAACTGCTTATTGAAGTTTGAGATAAACGTCATGAAATAATCGCTGATATTTTTGACGTTTTACTTGTCACAAAAAATAATCACTTATGAGTTTTATAGTTTTTGCAATTTTAAATAGCGTTAAATCCTGCGTCGATTGAGTACCCAACTTCAAAATTTAAGCTTCAAGAAGTTGGAGAAAACTAGAGTCAAAACTTGCCCCCTTGGAGAAACAAACGTTTTATTTCGTATTTACCGATATTTGCCATATGATAAGTTTCTAATGAATGTAACAACTTAAAAATAGCCATAATATAAGTTTAATAGCGTTAAATTTTCTATCGATTTAGTACCTAACTTTTAAATTTAAACCTCCAGATGTTGGAGAAAACTAATTAATTTTTGAATAGCTTTTCCAAAGGAAACAGTCTGAGGTTTAGGAGTAATGCACTGGATGCCACCCATCGCGTTAAAAGTATTCAAACCATCAATCGTGTCTATTTTAACATTGGCATTATCAAACACAAACTGGTGAAAACTGTTTCTTGGCACATCTGACGTAGGTTGTTGCATGCAAGATAATTCGAAGTTTTTTACATTCATATATGAGCTGCAAAATCCAAGCGCTGATCTGCAGAGGAGACATGAATGATCTTGGCCTTGTGGCCGCGATAGTTCCGTGAGCCATTGCTTGGACACGTAAAGCAGTTTTGGCTTCTACTCCTTTGTCCACGTTTTTATTCCTTCAGGATCTTGGGACAATTATTGTTGGCAGAAGCGGCAAAAGAGATTCAGGAATATCGTCATCAGTGTTATCCAAGAAACCATCGGGTTTAGAATAATTTTAGAGATCGTATGCTTTCGATCGAATTTTAGCTCTTATACGTAGACCTTCTTCTTGTGTTCTGTGTCCTGAGTACCCAGTGTTTTTGAAACTTCCTATTGTACTTTTATGTTAATTTCCTGCTGAAATCCTGGGTATAATTATATCATCGCCAAATTTCTCGAAAAGTCTTTTTTTGATTATTGCTATCGGCGGAACGTACTGTGAATAGCCTTGAAGGATTTCAGTCAGGTAGAACTGGCATTCATCTTCGTTTTCCTCCCTGTAGTAGATTATATAATCCATTGCATCTGTAAGAAGATAATTCAGGGGAGGCCTTTTTTAATGCTAGATGCTAGCGATTTGAAGAATCCACATGCTCCATGATAGCTGGCTTCAGAAGCAACAAGATCTGATACAATTCCAATGCGACTACTAATTTGTTGACCCCGTTCATCACCATTCATCACCTCTGTTTGTAGTTTTTTTTTCAATATCAGATGCTGCATCTTCACCACAAAGCACACAATTCTTCTTAAAATCGAACTCAGTTGAAGATCGTCTAGCTCTATTTCTGGGAACTTCTCGGGAAATTACAGCATTGATGTTTGTTTCCTTGTATGTTTTTCTACACTTTTCGTGAACAAGAACTGTTGAGAGACATTGTAAATGCCTGGTTTGTCATCCCCTTTTTTCTTGCTGCTCTAAATAAGTCTTTATTCCCCGTTCTCTCACTGTAGTTACATTTTCTTCCAACAAGAAATCATCACAAATAAAGCACTTCGAGTCTCCCATATCGAAATATTCAACACTTGAATAATACCGGGTATAGGCTATAGGCATGATGGTAAAGGTCGTTGTCGGGAAATTCTAAGCACCTGACATTTGAATTTCGTAGATAATTCGGCCTTTAATAATTTTTTTATTTAAAGTTTGGTACTCTTTCGAAAGCTAATTAAATACTCTAAAACTTATATTATGGCCATTTTTAAGTTGTTACATTCATTAGAAAGTTATCCGGTGCTAAATATCGGTATACAGGGTGGTGATTATTTCGATGCTCACCATTGGTATCTTTTAAAGCGGAGGTCGGTTAAATTAGAGAAAAGTTGCTCATTTTTATGGCCATTAAAAATCTGCAAGAAAATTAGGATATTTAAACTCGTTGGAAAATTATGGCCAAAAAAACAAAAAATATGGTTTTGGAAAATAATTTATATTTGCCAAACCATTACTGCTACATCAATGAAATTTGCTACCTTTAAATTGTTGACTATTCTGAGTTAAATGACGTAAAAAAAATTTTTTTTGGGATCCTAGATTTGAAGCCGCGATATTCAACTTTTTTATTTCTTATGGCCGCCATGTTGGATTTTTACATCATCAGATAATAAATAATAATACATTTTCAGATTGCTAATTAACTTTAATAAGTTCCTTTAGAAAATGTGTTAAACTTAAGTATTTGTATAAAAAACAAATGAAAGCAATGCTTAATATGGACAGTTTCCATGGTTATCATAAAAATATCTCCTCAAAATTGATCTAATAATAAAGAAAATAATAATAATTAACCAATGACCTGCAATAAGAACATTTTATGTAAATAACAGGTGTCTTTATAATATTAAACAAATAAAATGATTAAAGTATTTGGTTTTTTATTATTATAATTTTGATCAAATTTAAAGTTTCATTTGAGGCGATATTTTTATGGTAACCATGGAAACTGTCCATAAAACATTGATTTCATTTGTTTTTTATACAAATTTTCCAATTTAACACATTTTCTAAGTGAACACATTAATGTTAATTAGCAATCTGGAAATGTATTATTATTTATCTGATGAGGTAAAAATCCAATATGGCGGCCATAAGAAATAAAAAAAAGTTGAATATCGCGGTTTGAATCTAGGAGGCCAAAAAATTATTTTTTGACGTTATTTAACTCAAAATAGTCAACAATTTAAAGGCACCAAATTTCATTGATGTAGCAGTAATGTTTTGGAAAATATAAATTATTTTCTAAAATCACATTTTTTAGATTTTTGGCCATAATTTTGCAATGAGTTTAAATATCTTAAATTTTCTTTCAGATTTTTAATGATCATAAAAATGCGCAACTTTTCTTTAATTTAACCGACCTCGTATCTCTTCCACTTTAAAAGATACCAATGCAATGGTGAGCATCGAAATAATCACCACCCTGTATACGAAATAAAATTTTTGTTTCTCAAACATCTTGACGCTTAAATTTAAAAGTTGGGTACTCAATAGACGCAGAATTTAACGCTGTTTAAAATTGCAAAGAATAGTATTTTCCTCCAGATACATAATTTTGGCTGTATTTTGAAAAAACTGCAAAATGACCGCAAATTTCTTGGTTTTTTCTACACAGCAGATAGAGCATTGCACGAAAATTGGGGCAAACTCAATATGTTCTTTTTGTGTGAAAAATAAAGTGATTTCCAGTTTTCCTCTAATTTTTTCGAAGTAGAATGCTAATTTGACTGGCCTAATGGACAAACCTGGTTTGTGTGTTTTTTTACCCTTACACGCTTTTTGTATGTACATAGTATGGCGCGGAATATCTAGTAATTAGATTATTAGCATTCTGTTAAAGACTGTTTAAGAATTTTATTAAAAGAAAGAAGACACAAAAGGCTTACTCCTTCTCCTTCC
Source organism: Stenus bimaculatus (assembly GCA_963971135.1). Lineage (NCBI taxonomy): Eukaryota > Metazoa > Arthropoda > Insecta > Coleoptera > Staphylinidae > Stenus > Stenus bimaculatus. The sequence goes on from OZ020180.1 coordinate 47,139,566, forward strand.
GCTCGAATGAGCCTAAAAGCAGCTAGTTAAAAAAAAACACAAAATGCTACAGGAACAGATGGATTTAGACGAGATGAGAGATAACAAGACTTTTAAAACTTTTGGGGAGAATGCATCTGCCACGTTTAAAAAAACTATTTTTTTTTGGATTTTGGCTTTTTAAGTAATTATTTATTTATGTAATGGGTCCCATATAATAAATATTATAAAATAAATATAAATCACTGTCATTTATCATTTGTTATTTTTTTGTTTGGTCCTGAAATCAATACATTACAAGTTATTTTTAAAACAGGATCATCAACTCGAAAGATTGGATTAAATTATTAATAGTCGAGGATTGTGGAGTAGAATGGAATAAAACATTAAACATTACAGAATAGAATCTATAAATAACGAAATAATTGCGAAAGTAAATAATGGACAATTGTGAATGAAATTGTGCTCTTCTGGTCGTTGATGCTAAAAATAGTTCTATCTGAAGATGCTTATAAGTAATAAGGTCATACTGATAAGTGCACGGGGTCCCCTACATCACGAACAACACACGGCACACCAATTTACCAATAAATTAAAAGCATGATTTTATTGTTTCATTTTTATTTTTACACTAATTAATACCAATAATCAAATAATCAACAGTCACGTAACTTAAATAATAGAAATTTTTAACAATTTAATATATTCATGACTTTTAAATACATATAAAAAACGGGTAACAAAATAAGCACGTGACTCCTATTATTATTCCTACATACTAAAAATTACCACCGAGGTTCCATGTGCATAACGTGACCAGATTTGGAAAATGTCAAACCGGACAAGCTTCTTTTTTTTTATTTTTTTTTGTTTTTTACCCAATCAAATGAAGTCTCAGTAAATTATGTATTTACGCTTATCAGGTATGAAAAGTTTAATGTTATTTATTATCTCAAATCAAAATTTTAAATCTATAAAAAAACAAAAATATTATGAAATATCAGGAAATTTATTGACTAGGTCCATTGACTTTAGTGGGCTGTATTTAGGGACCGTGATGAAAAATAGACGTAGTTAACGTTAAACATGTGATTAATAAATATTTTTTTAAAGACGTCTTTAACATTAACGACGTCTCTAAAATTTTCATCACGGTCGCTGAATACAGGCTAGTGTCTTTAGTAAAACCCACTGAAAAATGGAATCATATTTAAAAGTGTCCCCGCATTCCTCTAAATAATTTATGGATGTACTAAAAAAATCATCAACCGTTGTGTAATTTTTTGAGTCTAGTGACATCACATCAAAAAGATTTTAAAATTTGTATCAATTTCTATCCAATAATTGTTTCTTCTGTGTCCAATCAACTGATTTTTAAAACCATTTAAAGATTATCAGATTTCGAGTATTGAGATATGTTGCCCTTCAATTTTTAATATACTTTATTAAAATATCGGTAGTTAGTCATTGATCCAATTGTGGAAACATTCAGCCTTAATTACCAAACCGAAACAAATGTTACACATTTATAAAACTTTATTCTTATGAATTTCGAAACTTACATTGACTTCATCATCAGAGATCATAAGTTATTTTATGAACTAAAATACAAATAAATTACACTAGTCTACAAAAAAAAAATTTTCGGCCGCATTAACTTCTTTAGTAAATTTAGATACCCTAATATAATTGATTACTTTTAGTGAAGTTAGTTTCTTTGAATTCACTCTAGTTCTCACGATAAGCCGTACTATCCAAAATAATAAATTTTTAGTAATTTATTCTTCTTTAAGTAATTTATTTTGAGTTTATCAAAACAAATATTTCTATTGTTGTCGGAGAATTTACGTATAGTATCTGGTTTGTCAATGGTTTATTTATTTGCTTCATTTGGGTGATTTAATATCATAAAAGTATGAGTTCTTCACGCAAGTCTTGTGCTAACTATCCTAACAGTTTTTTCTACATATGTGGTAAATTTTGTCTACAAAAATAAAGAAGATGTATAACTGATTTTGTAAAACAGGTTTACGAAGCATATTTTGCAAAACAACTTGGACAACAATCTTGTGCCACATAAAGTTTGTAGAACTTGTCTAGAATCTGGATACTGGAGCCAAGGAGGACGAAAAGGCCTTCCATTTGGAAAACCGATGGCTTGGTGTGAAGCAACAAATGATTTATACAGGATGTTCCGTTCGTGGTTCACCAAACGTCGGGGTTAGAAACTAGTAAATTTAATCGAGAAAAAACAAAAAAAGTGGGGGTCTATCTTTTTTAGTTTATGAGCTACAGCGTTTTGAATTTTAGGTCAACGATTTTTGTTTTTGTCAAAAATCACAAAAACGCTAATAACATTGTAACCGCAGATTTTTTTTATTTCATTAAAAAATATACATACATAATATATACATTAAAAAATTATAATCCAATAATTATACAGGGTGTCTCTGACCACCCGTCCACCCCTTTTATTTTGAGAACGCGTTGTCGTACAAGGCTGAAATAAAAAAAATTATTACCAAAGCAAACCCGAAGAATCCATTGGTGCACTTATTTTTTTCCGGAACAATCCGGAAGTACCCGGAACCGGAAGTAACTTTCGATTTTTAAATGGCAACATAGGTCGAGCATGGTATCGTTTGAAAGGTCTTTTAAAAAGAAACAACTTTTATTGAAATATTTTTGTAATATATTGCATAATTAACAAATTAAACGAAAAAAAAAGCAAACAAGTGACTATTGGTCTCTTAAATTATAGAAAAATTAAATCGTTACCATCATCCGCAAATGGGCAAGAGAGAGATGTTTTTAAATTGAAACTCTTTTTTACGTTCATCAATTTATTCGTTAAAAATAATCATTTTTTTTTTATTTTTTGAATTAAGGTAAATACATAACCTAAAAAAGTTGATTATTTTTAACAAGCGAAACAAAAAATACATGTTTCCATTAAAAAAATCATAATTGTCTCTACCCTTACCCATTGAGGATGATGGTAGTTTTTAAATTTAAAATTTTCTTAAATTTAGATTTAAAAAAGTTATAATTAGCAAGCTAAAATTATCGTTTTTCAATCGGTAACAACACTAATATAAAAGTACTTGTTAAAATGTTGAAACAAATCGCAAAGTAAAAAAAAATATTTTTTTTTAGATTTTGAAATTTTTTTCCAAGACAACACTTTTGCGGTTATCTTTTTTTTAATTTTCTGAAACTTGTTCATATTCTTAACAAGCCAGGTAAAGTTTTCAAACCTTAGCTCTTTTCCTTTACTTACTTCTGAAGGTACTTCTACCAAAAGTAGTACTGAGCATAGTTTATTAAGGGCGCGTTCCAGTAATGAACACTAAACCCCACGACCACGACCGCAAAATTTTCCCGTTCCACTAGCTCAAAAGGTCACCATTCAACAAACAACCACGAAAACCCACGAACAAATACGGTCGTTGTGAGCTTCTTGCGGTGGCCATCGACGCACGAAAGAAAAAATCGCGGTCTTATGTAGAACGATTTTGCGGTCGTCGTGGGCTTTAGTGTTCATTACTGGAACGCGCCCTAAATAGGCTGTGCTGTTTGTCAAAAGGTGTTCATAGTTTGTCAATTAGGCTATAAGTGACATCTGATGGAATTCCAAGTGTTTTATAACAATTTCACATCTTCCACCCTCCGATGTTATCAGACTAACCTCTTCTTGTAGGAGAAACTTCAGAAGCCTATAGTAGGTAAAGTGAACTACGATTTCAATTTTTCTTGGTTTGTTAAGAATATGAAGAACTTTAAGAAAACTTAAAAATATATACAACCTTAATGGGTCTTATTTTGGAAAAAAATTCAAAAACTGAAAAAAAAATATTTTTTTTACATTTTTTTTCTTTGCGATTTTTTTTCAACATTTTAACAATTATTTGTGTATTACTATTATCACTAATTCAAATAGGTTGGTTTTAGCTAAGTAATGATAATTTTTTTTTAAATCCCTACGCGCTTTGGTTAAAATGTTATTAGCGTTTTTGTGATTTCTGACAAAAATCGCTGATGTAAAATTCAAAACTGTGTAACTCTAAAACTAAAAAAGATAGACCCCCATTTTTTCTTTGTTTTATCTCGATTAAATTTGCCCTAGTTTCTAACCCCGACGTTTGGTAAACCACGAACGGAACACCCTGTATTGTAACATAAACGTTTAAAAATATATTCCATCTTTTATTTTATTTTAATTATATAAGGATTGCGTTTATCTCAAAAACTAGAGTCAATTTGGCCCTTCCGATATATTTTTCGTATTCAGGAGACTAGAATTATCCAAAATCGACTCATAAAGCCCATGCAGCAAAATCACTGTTGACCAGTGTTATTAATTATTCATTATATATTATTTTTGTCACCTACATAGTTTGATTGATAGGTGAGTCCTTTGTAATTTTTCGTTAGTATGTGTTTTGAATAATCAAATTTTTAGATGTTAACCGACTCACATACACCTGCGTCTGTTCCGCCTATGATTTATTTGAAAAAACTGTATTTTTGCGTCTTGTTTTGCTTGGTGAGTCTGTCTGTTTGACTCACTAATTTTACTGATAATCTATTTTATTCTTTCTACATTTGTCTACGCCAATTAGTTTCAGTAAGTTATTTTATTAGTCTTAAAGATTGTAATGACTATTTGCATTTTAGTTCATAATAGTTATTTATATCATAAGGAGTGTAACATCAATCATTATGGTTCTAGTCGTGAATATTTGCAGGCGATGCGTAGGCCGAGCCTGCTATCACAACGTGAACCATAATGATTGGTTACGATCCGAATAACATACAAAACTTTATCTGCTTGCATAATACCCAGATTCTGGTCAAATCATTTAAGTTTAAAGGTCTTTAAATTTAAATTTGTTATATTGGTTGTAATGGACAATTTCCATGGTTACATTGTTTGTTTCTAATTAATACCCAGATTCTGGTCAAATCATTTAAGTTTAAAGGCCTTTAAATTTAAATTTGTTATATGGGTTGTAATGGACAATTTCCATGGTTACCTTATTTGTTTCTAATTAAAGGCCTTTAATTTTGACCAGAATCTGCCTATAAATCATGAAAAAATTTAAATAAATTATAACTTATTGATAGCTTAGTCGGCTTAGTGTCATCTATTTGGAGCCCTTAAAGCACTCATTATTGACTTTTTTATGATTTGGCGCCTATAATGAAATCGTTACCATAGTGATTTACTTTATGGGCCTCAATCCGATAAAGAACGTCACTATGTCAATCAAATTGACAGACGTAAAGGTGACATTATGCATTATGGTGTGTCATGGTATGCAAGCAGATAAAATAATTTATGATTTCTGAAGATGAAGCCAATGCAAGCTTCGAAATGCATAAGTTTTATAAATGTGTAACGCTTATATCTGTTTGGTAATTAAGGATGTTTCCACACTTGGAACAATCAATTTTCACCAAACTAAAATGGATATTAGAATCGAATCGGTAGTTAGTTTATTAAAAAAAGCAGCCATACTTCTAAAGTAGGGTCTTCAAAAATAAATTAATTGAAATTGGACATGACATTTTCGAAGAAAAAAATATTTAAGTCGTGAATAAATGTCTATAAATTTTCTTGCAGCAGATAACATGGCAAACCAAAGTGTAGAACTACATATATTTTAGTAACTATTGTTTTCTGTTTTAGCAAAGAGAGTTTTTTTAAAAACCGAGACAAAAGAGGGCACTCGGGACACCGGGACAAATCCTTAAGAACAAGGACTGTCCCAGCCAAACCGGGACATACCTTACATGTGTAATACCCTAACGTCGAAAAACTGATTGGGCAGTGGGCAGTGGCAACTACCAGTAAAAAACTATTGTGGCAATAAATTAGATTTTCTGTTTTCTGGTATTAAAATAGGGGTTAGATTTAATTGCACTTTAAAGTAGATCAAAATAGCTTTGTTAAAAAGAATGAAAACTTTATTAAAACATTTTAAACTTTATAAAAATCCAATCAACGAAAAATAATAAATATCACTTTCTCGAAATAATTTTCACTTTGAATAAACACAAAAATACAAACAATCTTAAATTAAAGAAAAACCGGATTAATACCAATTACAAATATCTTCTCTTCTCTAAACACGTAAATCTGTTAGGTTTAGGTGTATACAGGGTCTCCCGTTCGTGGTTCACCAAACGTCAAGGTTAGAAAGTAGATCAAATTATATCAAGAAAAAACCAAAAAAGTAGGGGTCTATCTTTTATGGTTTGAAAGTTACAGGGGTTTGAATTTGGCATCGCCCGTTTTTGCCAGAAATGAGTAAATGATCAATAGTTGCTTAATAATCAATTTTTATAAGCAAAAGTTAAATTTTGATGGCTTTTGAAACAGTTGTATTATTAAATAATAACAAAAATGAAGGCGCACCTCAATTGTAACTAACTATGCTTTGAATCAATTCTCATAAGAGTAAGTTTAGAAGGCTCTAGTGAGTGCATAAAAAGAGTAAGTGTTTCAAAATTTTTCATAATTTCTAGAGAATTTAACGAATTTTTAGAAAATTGAAAAAACCTTAATAGGTCATATCTTGGAGAAAATCTTCAAAAACTGCTAAAAAAACAATTTTTTCTGGATTTTTTTCCTCTTCGATTTTTTTTAATCCTTGATAAACGACTTGTGTTTTATCATTATTACCAATGGAAAGAGGATACTTTCAGCTTTAAAATTATATATTTTTTTAAATCTTTTTACTAAGTTTTTAAGCAGCTATTGACTGACATTTACAGATTTCTGCCAAAAACGGGCGATGCCAAATTCAAACCCCTGTAACTTTCAAAAACCATAAAAGATAGACCCCTCCATTTTTGGTTTTTTCTTGATAAAATTTGCTCTACTTTTTAACCTTGACGTTTGGTGAACCACGAACGGGACACCCTGTATACAAACATTTGAAAATTTATTACAGAATTTAGTTCAAATTATATAATCTATTAGTAGGTAAAATTGCCAATATACCTACATAGGGTAAAAAAATGCACATTGCATAGTTTCATCTGAGTCGATTTGGGAACAAAATTTTGGTAATAAAATATTCCCGTCTAAAATGGCCTTTACAGATGGTGTCAAAATTCATTTTTCTATTTGTAAATAGATGCAAAAATTCAAATGTTAAAGAAAATATTTTTTTTTCTTCAACATTTTTTGATCAGTGTAATCTCTTTATTTGTATACTGCAGAAACAAGTAAAACTAAAGGGAATTGAACATCAAAGGAAATATGTAATACTGATTAAAAAATTATTTATTTGTACACATCATGCTTCCATGACATTTGGAAGAACACGGATTTTTATTTTTAAAACAAGCACATCTTTTTGTAGTTCATCGCTTAATTGCGCAGACTTGCAGGTACATTTCTGTTTTGAATATCTTATGTTAGGCCTACCATACACCAAGATATTTTTTGAGCAATTTATTACACATTTTCAACTCAGTAGGAACTGCACATTGTGCACAATAAATATATAGGTGTATGGTGGGCCTTCGGCAAATTATAAAATGCCAAAAAATAAGCAGGCATGCCGAAATTTGTGTTCTAACGGCATTTGTGATTTGCCTAGTCAAAACACAAGAAAGTCATTCGCCAACCCATTTTGCCGGAATTTTATAAATTTCAAGGTGATAATTTCCCAACGATTAGCCATTTTGACAAAATGCCGAATTTTCCATCATGTCTTAAAATTAATTGTTTAATGTGATCCATCTTACATTTTACAGCTTATATTTATATTTAAATTTAAAATATAGGATGTCGGGTTTTCTAGAACAGCATAGGGATCTTGCTTAATTTTTATGCTTAGTGCTTATTAAGAAGATACTCGGCGAATTGTATTTTGGGCATTTGTAATCAAAAATTTAACAAAAACGATGCCTAGTTCCAATGAAATTGAATTTAGTTTTCCTATAAAATTTTTGTTTTTCATGTAGAGTCTATGATAGGTGGGCATTTTTTTATCAATGTTGAAAAAGTACGCCCCTATCATACACTCTACATGAAAAACAAAAATTCTATATGAAAACTAAATTCAATTTGATTGGAACTAGGCATCGTTTTTGTAAAATTTTTTATTACAAATAGCCAAAAATCAATTTTTACTAGCAAAAAGTACGCTTTTCAAACATTTCGCCGAGTATCTTCTTAATTACTTAGGTACCTGAAAATATATTTGACTTTTAGTTTTCATAATATTGCAAATTGAATTGGCGATTTTTAAGAAGGATTTCCTAAACGGTTTGTGGGCGCAGTCAGAAACGATAGTGCGAAAAACATTTTTGAATAATTTTTTTTTGTACATGATTTAAAAATCATTGCACTAATTTCTAGCATATAGAAAATAATTCGGGAATGTACAAAAAAATATAATGTACAAAAAGTACGTTAACTTTGGACCCCTCTAATTAATTCTGTACAAGGTTGCAGAAGGTGAATATAAATAAATAATACAATAATATAATAATTTTAGTTTATAAATCTGAAATAAATTGAAAATCTAACGGTGGAAACTTGAGATTTGGCTGAACAACTATAATCCTCGATTTCATGATTTTTCACAATTTTTCGTCCCAAACTCGCGCGACCCATAGTGATTTGCATTAATTATCAGTGATTCGCTAATAATTTGCAAAGAAGCTTCATAAAAGTGGGATGGATTTCCTTTAAGCTTTTTTATTTCAATGATGCATTATTAAGTAGCAGGCTTCGTACATTAATTTCATGTGCCTCTTACCTCTAATCAAATATGATTTTTAACATAAAAAATGAAAAACCAAAATGTAATTATTTCCCGTAAGAAAAAATAAGTGATGCAGCAAATGTGTAATATTATTTTTGATACATTTTTAAAAAATGTCTAAACAATGTTTTGGTTAAAAATGCTAAAATTAATTTTTAATTAATGTTAGGTCAATTTTCTTTTCACGTAATCAATAAACACAAAAATATCCAACTTTTCCCCAATTCGTACCTCTTTATATAAGTAAGATCCCGTTCAATAAAAAAAATTAACACAAGTATTTTAAATTTTCAATATATTCTTCAAAAATACCCTGAATATTGAATTTTCGGTAGTACGTTTTAATAAACCATAATATAATTTTTTTAAAAAAATGTATTTATAAAATAAAAAAAGATATCGAATACGGTTTTCGACAGAATATGCAATACAATAGTGTGCCTAATAAGGCACACTAAAATATTTTAATAATATACCGGATCTCCATTCCAAGATGGCGGACCGAAGTTACGTTTTTTTAAATAGAACACAGGGTAGGTATATTACGACATTCCTTATCAAAAAATAATCATAGTTTGCATAACCGTCTATCCTCACTCGTCTTGCTGATATTTGCCATATAACCGAAATAAAGATCCATTTTGGAAAAATCACTGCTCTAAAAGAAATGTTAGTTTTGGATTGAAATTTTCCATATCTTCTATAGACGATATGGAAAATAAACTATAAACTATATATAGTTTACATCTATCATGTCAATTTATTTATTTAAATTTGTTATAAGCTTTATTAGAGTGCCCCATGAAACGCAAATTGACCAAGTAAATGAAATTTTCAAATGGAACACCCTGTATATTTTAATATTAATCGATGGCATTTTTGCAAGCTTTCTATTGTATGTAAACATATAAATATGGTCTCATGTTAATGGTTTAGGATATTACGGGGGATTTTTTAGCAACTTTCTTTTTGGCAGCACAGCTGTTTTCGAGTAAAATGTTAATGTTAAACATGTTCTGTTTGGTCTATAATTTAAGTATGAATCGACTTAAAAAAAGAACAACGCGAGCAGATTATTGAATTTTATTATCAAAATTCATGCTCGGTTAAGAAAGTGCATCGTGCACTTCTTCCATTTTATGGTCAGTTTGGGCAACGTTCTGAGGCGGCTATTCGGAATCTTGTAACTAAATTTCGCACCAAATTTACATTATTGGACATTAAACCACCAACACGCATACAAATTACATGATAAACATTATAGCGTGTATTCAGCGACCGTGATGAAAAATTTAGAGACGTCGTTAACGTTAAACACGTGATTAAAAAATATTTCTTCATAAGAAATATTTTCTTAAAGACGTGATTAACTTTAACGACGTCTCTAAAATTTTCATCACGGTCGCTGAATACATGCTATTAAGGTGGCATCATTGGACCATACTTTTTAAAGACGACGAAGGCAGGAACGTTAAGGTGAATGACGAGCGCTACCGTGCGATGATTACAAACTTTTTTTGCCCAAAATGGAAGAGCTGGACTTGGTTGAAATGTGGTTTCAACAAGACGGTGCCACATGACACACAGCACGCGAAAAAATGGCCCAATTGAGAGGCGAGTTCGGTGAACAGTTTATTTCACGTTTGGGGCCGGTCAATTGGCCATCCTTCTATCGACTCAAATAAAGATTTCATACATTTCTCTAAATTTTATGTGTTTTTTTTAAAATCAAATCTTAAAGTTCTTAAAAAATCACCCGTTATTAATATCCATACAGAGAAATAGCGTTAATTTCTGACCCGTCCTTTGTTTGGAGCTTATTTTTTTGTAATATTTCGCTATTTTTCAAGGATACGGTTAATATTCGCTAATTCTTCGATTGATTATAACTCTTTGTGGTCTTTTAATGTCATAATTAACTGGGTGTTCCATTAAAAAAAACGTAACTTTTGTTCGTCATCTTTGATTAGACACCTGGTAGATTATTAAAATACTTTTAGAGTGTGCACCTGAATGTATTGTATATTCTGTCGAAAACCGCAGCTAGAGGGTGAAGTTCCTAATGTTGCTTCCTCGCAGCGCTGGGACACCCTGTATGTATATTTTTTATCTGAAGAATTTGCATGTTTTTATTTGTAATGAAGAAGGTTATTTTGACGATTAAAATTCACATACATCCGAAAATGATCCATTATTACTCTTGATAAGCAAATATGTTTTTACTCAATAAATTTGTCAGCTTATCTTAATTTTTGAAAAACAAATTTTCTTTAGATCATCTCTAGAGTATAGAATTTCTGTAAACGAATACTTTTATTTGGACACGTTTGTTTTGTTTATTCATTGTATTTTTAATCTTTATCTTTTAATTTATGGAAATAAATACTCTTTGCGTTTATCTTTCTTGAAAGTAAATAATTGTGTTTTATACTACGAAGCTGTGATTGTAATACAAGCTGTTAAATGTTTTAAAATGAGTGACGTCTAAACAACCCACTTTTTCGAGATTTTTCAAATTTTTATTATGTAAGTTTTTTAAAGTATTTATTGTATAAGTACCTACATCCACTTATAGTTAAAAAATAAAGAAATAAATTTAAATGTATTGCATACTAATTTTGTACTCGTAAAAATAACTAAGTACTCAAAAATTATACAAAACATGAAACACTACTTCCTAAATATTAATTTGAATTAACAAATAAAATTTAACAAATAAAAATTAACGTAAACACTTGTTACTTCTTACTATTTTATTCGTATGAATAGAAAAATAAAAAAAATAAAACATTTCTTATATATTTATGTTCATAGAATACAAAAAATTTATGTTTGTACATGTATAAGCATCCTAATAATTATTATGGATTTTTTATTACCACAAAAAAAAACTAATAGTAGTATAAAATAAAATACAATTTAATCTTTTTGTTGTACAGAGTTCAGAGTACTCATGGTGTACCCGTTTTGTTTTTGGAAGACATTTGATTTACTCTACCTATAATTTGATATGTAAAACTGTAATTATAATTTTCCGTTTTTTTGAACGTGCTCACCAAACGAACAACGGACAATGAAAATTCTTATCGAGCGATCTGAAAGCCCTTTTTTTACATTTTATTACGTTTAGTTTACCTAACTTTAGTCTAAACTAAAAGTAAAATTTAAACTTTAGTTTAGATAATTTTCAATATCAACCATCAAAAAATAAATTATCAAGTGATAAGAAAAGAAGAAAATCTTATTTTAAGAAGATAGTCGTCAAAATGTTTGAGAAGCATAGTTTTCACTAGTAAAAATTGATTTTTGGACATTTGTAATCAAAAATTTAACAAAAATGCAACTGGTTGCTCTTCAAATTGAATTTATTTTTAATATAGAATTTTTTGTTTATCAAGTATAAGTATATTATATAGGGCCTTCTTTTGGAACAATGATAAAACCGCATTTTTTCAAAAGTACGCCACTGTAATTGGGAATTTTAACTACGTATAGATGGCGCTATAAATGGAGGATATTCGGTACTTGTTATTGTCAAAAATTGTGTTTAAAATGCATTCTTGTTCCTTATAACTATAAATTCAACAAAACACAAATCGATTTATCATTTAAAGCTTTAGTAAATCTCAAAAAACATGTAACAATGCGATAAATGAAAAACGTTAGTGCCGAATATCGAAGTTCATATTTTGCCACCAGAGGGCGAGCGGAATCTAAAAATTCCCAATAGACTATAAATCTATGAGAGAACTAAATTTTTTACATACTTTGCTTGAGCAAATATGAGCAAATCATATTCTGTCTCATTTTCTCCTATAGAACTAAAAGGAGAAGGAAGTGATTTGCTCGAGCAAATCAGTCAAATTTTGGTACTATCTTCTTAACTGAACTGAGCGCAACTTTAGTCCCCACTTCATCTTATAAGGTGTTAGTGGCAAGGCGTTTGCTCGGTTCAGTTCAAAATCAGCGCTTAAAAGTAACAAATAAGTGTCCTAATATTGCTACTTAAAAATCATATTTGCTGTCTTTTTATACAAACAAGGTGAGTCCCCAGTCCCCAATCAACAATTACCTTACCCTATGAGAGGAGAATCATAAAAATTAAATTTAGAATTGTAGACAACATATTTCCTATATTATATTTTGATAGGGAAAAATAATGTTTACATTTTTTAAATGAAGGCCTAGGACTGTAAAGGTCTATTTATGGAGACAAATTTAACACTTATCATTTAGAATAGAGTGTAGAGGATTTATGAACCCAGATTTAAGAGAACCTAATAAGCGGTGTAGACGCACTTATTCCTTCGTCATTTTTTAATTCTTATAATTTATTTGTGTTTTAAGAGCAATTTCGTTAACGGAAAATATAGTGGTTTAGTTCTGCAGTCAAATGCGCTAGTGCGAAAAACATTTTTGTACAATTTTTTTTTGTACATGATTTAGAACATTTCTATAATTCCTAGCGGAAGGAAAAAAATGGAGAATGTACAAAAAAAATATAATGACCTAAAAGTACTTTGGACCCCTCTAATTAATTTTGTGCTAGGTTGCAGAAGGTGACTGTCCGCTAGGATGTAGCCTAATTAATTTAGATTATAAATCTGAAAAAAAAATGAAAATCTAACGAGGGAAACTTGAGTTCTGACTGCAGAACGAATGGTCGATTTCATGATTTTTCACAATTTTTCCTCCCAAACTCGCGCGCCCTCTAGGGATTCGCATTAATTATGAGTGATTCGCTGATAATTTACAAAGAAGCTCCGGAAAAGTGGGATGAATTTTCTATTCCCTGTTATTATCTCCGACGGAAAATTCATCTCGGACTAGAAAGATGCTCCTAAGTTCTAATTTTGTTTGTGTTTAGATTAAATTAATATTGAAATGGAAAACAACGAATTTCATCAAAATTTATTTTAACGCATGCGCTTTACGTACTTCTTATTTCTTAAATGTTAAATGTCTGTACAAATAGACCTTAATATTTTTTACCATTATCAGAATTTATTATTTTTTTTAATTAGCGTTTATTTTTGAACTTTTTAAATTCCAGCTATTGGTTTTTTTATCAAATAGAATATAAAATTAAATAAGGTTTAATTGTTCTTTAAAAATGCGATTGCATAATTTTTCATTATACAGGGTGAGTCGAAATTAAACCGCCAAAATTTTTAGGCAGATTCTAACGTGCCGTAAAATATCGTTAAAACGACCAGCGTGTGATTATGTGCATTTTTCTCTTAAATCGTGCATTCTACAGAGTTCGTACAAGAATACCTTTTTTATCTGAAATTGTTTGGTCAACATTATTTTGAAAAAAAAATCTTAAAAAATGAACCCCTAAAAAGTTAACACAGTTTTTATTACCATCCCTCTTCAAAACTACCCTTTAGAAGCATGCAAAACATTCAAAATAATCAGGGAAACATATCCAAAGCGTATTATGATTCCCACCAAATTTGAAGTTTCTACTATAAACCGTTTTCAAATAAACCTACAAAAACCTTCTTTTTTACACCATCTTTGAAGGGCTGTAGCTCCCTTAGGAAGCGAAATCGGACATATGTTAATTTGAAGTTTTTATCTTAAAATTAGTCGTAGAATCTGCCTAAAAATTTTGGCGGTTTAATTTCGAATCACCCTGTATACACAGGGTGTTCCATTTGACGTTGGACTGTATGGGTGTCTTTGTTATTATTGGAGATAGAAAGTCGGTTAAATGGACAAAGTAGTAGAGATTTTTTCGAATATTAATAATTCATTTTCAAAAAATTTGAATATCGCATCGTTCCAACGCTATCTTGAAAAAAGAAGAAAATGCGATTTTTAAAATATGGCTATAACTTCTTTATTTTCTTGGTACCAAAAAAGTTTTTTGACAAAATACAGACAATTTTTTGTGTACAATGCAGTAAAACAAATGAATATTTTTTTTCGCTAACGGATTGACCGGAAATGAAGCAAACTTATTTTTTTCTTATGGCAGCCATATTGGATTTACACATATCCGGAATCAGTATTTTTGCTGAGTAATTTGGTATACCATATGTCATATTTAAAAAAAAAATAAAATTATTCGATTTTACAAACTAACATTGGACTTTAAGAGATGCAAATTGTCAATAACATAAATATAACTATTTAAAATATTAAATGTAAAATAAATCTTAACACATATCTATTGACAGTTTACATCTATTCAAGGCCATTTTTGGTTAGTAAAATAAAATTATTTCTATTTTTCCTTAAAATATTACATATGATATATCAAATTATTCCGAAAAATACACTAATTCCGAATATGTGCAAATCCAAAATGGCTGCCATAAGAAAAAAATAAGTTTGGTTCATTTCCGGTCAATCCGTTGGCGAAAAAAAATATTGATTTGTTTTACTGCATTGTATACAAAAAATTGTGTGTATTGAGTCAAAAAACTCTTTTGGTACCAAGAAAATAAAGAAGTTATAGCCATATTTTAAAAATCGCATTTTTTTGTTTTTTCAAGATAGCGTTGGAACGATGCGATATTCAAATTTTTTGTTAATGAATTATTAATATTCGAAAAAATCTCTACTACTTTGTCCATTTAACCGACTTTCTATCTCCAATAATAACAAAGATACCCATAGAGTCCAACGTCAAATGGGACATCCTGTATAGATACATTTTTTTATCAATCATTAATTAGATGCTTGGATTACCTGTAAGTAAGGTATTCCAGGAAAATGAATATTCTTGAAATTTCTAAAAGAATGGTACAATCAAAGGAAAATTACCTTTATTTAACAATTTGGGGGAGTGAAACCAAGATTCTAGGTTCTGCAATAAGAATCAAAATTTATCAAAATTACGGTGGACTAATTACTATGTAGGGCCCCATAAGATTAAGATACCCTGCGTGGTCTCCATTCTGGTGCATCTTCATAGTTTAATTATGGCCAAAGTATTAGGACCTGATTTTAAATATTAAATTTAAACATTAAATGATAAATTATCACAAAAACAACTTACTATGTATTTTGAGGTGATCGTATAAGAAAATCGTATACGGAAAAAGGGCACTGGTTAGTTTAGTACATTTTTCCTGTGTTTTTTCTTTTGCGCTACTCGCCTTTGGCTTTCTTTATGTACCGTTTATTGCAAACAAAAGTAGGACAGCAAAGACTCCTGGCAGAGTTCAAGCTGCTCCGCGTACGCCAGTACATTTTTCACTGTATTTTCTAGTGAGTCTTTTGTGTCCTACTTCTGACTGGGGCGTACTGTATGTACGCTGTACTGTAGTTTTGGTGTACCTAATTGTTTTTAGTGGCTTAGTTTGTGTTTTGTTGGGGTGCTGAACGCGAATCTGAAATTGTTCAAGAATTTTTTTTCGAGAAAAATATGAGAAATCATCAAAAAAACACATAAATCATAGAATATTTTTGGGATTTGGCTTATAACTTGTAAAGTAAAAAGTAATCTTATTTTTATGCAAAAAGTTCTGTATTAAATTTAAGAGGAGAAAATTTCTTACAATTCATGTTCTTTTCATTTTTTATACAATGCAAAGGGGTGTTGAAAAACCGGTGAGGTGAAAATCAAACTTTTTCGGACATTAGCAAAAATATATTCTTTTACATCCTTTTGATCAATAACACTAAAAGTAAGCATTTGCTAACGTACCTACAAATTATTAGGTTATATATTATTTATTTGTATAGATGCAACTGCGAAATGTAAAGTTGAATCCAGTGACGTATGCAGAAAGGGGGGGGGGGGGTTTATGCATCGGGTGCATTGGTTCTTTTCTTTGCTTCTTTTCTTTGCTTTTTTCACTCGCTTTGTCCAGTCTGGGTCTATTTAAAGTTATTTTTTCAAAAAGGGAAATTATTAATTATTTTAATTTTATTAGTTATTATTTTTATTTTAGGATATATTATACATTTTACAATAAATATATTTATTAGCTTATTTATACTATTTATAGCTATCTTATCGATAATCCCCACTCAGGGGTCATAAAGTTATACATATGCAGTTAAAAGATTTAATGTAAAAAAGTGATTATTGTGAATTAATTAAAGGGACCTGAATTTGAAGGGGGGCGTCATAAATAAATGTAGGTTTCTCGCTGCCCGAAACTTTTTTGTCCTGCACCCCCAAAGAAAATTTCTGGATACGCCACTGGTTGCATCGGAGTTGAACAAAATTTTAGTAACAAATTATACCCGTCTAAGGGCGCGTTCCAGTAATGAACACTAAAGCCCACGACCACGACCGCAAAATTTTCCCGTTCCACTAGCTCAAAAGGTCACCATTCAACAAACAACCACATAAATCCACGAATAAATACGGTCGTTGTGAGCTTCTTGCGGTCCCCATCGATGCAATGCGGTCGTCGTGGGCTTTAGTGTTCATTACTGGAACGCGCCCTAAACAGGCCTTTACACAGGGTGATTTTTAAGCTGATACTTTTTTTTGACAGTTTGTAAAATTCAATAAAATAAGTCGATTGGTAAAATATTTTATATACAAAAATTTCCTATGAACTAATTTTTTTTTTCGACTCCTTAAGAAGTTACAGCGAATTTTAAAATTCCAACATTTTAACGATTTTTGTGACACCCTGTATAATTTTTTCTTTCTTATCATCATGTTTTTATTTAAAAGATGTATGGTTTGGATTTTGTCTTTCCCAACTTGCCTTTCTGAACATTATTGGCTGTTTTTAAATTAAGTGGACCAATTTAAAATTTCTGTCAAGAATATTAACCTGTCTGATTGGCTTACAAATAATGTCAAAATCCAAAGCACATTTGATTTAAATTTAAAAATTGTAAATGAAATGAAATTTATACAGGGTGTTCCAAAAAATCATTAAAATTTTAACATTGCTGTAACTTCGTAAGGAGTCGAAAAAAAATATTAGTTCATAGGAAATTTTTTGTTCAGAATGACATTTACTATCTAAAAAAAATTTTTGCTGGAAAAAAGTGAGACACCCTGAATAACAAAATAAAATTGAAAAAGCTAATGGTGCCAATTTTGAACATTTCCTTTAAGAGGATAGTAGGCAAATCTAAGAAATTGATTTTGAAATCCGGCTGATACGTGCATTTTTGGTAATAATAAATTTACTACCCATGTTTTACTAATATTTCTTTTTTTGTGGTATTCAAAAGTCTTGCAGCTATAATTAGTTATAAATTTTATTTTTGTGGGATAAACCAAAAATATTTAAGGGAGTAACTAAAAGAGTGCTTCGTAAAAATTGTGCGTTTTTAACTTCTTTAGAAAATTTTAAAAAGCAGAAAGTTATTACATAATTTTTTGTACTATTTTAAGAAAATGCGTTTTTGTTGTAAGAGCATTTTTATTTTTTTATGAGGTTTAGAAAAATTATGTTATCATCTGTTTTTTCAAATTTTCTAAAACTGCTAAAAGCGCGTAATTTTTAAAAAGTAATTTTTTTGTCGCTTGTTTAAAATTGAAAGGTTTGCTCCACAAAGAAAGAAATTGCTGCAAATAATATTCATAAAACCTTATAGAATACCAAAAACTGAAAATTAAAAAAATCATTAGCAGAAAAAACTTATAGCTAACCAAATACGTAAATATACAAAATATTTTGCCAAATGACTTATTTAATTGAGTTTTACATCTTTACAAGAAAAAGTAAAGTTTTTTTACCAGAAAGTTGATCCCAAAATGAAGGTTATTTGAATGTGGTTTACACCACAGCTTTGAAATTTGGTACTAGTCCTAGTCGTAATCCACTTAAGATCAGTTGTCATGATTTTTTCAATTTTTCGAGAGGATAGTTTTGTAGGGTGTTGAGCCTAAATGTATTCATAAATGTTCAGGGCATGTATTTTTCAAAATAACATTTTCCAATCAACAAAGTGCTTTTTTATTCTTTGATTTATTTTTTAATTAAAATACTTTTTGTACAATAAATGAAAACAAACAGTATTATGTAAACTAAAACACTATGGCGTTATACATTCAATTTAAAACGCAACTATTATTTATTAATTAAATGCATTTTTATCTGACACGGTATCGAAAGACGATATGGACTTTTACCAAATTTGAAAGCTGTAGTCTAATTTTTTTCAAATAATCGTGTAATTGTAATAACCTGTTTTGGCATAACTTTTAAAGGGTCTAGTTCCCTTGTAAATCAACTTTTACTAAGATGATTTTCTTCCGATTGGCTTATTTTGACCCATAGTATCGACCCCTTAAATATTGACGGGTGAGTATAAGTATACATATATTTTCTTTTGCAACTCCTCACCTTTTGAAGTGTTGAATTGTAGAGAATTTTATCTTCTTTTTCAAAGTATAGGATAATGTTTACAGAAAAATGCTTCCTTTTCGTTTTATGAAGAGATTAGCTTATATTCAGCGACCGTGATGAAAATTTTAGAGACGTCGGCGTCGTTAACGTTAAAGACGTCTCTAACAAAATATTTCTTATGAAGAAATATTTTTTAATCACGTGTTTAACGTTAATAACGTTTCTAAATTTTTCATCACGGTCGCTGAATACAGGCTAATGTCTCTAAAAAAAATGTGTTTTTGCTATTTACCAAAAATTACTGATTTTCGCCGATTTTTCAAAGCCAGTTGACGCGAAAACCATATGTCATACAAAGAAATGATTAAAAGACGAATTTTAGGTAGTTTTCTCGTCTTTGTTTTAGTATACGGGATAATTTTTTGAGTAATAAGATCCGCAATTTATAAGCCAAAAAACAAAAAAAAACTGTGATTTGCAGTGAATGATTTCTCATATTTTCCGAAAATAATATGTTGGTCAACTTCTGAAACCTTTCTTCAAAACCCCAAAAAACATAAAGTATGCCACTAAAAACAATTACACAAGAACTTTCTACTTCGAGCCCTTTTTGATAAACCATATTTTACTGAACTGGTATATGTTAATCCTGCATAATTTTTAATTGTCGATCGTGGTTTTAATACTATTAACTTTTGTTTTATTTTAGAGTTGAAAGTCGACGGAGGAAAACAGGCGTTTTCAAAATGGAATCGACGGACCAAATCGTTTTTGAAAATAATCGATTTTTGAGCACTTTGGTCATAGGAAAAAGGTTTGTTTTTAATTTACAACTTTAATTTTTTCATGTAATTTTGTTTTATCCAAACATTATTAAAAAATGAATTTTAAAAATCGTACCTATTTTTTTGTTTTCTTGTTCGATGCGGCAACAAATCTTTTTACAAATTACAAATAATGATATATACAGGGTGAGTTTTTAATGCGAAATCGGAAGATATATCTTTTATTTTAAGAGATAGGAAAAAAGTTAAATTACAAAATTGCATGGTTTATGAATCCGCATAACCAGAAATTATTTTTGTCTGTACTGGGTGTTTCGTAACTGAAGCGCAAAAGCTATTCCGCTTTTTTTTAAATGGGCCACCCTGTATATTTTTTCATATTTGGATTAACACTAATTTAAAGAATACCACGATATTTTTCGTTTTTTGAAAATTTGAACGTGCACTTAATTTTTTTCGGGCATTTTCTATAAAATTTATCAAATTTCGACATATTTTTACAAAATTTTAGCGAAAAATGATTTGTATAAAAGTTAAAGAACACTTAAAGAGGAACAATATTTTGTAAAAAAATACAGGGTGTTCCATATAAAAAAATTAAAATAGATCCCTATCTAGTTTTCATATTTCACGCCTCCATAGCTGTCACCATTTATAATAAAATTAAAAAAAAATGTACTAAAAATACATCAAAGTCCATATTTCAAAATGACATAAAAATTGTTTTTCAAATGTTTATAGATAATAATGCCGGTATAAATTTCTAAAAATATGTCTAAAATGTCATAAATTTTATACAAAATTTCCGATAAAAAATTAAGGGCACACTAAAATTTTCAAAAAAATATAAAAATATCGTTGTATTCTTTAACTTAATGTTAATGCAAATATCAAAAAATATATAGTGTTCCATTCAAAAAAAGATTGAATAACCTGCGCTCCAGTTATGAAACACCCAGTATAGACAAAAATAATTTCTTGATATTCGCATCCATAAACCATGCAACTTTGTAATTTAAGTTTTTTTCCTATCCCTTAAAATAAAAGATATATCTTCCGATTTCGCACTAAAAACTCACCCTGTATAATAATAGCTTTTATATTTTCAATAAGCAATGTTTACCTTGAAGCCTTTAAAAATACATGGTGTCCCAATTTTAGTTGCATTACATGGGTAGGTATCTTTGTTATTAATGAAGTTACAGATTCGCTTAAATGAAGTGTAGCCCGCAATAACAATATTATAGAAGAGAAGGAGGATATAATATTGTTATTGCAGACTACACTCCATCAAAATTGTAACCTACCTTTTTATGTTTTCGCGAAGATAGTCGGCGTACTTTTTGCTAGTAAAAATTAATTTTTGGGCATTTGTAATCAAAAATTTAACAAAAACGCTATTGTTTGCCTTTCAAATTGAATTTAGTTTTCATATAGGATTTTTGTTTTTCATGTATAGTCTATGATAGGGGCGTACTTTTGGTACAATGATAAAAAATACGTTTTTATCATAGACTATACGTGAAAACCAAATTCTATATGAAAACTAAATTCAATTTGAATGGCACTAAGCATCGTGTTTTTGTTAAATTTATCAAAAATAAGATAATAATAAGAAGATGGTTGGCAAAATGTATGAAAAGCGTACTTTTCGCTAGTAAAAATTGATTTTTGGGCTTTTGTAATCAAAAATTTAAACCGAAGCCACTTCGAAAATAATGAAAACGTTGTTAGCCACCGATAATTAGCCACCCTTCCCCCACCCTTCCCACTCTATCAAAACCTAGTGAGTTAGAAAGAGATGGATATATTATTCTTGGATGCTATTAGACCCTGATTTTTTGGAAATACCTACCTAATCAAAAACAAATATGAAAATAAGTATATTAGGGCTTTGATCATTTGACTATAAAAAGATTTAAAAAAAATAATACATGTTTTAATATTTATTAATATTATAAAATGGAATATGAAAATAAGTACAGGGTGGTGATAAAGTTTGGAAAAAAATTCATAAGTGCTGTATTTAATTTTTTAGTTTTTAAAATGCCATCTTTTGGTATAGAAAAATATTAAAGACGTCACTGGTGATTTAGCAATGACGTTATAATTTATAATCGAGTTTTTTAAATGGAAACCCCCACTTTTTTTACTCGTTTTGACATTCATGTAACTTAAACTTTTGTAAACAAATTTTTGAATAAAAAATGTTTAATGTCAACTTAAAATTAATTTGTACTATTAAATTTGAATGATTTGAATGTTGTATAAGAATTACTTTGACTGATTTCAATAAAGGGTCAATCGTTTTTTTGTAAATTTTCTTACATTTAAATAGAACTAAAATAATTTATTTTTCAAGTTTATTGAAGTAAAAAGATTTTTTATTAAAACATTTGTAATAATTTTTTTATATGATCGTTTAGAGGGTGATTCACATTTATGTTAAAATCTCTCGGGTGGTGATTCCTTAGATAAAAATAAGAAAAAAAGTTCATATAAACATATGTCCAATTCCGCTTCCTAAGAGAGTTACAGCCCTTCAAAGGTGCTGACAGAGAACATGTTTTTTGCCATTTATTTCAGAATGGATACTAGTAAAACATTCAAATTTGGCATAACTCTTAATATCCATGATTTTTTTGAAATTTTTTTATTGGTTCTAGGAGGTATTTTAGAGATCGTTGGTGGTAAAAACAATGGTAACTTTTTTAGTACTGGATTTTTATGAGATTTTTTTTCAGAATATTATTCTGAAATCAAATTTACACAAAAAACGTGCTTTTATACAAATTCGATAGAATGAGCCGTTTAAGAGAAAAAGGCGTCTAAAGATGTGCTTGCCGGGATTGTTGTCATGGTTACCATACTAAATTTTTTTGTAGACCTATTGTTTTACCAAAATTATTCCAAACGTTACATAGGAACCTTTTTTCATAAATTATGGAATAATTTTGGTAAAATAATAGGCCTACAAAAATGTTAAGTTTGGCAACCATGAAAGGACATCTTTAGATGCACTTTTCTCTTAAACGGCTCATTCTATCGAATTTGTATAAGAGCACCATTTTTGTGTTCTCTGTCAGCCTTTGTTGAGCTGTAACTCTCTTAGGAAGCGGAATCGGACATTTGTTTATATGAACTTTCAACTTTTTTTTTCTTATTTTTATCTAAGGAATCACCACCCGAGAGATTTTAACAAAAATGTAAATCACCCTGTATACAGGATGAGTCGAAATTAAACCGCCAAATTTTTTAAGCCGATTTTATGACTTATTTTAAAATTAAAACTTCAAATTAACATACGTCCGATTTCGCTTCCTAAGGGAAATACAGCCCTTCAAAGATGGTGTAAAAAAGAAGGTTTTTGTAGGTTTACTTGAAAACGCTTTACAGTAGAAACTTCAACTCTGGTGAGAACCATAATACGCTTTAGATATGTTTCCCTGATTTTTTTGAATTTTTTTGGATGCTTCTAAAGGGTAGTATGGCGAGGGATGGTAATAAAAATTGTGATAACTTTTGAGAGGTTAATTTTTTAAGATTTTTTTTTTCAAAATAATGTTGGCCAAACAATTTCAGATAAAAAAGGTATTCCTGTACGAACTCTGTAGAATGCACCATTTTAGATAAGAATGCACATAATCACGCGCTGGTCTTTTTAACGATGTTTTTTACGGCACGTTAGGTATCTACTTTTTTCTATAATACACGTCTTTTATTATTAGTTAGCTAATAAAATCTATGTCTTTATTTGATTATTTTGGATGTTTTAATTAAATTAAGGGTATTTTTAATTTTTATAACCTTTCTTTTCCTCAACACCTTTGAAGGCTGTAGCTCCCTTAGGAAGCAAAATCGGACATATGTTAATTTGAAGTTTTTATCTTAAAATTAGTCATATAATAGGCTTAAAAAATTTGGCGGTTTAATTTCGACTCACCCTGTATAATAAATAGGAATAAATTTAGGGCGCCAACGTGCTCCAACCAGCATGACAATAGCTACCGTTAACTGATTTTAAATTATATTTTAAGTAGATTATTCTTGGATGCAATTAGACCCTGATTTTTTGGAAATATTGATTAGGGATTTCCAAAAAATCAGGGTCTAATAACATCCAAGATCCAAGAATAACCCACTTAAAATATCATTCAAAATCAGTTAACGGTGGCTATTGTGCTATTGTATGACAGCTATTACCAGGGCCGCGTTTCCCACTAGGCAAAGTAGGCACTTGCCTAGGGCCCGTAAATTTGGGGGCCCCTTATTTGAGATTTTTTAATAAATTATTTATTTCATTTTGCCCCGATCCTATTTTAAAAAATAATATACAAATGATGAAATGATAAAGTAGAATTAAATTATATTTTTCTAAAAAAAAGATTTTTAAATCAACATGGTTAAAAAGTGTTTTTAAAAAGTACAAGCGGCCAGGGGCGGATTTATATACGGTCTAATAGAGCTGTAGCCAAGGGCCCACTTTTCAAGTTTAAAAATTTTAAAAATAACTACTAAGCATTTCGGGATGAGACCAGTTTTGTAGTATCCGGGGCCCCCCATAGCATTTTTGCTCCAAGTGCTTAATCCGCCCCTGGGCAGAATTCTCAAATATTTTTAAATTGACCTCAAAATTAATTCTAGCGCAGTTAGTTATTTTTTTATAAATTTTAAAACTCTACAGCTTTATCAGTAAAATAGTGCAATTTTTACAAAATCTCAACTTTTTTAATGTCTTGGATTTTTCAACAAACTCGGGTTATTTTTTTTCAGAATTCTCTAATTTATTCAAATCGAACGCAAAGTTAATTCTAGCCAGCTTAGCTTTTTTTTATATTTTTTTAAACCCTTCTACAACTTCAAAAAGTAAAATGCTGCAATATTTACAAAATCATTTTTTTTATGTTTCCCTTGGATTTTTTCAACAAACTCAGATTTATATTTTACACAAGTCTCCAGTTTATTTAAATTAACCATAAAATTATTTTTAGCTCACTTGGTTATTTTTTTATAAATTTTTAAAAATCATTTTACAACTTCAACAAGTAAAATAGTGCAATTTTTATAAAATCTGAATTTATTTAATGTTCTTTTCGAAATTTTTCAATAAACTCTGGTTTATTTTTTACAGAATTCTCTAATTTATTCAAATTGGTCGCTGAATTAATCCCCTCTTACTTAGTTATTTTTTTATAATTTTCTAAAAACCATTTTACTTCAACAAGTAAAATAGTGCAATTTTTACAAAATCTTAGTTTTTTTATGATTCTCCTTGGATTTTTTCAACAAACTCGGATTATTTTTTGCAGAATTCTCTAATTTATTCAAATGAACTAAAAAATAAATTTTAGCTCTCGTGGTTATTTTTAATAAATCATCTGGCAGCTTCAACAATTTAAATGGTCTCATTTTTGGAAAATATCAATTTTTTAATGTTCCCCTTAGAAGTTTTCAATAAAATCAGTTTCACTTTTTGCAAAATTCCGTAGTATATTCAAATCAACCGCAAAATTAATTATTTTTTTACAAATAATCCCCTTAGAATTTTTCAATAAACTAGGATATGTTTATGGCAGAACATGGACGTATTTATATTTTTGAGGCCCTCGAAAACCTAAATTGCAACTTAAAAAAAAATTACAAAATGAATGCTAATATTTTGGGATTAGGCCAGTTTTGTGATATCCCGGGCCGCCCATAGCAATTTTTGCCCATAAGCCCCAAGTGCTGAATCCGCTCCTGTAAGGGGCCCGTGAATAAAATTTGTGCCTAGAGCTTTGCATATCTATATACAGGGTGTCTCAGACCACCCGCCCACCCCTTTTATTTTGAGAACGCCTTGTCGTACATGGCTGAAATAAAAAAAATTATTACCAAAGCAAATCCGAAGAATGTATTGGTGCACTTATTTTTTTCCAGAATAATCCAGAAGTGCCCGGAACCGGAAGTAACTTTCGATTTTTAAATGGCAACATAGGTCGATTATGGTATCGTTTGTAAGGTATTTTAAAAAGAAACAACTTTTATAAAAATATTTTTTTAATATCTTTCATAATTAACAAATTAAACGAAAAACAAAAGCAAACAAGTGACAAATGGTTTCTTAAATTATGGAAAAATTAAAACACTACCATCATCCTCAATGGGTAAGGGTAGAGGCAATTATGATTTTTAGGTTATGTATTTACCTTAATTCAAAAAATAAAAAAAAAGTTGATTATTTTTAACGAATAAAGCGATAAACGCAAAAAAGAGTTTCAATTTAAAAAAATCTCTCTCTTGCCCATTTGCGGATGATGGTAACGATTTAATTTTTTCATAATTTAAGAGACCAATGGTCACTTGTTTGCATATTTTCTTTTCGTTTAATTTGTTAATTATGCAATATATTACAAAAATATTTTTATAAAAGTTGTTTCTTTTTAAAAGACCTTTCAAACGATACCATACTCGACCTATGTTGCCATTTAAAAATCGAAAGTTACTTCCGTTTCCGGGTACTTCCGGCTTGTTCCGGAAAAAATAAGTGCACCAATGGATTCTTCGGGTTTGCTTTGGTAATAATTTTTTTCATTTCAGCCTTGTACGACAAGGCGTTCTCAAAATAAAAGGGGTGGACGGATGGTTTGAGACACCCTGTATATGATCTATGGTATAACCATCCATATGTAACTCTGAAGATGAGGATCACCTCGAAATGCATAAGATGAAATAAAATTTTTATAACATTGACGTAGTTTGGTTTCTAAAGGCGATTTTCCAAATCTCATTAAAATGCTAAAATAAGAAAGTTGCTATTGATATCTTGAAAACCGAGTTTGTTAAATGTTTCTAAAAACATATACAGATTAGTCTTTATGAAAGAAAAAAATTTTTTTTGTAACTTTTTAGTTAATGAAATAATCGGCTTTTTTAAAAATTGCATTTTTCGGTTTTTTTTTTGTTTATCTAAATGAGAATAAAAAACTGCAAAAGTTATATAACCGAATCTGAAACGTTATTAATAATAAAGATACCCATGAAATGATGAGGAAACGAAATTTTCCACCAAAGTGAACCTAAAGAATCTTTTGTAATTTCCAAAACAAACCGGAAGTACTCGAAACCGGAAGTAACTTTGGAATTTTAAATGGAAACTCAGGTCGAGTATGGTATTTTTGGAAAGATCTTTTTAAAAGAAACAAGTTTTATTAAAATATTTTTTTAATATCTTGTATAATTAATTAACAAATTAAACGAAAAAAATATGCAAACAAGTGACCAACATTGGTTTCCTAAATTATGGAAAAATTAAAACTTTAAAGTCATCCGCAATGGACCAGAGAGAATTTTTTAAAGGGAAAGTCTTTTTTACATTTTCCTAAAATATCATAATTGACTCTACCCTCACCCATTGAGGATGATGGTAGTGTTTTCATTTTTCCATAATTCAAGAAATTCATTTGTTAATTATTCATGGTATTAAAAAAATTATTAAATATGAGTTGTTTATTTTTAAAAGAGCTTTCGAACTATCAGTGGCTTACCCAGGATTTATTTGGAGGGGGACGAACCTCCTTGGAATTGATTTTATAAAAAAGATAGTTTCAAAATTTAAAGATGAATGCGCCCCTGCGAACAATACCAAACTCGACCTAAGTTGCCATTTAAAATTTCAAAGTTACTTCCAGTTTGTTTTGGAAATTACGAATTACTTCAAAATATTTTTTAGGTTCACTTTAGTGATATAATTTGTTTCTCGCCAATGTACGACAAAGGATTCTCGAAATAAAGAGATGGTACGGGTGGTCTGGAACACCCTGTATAGAATTAAGGTAATTTTATTGACCCAAATCTCCCTTTAACTGCTAATTGATGGATTCTGAGAAAATTACTTAATATGTATTTGTGTTCATACAGTACGCTCCAAAAGCAAAGGAATTTAAAATGATTACTAAAATTATTCGTTTTATAGTTTTTGTAACTACGTTTGTAGATACTTAATGTTATAATTTTCATCTCCGAAATACAAGAAATTCCTCTTGTTTCGTAATTAAGACAATAAATAAACTAATAAGAAAAAAAATCTCTAATAGTTAAATTTAAAAAAAAAATACGAAATTATGAGGTGAGAGTAAACAAAATTACCTATAATTAAAAATAAAAAATTTTCACATAAGTACTAAATAATAATAATAATTTTAAGATTCAATTGTATGTATTTTATTGCACACGAAATCGTAAAAAAGGTTCTAAATCAGGAATCAGTTTATTATTCCTATTTAATAGATTTTTAAGTAGAGTTCGTGAAAAAATTTTAATTTGTCACTTTTTAATGATTGTTTCCAAAATCATTATTAATAAAATGAGTAGCTCATATTTAACGTAGAAGAATTTTCAACCGTCTATTACAATCCATATAACAAACCTCACGAACGTTTCCTTAAGGTCTTACGAGATTGCACAGAATCAACCTATAAATATCTCTCGAAAATTACATTAGAAGTTCAGGCGAATATTAGATAATGACCTACAATTTTTAATTGGAAGCATATTGGGAATTTTTAGATTCCGCTCGCCCTCTGGTGGCAAAATATGAACTTCGATATTCGGTACTTACGTTTTTGATTTAACGCATTGGTACATGTTTTTAAAGATTTACTGAAGCTTTAAATGATAAATCATAAATCTATTTGTGTTTTGTTGAATACGTACTTATAAGGTACAAGAATTCATTTTAAACACAATTTTTGACAATGACAAGTACCGAATATCCTCCATTTATAGCGCATCTATACGTAGTTAAAATTCCCAATAATTCTGGCTTTTAAGTTGAAGGTCGTTAGTTAAAGTTTTAAAAGTTTTTGTTCATTACGTTATTTCTTGTTAGTCCTAATAATTAGCTTTAATGTGCAAATTTTATAATATTCAGGCGAACTCGCTTATAACGAGCATCAAGGGACCTCAAATTTTGCTCGTTATAACCGTTAATCGTGATAACCTTGAAATTCGAAATATACAGGGTGTTTCCAACCAAAAGTATCGGCAACTTTGCGAATTGTTTTTTAACTAATTTCAAAATAAAAAATAAGAATAGAGTCGAACTTCCATATAACGTTTTATCACGGGAACCTTAAAAAAATTCGTTATATAGAAAATTCGCTATATTGAAATTCGTAATTTTGATATAAAAAAATTGTTATTTACTTTATAGCTCTTTAGGCGTTGTTGTTAATGGGCATGTTTTACAAAAACTAAATTTGATCTAAGTCGCAGGTATAACTTAGAAGTAGACCTTATTATAAAACGATTCGACAAATCTAGGAATTTACGTTCATTTATAACAATTCTAATGACCTACCTGATTTTCTATTATTCTTTACAATAATCCAATATAAAATTCTCCGAAATTTTTAAAATTAGCCACCCATTGACTAAAATTTATGAAAGATTCTAATATTTACGTAAAAAAAAATTGTTATACGGAAACTTTTATTTCGTTATAAGGAGTAAAAAATACATTAAAAACGCCTTGAAGGTGAAGATTCTCAAAAAAAGTTCGTTATATAGAGAAATTCGTTTTATGGAAGTTCGTAGGAAAATTCAACTGTATTTCCTAAAAAGTTATATTTTCGAAATACAGGATGTTAAAGTTTATAGTCCGGAAGGCAGTAATAGAAAAAACTGTATTAAACAGATCCATTATAAATCCCCAAAATCTTAATTTGTAGAACACGTTCATCAGAAAAATTAATTATAACCACTAGACAGCGACAGTGTCGGACTGGCTCATTGTAGGCCACCCGGACAAGCATGTCCCCAACCTTTTGGAAAACTCGTCCTATCTGGACCTATTATTTATTATATACAGGGTGTTCCATTTTTAATTAATCCAGCTGATGAATATCGTGAAAACTAACTGATTTCCTTAAAAATAGGTACGTTTTTATGGGGATTCAATGGGCATTTGTGGGAAATAGGATCAAGATCGTTCACTTTTCGAAAATCAGGAAAAATCTTTTTTGGTATAATGCAGAATATGGATAATACACTTAGAAAACCTAACTTTAACATATCACTAAATTTTAACATATTAAAGTTCTTCCAAAATATTTAAGATTAAATTGATTTTTTTATGAGTTTCGGTGCAAAAAACGACATGTACGCCACTGAGTAACTACAAAGTATTGAAAAATGTGATTTTAATCACCTATAATGAATTGTAGTTCAAGATACATAAAGAATTTTTGAAAAATCTTGCACCGTTCTAGAGTTATTAAAGTTTTTCCAAAATAATTAATTTTTTATGAATTTCGGAGCAAAAAAAACGACGTAGTAAGTCACTGAGTAACTACAAAATATAGAAAAAAATGTGATTTTAATTATCTATTGAATTGCAGATTGAGATGGATAAGAATTTTTGAAAAATTTTACACCGTTCTAAAGTTATCAAAGTTTTTCCTAAATAATTTAGGATTAACATTGATATTTCATGAATTTCGGTGCAAAAAACGCCACTGTGTAATTCCAAAAAATTAAAAAACGTAATTTTAATTACCTATTGAATTGCAGCTCATAATGCACAAAAATTTTTTTGAAAAATGTTGCACCGTTCTAACGTTATTAAAGTTTTCCCAAAATAATTTAAGCTAAAATTGATTTTTAACGACATAGTACGCCAAGAGTAACTACAAAAAATGTAAAAATATGATTTTAATTACATTACATTAAACAGTTACTGCTGTTATGCGTTACTTTTGTTACACCCTGTATATTTTTTAAACCGTTTGATAGGTAATCTAAATGCATTAATTTTTGTTTTTTAATGGAAATACTTTTGGTTAAATCTTCCTATTTTTTAGAAGTATATGAAAACATTTGTGCAGTCACATATTTAATTTAAAAAATTAAGAACAAATTGAAATAGAAAATTAAACTAAAATTCAAACATCTTGCAAAATTTCAAATGTTAAATCTGTATTAGATTAAAAAAATTATTAAATTCAAATAGATTAGATTTTTTTGGAGTCACTGACAGGGAAGTATTAGGGGCCACCACAAGCAATTGGGAAGGGCCACCGGGCATTTGTTCGATTGCCCGGTGGGCCAGTCCGACACTGGCCAGCGAATTTGTATGGCGAATCAATTTTTCTGATGTAAGTGTTCTACAAATTAAGATTTTGGGGATTTATAAAATGGTTCTGTTTAATACACTTTTTTCTATTAATATTGGTTCCCGGACTATTACCTATTTTTTCAATTTTTTAACAAAACGTCTAGATTTGTAATAATAATTTGCTAAAATCTTGATCATAGATAAATTTTGACAAAAGTTTACATTTGGCAGTAGTTTTTAGATAAAATCGTGAATATTCAAAAGAAATTTCAATGTAAAGTTTTTTCAGGGTATCCACCATCTTTACCCTCCCAATTTTTGACACCCCATTATCATTGATAAAATAATTTTTTTACTATTATTTACTTTTATATTGCAAAATAGATAAATGTTCCTCCTCACGGTTGAGTGTAATTAACATTTTCGAATCCCATGAGCTGCAATATAAATTTTATAAATGGAAAAACTCATTAAAAGGATATTAACGAAATACACCGAAAAAATATTTACTCTTTTATCCGTGAAAAGGCTCGTAATAATATTAATGAAATATTGAATTTAAAATACACTGGAACCAAAATGTCTCCGGATTTGTTCGTTATATCCGTGCTGGTTATAACCAAGTTTGACTGTACTTTTTTTTATATTTGAAGTTAAGAATATTTAAAAAAAAACTAAAAAGTACCCACAGTAAAGAATTTTAGTAAATATTGTTGTAACAATAAAAAATCCCAGCATGTTCCCAGATTATTAAATTAAGTATTTTTTCTTTGAAAACTATCACCGTTGGATTTTATGTAATAGCCAGTTTATGCGGTCGTTATTATTGTATGTACCTACTTTCCACGTATTGATAATGAACTCAATCTTGGAAACACTTATTAGGTAGGTACTACAGTATTGTAAAAGACCTTTAATTTAAAACCATCGACTCTGATTGGTTCATTAACTGGTCAAAAACCCCCACCCTTTAGACTCTAGAGCTATTGCTCTAATGATTAGAGTAACTCAAGCAACTGGGATATAAACCAAATAATATTTGTGATCGTAAGTGCAGCTTAGTGACTAGTTCAGCTTTGTTAATTAATACCACCTTGCTACTTTGTCGATTTGCTGAATCAAGAGTAAAGGGATGTACAATTACAGATACAGATCTAGGTAAATTTACCAATATTTATTTAATACAAATAGAGCTATTTTTATCGTTACTTATATTATAAAAAATTGTTTTATTTAAGAAAAAATATCAAAAACCGTCAAAAAATATAAAGGTACCAGTCTCGAGTAGGACTTCTATACCTTTTCAACTTCAAATTGAGATTAATCAATTGTAAATTGAGACTTCAGTTTCAAATTGAAAATAATCAATATCAAATTGAGAATGATCAATTTCAAATTGAGAAAAATCAATTTCAAATTGAGGAAAATCAATTTCAAATTGAGAAAAATCAATTTCAAATTGAGAAAAATCAATTTCAAATTGGGAAAAATCAATTTCAAATTGAGAAAAATCAATTTAAGAATATACAATTTCCAATTGAGATTTTTAAGTTTAACGTAAAAATAATAAATGAATTTGATAAAAGAAAAATATTGCCACATTAGCATACAAAGTCTATAAATGATGAATGTCAATGAATTAAAAAAATAGTTTTTTACCATATTTAATAAATCATACATACTCTTTGAATGTAAGCAATGAATTTGGTAAAATAATAAGTAACAGCGAGTTTATTCTTAGAATTTCTATGCAGTTTTGAAAACGTATTGAATACGCTTAGCTTGATTGTGATCGACTTCCTACATAAAAATTAAAAACTGAAGATCAATCTTCATATTAAGATTGTTACTCTCCTCTAATTTTTTTGGCATGTTCCGAAGTTGACTATATTAAAAGGCAGAAAACTAAAATTGTTGACTATGTGATTATATTGGCTGTTCAATATATTAGGAGATGTTTTTCAGGAATTACTTCTCTATACGTGTAACAAAAAAATAAGGAAAAAACTGGCACACTTTGTATATCCTTTTTTATTCATATCGAGAAATCAAAAATGGGCCGACAAATATTATTTCCCGGGCCGCTAGTCAGTTGCCCATCCACCCCTGATAATAAATCTCGATTTGAAACTGATTATTCTCAATTTGAAATTGATTATTCTCAATTTGAAATTGATTATTCTCAATTTGAAATTGATTATTCTCAATTTGAAATTGATTATTCTCAATTTGATATTAATTATTCTCAATTTGATATTAATTATTCTTAATTTGAAATTGATTAGTCTCAATTTGAAATTGATTATTCTCAATTTGAAGTTTGAAGTTGATTAGTCTCAATTTGAAGTTAACAAAATATAATTTCAAATGTGATTTTTTTTTTGGTAATTAATTTTTTTAGATGAGTTTGGTATATTTTTTTAAATTTCTAACTCAAAAAGCTTTAAAATTATTCATAAAATATAAGAATATCGTTTTGTTTCATAATTTGTCAATCTATCCTCTAAACCTCTAATACCCGATCTCACCGCACGACTTAAAATTTAACAACTACTACTACTGTCTAAATTGACAGGAACGGAATACAAAATCTATCTATTCAAATTTTAAGTAACTACTTAGGGACTTAGGGGACTAAGTCGTGTCGATGAGATCGGTTTACAGAATAGACTTTTTTGACATCAGAAATGGGATTTTGTTTCTATCTTGGTATTTATCAAGCTTGATAAAACTCAAGAGGGGGGATATTCTCGAATCACACGACACAACATCGTATACGACATGACAAGGACATACTCTTATTTTTGCATTTGAATGACAAGGATAGAAAGATAAAAGTCGTGTCATGTGTAATTCGAGAATAGCCCCCTATTGAGTTTTATCAAGCTTGATAAATATCAAGATAGAAACAAAATCCCACCTCAGGACCCCTATCCTCATATTCGAGGATAAAAAATCCTATAGGAAAAACAAAAAACAGTACGATTCTATGGAATTTTTTCAATAAAACCAATAAGTAACGAGAATTTTGATTGATCACGCCTTTTTTCCTATAGGATATTTTAACCCTGAAAATGAGTATACGGCCCCAGGGCGACTACCCCATTAAACTATGTAAATATGTACAAAAAATATTATAAAAAAAGTATTATTAAAATGTTTTTACTTTTATTACAGGTAAAATTTCAAATCCCTTTTTTTATAAAATTATTACATAAGAATAAGTTTCTTATTAAATATAAATTATAAATTAAAACAATAGTTAATTTGTAAAAGTAATGGATATTAATATGATAATTTTCTTACCTTAAATAAAGCAAAAGACATCGTATGTTGGAGAGTAAGGACAATGATCAGCAATTACTCGAAATGAAACGCTTTTTGTTATCACAACCTTTATTTATATTTATAGTAGACAAAATTAATATAGTAAAGTGATTTGATTTGGCTGTTTAGACATGTATTATTGGTATTTTTTTCGGATTATTTGATTAAATCTAATTAAATTTATTAATATTTTGTACACAGATTTGTATTATTTGCGATACGCTATACTTGCATATGTCCAAAATTACATGAACCTAACAACTTAGATAACACATTAATTATTTAAGGACTTGATTTGATATTTGCGGTCTTGGTATTTTTTTCAGTTTCAGTAAAACTTTTCTAATGTTTTGTACAAAGGTCTTGTGGCTATCAATTTCTTCATAAAGAGTGTCCCAAAAAGAAATGATCAGAAGAAAATCGTAGAAAGTAGAAGTCGGGGTCAAGATTTTTTTTTATTTTAATTTAGTTCTCGGGGATAAAAAATATAATTATTTAGATAATTTGATAAGCAATTCAATTTTTAATGCTGTACAAGAGCCGATTTTTTTACCCAGCGACAAGTTTTTCTGTTTATCAATTTTTTACAAATTTTCTTCTGAATTGCTTCATTGGTGTTTCTTGGTGCATCAGAAAAACACAAAATATTTGAAAACATAAGAAAGTCACAGATTTTTAAATTTTTTTGACCCAGCAACAATTTTTTTATTTGTCACTTTTTTTCAAAATTTGCTCTGAATTTTATTAGTGCTTTGTTATTACATCAGAAAAACATCATATATTTGAAAAAGTAAGAAATGTACAGACTTTTTACTTTTTTCGACAAACGACAATTTTTTTATACATAATATGTATAGTTTTTTTTTCAAATTTTCTTCTAAATTTCATTAGTACTTTTTAGTACATGAAGAAACATTCTATTTTTGAAAAAATAAGAAAGTTGTTTTACTTTTTTCGACCCAGCGATATTTATTTTTTATTTATAAATTTTTTCAAATTTTCTTTTGAATTGTTTTAGAGCGTTGTTAGTGGAATTTTTTTTTTCAAATATACAGGGTGATTCAGACCACCCGTGCCACCACTTTATCTCGAGAACGCGTTATCATACATGGCAGAATTAAAAAATTTTATTACCAAAGTGAACCTAAAGAATCCATTGGTGAACTTATTTTTTTCCGGAACAACCCGGAACTATCCGGAACCGGAGGTAACTTTGATTTTTTAAATGGCAACATAGGTAGAGTTTGGTATGGTTTGATAGGTCGTTCAAAAACAAATAACTTTTATTAAAATATTTTATTAATATTTTCCATAGTTTAGAATTTATTCGATAAACAAAAAAATTGTTAAAAAAGTAAATAAGAATTATTGCATATTTTGAAGAATTTTGTTTAAATATGGACAAGTATGATATTTAAAGTTGATAAAATATTAGAATTTGTAGAAAGAGTTTATAAATTTATAAAATTCTTCAAAATATGCAATAATTTTTATTAACCATTATAAACAATTTTTTTTTTGTTTTTTGAATAAATTCATCTAAACTATGGAAAATATGAAAAATATATTTTATAAAAGTTGTTTGTTCTTAAAAGACCTATCAAACCATACTTATATTTTTCCGGAATAAGCCGGAACTATCCGGAACTGGATATCACTTTGATTTTTTAAATTGCAACATAGGTCAAGTTTGGTGTGGTTTGATAGGACTTTTCAAAATAAACAACTTTTATTAAAATATTTTTTTAATATTTTCCATACTTTAGAATTTATTAGAAAAACAAAAAAATATGTTAAAAAAAAGTAAATAATAATTATTGCATATTTGCCAGAATTTTGTTGAAATATAGACAAGTATGATATTTAAAGCTAGTAAAACATTAGAATTTGCAGAAAGAGTTTATAAATATATAAAATTCTTCAAAATATGCAATAATTTTTATTTACTTTTTTTAACAATTTTTTTTCGAATAAATTCTAAACTATGGAAAATATTAAAAAAATATTTTAATAAAAGTTGTTTGGTTTTAAAAGACCTATCTGGTCTGAATCACCCTGTATAGTGTTTTTCTGATTCACTAACAAGCACTAAAGAAACTGAAAAGAAAATTTGTAAAAATTGATAAATAAAAAAATTCTTGCTTGGTCGAAAAAAGTAAAAGATCTATAACGTTCTTATTTTCCAAAAAGTAAGCACTAACGAAGAAAAAAACGTTATAGTGCTTCAAGTCTGTGGCTAACTTCACGCACCTTCTAGAACTTCATAGTAAACTCTATCATTCAAAAAGATACTCATGCTGAGAGTATTTTTCCTACCATCACTGCTCCTAAAGTAAATGCGATAGAACACTGAATCTTCTTTTAATTGATACCATCGCTTAAGTGACATGAATATCTATCAAAAACGAGTAAAAAAGTGAGGGTTTTCATTTTAAAAATTGATGATGACGTCATTTCTGATTCTGAATCACCGGTGACATCATTAATATTTTTTCTATACCAAGAGATGGCATTTTAAAAACTAAAATTGACATGTCCGAGCGACTTTCTCAAAAAAATTAAATACTGCAGTCTGCAGTTACGAATTTTGTTCAAAACTTTATTATTACCCTCTATAATTTTGGATACATTTTAGAAATAAGGCGGATTCTCTCGAGTAAAAATGTTAGGAGTAGTTATCAAAATAAGTAACAATGTACGTTCTTGCGAGCAAAAATCGAGAGTGACGTCATATGTCATATTCCTAAGTATAGTTACTAAAATCTAAAATCATAACCAGCATGGTAAGGAGGTAGGTTACAAAATGTAGTATCCTTAATCTGCTAACTTCACTTGATTTTGTCTTTGCCAGTCCGCCTCTCAAAAAAATGCTTTACCTTGATATTTTTTTTAAATTCGCCTGCGGGAAAAGTGGTGGGGGGTTGACACTCCACACACCTAAAATTTCTGCTGGGGTAGCGAAAAGTGGCATGGCACATGGGCGGCATCGTTGAATAAAAATATGAAAATCAAATCAACTTTTAGGGTGCAGTTTCTTCGGAGAATTGAACTTTGAAACTACTATAACTTCTTGAGGAGCCGAAAGAATAATTAGTTCGTTTGAATTTTTTGTTCATTTACTGCCTAAAATTTTTTTGCTGGAAAAAAAGTGAGCATCCTGTATTTGGGATCTCTTTGGCATCAACTATTTTCTAGAAATTCAATAAACAAAGATGCAAAACATTCCAGGGCACCCTGTATTATTATATATACTTTTTGTGAATCACTCTGTGTATCATTTTGATTCTGACATATGCAACCACACTAGCAGGCCATCTAGTGGCAGTAAGAAAAATTAAAATTAAACCAACTTTTAATTTATTGATAAATTGATAACTATTTTTTAATATATATTTCTTTTGTAGAAAAATTTCAGACGATGTTTTTCCACCTGGAAGTCATGGAATTTTCCGACAGAAATCCATAAATTCATGCGATACGACGCACATGTCTTTGAGTGGTTATGCACGGGCGGCGCGGCAATCAATTGGTAATATAGGCAACATTTTAACACGTAAAATGGCAGCCTCGACGTCGCAGACGATTGTACCGTGGGGAAATACTAAAGATGATTACACGTTAGGAAAAGTTATTGGTGAGTATTTGATGTACCTTAATTTAAAACCTAATTAATTTCGCTAAAAATTTACATTTAAATTTAGATATTTACAAGTTTAAATTAACTTAAGTGCAAATTTATAGGTTAGGTCCGCGAAAAGTTATCTATTTTATTGCCAAATTTCAATAATTTTTCGATTGTTTTTTGTTTTTACTTATTATAATGCATATTATCATTTACGTACTTTTTATTGCAAAAGATTAATTTTTGAAAATATTTTTTCCATATTCTGTTCCTATTAAGTGCAGTGGGAGAAAAGCAAATATTTGTTTATTAATCAACTGTTTTATTTAAGAAATACGTTTTAATTAAATTGCTTTTCGTTCCTAATTGGAATGTTGTTATAAATAATTGATAGGCATGACCTGGTTTTGATTGGGTTAATTGACATTTATTTTATTGTTTTCCATTATGGTATGATTTATTTTCTGGTCGGTCAATGACTTAATTATTATAAACGTTTTTTAAAACTAGGTGTGGGCGCTACTGCTGTCGTGCACGAGGCCTTGTGTAAATCAAGAAATGAAAAGTGCGCCATCAAAAGAATTAATTTGGAAAAATGGAACACCTCGATGGACGAATTACTCAAGGAAATCCAAGCTATGTCCAGCTGCAACCATGAAAATGTTGTGACGTATTATACCAGTTTCGTTGTTAGGGAGGAGTTATGGCTTGTCTTGAAGTTGCTTGAAGGTAATTTGTGATGAGAGTATTTTTAAGAGGATATGTTGCCTTCAAATCGTATATTGATACTTGCATTTTTCGTAAAAATAAATTTTGCACCCAGTTTCTTTAAAAATTTTCTTTTCGTGTAGGGTAAGGGTAAACCAGACAATTTTGGGGGAGTAATAACATTTGCACGCTTTTGACTGTTTGGAAAACAAGAAAAACATATTTTTTTGTGCCAATGTGGAAAAAATGGTTCAAATGAAAACTCAACACAGGAGTTTTGTTTTTAATGCTTTCATAATTTTATTTATAATAGTCCAATAGCCGACTGCACTAAAGTTTCTCTAATATAACGTAGATACGTTTTTTATTGAGTCAGTAGTTTTTTTATGTATTAGAGAATGTGCCATCTTTTTTATGTGCTAAAACTTGACCGAAGTATGAAAAAATGGCTATTTCCAGTATCTCTTTTTAAACTCCTAGTCCGTAATGCAACATAACTCCACATTTGTGACAGTCGGTGAAGAGTGTTAAGCAAATTGATAAAAAAATGTGTCCTCCAGTCTCACAGGAACCGTGGCAGCAATCCAGAAGTGAGAATTATACCCTCTACTACTGACGTCATCGTAAAAATGGTTGCCTATTTTTTGCGGGAAAAATTAATTTGAATTGTTAATAAGGACGATGGCAGCATTATATTTTAATAAAATGGAAAGTTTTAGCTTCATTTACAAAAAAATGTCATGTTCATTTGTAAGATAAGTATTTTACCTAAAAACCAGGTTCCCAGAATTATCGATAGGACAAAAATTTATTATCAACCCTAGAGATGGCAGCATGATTTTTTAAGTTCCTGAATATTTAAGCTATATTTACTAATCAAAGTACCGTTACGTTTTATGACAGATGTTAAGTGCGAAAATTATTTCCACTCGTTCAAGTTTTAGCACATAAAAAAGGTGGCACATTCTCTAATACATAAAAAAAAACTCCCGATTCAACAAAAAAATTATCTATGTTATATTAGGGAGACTTTAGTGCAATCAACTCTCTTTCTATAAGG
The DNA here is from genome assembly GCA_963971135.1 of Stenus bimaculatus. NCBI lineage: Eukaryota > Metazoa > Arthropoda > Insecta > Coleoptera > Staphylinidae > Stenus > Stenus bimaculatus. The sequence goes on from OZ020180.1 coordinate 47,179,211, forward strand.
ATTTCAAAAATAGGTAGGTAAAGTTTAAAAAAAAATTTAAGTTGTTATAAAAATACAAAAGAACCCTGTTTAGTTTATATTTTAACCATTGGTAGAAAGTAGCACAGAAAATAATATGGCACCAGTTTTTGTTGTTTCTTGATTTCTAAAGATCTAAAGTGTGGAATTTTTACAAAGTTCTCACTTTGTTCCTCCCTTTAAACTGTTTGGTTTACTCCACAAAGATAAAATTTGCAATAAATAATCCACAAGATATAGTACACCCAAAAAAAGAAAATTAAACAAAACCTCAGAAGAAGAAAAAATTATGTCTAAAAGCATAAGTATTGGCAGAATTTTAAAATCAATGTCTTAGATGCCAGAAAATTACGTATAAATTTACAGTATTTACATTAGATTGCACGAAACAGTACAAACATTACATAGGTTGTCACCCTGGTTGTTCCTATACTATACAGGGTGTTTCATTTGACGTTGGACTCTATGGGTATCTTTGTTATTATTGGAGATAGAAAGTCGGTTAGTGCATATTTGTATGTTCAATAATAATACGTTGACAAAACAGTTGAATTTTGCATTGTTTCGGCGCCATCTTGAAAAAACCAAAAAGTGCCATTTTCAAAATATGACTGTAACTTCTTTATTATAGGCCACACCAAAAAACTTTGTTAACAACATAGAGGCAGTTTTTTTATCTAAAATTCAATACGCCAATCAGATTTTCTCTTAAGTCACTGGATTGCCAGGAAATAATCTAAACTTTGTTTTTTCTTATGGTGGTCATATTGGAATTACACATATTTGAAATCGGTGTATTTTTCTAAGAATTTTGATAAAATGGGACAATTAATAAGGCGCATGGAGTGCTCTAAACTTATTAACATAGGAAAGCATAAAAAAATGAACAGTTTTAAACTGTCAAATATTTTTTGATTTATTATTTAAAAAATTGGATGTTTTTTGAGTAGTTTTTTTTCTTGGTATAACAACCAACAGAATAACATTGGTTCTAAACAAATGAACAACTTAAAAATGTACACATTTATACACAATGTATAAATAATGTGTTGAACATAATGTAATATTAAAAGCTGTGTAATTTATTAATACAGTGTGCCCAGATTTTCATTAACAGTCAACAATAAACACCACAAACAAAGTATTATTTTAAACTAGTTACATTTTTTGACTCTTTAAAATTAGGAAATAAATAATTTAAATTATAACATTTTTTGTTTAAAACTTTTAGTTAAAGAGTTATAAACAAAATGGTTTTGCTTTAATATAAGTACATTTATTAAAACATTTAAAAAATTAAATGAAAGCTAAAATGTTTATCAGGTTTCTTGAAGGTAATTTGATTTTATTAATAGTTCCAGTCGCGTCTTTCTCTCTTGTTCGCACATTAATGAATATTAATCAATTGTAATTAAAATTTACACATGCCTTTGGAAAACCATATTCTACATATCAGCGGAACCCAATTTTAAATATTTTACATAGTTTTTACACCAATTAACTTTGTCTAACAATTTTAAATTAATTGGTGTAAAAACTGTAAAATATTAAAAAAAAAAAAAAAAATTTGGATTCCACTGATATGTAGAATATGGTTTACTAAAGGCATGTGTTAATTTATATTACGATTGGTTTTGCAATGAGTTTTATGAATACGAGAAAAGACATAACTGGAACCTTCGCTCTTAAAAGTAAAATTAAAAAAGTATATTACAAATGAACATATTCTTTTCGCCAAAATTCAAAATTTAAATCAAATATAAAAGGTAGATAATTTTTTGTTGATTCGTGACATATTTTAATCCAACTTGAAAAGTAATTTTTATATGTTAATGTTCTTCAGTTATTTACTTGTGCCTGATGATGCCCTAATGAAGGCGAAAATAGTAGCACATTGAGTAAATAAAAGATTATAATATACAGTTGGGATTTTGAATTATTTCCTGTTCCGTTAAATCAGTGTTTTTTAACATGTTAACTCCCGCTCATACATTGATAACTTGCAACAATGAGGACATTTAATTAAAATTTTGAATGCAGGGAATGTTTTACAGTATTTAATTTAGTAAAAATGTATAAACTTGATAATTGTACAATTATCACATTTTTCTAATTGTAGTAGGTTATTTGGATGATTAGTATACATCATAAACATAAACATGTGGCAAATTCTAACATATACAAATAGCTGTAGACCAATATTGACTTTAAGTTGCGGAAACTACAAACTATATTACGACGACCGGCTGTCGTGTATTTTCCTTTTAATAGTATATTTGGTAATAATTTAACTAATCCTCGACTTTTGAAAATGGTGTTGGAGGCTAGGAGAGGACATAAAAAACTTCGAATTTTTTAGGCATACAAAAATTTGACCCAAAAATTATTTGTAGAGAATTTCAAGAGATCTTTCTCTCGAAATTCTCTACAAAAGCAAATAATTTTTGAATCCTTTAAAAGTTCTAAAGATCCTCTCTTATGCTCCAACTTTATTTAGTAAAGACGAGGAGTGGTTAAATTTTTACCAAATATACGTTTATATTAAAATGCAAGTATACAAAATTTCATTAAAAAAGCTTTGCTACTTTGGCTGTAATTCAAAAAAATATTTTTCTGAAAATCAACATCAGATGCTACTTCAGAGGTGCATTTTTTCATACAAATGAATTTAGTCAAATCGACTTATTTTTATTTCTACTATCTCCAACTAAGCGTTGTTGGTCGAATTTTGCAACACCCTGTATGTGTTCAATACGTAAAAAATTAATTGGGCCTCAGTTTTTTCATATATTTTTTTTATTATTTTAGGAGGAAGTTTATTGGACATAATAAAGCACAAAATAAAAGCATCAAATTGTAAACATGGAGTCTTTGATGAAGCTACGATAGCGACAGTACTACGTGAAGTATTGAAAGGCCTGGAATATTTTCACAATAACGGACAAATTCACAGGTTAGGATTAATATACAGTTTTCTAAAATGTGTTTAGTCAAGATCATAATTTGCAAATTAAATGATAAAGCGTACCTAATGCCTTTTTATATTTTATTAAAAGAGCTGAAAATTCCATTTTTAGCTGAGACTACGGATAAATAATTTTTTGTATTCAAACAAATGTACGTTGCTACTAAAATATATTCTAATAAAGACAAATTTTAAATAAAACGAAAAAAACGTAAGAATATATTTTAAGAGGATAATATAGTCTGTGTAAACTGGTTCAAACTTGCAAACAATTTCAGGGACGTTACAAGTACTTTGTAAAACTTGCCTGCTTTCGACTGTTTTAGAAATTACAAAAAACAAAAAGGGATAACATATCTGCTTCTTTAAAAGCTAAATTTATTAGGCTACAATATGGGGTATATTTAGTTTCTGCAACCTTGCATAGAACTAATTAGAGGGGTCCAAAGTTAAGGTACTTTTAGGTCATTATACAATATTTTTTTGTACATTCTCAATTTTTTTTTTTCATACCCCAGAATGTAGTGCCATGACTTTTAAATCATCTACAAAAAAAAATATATAAAAATATTTTTCACACTGGCGTATCTGACTGCACAATTAAACTACTATATTTGCCATTTAGGAAATCACTCTTAATTTCTAAAACAGTTCCTTAAAATCCTCAGACAATTGCAACAAATAATAGCTACTAGAGGTGCACCGAATAATTTTTTTACTATTTCAAAAAAAATAAAAACAATATTATTCTATTGTAAATACATCATTCTTATCAATTTCAAAGCTTTTTTACTAGGTTTGTGTTCACTTATTTTTAGTCGAAAATTTAAACCTTTAATATTCGGTGTTCAGCTATTCGGCCAAATCACTTTCGGTGCACCTTTAATAGCTACAAGACCTTTTAGTGTATCCAAAAATGAAAATTTCCAATAAAAATTGACTCTTTGTTTTTTCTTTTTCATTAAAATAGTAGATCAATTTTTACGAAGTCCCTTTTTGTAGCTCCTATATAATTGTTTGGTTTACCACATACATAAAAAATTATTATTATTATTCACTTAGATTTAACGACTACCCTCTTAATTACAATGAAAAATAAAAAATATAAATTTGCTTTTGTAATACAGAGATATAAAAGCTGGAAATATATTGTTGGGCGAAGATGGTGTGGTTCAAATTGCTGATTTTGGTGTTTCTGCTTGGTTGGCTACAGGAAGAGACCTATCCAGGCAAAAAGTAAGACACACTTTTGTTGGAACTCCCTGTTGGATGGCACCAGAAGTTATGGAACAGGTACAGTAGTAAATAAATAAGCATCCAATAGCATAGTAACATTATTTACATTTAGGGTCTAACAGAAGCATCAAACTTCTTTATTTTAAAAGTTCATAAAGAAGTGTAGATTTAAAGATTTATTATTGTTAAATATTTTTACATATTTATTTTTTCGGGTATAGGTATAATTTTTACCTTTTTGAAATTTCTTCTGTTTTGGTAATAATAATTTTAATTTTTTATATTTAGAGATCCAAAACAAGTTATTAACAGAAGTTTATATTAGCAATATACTAAAAAATTTACTCGCGCTTTTAATTTTTTTAAAGTTTATGGAAAAGTATTAGGCAACAAATGCAGAAAAATTTTTTTCAAATAAATAAAAAAAAGTCAAAATGTGCAATATTTATAATAAATTTGAAATACCTTTTTATAACTTTTTAAATACATACAAAAGTTACCCCCAATATTATCAAACACGTTTAACGGTCATTTAATTTTAAATGAGATTTAATTTTTTATGTATATAGCCTATTTTGCAGTTAAACGTTATTTAAACGATATCCAAATTTCCAGAGAATACTATAAATGTCAAATTAAACCTCAATATCGGGGGTTATGGTAATTATTTGATACTTTTGTTATACCCAGAATTAGCATAAATAATAAAATTTTCATATTTAGGATCATGGTTATGATTTCAAAGCGGATATCTGGTCATTCGGTATTACTGCGATAGAAATGGCAACAGGTACAGCTCCCTACCACAAATATCCACCAATGAAGGTGCTTATGTTAACACTGCAAAATGATCCACCCAATCTTGATACCGGCGCCGAAGAAAAGGATCAATACAAAGCTTACGGCAAAACATTCAGGAAAATGATTGTGGATTGTCTGCAAAAAGAACCAAGTAAAAGACCTACTGCCCAAGAGTTATTAAAACATCCGTTTTTCAAGAAGGCGAAAGATAAAAAGTATTTACAGACAACTTTGGTGGCTATTGGACCTAGTTTGGAAACAAGAGTGCAAAAGGTACATTTTATTTTGTTTAAAACAAACACAGATGACAGTAAAAAATTTAAAGTTTGCCTTATTCAAGGCAAGAATACTTTCATATAAAAATTTGCTTCTTTATGAACCATATTTTCATTAATATGAGCATAGATGTTATAAAATTAAAAATATGAATTTTAAAAACTTATTTTATTTTAATTACTCGCCTTTAAGAACAAAATATGAAATGAAAAATGACTTCTTTTCTAAGTACAGTTAAATTTTACTTCCGAACTTAAAACACTTTCAAAAATCTTGCATGTATTATGACTATTATGGGATGTAAGAATAAATTTTTTTGTGCTCTTTTGGCAAAATGTTATGATACATGCACTTTCATTGAAATATTGGGAATTACTTTGCTAGTACCACTAGAATATTCTAGAATTAATTAAATTTTTGAAATACAAAACAATTTAATTTCTGCTTTAAATGAGTGGAAATTCAAAAAATATTGTTATAATTACATTATTTGTATTTCAGGCAAGTAAAAGGCAGCCCGGTGCAAGTGGTCGTCTGCACAGAAAAGAGACTGGTGAGTGGGTGTGGTCGAGTGAGGATGAAGGCGAAGGTAGCGGTGGCAGTGGTAGTGATAGCGATGCTCCTGATTCAAGGCCTATGAACACACTTGCTGCATCCCAAGGTTCAGATTCAGAACATGAAGACAGCAGCGATGGGGATGCTCCACCTGTCAATTTAGTTTTAAGGATGAGGTAAGTTTTTTATACCATCAATTTAAAAGTTTAATAATAATAATGAAAAATTTAATATAACGCATAAAGTTTTATTTGGTTCAAGTAAATTATTTAAAAGAAAATTCAGTTTTAACTGTAATAAAAATTAGACCATTTCACTAGATTTAACTTTTTGCCACTGCTTATACCTTATAAGTAAAAAACCTTGCGTAAGCCGATTTAAATAAGTTGATCTATGTATAAATTACCTCATTTGGTCCTAATAATTGTAGATTAAGAGTACTTTTTTCTTTAGGAATTCTAAAAGAGAATTGAACGACATAAGATTTGAGTTTGCAGTTGGAAAAGATTCATCTGAAGGTATTGCCACTGAACTTGTAGGAGCAGGTTTAGTGGATAACAAAGACATAACTGCCATAACGAGCAATTTACAGAAGCTAATTGATGCAAGGGATACCACCAAAGTTGTTACTTTTCCTCTGGTATTATATTGATAGATTTATGTAATTTACAAGAAATTGAACGATCTTTCTGTTGTAGAATTCTGGAAATAATTTAGGAGAACCAGCAGATGACAAGGCATTAATTGGATTTGCACAGATTTCTATAACAGACTGAGCTGGACAGATAACTGCGGTATTAGGGATCACATTCTGCATTGATATAATCTTCCAAATACTTCCACCCTAATGCGCATTATTGCAAATGCACTCCGTACTTAAAAAACAAAGCCTACTGTAATAGTTTTATAAATTTTTATTTGTTAATCATTGATATTTAATTCAAGTTTAATTTTATTTATAAACTCCTATGTTTTATTTTAATTTTCTATTTACACCGATTAAATCAATAAAATAATTTCTTAAGTCATTATACAATAAGTGTAGGTACAACCACTTTGCCTTTACAATGTAAAAAATAAACACGGCCAAATTAGTCTTTAGAGTTGGCCTAAACTAGAAAGAAAAACTAACATTACTTTTTTAAAGGAAATGTATTTTGTTAGTCCAAAGCTATATTGTTAATCTGCTTATGATTTTTGATAAGGCTAGTTACGAGGGATATTACAGTGATAGTCATCTAACTCCCACCTGCATTAATAGGCACGTGCCAATTGATTATCCTATTTATAGTGTATTTATGTTATTTACAAAAGTTTTTAATGGTCTGTATATACATTATTTATTTATTTCCAAAAATAATACAGTTGCAAATAAAAGCAAATTTTGGGGATTTATTTACACTTTTTATTACTACCTAATAATAAATTTAGAAACTACCTTAAAAAACTGAAATCTAATAGAAGATAGAAGTCGTTTAAATGAAAGACAAATTGCACTTGTTAAAGGGTATTAATTCTACTTCAGATTGTTGAGATTTAAGTAAGAACTTGTTTAAAATTTAGTAACAACTTTTGTTTATTTTTTTTTATTTATTTAAAATAAATCTTGTTACACTAGTCTTGGACCTCTTTCTTTTATACTATCTTGCATTTTTTGTAATAAATGTTTCTGTGATTCATTCTTTTCTTTCTGTTCAGCATAAATGTCTAAAAGATTTCTTAATTTATTTTTCACTAATTCTATATCATCAGGATTTTCTTTAGCAGAAATTGCTAGTATTTCATCAAACTTTAAAGCTTGCTCTGGCCGAAATTCGTCAGGATAATTACAAAATATATCTGAAAATAGAATAAAACATAAACTGGTGTTAAAGTAAGGCATGTCAAATATTTACCAGGCAAGTTTCTAATATTATCTTTAATTTCTGCAAATTTTGCTTCTGCACCTTCAGTATCCATTTTATTAATTATTATCATTGCAGGTTTGGCTAACAGATCTGTGTTGTACATTTCTAATTCCTACAAAAATTAATAAAAATTCGATGAATGAAAAATGTAATATACCTTACTTTATTTAAAAGCACAATTGTATCTAAAGCACTTCTAAAATCATGTTGTGGACTTAGTTGAAAACCATTGATATCAATAACTAAAAGTAAAAGCTTTGTTCTTTCTACATGTTTAAGAAATTTGTGGCCCTTTCCTCTATTTGCATGAGCTCCTTCAATCAATCCTGGTAAATCGGCCACAGATATTTGCCTTAGATCTTTGTAAAAAATGATACCCACATTAGGACGAATTGTTGTAACTATAATAATTAAAAGTTTTCCTTAAGCACACAAAAAAGCAAGAATTTTTCTTTAATATTTATTACAAAAGGGAAGTTTTGATGATAAATTATGATCAATATTCTAGTGAAAATATTAATTTTCACTTTTTAATACATACTTACATGGATATGCAGCAATTTTTGGCTTCGCCTGTGATATTGCCTTTAATAAAGTACTTTTTCCAGCATTAGGAAATCCTACTAATCCAATATCGGCAATTAACTTTAAATCTAATCTAATTCCATGAGCTTGTCCTAGAACTCCTAAAAAACCGTTCTTTGGGTGACCGCCAGTACCACCTTTAGCCACCATCACAACATCATCCTCATTATTTAATTCACCTAATAAAGATATAATTTTATTTTTTTTATTATTGTTTAATAAAGAAGCAGTACTTTTTACCTAATTTAAAATCGTCTTCTCTATAAACGGTTACACCTACAGGAACTTCAACTGTAATATTATCTCCAGGCGGTCCTAATATAAAATTATGTGTGCTGTGTTTACCATGAGCTGCTATAACTCGTCTATTTGAGTGATTTCTCATTACATCTTGTAACGTTACATTTTCTTTGGCAACTAAAGAAATGTTACCACCTTGACCACCAATTCCACCAAATCTATTCAAATCATGTTATTACAATACTGAAATTTATATTTTAAAGTAACATACTTTGGAAAACCATTACCTCCAGATCCTCCTTTTACGTAAAGTCTCAAAGAGTCCATAAACCCAGCCTTTAAAAAATTTCGTAACGGTTTGCGTACTTTTTCACTATATAATACTTTTGTTAACATCACCATATTTTAAAAAATGAGGCATAAATTAATTAAACAAAATATTTTGTTGATTTTAAAAAATTTGAGGTTCACCTTCACCGCATGTATCACAGAATCAAACAAAATTAAAAGAGCTGCTTTCGTTTTAAATTATCGTAAATCCCCAAACTACGCAATCGGAACAGGAAAAAATATTGTACTCTTAAAATATATAATTCTGTGATATGATTTGTCAGATAAAAGTCAAAATTATAGGTTATAAAACAATGATTTAATTATTAACGATGACCAATGACCACTTGTCAAGTTCATAGTTCAGAATATTTTGCAACATACACATTTCACGCTCTTTAATACAATTATAAATTTCTAGTCAATTAATCTGCTGATATTTTATACAAGTGGTGATATTTTTTTTGTTAAGATAAGAACATCTCTTTGAATCATAAGTGCTTGCTTATTTTGTAAAGAAAGTAGCAGTTTTAAAGTAATACAACGCATTTTAATGTTAAAAAGCCAAGGCCCTATGTCAATTTCTATTTTAAATGTTAATTTGTTGTGATTGGGATTTGGTTGCGTGTGATGAGTGGTACTGAGTCTGAAATAGTGCCTATACTGGTGAACACTTCAGCCGAGGTGTGCTTGGTGCATGGTGCCTTGTCAGAGATAGATAGTTCTTCGGAGGATATAAGATTAGTTCCGGACATTGCTTTCGGTCCAACGGTGGATTCTCCACTGGTTAACAGGGAGTCGCAGCCGCTCCTTGGGTCTATTGATGTTTCCTACAACAACTTTCCAGGTATGTTGGATATAAGTATAATTTTATTTGAATGTAGTTTTTTTTTGTTGTGTGCAGATTAAAGCGATTTAAAAACTTATCATGCCTCGTACAAACCAGGCAAAGAATTTTAACTAAAATTGTTTGTGAACAATGTTAATTAACAATGGTTGTATGTTTTGATCTTTAATAACACTATCAGGTTAAATTCTCAGAAAATTTTCAGAGCATCATTGTACACTACTTGTTACTAATCTTGAAAGCGTTCATACTTACTTTTTGATTTGAGAAGATTATCATCTTATATTTATCTGACTTTCAAATTTATATTTTGTTCCCCTTTTTGTCATGTTTATTTTATTCATTATTAACATGCTAATAATTGAATCGTTGAAATAACCGCCCATGAGCAGTTTACGAAGTTTTGAGATAAATGAGAAAAACATGCCATTAACATGCTTTTAACACTTACATAAAAAATAGCTATTGTTGACTTCTTTAACAAAAAATAAAATTAAAATCAAATCAATGACAATCACCATTTTCTGCCCTTTATATTATTATTAAATAGAAGATAAACGGATGGTACGTATTTCTTTATTAGAGGCAAATTAACTTGTGTGAAACACCGGGCTGAAGTTACATTTAAATGCATTCATTTTTATATTCACATTTTTTTATTAGAAAAAAAAAATGTAAGGGCTCAATTTTTTTATATTTTGTTACAAATACAGTCCTTAGTAAAACTGTTGTTTCAAAATCTGACCATGAGTCAGAAAATTTAAAAAAGAATGAAAATAATCAGTCACTTTTTCACATTTAATTTTTTTAATCTTGACTCCTGGTCTGATTTGAAAATAACTTTTTATGCAGTTTTACTAAGGATTGTATCTGAAACAAAATGTAAAATAAATCAGCCCTTACATTTTTTTGTTTTCGATTAAAAAAATTATATCTGAAAAAGAGACTATTTTTTTTATTTCTTGACTCTTGGTCTGATTTGAAGAAAAATTTTTATACAGTTTTACTAAGGATTGTATCTGTAACAAAATATAAAAAAATTGAGCCCGTACATTTTTTTGTTTTCGATTAATAAAATTAAATGTGAAAAAGTGACTGATTAGTTTTATTCTTTTTTAAATTTTTTGACTCCTGGTCTGATTTTGAAAAAACTTTTAATGCAGTTTTACTAAGGATTGTATCTGAAACAAAATATAAAAAAATTAAGCCCCTACATTTTTTGTTTTCGATTAAAAAAATTATATCTGAAAAAGAGACTATTTTTTTTATTTCTTGACTCCTGGTCTGATTTAGAAAAAACTTTTTATGCAGTTTTACTAAGGATTCTATCTGTAACAAAATATAAAAAAATTGGGCCCCTACATTTTTTTGTTTTCGATAAAAAAAAAATAAAATCTGAAATAGTGACTATTTTTTTAATTTCTTGACTCCTGGACTGATTTTGAAAAAACTTTTTATGCAGTTTTACTAAAGACTGTCTCTGTAACAAAATATAAAAAAATTGAGCACTTACATTTTTTGTTTTCGATTAAAAAAATTAAATGTGAAAAAGTGACTGATTATTTTCATTCTTTTTTACATTTTTTGACTCCTAGTCTGATTTTAAAAAAAAATATGCTGTTTTACTAAGGAATATATCTGTAACAAAATATAAAAAAATTGAGCCCTTACATTTTTTGTTTTCGATTAAAAAAATTAAATGTGAAAAAGTGACTGATTATTTTCATTCTTTTTTAGATTTTTTGACTCATGGTCTGATTTTGAAACAACTTTTTATGTAGTTTTACTAAGGACTGTATTGGTAACAAAATATAAAAAAATTGAGCCCTTAAATTTTTTTTTCTATTAAAAAAAATATGAATGTAAAAATGAATGCGAAGTAGAAGAAAAACTTGCAAGGGATTTGGATAATTGTTTAACAGTAGTGTAGAAAGGAAATTCCGTATATCCAACTTGATTATGATTTATTAATGCCAATCATAATAAAAATAAATCATAATCAAGTTGGATATACGGAATTTCCTTTCTACACTACTGTTAAAAATGAATGCATTTAAATGTAACTTCAGCTCAGTCCCTGTTTTTTTTAATTTTTTTTCTTGTAGACAATAGCTGGGAACATTTTTCAACAAATAGCAAAAATTTGGAAGGCACATTTGCCTAATTATTTTTTAAATTTGAATTAAAGACAGCGTTTTCAGCATGCTCAACGACAGTAACATGCTCTAATAAAAAGCAGAAAAAGACCTTATTTGCAAATTTTATTGTTTATATCATTAGTTTAAGTTATTTTAAATAAAATATTAAAAAAATATTGGGCGCATAGTTTTTGTAAATTATTTAAATACAATTAAAAACAACGCGCTTGGCGCTCCATACTATTCTAAAGTTATCCACATAATAAGTCCAAAGGCCCCTCTTTTTTGCAAAATTTCTTGTCTACATCATGTAATGTATTTGAACAATTTTGAACAACGTATTTAAAAAAATGGAGGACACATAGGGCTTGTAATTTTTATATTTGTAATTAAAATAGTGCATCTGACTTTGTGGGACACCCTGTATAAATTTCATGTTATTTTAATTTTTTTTATTTAAATCAAGTGTGCTTTCGATTTTGTATATCTTTTTACAAACATCTTTTAGAGTAGCGATTTTTAATTTATAATACTATACAGGGTGTTTCACTTTTTTTCCAGCAAATGTTTTTTCGACTCCTTGAAAATTTTCGACAATTTTAAAATTTCACAAATTTAATGATTTTTGTGAGACACCCTGTGTATGCTTTGGATTTTGTATATCTTTAAGCCAATAAAATGCTAAATTTTAGCAAGGGAAATTTAACCTCGTCCTTCCCTTATTTTAAATACAGTCAATAATGTTCAAAAATTTCAATTTGGTAAAGAAAAAATCCAAATAATAATTGATTTAAATAAAAAAAAATACAGTGTGATGATAAAGTTTGGAACATAATTCATAACTGCTGTATTTAATTGTTTTGAGAAAATCGCACGGACAGGTCAATTTTAGTTTTTAAAATGCCATCTCTTGGTATAAAAAAATATTAATGACGTCACTGGTGCTTTAGCAAAAACGTCATTAGCGATTTTTTTAAATGGAATCCCCCACTTTTTTTACTCGTTTTTGATAGAAATTCATGTCACTTAAACGATGATATAAAATACAATTCAATATTTAAACAAATTTTTTTAATTCAAAAAAGGAAATTTTTATTTTAACGAAAAATAAATTAAAATGAATTTGAAGTTACTGATAATAATAAAAGAAAGAAGAAAGTAAAAGTGTAAATAATGTTCATTCTAATGCGAATGTAAAATGTTAAATATATTTAACAAAATTTAATAAATAGTCTAGCAAAACTAACTTTTGATTACATTTAAATGTAAGAAAATTTACAATAAATAAAATTTTAAATTTACCTTATAATGAAATCAGTCAAAATAAATCTTATACAACATTCAAATTTTTCAAATTTAATAGTACAAATTAATTTTAAGTTTACATTATAAAATTTTTAAGGCAGGGGAATTCTGAAAAGACGGAAACACAGCAACCGTTTGTTATTTTAACATTTTTACATAAAAAATAATAAATAAAAATTATCTGACCCTTATAATTATAAGTAGTTCTTTAAGTTTTACCTAATTCTTCTTCTAAATAAAATTCTGGGAGAGCGTAGAAGTGGAAATACGATGAAATATGGGAAAAAACATGCTACTTCAACTTCTACTCTCTTCCAGAGCCACATAATTGAAAAAAATATGCTGAAACCCAAAGAGTTATTTATAAGGAAGAGGATCAGGTAAATTTTATTTAGTTTTCTTAATGGTTACTATGCAAAAAAAATAAAATAACAAATGGTTGCTATACTTCTCTCTCTTTCTTACAATTTCCCCACCTTAAACGAAAATTTGTTTACAAATGCAATCTTTTTTTTATATCATCGTTTAAGTGACATAAATTATCAAAAACGAGTGAAAAAAGTGGGGGTTTCCATTTAAAAAAGCAATGATGACGTCATTGCTAAATCACCAAGGACGTCATTAATATTTTTAATATACCAAGAGATGGCATTTTAAAAACTAAAATTGACCTGTCCGAGCGATTTTCTTAAAAAGATTAAATACGGCAGTTATGAATTATGTTTTTCAACTCCTTAAAAAGTTACAGCAATTTTTAAAATTGATAATATGCATTCTAATAAGAAGGAATATTATACAGGGTGTTCCACAAAAATCATGAAAATTTATCAATTTTAAAAATTGCTGTAACTTTTTAAGGAGTTGAAAACAACTCGAAAAAAACATAATATCTCATAGGAAATTTTTTATTCAGAATGACATTTACAATCTAAAAAAGTTTTGCTAAAAAAAAGTGAGACACCATATATACATAATTTATTTAAACAATTTTGAACAACTTATTAAAGAATTGGAGTACACATATGTAGGGCTTGTAATTTTTATATTTGTAATTAAAGATATTGCGATTAGCGCGCATTTGTATTCTTAAGTTACCCTCGTAAAAATGTCAAAGGCCCCTCTTTTTTGCAGTTTTTGTATACATCATTTATTTAATGAATTTTGAACAACTTATTAAAAAAATTGGAGGACACATAGGCCTTGTAATTTTTATATTTGTAATTAAAAATAGTTTATTTGACGCGCAGTGATATTCTTAAGTTACCCTCGTAAAAATGCCAAAGGCCCCTCTTTTTTTGCAAAGTTTTTTATACAGGGTGTTTCTAAATATATGCGAAGAAATTCTACAGGCGATTCCTTGACCAATTCTAAGACAAAAGTAAAAAATAAAAATTTTCTCAAAAGTGCTCTATTTTTTAGTTGGGGTGTCAAACTTTCTATATTTTTTTCATTTTTGGAGTATAACTTCTTTATTTTTTAAGATAATTTGATCAAATTTGAAACACACTAGTTATTATAGTAGTAACAAGATAAAAATATCAAATATCGAAATCTCGAAATATAATACCGGAGGATGTATTTTGGGGGTATAGACCCCATTTTTTATGCCATAACTTTTTTGTGCTACCCCACTTAACATTTTAAATGAGATATTCTAATTCCTTGCTTTTTTCTGAAAATTTTTGATCTCTTTAATTTTTTCACAGCTGGTACGGTACGGTTTAGAAGTTATTTAAAAACATGTACGAAGTTGTATGCCATTTTTGCATTAAACAGGGGTGGCTTTTTTTAAGAAATGAATACCAGAGACTTCCTAGAAGACTATTTGACCAATTTTAAGACAAAAACAGAGAATAAATATTTTCTCTAAAATGCTTCATTTTTAATTTACCCAAGTTTTTTTTTATTTTGTTAATTTTATTTTAATTTAAATTAAAAACGAAGCATTTAATTTTTAAAAATATTGCTAGTTTCACACAAGTGACAAATTACTATCGAATTTTTTTGGTTTTAACCCGGGAATGGGCACATTTTGGTCATAATGATTGACGTCATTATAAATTTCTGCCAGTGTTAACTTAGCTTTGGCAAAAACTTGCGAAAAAACATTTCGGTTTGTCTTGTGAAAAAAGTACCTATGATTTTAAGCGCGCCTAGTCTCGGGTTACTGGAATTTTATCATTATACATAAAGAAACACCATTTAAATTAATAAGTTTTTGGTGCAATAATAGGTCATGTATTAAGGACGGTGGTGTTGTTACAGAAAAGTTGCAACTGTGACTCTTGATCATGAAATTTTTAAAGTTCGACTCCACCTTCGACTCCTACTTCCACTCCAGGAGTTGTATTTTCCATCTCGTTCGAACTTCGTTCGCATGCGAACAAGTTCGATGGGTAAGTTCGATTGACAAACAGTTTTCGTATTTTCGTAACGTCATCGAAGTGAAGTTCGTACACGGAATCAAACTACGAACAGTCATACTAGACAACGTTGCAATTAATCAGTACCAACCATGGATATACGAGTAACCCTACATTAAAACCAACTTCAAATTGTGTTGTTTTGTGGTTTAACCTATAATAGTTGTAAACAGTTTCTACAAAATGGAAAAGCAACGATTTGGGCAGATTACTGGCAATCAAAAAGAATCATATACATAATAAATACAAAATGTATAAATAAATGTTTTTATTTTATCTCCTTAGAATATGTTTTTTTTTATAATTATACATATATTGTGATTTGTTTTAAATTCTTATATTTAAAATTTTTCTTTATTTATATTTTTTTGGGGAAATAAAATATAAAAATATTTAGTTTTAATCAAAAAATTTTTAATAACAATCCCTACTATAACATTAGTAAACAAAATCGAACTTTTTTTCTGTTGCATGAGGTTTTTTAACTGATTCCTACTAATTTTACGTTGCCGATTTCGAATTTAACCTCAGTTTTTATCTAACAGCACAAGTCTTTGTATAATATTCTGTAATAAATAACATTAATATTTCAAAATAAGTATGCTTTAAATCTACATTATTTCATAATTTTTTTATTAAATAAAATTTGCAGGTTTAGTAAACTAATTTAAAAATAAGGCTGGAAAAACGTAGAGCAACAATTAGAAACTTATTATTTATTCATATAAAAATTAAATTGTAAACTAATATTTTGCCCAATACCCGTTGTTGCTACATGAATTTAATTTCTAAACAAAAGCACGATGCACAATCTATAAACAAGGTTAACCTTACTACGTGCTTACTACATATTTATATGCAACGTCAAACGAGAGAATCGGTTTGCGCACGCCTAAAAGCCAAGTTCGTGATCGAACTGGAAGTTCGAGTGGCTTCTACCCACTCGGATTGCTTCGAACGAAAAAGTCCGCATACGACCCGAGTTCGATTGCATGAAAATACACACCCCAGGGGGGTTATTTTCGTGCCGTTCGAACTTGGTTCGCATACGAGCTTACGTCAAAAGTTCGACTGAAATGTAAAAAGTGTATTTTCATGCAATCGAACTCGGGTCGTATGCGGACTTTTTCGTTCGAAGCAATCCGAGTGGGTAGAAGCCACTCGAACTTCCAGTTCGATCACGAACTTGGCTTTTAGGCGTGCGCAAAGCGATTCTCTCGTTTGACGTTGCATATAAATATGTAGTAAGGTTAACTTGTTTATAGATTGTGCATCGTGCTTTTGTTTAGAAATTAAATTCATATAGCAACGGGTATTGGACAAAATATTAGTTTACAATTTAATTTTTGTATTTTTATATGAATAAATAATAAGTTTCTAATTGTTGCTCTACTTTTTTCCAGCCTTATTATTAAATTATTTTACTAAACCTGCAAATTTTATTTAATAAAAAAATTATGAAATAATGTAGATTTAAAGCATACTTATTTTGAAATATTAATGTTATTTATTACAGAATATTATACAAAGACTTGTGCTGTTAGATAAAAACTGAGGTTAAATTCGAAATCAGCAACGTAAAATTAGTAGGAATCAGTTAAAAAACCTCATGCAACAGAAAAAAAGTTCGATTTTGTTTACTAATGTTATAGTAGGGATTGTTATTAAAAATTTTTTGATTAAAACTTAATATTTTTATATTTTATTTCCCCAAAAAATTAAATAAAGAGAAAAATTTTAAATATAAGAATTTAAAACAAATCACAATATATGTATAATTATAAACAAAAAAAAACATTCTAAGGAGATAAAATAAATACATTTATTTATACATTTTGTATTTATTATGTATATATGATTCTTTTTGATTGCAAGTAATCTGCCCACATCGTTGCTTTTCCATTTTGTAGAAACTTTTTACAACTATTATAGGTTAAACCACAAAACAACACAATTTGAAGTTGGTTTTAATGTAGGGTTACTCGTATCTCCACGGTTGGTACTGATTAATTGCAACGTTGTCTAGTATGACTGTTCGTAGTTTGATTCCGTGTACGAACTTCACTTCGATGACGTTACGAAAATACGAAAACTGATTGTCAATCGAACTTACCCATCGAACTTGTTCGCATGCGAACGAAGTTCGAACGAGATGGAAAATACAACTCCAGTTCCAATTTCGGCTCCAGCTCCCACTACTACTTGATTTAGATTTACGATTAAGATGAGTTCTCAGTTATACAGTGCTAACTTTTGAACGGTTATGTTTTTGATTCTGAAAATTTGTTTACTGAGGAATCTAATTGCGAACTTTCTAATAAAGGTATTTTTGATTTTGTTGAACTTCCGGTTATACCGAAAGTGGATATCAACTTTCTTATTTTAAATGGAACACTGAGTATATTTTTGCATTTTCGTGTTCTCCATAAAAATACCATTAAATATTGCATAGCATAGTGTGGTCTACGATTAATAATTTCGTATTAACGCCCATTTGAAAATCGCATTTTTATGCAACTTCATTTACACCAGAAGTGCCCAACTTCCTTATTTTAAATGATTTCTTTTGCAATTAAGTTAATAACGTTAAATTTAAATTAATTAATATAAATTGTACTTTCTAATGCTTTTCTGGACATTCCTGAATTGATGTACAATTTGTTACGAAGATATTTTTAAAATTTAATCAAACATCAAAACAAGTAACGTGCTCTTAAAATTTTATAAAAATTCAAATGATATGTTTCGTTTTTATTTTGTTACTTTAGCTGCCAGCACTTTTTTGGACAAGTTTTACTTTCTAATACTTTTCTGGACATTTCTGAAATGATATACAATTTGTTTCAAAATTATTTTTAGAATTTATTCATCCAAACATCATAATAAGTCACGGCGCCCTTAAAATTTTATAAAAATTTAAGTGAATATAATTTGTTTTTATTTTGTTACTTTATCTGCCAGCACTTTTTTGGACAATTTGTACTTTTCACTGCTTTTCTGGACATATCTGAAGTGATATTCAATTTGTTACAAAATTATTTTTAAATTTATTCATCCAAACATCAAAACAAGTCACGCGCTCAAGAAACTGCGGTAAATAGTTTGTTCGTTTTTTTATTGTTACGTCAGAAGCTCACAATTTTTCAGATTTTTTAAAGGCTTTTTATTTTTTCTCAATAGAGATAACGTAACAAATTGTTTTTAGTTATTATAAGCTTGGTAGAGTTGGAATATAGCAATTAAATTTATTTTATGATGTCATGTGTATATTCAAAATATATTTTTATAAAAAAAAAATTTCGCTAAATTTTTTTATTTAAAAAAAAACGACCAGTGCATCTGAAAGTACTTTTTAAGTAACAAATTTAGGTACACTAATGACAATCCTTGGGGTGAATACCATCGAAGTTATCGCGATGACTGCTAACTTCAAATTCAAGTTTGCTGTTTGGAAATTTTTCAAAAACGGTTCGAGGTACAAATTTTTTTTATTGTAATAAATTAGTAACAAAATCTCCCACCCTTTTTTTTGCAGGTTGCTATAAATGTATTTCCAACTTTATATATGTTCGTATAGCTTACAGATGTATTCGCTTTTACCATTAAAAAAAAATAAACGAATGTAAATATTGATATCAGTTATCACCTTAACGCCCCCACAATGTTTGAAGAACTGGTTTCCAGTCTTTTTTACGAGTTACAAAAAGTAGGTTATTAGAATCTATTTTGTTAATAAAAAATAAAGTGCAATATTAATTTTTAACGTTTTTTTATACAGGGTGACCCAGTCATATGCCCACGGTCTATAGCTTCTTTGCTATAAAATTTATCGACTTGCGGTTTTCACCAACATACCGTGCGGACATAAAGTAAACCCCCCCCCCCCCCCCCCCCTTGCTAACTTTTCAACGGTTATGTTTTTGATTCTGAAAATTTGTCTACCTAGGAATCTAATTGCGAACTTTCTAATAAAGGTATTTTTGATTTTGTGGACTTCCGGTTATGCCGGAAGTGGATGGCAACTTTCTTATTTTAAATGGAACACCCAGTACATTTTTGTATTTACGTGTTCTCCATAAAAATACCATTAAATTGACCTAGCATAGTTTGGTCTACGATTAATACTTTCGGAATTACGCCAATTTGAAAATCGTATTTTTATGCAACTTCATTTACACCGGAAGTTGCACCCAACTGCCCCAACTTCGTTATTTTAAATGAAATATTTTGCAATTAAGTTTATAATATTAACTTTAAACAAAATTATGTTTAACCTTAAGTACGTTAAGTTTCCAACTTCCGGTGTAAATGAAGTTGCATAAAAAATGCGATTTTCAAATAGGCGTAACTTCGAAAGTATTAATCGTAGATCACACTATGCTAGGTCAATTTAATGGTATTTTTATGGAGAACACGAAAATGCAAAAATATACTGGGTGTTCCATTTAAAATAAGAAAGTTGCCATCCACTTTCGGTATAACCGGAAGTTCTACAAAATCAAAAATACCGTTATTAGAAAGTTCGCACTTAGATTCCTCAATAGACAAATTTTCAGAATAAAAAATATAACCGTTCAAAAGTTAGCAGGGGGAGGATTTAGTTTATGTCAGCACTGTATAGATACATGCATGCCCCACAATTTAAAAATATTTTCGATATATACAGGGTGTCCCTTCATGGCCTACTGAACCAAAGTTATATTTTTTTAAATGGAACACCCCGTATATTATGACATTTTTGGATTCCTTATCAAAAAATAATTATACTTTGTATAAACTTTTATGGGTCTATCATCATTCGTTTTGCTGATATTTGCCATTTAAGCCAAAAAAAAAAAAAAAAATTTGAAAATCGCTGCTCTAAAACAGATGAACATTTTGGCTTGAAATTTTGTCAAAAAATTTTCAACATCGTCTAGTCTACCACTATCATGTCAAATTAAAGTTTGTGATATTTTTTATCAGGGTGCCTTATGAAACGCAAATTGAACAATTAAACGAAATTTTCAAATGGAACACCCTGTATATTTTAACATCAATCGATGGCATTTTTTACAAGCTTTCTATTGATATAATGTTTGTATGGTATGGTATGGCAAATATGCTGTAAGTGCTTGGGGAAGCTGAAAGAAATCTGCTTCTAGCTATCAGAAGAGAGCGTAAAAACGAAATTCAACAAAATAGGGTAACATCAGTTGTTAAATTTTCAAAACATACTGAAATTTAGAAAACCAAAATTGATAATTGCAAGTTTCGATTTTATTTGTGTTGTAAAGCAACAAAAATTGCTTTGTAGTAAAACAACATAATTAAAAAAGCAAAATAGAGAAAGACACAAATAAGTTTTAGGCAAATTAAAAAAAATCCTGAAAAAAATTCACCAAGAGTGCTATTTTGTCTATTTTCACTGTTTCTCAGTTTGGATATTAATATCTCCTAAACCATTGATAAGCGACCATACAAACATTATATCAATAGAAAGCTTGTATAAAATGCCATCGACTGACGTTAAAATATACAGGGTGTTCCATTTGAAAATTTCGTGTAACTGTTCAATTTGCGTTTTATAAGGCACTCTGATAAAAAAATATCACAAACTTAAATTTGACATGATAGTTATAGACTAGACGATGTTGAAAAATGTTTGGCAAAATTTCAAGCCATCTGTCTTCTGTTTTAGAGTAGTGATTTTTCAAAAATTGATCTTTTTTGGCTTAAATGGCAAATATCAGCAAAACGAGTGATGATAGACCCATAAAAGTTTATACAAAGTATAATTATTTTTTGATTAGGAATCTAAAAATGTCATAATATACTGGGTGTTCCATTTAAAAAATATAACTTTGGTTCAGTAGGTCATGATGGACACCCTGTATATATCGAAAATATTTTTAAATTGTGGGGCATGCATGTATCTATATGTTGGTGAAAACCGCAAGTCGATATGTTTTATAGCAAAAAAGCTATAGACCGTGGGCATATGATTGGGTCACCCTGTATGTATAAAAAAATTCATTGCTACGCCCAAATTGCATGGGCTGCTTGAATGTGGGTAAACCGATAGCGCACCCACGTATTTCTCAGAGTAATGACTTATTTGTGCTTGCAAAACTTTGCAACATAAAAGACTACACAATCATCACAATTGAAAAATTATAATAAATTAAATAACGTTTGTGTTATAATGGCTTTTATTAAAAATAATTTTTAAGAAGTTTTTGGATTTTAAATTCAATTAGATGTATATTTTATTGATGGAAATTTTATTAAATAATAAATTTCTGGATATATTTATAGTTTCAATATACTTTTACGTCATAAATAATTACAGAAATATAAGTCGATCGATTTTGCTTTTGCACAACACTACAATAGGATCATATAAAAGTTATTTTTAGGTCATTATAAGTTGCGTCGGCAAAAAGAACGCATAAAACTACTTATTAGATTTAAAAAATCAGTAGATTTACCTTATTAACAGTTAATTTACCCTTACATATATCTCATTATCGCCTGTGAAATTTTTAAAATTCGGTTTACGACTTTATAAATTAATAAACTCACTCTGTATTTTTGCCATAATTTATAGTTAAATTATTGTTACCAGGTTTTTTGTTATCAGTTACCACTCCATTTTACAATCATGCATACGTACATACAAGTGATTGTAAATAAAGTAAATTATTATCTAGTCCAGTGAAGTACAGTTTAACCGTAAAAAAATAATATTTTTTTTCTAATAAATTCTTGTTTTATTGTTTGTGTCTTCAGTTGGAATTGAAGAACGTTTTTGTGGTTTTGTGTATATTTTTTAATTCCACGTGTATGTTTTATTTAATAATTGTGTAAACGTATGTTATTTGAAGAATTGCCACCAAACGAATTTAAAGGTAAAAAAAGGAGTTTTTACTTTAGAGCGTCACATTTTTTTTTTTAATTTTTTTAATTACAAAATTTATAAAAGGAAGCACGAAAATGCATACGTGCGCATTAAAAAAATATTCATTTTAATATTAATGATAATACATACAGTAGTGGAAAAAAGTAGAGCAACTTTTAATTTTATTTAAATTTAAATAAGTAAGTAAACCTAGAACAAAATTCATTGGCTTAAATTAAAGTACTCCAAAAACCTATTTACTATTACCAATTTATTTCTACATTGTAACATGCATCAAGGTTATATAAAAAAATGTGATGTGTTGGAAAAAAGTAGAGCAACTTTATTACTTATTAATACTGTACTTCTTAATAATATTAATTAATTAGGTACTCCTAATATTTAGTAAAGTATCCCTAATTTTTAATTACTTGATATCATCTTCGTGGTATAGACTCGAGCAAACGCTCAATTTGGAGTTGTGTTATCTCCATCCAACCATTTTCTAAAGCACTAAAGAGATCTGCTAAATTTTTATACGATTTGTGCCGTATAGAGCGGTCAAGACTATCCCATAGATTCTCAATTGGGTTTAGGTCGGAAGATTGAGATGGCCAGGGTGGTAAGCGTATCTTTTCATCACTGAACCACTGACACACCAACTTGGATTTGTGTTTGGGGTCGTTATCCTGTTGAAAAAAGTGCTGTAGAGGCATTTTTCATGTGCATAGGGCACCATAATATTTGACATAATATCCCTGTACACAAATCTATCCATTTTTCCATCTATGCGATGAAGTGGACCCATCCCAAATCCTGAAAAGCAGCCCCATACCATCACGGATCCTCCACCATGCTTGACAGTTGGTCTTGTATACTTTGGGTTGAGTCTCTTGCCTATTGGACATACTTAATTCCATCACTATTAAATAAATTAAACTTTGATTCATCACTAAAAGTTACTATTTTCCAGTCATTTATAGTCCAGTTTAAATGTTCTGTTGCAAATGCAAGCCGGGCTTTGCGATTTTTGTTTGAAATAAGTGGCTTTTGGGCAGGTCTTCTTCCAAACAATTCACCTTCAACCAGACGATTTCTTACTATGTGGGAAGTTACTGAAATTCCCATAGTTTCCTCAATTTGTGCCCTAACACGACCAGAAGAAAGGATCGTTTTTGGCGATATTTAAAATTGCGCGATCAAAACGTGGGGTAGTTTTTTTTTGACTTCTTAATGGGTTAAAGATGACCCCTTTCTCTAAAATTTTTAATTACACGCGATACAAAAGATTTGTTTAGCGAATATTTTGTTGCTATAACTGATTGTTTTATACCATTATTATAGTCATTTATCACACTTTCTTTTAAGTCTATTGATAACAGACAACCGCGAGCCATATTAATAAAGTAATACTGAGCAAACATTTTCATTTTAATTCGCTTTAAGGCCTGTTTAAAATATATATGTATTTGTAAAAGAAAAATAAGTTACTCTACTTTTTTCCAGACAATAAAGTTATATGAATTATCAATTGAATTTGCAGATGCTTACAAAATTATTTATGTACGATTTTCGGGTTTTACAAATAATACGATGTCTAAACTTTAATACAATACAAAAATTTATCACAAATTCGCGTTTAAAAAGTGTACTGTATGATTATTTATTTTTGTATAAAAAGTTGCTCTACTTTTTTCCACTACTGTATGTATGGTGTATGCCTCTGCCCACTGCATTTCAGCACCCGGCGGGCCGACTGTTCCGTTTACATTGTTCAATTTTAAAAATGTAGAGATTTTTTTAAATTACACACGAAAAGCGAAAAACTAAACAACGCACAAATAAAAAGAAATTCTTTTACCCCCTGTATTTTCAAAATTTTTTACGGTCATTTAATTTTAAATGATGTTTAATTTGACATATACAGTGAGAGGCAAAAGTATGGAATAATTGCAATAAATCTGAAACCATTGACTTTTCGAAAAAATATTTGGGATAAAAGTTGTTTGATATAAAGACACAATTACCATATTCTACTAATATTTATTTTTTGATTTAAACTTATTTTCAAGGTCAACATTGTTTTTTTAAATACAAACCTATATTTTTTAAAAAAGAACTTTATTGCCACTTGAAAAACAAACAACTTTTATCTAAATAATTTTTTTATACCATTTTTACTTTTAAAGTTATGAGAGATTGAAACTTTTTCGATCATAAGAGTTTGCAGCCCGTTGCTATGGAGACGAGCGGCATAGTACCTTAGGTACTTTGATTTGTACGGTTTTTTAATGTCAACTGAATTTTTTTAAATTGTTAAATAATAAAACTACCATGTCCAATTTATCGTCGAAGAAAAGAGTTATGAAAGTATTGCCAACTTTAATTTTTAATAAAATTTCGGGTTCCTCCCAACACACCATGTATTTTTTCAATTGAAACTAAGTGGACCTTAAAATGTTGATGTAATTTCATTATCACTTTTTTGTACATCAGTTTTTCTGCATGTAAAATGCGAGGTAAAATGTACTTACATAACAAAAGATAAGTATAGGCAAAAGTAGAAAACAAAGATTTTAATACTAATAAAAATAATAATAATCGAACTAAATACAATTAATCAAAATAGAATTAACTTATTGCAAAACCATAATTTAATTATTTAAAGTAAATGTTCGAATTGCCATCCACGGGTCTCTTGACAATAAGCAAAACGGTGAGCACATTCTCCTTGAACATTGCGAATGATGACTTCAACATTAATTTTTCGAATTTCGCACCGTAGTCGATTTTTTAAGTCTTCTATATTTTGAGGTTTATTTACATAGACTTTCGATTTTAAATATCCCCACAAGAAAATATCAAGGGATGTTAGGTCAGGGGATCTTGGGGGCCATTCCAACGGTCCTCGGTCTACCAATCCACCTTCCAGGAAAGCAATTATTTAGAAACTCCCGAACCGGACGTGCAAAGTGTGGAGGTGCACCGTCTTGTTGAAACCAGATATTGATATTTGGTAAGCCAGGATCATTTTCATTCGGAAAAATTTCCGCGAGAATAGGTAAAAGTTGATTTCTTAAGAAGTCTAAATATCTCTGCCCTGTGAGGGATTGTTCAAAGAAAAAAGGCCCAATTAATTTGTTGTCAATTATCCCTGCCCACACATTTAGTTTTTGAGGGTATTGAGTATGTACCTCACTCATCCAATGAGGATTTTCCCTGCTCCAGTATCGACAATTTTGGCGATTCACTTGGCCATTTACCATTTAGATAAAAAGTAGCTTAATCCGAAAAAAGAATTTGGCGAAGGAAGTGTGGATTATCGTTACAAATATTCTGCATATTTTCACAAAATTGCATTCGGCGATCGGGATCATCTTCATTCAGTTCATGTACTAGCTGAATTTTATAGGGGTGGTACTTTTCTTTTCTTAGTAAACGTAGTACTGTTCGCTGACTAAGTTCATTATCTGCTGCAATTTGTCGAGTAACACTATGAGGATTTTCTTCGATGCTTAACAAAATATCTAGTTTAGTGTTTTCATTAAGTTTAGCGGAGCGCCCGGAAGTTGGATTCTCCTTAACATGACCAGAGGTGGAAGTCTGTAACAGCTAACGTCTCGACTTTTCACGTTAGCACGTCATTATTTGTTTGATTTGACGTCATTAGTTTTGTTCCTAACCGAGATTGACAAAAATTGTAGTTTGTAAGCTTAAATCTCGTTAGTAACGTGTTTTTGATAACGAGTTTCAGTCGTTTGGGGGGAGGCAACCGTGTTTGAAGCGTTGTTAACGTAAATATAAATAAATAATAATAAAAATTACTAAAAGAAAATTATAAACTTCTAGAAAGGCATATAAATGCCATGGAAAAATTAGTAAATTTATTTACAAAATATCATGATGAAATTACGATGTAGTATTTAATCTAGGTATACAAATGAAGATTGCAGCTTAATCACATTGTAGATATAATACAATTTTACCATGCAGCCAAAAGGACTTATCTCTAATTTCATGTCTTCTTCTTAATTCTTTTTTACGCGGTATCGCCGTTTTTTTCTGGAGCAAATCGGTAAAAATTCGAACTCTTTGGGCCTTGTTATTGTATGAATAAGCTTGTGCGGGAAAATCCGGGTGATTTCCACATCTTGCCGAATTTACAGAGATAAAATGATCGATATTTAAGTTCTCAGCCAGTGTTCTGGAGGTGCAACGTTTGTCCTCCTCCATAACCGCTAGAAGGACGTAGATAGCAAAATCCGAAGATCGACCTCTTCCTGACTTATATCGTTCCTTCGCCCAAAAAATCGTTGAAATCGAGAAATTACTTTCCACCCTTTCTCAAAGTGCTACAGCGTAACTGAAGCATATAGATATGTGGTTTTGGATCCGCATTTCTATTTCCTAACCATATTGAAGAATTATAGGTACTATGAAAAATGTCAATTTAAGCTACAAATTCAAATAACAGAACGATTAAAACTGGAACAAGGCATTTACAAAGACTATACACTAGTTTATTGTTTTTATTAAAAAGACCACTTTAAACTGTTTAAACTTTGTTATTTTTTTACGTCAATCAATTACATGCCAATATCAGTTTGTGTGTTTTATTCAAAATGCGTTCAAAAACTGCTAAACCATAGACAAATTTCGTAAAATAATGTCGGCAACGTTGTAAGCCTTGTCGGTTGTAATTTCGTCCCGTTTCGTAAGTCGTTAGGTGTTATAGACTACCAAAAACTAGTAACTAACGACTCAGCTAACGTGAAAATTTGACAACCGAGATCAACTCGTTAGGGTTACAGACTTCCACCTCAGTTTAATAATACTATAATTCATTTAATTACTTGACAATTTAAAAATCTTAGTTGACATTAAAAGAAAATCAAAGTACCTAAGGTACTATGCCGCTCGTCTCTATAGCAACGAGATGAAAAACTCTTATGATCGAAAAAGTTTCAATCTCTCATAACTTTAAAAGTAAAAATGGTAAAAAAAATATTTAGATAAAAGTTGTTTGTTTTTCAAGTAGCAATAAAGTTCTTTTAAAAAAATATAGGTTTGTATTTAAAAAAAACAATGTTGACCTTGAAATGACCTTGAAAATAAGTTTAAATCAAAAAATAAATATTGGTAGAATAATTGCCTCTTTATATCAAACAAGTTTTTTCCGAAACATTTTTTCGAAAAGTCAATGGTTTCAGTTATATTTTAATTATTCCATACTTTTGCCTTTCACTGTATAGTATTTTTATGAAGTTTGAATATAGTTTAAATGACATTTAGCTGCAAAATAGACTATATATGTCAAATTAATCCCCATTTAAAATTAAATGACCGTTAAACGTGTTTGATATTACTGGGAGTTAGAGAGTTTTATTACCTATTTTTCTCTACTTTTAATTATTTTTTTCTAAAATTGTACTTGCACACTTGTAGTGCTACCTACAGTTAGATTTTGTTTAGTTTAGAGGACAAAATGGAATTTAGTTTCTAATTACACAAAATTACCAAAGATATTTTGGCGATCTTAAATTCTTAAAGTATCAAAATTGAAATCAACAGAACTTTTAAAAGTTGATTATTTTTAGCTATAAACTATGAATGTTTCTAATAAACGTAACTACATAAAATAAAAATTTAGATGACCTTCACAAATTACATTTTTATTCAAACCTTTATACCACCATCCTAAATTAAAAGGCAGTCAATCCATTTTTTTTTCAATTTGGAGTTTATCTGCTTTTTAGGTTTATTTTGGGCTTTACCAAAGTCCTTACATCGCTAGGAAAGCCGAAAGAACACTCCCAAATATGCGTTTTCTCGAAACTAACAAATTGGAGTTACTGCCTATCAAGTTAAATAAAGCTATTGTGTATAAAACAATAATTTTTGTTGTATTTAGGTTTTACACTTAAAATAAAGCTTAATTTATTTATTTTTTTTTGTATTTTTCCAAATAGAAATTTTTACACCACACCAGAAATGATTTTGGCTATGTAGTAAAAAAAAATAACATTAACATCAGGAAAAATTAGGCCGAAGCAAAACTGAAAAATATTTAAAAAATATATTAATCAAACATTTGTTCTGCATTTTTCAATTATGTATATTTTATCGCTCGGTCTAGACTAGCGCACCGGCGCTAATTCATATTCAATGTTCGTATTAAGTAATTAAACATAATTTTAAAAGAACATAAAATATCAATTTTATAGTTTTTTTCCTAACATGACTCAATTACTTCGATGGTGTTCTGACAAATGGGCGTAAAGGTTGGTTTACACGTAGCAAGTAAACGGCCAAATAACTTGTGTGCCTAATAAATGTCGTCTGGACTACCGAAAGAAAAACAGCTTTGATCACTTTCTTTTACTTTTAAAAATCCGTAAGCAAAGCAATTTTTTGTTTACCGATGTTGGGCTAACAAAAACAATATGCGTTCTGTTGAGTTGGCAGAAATTAACAATCTAGAGAGGCAACTGCAACAAATATTTAATTTTAATTGTATTTTGCTACTTTTCAGCCAAATATTTCCTTAATAATATATTAAAAATAAAATAAATCAGGTATATTTTATTTTATGATTTCATTTTATTGTAGTTAAAAATATTAAAAAAATAAGGAATATACAGGGTTAATATTTAAACCGGTCAAAGTAGAAGTCGAAATAGGTAGATTAAGAAAAAATCATCTTGGTAAAAGTTGCTTTCTAAGGGAGCTACACCCTTTTAAAGGGGATACCAAAAAGAAGGTTAGGTTAGGTAATATTCTATGCCCCAAATATTAAATTAAAAGCATTAAAATGAGTAGATAATAAAAACAAGTATTATTGTAGACCAATCCTCCTTTCGCGACGTCATAGGAATTGCAAAAAGCGAAAACTGATTATTTGCACTCAAATTTCAATATTTTGATAGTAAAAATCATTCATATGAATTTGGGACTGTATTGGGCACTAATCCACTAAGGCACACCCCCACTCTCTGTGCAGGAGCGCTTACAGCCTCCAGGCTTAAGCAAAATTTACCTTCAAATAGTCCCCTGTAAATTTGTTATTAATAAACAAAAGAAAATTGAAATTTTGCACATACAAAGTTAAATATATGCTCCTTCGAACGGACAGACTCCTTTTTTGATATTTTGATTTATAGTCTCTTAATTCACTCTTTAATTGTGTGTAAAATTAACACGTTTTGATGGAACATATCTAACATAATTTTAACTTATTTATAAATTGAGTCTGTCCGTTCGAAAGGTTGATGAATGTACTTTACTATAAAAAAAAAGAAAATGAAAAAATATCAAGAAATAACGCGTCCAAGCTTCCCCAAGCAAACGTTTGAAAATGCACCGGGATGATTGCTCTTAAAACAGTGCTGAAAATCTGCACTATCGAAATAAAGTAAGAGTACCTTTTTTTGTGTAGAATTGATTGGGGAATGATATTTTGAACAAATAAAAAAATAAAAGTCATCCCTTTAAAAGTTATAAATACATTTACCCTCAACCCCCACCAAAACTACCCTTTAAAAGCTTTAAAAAAATCTGAAAAAAATCATGACAACTGATCTAAAGCAGATTAGGATTTGTACCAAATTTGAAAGCTCTAGTGTAAGCGGTTTTCAAATAATCGTGTAAAAACCTTCTTTTTGGTATCCCTTTTAAAAGGGTGTAGGCTCCCTTATAAAGCAACTTTTACTAAGATGGTTTTTTCTTAATCTACTTATTTCGACCTCTACTTTCACCGGTTTAAATATTAACGGGTCAACCGTAAACACCCTGTATTTTGCCAGAACGATTAAACTGTATATCGCGCAAATTAAGGAGCGAAGACCAAGAAAAACACAAAAGTATAAATAGTATGTGTAATAGTTTTCAATTGGTATGCAAAAATTTACCATTTTTGGCCTCTCCCGTAAAATTATCTAAATGTCGCTTACGCCCTTTTGTCAACTTATTTCTGAACAAACTTCCTTCGAATTTGGTAAAAAATGTCTATTAAAATCTTTAATTAAAATTCTATTCCTGCCTTAAGAGGATAGTCGGCGAATTTTAGCGCTGGATTTTGAAGTTCGCTTGATATTTGCGGTTTTGGTCATAATTTTTTTTCCAGTGAAGCTTTTTTAAAATTTCTTTTTTTGGTACACAGAAGAGTCTTGTGGCTACCAATTTCTTCTTTTTTTTATTTTTGTAAGTCAATCCAAATACTCATACGGAAGCAGTAAAACGGGCTCTTTACAAAAAACGTTCGCTAAGCGGCGTTTTAGATTTTTATAAAAAACTAATTGAAATAATATGTCATTTCCAACGCTAACAATAAGTTAAGGTATAAGCGAAGAGTGTATAGACTTGTTTTTTGTTTTAAAAATATTTTTAAACTTTTCACAGCGCTCCAAAAATTAAGTAAAATTTTAAGAAATATATATTTAAAGTAAAGTTTAAAAAGATTATGAAAGATTGCTTAAATTTTAATTTCTTAAATTACTATATTTACAAGTAATTTTAAATAGGATAATCATAGATTAAGTTTTTAGGTTTGTGCTTTTAAATTAGAATACCTTTAAATACACCAAAAATACAGGTCAAAGTGTTATTGACTTGTATTTCCTACAATTTAAAATTAAAATAATAATGTTAACCAAAAAAATATAATTATTATTAATTTTCTTGCAGATGATCCCGTTTTTAATGATCTGGTGGCAAACGCAGAAACCGCCATAGATAATGGTATTTCGCCAGAAAGAATATCACAAGGGTCAAGTGGATCATATTTTGTCAGAAATCCTGCTGGAGTAAGTATACCATTAAAACTTCTTTTGTCTCAAAAATCATGTTAATAAAATAAACGAAACCAATTTTTGATCTCCAATTTCATACATCATGCCTTTTAGAGAAGAGAATATTTACCCTATAATAACAAAGAAAAGCTGGTACTAAAGCGTGCAGGGGCACTTTCCGACCATATAGAAAATTGCATTTCCATTTTCACAAAAATTTTGTGTTTTTCTCTGATTTAATGTTACTTGCTCTTTTAGAAAAAGATAGTTAAACTAAATTTATGTCTTGAAAATTATATAAGGTGGCTCAGATTTGACTTCTCAGGAAATATCTCAGTTATTTAAAGAGATAAAAGTATAAATCAAAAAGTGCTTTGAATGGCAGCACTCATAATTTCACTCTAAAAAATTATTTTTATTTACCACCCTTAAGACGCCATCATCATTTATTTTTTCTTTAATGAGACACCCTATTTTTTTAAAATTGATGTTGTATCTACAATTTATTCTAAAAACAGTGATATGTTACACTTAGTATTTTAAGTACATTTTGTGTATAAAAAAATTAAAATATTGATCGAAGTAGTACGCAAAATTATTTATTTAGTTTTTTTTAAGAAAATTTGTTAAATCTAAACTAATTTAACTTAACCTAATCTAACTGAACCTAACTGTAAATTACAAATTTTGTTAAAAAAACTAAAAAATAATTTTGCATAATGCATGCTTCGATCAATATTTTAATTTTTTTTTATTCACAAAATGTACTTAAAATACTAAGAGTAGCATATCACTGTTTCTAGAATAAATTGTAGGTGCAATATCAATTATAAAAAATAGGGTGTCCCATTAAGAAAAAAATGATGATGGCATCTTAAGAGTGGTAAATACAAATATTTTTTTTAGAATGAAATTATGAAATATACAGGGTGTCCCGTTCGTGGTTCACCAAACGTCAAGGTTAGAAAGTTGAGCAAATTTTAACACGAAAAAACTAAAAAAGTGGGGGTCTATCTTTTATGGTTTGAAAGTTACATGGGTTTGACTTTGGCAACGCCCGTTTTTGCCAGAAATCAGTAAATAATCAATAGTTGTTTAATAATCAATTTTTATAAGCAAAAGTTAAATTTTGCTGGCTTTTTTGAAACAGTTGTATTATTAAATAATAACAAAAATGAAGGCGCATCTCAATTGTAACTATGCTTTGAATCAATTCTCATAGGAGTAAGATTAGAAGGCTCTAGTGAGTGCATAAAAAGAGTTAGGGTTTCAAAATTTTTCATAACTTCTAGAGAATTTAACGAATTTTTAGAAAATTAAAAAAAAACACGCCCTTAATAGGTCATATCTTCGAGAAAATCTTCAAAAACTGCTAAAAAAACAATTTTTTAAGGATTTTTTTTCTTTTAAATTTTTTTTAATACTTGATAAACGAATTGTGTTTTATCATTGTTACTAATGGAAAGAGGATACTTTCAGCTTTAAAATTATATATTTTTTTAATATTTTTACTAAGTTTTTAAGCAGCTATTGATCATTTACTGATTTCTGGCAAAAACGGGTGATGCCAAATTCAAACCCCTGTAACTTTCAAACCATAAAAGATAGACCCCTACTTTTTTGGTTTTTTCTTGATAAAATTTGCTCTACTTTCTAACCTTAACATTTGGTGAACCACGAACGGGACACCCTGTATATGCTGCCGTTCAAACCACTTTTTGATTTATACATTTATTTCTTCAAATAACTGAGATATTTCCTGGGAAGTAAAATCTGGGCCACCCTGTATGCATGGGATTCGCACGGTCCCGAAGGGCTCAAACGGTCATGTGATTTTATAATAAAAAATATGATTTTACGCGTTTTCATACTGCATGCCAATGAAAAGAAATGTCATAAAACCTCCATAAAAAATTTGGCATGCGCTTCTCGTTGACTCAAAATTTAGGAAAAGTTTCACAAAACTTTAATAAATAAATAAATAAACTTTATTATCCAACAGTTTTTTAATTTTAGAAAATTTAATGTTTGTCATATTGTTTTTAAATTAAAAAAAATATTTTATCCGAAGTTGATAAAAACTACTAAAACTCTTTCTAAATAATAAAAATACTTAAAAAAAATTGTAATTAATAATTATTCAAGAAGTTTTGGAAATATTAATTTTTGAACTTCTTTGGGTTGAGGAGCATTTTTGTAAATAACTTTCTTTTTAAATGTAAAGATGCCGGGTCACTCGTCACTCTCGGTTTTTTGAAAAGTAGATTTTATAAGGATTATTTTGGTACCCCATATGTAGGGTCAATATAATTTGCATGTGTCTGTTTTTCATATTTTTTTACATACTAGTAATTAAAATATTAATTTTTAGGATCTTTTTGTTCACAATCTTATTGCCAATATTGTCCGAAAAAAAATTCTTATAAAACATACAAATTCATTTTTATTTTAACAATATTTGTCCAATCCATGTCTCAGGTCTCTTATAGAGTGCTGCGCTGTTTGATATTTGGCCCGTTTCCAAAAACAAAATTATTGCAAAGAATGCCTACATATAAGTTGATGTAATAAACAAAAAAATGGAACATCGATGCGCCTAATGTGTAATAAATAAACATATCTGTTTAGTAAAATAAACATATTCGTTGGGGATTTTTTTAATTTTTCTGCGAAAAGATAATGACGACGAAATGATTCTCGATGAAACGTCTGTGTTCATGAAAAAGTAATGTCAATGAACGTCCTTGTCGATGAAAAGGTAGTGTCGATGAAACGGTAATGTCAATGAAACCTCTGTGTCGATGAAAAGGGTATATGTCAATGAAATAATTAATTTAAAATAATAGGAGTAATTGTAATGTTAAGGAAAGGTTGCTCCTAATGTATATTCTCTTAGATGTTCTGCCTGGAAACACGTCAAAACACCCCGATAAAATAATGCAAGTCAATTAATTTCCCAGTTTGTGAATTTTTTATACATATTAGCATCAAGAAATAATTTTGTCAGGGGCTAATTTCTCGTGGTACCCAGCAAGCATTTTATTAATAAGAATATTATATATGATCTCCAAAAAAATGAAGATGGCAATCTTTCTGATTTTAAAAATTAAATTATCACTTTAAGTTGATTAAAAGGTGATTATAGGTACTTAAATAATTATTCAATGTAGCAAAATGTGATTAGACGGTGACTTTCAAAAAATTTAATTAACCGATTTTAACAAGGTATTTTTAAAGTTAACAGATTGAGGATTGAGCCTATAAAATAATTTTGGCCAAATAAGTTTATAGATAAGTT
This sequence comes from Stenus bimaculatus, assembly GCA_963971135.1. Classification (NCBI taxonomy): domain Eukaryota; kingdom Metazoa; phylum Arthropoda; class Insecta; order Coleoptera; family Staphylinidae; genus Stenus; species Stenus bimaculatus. The sequence continues at coordinate 47,213,801 of OZ020180.1, forward strand.
GTATTAAAACTTAATTATTGTATTCAAACCACTACTTGATGCTCTATTAATATAACATGAGTCATGTAATCACTTATTTAATGTAATTTGATATTTGGTATTTCCTGTAAACTGTAGACCTATTGCAATGCAACATTAAAAATGTTAAGTAATCGAATATCATCATGTTGAAATGCAGGAAATTCTTCGTAGTTATTTGTAACAGTTACAAATTTAAAAAACTCATTACTATCAATTAAATTAACAAGAAATTTTAAAATGTTTTGCTGCTTTCTACCAAACTAAAATAGGTAAAATTGCTTTTCCAAACGTTTTATGTTGTTGATTTTTACACATAAAATTAAACAAAGAGCATATATCAAATTTTAAAAGGATGCATTTTTTGGGGATATCTGACTGAAAGTTTTAAGTCATGATATTTGGAATGCATCAAACAGTACAGTGTTTGACTTAAATATTATTATTATTATGTTTTTTACACAGTTCTCCGGCAGCCAGTAATAAAAAACTGCATTAAAATGAAGCATTAGAAATTTCCAAAATCTTAATTTGTAGAACATGTAAATCGGAAAAATTGATTCACCAGATAAGATAAATTCGCTAGTGGTTATAAAATCTTCAAGGAAATTTTTTGGAAGATCTACAATTTTTTAAATCATCTTGTACCATATTGGTTTAAATTACTTAAGTCCTAAAACTAAGAAAATGTAGCTAAAAATATATTCTCTATCGTCGCTTGTTCGTAATTGTGATTAGTAATTATTAGTTGAACAATTGTATCGTTCCTAGCTATTCTTAGAGAATAGCAAAAGCGAGAATCCTTAAGGCGATAGTCGGCAAATTTGAGCGCTGGATTTTGAAATTCGCTTGATATTTGCGATTTTGGTCATAATTTTTTTTTTGTGAAGCTTTTTTAAATTTTTTTTTGTACACAGAAGAGTCTAGTGGCTACCAATTTCTTCTTTTTTTTATTTTTGTAAGTCAAACTAAATACTCATACGTAAGTACGTAAGCAATAAAACGGGCTCTTTACAAAAAAACGTTCGCTAAGCGGCATTTGAGATTTTTATAAAAAACTAATTAAAATTATGAAATTTCCAACGCTAACAATAATAAGTTTAGGTATAAGCGAAGAGTGTATAGAGTTTTTTTGTTTTAAGAATATTTTTAACTTTTTATTGGTTCTAACTTACGTGTGTCTCGTATAAATTTTATGCCATGAGCAAACAAAAAAGATTGAAGGCAATGAAGCAAGGACGGATCCGGGGGGGGGGGGGGGGGGGGCGATCGTAATATACTAAAAGTAGTTACTTATGAAATTATCTAAATAATTATATTTTTATGGCCAAGGACTAAATTCATACTGAAAGAAATACGGCCACTTTCCAGTCACCCTCCAGTCACCCTGTATTTTAGGGGTGGGGGTATTTCTGGGGTTGTTTTTGTCATACCCCGTTATAAGTACTTATAAAATTATACATTAACCAGACTTTTTTTTGGAAATTTTTTAAAATATTAGTTATTGCTGAAATGGCCTCTACAAAAAATAAGGAATTTTGGCGTAAGTTTATTGGTATTCATTTGGAGTAGACTTTTAACATTCGAACTTGAAGTTTGCGCAAAAAATGGTAAAATTTTGTTTGTGCAACAAGATATTGCACAAACATGTTTGTGCAAACTGTTTGATATTGTATGGCAGGGCCGGACTGGCTGGATTTTGGGAAGTGCAGGCCACAGGTCAATTTTAGAAATTTAGGCTTAGAATACAGAATTTTAGATCTCGAGCTCGTCGACAAACTTTTATTTATAATAATAAACTTTAAGAGCAATTTCCTAAACGGAAAATGTAGTGGTTTAGTTCTGCAGTCAAATACGCTAGTGCGAAAAAGATTTTTGTAAAATGTCTTTTGTAGATGATTTAGAAGTCATTTGTATAATTCCCAGCGGAAGGAAAAAAATTGGAGAATGTACAAAAAAAATATAATGTCCTAAAAGTACTTTAACTTTAGACCCCTCTAATTAATTTTGTGCTATCTTGCAGAAGCTGACTATCCGCTAGGATGTAGCCTAATCAATTTAAATTATAAATCTGAAAAAAAAATTGAAAATCTAACGAGAGAAACTTGAGATTTGACTGTAAAACTAATTCTTGATTTCATGATTTTTCACAATTTTTATTTCCTCCAAAACTCGCCCGCCCTCTAGGGTTTCGCATTAATAGTGATTGGCTGATAATTTCCAAAGAAGGTCCCGAAAAGTGGGATGGATATTCTATGCCCTGTTATTATCTCCGACGGAAAATTTATCTCGGACGTCTAGGAAGATGCTCTTAAAGTAATACAAAATATACTATCGACTGTAGAACAGAGGAAGAAACACAAGTATTTGCCTTGTTTAATACTTAAATTTGAGAAGACGATGAACTTTGATGCGGTTCGTTTTCCTCATGTTCTTCAGTAGAGTGTAATTGTATTAATTCTGATTCTTGTTCTTTCGGTCGTATTAAAAAATCACTTAATTTAACACATTTTTCTGCCTCACGTTTCAATAGTTTACGTTTTTTATCTCTTAAGCCCGCTGCACAATTGACGGGACGGATCCGATACGATTACAAAAGGAGAGTTAGAACATCATAGTTCGCTGTGGGAGAGTGAGTGAGCATGCAGTTTCTAATTTTCATGCTCACCCACTCACTCACAGGGAACACGGATGTTCTATCTCTTATTTTGTCATCGTATCGTATCCGTTCCGTCAATTGTGTTGGCGGGCTTTAAACGCTCTGCACCTCCCTTTCTTTTATTTTCTTTTGGCATTTTTGTGGTAGCAGTATCACTAAAATGTACTGCAACCAATACGAAAAAAAAATTACAAAGTTTACAGCAACAATCTACAATTTTTAGTTTGTGTGTAGTGTGTACCACACGAACGAAACCCCTCGTAACGTGCAAAAATCACATGACTCGCGTCGTGGACAAATGCACATATACACGATTATTAGGAACTAATAGCGTTTTCTGCTTATTGCACTAGTGCGCACCAGTGCTGCACTAAGTCGGTGCGTCGGTCGTTGGTGCGAACTTTTCGAGTGTTGCTGATTTCTGCTTACGCCAAAACTGCACTCAGTGCGCACCGAGTGCAACTTTATCGGCACCGACTTGGCTAGCCGGTGCATCAGTTCCAGTGCAAATATGGCGGATCAAATATGTCATTTGGCTATTGTTGTTTCAAGAATTTAGGTTAGGTTACATAAAGTTTGCAATTCTATCGTTAGGGGTCCTTACTAAAACTTGCACTAAGTGGAGCTTTCGACTTCGAGTGAATTCCTCGGCAATCCGTAAAAGTGCATGACGTCACAGATTGCACTCGGTGCGCACTTGCACTGTTGAAGCAGAAAACGCTATAAAATCTAAAGTAATCATGTTTTGGCGGCACTCGGCACACTTATAGCATTTTCTGCTTATTGCACTAGTGCACACCAGTGATGCACTGAGTCGGTGCGTTGTTTTCTGCTTGCTTCTTCGGTGCGAACTTTTCCAGTGTTGCTGTTTTCTGCTCAAGCCTAGTGTCCACTTGAGACTAAATAGTCTCTAGAGTAGTCTCGAGACTAAACTCACAAATGTATACGGGCCTAAGAGACAAGTCGGTGCTGATCTCTGATATTTCACATGTCGTATGTGGACATGTTAATTTGTGCTCTCGTGAACAAGTCTCCACTTTTCTGGTTTGGTTGGAAAAGCTGAGACTGTCGACTGTCGAGAGTGGACAGATGCGGAAGTTTTCCAATTAATTCACCTTTATGAGGAACATGAATTTTTGTGGAACTTATGTTCGAGTGTTGATAAAACTCCCAATTCATGTCTTCGATCCACCCATTTTCTTATCCAACACATTATTTTTACTTTTAGTTTTTGCACAATCTTGAAAGCAACTAGAAAAGCTAGAGCCTGACGTGAATCCATATTCAGAAATAAAATTTAAAACGTATAAATTTCCGACCAAGTCAATCAGCGGACTGTGTATTGTTGAATCTCATGTCTATACGGAATTTTTCTGGTCTCAAGTCGACACGGAATTTTCCTGGTCTCGAGACTAAAGTCACTTTCGAGTCTCCGACAACTATCTCGATACCTCAAGTGATCTCAAATAGACACCACCTTGAGACCAATCTCGAGACTTTCTCTCGAGATTTTTTCTCAAATGGACACTTACCTTTACACATAAATTGCACTCAGTGCGCACCGAGTGCAACTTTATCGGCAGCGACTTGGCTAGCCTGTGTATCAGTTCAAGTGCAAATATGGCCGACCAAATATGTCCTTTGGCTATTGTTGTTTCATAAGTTTATTTTAAGTTACGTAAAGTTTATAATTCTATGGTTAGGGGTCCTTACTAAAACTTGTACTGAGTGGAGCTTTCGTTTTCGGTTTCGATTGAATTTGTCAGCAATCCCTAAAAGTACATGACGCACATGCACTCGGTGCGCACTTGCACTGTTGAAGCAAAAAACGCTATTAGAGATGAAGTTGCATTTATTATTTTAAACAATCCATGAAGTAAAGAATCGAAAAAGAGAGTTAAAGAACTAAAATATTTTTTGACTCTGTTAGGTAGGTATTAAGAATTATAGATTTAAATGCAATAAAACGTGGACCCGGCGCCGTTGGCGCAATTTGAAGCGGGCCACCGGAAATGGTCCCGGTGGGCCTGTCCGCCCCTGGTGTATGGGCCCTTTTATTCGTTACTTTAATTTTGTAAATTTTCTTTATTACAATAAATTTTATAAAATAATGTGTTATTTTTATTTTATAGTGTGGTTACGTTATTGATAATTTTGTATTATTTTTAGAAAATCATAAGTGTGTTCAAACCAAAAGATGAAGAGCCTTATGGACGGCTAAATCCGAAATGGACTAAGTGGATGCATAAGCTATGCTGTCCCTGTTGTTTTGGAAGATCTTGTCTTATCCCTAACCAAGGTTACCTTTCAGAAGCAGCAGCATCTCTGGTAGATGTTAAACTAAAGCTAAATGTAGTCCCCAAAACAAGAGTAAGTATTTGTATTATTCAGTGTACAATTAGAAAATATACATCCCCGAAAATAGCATTAGGGAAATGTATTTTTCACAATGTTTTGATACAGGGTGATTCTTAAGCTCCGTGACAAATTATGCCATATGAAACCTTATGCTGTATTTTAAGAAAAAAAAATTCTTATGAATTTACATCCCATTCATTTTAATTTTGGAGTTATGAGGGTGTGAAGTTTTAATAAAATTTAATTAATTTCTAAAAATAGATTAAGTTAGTCAGGTAAGTCTTTACTAAATAAAGTTAGTTTTCGTAATAAAAATATAGAAATTGTTTATCACACCCCTAAATATTTTTTTAACTAAAGTTTTGAATAAAAACGTGTCAATGACTGCATTTATCTCGCGTAACTCGATCCGAATTGATTGGATTGATCGAATAGCGATTGGGTCGGTCTGCATTTTTTCGAAATAAACAATAAACACATCGTATTGTCTCACTTTTTGGATAATTAAACTGAATCCTAAAACTGAATCCAGTCCGACGTGTATATTTCGGAAAAAATGCGGATAGAGTCGACCGCGTACAATTTTTATATATGGGTTTTGTAATGGAAAAGCAATTTCTATTTTTTTTATTACGAAAGATTATTTAGTACTGATTTCCATGGCTAAACACTGGTAACTCTAAGTATGTTTTTGAGAATTTTTTTTTTATTTTCAAAAAAAATTTGGATTTTTCATTTATCTTTTGAATAAAATCTATTAAAACTATACTTAAATAATTTAAAAAGATAAAATAAATTGTAAATTATGAAATAAATTCAGCCGTTTTTGAGAAAGTAATTTTTACAATTTTAAAAATGCGTTTTTTTGCAAATATCTTTATTTTTTTAAATGGCATGATAGTGGGCCCACCCCCCATCTAGATAAAGGATTTTTTTCCCACTACAGTCATACCCAACATGTAGGTATATAGGAATTTTTAATAGATTTTATTAAAGAAAACTAACCGGGCGTGAAATTGAATTTTTTTTTAGTTCAATAAATTCGTTTTCTTATGCCATATAACATAGTAAAATTTCAAATTTTTATTTTCATAAATAAAGAAGTTACAGGGGTTGCCCCAGTTCCGTGGAACTAGGACCACTATGATTTTGTCATATACAGAGTGATTTTTATGTATGGAACCAAACCTCCATCCCCAAATGGCTGAATAAAAAAATTTGAAAATTTGTGTGATCATATGGGACAATGGTACAAATATTTTAAGATCTAAAAAAAATTTTATCGCTCGGATTTTTGACACGGCAGCCATCTTGAATTTTTTTAAATGCCAACATATCGCGCGTCCGATAGAATAGTGACAGAACTAAAAAATCATCATTTTCCAGGGCAACGATTTTAAACATTAATGTTTACATTTAAACCTTAATAAATAGAAACCAAAAGTCTTGAAAATTTTGATTGAATTTTGCTTGTAATACTTCCATTATTTCATGGGATTATAAAAGAACTTCTTGTCTTTTGAATATACCATTTAACTTAAAAACAGTTATTTTTTAATTGTGTCACTATTCTTCCGGATGGACGTATGTCATGCAATACATCATTGGAAAGCTAAAGTAAAAATTAATTATCGCCTGACCTTCAACCTGCTGGTCAAGATCATGGCAACATTCATAATCACAAAAAAATCGTACAACATTTTAAACATTTTTCTGCACAATGCTTAATTTCAAAAATAAAGCAGAATTGTCGAACTTGTACTGTAAATTTAAACCCATGTAACTTTCAAACTATTCACTTCAGAAAAATGAAAAAATATGTTCATAAACCTCTGAAAACATGACCTTCAAATTGATGTTCAAGGTCATGGCAATATTTTTAAATTTGTGTCACTTATGCCCCTTTTCACCAACGATTCCTAAAACTTAGGCATTGCTTATAGCGCAAGTTGCTAGGTATTTTTTATTAAATGATTAAAAATACCTAGCAACTAGCGCTATAAGCAATGCCTAAATTTTAGGAATCGTTGGTGAAAACGGGGATAAGAATTGTACAATTTTTATTTGAAAAGTTTTCAAAAATAAACGGGCGTCGCCGAACTTTTTGTACACCTTGTATGTATAGTTTTGAGTTGATATTAAAATTATTATTTGTAATTATTTAAGGTGGTCAAATTGGTTTCGGAAACATTCAATTATCCACGAATTGATAGGCAGAAAGCACGAATGAAAAGAGCTATAATGGAACAATTTCCTAATGTAGGATTAAGGTTTAATAGGATAGGTCTTCCACCAAAGGTAAAAAATAAATAATTTACGAACTAAAACGTATTTACATTTTTATCATAATTTATAGTGTGGATCATTTCAATTGTATGTTGATGGTTTTAAAGATGCCGATTATTGGTTAAGAAGGTTTGAAGTTGAGCCTTTGCCTACAAGAATGGCACATAAATTTCAATTACAATTTGAGCGATTAGTTGTCTTGGATTATATTATAAGAAACACGGATAGGGGGAATGATAATTGGTTAATCAAATATGATCAACCAACTATTGTATCGAATCAAAGCAACGGAACTCAGGTACACCTTAGTAATTCTACATTGCAATTTTAAAATCATAAAGTGTTTTTATTTTTAGGTTGAATTGGTAGACACTACTGATTGGAATCTAGTCCAATTACCTGAAATTCAAATCGCAGCCATCGATAACGGCCTCGCTTTTCCTTACAAACATCCTGATAGTTGGCGTGCTTATCCATACCATTGGGCATGGTTACCTCAAGCGAAGGTGCCCTTTAGTCGAGAGATACGCGACCTTGTTTTACCCGTACTCTCTGACATGAACTTTGTACAAGATTTATGTGATGATTTACATTTGCTTTTCAAGCAGGATAAAGGTTTCGATAAAAGTCTTTTTGAACGACAAATGTCTGTGATGCGTGGCCAAATACTAAACCTTACTCAGGCACTCAAGGATGGAAAATCACCTGTACAGCTAGTTCAAATGCCTGCGGTTGTTGTTGAGAAGTAAAAAAAATCACTAAGATAATTTTAATTGTTACATGTAATGTATTTTTAGATCACAAGGACAACATACTTCTAGATTTTTCAACTTTACTCAGCGCTTCCAAGACAAAAGTCCATTCTTTTCATGGTGTTAAACTCTGGACTATTTTGTAAATATTAGGAGAAAGTTAAAACGATTACTTTATCTCAAAAAAAGCATACCTTGCACTTTCTATTTTAATTTTATATTTATCTATGTTCTACTTTTTCTGATTTAAAATATTAATTTAAAAGAAATTTTATTTTCTAGTAATAATTTTTATCCTTATAAAATTAATGTAAATATAATTATTAATTAAAATAAATCTAATTCAAACATTTAATATTTAGTCTTTTGACCTCCAGAATAAATATAACAAATATTTGTGAATTAAACATTCTGGTCGCCTGAAGGTAAAATTATGAACCATAAGGCCCTGTCACATTAGGCTGCTTTAGCTTGGTGCTAGAAGCGTAGTGTGAACCCACCGTTGAATCTGGTAAATAGTAACAGGTGAATGATTTATCCAGATTTATCAGCCGCAGTCAAAGTAGCACATGTCAACCCATTTACGTTTTTTTTTTTAATAACGTTTGCTCACAAGCTTCCTTTACCTCTAATCTTAATTAGGATTATAGTGAAAATGTTAAAACTAAATTTGTGGCACAGTTTTGAAAATCAAATTCCGATATTTATAATTTTTTATTTTCGATTTTTTAAGCTTCCTAAAAAACGGACAGGTACCACAAATTTAAGCAAAATCAATTCAGTAGTTTTTGAGTAATCGAGTCTAGGTTTCCCAGATCTCCGATTTTCATCCGGAGTCTCCGGGTTTTTGAAGCAATTTTTAAATTGCAATGTAAAATTTAGTTTGTAAATAAATAAAATATCCTAATTTGAAGAATATATCAAAATATTAAATAAATTCCTATTCCGCATGTCTGGGTAGCATTTAACCAACTCCCAAGGTGGTTAAAAAAGTGCATATCCCGGGCATTTATCTAAAGTTCTCGAACGCAAACGCGAATCACTAGGGGAGAGTACATCAATATTATCCATCATTTTCGAACGCCTCATGTAATGACTACACCACTTGGGTACATTTTCGAACACAGCCCTGGTAGCTAAATACGGTCCTGTAGGTGACATTGACATGAATTTGTTGTCAGTCATCTTGAAACTGAATCGAGAATAACTGATAAATCGATAAATATCACTTAATTACGATTTCTTTGTTGAAAATTTAATAAATGAAAAATTCTGTATGTAAATAATTTTATTTTAAAACGGAACTACATTAAATTATTATAACTAGTTAATCCTTCCGTACCCATTTAGCTCTAGGATCATCATGCCTGATTACAGTAAACTCTTCCATGTATCTTTTAATGTCTCCATCCTTTTGATTATACATTCGAACACCATATAGTCCGAAACCGATTCCAATTAATGCCATTATAGATGAACCCATTACGTCGGGAATTTCATGCCATCCTCGTTTAAGTAGCCCTACGAGTCCTTTTCCAGTTGCAGTTGACATTTATTAAATTATATAAGAGTATTTTTCGAAGTTTAATAAGTTTCAAGTATTTTGTTGTTCAAATTTGCAAATTTTTTATTTTAAGGTTATATTTTTTGTTATGCAAGGACTACAGAACGATTTCTGACGATTTCGTCGTAAATGATCATAGAACTGTTTCCGTTTTGTGGCTTCTTACATACAGGGTGAACTTAAAGCCCATTTATTTCTGAACTCAAAGGCGCATTTTGCAGTGCTGGAAAACCCTGAAAATTTTCGAAGCGTTTGGTTCTGGGTTCGGTTCCATTAAAAAAAAATTAAAGGGTTCGGTTACGGGTTAGGTTCCATTGAAAAAAAAATGAAAGGGTTCGGTTCCGAGTTGGGTTCCAAAAAAAAGTTTGGAACCGGGGTTCGGTTCCGGTTCCGAAATAAAATTGGAACCTCGGTTCCGGAGTTCGGTTCCAGATTTTAATATAGGTGTTTATGTTCTTAATTTCCAAGCTTATAAATTATAAACAATCTAACTTATTCTTTATGGTTTTGAGTTAAGGTTGAGACGTACCCGCAAATCGTACACTATAAGAACAATAAAAACATCAGGCATCTGCCCGCACAATAAAAAGAATACGCGCACGTGCGAGCAGAATCAAAATAAAATTTTAGACCGAAAATAAAGTGGTCGATATCAGTGCTGGAAAACCCTTAAATTTTCGAAGGGTTCGGTTCTGGGTTCGGTTCCATTAAAAAAAATGAAAGAGGGTTCGGTTCCGGGTTAGGTTCTATTTAAAAAATTGAGAGGGTTCGGTTCCGGGTTAGGTTCCAAAAAAAAATTTGGAACCGGGGTTCCAGGGTTCGGTTCCGGTTCCGAAATAAAATTGGAACCCCGGTTTCGGAGTACGGTTCCACAAAATAACGGTTCCAGATTTTAATATAGGTGTTTATGTTCTTAACTTGCAAGCTTATAAATTATAAACAATTTATGGTTTTGAGTTCGGTTCCGGTTCGGTTTTCCTGCACTGGTTGATATGATATAACAATTGGAACCCCAAAACCCAATATTTTTTAAAAGGTTCCGGTTCAGGTTCCGAAAATTTTAGATTAAGTGTTAGGGTTCCGGTTTTCAATTTTTTTGGGGTTCCAGGGTTCGGTTTTCCAGCACTGGCATTTTGGGTAATAACTTTCCACTACAGTTTTTCCCCTTGCCCCTTGGCACCTACCAAAAGAAACCTAAAAGTACAGGCTTCAAGCCACGGATATTTGACAATTATTTTCTATGGTTTAAATCGTTGATTGAAGTATTAGGAAGATAGTCCACCAGGATGTGGATTCCTGAACTTTCACACAGTGAATCTCAATTTCACTTTCCTCGAAGCGCATGCGTCAAAATCTCAGCAGCGAATCCAAATTCACTTGGTCTGTACCAGGCGAATCAAGATTCACGAGTGAAAGTTTGCGTATGCGCCCGAGGAAGGTGAATTTAACATTCACTGTGTGAGATTTCAGGAATCCACGTCCTGCGTGTTTAAAAGCGTATACGAACAATCCTCAAGGACAATCTGATTCTAGGTGGTTTTCTGGGATAGTCTCGCAACGCTCTTGGCTACTGTCATTTCCGATGAAACCGGAAGTGAAATTGATGTGTTTTCTTGTGCCATATAACATTCTTAAATTTCAATTTTTTATTTTTTATAAATAAAGAGAAATTACAGGGGTGGCCCTAGTTTCGTGGACACCCGTTTTTAAGTATTAAAACTCCTTTTACCATTTATTCAACAGAAATTTATATAAATAACCAATGTCCGTAACTACCTCCCTTACATGGTTATGAATTTCCTAACTACAGTTATGGGTATGACGTCACTGTTCACTTAACTACAGGTCAATTTTGCTCGCGAGAATGCGATAGTTACTGTCATTTGATAACTACATTTTAACTTTCCAAAATGCCCCTCATCATTTTTGAGATTTTTCTACAATTTTTGTTCCAAATAAATACGATTATAGTCTTTACACCCGTTTGCACAGTTGAAGCTTAAGCTTCAAGCGACACTTTAACAAACAAAATGACAGAAATACAATGCTATGAAATGTAATTATTGTGTATGTTCAAATTAATATCTTTTGGTTAGTATAGAAAATTTTTTCCAAAAGTGTATTATTAAAAGATTTTCAAGTTTAAAGTAATTGCGGATGGCTTTGGGAGGAGCGGAAACAAAAATTAAACACTGATGGAGAGACATTAAAACTGTAAAGCAGTTGAAAAAGGTAGGATACAATTACAGATAGTATGTATTTCCTTCCTTGTTTTTTGAATCTTCACACGCAAACAAATTATTGTTATTATTGATATTATCATCAAATTGGTGAAAATACATTATGACTCAATATAAATATATTTGTTTTTGTGATTTAGCTAAATGCATTTCCATATTGTATCAGTTCTATTTTTATTTTACTTTCCATTCTTCTATTTCGATGTTTTATGTTTTAGTTTAGAAAACAGTCAAATTTCAAAATGTAGTAACCAATGCGTTTTCGCGGTGTTTCAAGTTGTTACTGCGTATGACGTAATAAGTACTAACTACTCCTTAAGGATTTTCGCGTGGCTTTGGTATCATGAAAAGTATGTTGATTTGACATACCATTCATTTTCGCGTGGCTTTAATGACGTCATGAACGAAATAGTATGATGGAGTGGTATGTCAAATCACTAACCATGCTCAAAAGTGTGGTTACTACATATTTATGTAAACAACTTATGAATTGTGAGGTTAAGATCATTTAAGTTTTAAATTTCGTTTTCGCGTGTGGTATGTAGTTTTACTCGGCTGACGTCATAATGACGTCATACACAGCATACTATCACCTAACCATCATACCATTTTTACATAATTTTATGATGATACCACAAGCCACGCGAAATTGATTCTTGTAACAAAAACGCTTTATGTGTATGAAGCTTCAGCTTTAACTGGGAAACCGGCCAGGGTAGTTAATATATCCAATTGGAAATAAAGGGCGCTATAAATAGAGAATATTCGGTACTTATCAGTGTGAAAAATTGTGTTTAAAATCCATTCTTGTACATTATAGTTACATATTTAACAAAACACAAATAGAATTATTATTTAAAGCTTCAGTAAATCCAAAAAAACATGCACCAATGCGTTAAATAAAAAAAAAGTATGTACCGAATATAAAAGTAACTACATTTTTGACTCATTCTGTACATTTGATAAAAAGCGGAAGAACCTATTTTTCTTGCGCTCTGTAGTTTTACAAGAGATTGTTATTCTGTGATTGCGCTCTCAAATAGACATAACGAACATAACACATAACCTCTATTCGGTGGGGTTGGTTTTCAGTTTTAGATGATTTTACTTTATAGTTTTTTATTAAGTTATAACGTGTGACCTAAGGTAATACATTTTATTGCATTTTAAGTTTATGTTGTTAGATTTTATTTTTTGCTTACTTTGTGTCATTAGCTTTTTTCAATTGTATTTTATTTCAAACTTGCAGGTACATATATTATACTATACTGCACTCTGTATTACATTCCAATTTACAGTATTTTATTTATATGTATTATGTATGTACTTAAAATTTATACAAATAAAAAAATCCCAACGCTTATGCTTTTTTGGAGGTAAGGCAAAAGTACCACATAGCTTGTACAGGTTTCAGATTCAAAATCCATCACAAAAACACATAAAATTAACAATGAGAACCGTAATTATGAGAACTGATGTCATTAATAGTGGAATGTCACTGACTTAGTGACATCAAATTATTTTCAAATACTTCAGTTTATTTGTCAAACATTAGCCATGTGTAAAACAAGCACCTCAAAAGTTGCCCACAGACGGGCATTCATTCCTGATGTTCCTTTCTTTCAAAATAGGATCATTGTCATTTTTAATAAACTGTCATTTCATTTCCCATTTGTTGTATTCAAAATAAGTTATTCACTGAACAATATCGTAAAATGTTTTTTTCTGTAATATTATCACAAAAGCTAATTTCCCAAGGCGATTTGGTGAGAAAATATTTTAAAAATTTTTAACGACAAGATATCCATGGAAGGAAAGAAAAAACGATTGGAATAATTCCTTTGAGATTTGACTTTCCTCTAGGGAATGAACTCTGTCTATGGCAGGGTAGGGAATCTCCCATATTAAAAGTTTGTTCCTAAGTTTCGGAGGACCCCTACGTGATGGCGCTGTTTTATTACTATTTTAGGCAACTTTTTTTTACAAATCCTTACCCCTCTATGCTTCCCTTTAATAAAAAAATATAAAATAAATAAAAATTTGGATAAATTAATCAAGTATTCAAAAGTAAAAAAAATCCATTACATTTTGAATTGTTTCTTTTTAATTTTCTTGACTTTGCATTATTTTAAAAAATAATTAAATTAAAAAATAATTTTATAGTAATCTTTGGAAGTATTGTCACCGTCATACTTGTATTTTTAACTTCGTTTTTATTTTTGGACTTTTTTGTGTGTGTTTTTGTGTTAAAATTTTAAGTATTATGGCCTGATATACAACCAATAGTGAATTTTTACCAAGAATAATTTCTAACTTGGAACTTGAACAAGTGATTTGAAACTGTTGTGAAAATAAAATATCCCAAGTACCCTTGAACTCTTCAAACAGCATCAGCACAAGACTTCAAAATTATTTGATTTTTGAAATTAAATATTAAATGTTTTGTAAGTATCCATAAAATGTACTCATGTACAGAAACATAAATAAATATTAACCACTTAATTACATTTGTTTCTTTTCGTTCAAAAAGCTAAAAGTTAAAGTGCAGAAAAATGTTTACTTTTTATTAAATATTCTAAACGACAATATGTATTAAAAAGGAAATCTTAACCCATTGAGACAGTATTTTTTTATAATGTGCTTGGACCAAAACGCAGTATTTATTTTTCATTGGATAAGAATAAAAAAATATATATTTCAAAATTTATTAACGAAAATACACAAAATACAAAAATATACAAAAAGTATTTTGAAATGTAAAAAAATAATAAATTTAATGTTAGACAATTTTAAACCCAAAATTTACCAAATGAAAAACAACTAAAAATTAAATAAGTTATCACGTCTGAGACTCGTTATTTCTACGTTTGGCAAAAGTTCCATACCACGAGTCTGGCTCGTTATTCTGTCCCAATGGGTTAAATAAATTATAAATTATAAGCTTATTTTAAAAAATATCTAAATTTCTCCCGCCGTTTAAACGTCAAAGTTGCGGGGGAACACTTTCTGATGGGGCTATTTTTGATGTCCGAAATTTTTGTATCCCAGTTATTAGCTATCTATTTTATCTATGGTCTATGGGCAGCTATTAGCCAATTAGAGATTTAGATTTCAATCTAGTTTTTAGAATTTATTTAAAAAAACCCTAATCTTTTTAATCAGGCTATGGAAGCGTATTTTTAAATAAACCATGAATACTATATAGAAATATACCCAGCTAGCAAAATTAAGTCGGCCGAATATACGCCTCCCATACTGGGTACAACGGGCCTTCACTGGCAAATGATGTTGGGCCAATTTCAATAGGTCACTCCGGCCGAAAGGCGGCCGAACGCACTGCTACCGCTGCGATGAAACGTATTTTCCGCGACGGCCCTATTATGTACCGACATCATTTTGCTTTCATACCGCCGCATTGCCAGCAATGGGCCTTCACATTGCCTTTGTGCACTACACTTCAGATTGGGTTATAAAAAAAATAATTTTATAATATTTATTATATTATGATAATGATTATATACAATTCATAATGCATTTATTTCCTATACGCCAACTCGCTTAATAATCGATGAGCATCTGTACGCGGCCAATTATCGATTTCTGATTTTCGTTTTTTGATTACCGAGACTATAAGCTTAGAAAAACGGCAAGTTGGGATGGGATTCTCGGATTGAGACACTGACGCCTTAGCACTCTGGACCACCACTGACCTTGTCACACTAGACACAATTCAGAAATAAAAACTTAAAAGTATTATTCTTATTTTCCTATCATTCTTTGTATAATCTAAGATATGCAACTCGTAAAATCGTGATTATAAATAATAATCACGATTTCAGTCGTTGTATTACATATGAAAATTAACAATTTTAAAAAATAAACTGCGTTAAATAATAATAAAAATTAAAAAAATACAAAATTTTAAATAACTAATCTTTAATCTTAAAAAAAAAATAAAAGTACATCTTTCTATTACATAATCAAACGAAAACTTATGAAAATAAAATATTCTAAGAAACTCATAAAGATATAGGTATATCTATCTTACTAAAAATAAGCAAATATTTGACTTTGGAGCATTTTAGATTGCCGGAATATATTTCGTAAACACTCGAAACTAGTCGAAAAAAAAAACGAAGGAAATAAATTTAATGTCAGAAATCGTGTTAAGGCCCATCAAGTTGCCAATGCAATATTTGCAAAGCTCGAATGAAAATAAAATATGTATCTAAGCCTAGTGTCGAGCCACTTATGTCCCTTAGCTTGTATTCAACGCCGATGCTTTGCCGACATAAAACCGCCAATCGGCCAATGTTACTGTGTTAGCTGGGTTACCTTGCCGGGCAACATGTTCACAAAAATGTATCCTAGGTGTATTATGATTCTCACCAAATTTCAAACCTGTACTCCAATTTGTTTTGAAATAAACAAGCAAAAACCTACTTTTTAACAACATCTTTAAAGAGCTGTGGTTCCTTTATGAGGCTAATTTGGACATAAGTTTATAAGAACTTTTCTTATTCATTTGACATCTACTACATACCCTAGAAGTGGGTCCCACATATTATGGGACGGACACCCTGTATACCAAAGTGAACCAAAAGAATCCATTGGTGCACTTATTATTTTCTGGAACAAACCGGATTGTTTTGGAAAATAATAAGTGCACCAATTGATTCTTTGAGTTCACTTTGGTAATTAAGATTTTTATTCTACCCATGTGGACAAACTGTTTTCCAGATAAAAGGCTGTTACAGGTGGTCTGACTCACCCTGTAGTCTGATACCACAATTACCGAACAATTACTTCACATTAGTATCAAGGGTAATGATTTTATGCAGATTTTTTTGGTTATTTTACAGTTATCGCACAAAACGTACCCTGTATAAGAGCAGAAAAGACATTACATTGAAAAATATTTTCAACCCAACTTAATGTACCACTCTTTGAAACTTTTTTGGAAATTTTACACAAATTTCCAAAATTATCTTCTCCAATCCAAATTTTATGCAAATGCCTTCTAACTCTAATTTCTATTTTATGTAGTAAAAAAGACAGAATAATTGGGAATGAACTTTGTAAAATAAACATAACATGTATTCAGCGATTGTGATGAAAATTTTAGAGACTTCATTAAATACGTCTTTAAATTATTATTATTTCTAATGAAGAAATATTTTTTAATCACGTGTTTAATGTTAACGACGTCTCGAAATTTTTCATCACATCTTACGGGGATATTTTAATCAACTTATTTTTTTTTCAGAAAAAAACATCACCATGAGCTTTAGCAACATTCGTTCTTTTGAAAATGTATGCACGCCAGATGAGTTGGCAACAATGTTGCAAGAAAGTGAAGGAAGTTTCCTATGTGAATCTTATTCCCATTACAATTACAACAATTTAGATGATGAACATCAAACCAATATAATAAAAAAGGAGGTATACTCTCCCATTTTGCTTAGTAATAAATTGCAAATCAGCACTGAAGAATATGTTGGTCCATACAATTTTCATATCGAAATTGACCCACATCATGGTAATAAAAGTCCTTGGGTTTACTCTTCACCTTTAAATAAACTGTTTATACTTATTGACCAAAAATTTCCGATTGATTTTAAGATAACTGGTGGTGAAGATCAAAATTTGTATGTAAGAGCCACACCTGTTTATGCTTATGCTCAACATGCCCAGGAAATTGTTAGACGTTGCATTACTCACTCTCAACCTAGTAATAAGTCAAATTTAGGTCTTACCAACGAAATTTTACCACATATTATAAGGTGTCATAATAAAGAAGTGTGGTATGTGGGAAACAAAGATGATGATAAATATTTAAGTGTAATTGTCCCTCTTGGAAAGCCACAAACTGCCTGCTCATCTGTTCGTCATATTTATGAATTTGTTTGTAAAAATAGTTGCTCTCCAGGAATGGATCGTCGACCTATTTTTATTGTTTTTACTCTCGAAAATGATATAGGTCAAATATTTGGAAGAAAGGCGATTTGTATTAGAATTTGTTCCTGTCCAAAACGTGACAAAGAAAAGGAAGAAGCAGGATGTAAACGAAAGGAAAATAAATCAGATCCTACTTTGACAAAAAGAGTAAAGGTAGAAAAAAAGTCAGACTGTTCTAGCCAGCAAGTTGAATCAAAAATTTATGAAATTAGTTTGAAAATTCCTGGCAAAGAAAATGCTAAGCAAATTTATGAAATGTCATATAATATTATAGCAGGTTGTATCCTCAGAAATAAAGAACCATTCCAAACGTGCCTTCAAGACTTGCAAGAAAAAATAGACCAATTTAATGAATAAGTAATATCTCGTTATAAATGTGTTCATTATTTTTATTTTTTATCCTAAAATCTATTTTTATTTAGTTTATTAATTTATAAAATCGTTTTTGTATACATATATATTATTATGTAAGAGAAAATATTTATCGCATGTTTCTTAATAAATATTTTAATAATAAAAACTTATTAAATCAATCCCTGTTTTTTTTCTCTGCATTAAAAAGCGCTGCAGATGAAATTTTTTTAAATCTTCACGGTCATTGGTTTTTTAAATATTAACCTAAAAGAATGTTTTTTACTATCTAAAAAAAAATTTGCTGGAAAAAAAGTGAGACACCCTGTATAAGCAATGCCAAAGTTTTAAGAATCGTTTCTGAAAACGGGAATAAAACTCCCATAAGGTACCTAAATTGAGCCATAGGAATAATGCAGCACTGAATATGAATAATGTCTTATCTTTAAATTTGTTACTTTTATTAAATATCTAAAAAATGTAACACAAAAAATAATCTTGTTAGGGGGTCCCTAAATTTTTTGATTGCCAGACAGGTACTTAAATTAACCAAGTTTGGCGACTCATTGACCATTTAATAGAAATACCTACTATTTTACTGATGAAAGTACAAACTTTTATTGCATAATAAACAGATTCTTTTAAGTAAGTTTTAAAAATATCTATATAACAATTTATTCAAAAAAAATACTCTCAAATTCGGGTCCTCACTGGTCTACTTCTGCCATTCTGATGATAATTTGGTAAACAGTAAATACCTTGAAGATTTTCTGATTAGTTAAAAGTAACATTATATACCTAGCTATTATAATAGTTTTACATTTTAAATTTTCCTTTCAGTCTGTTAAATAGGGGAACTGAATAGCTGCTGCTGAGAAATTTCAATGGCTGAAATTTTTAAATGATTCCCATAAGGAGCACATTCTGAATAAGGTGTGATTTTTCTTTTTAAAAAAATTCCATTCACTCAGTCAAATTTTAGGGGAACTGGGCTAGCGGGAAACGCTGCTGAGAAACTTCAACAATTGATAATTGGGGCTGAAAATTCAAATTGCTTAGATTCTCGTAAAAAGAAAGAGTCGATTAGATCGCGGAGGTGTAATTTTATTTACAAAAAATTTTTTTAGATCTCCCAAATTTTAAGGGAACTGACATGAATAGGCACTGAGAAATTCCAATGACTGAAAGAGGGTTAAAAATACAATATTTTCAAAAAATTTCCATAAGGATGTATAAAGGAGAGTATCTCTCCTTGAGACTCTGATTTCTATTTTAAAAAAAATCATCAAGTTGGTCAAATAGGGGAACAATCAACAATTGAAAGTGGATCTAAAAAATTCAATTTTTTTAATTCTTTAATGATTCTCGTGAAAAGGATGTTTTTAGATAAATAAAAGTCGCTCAACTTTTAGGGGAACTGTCAAAATTCCCAAGAACCGCTGAGACAACGGCTGAAACGGAATTAAAAATTCTCGAAATAGGTAAATATTTTGTTTGCGTCGATAGAAGCGCCCCCTACAGGTCTTAAAAATTCTAAAATTCCAAACATCAATACAAAACAAAACCGTAACCTAAAAATCTTAAGTAGTGCCATTTCAGTGATTTAAGTAGAAAAAATCAACATGAATTCAGATGAGAAAAAAAGAGGCAATGTGGTTGTCACCTATTTTAATGGGGGCCCTGTTAGTTTAGATGAAATTGAAAAGAATTTATATTTGGGGAACTTAACTGCAGCCACCGATATCGTAACTCTTAATAAATATAAACTAAAGTATGTTTTAACAATTGATACATGTCCATTACCCCGTCATGTCCTTGATTTACAAAAAATTACATTTAAGTTCATACAGTTGTCTGATCAACCGAAAGAAGATTTGTTACAACATTTTGACGATACATATGAATTCATAACCGAAGGATTAAAGAATGGAGTGGTTTTTGTTCATTGCTATTTTGGTGTCTCTCGTAGTGCTACAGTAATAATTGCATATTTAATGCGAAAACACTCGTTGACATATGCTGAAGCTTATGAAAGAGCCAAACAAAAACGTAACCTTGTTTTCCCAAATCATGGTTTTGTAACACAACTAAAACTTTATAAAGATATGAACTATACAATTGATAAAGATAACGTTAAATACAAAATCTTCCGCCTTAATTTAGCTGCCGACAAAGTTAAGAAAGCTAGAATTTTACCCCAAGACTATTTTGACTTGGTGAAACCCGATCCAGGATTAACCTGTACTCAGCCAGTGCCAAATGCTTATAGATGTAAAAAATGCCGCCGAGTATTAGCTGGTGAAAGTAATCTAATCACGCATAAAGATTTAAATGAGCCAGATAAAACTTGTACCAAAGTTTATTTTTTGGAGCCTTTGTGGTGGATGGCAGGGATTACACAGAACACACAAGGAAAACTTCATTGCCCCAAATGCAATAATAAAGTTGGTTCATTTAGTTGGATTATGGGGTGCGAGTGTCATTGCAAATACAAAGTTGCACCAGCCTTTTATTTGTGTCCTTCCAAAGTTGATTGGACTAACGTTGTTAAAAACGTTGAGTGTACCATTTAAAGATTATTTATTAGAAACATGTATTTATGGTTATTAATTTACAAAATAAATATTGTTTTTCAGTTTATTCTTAAAATTTATCAACCAAATGACGTATGTGCTGTTGTTCCTGATCTCTCCATTCTTTTTCACCTTCTTCACCCAAATTTCCAGCATATTCCCTCATGACATCCCTAATCGTCTTTAATGAAGCTCCTCTTTGATTTAAAATTTGTACTACCCTAGACTTAATACTTGCCGGTCCAGCATTGGAAACTTCTACAATAATATAGTCAACTAATTGCAAGGTAAACAAACCACCTTCAAGCCTTCTTAAATAAGAGTCGTCTTCATCATCATCATTCTTATCAACAGCTTCAACTTTTTCCAAGTATTTAAAATGCAATTCCATTAATCTATCAACTTTCTCGTGATCATTTTCTGTAAACTTGTTCACAAGGCGTTGTCTTTGTGATCCTCGACAGTTTCTTAGCATTGAGGCAATTATTGATGTCACATGCTCCTCATGTTCTTCAGACGAAAGAACTTTTTTTCTGTTCTTTCTTGGAGTTTTCATGAAAAGTGGAAAAATTGTACGAAGTCCAAGGATATCCACGAATTTATGGCAGTTATCTTTACCATTCGGGCCTGACATCGCGTAATCAAGAACTTTTAATGAACCATTTCGGGATGTTTTCTTTTCTCTGAGCATTAAGTTCATAAGTTGTAGACCTAAAAATATACATGAATTTTATTATATTAAAATTAAGTTGTTATTGATATGTCAACCATGAAAAATTTTCTTTTGAGTTCAAAATAATGTTTTCAAAAACAAGGCCATTTTTAAAAATTCCAAATAATAAGGAAGTTAATATTTATTTAATCTCCTCATTACCATAAAATATAATTAAAATTTTATAATAAATTCAATGCAATAATTAAAATAATACCGAGTTTATCATAATTTGACCCGTGATTTAATCTAAAAATTGAATTAATAAATATGAACGGCACGAGGAACCTTACTTATCAAATTCAAGAATAACTCTATCTAACTTTTAATTTTTGGGACCCTTTTTAAAATTTTCTCATTGTAAATGAAATCATAGTCATCTGAAGAAGATAATGATAAAATATTTAGGAACAATTCCATTTTTGTAATATTTTTGAATTTCGTTATTATCTTCGAGTCTGCCATATTTGCACTGAAACCAGCACGAGCTCTTGGAGCCGGTGCGAGAAAAGCTGCACTCAGTGCATTCCTCCTGCACATTTTGCTCTAACTGTAAGTCGAACACTCTGAACTGAGAAAATGTGAGCTGAAACTATAAACCGAACTCCCGAAATGCTCTCAGTGCTACGTATTGCAGGCCAGTGCAAGTAAGCCGAAAACACTAAGATTCAAAATAGAAGAATAGAAAAGAAAATTTAAAATTACAATTTTTTTAAGTAAGCTCTAAAGAAGATTCAAGATGTTTAGAAACTGTGCTTTTAAAATAAACATAGATACACCAAAAATTTCTATTTGTGAACAGTTCCTATTAAAAAATTTAGCGGCTCTACCTAAAGGACTGTGGTATTCGGTATTCGTAAATGGTAGTATGCTTCTTTTCATAGAAGAGTTTACGACTCAGTTTACGAGATGGCACATTAAATTTCGATTAATTGCAATATTTCTGGACTGGTAGCATATAGATTGACAACTTTAAGAAGAAAACAAGAATCGAGCAAAATCTTTCTATAAGAAAGGATTAATAACTATATCACTGGATTTTAATAAGTTTAAACATATTAATATACCAGACTTATACATACCAAATTCCCATAAGTTTAAATTCCACATGTCTTAAAAATTTGTTCTGGCTCGACTATTGGAAAATGATTTTTGTATGGAAAATGCTTTAAGTTGTTTTTACTAAGTATTATTTATTTTGCAAAATAAATTGATAAAAATTATTATAGTATGTAATAAAATAAATAAAAACCTTGGCGTATAACGTATAATATTAAATGTTCGCACTTTTGAATTGAAAAGAGTGATAATTCTATTTTAATAATAAATGTATTACATAGTTGTCTTAGACAGAGATAGATTTAACCAAAAATCATTTCTATTCTGTGGTAAAACTTATTCCAGGTTTTTCAGTAAATTATCCATTTTATTTATAGGAAATCCACAAGCCTCATTTAAATGATCAGGACATTTCAAACAATTTTTTATTGGTTTTATAGTTAAAAAATCAAGACTGTTTCTGAGTAAGGCGTCTTTTACTGCAGATGTGTTCGATTCGGTTGTTTCAATTTTTTTTTGTGATGCATGACTTGTCCACTGAAAGAAATCACTATGCTTCATTTCTTTGATATCTACCTTTGTTTGCAGATTGTACTGCCCGAACGAAATTTGGAAAATCATAAGTTGTGCTGTCTTTTTTTTAAAGATAGTTCCACTTGATGGTGGAAGCTATCTGCGCGCATAAAAGTGTGTCCTGGTTTGCAGTAGTTTATAGTTAGCTTTTCAGCAGTAATTTCATTTGATTTAACAATACAGTTTGTCCAGATCTCAAATGTGGATGGCAGCAGGAATTTTGGTTCAAACCAAGAAAATACATTTCATTCTGTCTCCTTCTAACATTAATAAACTCACCTAACATAAACGAGCGCACAAGAAACGTTTAGTGGAAGTAAGTGGAAAATAGGCGCTGGCAGCTTGATTAAGCCATATGGTTAAAGATTTTGCATCTCCATGTCGTTTGCAAAATGCATAAAATGTACTTAACTTACAACATCCCACTGATCCCCTCATGCCAAAGAACTGCAAATGGCTTTGTTTTAGAGTTTTTTCCAAGAGGCACAAAACTTTCATTATAGACTGTGAGGCGCTTGGTAGAGAATACTTTTTTAAAATTGTCTACTCGTGGCAGCATTATCATTTTTTCCATATCAGGAAAAAAACATTCATCATTCCATCTTCGTTTTTTTCTGCCATTTTTCTATACATTTCACGACTATCTGTACCTAAATCAATATGGATTTTCCATTCGACACATACGTTGTAATCACCTATGTAACATATTCTCCTTGCTGTGACCATTAAATATTATGATACTTTGGGTTCTTTTCTAAAAAATCTTGGTGCATAAAAGTTACAGTTATATCACTGAGTAAATATCAAATTTTTGGAGCATGCTCCCTACTCTAATGAGATATTACTGGATGAAAGGATTCTATATGGTCATCAATTTCATTCTTAGAGATATAGTTAATAGTTAGTAGGACACCTTTTTCCTCTTTTATCATCTAGTGGATAATAGATCTATTTGGTGTCTTTGGCAGCACCTCATAAACAAATCAATCATTACTGGGGTTATATCCTAAAGTCCTCAAATAAAAAGTCTTGCAAACATTTTTAATTTCCTCTGCATGGGTTTTCAATGAGCATTTAAAAGTAACAGGCTCTTATTTGGGTATGAGACAAGTTCCAGAATTGGATTTTTTATATTTTCTTGTTTCTTCGGAGACTTGAGAGGAACATTTAAGTTTGCATACAATTTGTTTCTTTTTATTACTTTCTTCTTTCTCTATTTTCCTCTCTGATGGATGTTATATCCTATTTTTAGATGTATTTAGAGTACAGCACTCTATTAAACGAAGGATGTTATATCCTATACTTATATGTATTTAGAGTACAGCACTCTATTAAACGAAGGATGTTATATCCTATACTTATATGTATTTAGAGTACCATTGCTCTATTATACAAAAGGATGTTATATCCTATTTTTACATGTATAGAGTAGAGTACAGCACTGTATTAAATGAAGGATGTTATATGAACCTCGAACGGGACACCCTGTATTTTAAAGATATTTCCTAAGATTGTTCGGTGCACACATACCTACGGCGACGTTGCGGAAAATTTTGCACGCAGTTTTCCCTACGGCGCCGCACGTTAGCAGCATGCAAATAGATATAAAATATACCTATTGTCACTATTAGGAACATATGAGCATACCCATTATCATCTCTTTACACTTAAGATATATTTTTATAAATAAAGTAAGACAAAACATGCCTTTTTCTTCGAAAGATGTGCATTATTACCAGACAAATGCGAACTTCTGAAATTTCTCAAAATATGTGTGCATTGAAATGCTACATTGCTGCAGCTGCGACGCACGTTAAATTTTTAAAAATGTTATTGTGAAAATAAAAAAAAATTTACAGGTGATTTCAGTACTCCTTCAAATCATCCTTCCTGAGTTGGATAATCCTTCAGATTTATTTGTTGATGATTTTGACATTCAAATCCAACTTTTGAAAATAATTTTCAACAAAATAATGATGCGGTTGTGTCTGATATGGATAAAGAAAATTATATAGATCATGATATTTTAACTATTTTTGGTGATAAAATGACCATTGAAACATTATTTGGTAATTCATTAAATGTGGAATTGTTATTTGGATGGAATATTTCTCTTACCTTCGCCTCTTAAGAATTTTTCTCGATTAGGTACAGCCATTAAAGCACTACACAAGCAATTAAATAAATTTTCCATTAACTCATGTTCCTCAGGGTTTGCTGGGTCGTGCCTTTTATAAAAAGCTAACTGCTGCAATAGTACATCAATACCCTCATGTTCACCAAGTGCAAGTCTGTTCACATTATTATCTTGTAGTAATATGGACAACATTTCACTTGCATATAATTTATTAGCATCAAATGGAGCTTTTACTTTTAATCTCCGAAGTATCCACTGCAATAAACCATTCTTACTGGCATCATTAGAAATATCAGGTTGTAGTTCAGATAGATTTTCAATAATTGCCAAACTGTTATGAACACCATCACTTTCTTCTTTCACATTTTCATCTAGACGTTCCATATTTTGAACTAATAATGCAATTATTTGATTATCCAATAAAGATTCGACCAAAGCATCAGTCCCTTCTTCAGATTCATGTAAAATATCAACATCAGTTAATTCTTGTAATAACTCAACTGTAGCCACCTAGAATAATTACATTAAATTATAGTAAAATTAGCTTAAGTACAAATGAGCTAATATTTTTAATATGAAATTTATTAGATTAACCCTTTAGTGCTGACAGTTCTTGAACATTAAAGGATTAAGAGCACCCTATATTTTAACTATTTCACCAACTCTAGCAGGCAAACTTTTTTATTTTATTTTATTAAAGTGTCTCTCTAAATTTTAAAGCACTTGCAATTTGTTTTTTGCATAAATTATTTATAAAACATTTTAATTTACTTACAGCTATATCAGAGTTATCATGAGATAATAACTCAAGCAAACTTGAAATGACATGTAATTTTACAAGTAAAGGATAATAATCGGGGGCTGTTGATAGTAAACGCATTTCTTGCAAAATTTCATGTAGTTCCATTTCACTTTCCATAAATTTTTCAGGAGAATCTGGAAATTTAATTCGCATTTCCCTGTTTTTTAGGCATCGCTTCTCAAAGTTTAAAACAATTCTCTTTATCGCTCCTTCATCCAAAACTTCCCCCTAAAATAATTTTTAGTTACAATGGAGGTTCTTGAAATAAGTAAATTGGGTGCCATGTTAATAGTTAGAATTTTTCCCGCTTTAATCGGAAACTTCATAAAGTGAAAGAACGTTAACTGCTAGAACTGCTAGGGTCATTTTGTTCCCATTATTCTCTGCATGAATCAGCTCACAAAAGAAAATATTACAGATTTTACAGCATTACGTGTAAATGGTTTTCTTTTTTAATGAACACTTACCAAAATTGACTAGTTCTTGCATTCGACCTCTTAATTGTAATGTAGGCGAACAAAATGATCGAAGCCATTCTAGCAGTTAGTGTTATGTCAATTAAAGGTTCTGCATTTTATGATTTTAGCAGCTTACAGTGGTTTCCAATTCTATCAATATCTGATTCGAACATTTTATAATTCTGGCAGTTTCTCATTTTAGCATTTAACGTCTATAAATAATTTATAATAATAATTAACAACATTATTTATAGTTTATGGTCATTATTTTATTACTATACTAATATTTTGTAAACAAGATCATAAAATTGGTCTCCCAAATTTATATTATTTATATTCGGGACAAACATTATCTGAGAAAAAATTATAAACATACGATTGAAATTTAAAACAGAAAAAAACACCTTAGGACTTCACAGCCTTTGAATTTTACTTTTTATTTTTTTTTAATTTTCAATTTTTGGTTGTCTTGGAAGTTGGAAATGTCCAAAAATATGTAACTTTTAGGCTCAATTTAGAACCTTATTATGAAACTATTAAAAAAACAATAAATTTCAAAGGCCATAGTCTCTTTAATTTACTTTCAGGATTAATTTACAAAATTCAATTTGATTAATTCTTTCTAGGTTCAATTATTGGCATCTCTTTCATACACACATCACATTTTCAAAGAACAAAGAAATTCGAGTTACACAATTTGCCGACTATCCTCTTAAAATTAAAAAATATTAACCGTAAATGTAATTTTTGAGGTCTTTAAAGTACTTCTACTTTACAGTAAAATTATTCTAAAACCAATCAAAGCATGATGTTAATTAAGCTTGCCATTCTTTGCTAAGTCATAAAATATGAATCGATTGGTACCATAAACATAAAAACAAAAATTTCTTGGACCAGTTATTATGGCAGTACAAAATTTCATTAATTTTAGTGATTTTTTTCTTTTATTTCAATTATTTGCCAGTTGAAGGCACATGCACCCAAAACCCCAGCTTGGGTATGCCAGTACTTTGGATGAAATTTAACCCTTTCCGGTCCTATGTTGAAATATGTTACCGCTTGAAGTCCAATGCCGGATATATTTCGAAATGACGTGAACATGACCTTTCCTTATATTTACTAAATTACATGCAAAAACCTGTAATGAACTATTTGCACTGTAAAAAATTAATTTTTATCTTTAATTTAAAAATTTATAGGACAGCAAAGGGTTAAAAAATTATTAAACTAATAAGTTACAAACCTCAGTTTGTTCGGTTTCAACAAACTTTAATATTTCAGCTCTTTCCTCATCAGTTATCTGATCGATAGTTGCAATCGAGGGTGTAGGAGAGGAAGATCGAGCCATTTTATTAGCTTTTGCTCGTGCAATTTTCCGCATTTTCTTTTGTTTTTCACTTGGGGTTTCAGAACCGTCATCATTTTCTGAAGGTCGCTTTACTGCTTGAGAAGGCTAAGACACAAAAAGTAAAGATTCTAACAATTTGCAATGGATAAATTTACGTTTCTAGGCAGAACTGAAATCGAATTGAAAATGCTACCCTTACTTCTGATTGGAAGATTTATTTGAAAAGCCAATCAAAATAAAGATTAGCGTTTGCAATAATTTTTCAAAACTGTATGTAAATGTGGTAACAGCTAAAATTTGGTTCTTTTGATTATATTTGAAAAATTAAAGATTTGTTGTATGTGGTTTTATTATTACTACGTACCTTATAATTTAAAAGCTCTCCCACATCCATTGTGCAGTATTTTGTAACAAATTATCAATTATTGTTAAAATTAGTTGATATTTTATTTGGCTTTTTCAAGTGTACTTATACAAAGACATAACCTCAAATACAGCATCTGACACTTCTGACACTTCTGACAACTTTCACTTTATACTTTCCTTTATACAAATTTATTACAGATGTGTTGGTGTGGTTGCGTACTTTAATAAATATACAGGGTGGAAATAACAAAATGTATTGGGAATTTTAACTACGTATAGATGGCGCTATAAATGGAGAATATTCGATACTTGTCATTTTCAAAAATTGTGTTTAAAATACATTCTTGTACCTTATAACTACGTATTCAACAAAACACAAATAGATTTATCATTTAAAGCATCACTAAATCTCAAAAAACATGTACCAATGCGTTAAATCAAAAACGTACGTATCGAATATCTAGTATCTAGATAAGGAAAGCACAAGAAAAGTTCAAAATATGACATAAATGAAGTTTAAATTTGTAATAAATACTTCGAGTTGTACATATTAATATTTTTAAAATTATTAAAGCACATACAACTTCTATTCACGCATCACTACTATCAGTAGTAATTGGAAATTTTAACTACGTATAGAGGGCTCTATAAATGTTATATAGGGTGACCAGAATTATTTTCATAAAACTAGGATATCCATTTGATAAACCAGGACATTTGCAATTTTTAAAACCAGGACATTTTTATAAATAAAGAAACATAATCAGTATGATTGTAAATGTTTACTTTTCTTTCAATATTACTATACATTTTCTTATACTCTTTCAAATAGAAAACTGTAACTTATTAATAGCGGTCTTTTTTCTTCTTGGTACATAAAATCAAAAAATAAAATGCAGATTGAAAACCAGCACAAGATTTAAAAACTACCCAGGACATCCCCGCCTGAGTCAAAAACAGGACATGTCCTGGGAAAAATGTAACAATGCGTTAAATCAAAAACGTAAGTACCGAATATCGAAGTTCATATTTTGCCACCAGAGGGCGAGCGGAATCTAAAAGTTCCCAATACAGGGTTGTGACAAACGAAATTAGCATAAATCCGGATTAAGAGAACGTTGACGGTCGTTGTAGGCTTGGGCAAAGTATGCACCGCAAGAAAATTTCTTGCAGCCCGCAACAGATTACTCGAGAAATTAGTTTTAAAACTATCTAATAAAGTAAAAATTGGAATATAAATAAATTATAAGTCGCTTAATTTAAAATTTCGCTCGCCCTCTGGTGGCAAAAACATGGAGTTTTATATTCATACATACATAATGGGTAGGTACAGTTGGTCCCAGCTGGAAGTAGGACAAAAGTAATCACGATCGCGTATTCTTTGTCCCATTTCCAGCTGGGAGCAACTTTATATACTTTTTTGATTTAACGCATTGGAATATACATGTTTTGTTTGAGCTTTACTGAAGCTTCAAATATCAAATAATTAATCTTTTTATGTTTTGTTGAATATGTAGTTATAAGGTATGTACATACAAGAATTCATTTTAAACACATTTTTGATACTGACAAGTACCGCGTATCCTCCATTTATAGCGGCCTCTATAGGATTTAGTTAAAAAAACAAAATAATTGTTTAACATTTAAAAACAAATTGTTTTAACATTTATTTTGATTTTAAAATAATCAAAAAAAATTAACATTTTATTTTGATTATTTGTTTGTAAATGTAATAATTTTTTTGATTGTTTATATCCTCGTTATATGACATGAATTTCTATCAAAAAACGAGTAAGAAAAGTGGGGATTCTCATTTAAAAAAAAATCGATGATGACGTCATTGCTAAATCACCAGTGACATCATTAATATTTTTCTATATCAAGAGGCATTTTAAAAACTAATTGTTTCAAACTTTATCATCACCCTGTATGTACATACGAACAAATCTCTACTTTACTTCATTTTTAAACTAGGAGGAGGACAATAAAAGACAGTTATTTACACTATAAAAGTTACTAGAAAAATAAACAAACAGGTTTTGGCAGGAATATTAAATTATTTGGGCTTTTAATGACAAAATATGTACAGAAACCTAAATAAATTCCCCGTTTCTCTATACAGGGTGTCCAGAAATTAAGCGGCCAAACTTTAGGAGGCGATTCTACAACTAATTTTAAGAAACAAACTTCCTATAAACATGTGTCCGATTTTGCTTCCTAAGAGAGCTACAGCCCTTTAACTATTGTGACTAAAACTAGGTTTTTTGTCATTTGTTTGTAAACGGTTTGTAATAAAGATTTGAAATTTGGTGTGAAGACTAATACGTTTAAGATATAATTTCTCAATTTTTTTCAGATTTTTTGAAAGCTTTGAAAGGGTAGTTTTAAGGAGGGTTGGGGTTATAAACAGCGGCTACTTTTCTATGGTTAACATAAAATCATTTTTGTTTTTATACTAATATTCCTTATTCAATTTGTAAACTGCCCTCGCTCATTAAATTAGATGTTGTTGTGAAAGGGAGGCTTAAATACTTTTGATTTGGATTACTTCAAAATTCAAAAGTAGGCGAAAGGCAATTATACATGAATTGAGTGGGTTCGTCGGAATTAACGGAATTAGATACATTATGTGTTAATAAAACTCAACATTTTAAATTAACACTTAAAAACTATTTATTAAAAGTAAATTAAAATTAAACATTACAACTACAATCAAAATCAAACATTTCTAATAATTCAAATCAAAATCATATTATAAAATACACTTAACTAAGCAAATTCCAAGTCTAATAATTCGGGTAGTTCAAACCGCAACATAATAAACATATTTAAGTTTTAACTCACCAAAGAACAGTGTTTCAATTAAATAATTGTATCAATCTCTTCTAAGTTCCATTTAAGCAGAACTTTTCTAAGTTCCATTTAATCTGGAACTTCATCTTGGTGTGAATTCTTCTAAGTTTTACTTGCAGGAATTCATCTTAACACAACACTGGTCATCACTTCTGGAGACTGTTGACTCGGACCGAGACTCAAATAATAATAATTCCCTTTTGTTTTCGAAGCTCCTGCTTTTATACTTTGGTTCCTTAATTGTAAGTTATGATTATGGGATTTTTTACTACAATTTATCGCCTATTGTTCACATTTGCTTGCGCTATCCTGACTCATCCCGAAACGTGCTTAAGTGCTTAGGTTTAATGTTTGCGCCAAGGACTTATTAAACATTATATTTTTAACAATCGTATTAATTTAATTCGGCAATTAACTAATAAACTTGGAAAATGCATTTAACTTGAATAATACAAATTACACAAATAATTTAGGATGCTCACAAATTCTAGACAAAAAACTTCCTATGAACTATGCCCGATTTCGCTTCCTAAGGGAGCTACAGTCCAATAAAGATGGTGATAAAAAATAGGTTTTAGAATTATCATTTGATGGAGGCTTTGAAACAAAAGACGAATAGCATCTAAAAAACATACGATTCACTTTTAAATTTTGTTAAAATAGTCTCTTTTTATTTGTACAAAATTTTTTACAAACCGTTTTCAAATAAATAACAAAAAACCTAGTTTTAGTCACAATAGTTGTAGCTCCCTTAGGAAGCGAAATCGGACACATGTTTATAGGAAGTTTTTTTCTTAAAATTAGTTGTAGATTCGCCTCCTAAAGTTTGTCCGCTTAATTTCTGGACACCCTGTATAGAATATATACATGTAAAAACATTAGTAATTCAAATGCGAGGATAAATATTTCGAGGTTATATGTCAAATATTGTACAAAAAAATTACCCGGTGTAAATCTTGCCGACTTTCACCAATCACGGACGTTAATTTTTGGCATTTTATCGCGGGAAATTTAAATCGCTCCTCCTAGTTAAAGAATGAAGTATACCACTCTACTACTTTGTCAATTTAACCAATTTTCTATCTCCAATAATATCAATGATGGCAGTAAAACGTCCTGTGAGACACCCTGTATATTATGGTGTCAATAAAAAATGTGGATGAAATTTCTTCTTAAGTGTATTTTGGGTTGAAACTGTGGTTGAAACCACTTAAAAAGTTATACAACCAAACTAACATAAAAAATAAAAGGTGAAAATTTCGTTTATTTTTGCAAATTTTAATTTAAGTACATAATGGAAAATACCCAAGTAATATTGATTAAATTTGTAATGCCTAATTAAAAGTAAAATATAATAAAAACGTCTACCTTAACCCCACGCTAATTAACCTTGAAAATTTTGACGACCAGCGGGTTTTTACGAGCTTTTACTCACCTGTGAGGAAAGAAAACGTTTCGTATAAAAGCAAAAGTTACAATACAATACAATCCTATAATTTACGATACTTCGAAGCATTAAATTAATTTTTAATGCTTATAATGTGAATTTGCATAACTTTCACCTCATTAGTTTCGTGGTGTTTGTTATGAACATTTCATTACCTAAAATTTAGATAGTAGTGCTTGGACACGTTTCTAGTATCAAAAATGAACAAAAACAAAAAAGAACAATCTCCTCGGGTCAAAACTTATCTTTTTGTTTATAATTTTCTACAAACAGTTGGGTAAGATAATTTTTGTATTAAATTATTGCAAAAAATCATCATCATCGTCGTCGCCGTCTTTTTTTATTGCTAATTGCTACTCATAGACGTATTTATGATTAAAATTTTTAAAATTGTTTCTACTTTATAGTACTTTAATTCCTTAATTGGTATGAGCGTAATTACTTTTTTAATTAAATAATTCTGTATGCACTTTAATAATTTAAATTCCTTTGTTTATTATATTTATTTTACATGAGGTAAATAGTACTTATGCTATGTCATGGTAATTATTGAAATTCATTAATTAATAGGAAGTAGATGTAACAAAATAATTGTTTACTATTTAAATGAGTGTGTAGTTAAAAAAAATTAAATTTTTAAGTAATTTAAATCTTATTTTACGAAGTTACAAAAAGTTATTAACTATGATTGTTTTAAAATTTCAAAAATCATTAAATGTAAGTCATTTGTATTTCAGAATAATCAATTCAATTTCAGAAAGTATCAATTGAATTTCAGAATAGTCGATTCAATTTCAGAAATCATTAATTGTAATTCAGAAAGCATCAAAATTGTACAGGGTGAGCTAAAATGTGGTTTGATATGTAGGCAACCAAATACGCAGGTTGGTACAACTGAAATCTTAAAAAGAAAATCTCCTAGTAATCCAATGGCGTAGCAAAATTTTTTTCCAAAATCTCTAATTTCACAGCAAATGTCAATTATTGAAAATGTTTTTCTTCATTATCGAGGCAGATGCTAACATAAAACAATTGTTTATTCAAATTAATTTTGATAAAAACTGACGTTGATGAAATAGAAGGCACAATAACGAAATTCAAAAATCTGAAGTATTGACACAACGGTAAAAATTACACCTACGCCTCTGCTTTTGTGAAGTCTAGTTACTTTGTTTTCAATTTGACATGATTTTGTGTTACTCTGAACTTGAAGCAAACAAATTCCCCAGATTTTTAGGCGGGAAATTTGAATTGACCACAATCATTTTAGCTCACCCTGTATTTCAAAAAAATTAATTTTATTTTGTAAAATATTGAGGAGGCCAAGAGTTTTTGGCAAATTATTTCAATTGGTGAATAAGGTCCTAAGCCTGGTGTTACTGGTGTAATGTTAAATTTTGAAAGCACATTTTTGATGAATCATTTGTGCTGTTATGGTTCATGTGCACAATCACCGCCAAAAACTCTTGACTTCCTCGTTTTTTTATAATTGGTCCATTCTGAAATTAAATTGATTTTCTGAAATAAATTGATGCTTTCTGAAGTAAAATTGATCTTTTCTGAAATACAATTGACTATTCTGTAATACAATTGATACTTTCTGAAATTGAATTGATTATTCTGAAATACAAAATACAATTGATCTTTTCAGAAATACAATGGACTATTCTGAAATTGAATTGATCTTTTTTGAAACACAATTGGAAAAGGTGTAAATCAAACAGTTTTAAACCTGAATAAGTATATTTTAAATTTTTTTTGCTTCTATATTTTTTATTAGTTCAGTTAGGTCACAGGTTTCATTGCAGTAAATTATTTTCATAACTTTAAAAATCAGCTCATACCTATTGTTTTATTTGTAATATTTGCATAACTGACAAAGGCCAAAAATTTTAATATTAATAACTTATTTATAAATCAATTTATTAAACATTACAACCTTTCGAAGCAGTTTAAAATGAAGGAATTGGAAATGACCTTGTTTGATCGTCCACTTACTTGAATTTCCCTACTTCATAAAATCATAATTATACAGGATGTAACAAAAGTAACGCATAATAGCTCTAACTTTTTAATTTAAAGACTTACATAAAAAAGTTAAATAACAAAGATTTTCGGTTAATTTTAGGACATGTTTTGGCATTTTTAGTTTTTGGATAACTTTCTCTCTAGAGCAACCAACTACTGTTTTTTAAATAGCATTAGTATGTTTTCTTTGTACCTTTTAAAAGAGCTCCTTTTTCTGTGTTCGGCAATGCTATTTTATACTAAAAAAAATAAAATTAAAAATTTTAAAAATTGTTTTTATTAACTCTCAAAAAATTTTTTCGGTAGTAAATATCATTCTGAAGAAAAAGTTTTCTATGGACCTTTACCATTTTGAAAATTTTATTACTTTTTACATCATATTGCTATAACTTCATTAGGAGTCGAAAAAATACAAGTTCATAAAAAAATATTTGTTCAAAATGATATTTACAATCCAAATAAATTTTTTCGGGTTTATAAATGGGACACCCTTAATTTTTCTTCAAAATTGTATTATTTTTTAATTATCACAAAATAGCATTGCCGAAAACCGAAAAATTCGCTCCTTTAAAATTTGCAAAGAAAACACACTAATTCTATTTAAAAAACAAAAGTTGGTTGCTCTATCAACAAAATGGAGAAAGATCTAGAAAAACTAAAAATGCCAAAATATGCACTGAAATTAACTAAAAAACTTTTGTATTTAACATTTTTATGTAACTCTTTAAATTAAAAAGGTACATCTATTATGCGTTACTTTTGTTACACCCCGTATGTACATACATACCGAGGGGTGCACAAAAAACGGAGAACGATGTAGCTTCGTTATTTCTTATCCGATTTCAATAAGTGATATGTCAAATTAAATGGTTTGAAGAATACTACTATCAGATAGTAATAGATTAATTTTATTTTTAAAAACATTAGAGGAGGAGGAGGCAACTTTTCTTTTTCAAATGGCAACATATTTTTTTCGATTCAGAAAAATCATTAACAAAAATAATCTAAACCAATGATACCAATAATTTTTTTTAAACTAATTTTTGTAAATTTTTTTAAATTTTTTTTTTTATTATTATTATTTTTTAATTTAATTCAATTGTTTTTTTTTGAGTTTTCGGTTTTTATTTTTTTAAATTTTGTTTTTTACTTTATTATTAATAATTTTTAATTTATTATTAATAAATTAAGAAACAAAATTTATTAATAATAAATTAAAAATTATTAATAATAAAGTAAAAAACAAAATTTAAAAAAATAAAAAACTGGAAACTCTAAAACAAAAAAAAACAATTGAATTAAATTAAAAAAAATTAATAATAATAAAAAAATTTAAAAAAAAATAAGAAAAAAATGAATTAAAAAAATTATTGGAATATTGGTTTAGATTATTTTTGTTAATGATTTTTTTCAATCGAAAAAAATATGTTGCTATTTGAAAAAGAAAAGTTGCTTTCTCCTCCTCTGATGTTTTCAAAAATAAAATTAATCTTTTGTTATCTGATAGTAGTATTCTTCAAACCATTTAATTTGACATATCACTTATTAAAATCAGATAAGAAATAACGAAGGTACATCGTTGGCCATTTTTTGTGCACCCCTCTGTAAAACATAATACAACTGAATTAAATTTTTAAAAATTTCAAATTGCAAGCCAGAAAAATTTGCTAAAACAGAAAGTATTTTGTTCAAAATTTAAATTTTTCTATACCGGGTGGAAACAAAACACGGGTCACCTTTATAACTTCTTTATTTATGAAAATAAAAATTTGAAATTTGACTATGTTGTATGATTCAAGAAATCACATTTTAGGCACTAAAAGTTTTTTCAATATGACTTCTGGTTTTACCAGAAGTGATATCAACTTTATTGTTTTAAATGTAACATCCACTTTTTTTGTTTAAAATATGAAATTATTTTATAAAAAGAGAATGTTTGTTCTAAATTTTTTATTTTTTTTTGAAATTTTGAAAAAAAAAATTTTTTTTCTTCATCCGAAGTTGATAAAAATTACCAAAACTCATTCCAAATAATACAAATACCTAAGGAAAATTGTATATTGTAAAATTATTTAAGCAGTTTTTGAGATATTAATTTATGAACTTTTTTCTACGTTTGCAAATAACCGCGTTTTTTAAATGAAAGATGCCGGGTCACTTGGTTTTTCAAAAAGAAGATTTTAATACGATTATTTTGGTATCCCATATGTAGGGTATAATCAATTTACTGTCCCAGTTTTTCAAATTTTTTGTACTCAGGATTTTTCAAAATTTCAAAAAAAATAAAAAATGTATCACAAACATACTACTTTTCTAAAATAGTCTTAAATTATGAACAAAAAATTAGGTGTTACATTTAAAAAAATAAAGTTGATATAGAAAAACTTTTTAGTGCATAAAATCTGTTTTCTTGAACCATACAACATAGTAAAATTTCAAATATTTATTTTCATGAATAAAGAAGTTATAAAGGTGACCCGTATTTCGTTTCCACCCGTTATAGTTTTTTTTTCATTTTTTTATTAACAAAATACTTTCTAATAACCTACGTTTATTTTATTTTGTAATTTCTTTTTAAGGAACTATTTGAGTAAATAATAAAAAAATATAACTAAAATTAAAAAAATTGTTATACATATTATTTAGATAATGTTTTTTAAATATGATTCCATTTTATTAAATTTAAAAATATTAAAAAATAAAGAAGATATCTTGGTGAGGCGGTCTAAAAAATTTACCCCTAAAATGACTCCAGTTTAAAAGTGATGACCAAGTGAAATCGAAGAACATAAATAATATGCCCAATTGTTTTCAATGGATGCGCAAAAATTTGCCAATCGTTGGTATTTCAAGTTGATTACATCGGTGTAGCAATTACTGTTAACATTCTTAACGTTTTAGTGAAAACATGTAATAAAAGTTTCAAAACAAAACCTCTAAATTAAGAGGATAGTAATAGTAACAATCTTAGGAATTTTGTTTTCTTACTTAAAAATTAAAGTAATTTTAATTTAATTAAAAAAATAATAAAATTTAGTCTAGATTAATTAATAGTATTTCCGGATTATCCTATTTCAGCCGCAAACGATAAAAATTACAACTATATTTCTTTATATACACACTCTTTAGAGAAAAAGGGAAAGTCACTTAATTGGAAACATTGATCTTGAAATTTCTCTTTGTAATTAAATTTAAAGTCATTTTTATACTAGTAATAAAAATAATATTAATTTTTGTTTTCAGTTGGACTTTTATTTTATATGAAACATTTTCTTACTTAACAGACGAAACCTTTGAAGGTTCGTTTTATGAAAAAGTAAGAATACCGTTAACATTTTTCCAAAATTTGGCCGCTTTAGAGGTTCTTCATGCACTGTTCAAGTTTGTGCCATCAAATCCCTTGATAACAATGCAGCAGATTGCTTCAAGGGTGGGTGTGGTCAGTTTTGTTTTGTTGGGAACTGAAACAGCAAGATATTCGTATGGTTTTCCTTTACTTCTATTTGCTTGGACATTTACTGAAATTATTCGATATTCAAATTATACCTTAGGTTTATTTAATGCAGTTCCATATTTTCTTACATGGTTAAGGTAAGTCACTTTTCGTTTAGTAATCTATCCAATGTTGTAGCCAGCTTATTTAAGTATTTATAAAAAGACTGGTATTTGTATAAATTTTAGTACCGGAATATACAGGGTGTTCTGAAATTAAGCAACCATATTTTAGGAAGTGATTCTACAAATAAGTTTAAGAAAAAAAATTCCTATCGACATGCCCGATTTCGGTTCCAAAGGGAGCTATAGACCTTAAAATATTGTGTCCAAAAGTTTAGTTTTCTTGATTTTTTGAAAACGGGTTGATGTAGAGATTTGAAATTTCGTATGAATCATAATACACTTCAGATGTAATTTCAGGATTCTTTTCAGTTTTTTTGCAACCTTCAAAAGGGTGTTTTTAGGGAGGGTTGGGGTTAAAAATAGCTTAAAATTTTATTATGCGTGAAGTAAAATGATCTTTTTTTTATAATCTTGTTCGGTATTTAATTTCGGACAAAAAGGTACTCTTATGCCAATTTGGTAAAACACATCGATTTTGAGAATTGGATTTAATAGCTTCTTAAAAATTAAAATCATTTTTTCTATTTAATAAAAATTAAAACTATCTTTAAGGGTGAGTAACCCTTAGGAAGTTTTGTTCTTAAAATCAGTCACAGAATCGCCTCCTAAAATTTAGCTGCCTAATTTTGGAACACCTTGTTTAGTTATTAAGTCTACAGGGTCAATATACTTGCTTATTTAATGTTTTTTAGAAAATTGCTTATATTTAAAAGGATAAAAGATAATAAAAATTGGCAATATTGAGAAACTCCACATTTAATTTAAATTTGATAAAAATATAACAGAACAAATTCAAATCCCTAAAATTTTTATAAGAAAAATTAAAATTAAATTTGCATTAAACTAGGTGTTTTCCAAATTTCTTAAATTAAAAAAATA
Organism: Stenus bimaculatus; assembly: GCA_963971135.1. Classification (NCBI taxonomy): domain Eukaryota; kingdom Metazoa; phylum Arthropoda; class Insecta; order Coleoptera; family Staphylinidae; genus Stenus; species Stenus bimaculatus. Next base: position 47,252,840 of record OZ020180.1, read on the forward strand.
TAAAATATTTTAAATTTAATTTATTTTTAATAAAGTTGTAAATAAAATGAAAAAAAAAATAAAGTTAATAATAAATTTTAAACTAGGTAAGTGTTTAAATTATTCGGCGCCTCTAGTTTGACCAATATTAAGAGAAAAGATTTTATAGATAATACTTTACCAGCTTAGAAATTAATATTTATTTAAATATCTAGCTTATTTTATTTCTTGTTTGAAAAAAAAAAATTTTGCACAAAATTTAAAATTGAGGTGAATTAGATCCATTAGAGTGTTACTTCTTGGTTTATTTCTTGTTAAACAGTGACATAGCCAGGCCTTGATTTGTCAGGATACCCAGGACATTTCCTCATCATCAATCATTATTGAAAACATATTTTTGTTAAAGTACAATAAGTAGGTACTTAATTGCATAAAGCTGAAGAGCAAGAAATCAACAAACAATATCACATAAAATAATGATTATTGTAAATAGGTACTTCAGTAAAGTTTAAAATTTCCTTTACTCATTGTTCTTAAATCTCTATCTACCTGCATAATTTCATCTATAAAAATATTTGTTTTATTTTAGGTATTCTACTTTTATAATTCTTTATCCAATTGGTGTGACGGGTGAACTTCTATGCATTTATGCCGCACAACAAGAAGTAGCTGAAACTAAGACCTGGACAGTACATTTTCCCAATCCTTTGAATTTTGTGTTCGATTTTAGAATATTCCTGATCATTTGCATGGCTTTATATGTCCCACGTAAGTATTTTTTAATAAATAAGTTCTACATTTGTAGTTAAAATTCCCAAAATTAATCTGTTTTAACCTGGGACTTCATAGACCCCAAGCCAGTACTGTCAGATTAAAAGTCAACCTACCATGTGTCGGGTGTAAACGAAACATGAGTCACCTCTATAATTTCTTTATCTTGATGGCCTAGGTGCATTACCTTGTAAGTGCAGTTTTTTGCCTAAAATGAGTTTTTGACAGAAATAAAATTAGGATATTCCGTTTTATTAACTGGCAAATAGCTCGTTCATATTTAACCAATAGAAATGCGCAAATTTGTCACGAGCTAATTGGCGATTCAAATTAATATTTCCCGCGCAAATGTATGTTTGGTTACATATTCTAGTGACGTAAAAAATAAAAATTTAAACTTGCAAAGAAATAATCAAACGCATTTAATAATATAAAGTAAATTAGGTAAGTTGACGATATTTAGTTGACTATAATAGACATTAACAAACGTTAAACGCTAAATTCGTCTGCACAACTATCACGGACGTGACGTCATTTCATAGTTCCGCGCTATGCCGCAAGAGGGAGATCGCTTAGCTAGAATCGCCAATACCTGGCGTTATAAAGTAACATGCAAACAATGAGAAGTTTTTCGTTGTTTTCTCTCATAGTTGATTTTTGACACTTACAAGGTAATGCCCCTAGGCCATCAATTTATAACAAATTTCAATGTTGCATGGTTCAAGAAACACATTTTATGCACTAAAAATTTTTTTAATTTTTTTTGTCGTGTCAACGTGTGCCTCAACATAATGATTAGGGGAGTCAAGTACCAAGGTGGAAGTATGTAACGCCTAACATAAGGAGAACAGTGAACTGTTTACTACATTACTATAGTTACAATTTTTGTCTCGTTTCCACATCATAAACGTTTTTAAGTGAAAGAGAGAGACATAAAATATCTAACGAGTCAACTGTCAATCGAGATCAACTCGTTAGGGTTACAGACTTCCACCTCTGGGCCGAGTTACTGGGGTCAGTTGACTAGGCCCAGTCAGTCCACCAATGTAAACTGATGTAAACTAGGCTTAAAGACAGTGAAAAATATTCGACATAAATTTGACAACTTGTGAAATTATACAGTGTGTTTCTAAAATGGTGGTCATTTCATGTGCTTATACTACAAGTAAAAATGAGACAAAAAGTCCATATAAACAATTGTCCAAAACTCAACTGTTACCAAAATACAGGGTGTTGAAATTTATTTTTAGAGAGTATACTTTTCATGGAAAGTCAGTCACCTTTGGCTATTACTTTTGTCTTAATTTAACAAGCCAGTGGCATAGGTCAGGTCAAGAATCAAAATTAATAAACAACGGTGGCTACCCATGAGAAATACTCGCTCCAAAAATGTTATTAATTTTCATTCAGGTCGAAAAAGAGAACATAACTAAAAAGTAAAAAAGAACAGGAAGAAAAGTTATGTGGATATTTATTTTTTCAAAAGTGAACTTTAATTGGGTGTAACTATACAGGGAAGCATTTTTGGGCAGTGTTGGAGAAACTTGTCATCTTAGTTTGAGATGATGAACACATTCTACTATGTCAGTCCACGTTATTACGGGACACCCTGTATAGTTATCCTATATCCTATCGTATGTTACATTCTTTTGAACTAAAAATTTATTCCTGTCCTTTTATCTCATAAGAAATCAGTTAAATAATAAAAATCAAAAATTATTATTGAATCTGATCAAGGCTTGAAGTTATTGATTACTTTTTGTAATTGTTTTGTATCCATTCCGTCAATTGTAGATCTGCCTTAACTTCATAAGTACTAAGTACAGTTTCACACATTTTTTATACTACACATTTTTAACAGAAATCAAACTTTTTAAAGTTTAACCTTTTAAGGAAGCATTTCAGGGTAACTAACTTAATTCATCTCAAAATGTACAAACATACAAATCTTTAATGTGAAAGTATAATTTGAGTTTATAAATGTTCTTTCATTTTTTTTTAGTTTTCCCTCCATTATATCTCCACATGTTTGGACAACGGAAGAAGGCTTTACATAAAACCAAAGATAAGAAAACAAATTAATTTAATTGTTTATATGAGTAGGAAATTTTGTATAATTTATGTTTATATAAAATAATTTTTTTAAATAAAGTTTATTTTAATCTATTATTACGTACATTTAATAAGTTTCAAAACAATTAACATAATTAATTATTAAACCTTCAATAAAGTAAAACATTAAAATTTTAAGATTAATAATTAAGGATTGTAACCATAAGTTATTTATTAATTTCCTAAAAAATTAATAATTTAATAATAAAAAGATATTTTAAGAGATAATTAATATCTCTTACTTCTATTAAGTTAAAATATCATAATTAAAGTAAAACAAACACAAACATTATTAAATTATTCATTTTTTGGAAATCAATTAAAAATTTATTAATTGTTACAGTCCTTAATAGTCTTATTGTTAAGATTTAATGGGATGTAAGAGTTTTATTACAAAAATAAATTGTTTTAATTTGATTCCTTTTTATCAAAATAATTTTTAACAATTACTAAATTTCATGCAGTATTAAAATCGAATTTAAAATTTTTACTATGTTCTCAATACTGTAGAAAAAGTCAATGAATTTTTTTTTTTATAACTAAACAAGTCTGTGTATTTGATGATTTTTCATTTTTTTAAGCAGCTGGTCTTTTTCTCTTTCAAATATCTCATTGTATTTTAAAAGTCTTTCAACGTCACTTATGTATTGATTTAAATTTGGCCGATCTCCTAAAAACTTCCGTTGCACATCACTAAGTGAGTTATAATCCCTTTTTATTGGTTTGGAATCGTGAAGTTTTCTAAAAGAGTGTTTTAAAAAAATTAATTTCTTTATTAAAATTAAGTTTTACAGCTGTCATACAAAAACATGATTTACTGGTGGCAAGCAATATTCGTCCACTGGACATGGCTTGACCATTCATACTTCATATACGAGGTGTGACAGACCACCCGAATCACCTCTTTATTTCAAGAACTCTAAATGAAAACAAGTGACAAATGGTTTCTTAAATTAGGGAAAAATGAAAACACTAATGGGTGAGGCTATGATATTAATACGGAAATTTGTATTTTTGCATTTCCTGTTTCGTTCCTTAAAAATATTCAACTTTTTTTAGGTTCGAAAAATGCAAAAAAAATAATTCGAGTTCACAAATAAGAAAAGTCGAACTGTTTTCATATTTAAAAGAGAATTTATTATGGTATTTCTATGGAAACAAATAAACAATAAGTACATAGGTACATTAAAAGGAAACGTTCTTATAAGCTTTAAGGGTCCCTGCACACTAGAGTCAAATATGAAGGGTGCCCATAACTTATGCATAATAATGAAAGGGGTTATAGAGGACTTCAAAACAAGCAACTTTTGTTAATAAATCCATGTTCCGAAATTAATCGTTAAGTACTAGGGTAAATAAAAAAACATTTAAGTAAAAAAAAACATTTATTTATAATATTTACAAAAATTGTTCGAAATTTTACCCCTTGTATTCGATGCACAAGGTAGCACGATGGTTTATTCTAAATTTAGGATAAAGGATAAACACAAAGAGACACAATTAGAATGAAAAAAACATTTGTTTGTAAATTTTTGAAACAAAAAAATTCTCAACCTAGTACCCTAACGGTATATTGTATTGTATACAGGGTGTCTTACTTTTTTTCCAGCAAAAATATTTTTTAGATAGTAAATGTCATTCTGAACAAAAAATTTCCTATGAACTATTATATTTTTTCAACTCCTTAAAAAGTTACAGCAATTTTAAAATTGATAAATTTTCTTGATTTTTGTGGAACACCCTGTATAATATTTTTTCTTACTATATTTTTTTATTTAAATCAATTATTGTTTGGATTTTTTCTTTACCAAATTGGTTTTTTTTAACATTATTGGCTGTTTTTAAAATAAAAAAACGACAAGGTTAAATTTCCCTTGGTAAAATTTAGCATCTTATTGACTTACCCCCAGTATTATCAACAGACATTTAATTTTAAATGAGGTTTAATTTGACATATATAGTATTTTTATGAAGTTTGAATATAGTTTGAATGACATTTATCTGCAAAATAGACTATACACGGTTCCGGTTTCGTAAGTAATGCATAATAATGAAAGGGGTTGTTCAGGACACCAAAACCAGCAACTTTTGTTAATAAACCCATATCCGGAAATTAACCATTAAGTCACTAGGTTGAGACAAAATTTTTTAAATTTAATTTACAAAAATAGCTTTATTTTCATTTTTTTGCAAATAAATGTTTGCGATTTATTGTCATGTCTTTACAATGGACCGTGCACAACAGATTTTTAAAAAAACACAACACAAATTTGGAGTGAACAACTTTAAATACTCCTGTTACTACAGAAGAACTTCTCGCAAGACTTATGGCTGCTTGTACCATTGTCCAAGATATCCCTGGGATATTCCAGATGGGTTCGAACATCAATGAACCAGCGTGCAACCTTGTGGATTGAACAAAATGGCCGAAATTTCGAACAATTTTTGTAAATTTTATTAAATAATTAACTTAATTACCTTAAATCTTTTTTATTTACCCTGACTTAATGGGTTTATTAACAAAAGTTGCTTGTTTTGGTGTCCTGAACAACCCCTTTCATTATTATGCATTACTTACGGAACACCCTGTATATGTCAAATTAAACATCATTTAAAATTAAATATCTGTTGATAATACTGGGGGTTAACCCCCAGATTCTGGTCAAATCATATAAGTTTAAAGGCCTTTAAATTCAAATTTGTTATATACGTTGTAATGGACAATTTTCATAGTTACCTTATTTGTTTCGATTTAAAGGCCTTTAAATTTGACCAGAATTTGCCTATAAAGGTATACAAAATCCAATGCATACTTGATTTAAATTAAAAAAATTAAATGAGATTTATACAGGGTTCCCAAAAAAATCATTAAATTATGAAATTTTATAATTGCTGTAACTTTTTAAGGAGTCAAAACATAATAGTTCATAGGAAAATTTTTGTTCATCTAAAAAAAATTTTAGCTGGAAAAAAATGAGACACCCTGTATATATAAATATATGTATGTATGAAAACTTCAAATGTCGATTATTTGATAACTAATTTTTTTTCAAAAAAATAAACGGTCGATTTTTGTTTTGAGGAGGACGCACTATAAGGCCGATTTAAGCACTCTCATGTCGCTCTCTTAATCTTAAGCGGTAGTATAAGAATAAATTAAATTAAAACTGATCGATTCGTTTAAAGAAAAAAAATAAAATCTCATTGCAATAAATAAATTTAAAAATGTTAAATTAACCCTTGCCGTCAAAAAATATTTTTCTATTTAACAAATTATTAAATAGGTACTGAACAAAAAGTTGAACGTAAGATGTCCTATTTGGTTTTGATGAACAATTTAATTTCATCACAAAATTGCTACAAATACATTTCTTTGTTATTTCTATTTAAGCTTGGAAAATTCTGGAAAACATTTCGTACATTTACTTTATTTTTTTATTTAAAAATAAAATTATTTTATAACTAAAAAAAAATCTATTGCACTTTTGTTACCTTTTTGCTTCTGTAGCAATTTCTCTTAGCTTCTCTTCTCTTTTCTTTTGCTCCAATTTTAATTTTTCTATATGCTCCTTTATTAGTTTAGGATCAATTTCTTCCATATTCGTTAAAAATTAACTGCTTATGCTTATCACAAAAAATATAACTTTGTGAATATAACTGACGAGGTTATGTTTCGGTTATAAACCGTGATTGAAGTTTATTTGAAATATCAGCGCCTAGCCCCTCATCATGTGTAAAATGGATGTGAGCAACCAGTGTTGCACTTAGAAGTGAATCTCATACAGGGTCCGGCAAAAATAACAGAACAGAATTCTTTGATTGCCGGGGATTTTTTTTCAAAAATTTGCATACTTATACGGTATTATAAAAATCTTTCAGGGCGTCTTGTAGGGAGAACTACCCCAATTTTTTTAAATTGCAGCACCTATTGAGTTTCACCTTATTTTATAAGGAATAAAAAAAGATACACATTCATGCAAATCAGAAGCCTATTATGTTGGTTGGTTAAAAAGTTATTAAGGATTAACTGTCTAAGAATTTTTGTCACTTTATTTGCTCCAAAATGTACAAAAGTTGACTTATCAAAAGTGCTCTTGGGTGTTTGCGAAATTGAAGAAGGCCGAAAATTTAAGCATTTGTTATAAAATTTAAAAAATAAATACTTGATTCTTGCATAGTAAGAAAATTTGGTATTTAATATTTCATTCATACTTATTCAATAGGCAGTAGTAATGACTTTCGGTTAAAACCAAATGAATTAGTTTTTATTAGCTTCAAAATTAGGTGTTATTTGATACCATTCCCAGTAAACCAATTTGTAACTTATATATAAAATACACATAGATAGCTGGTAAATTCTCCTATGTAGCTAATTTAACGTAAAATATATGTATATTTTACATATATAATATTATATTATTTTCTCTATGTAAGTAATAAATAAAATTTATAATGTGTTATTTATATAGAATTATTTACATATACAATTCATAAGTTCGTATACTCTATATTTTATATATAAATAATTATTTATTATTAATGTAAAATATCGCTTGTGTTATTTACATTAGACATTTAATTTAAAATATACCTACATAAATTATTTACTTATATTCTTTATGCAAATAATTCATACATAAAATATAAAATAAAATAACTTATTAGAAAAATGTATGGAAGTTGGGTTAGAATTTATTTATTTTGTTATAAATAATTTTAACTACTTAATTTTTATATTTAATGTCTTTATTTTTAAAGTTTAGAATTTTTTCTTAATTTTTTCTGCAAAATTGCGCTTACCAAAGAAATCCAACATTCAACACCGACATTATTAGAAAAAAGTTGAGTTATAATTTATAATTTATTTATTTTGTTAAAAATAATTTTAACTACTTAATTTTTATATATAATTGAACTTCTTTTAACTTCACTAATTTATTTTTAATTTTTTTTTATTTGTATTAAAACAAATATAATATTTATTTAATGTGGAATTGCTTTAAAACAATGTTTTTGTGTATTCATTTCATGAAGCCTCGATGGTCCAACGGTTAGGTGGCTTGATTCGACAATTTGCGATTGCAACGGCGTGGGTTCGAATCCCGCAAATCCCACTTTAAGTTTAACATGGTTTAAGTTAAGATAATATTAATTTATTATACTTGTGATTACTTACTAGAAATGGCCCGGTTGCTGCTAATTACTACGTTGTACCGTCCAAGCAAAAAAATGATATTTTTTGTTTTTATTTACTTATATCTGATATATATTTTGTATATAAAAATTTACATAATTTACACATAATAACCTATCCCCAAATATGGCTGACATCCTTACATGATTTATCCCTAATTTCTCTCTAGATTTTACATAAGTTTTCTTACATGTTATATATATTTTACATATATAATACCTCTTTTGGTTTACTGGGTTATTACTTTGCGAAAACATTTTTGGATAGCAAAAAAGAAGCGAGTTTACGCGACTAACATCTCGTCTAAATGCAACATTGGTTGCCTACATCAATTTTTTTACTTGATGAGGGGCTAGACACTTGTAAACCACAGATTGAAACTTGAAACTGAATTCTATGTTTTATAAGTTCAGTGGTAGTCAAAAACCTAACCTCTTTGCCCTCTTTAAAAAATATTTTCTTTACATAATTTAGAAATAATTTCATAAATTATGGCTAGCTTTAGAAAAGCTTTAATTAAATCTTCTTCAATTCTATCTAAATGTTACGAAGTTAAAATTAATAATTTTCAAATTTTTAGGTAAAGTTTATATAGAAGTCTTTTTAAAATTTTCTAACAATTTGAACTATTTTTTCTTTAGTGTGTATTGAATATGTTTTAGACGAAACTTAGCTACTACTCAAACTCAATTTGGTTTAATGGAATTTTTTGATGATGAGAAAAATTGGGGTGTTGATGTAGTCAAATGCGGAAGATCGTGGAAAAAAGAGGAATTGCGAATCAAATCGAATTCTGATTTACATAAGCTTTGGTAATTATAATAATCTCGTAACATTTTTATGTTCTGTACCAATACCTTAAAAAATAATTAAATTTTTAAAAACAAAATATTATCGATAATCTTTAGAAACTCATCTGTACAAATTTTTGTTTCTAAACTTTAGTTAAGTGAAATATGAATTTTTCAAAATACACCTTTACTCTTTTATCAGAATGGCATATTTTATATAAAAATTCATAACTTTTGAACAAAACATCGTAGAGACTTGAATTTTTTAAATTTTTTTCTAGTTCCTTTAAACTTTAAATTTAAATAATTAACTTTCAAATTTATTTTGGAAATAGTCAGTTCTAGTTTCTAGTTGTTATGCTACAACGAATTCGAATAGGTAGCGAATTTTTAATTAGGAATTATATTTTTAGCAGTATAGTATTAGTAGGTACTTACTTCAGGATCACTTGTCACTTACTGTGCGGACATAAAGTAAATGCTAACTTTAGAACGGTTATGTTTTTGATTCTGAAAATTTGTCTACCTAGGAATCTAATTGTGAACTTTCTAATAAAGGTACTTTTGATTTTGTGGAACTTCCAGTTATTATATATAATTGCATTTTCGTGTTCTCCATAAAAATACCATTAAATTGATTTACATAGTGTGGTCTTTTAATACTTTCGGAATTACGCCCATTTGAAAATAGTATTTTTATGCAACTTCATTTACACCGGAAGTTGTACCCAACTGCCCCAACTTCGTTATTTTGAATTTAATATTTTGCAATTAAGTTAATAATATTAAATTTAAACAAAATTATGTTTAATAGTAAGTTTGTTAATTTTTCTGATTAACATAACCACCTTCCACGTCTTGACAGTAATAAAATCTACAGGAAATCTCTTGGATAAAAATTTTGTTTAAATTTAATGTTATTAACTTAATTGCAAAAAAAATCATTTAAAATAAGGAAGTTGGGGCACTTGGGTCCAACTTCTGGTGTAAATGAAGTTGCATAAAAATGCGATTTTCAAATGGGCGTAATTCCGAAAGTATTAATCGTAGACCACACTATGCTAGGTCAATTTAATGGTATTTTTATGGAGAACACGAAAATGCAAAAATATACTGGGTGTTTCATTTAAAATAAGAAAGTTGCCATCCACTTTCGGCATAACTGGAAGTTCCACAAAATCAAAAATACCTTTATTAGAAAGTTCGCAATTAGATTCCTCAGTAGACAAATTTTCGGAATCAAAAACATAACTGTTCAAAAGTTAGCAGGGGGGGGATTTACTTTATGTCTGCATTGTATGTTAAAAATTAAATACCTTTTTTAAATAAATAATAACAACAATATACAAAGTTTTGCATGGTAATCAAAACTATTGTGCTTATTATTTATGTTTATGAGTTTTTTTTTGTTGCTGCGTTTAAATTGGGCCACTTTTACGGAAAAACAATGTTTTGTAGATAATAACTCGTCAATGAAATTCATATTTTATGTCTTAGCTTAATACAAGGCTTAATATCGCGAAATAAACTTCATACTTTGATTGGTTTTTCGAAAATTTTACTGTCAAGTAGGAGTACTTTAAGGACCTTAAAAATATACTTACTGTTAATATTTTTTAATTCTTTTGGGATCATTTGGTCTTGATAAATATTTTTAAATGCTACTAAAATTTGGTACAAAAATATAAACTCATTTAGGAGTTATAGCTAAGCCTGTAACACCCTATTTAGCATACTTCAAAAGTGACTCTTCAGTAGATTGTAGACAATTCTAGCTTGTAAACTTTTTTTTTAATTCAAAGAGGGTTGATTAAATTTTCAAATTGTTGCTACTTTTTAATTTGTTTAAAAAACTGTAAAAAGATTAGAATATTATGTTTTATTTTGTATTACAAAAGAATTTTAATTTTTGTTATGTATTAGATAATCAAGAGAACTATAATTCCCTTTGGTTTTTCCTTTCTAAAGAATGTTATTTTTGGTTTAATAGAAAACCTCATAAAACACATTTTTTGAAATTCATGTGTTCTCCCAAATAATATTCGATTTTTCAGATAGGTGATAGGTATTTCCGAAACAGCACAAACTATTTCCGATACCTTTAAAGACTCCTAAGAAGCTTAAAAAAATTATAATTTAAAATCTTGAAAATTACAAAAAAAAATCGGCCATTAATTCTGGCCTTTTTAGGGAATGAATAATTGGTATTTACCATTTATACAGTTATAGTGAAGAGGTTTAGACCTTGCTAATAATTTTCCTTTTCTCTTAAAATATCTTTTTGGAAAATCCTGGCTACACCAATGCTTGTATGAATTTTATGTAAATACTAAAAACTATATTTCCAGGTATATTTTATTAAAAGAAAGGAATATGCTTTTAACCATGGAGGAGGAATGCAAAGAACAATTTCGTGTATTACCAAGTCCAGAGAGACTAGATAAGGTAGAAGAATCAATGGAAAATTTGGAGGCAGTAGTGCGTGAGAGAAATAGAGCTTATCATATGCTTGAAACTGGAGAAACAGGAGAAAGAAAAACTGAGGAATTGATGGGTCCATTTGGCCTCCCAGTAGAACATCAGCAGAAAGAATATCTTATACCGAAAGAACAGAATGAAGAGTGGCAAAAGGAACATGTATTTGATGTTGATCATAAAGATGTTAAAGAGTTTTTGAGGAAGTATACAGAAATACAAGTTAAAAATGAAACAAAGGCTAAAACGTATGTATTTCCATTTAAAAGATAAAAATACCCTATTTAAAATATCTAAATGGGAGATAGCATTATTCGAAAAGGATCCAAGCGACATTTTCAACATTTAATTAATAATAAGTTGAAGTTAAACTTTCATATAAGAATTAAGCTATTGAAAATAACTAAAATGATTATTTTCGATGATAAGACATCGAGGGTTTCATGTAAGAGGGGCGTATGAGCCAATCTCAAAATTTTATCCGAATAAACGTCTGAAAATTTTGTACTTAACATTTTGAAATGGGTATACATATGTAAAGAGATTTTGGCATATTTAATGCATATACACATTTTTTTTTTTAAATTTCTATCGGAAAGTTTGAAAAAAAATTTTCCTAAAAATTCATCAGGGGTTCATACGCCCCTTTTCCATGAAACCCTCGAAATAATATGTACGTTTAGATCTTTTTGGTATAATTAAAAAACTATACAGGGTGATTCAGACCACCCGGGCCACTCATTTATCTCGAGAACGTGTTACACACATCACTAAAATAAAAAACTTAATTACTAAAGTGAACCTAAAGAATCCACTGGTGAACTTATTTTTTTCCGGAACCGGAGGTAACTTTGATTTTTTAAATGGCAACATAGGTAGAGTTTGGTATTGTTTGATAGATCTTTTAAAAAGAAATAAGTTTTACTTAAATATTTTTTTAATAATTTCCATATTTACATTTTTATAAGAAAAAAACAAAAAAATGTTAAAATTAAAATTTTGTTAAATAATCAAAATACGGAATAAAATATGATTATTGAAGTAGAGAAAAAAAACAAGTCTGCTTTCACATCATGTTGACCAATTATTAAAAACAAATGAATTACGCAAAAATTTGAAAGTTAAAATAAATCTTGGTTTTTTCCGTATTTTGATTATTTAACAAAATTTTAATTTTAACATTTCTTTTTGTTTTTTTTTTAATAAAAATGTAGATAAATATCCAAATTATTAAAAAAATATTTAAATGAAAGTTATTTCCTTTTAAAAGATCTATTAAAAATACCAAACTCGACCTACATTGAAATTAAAAAATCAAAGTTACTTGGTTCCGGATAGTTCCAGGTTCTTCCGGAAAATAATAAAGCGGATATTCGTGTATACATAAGACTGCAAATATCTAAAAAATTAGAAGAAAATAACGAATTAAACATTATTTAATTACTTCAAGTATTGTACTTTATTTCATATTTCGAATATTTAACAAAGTTTTAATTTTAACATTTTTTGTTTTTTCATATAAAATTGTAAATATGCAAATTATTAAAAAAATAGTTAAGTAAAAGTTATTTCTTTTTAAAAGATCTATCAAACAATACCAAACTCGACCTATGTTGTCATTTAAAAAATCAAAGTTACCTCCAGTTCCGGATAGTTCCGGGTTGTTCCGGAAAATAATAAGTTCACCAATGGATTCATTAGGTTCACTTTGGTAATAAGTTTTTTTATTTCAACCATGTACGATAACGTGTTCTCGAGATAAATGGGTGGCACGGGTGGTCTGAATCACCCTGTATATAAGTCGATTAGTGCCATATCCAAATAAAAAAATAGACCTCTCTGTTATAAAAATCTTCATGTTTCATATACACTAATAAATTGACATAGTTTTTTAAATCGCATAATTGTATCTCATGGCGAAATTTTTTAAATTAGTTGGAAATATTTTTTTCTTTATTCTTAAATATTTGTAATTTATAATAATCTTATTTTTACATTTTTTTAATCTATTATATTTTTTAGGAGGGACTTCAATCATGTGATTGGACTACTTAAAAGATTCCCAGATATGGATTTGGAAGCTTTGAAGGCAAAATATCCTGATGTAGACATTGAAAAGGCTAAAAGAAGCAGGAAGTTTAAACCTCATTTTATTCCCAAGTAATTTATTTTTAATGAAAATATAGAATATTAGTGATTATTATAGTTATCAATTTATATCCTTTTATTAATACATGATTTTTGGATTTTGGAGTTTGTTCCAAAAAGTATCTGCTTTATTAAAATTTAATAAATGCAAATATTAATTAAACAATTAACATACAGGGAAAAAGTCCTGCATAATGGTTATACAATTTTAATATTGGTTTGAGGTTTGATCATAAAAAATGTTTCATATTCCGAATTCTAGCCTTTTTCTCTTTCTCTGACAGCAAACAAGTGAACTTATCAGTGAGGTACCGGACGCCATTATTCCGCAGTGCATTTTCTGTATTTAAATCCAAATTGATTTAATAATTTTTGTGAAAGCTCATTATTAGACTGTGAGGTAGCCAGGGCCGGTGGAAGTGTGTATGTAGAGCATAGGTTGCATGTGGGTGCCACTGCTAAGGGGGCGCCAAATTTGTATAATACTTTTACCTCAACATTATTGGCGAGATGAATATTTTTTTATAGGATTTTGTTTCTTCGATACTGTAAAAAGCTATTCAATAGAAAGAAAGGACTTTCTTCTGTAGGCGCCCCTTAAAAAAATGTATGACCTTAAAAATTAGAAAAAATTTTAGCAGGTTGATGATGGGGGATTTTTAGACGATTGCGATTGTGCAAGTTGTTATTGAATCTGGATAAAAAATATTAAGATGGGAGACCGTTTATTTAGAAATTGCATGCGTGCGATGAGGACCCTAGTGCCGGCTCTAGATGAGGTAGCTGAAATTCCTAATAAATGTTGTAATATTTAAAAATAGACATATATCTGTGTCCATAATTTTGTTTTTCTACATCATGTGACAGATAAGACTGAAATCTCGAATGGAATAGTCCAACTTTTTTAAATAATTTGAATCTGCTTAATTTTCTCATTTTCTGAATCCAATGACATGTAATAAGTGACATTTTTTCCAACTTATTTTATTTTTTCAAAATTTTATGATTAATTGAAAACAAATAATTCATAAACCACTTCAACAGTTAAATGGCATAACAACATAATATTATACTTATATGATATTATATAAAAGATGAAACTACATATTACTAAGGGTGCGTTCCACTAAAGACTCGCAATGCCCACGACGACCGCAAAGTCGTTCCACATACGACCGCGGTTGTTTCTTTCGTGCATAAAAAGGTCATCGATGGCGACCGTATTTATTCGTGGGTTTCTGTGGTTGTTTGTTGAATGTTGACGTTTTGAGCTAGTGGAACGGGAAAATTTTGCGGTCGTGGTCGTGGGGTTCAGTATTCATTAGTGTAACGCGCCCTAAAACAACTGAAATTTTATCTATAAACTGAAATAACACGTCGGGTGCAGTTCCAAATGAATTCATTTTATGATTGCCCAAAAAATATATCAGTAAAAGTAAATGGTAAGGAATCGATAATACAGAGTGGTGATAAAGTTTGGAACAAAATTCGTAACTGCCGTATTTAATTTTTTTGAGAAAATCGCTCAAACAGGTCAATTTTTGTTTTTAAAATGACATCTTTTGATATAAAAAAATATTAGTGATCATCGATTTTTTAAATGAAAACCTCCACAAATAAAGACGGTAAGCATTTTATTTTTATTCATATTTAAATTATTAAAAAAAAATAGAATGTGAAGTATCAAAATATATACAAGGTGATGATAAAGTTTGAAACAAAATTCGTAACTGCCGTATTTAATTGTTTTGAGAAAATCGCTCGGGCAGGTCAATTTTAGTTTTTAAAATGCCATCTCTTGGTATAAAAAAATTTAATGACGTCACTGGTGATTTAGGAATGACGTCATCACCGATTTTTTTAAATGAAAGTCCTCACTTTTTTTTACTCGTTTTTGATAGACATTCATGTCACTTAAACGATGATATAAAAAAATGATTATATTTGTAAACAGATTTTTTAATAAAAAATCAAAGTATGCTTTGGATTTTGTATATCTTTAAGCCAATAAGATGCTAAATTTTAGCGAGGGAAATTTAACCTTGTCGTTCCCTTATTTTAAATCCTGTCAAAAATGTTCAAAAAATTCAATTTGGCTAAGAAAAAATCCAAATAATAATTGATTTAAATAAAAAAATATATAATAAGAAAGAATATTATACAGGGTGTTCTTGAAAATTTATCAATTTTAAAATTGCTGTAACTTTTTAAGGAGTCGAAGAAACATAATAGTTCATAGGAATTTTCTTGTTCAGAAGGACATTTACTATCTAAAAAAAAATTGCTGGAAAAAATGTGAGACACCCTGTATATACATAATACCTTTCAAATTTAATAGCACAAATTAATTAAGTTTACATTAACAATTTTTTATTATTTCTATCAAAAACGATTAAAAAAAAATCGATGCTGGATTGCTAAATCACCAGTGACGTCATTAATATTTTTTATATCAAAATATGGTATTTTAAAAACAAAAATTGACCTATCCGAGCGATTTTCTCAAAAAAATTAAATACGGAAGTTATGAATTTTGTTCGAAACTTTGTCACCACCCTGTATAGTTACGCTCATCACTGACTCTCTAAAGGTGGATTTATAACTATACATAAACATAAGGAAGAAGATACATAAAATCCAAACATAAGCATAAGAATTTTCCCTATTTATAACTTGACACAAGAATCTAACCTATTTTCATTGGTATTGGGTAGAGTTAAAAATTAAAATGCGATATGAATCCATATTTAAAAAATTTATCAGTAGTTTTGGGAGCAGTTGCTTTGCTACATGAAGATGAAAAAGAAATAATTAAATGTAATTGTATTGCTGAACAGCTTCAAGCAATTTTACTTCGAATTTAAATTGTTCTATCTTTATTAACAATTGGAAACACAACACAAATAGTTCAATTGTTGTAGTGAAATTAACACTTCCTAATCTGAAGTCTGTTCGGTGCGCATGCGCAAATTTGACATAAATACCTAAGAACTTAAGAAATGAAATGAATCGTAATGTATTTCTTATGTTCTGGTTCTTAGGCATATGTTATAAATGGTAGCATTAAAAATGTATAGTTGAAATTTTAGGTATCTTAAGTCCTTTCCAACGGGTGCCTTACATCTACATACCCACACCCGTAGTAATATTAAAATCCCTAAAAAGTACTACAAAGTATATTTGGTTGCCTAGTTTCAGAAACAGTCTTAATTGAAGTCCATGTAGATGTAGATAATAATAAAATTTTATGAAAATTTGTTTTTAGGCAACTAATCGTGCATAAAAATTTACATCATTCTTCTCTTGTCCTCGACACAAGTCCTCGACTTGTAAATAAAACGAGAAGAAAACTCGTGCGTCATCTATCGGTATACTTTTTTAAATCGAAAGTCAGCTTATGATCAATACTTGTTTTGTAAGTGCGCATGCTTGCTTTATGTCAGTGAAGTCTGAATAAATAAAATATTTTAATTTTTATTGTTGAAAAATGGAAATCTTTAAAAAATTTAAACACTAGTAAGTTGTAAAAGTAATTAGTGGCCTGTGAATGTATGGTGTTCCAAAAATAATTAAAAATTGCAAAATCTGAGTACATACAAACAAATCAAGTAGGTAAGTGGTAAATTACTTTAATTAGTAATACTAATTTCCTTTTTAATTCTACTTTATTTAAACCAACTTTTTCAATATTTTTCCCCTAAATATGTTTAAAATAAATTAACCTATGATAAACATATTAATACTGTGCAAAACTTTACCGTGTTGTGGTTGTTTAAAATAAAATTCTTTAGCTGGATGTTTTGGTGAGTTTTTAAACTCCCTGTAGAAACAATATCTCGCCTCTATTTAAAAAGCACATATCAATAAAAACACTTGCTTACAATTATTGTGGTAAGCCCCATAAGCTGTACACAAATCTATGTCTTTCTTTACATTTATTGAACTAAAAAATATTGAATACCAATTCGTTTCACCAGAAATTACATCAACTTTTTAATTTAAAATACTGGGTGTCCCAAAACTCGCCCATAAACTCTCTCTACATTGTCAGAGACCCTTGGTAGAGTACCGGAATAATATTTTTAAAAATCCATCAACCATCAATGTGTTTTCTAACACTCGAAGTTAACATTTTAACCTTTAAAATTCTCTAGACCCATTACAAATAGAAGCAGTTTTTACATCAAGAATTACAAATTAAACCATGGATTATTAGTCTTCTTTTTGTTTTCTTTTTCGTTATACAAAAACATTCGTTTAGCTTACAGACGTGCCCCTCTGGCACCGATGTTATTTTAACCAATGACAATTCTGCTAAAAGTAACATTATTATTTTTAAAACTGTCGAGGTACTAAGATAAATCCCTGTATAATTGAATTAAATAACAGATAAGGAAATTTAAATATTTTGTTAAATAATCTTATGAAGTATTTGAACATTTATCTATTATTTCCTCTTTGATAAATATTGTACTTTACAATATTTACAATTAAAAAAGAATGGAAAACTTCAAGCAGTTTTTGTAATAATATGTTTAAGGCCCTAAGGCTTATTCGTTTCAGCATAATATTATGTGAATCGTGGTATGATGGTTAGTGGATGGTAAGTGTTTTTTGACATCTGACATTATCTCACTTACCATTCCCACTTAATATTCGCGGAGCGTGATTAGTGGTTTGACATTCCACCACATACCACGATCACTTACCACGTCAAGCGAAAATGAATAGTATGTGAAATCCACTTACTCGTCCACTCACAAAGTATACACTATGAGAGTGGTTGAAAGTTGGGCAATTTAGGAAACAAAGCGCCATTTTCGTGGAAAACTGGAACTAACGAATTTTGATTACATACACCATAAGGAAGTTATCCACATTATTGATATAAAATAGCCTACTTTGATGATGTTGTTTGTTAAATTTATATTTTCAACTAAAAATTATAAAATATACTTTAACTGCAAAACGAAGCAACGGAGAGTAACTTATTATAAGAGTAATTTTCTATAGAATATTTATTAAGGATTATTCCAATAGTTTTAGAATTATTAAAAATGCAAAGAAAAGAAATATACAATCAAAAAAGTTATTGACCCCCAATGTAACGCCCCCAAAAATATTTTTAAAAGTTTTATTGGCCTTAAATTTGTATCTTCCCATGAAAGAAATTACCATTAAAATTTGAAATAAATATCTCTTTTAATATTTAATTTATTTACGAAAACATATTTTTTTTGAAAAAAAATCAAAGAATTTAACGAAGCGTTTCCAGACAATACTTTATATTCTTAAAATACTTGGTTTCACTCCCTCTATCAAAAATTTGGAACAGTTATTCAGGGACACCCTGTATATTTTTATGATAGATTCATGTACTTTCCTCTTAAAATTATATTTTAAAATAATCCTGGGAGTGTAATCCTAGGAAAAAACATTTTAAATTTTTCTTTAAAAATGTTATAGCAATGGAAACTGATACTTTTGAAAATCCAGTAATCAAAATGGATCCAGTAATATTCGACGACTTCAAAAATAAGGATATGATCTCAAGCATTGCTTCAGCATCATCGAGCTTAACATCACCAGTAGATTCCGGCGTGCAAATGTTAGACAGTGAAAGTGATCTTACCTCTGTAATGTCAGCAAGTGGCTATGAACTTGAAAAAGATCCCGATCTACCAATATCTGAATTGACAAAATTAAATGACATGTTTAATAGTTTATCAGTGAAGAGTATTGAAGAAACACATGTTATGACAAAAAGTGATATTGCAAATCAAAATATTAATTCCATTAATGGAGTTGCAGGAAATAAAAAAGATACTAAAGTTGAAGATATTATGAATGTTTCTTTAAATAGCTACGAGTTATTGGATTACACTATGGCAAATGTTAAAAATGTTCTTAAAGGTTTGTTTATTACATTTTTATTATTCATGGCATTTACTACATTAAAAAATGTTTAAGTAAGTTCGGAAATGTAAATTTGAATAATATTTTTTTCAGAAGAAGATCAAATGCATGTAAGCATGTCGGAAGAAGTAAATGAAACTCTTCAAGTATTAAAAGCAACCTCAGACATTCCACCCATAGAACCGAATGTTAATGAAGTAAAACCTATAGATAATATAGCAGATGAGCAAATTGTTTTTCGGAGACAAAGAAAAAAGAAATCTAAAAGTGACACGCCTAAAAAGCGAGTTTCTTTCCACGAAGATATATTAAACAGTACGAAAATTGATGATATTCATATTAATCATGGTTTTGTTACCATTGAGCCAGATGCTTCAACCAATTTTTTCCTAAGGGGTTTTACTAAAAAACCTGATGTAGTTATAGGACGTTATAGTTGGGCTGCAGAGGGCGATGCTCCTTTTTACAATAAGAATAAGACATCTCGAGATGTTAAATCAGATATTTATGTCCAAAGAGTTTCATCAATTTCTTCCAGTTCTAGTGGAAGTATCACAAGCTCGATTGATGAAGAAGACAAGGTGTGTATAATCTTTAACCTGCCCACACACCAAAATTGTTACAATAACATGTTGGCAGCAAAACATCGCGCGTCCGAAAGAATAGTGACACAACTCAAAAATCGTTATTTTCCAGGGCAACGATTTTAAACATTAATGGCTGCGTTCAACAGATTGAGTAATAGTAGTAACTGGTGGATCTAACTGCAAATAATTGACACTGACATCCACCGGTCGCCATTTTTTCCACCGCATTTTATTTTTATGAAAGGTAGAAATTTATTAAATGAAATGTAATAAACGTTGTGGTCTTAATAATTCCCACGAAGGTTTTCTTCATGCCATTGAAGATACAGTCAAAAAACATGATTAATTTGAATAAAAAAACGGACATTTTTAAAAAGTCGTTCAGCAGACATTTAACCGATAGCAACCGTAGTGGTTGGGGTTGATCACCTACCGGTAACCTGGTGAACACGACCATTGTTTACATTTGAACCTTAAAAAATAGAAATCAAAAATAATGAAAATTTTCATTGAATTTTGCTTGTAATGCTTTCAATATTTTATAGGATTATAAAAGAAATTCTTATTTTTGAATACACCATTTAACTTAATAACAGTAATTTTTGAGTTTTGTCACTATTCTTCTGGATGGATAAGATGTTAGCAGCAAAAATGTTTTCAACATTCATGTAGCCTGTGTAAATAAATGCTGCTATCTACATGTCAGAAGCAATGTTGATAACTTAAATAACATGCGGATAGTAACATGTATGGTATTTACATAGGATTAATGAATGTTGATAAAAATATTTGCTGTCAACATATTATCAACATGTTATTAACATGCTTTTATACTGAGAGCGATCGCAAAATGTGTACTGCCAATAATGCTGACAACATTGTTGTCAACATGTTATTGAAAATAATAACAAATCTTGACAACAAATGTTGGCAGCAAAAATCTTACTAACATTTTATAATACAATTCTAACATGTTGATAAAAATTGTTATCAGCAAATGTTGACAACAAATGCTGTCAACATATCTGTGGCCTAGATTTTAAATTTGTCGCTAACATTGTTAGAAACATATGTTATCAGCAAAGTTACCTCCGGCCTATAGAAGTAAAAGTTATTTTATATTAAAACTACTATTTTAGGAAGATGATGTTTTTGTAAAAAAAGAACCCACTTTGAAGAAGCCTGTATCGAGTTGTTTAAAGAAAACAAAACACCGAAAAACAATAGATACCAACATTGTGGAAGAAGAGGCAAAATCCATAAGAAAAAAATCTGAATCTACTATTCTTGATACCAATATATTTGGCAGCTTAAAAAATATCCTGAACTTTTCTTCTTCTGTTCCCTTGGCTGAAAGAGGTGTTCCTGAGGGACAAGAAGATGTAACTGTTTATTCTGCATCTCATGACGTTAGTAATATAACCAAATGTGATTTTAATAACCTCGATACTCAACCTAAAAAAGCTCATAATTTAAAACTAGACTTTGCTAAAAGTAACATTAAATTAAAGGTCAATAGCGATTATTTACCTAATGTTGTGGCAAACGAAAATATACCCCCTAATATAGTTGTTTGTGACAGTAATGTCTACGAACATAAGGGTATCAGCTACTCGTATGAGTACGATACATTTCAAAAGAGTTTTACTCAACAAAAACCTAAAAGCTCAACAGTTTACCAAATGATATTAAAAGAGTTTAATTTTTTTAAACGTAAAGCAAAACAAGAAGTTGAAAAAGATCCCGAAGAAGACTTTGAAATTCTAAATGCTTCAACACCCGTTAAACAACCAGAAGAAATTGAATCAATTGATAGATATGTTACCAAAACAACTATGGATTGGTCGGACACTGAAACAATGACTTCTGATTTTACAGATGTACAATCGCGTCATTTAAACTCACCAAAAAAGAAAATTAACAAATCAAATCACTATGCAGTGCAGGATTTTCGGCGGAACTCATCCCCAGATTTCGAAGCTCAAACCTCCAAGTCACTTCCGAATTTAAGAAATTCGTCAGCGAAGAGCTCACTGATCAACCGTTTTTTACGGAATGTGACAGCGAAGAAGATGATGGATTTGAGGTTGCAGAGGAAGCTGAAAATTTCTAGAAAGTTTACAGAATTGTATATTAGAGGGGCGAGACCTAATAAGGATGCGAGTAAGAGGTTGGATAGGGAAATTGAGGAGGAGATTTTGGCTTTTAAGAAGGAAAGGCGAAGTAAATTTGATCCAGTATTGGTTAGTGCATTTAAGAAGGCTGTATTTAGGAATGGGAATGAAAATTTAGTAGGGGTAAATTTTCCATCTTAATTAATTGATTTTTTATTATAATCTCAAATTTTCTTGTAGGTTTTTAATGTCTCTAGTGCTTACACAACAAGTGGAGAGCACAGGCCTTTACTTGTAATTTTAACCAACAGCACAATTTATATAACAGGATTTAAATCTACTAACACTTATTGCAACCACTTTGTGCTACCTTATAATGAATTGAATACTGTTTTAATTGGACCTAATTGTCAAACTATTCATATATCAAATTATGATAAAGACATGCAATGTGTTATAACAACTGGCTGTAACAACATAACAAATAATTTGATTGTACAGCTAGAAATTTCAATGAGAAGAGATGAAAATAATCCAAAACTTCCTGCTATTAAACAGATTACTATGAGGGATATGGTTAATTTAAGAAAAGCTATATGTAAACAAACCCCGGTTGATAAGGTACTATTTAATTTTATATACGAGTTGAATACAAGGTATCTTTAAAATAAGCCATATTGAAAAAGTTTAGAAAAATAATTTAAGGAGATAGTCGGCAAATTTGACCGCTTGATTTTGAAATTCTCTTAATATTTGTGGTTTTGGACATAACTTTTTTCCAGAGGAGCTTTTTTAAAAATTTTTTTTTGGTATCCAGGTAAGTTTTGTGACTAACAATTTCTTCTTTTTTTGTTTTAGTAAGGTGAACCAAATACTCATAAGGCAACAAAGCAAAACAGGCTTTTTACAAGAAACGTTTGCTTAGGGGTGTTTTCCACAAAAATAAAAAACTTATTGAAATAATATTTTTTTTCCAACGCTAGCAATAAGTTAAGGTATAAACGAAGAGTTTGACATTTCATTTTTTGTTTTAAGTATATTTTTCTTACTTTTCACAGCTCCAAAAATTTCTTAAAACTGTTTTACTGCTTCTGTATGAGTATTTGGTTTGACTTACTAGAACAAAACAAGAAGAAATTCGTAGCCACAAGACTCTGTATACCAAAAAAAGAAATTTTAAATCAATGAAATAAAAATTAAGGACAAAACTGCAAATATCAACCGAATTTCAAAGTCAAGAGCTCACATTTACCGATTATCCTCTTAACATAAAAAAGTGCTCAGATGCATCTTTTTCAAGATTTATTCTGGGTGTCTTCTTATAAATATAAAAACCTATACTAGCAATTTTAAAATTGCCTTGCCCCTTGTGGTAACATTTTAAACTTAAATAAGCTATTGGACATTTTTAGATTCCTCTCGCCCTCTGATGGTAAAAATATGAACTTCTATATTCGTTAGTTAATTTTTTGATTTAACGCTTTTGTACATATTTTTTGAGCTTTATTGAAGCTATAAATAATAAATTTGTGTTTTGTTGAATATGTAGTTGTAAGGTATAACAATGCATATTAAACACAATTTTTGACACCGACAAGTACTGAATATCCTCTATATATAGCGACCTCTATATATAGTTAAAATTTCCAATAGTAGATAGTAGTGATGCGTGAATAGAAGTTGTATGTGCTTTATTAATTTTAAATATATTAATATGTACAACTAGTACTTATTAGTATTTATTACAAATTTAAACTTGATTTATTTTGAACTTTCCTTATCGTACTGAACAAAATGAATAAATTTATACAAAAAGACCGAAAAATACGGAATGAAAATAGTAATCACAATATAAACAGGATAAGGTATTGGTGGAGTAGAGCCAAATGGTGCAAACCAAAAGCCCCTTCTGTTAGCATCGCGAGTGTGATGACTCATAAAAGCGATGAAAATTAAAAATCCCATTGTCTCCAACCATTTCAATTGAAAAAGAACATAACATAAAAGTAAAATCCAAGTGAGGGCAATCGGTAGAGTTGATAAGTGCAAGATTGGTCGGTTTTTTAAATTTGTTGCGTCTGTCAATTTAAATGATCTTGCACTAATGAAGTGATCCAAATCTATTACGCAGGATAATATTGTGCATAAAATTATTTCATAGATTACTTGGGTAATCTGGCTGCTTTTAATCTTTGTGGCAAAAATTAACCAAGATAATCCTCCAATGACACCATGAGTTAAGTTATCAGATATAGCTTTAAATAGATTTCTAGTTGTAATAAATGTAATTTTATCACCAAGAATTATTACTGCAATTAATGATACTACACAAATAATTTCTAAAGTGAAAATCATGTTTTAGTTTGTCTTAGTTATGTTGAACTAAATTATTTAATATAGTTTTCACACGTGTTTACTTATTTAGTAAAGTCTGCTTTTTGAAATAATACTTTATTGAGCATAATCAGACATAATTACGTGTTGCTGACACTGACAAGTACTTTTTGTCCGCCATTTTAAGCACCCTCTACAGATATTTAAAATAATAAATAAAAATAAAACATGCAAAAATTAGCATGAAATGAACATTTTGTGAAAGTGTTAATGTTTTAGGATGAAGATTATTATTACTATAGCATAGTAAATTTGCAAGAATGCAACACTGATAATGTTGAAACACCCTTAGGACCAAATAAAGAAGGTCCACTAATGTTTAAAATTTCTGAAACGGAATGTCGATGGGAAACAGCTTATTTTATTTTAAAGTAGGTGCTTAATTATAAACTTTTCATATTAAATTTTTGTACGTAATAATTTTTTTAGGGCTGGTGTATTATACATGCTATCCTCGCCATCACATCGTGTACCTATGAGGGTACTGCCTCTAATTAATGGTGCTTGTCAAGGTGCTAGAAGAGTTTATAATTGTCCTAGACCACACACATTTCAGTTAGTTGTTTCGGGTAGCACATTACATCTAGCGGCACCTGATGAATATGTTGCCAGTGATTGGTTACAAGCTTTGGTCCATGCAGCTAGTGGGGTAAGTTGGTTTTTTTTTAAATATAAGAGTAATAAATTAATCCCTACTGCATTTATTTAAAAAGGATTCCCAATTGAAATACAATAATTTCTATAGATTAATTTTTTTTATTATAGGTTTATACACAAAAAGAAAAAAATATTGCTCAAGCATGCACACTTTTAATGACAATTAATCATATACTCACGGTACGTGAAGCGTTCCCTTGTAGTATAATTCCATCTCGAGCTGGTCATGATCCTATTAAAGGTGCACAAGCATTATCATGTGCTTCGATATCAGATATAACTGCATTCCGTTTGCCTTCAGAAGAACAAAGTTGGTGTATATTAGTAAGTAAATTGCACATAATTACTATTCAAAATTCAGAAGAAGAAAAACTGAATTAAACTTTTCATTGTAAATATGTATTTTAAGATGTTATTTATCTTTGGTATTAAAAACGTATATTTTTAGGAATTTGCCTGTAGAGAAGTACACGAAAGTAGTGGAGATTGGATATTATATTTTGCATCAAATTCTGAGCTAGAAAATTTTATATCCACTTTAGAGATGTTATGGGCTTACCATAATGAGGTAAATGTTTTGAATTTTAACATTAATTTATTAAACACACAGTTTAACTTGTAATTTGTGAAAAATGCTTGAAGCATTTACAAGTGGTGTATTTAAACTTACCAAATTTCGTACACAAAAAAGTAGCGCTATTGTGATTTTTTTATGTTCTAAAATTAATGCACTTAATCTAAAAGATAAAAATTTGTATATGAAATGAAATATACAATAATTTTTGAGTCGAAAATAAATGACTGCGAACTGCTTTGTATGGGAAAATAAAGAAAACTAACTCGATTAGTCTTTCTTATTATCTCTAAAGTAAAAAAGATGCATCAGTTCCTTAAAATTTAATTTGGAAATTTGAAACAATTTTTATTTAATTCAGACTAAAAATATCTACATGATTTTTAAATAATTTATTATTTTTAGATTGATTGCTTTCCGATTAGCACATTGCCCGATTCTGATCAACTAGACAAAAGATGCAGTGACACTTACGTGGCTATACAAAATTCGTGGCCCACTGTTTCAACAGTTGTTTAATCAAATGAAGCTATTTATTAAGTATGTATGTATAAATATAACCTTTATTTATATTATTATATTTAGCATATGTATAAAAGAAAACAATAATTGAAACTGTCCTTTAGGAAATTATACATACTTGTAAGTGTTATGTATTTACGAATAATTTTATATTTTAATTTATTATTTATTTATTTTTATACAAATATAAAATATATTTTAGAAAATTTAATTTAAAAAGGCATAAAACAAAAAGTTATTTAGTTAAGCATTAAAAGTACTCAATATTTGCTGAATCTATATCAAATTGAACATAATTCAAATATGAAGGGTGTAAGATAAAAAATTCCCATCTTCATATCGCTGTGCTGGAACAATACTAAGACAACAAAGGTAACTTAAATTGTCTTAGCATTGTTCTAGTGTAGGAAAATGTCCGACTTCGCTTCCGAATGGAGATAGAGTTCTAGAAATATTTGTCAGTACCAAGAACGATTAACCCTAAATTTTAAAGAAACTATGCAACTAATAAAATGACAACATTTCATTAAGAGCAATCATCCCGGTTCATTTTTTGATGTTTGTTTGAATAGTCCTGGACACCTTTTATTTAAAAAAAAAAATCATTTTTTTTTTGTTTGTTATAAAGTACATTCATCATCCTTACAAATAGACAGCCTACTACATTAACATTATACATTAATAAAGAATGAATTAAAAGAGTATAATTCAATTCGCGCGCCCTTTAGCGATTCGCATTAATTATTGGTAATACATTTATAATTTGTAAAGAAGCTCCAGAAAAGTGGATGGTTTTCTATTCCCTGTTATCTCTGACGAAAACTATCGCAGGGGTGTACTTTGTGTATTAGTACCTGATACAGTCTCAAACTTACAAGAATAATTTTTACTATTAGCAAATTGAAATTTGAATGTAAATAATCAATTCTTGCTATCTGTGACTCCTATTATTACTTTCTATAGTCATAGGAGAAGAAAAAAAGTACCAAAATATTGTAAAATATCATTGGAATTAAGGGGGTTTTAACCTTTAAAATTTCAAAAGAACCCTTTTCGATCAGCACGTAATTTCAATTTTTGTACATAGCTGTAATCATAATTCATATCAAATTTCAAATCCATACTACAATCGGTTTACAAATAAGTAATGAAAAACGAAGAACCTACTTTTAGTCACAATATTTCAAGCAATGTAGCTCCTTTGGAAAGCGAAATCTGATATACATATGTAGGTACATATGCTGATAGGAAGTTTTTATCTTAGAATTCATCATAGAATCGCCTCCTAAGTTTTTTCAGTTATGTTATGGGCCAAGTGATTAATAGGGCGTTTTTCATAATGACCAGGGTTGGTCAGGAGGAATAAACTAATTCATTTAACCTGAGATAAATATGTAACAAACAAAGAAAACATTGGTTTTTTTTCTTCAAATGAATAAAAACCTGTCAAATAATTTAGGCAAAAGTTGTTTATTTTTTGAGTAGTAGTAATTAATAATAAGTTTTGAATAATTAACTTAATATCCTGCAATCAACGACGTTAAAGACGTATTTAACACATTTTAAGCGGGTGGTCTAACGGACTCAACTTATTAGTTGCGTAGCGGGCGAAATTTGGGTACTAGGATTGTAAATACAGACTAGTCTTTAATACAATGGTACTAAGTACCTTGCCCAGCTTTTAATGTATGTACTTACCGAACGGGTACAAATACCCGCCCCGCTGATAAACGGCAGTCCACGTAAACGGGTACGTACCAATACCCGACGCGCTTATAGTGTGTTAAAAATATTTCTTATTTTTTGAAGACGTGTTCAACGTTAAAAACTTCTCTAAATTTTTCATCACGGTCGCTGTTTAAGGGATGGATCCGTTTTCCCCTAGAATAACTAATAATCTCACAACGTCTTTCCCCTAGACAATTAAATAAAATTTATAAGTTGATCACACTAGATATGGTTTACTAAAATGAACCTTAACATATTTTCTCAACATTTCAGTAAACTAAATGAATTGTTGTGGGTAATTTACTTGGATACTGCTTTTTTTCTTCTTGAATATATCATCTTTTCCTAGCATTATTAACATTTTGGGTTGTTATTGGTTCAGGAACCGACTAAAATGCCTTCCTAATGTTTATAGGTTTCTCCCTAATGTTTTCAACCGCGAGTTTTTTACATTTTCTTGAAAATATTTCGACATCAATAGCAGATTGGTTTGTTTCATGATTATGATCACCATCTTTTCTTAAAATTATATTGCTCTCTTTTTCAGTATATAACTTCAGTTTACATTTTTTTATTTATGCACCTCCACTTATTTTCACCATTTAGCATATCACTATAAATTTTTGCAGTTTTAAAAACCAATAATGTTTTTCCACGTTTACTGTTCATAAACGTAACTTCCATTTTAATACACTCTGATGAATATAATGCTTAAACTAAAATCACTACAAATATTTAATAAGGACGAAGAATTCTTTTAATCCTTTTCTCCGCAACCCTAGGGGAAAAACGTTGCTTCCAGTAAAATTTTACAATTTGCACATGCAATTGTAAAACTAGGCGAAAACAGATCCATCCTGTTTAAGATATACTTTTTCCGCTAGTTTTACATTCTATAACGATAGAAACGTTATCCACACTTTTCTTGTCCAATCAAACATGTATTTATTAAATTGTCCTATTGTCATTATTCACAATGCCCAGGCATTTTATGAACTGCCCTGAATAATCATTTGGCCTATAACAGTTGCAACTTTAATAATTCTTTATTACTTGCTTAAATACATGCAACTTAAACCACTTATTTAATATATATTATTATTTTATTTAAATTAACCAAAAAAATTGACCAGTGAAATATTTATTTTTCACCATACTACCTATTAAAAGTTGGTTTTGAGTATTCGAAATTAAAAACATCCAAGATGTTGTACTTTTAAAAATAAAATTACTTTTAGAATTGTATAAACCTATGAGTTTAGTTATTTTTTAATTAATTAGGTAATCAAAAATTAAGTGATTTTATTTTAAATTATAATTACTACTAAAAGGTGATTGAGGTTATTTTTTCATTACTAGGTTCTAGGTTCACAAAAAGCAGCTAATAGGAAATATTTAAATAATTTTAAAAAATATCAGTCATGATAAAAATTTTCAGCATAAAAAGGCCTATTTTCCTTTATTAAATTGTAAGAATCTAGTAATGAAAATAATAACTATTATGTTATTCTAGTCTGAAACGTTTAACTCAAAAATTGTGATAGATTTGAATAAGTTTTTGTAAAAAGTGTATATTAGTTCAGTGCACAAAATAATTGATCACATCATTATCTTTAATTATTCAATAAATTGTCAAATTATTTTTATTTTGTGATAATAATTATAATTTCAGGGAAAGAATATTAATATTAATTAATTTGTTTTGTTACAATTTTTTTTGAGAATAATTGGCAATTATTGTTATTTTAATTTGAAAGATTTGAAGATATACAAAAACTTTAATTTCAAAAATATATGGGAATATTAAAATAATAACTCAACCTTTTTCTAAATATTCTCAAATTTCATTGTATTATTTTGTAGTTTTTAGACGTACTACCATTACAGTCGAACTTCCATAACTCGAACTTCTATAAGTCGAATTTTTCCATAACTCGAATTTTGTTTGTAATGTGTTTGTAAAAATATTCGTTTTTAACTTTGCCAAATAATTTCTATATCTCGAATTTTTTAAGGTCCCTTGGAGATTTGAGTTAGGGAAGTTTGACTGTATTTCCACTTTTAATAGAAATTGTGATTGTGCACAAGTTAATTTTTAATTTTTTTCAATAAATTTTCTATAGTATAGCATCACCAATGTGTAATATTCAATAATAAACATGATAAATATTTAATACACTTATATACTGTGTCCCTTTTAATCAAATAGTATACATTTGTAAATACACTTTTTTTACTTTAAGCACGATAATATTTGCACAATACAGTACACTATTAAATTTGCTTAAAGTGGAAAATGTGTCATATGTTTGTGACTAATATATGAATTATTTTCCAATGCTATAAGGTAAATGTAACAAAATTAGAGCAGTAAATGCAACATTTTTAATTGTTATAAAAAGCATAAATATATAATAATTAATGTGCAAATTATATAACTTATTATTTATAATTAAATTCCAGAAAGATATTACTTAATTACTTACCTTTTACAGTTTTTAATTTCACTGTAAAAATTAAACTTAATGAAATATTTATACCTAATAATATTGTAAATCAGAAACTGAAGAGATAAGGATGTTATTTTTATTTTAAAACTTATATTTTTCCCATTTCACCATAGGGGAGTTATTCTCGAATCACACGACACGATATCGTATATGACTTTCATCATTGTAGCTTTGCCATTCAAAGGCAAAAGTAAGAGTCTGTCCTTGTCATATCGTATACGATATTGTGTCAAGTGATTCGAGAATAACTCCCTGAAAATGTATTACTTACATATTTACAAATTGTTTGTATCAAAATTAAGAGTGGTTTGCGGCGAAGATGTTGGAAAAGACAGGAGCTTGAAGTACTTTATACTAATTGGTTAAATCCAACTAATGTAAAATTTCACATAATTGACAAAAAACTAATTATTTCATAAAATATAAGTGTACAAACACAAACAAAGCATTCAGATTACCGGCGCCGATTACACGCGCATGCCTGAGTCAGTCCGCGCCATGCTATAGACATACAAAAAGCGTGTAAGGGTAAAAACACAAACCAAGCAGTATGTCCATAGCGGACTGACTCAGACATGCGCGTGTAATCGGCGCCGGTAATCTGAAAGCGGGCAAAAGCGGCTAACCTGCTTTGTTTGTGTTTGTACATTAAGACTAGTTAAAACTTGTCAAATAATATGTATGTTACT
This sequence comes from Stenus bimaculatus, assembly GCA_963971135.1. Lineage (NCBI taxonomy): Eukaryota > Metazoa > Arthropoda > Insecta > Coleoptera > Staphylinidae > Stenus > Stenus bimaculatus. The sequence goes on from OZ020180.1 coordinate 47,284,001, forward strand.
TAAGATTAAAATAAACTCAGTTTGGAAAGTTTTGTAGAATATACAAAAAAAAATAATCATTGTCTCAAATATATGGTACCGAGTTGTAAATATTTGGTAATATTATTTTAAGTTAAATATGTAAATTTAACAATAATATTTATAAAAATTAACAGATTTAAGGTGCAAGCCGTAGAATACCGTAAGTGCTTACAGGAAATGTGTAAGGTTTGTTATACGAGTTCTAATGGGCGGTTGCCAAAGTTGCCTTACAGACGCTTCCAGTGAGCACTTATAGGTTTGCACAGAATCAATTAGTTATATTATTTTGTAAGCTTCTTTAATTCATACAAATGTAGAAATTTTTTTACCTTTGTGTGTTTATCAAACGCATTTGCCAAATTGAATATAATAATTATTAAGATGTTTTGTTAAAATAATTGGTGCTTCTCTTAGATAATTTTAACATATCAAATGTATTTTTTATAAACACTTTTAATCCTAAAAGTTGTTAGGTTATTTTGTTTTTATTCGCGGGGTTGTTATAAAATCAATGATTGTAAAAGTATGTACATTGATACAATAAACAAAGTTTTGTATCCTATTTGGATAGATTATTTCTAATTTTACCTAAAACAGAATAAACTTAAAATTATTAGAAAATAATAAAATTTAAAACAAATATGACAATGACTGTCTTTAAATTTTATTGTAAATTTATTGACAAACTGCCACTTTTGAAAGTATTTTATAGTGATTTTTATAATTATTTGTTTTATAATTCTGAATTTTTTATATTTGATATTTCGATGGATAAACTAAACTCCGAACAAAAAAAGAGCTGCCTCAGGAAGTCAGTATCTAGTTATGAATTTAATAGTGAAAGCTGCAATACAAATATCAAAGAAGCAAAATCTTTCACTGGAGCTTTACCAGAATTAACATCAGCAAACTCTAGTGACGATTGTTGTCCACAAGTATAAAATTAGGAAATTTTTAATTATTTTAGTCCTAATTTCCTTATTTTTTAAGTATGACAATTATCCCTTAAAAATATTTGCAGAAGAAGAGGAAGGTTTGAAAGAAAATGGATATATTACAAAAGAAATATCTTCAGATAATATATTCCTTGTTAGACATGAAATGTTAAATTATAGAGGTCATCAGTATTCATTGAGTGATATTGCAACTCGATGGAAAAAAGATTGTCGCATGTGGCTATGGAAAAACAAGGAGAATAAGTCTATGAGTGAACTTAATGAAAAAACTAAAAATTTGCATTTGCATTCAAGAAAACCATAAAAATTAATATTTTTATATGATTTTATTGCTTTGAAAAATAAATTTTTACTTTTTTATAAATAAAAAAAAGTTTAAAGGAAAATATACACAACATCATTTAATTAAGGTAACCTAAATAATTAAAATTGCGACAATCAGATGAAGTAAATAAACATAAATTATAAATATCAGCAGCAAAATAATTTTATAATTTAGAAAAAAGTTGCAGCTATAATTTTATAAATTAATTAAGGAATTAAGTTCATTATCGTGTATAAAAAGTCACAATTAATAAACAAATTATAAAACCTACATTAATAAAGATAATATCCAAATGGGTGGCACTCACCTTTATAAAATGTATTTGTACAAGGCAGTAATTCAAGTCATTATGAGAAAACTTGATAAAATTATTGATAAATGCTTAATCATCTAAAGTAAATTTTAAATGGTAAAATATAAGAAAATGGTTATCTTGACTTGAAATTCTGGCCTGTATAGTAAGTTATTAGCTGAAATACATAAAATTAAACAAAACCACAGATTAATAATTTACAGATTTTTATAACAATATATAGTTTATTTATTAATATATTTTTTATATTAATACATATATCGATTTATAAAAAATAGGGACATATATTCTATTATTAAAAATTTAATAAACTTAAAAGTGGTTATCACTTCATTCTATACTTATGTATAAATCAAGAGTATTAAACGAATTAAATAAATACAAAAATAGCTTTCACAGAAAGTAAAATAATTTATAAATTATGAACATTTTATAGATTATATTTCCCTTGTTGTTAATTCAATATTACAAATAAAATCATATTATAATTTGAGCCAAACTTAACAACTAATAATAAATTTTGATAGTATAATAATTTATATAATAGATATCTTGATAAAATAATACAAATTTAATTAACACATTAGCATATTATAATATAGGTAATGATGATGATGATATGAGATGAGAGTACGGTTTTAATTTTTAAATGATGATGAACCTCCACCATTTAAGACAACACTTATACTGAAAAAAATATACACAAATGAATAATAATACAGTTCTACTTTAAAAGTGTGGTTAATAAAATAATTTAAATAACATGCGTTTAATCTAGAAAGTTCATAATATAATAATATTAATGAAAGTTATTATTATTATTACCTTGATCAAAACAACTTGGGTTAATAATATTGATGAGATCATTTTCAGACATAGTAGTAAAAGACGTAGGTATCATTGTGTCTTCGCTTTTCTTTTCATTTTGGTTTTTGTGGATGAATTTTTTGTCATCATTTGTAATGATAGGTGCAGCAGTTGTAAAGAAGTTATTCTCACTTGCCAGATTTGGTAGCACATCAGCATGAGTGACTGTTAAAATGTTGTTGATGATATTTGAGTTTGTATCAGGAAGTGCATTTAAATCATTGATTTTCTTCTGAGTTTCTAATAAATCCGCTGCTGCAGTTAGGAGAATCGCATTTTCCGGTGCTGCCAATAACTGTGTGGTTAAATTTTGATTAACATCATTGGAAGTTGGTGATGTAATAAGGTTGTTATTCAAGATTACTTGTGATGGGGATGATAATACATTAGTAGACATAATGGGACTTAAAGTATTAATTATACCCTGAGTCGTTAATAAGACATCGTTCTGCTTTTGCTGGGCTATATGTGTGTTAACAGAGCAGTTAACAAAAGCATCCAACCTTTCAGTTGTTATTGGTGGTGGTAAAATTGCATCAATAACATTGGTTTGGTTATTATTTTTTAAAATAGGTGATAAAAATTCTTGGGTAGTTTCACCTTTATTTTCAATGTCCGTCAAGTAATTCTCAACACTCTGGGCGCTTTGTGCCGGTAATGGCAATAAAGTACTTTCAGTCACACCAAAACTTTGGAGTGTCGCCAATGATGGCGCTTTTGTGTCCACTAAATCAGCAACCGTACCCATCTTCATTCTTAAATCCATTACGTCATTAACATTCTGTGATAGTAGACCAAAATTTCCATTGGTACTAACAGAGTTTTCACACAGCAATTGTGAATTAACATTTTCAGAAATAACTTGACCGTGGTGTAAAATTTCAATTGAATTCTCATTCAAAATAGAAACATTCGAATCTCCAGGATGAACATCCAAACTACTCTCTGAAATGTGCCTGAATCTACTTTGTCTTAACTCACTAGGGTCTAAAATAGAGTTCTGGCTATTTTCGTCCATCATTTCTTGTTTTAATGTTCTAAGTGGTGGGGAATTTGCTTCGTTTGAAATGAGGGACGAGCGACGTTGAGATAAGGGCACTAAATTCGTGCCAGGAGGTGGCATCATGCCTACATCTTGTTCCTGCTTGGTCATCGAGGACCATAACATTTTTGTAGGAAATGGGGCGGTTTGCGGTTGCCGCTCCACTTGAACTGTAACATAAAACAATATTAGTAAACTCTTCGAGGCAGCTCCGCTTAAAAATATATTTAGCTGCCAACAAAGCCACTGTAAGAAATGAGGGGCGAGGGGTGTACGTGTCTCTTAAGTGATCACTTTTTTAAAATTGAATAATTTATATTTATTTAAAAACACAAAATTAAAATTTTGAACATTACTAACTTAAGAGACAACGACCTGCAATGTAAACACCTTAATTGCACACACATATATTGAACACTCATCATTCACCCAAATAACAATAATGTGTATAAATTAAATTTCATAAATCACATATCCTGATAAGGGGAAGAGAATGTGACCACAGATGTGTTAAAAAATCTATAAAACAAAAGAGCCCTAATAAATAAGAAACAAAAAGCAATGAAAATACTTTTCTTTTACCATTATAAAGAATATTAAATAATATATGAAGACTAGATGATTTTAGCCAATCGGGGCGAAGTATAAATGACTAATTGGGTTAATATACTTTAAATATGCACAAGAATATGTTTCACTTTACTCGGAATAGGTTTTTCTAATATTTACGTTGGGGTTATTTAAGAGAAATCACTCATCATACTCTCACTATAGCAAACTTCCAGGATTCTCTCAATGATAAACATTGCAGGTCTACGAAAAGGGTATATGAATATGCTGCAACTCGATTTCTGTAAAAAATAAATCTAAAATAAAAGTTAATTTCCTCCTGGCATGGCCTAAAATTAGGATGTTGGTTGTTGCAGCCCTTAATCACAATACTACAAAGTTAAATATACGAAATAAATACGAACTAATGAAAAAAAATGTGTAGACTTGTGTATTATATGTATGATCTTTTAATTATTTACAAGATTAAGATTGATTCATTTTTTTCTGAACAGTTAGAATATTGAATATTTTATTTTGATCTACTTATTCTATTACTGCATCAGAAAAAAGTGAAATCCATCATCACATAAAATATATTTTTATGGTAGACTATAAAGTATACTCGGATGTATTGGGAGGCTCCTTAAACTTTCCAATTGATGAAATTTAATTTTAATGTATTTTGTTGTAAGTTAATGTAAATTTTAAAACAGTCATCTAATTTTAATTTTGAGAACTTAATGCAAAGTAAGAAAAAGGTTTAGATCAATATTGGTAAATTATGTTTATGCTCATTTAGGTGCAATTTTAGCTTAAAAAAAATTTGTCCTTATAGGAGCTGGACTTACTGATATTTTATGTAATGATATTTGCGCACTTACACTAAATAAAAATGAAATGTATAATAAACAAGGTGTATGAAAAACAAATAAAAAAAAAACGAAATTCTAAAAAAATGCAACATTTACTTAGATATAAATGAAACATTTATGCACTTATGTAGAATTCCTTTTTTTTAATGTGTGTGTAGAAAATGTTGTTTGTGTGAACATTATATAAAAATTAAATTTAGAAGAAAATATTTAAATATAAATATGTAAGTATAGGTATAATATTTATACGTATAATATATAAATGTGTAAAAACCTGTATTTTGTGTATTTTATCAAAAGGGTGTAGTTATGTATGAATATATTAGATGTATGTGTGGTGTGTTGTTTATGTTATGTGTGTGGTGATGTAAATAGTATGTAATTGTGTTGATATGTTTCATATTAAGTACCCGTGATGCTAGACCTGAATGACGCGGCTGTTGACGGAGGTTAGGCTCCGCAGGCTGACAGAAGACGACGGCAGGCGGCCCCTCTGCGTATACAGAGCCTGTATGCTGTATGAGACAAAGTGGAAAAGCATTGAATAACTTTGTATATACTTTGTATCTCATACATTTACACGTTTAACGTTTTTACAAACGTCTCACGCATAAATATTGCAAAATTTTCCAATTTGCATTAATACAGAAATATTTTAAAAGCTTGCTCACCGAAAAATAAAAGAAAATTAAGTATAGTAAAAATGGAAGTCATCAAGTAAAATTTTGAAAACTAAATTGGAAAATAATGCAAATACATAAACAAAAAAAAAACATAAATAAAGAACAAAATGTTACATTATTTGATTGGGATATAATATTACAATAAATATTTTATTTTGAAGGGAAAAATCTAATTTACAAAACAAATTGAATTTTTTTAATTAGAACTAAAAAAATAGTTAAAAAATTACATTCTGTTTTAATTTTAATAAATAATAACTTTAAAATTGATGCAATTATCGATGAAACCTATAGAGAAACACAGAAAATACAGGATAAAACTGCTTAAAAAAGTAAAACAAAGTAAAAAACAACAAAAACCACCATTTAATTTTGTTTGCAACAGTTAATTTAGTAAATAAATTTAAAAATTTTATCAATCAGTAATTTATGGTAGTAATAAAATGATGGGTCAAGTATTAAACGGAAGTTTTTGTAATTTCAGTAAGAGAATAGGGCATTAACACTACAACTACCATTCAACTCCAATAAAAAATAATAGAACATTCAATCAAGCAGTCATGTTTTTTTTTTATATTTCATTCTCTCAAACTTCAGATCACACAAGAAATTGTATTTTAAAAGAAAATATTTGGCATTCATCTTAAAATCGTTCAAACCATAGAAACATATGTAGTTTTAGTGCCCTTTCGTTATTATATGATTATTAATTTATTAATTAAATAACTGCACTGCACTTCAATTTTCATAAAAATCAACTTTTAAAGCAATGGTTATTTAATTAATATATAATTAGTCCATTAGTAAAAAAGAATGCAATAAAAAGTAGTTTATTTTTATCAAAAGTAGTTTGTAACATTCTTTTTTACTAAATTCACCATTCACGGTAATTAATTCTCATGCGACACCATGCAAAGCAAAATCGTCTTAATTAATATTTGTTGCATTGAATTTAATCAAGAATTAATTAATTTAAAATAATCATTTTAATAAGTGACACTTGAATATTCTGCATATTTATATATTTTTATGTGTTGTTATTGTTCAACGCAGCAAAATTAAGCCGATTTGGATTAGAAAAATGTTGAAATATAATTGTGACAAGCTTACCACTTGGCAGGGCCCCGTTAACGGGTGTATAAACAAATTGGTGAGCCTCGCTCGTTTTGCCGCTCGACACTACGAATAACCTTACCGTTACTGGCTCAGTTATATCGGGGTGTAGATAAGGTGGCACAACGCATACTAAATGAGTCTGTAAAAAAGAAATTACCTTTGTTACTAATAATCTTTTAAGATTGTAAAAATGAAATTAAAAAAATTGCTTAAAAAATATTTAAACATTTTCTTGCAACCAAGAACAAATATCAAAATAGATATTTTGACTAAAAGCTTTTTTTTATCAAAATATAATCTATAAACTTAAGTATTTTGTACAAGAACCTTTTTAGTTCGAAACACAATTTTTGACTATTGAAAGATTAAGAGAAGGGATGGTAGATGTATCTTTTTATTGGTTGGTTAAAATCTTTATTTGCAATTCAATTACCTGTTGTAAAAACTCTTTATCGGGCACAACTGATTGTTTCCAACATACACGAATATCTTCCTCAGTTTGAAAATAAACCAAAGTATCCTTAAGAAAATTTTTACCAATAATAAATAATTCAAGTCCACCACTGGCAGGGCATGAAGTTAAAGATTTTTTGCTGATTTCCGGTATACCAGGAGGCTGTGCTACAATGATAAATAGAAAAAATTAACGAGTATGAACTTGTAAGGAATAATTACAACTTACTGCATACTATTGGTTGTGAACATATTTGTAAGGTTTCTGGTGTCCCATCGTCATGTAAAATTGTAGTTCTGAACACCATACGACACCTGGTGGATTTCTTTTTGCTTCGAGATGCTAACTGATCAGGAAACCTGTGTTCTACATCAACATTTCGTTCCTTCAGTATTCCAACACAATCACAAGTTGCAACCATATCCTTACTTGGATCAAGTTGCAATTCTATCACAATCGTTCCGTCTATCTTCGTCTCATTGCAAGGTGTAGAATTTTTACCACTCACCCTGCAGGCTTGATAAAACATATGTGGGCCTACTTTTCCCAAATCAGTTCCAATAAAAACCTTAAAAAAGCAAGTTGGTTACCTTAGCATTAAGTTGATACATAATTTTTAAAGCAAAAATGATTAATTTAAAGGACCGGTTGTGGAGTAAATAACTCTTGCATGTTCTATCGACAGCCAGTCCATGTCGTTACTTTTCCCATTATTGAATTTAAGCTCTTACTTGTAAATTTGCAGGTTTTCCATAACCTTTTAGCTGCACCACGGGAAAACCATTACCAGAACGATCCTTAACTGCACCTCTACTGCCTTCTGTCTGATATCTTGCTCTATGCTGTTGTTCAGGCTGGCAGACTATTGATAATGAAACATTTCCTAAAATAAACAAATTATTAACAATTTTTTCATTTTCAAATAAGAATACTTACTATATCTTGATGTGGCTTGAAGTTGTGAAGTTAGAGTTAAAGGGGCACTTGTAGGATTTCGATTTATAAATGAGGGACAAATAGCAGTGGTTCTTAATGGCACTGTTCTTTCCGCATCACCTACATTCAAAGGTAAAAGCGAAGCTGAAGGCGTTGATCTTAAAATTCTGAAAAAATTTCTTATAGTTATATACAAAAACAAAGGATATTCTTAGCTCAAAATCAATATTATTACTTACGTGGCATTATCCCTGTAATTATGATTCGAGTTAGTGCGTTCAGGAAATGAATAATTCTCATTAACTTCGTCATTTTCCAATTTGATATCTAATTTTGGCCTTTTCGGATGTATTCTTTCATCACTCCAGTTTAATCTGTCAGCTATTGCGACTGAATGATGATCAATATGATTATCAAAACTGGAACAAAAAATATATATTAGATCATTTTGTAAATATTCGAGTATAACTAAGAAATATTTAGGTTTTTTTCTTAGTAACTGTAGCCTCTTTTAATATGCATGACTTTAACATTTAAAAAGTATAACTTAAAAATTTCCTTAGTTTTCAAGTCAAGGCTTGATAAACATTTTACGGGTCAAGTTAAGAAATTGTCAAACATCATTATCCTTACATCCTAATCAGATTAACCTACTTAAGAAATATTTAAATTTAAATTATTAAATACTTTTTTAAGATATTTAAGATCAACATAAAATGTTTGATGTAAAATATTTCTGCCCAAAATTAGATTTTCAATGTTTAATATAGAAATATGAATGGACTTATCACATTACATTTAATAGGAAATAGAAAATTATCAGAAACTTAAATTATTTTATTTTAATAGACCAGACAAAACTGCTTGTTGACAATAAAGAAAGTCAATGAAGCTACTCAAAACAGGAACTTTGTTATTGGTAATAATTCCAATGTTCAAGTTCATTTTAATTTTTTATCACTAAATTTTTTTACGTAAAGTAAAGCAATATTAAATCTCATTTAAACTATTAAAGGAGGAACAGTGTTCAAATAAACCCGTTTATTATATAGGGAGATTAAGAAAAAACACTAATTTAGAAAATACTATGCTGCTAGAAGACTTTTACCGCTCTTAATTTATTCATAATATAATACAGATATTAAAATGAAATGATAAAAGAAGATAGATGATTCCTGTTGTAAAATGTTTCATAAAAAAAGAAATATTTTTGTTTGAAATATTAGTATACTAATTCCAGAAATAGCATAATGCAACCATATACCATATTCTCAAAATCAACTTTGAGCTAGAAATTTTACTTTAGGTTTTCGAAGGACTTATGATGGATTTTTTTGAAGCTAAAGTGAAAGTATCGAAATATTGAGAAATGAGGCAATTTGAAAGACCCTAATAACGTAATAACTAAAAAACTTCTGCCACTGTAAGTACATAATTTATTTTTATTACACTCTAATTAAATGCCTAAGAATATTTAAAAGTTAGTCGTGCACAGGGTTGCCATACGTCCCCGATTTGAGCGGGATTGTCCCGAGTTCAAGAGACAAATCCCGTGCATAGATCCCATGTCCCGACTTCTCACTAAGAATCTCGATGTTGGTGAAAAATTATAGTAAGATAGTAAAAAAATTTTAATTTAATTTTACGATTTTCGTTGTTTTCTTATGCCCAATTCGTACCCCTATTTAATAGCGACATTTTAGCTTTAACTTTACCCACCAAGTTTCTATTTAATGATAGAAAGACCGACACCCGTTTTCAAAATCGGAGTTAGAATCTGAATCGGCGTTCATTCTGTTTCTACCCTTATATTTTATATTCCTAATAATTATATTTTTGTTTTCATTATTTCGTGTTTTGTGTTTTTAATATAAATGAGAATTTTTTCCTACTTTAATAATTTAAAATCTTTGAATTGTGGTATATGATATTAGACCAGTACGTATTTTTGAGGTGTCGAGAAAATGCTCGACCTTGGAAATTCTTTAGGAATTTCTTATTTATTCATAAAAAAAATTAAATTGTCAAATAACCACTCCATTTTAAAACATCAAACATCTTCTGGACATACATAATATCAAGAGCTTGTTAGTTAAAATCGGATCTATTTAATTATCCAAAATATTCGTAAGGTTTTCAATTAAATTAAAATCGGAAAACTGTGTGATTATTTCATTAAAATAATTTCTTCTACCACCTTCAATTCATGCTTCGGATCATATTCTTTCTGAATGCAATGTCCCAATAGGATATTACTGTGTGCATATGGAACTATAAACTTATCCAAACTATCTTTTTATATAAAGCGAATCATTTCGAGATTTATCCGATAAATTAGACTCATCCTAAAACTAAAAAAGTCTTACCATGGTATCAAAGATCCACCATGATTTTTAGTTATAAGAACAACATATTAAGAATCTAATTATTAATTTTATCTTCAGAACTTATTGAATTCCTTCCCTATTTTTATCTCAAAAAGATAAATCACGAAATTTTCATTAAAAAGCCTAATTTGATGATGTTTTTTAAACTCATATTTTTAGCTAAAAATTATAAATTCTACTTTTACTCCCAAACGAAGCACCGGAGCGACATACAATAAGAGTACCTTTTCTTTAGAACATTGACCAAGGATTATTTTAGTACTTTTAAAATTATCAAAAACGTAAAGAAACAAAAGATATGATCAAAAAAAGTTGATGACCCCCCCCAAATGTAACGCCCCTGAAAATACTTTTAAAACTTTTATTGGTCGTAAATGTGTATCCACCTCTGATGCGAATTTCTGAACTAAAAGACACAGTAATCTTAACCAATCATAACCTGATAAAATTTGACAATTACTATCTTTTAGTTCAAAACTGGCATAGAGGGCCAAACAGCGCCATCTCTTGGTAATCGAAATTCCCAATTGAGATCCACTTAACTTCTCGCGTTCTGCCTCACCCTGTATATTTTCTGCATGCTGTGAATGAAAGTTCCACGTTTTCTGAAACTACGAGTTTTTTTTTTAATTTTTGGTAGATATTTTTTTTAAAGCTTCCATAGCTTTTTTGGTTGTGGTCTTGAATGTAACCTCTGTTCTTCATAAAAAACTGAATAATTCCAAAACGAAATGGTTTAGCCATAGTGATTTGTGATTTATACAAAATAATATTCTTGTTTGAAGCAGAATCCAATAGCGTGAAAATATACATATTTTAATAAAAATATGAACGTGATGTGAAGACTTGCGATGATTTGGATAACGTTTTAATGTGAGAATGAAATTTAATCAAACCAAAGTGTACTTTTTCCGCACCTCTACAGGTATACAGGGTGTCCCGTAATTATGTGGACAGACATTGTGGAACGGGTTTATCACCTAAAATTAAGTTGACAAGTTCCTCTAACACTTTGCCCAAAAATGCTTCCCTGCAAAGTTGCAACCAGTTAAAGTACACTTTTCAAAAAATAAAAACCCAGTATACCTGTCGAAAATCGATAAATCAGATAGTTTTAAAGATAATCTCAAATAAAGTTTAATAAATTAAAGTAATTTTTTTTATTAAATCAAGAAGGCCAACTTCAACATTTAAAATTTTTAAAGATCACATAAAGAGAATCACGTTTTTGTATTTTCATTTTCTAAAATAATGTTCACCCACTCATTGTCTTAATAATGATTATTAGGGAATAGGCTACTCGATTATCACATTTTTATTACTAAATTCTAAATTTTAATTGTGATTATCTCGAAAATGATTGAATTTAACGATTCTAAACAGGTAAACCTTTGTCATAATAAATTATGATTTTTTTAAGAAAATCAGTTGAAATTCCAAAAAAATTGACAACAGAGAAAGTTATGGTAAAATTAAAATTTAACTTTAGGTAAACTGGTAGTAAATGAATGAGAAATTGCAAAACTACAATACCATACCAAGAAGAACTTAAAATTAGCACCCCATGGCGTTTTTTAACAAGATAACTTCATAGGAAGTAAACTTACCTATGTCGGTTTCAGTTTTTTGAAAAGTAAACTTCAACTGGGTACAACTTTACCGGGAAGCATTTTTGGACAAAGCATTTGAGGGACTTGTCACCTTAATTTGAGGCGATAAACCCGTTCCACTATGTCTGTCCACATAATTACGAAACACCCTGTATATCAAAAATATTTTTAAATTGTCGGGCATACATGTATCATGTATCTACCATGATTGGTGAAAATAGTAAAGGCCCTTTTATAACTTTACATAAAAACATAAACAAAAGAAAAAGCATTCTAACCTAGAAAAATATTTAGCTTATTCTGTAACGATTTTAATTAAAATATGTATTTATCATAAATAGAATTCAAAATAAAACTACATTGTTTGAAGAAACGATCCTATCTGTACACATTTTCATTAAATTAAATGTTAAACAATGACAAGTGACATAAAAATTGGTGGTTATGCATATGTTTAAGTTTTATGCAAAGTTATAAATCAGCTTTATATCAAAGAATAAGCTGTAGACAGTTTACAGGTGACTGGGTCACTCTATATATGTATTTCGCGCCATTTTACCGTAAAGTTTCTAACAAAATGGAGGACGGAGAGTAAATAAGGATTTGTTGTGGCTTGAGTTTTTATTGATCTTAGTAACTGTGTTAGCGTTTATATTTTTTAAACGTTTAAAAATTATGTTTAGCCTCTTTTGACTTGTATTTAATCTTAATTGTACAATTTCATAATTAAATCACTTGTAAATGGCGAGTAAATTTAATTATACAACATTGGATAATAACTATACATACAGGGTGACCCAGTCATATGCCCACGGTCTATAGCTTTGCTATAAAACATATCGACTTACGGTTTTCACTAACATATAGATATATGCATGCCCCACAATTTAAAAACATTTTCGATATATACAGGGTGTCCCATCATGGTCTACTGAACCAAAGTTATATTTTTTAAATGGAACACCCAGTATATCAAAAAATAATTATACTTGTATAAACTTTTATGGGTCTATCATCACTCGTTTTGCTGACATTTGCCATTTAAGCCAAAAAAGATCAATTTTTGAAAAATCACTACTATAAAACAGAAGAACATGTTGGCTTGAAATTTTGTCAAAAATTTTTCAACATCGTCTAGTCTACAACTATCATGTCAAATTTAAGTTTGTGATATTTTTTTATCAGGGTGCCTTATAAAACGCAAATTGAACAGTTACACGAAATTTTCAAATGGAACACCCTGTATATTTTAACGCCAGTCGATGGAATTTTTTACAAGCTTTCTATTGATATCATGTCTGTACGGTCGCTTATCAATGGTTTAGGAGATATTAATATCCAAACTGCGAAACAGTGAAAATAGACAAAATAGCACTCTTGGTGAATTTTTTTCAGGATTTTTTTTAATTTGCCGAAAACTTATTTATGTCTTTCTCTATTTTGCTTTTTTAATAATGTTGTTATACTACAAAGCAGTTTTTGTTGCTTTACAACACAAATAAAATCGAAACTTGCAATTATCAATTTCTAAATTTCAGTATGTTTTGAAAATTTAACAACTGATGTTACCAAGGAAACCCCTATTTTGTTGAATTTCGTTTTTACTCAACAAAATAAGGGTTTCCTTGGTAACATCAGTTGCTAAATTTTCAAAGCTTACTGAGACTTAGAAAACCAAAATTCAAAATTGCAAATTTCGATTTTATTTTTGTTATAAAACAACAAAAACTACTATTGAAATAAAACATTATAAAAAAAGCAAAATAGAGAGAGGCAGATATAAATAGTAGGCAAATATAAAAAAAAAATCCTCAACAAAATTCATCAAGAGCACTATTTTGTCTATTTTTCACTGTTTCTCAGTTTGGATATTAATATCTCCTAAACCTTTGATAAGCGACCATACAAACATTATATCAATAGAAAGCTTGTAAAAAATGCCATCGATTGGTGTTAAAATATACAGGGTGTTCCGTTTGAAAATTTCGTTTAATTGTTCAATTTGCGTTTCATAAGGCACCCTGATAAAAATATCACAAACTTAAATTTGACATGATAGTTGTAGACTACACGATGTTGAAACAAAATGTTCATCTGTTTTAGAGCAGTGATTTTTCAAAAATTGATCTTTTTTTGGCTTAAATGGCAAATATCAGCAAAACGAGTAATGATAGACCCATAAAAGTTTATACAAAGTATAATTATTTTTTGATTAGGAATCCAAAAATGTCATAATACACTGGGTGTTCCGTTTAAAAAAATATAACTTTGGTTCAGTAGGCCATGATGGGACACCCTGTATATATCGAAAATATTTTTAAATTGTGGGGCATGCATGTATCTATATGTTGGTGAAAACCGCAAGTCTATATGTTTTATAGCAAAGAAAGTTTAGACCGCGGGCATATGACTGGGTCACCCTGTATAAAGAGTTACAATTCATGCAGAGATGAGACAAGAACCTCATTTGGCGCCCAGTGCCCTGACCAATATGAAATATTTTTAGTTGTAATTGTAAGGAGTGATTAATCTTTCTTCTGGACATAGGATAATATCAGTCAGTAGTATAACTAGTTTTCTTTATTTTCCGATGCCTAATTCCTTATATTGTCATAATACAGGGTATTGACGTTGGACTTTATAGGTATATTTGTTATTATTGGAAATAGAAAGTCGGTTAAATGAACAAAGTAGTGTATATTTGTATGCTCAATAATAATTCGTTGACAAAACAGTTGAATTTTGCATCGTTTGGGCGCTATCTTGAAAAAACCAAAAAGTGGCATTTTCAAAATATGACTGTAACTTCTTTATTGTAGGCCATACCAAAAAACTCTGTTTGTTTTGTTTGGCCTTAATTGGGAATTTCGACTACGTAGAGATGGCGCTATTTTGACATAAAATTTGTAAAAAAAAATGGAGAAAGGCGAGTAAAGGCTTTGTTGTGCTTTAAGTTTGAATTGGTTTTAATAACTGCACTAGCTATTATAGCACGTTTGGTGACTAAAAATATTTTCTCAATACAGTTTTGGTCCTGATTATGTAGGTACGATCATCTTTTGCTTTGCTTACATCCAACTTTATTAATAAATAAATAATTAATATTGTAGGATTTTTAACTCTCATATATGAATGGGTCTTCTAGCTGAAGTGGGCCAAAGTGTCTTTAAAGGCCATTTTAGACGGGCATATTTTGTTACCCAAATTTTGTTCCCAAATCGACTCAGATGCAAGTAGTGTTTTAAAAATCATGCCACTCCCAATAATTTAAATAATCATTTCATACATGTTCAAAACGCGCCATTTGGGCAATTCAAAAAAATAGATATACAATTTTTGTATAATACGTTTGTACATCTAAATTCTTATTTTGCACAAACTACCCTCACATAAATGTTGATTTTAAAAAAGCAAAAATTGTAAATGAAAGAATTTTTTTCACTCGCCTAAGGTCAATGCAGCGTGTTTTTTTAATTTTTCTATTACAAAAACTCTAAAAAAAGTAATTGAGAAGCTGCTTTTTCTTTTTGAACATTTCATTTGAAACTTTTTTATGTCAACATTTATAGGAAAAAAATATACTGCATCGAATCATTTGCCAAAAAAATGTTCTTATTTTGATTAATTGATAATAGCATAAGTCAGGAGGTGGAAGTCTGTAATCCTAACGAGTTGACTCATTAGATATTTTAAGTCTCTCTCTTTCACTTAAAAACATTCACAATGAGGAAACGAGACAAAAATTGCAACTATAGTAATGTAGTTCGTTCTCGATATAGGTACCATACATTATCAAACAATTTGCGCAACAGAGTGTTGTGCAAACATATTGACAGAGTATGGAGATGTTTGAGTTGTTGCACAAACTGTGGTGTAAATTCAAACATGTTGGAAATAATTTGCGCAAGATGTTGCGCGAACATATTTGTGCAAACTGTTTGATAGTGTATGGGGCCTTTTACGTTAGGCTGACTTCCACCTCAGGACTCGTATTGTTTTTTACTCATCTCGGAAATTTGTGTGGGTATTTTAAATTTACACCATTGTATAAATAGGCTTATTCGTTTTAGCATAATATTATGTGAATCGTGGTATAATGGTTAGTGGATAGTAAGTGTTTTTTGACATCTCACTTCATCTCACTTACCATTCCCACTTAAAATACAATACAAGTTAAAGTCAAAAATATGTAAACATAAACTAATTGAAATTGTTAGAAATAGGTAAAGAATTTGTTGAATTTACTATTTGTACAATAGAAGCGTTTGTTAATCAAGATATTGCAGAAAATTTTAAGTACTGTAGTACATAACAAAAAGTTTTAAAAGCATTTTTTGGAGCAATAAACTGATAGAAGAGATGATATATTTTGAAAAAAGATTAAATTTATCTGGGTGCAAACAGTTAGCAATTTTATTAATGTTTGTTTAAACAAGAAAGGTAAACAGAGCTTGGATAGCTACAGCACACGTGACCAAATACTTCTCTCCATTTTCGAGGACGTTAGATATAATAATATTATAAAATGCCTATCAAATTTAACAACCAATTTAATTAAAATATTTCATTTTTTATTTTTAAATTTATTAAAGTATTTTTAGTACAGGCAATAGTTTAAACAATATTAATATTACCAATTACAACACTAAAAATTCACTTTTAGACATAAGCACCTATGTACAGGGTGTTCCGTAAGTAATGCATAATAAATAATAATGAAAGGGGTTGTTCAGGACACCAAAACAAGCAATTTTTGTTAATAAACCCATATCCGGAAATTAACCATTAAGTCACTAGGTTGAGACAACATTTTTTAAATTTAATTTACCAAAATAGCTTTATTTTCTTTTTTTTGTAAATAAATGTTTGCGATTTATTGTCATGTCTTTACAATGGACCATGCACAACAGATTTTTTAAAAAACACGACACAAATTTGGAGTGAACAACTTTAAATACGATAGTAGTAAATCAACATCAGTTTATTCTGTTGTGCTATTCTAAGATTAATTACGTTTGTTATTACAGTTAATTACTTTCGAAAATGGTGAATTTTATGCATCTCATTTATGGGGAAGCTCTTTGTAACTCTTTGAGAGCTACGCGCCTGTACCAGCAAAGATTTCCTCAACGTCGTCAACCGTATTATTCTATCTTTGCTAGGATTCATAATCGTATTCGAGAAACTGGATCTGTCGAACCTCGTAGAGCTGTTGGTCGTCCACGTTCAATTCGGACTATCCAATTTGAGGAAGAAGTGCTCAACTGTACAGAGGAAGAACCAAGCAAAAGTATTCGTGCCATTGCACATAACATGGGCGCAAGGCAAACAACTGCTTGGAGAGTTCTCCATGAACAGTTGCTACACCCTTATTCAATTCAACGTGTTCAATCGTTGAGTCCAGCAGATTATCCATCTCGAGTAAATTTTTCCCTCTGGTGGTTACAAAAGCATTTGGTTCATCCTAATTTTGGCAGTTTCGTGTTATTTATGGATAAAGCATGCTTCACGAGGGACGTTTTTTATAATAGCCAAAATAGTCACATTTGGGATGATGAAAATCCTCATGTTGTATCCCGTCGGCGAAATCAACACCAATTTTCTATTAATATTTGGGCTGGAATTTTGGGAGACAATTTAATTGGTCCATACCTACTACCACCACGTTTGAATGGTGTAATGTATCGCCATTTCTTGGAGGAAGTTTTACCTGAGTTCTTGGAGGAAGTGTGGCTTATTATTAGACAAGGTATGTGGTTTCAACACGATGGGTGTCCTCCTCATTTTTCTTTAAATGTACGTCAATTTCTGGATGAAGTTTTTCCCAACCGTTGCATTAGTCGTGGCGGACCTGTTAATTGACCTGCACGTTCCCCTGATCTCACAAGCTTAGATTTTTTCCTTTGGGGGTATTTGAAAAGTCTGGTGTACGAGACGCCTGTTACTACAGAAGAAGAACTTCTCGTAAGACTTATGGCTGCTTGTACCTTTGTCCAAGACATCCCTGGGATATTCCAGATGGTTCGAACATCTATGAACCAGCGTGCAACCTTGTGCATTGAACAAAATGGCCGAAATTTCGAAAAATTTTTGTAAATTTTATTAAATGATTTACTTAATTACCTTAAATCTTTTTTATTTACCCTGGCTTAATGGTTAATTTCCGAATATGGGTTTATTAACAAAAGTTGCTTGTTTTGGTGTCCTGAACAACCCCTTTCATTATTATGCATTACTTACGGAACATCCTGTATACCGGGTGGAAATGAAAACCGGGTCACCCACCTCTATAACTTTTTTATTTATCAATAGAAAAATTTGAAATTTGGCTATCTTCTATGGTTCAAAAAAACAAATTTTATGTGCATTTTTTATTTTCGAAATCACTTCCGGTTTCACCGGAAACACCGTGAACTTTGTTTTTTTAAATGTAACATCCCATATTTTTATTCATGGCTTAAAATACTTTTAAAAAAGAAATATTTTTGAGATATTAGTTTTTATTTTTTTTGTAAAAAAAATTTTTTTCAAAAAAAAAAAAAAAGGTTTTCGAAGTCGGTGAAAAGTACCAAAACTAATTCTAAATAATTCAAATACATAAAATAAATAATCGTTATAAAATCCTCTTTTTAAAAAGTCGAATGACCTGGCATCATTGCATTTAAAAAAAGTGAGATATTTGATAAAATCTTCATTAACTAAGTTTAAAAATTAATAGTTCAAAAACCACTTAAATTTTTTTTCAAATTACAATTTTATTTAGGTATTTGAATTATTTAGAATTAGTTTTGGTACTTTTCACCGACTTCGAAAACCTTTTTTTTTTTTTTGAAAAAAAATTTTTTTACAAAAAAAATAAAAACTAATATCTCAAAAATACTTCTTTTTTAAAAGTATTTTAAGCCATGAATAAAAATATGGGATGTTACATTTAAAAAAACAAAGTTCATGGTGTTTCCTGTGAAACCGGAAGTGATTTCGAAAATAAAAAATGCACATAAAATTTGTTTTTCTGAACCATAGAACATAGCCAAATTTCAAATTTTTTTATTCATAAATAAAAAAGTTATCGAGGTGACCCGGTTTTCATTTCCACCCGGTATGCAATTCTGAAGTACTTATAATGAATCATAAATCAGTGACTTGATAAAGGATTTGAGATTTTAGGGTTGATTTTACATTTTACTTACCCCAACCCACTGTCGTTTGAATTTTCGCAAGGATCTAGACTCCGCCTAGCCATGGATCTGGCTTTTCCTGAATAACTCCTTGGAACTGCTAGTCTTTTTCCTCCAGGCTGCCTCCCTGTCCGCCTTTCCTTGACCTGCGATCTGGGAACCATTGTTGGGGCAGTGTACATAGTCATTTTCATACTACCTAAAACAAAAATACATAAATATTATTTTTCACCTTTACGTTTCATGATTTTAACTTTATTTCAAAAGAAAATATATTTTTCGCTTTTTGTAAACTATGTAATATTTGTGCAGGAGCATACAAAAAAGGACCTTATGGGATTTTTTAATAAAAATCATGTTTAAAATGATACTTTCGACTACAAATAACATTTTTGAAAAAGTATACATGAATAAAATTAAATAAAACCGTATTTTAATTGGAGCTTTAAATTCCTCGATTGGAATTATGAAATTAAGACCTGAGTATTAAAGAAATTAGATAATTCTTAGACCCAATTGCAAAGTTGAAGCTTAAGCTTCAAGTAACACTTAAACTAAAAAAAAAAAACGACAAAAATACAATTGGAAATCTATAATTTTATTAGATTATGTGTCGTACGAAGCTTAACCTTCAATTTGGTCATATTCAGATAAATAAAAATTAATGTTAGATTACACCAAATAATTATTGTTATCACCAACTAGTGTTCCATAAACAAAATAGACTTTTTAAAAATTACCTATTATTATACATAATTATTATATTTCACCATTACGTTTCATGATTTTAAACTTTATTTCAGAAGAAAACTATATTTTTCGCTTTTTGTAAATTATATAATATTTGTGCAGGAGCATACAAAAAAATATAAAAAAAATTATAATAAAAAAATCATATTAAAAAAACCTCTATTCATAAATAACTATTTTTAAGGGCAATAGATTCGAAATATTAATTAGAGCAACATTTTGATTACATTTAGTTGATCTTAACTTTGCATTTACAATGTAAGGATTAAATTGGTTATAAATTGGCTATCTTCCTTCAAGGCCAATCCGTTTTAGACTCATTGCGCTGGCACTTAAATTAGTGACCACTCAAAATTTATATTCAACTTAGTTTACACTTTATACTAACACCATTACTCTGTTAAGTTAGACATTAGACATCCTACCGCTGCTTAACCTAAATTATTTAGTCTTAGGTGCCAAATATTTAAAATAATTCTTCTAAATTTGCCCTTTATAAATAAATTTGCTCAACTCTTGTTTAAAGACATGCACGTGCACGCCCCCACGTGGATATAATAAAAATGCCACACATTTTAAGTTGGGAAGTTTTTTTTTAGAATTGTAAATTAGATTATTTTATTAACGTTTGAGGAAAGTGTATTTTTGGACTTTTGAAATTTATAATTTTTAAAATTCGCAAATTAAGTTTCTTAGCAGTCGAAATTACATGAAATTAACAGATACCGTTACGATTTAACGTGTAGTTGCATCTGAGCCTTTACAAATCTCTAAAAAGTTGTAATTTTTGAAACATATGACGTTTTTTAACAATGTTATTATAAGAATTTCAAACATAAACGAATTAATTTAAATAATGTTGAAAATATTTAAAAAAATAACTCACGTCTGCAAAAAAACAACGTGGAAGCAGACAAACGTCAAAAGACCAAGAAAATGGTCTAAACTGAGTTTTACTAGATTTATAATGTCCAATCTGATGATATTTTATTTTAAGGCAAATATTTTTATTTTTGATTTGTGATGCCTTCTCAAGTATTTAAATATACCAAATAAATATTCAAAATGTACCTATACAAACTTGTGTTCAATCCATATAAATACAGGGCTTCCCAAAAGTCCCGGGACGGAGCTATAACTTTTGAACGAGTGAAAAAAAAAATAAATGAAAATTTGGGTATACCTACAGAGTAATAAAAACTATATTACGAGATGGTTCACAACTTTGTTCCACTTTGGGGGTGTCCTAGGGGATGGCCACCCCAACATTTTTTAAATAGCAACCCCTATTGAGTTTCACCTCATTTTAAAGGTAATGAAAAAAGAAACGCATCGTCACAAACCAAAAGTTGACTACTTAATTCTTTCATGATGAAGTGCGGCACGTGTTTAATGATTATTTTCATCAACGACCTCCAATTTCTAAATCAACGGTCGAAAGAACTGTCCGCAGATTTCTAGAAAAGGGTTCAGTGAAAGATAGGCTGAGAACTGGTAGACCAAAATCGGCAACAATTCCAGAAAAAAACGAAGAGGTACTTCTGTCTTTTATTGAAGAACCTACAAGTTCCTTATTAAAAGCGAGTCAGGTACATGAAATTGGTAAAAGCTCTGTCCACAGGATTTTACAAGAAAATAAAAAATTTCCATATAAGTTCCACCTAGTTCATGAATTGAACGAAGATGACTTCGATAGAAGGGTGCAATTCTGTGAAATAATACGGGAAAAATGTGATGTTAACAGAAATTTTCTCTTAAGTGTTGTTTTCTCCGATGAGTCTACTTTCTACTTGAATAGTAAGGTCAATAGGCACAATTGTCGTTATTGGTCAGACGAAAATCCACGTATAATGAGAGAAGATCATACACAGAGACCTCAGAAAATTAATGTATGGGCTGGAATTTTGGAGTTGAATATAATTGATCAATTTTTTATTAATGGAAATTTAGACGGAAATAAATATCTGGAACTGTTAGAAATTCAAGTGGTTCCAAGTATACGTGCCGTATGCCCTGATGGCATTAACAATAAGTGGTTTCAACAAGATGGTGCTCCCCCACATTATACTCGCGCAGTCCGAACCGTTGGATTGGCAGAAGAGGTGAAATTGAGTGGCCGCCGCGATCTCCTGATCTAAAACCTCTTGATCTTTTCTATTGGGGGTTTCTAAAGAATAGAGTATATGCAACAAAACCAGAAACAATAAATGATTTGAAAGCAGTGGCGCATTACCATATAGGCAAAATAGCCAATTGCCTAAGGCCTCAAAGAAGGGAGAGGCCTCCAAATAAATATAAAAAAAAATAACATTGTTTTCTTCAATTTTTTCAATATACTCGAACTTGGTTATAAGTTATAACGAGCAAATCCGGATACATATTGTGGTTCTAATTAATTTAAATTCAAAAATTCACAGTTATCACGACCCTTTTCACGGATATACCGAGTAATTCCCTTTTAATAGGGTTTTCCATTAATAAAATTTATATTGCCCCCCTTGGGATTCGAAAATATTAATTAGTATACCTGGGTGATTAATGGAAATAATTGTAAAAATTTGCTTCATGTTGAAATTTGTTTTGAATATTCGTATTTTATTTCGTAAGTACCTATTGGCAAAATTTGAGCAAAATACCTTCTTCTTCTTAATCTTCCTTGGTCTCTGGCACGAAGCTCTGTTTACAAATCACGACTGTAATTAAATAAATAAGCAAAATACATGTCATTAAAAATGTGCATGTTAAAAAAATTTAAAATAATCGGTAAACATCCAGTATTTCGAAAACGAAGTTTTTTAAGAAGTTTGTGCACATATTCTTGTTTTTTCTTTTCAAATTGTTCAAAAATTAGATTCCAAAATTACCGACTTGGAATAATAGCAGGGAAAAAACTTTTCACGGTCATATTAACGATTAACGGTTATTACGAGCAAAATTCGCCGTCCCTTGGTGCTCGTTATAACCGAATTCGACTGTAATTTCAAAATTCTTCTTAAAATGTAAACAGGGTGTCTAACGACCTGGAAAATCTGGATTTGTCAGAGATTTTGAAAATTCTGGAAAAATCAGGGAAATGTCAGTGAATTTTTTTTAAACCTGGAAATTTAAAATTTTTCTTAATATTACGATTATTTTTCATTTCTTTCTTATGATTTTATCACCGATGCGCCAACCGCGGCGTGTTCATATACATTGTAGGTTAAGTTGCGTTAGTTTGAAAATTTTTAAATGTTAAGCTACAAAACAATGTTTTCTTGTTGAACCTCGTCAGATTAAACAAGGTGTTATTATTCGTAATAATTTCAAAAATATTTTTTTTTGTTTTCGTTAACACATATTGGATAAAACATCAATCTGGAATTTAAAAAAAAAGTTGTCTGGAATACCTCGAAATGTCAGGGAATTTCGCATTTTAAAGTTGTTAGACATCCTGTATGAATATTTTGGGGCCTTATAATTAAAAATTGCCTAAGGCCTCCTAAAGGCATAACGCGCCACTGTTTGAAAGATAGCATACTAGGAGAGACTACAAATATCACTAGGGATATGCTCTTGATGGTTCAAAATTCCATATATAACCGTTTGGGTCATTACGAGACCGAAGAAGGGCGACAATTTGAACATCTGTTATAAAATCAAAATTAAATAGTAAGTGCAAAAACTTTAAATCCCCTTGTTTTTCCAGTTGTTCTCGACTACTTATAACTCTTAAAAGAATTAAATGCGATGCGTTTCTTTTTTCATTACCTTTAAAATGAGGTGAAATTCAATAGGGGATGCTATTTAAAAATGTTGGAGTGGCCATCCCCTAGAACACCCCGAAAGTGCAAGAAAGTTGTGAACCATATTACTCTGTAGCCAAATTTTCATTTATTTTTTTTCACTCGTTTAAAAGTTATATTTATATGGATTGAACACAAGTTTGTATACATTTTGAATATTTATTTGGTATATTTAAATACTTGAGAAGGCAGCACAAATCAAAAATAAAAATATTTGCCTTAAAATAAAATATCATCAGATTGGACATTATAAATCCAGTAAAAATCAGTTTAGACCATTTTCTTGGTCTTTTGACGTTTGTCTGCTAAATGTAACATCCCATATTTTTATTCATGGCTTAAAATACTTTTAAAAAAGAAGTATTTTTGAGATATTAATTTTTATTTTTTTTTGTAAAAAAAATTTTTTTCAAAAAAAAAAAAAGGTTTTCGAAGTCGGTGAAAAGTACCAAAACTAATTCTAAATAATTCAAATACCTAAATAAAATTGTAATTTGAAAAAAAATTTAAGTGGTTTTTGAACTATTAATTTTTAAACTTAGTTAATGAAGATTTTATCAAATATCTCACTTTTTTTAAATGCAATGATGCCGGGTCATTCGAGTTGTAATGACTGTTCCATGTTGTAATGACGTTTCCAAGTTGTAATGACTTTTCGATGTTGTAATGACGTTTCCAAGCTGTAATGACTTTTCGATGATGTAATGACGTTTCCAAGTTGTAATGACTTTTCCATGTTGTAACGACAATTCATTTTATGTCTAAAAACTACTTAACTAAGTGCCTGATGATGCCCTAATAAAGGCGAAACTAGTAGCACAATTAGTTTTTTTATTTTAATCAACATATGGTAACAGTTGGGATTAGAATCATCATTCGTCACACTACATAAAAATAAAGCTTTGGTATTGGTTTAAACAATATTCCTAATTCGTATTTAGAATAAATCATATCATAAAGTACTTCGCAATTAAAAAAACACCACCATTCAATATGTAGGCATAAACCAACGTTAATTTTTTAAATTTAATTTAAGAGGATATCGAGTCTCCAAAATTATATGGGTTTTTACCTGCATTTATTTGACAAACTACGCGAATATGTATTAACCTATATAAAAAATAAAAATTTCATATGAAAGTAGAACCTCTAGGTACTTATAAAAAAGTTTCTTAATATTGTATGTCCAAAATGGCCAAAAAAATCATTAAAATACGTAAAATATGACTTATTTTTTGAACTTAATAATTTAATTTTTGAGAAAATCGTCCTTTGGAAGTCTAGTTTTGAATATTATGTAAACTATGCATTTATAAAACTGATATTTACAAAATATGGCTGTAGTTTATAAGAAATGCAAGGCATGTTTCGTAAATTTTGAATGCGCATTTTAACTTTAAATGCAGCTAATATCATCGTAGTCTAGGTGATACAACTTTTAAAATATAACAGAAATGAAGATTTTTATTGGTACTTTCAACCCGATTTTACGGGGTGTACTGTGGTTCTTGATTTCTTCCCCAAATTCAAGAAGAAGCTCAAAATGTATGTTTACTATTGGAGCGAAGTCCTACTTAAACTCCAAATCGTCTTAATGAATTAACCAATTAATATATTTTGCACATACAGTAGTGGAAAAAAGTAGAGCAACTTTTAATTTTATTTAAATTTAAATAAGTAAGTAAACCTAGAACAAAATCCATTGGCTTGAATTAAAGTACTCTAAAAACTATTTACTATTACCAATTTATTTTCACATTGTAACATGCATCAAGGTTTTATAAAAAAATATGATATGTGTTGGAAAAAGTAGAGCAACTTTATTATTTATTAATACAGTACTTCTTAATAATATTATTTAATTAGGTACTCCTAATATTTTGTAAAGTATCCCTTATGTTTAATTTCTTGATGATATCTTCGTGGCATAGACTCGAGCAAACTGTCAATTTGGAGTTGTGTTATCTCCATCCAACCATTTTCTAAAGCACTAAAGAGGTCTGCTCAATTTTTATACGATTTGTGCCGTATAGAGCGGTCAAGACTATCCCATAGATTCTCAATTGGATTTAGGTCGGGAGATTTTGATGGCCAGGGTGGTAAGCGTATATTTTCATCACTGAACCACTGACAACTTGGATTTGTGTTTGGGGTCGTTATCCTGTTGAAAAAAGTGCTGTAGAGACATTTTTTCATAGGATACCATAATATTTGACATAATATCCCTGTACACAAATCTACCCATTTTTCCATCTATGCGATGAAGTGGACCCATCCCAAATCTTGTAAAGCTGCCCCATACCATCACGGATCCTCCACCATGCTTGACAGTTGGTCTTGTATACTTTGGGTTGAGTCTCTTGCCTATTGGACGACGCACATACTTAATTACTTCACTATTAAATAAATTAAACTTTGATTCATCACTAAAAATTACTATTTTCCAGTTCAAATGTTCTGTTGCAAATGCGAGTCGGGCTTTGCGACATTTGTTTGAAAGAAGTGGCTTTTGGGCAGGTCTTCTTCCAAACAATTCACCTTCAACCCGACGATTTCTTATTATATGGGAAGTTACAGAAATTCCCATAGTTTCCTCAATTTGTGCCCTAATACGACCAGAAGACAAGAAAGGATCGTTTTTGGCGATATTTAAAATTGCACGATCCAAACGTGGGGTAGTTTTTTTGGCCATCCAGACTTCTTAATGGGTTAAAGATGAACCCTCTCTCTAAAATTTTTAATTACACGCGATACAACAGATTTGTTTAGCGAATATTTTGTTGCTATAACTGATTGTTTTAACTATTATTATAGTCATTTATCACTCTTTCTTTTAAGTCTATTGATAAGGGACAACCACGAGCCATATTAACAAAGTAATACTGAGCAAACATTTTCATTTTAATTCGATTTAAGGCCTGTTTAAAATATTTATTTGTAAGAATAAGTTGCTTTACTTTTTTCCAGACTATAAAGTTATATGAATTATCAATTGAATTTGCAGATGCTTACAAAATTATTTATGTACGATTTTCGGGTATTTACAAATAATACGATGTCTAAACTTCAATAAAATACAAAAATTTATCGCAAATTCGCGTTTACAAAGTATACACTATGATTATTTATTTTTGTATAAAAAGTTGCTCTACTTTTTTCCACTACTGTACATTCACAATACCGTAGTTTGCATAACGTTCAACCAAATTTGATTTTTTTTTTAATATTTTCATATTTTGTGTAGCTTTTATGGTCGATCTCACCGACACAACTTAAAATTTAAGAACTACTTTAACGTCTAAATTGACAGGAACACAATGCAAATTCTGTCAATTCAAAATTTAAGTACTACTTAGGGCGCGTTCCAGTAATGAACACTAAAGCCCACGACCACGACCGCAAAATTTTCCCGTTCCACTAGCTCAAAAGGTCACCATTCAACAAACATCCACGGAAACCCACGAACAAATACGGTCGTTGTGAGCTTCTTGCGGTCGCCATTGATGCACGAAAGAAAAAATCGCGGTCTTATGTAGAACGATTTTGCGGTCGTCGTGGGCTTTAGTGTTCATTACTGGAACGCGCCCTTAGGGGCCTAAGTCGTGTCGATGAGATCGGCCATTACACCAGTAAATCAATCTTTCAAGAAATTTAAACACTATTTACGTAAAGATTCTGATATATTGATGCTTAAAATATACGAAATGATATTTTGCAATGATTTCAATGAGTAGTTGTTTAAGACACGATTGCACCACTCCGACTTATATGGCTATGGTGCTATCTGCCCTTATTGGTGCAATCTATCCTTAGTGATGCAAACGGCCCTTAGAGTCAAACCCAGAGGTGCTATAACCATGCTTAGACTCGGATAACGATGCACTATTTAATATTTATAATAAACCCAATGGGTTAAAATTAGTTCGGAACTTAAAACGCAATAGAAGCAAGATAAAAATGATGTAGTGATGAGATGTATTTATTTTTATTGTTACAGTTGGGTGAGCAGAAATCCCCTTATTATAAATAAGAAGCAAAAATAATAAATAAATATAAATGATAATTAATACATTAATTATGTATTATAATTAAGACGTAGAAAAATAAAATTGTTACTTTATCGCTTGCATTTTATAGGTTATGATTATTGTACAGAGCCTAGGCCAACAAATAAAGGCGCGTTCCCACCGCGACATTTTTTTGCGCAGCAACATCCGACCTACCGCAATTTAGAACAGTTCGCGATGTTCGCGGGGGTCCCCGTTGCACAACTTGGCGGTGCGTCATTCACGGAACGGGTAATAACTAAATTCGCTTCAACCTCAACTCGAAAATAACAACCAAGGCACCAAGGTTGTTTACTGTAGTTGTAGTGCATTGCGCGAATATTTCGACTGGCAAAGTCAAGGCTGTCGATTCCGGCGTAATTATTGCGGACAAAAATGCTTTTTTATTACGTTTCAAATGTTTTCTTCTTATTATTATTATTACGTGTATGTAAAGCATCATTAAGTTGATTAAGTCCTTAATTGCTTGTAAATATGTAAACATGTTACGGTGATCATTATCTCAAAAAGAACCATAACAAAATTTTGATAATAGGATGTAAAGAGCCTGTGTGTAATACATACTATGATCTGTAAAACATCAATATTCCCATAAAGCGTTATTTGATGAAATGAGTCAATGTGACCACCCTGAAAACTGATCTTTATAATGAAATACAAATTAAAAAATCGGGGATAGGCCCATTTCAGAAGTGGTCAGTATTGAGTATTGGGAATTTCAGCTACTTGTAGAGGGCGCTTTAAATTGCGTAAATTAGAAGCTACCAGGTACTTGTCATTGTTAAAAAATGTATTTAAATGTATCTTTATACCAAATAAGTACATATTCAATAAAACCCAAATAGCGCATTATTATTTAAATCTCAAGTGAACCCGCAAAATACAGGGTGTCCCATAATATGTGGGACCCACTTCTAGGGTGGGTAGTAGATGTTAAAAGAATAAGAAAAGTTCATATAAACTTTTGTCCAATTTCGCCTGATAAAGGAGCTACATCTCTTTAGAGGTGTTGTTAAAAAGTAGGTTTTTGCTCGTTTATTTCAAAACAAATGGGAGTAGAGATTTGAAATTTGGTGTAAATCATAACACACCTAGGATACATTTATGTGAATTTTTTCAAATTTTTTGCTTGGTTTGAAAGGGTAGATTCGGGGAGAGTTAAGGTTAAAAATTGTTCTAACTTTTTTGTAGTTGACTTTTACAACATTTTTTTTTTCAAATTAATGTTCCCCATTTAATTATTAACAAAAAAGGTACTCTTATTTTAATTTTATTATTTTATTGATGGTCAACACAATTTAAATTTAAAAAAATCATGTTAGCCATGGATTATTTTATTTTATTGTACCCAAAACTGTTTAAGAAATTGAAAAAAATCACGAAAACGTATCCTAACTGTATTATGATTCATATCAAATATCAAATCTGTTAATTTGTACTTCAATAAATAGAAATAAACAGAAGAAAAACCTACTTTTTAACAACACCTATAAAGAGCTGTAGCTCCCTTATGAGGCGTAATTGGACATAAATTTCTATGAATTTTTCTTATTCTCTTGACATCTACTACCCACCCTAGAAGTGGATCCCACATATTATGGGACACCCTGTATGTGCTAATCCTTGAAATCAAATAAAAAGCCCTCTGGTGGCAAAAATATGAACTTTTATATTCAGTACATACTTTTTTGATTTAACGCATTGGTACATGTTTTTTGAGATTTACCGAAGCTTTAATTAATAAATCCATTGTTTTTTTGTTCAATATGTAGTTGTAAGGTACAAGAATGCATTTTAAAAACAATTTTTGAAAGTGACAAGTACCGAATATCCCCCCTTTATAGCGCACTCTATTGGGAATTTTGACTACGTATAGAGGACGTTACAACGTTTACAAATGGAGGATATTCGGCAATATTCGGGTTCTGTCAGTGTCAAAAATTGTGTTTAAAATGCATTCCTTACCTTACTGGGAATTTTAACTACGTATAGATGGCGCTATAAATGGAGAATATTCGGTACTTTTCATTGTCAAAAATTGTGTTTAAAATGCATTCTTGAACCTTATAACTACGTATTCAACAAAACACAAATAGATTTATCATTTAAAGCTTCAGTAAATCTCAAAAAACATGTACCAATGAGTTAAATCCATTAAATCATAAACGTAAGTACCGAATATCGAAGTTCATATTTTGCCACCAGAGGGCGAGCGGAATCTAAAAATTGGAAATTTTAACTACGGCGCTATAAATGGAGGATATTCCGTACTTCTCATTGTCAAAAATTGTATTTAAAATGCATTCTTGTACCTTATAACTACGTATTCAACAAAACACAAATAGATTTATCATTTAAAACATCAGTAAATCTCAAAAAAACATGTACCAATGCGTTAAATCAAAAACGTAAGCATCGAATATCTAGTAGTTATACTTCATTTTTTAACTAGGAGGAGTGACAGGGATAGACAACTTAAAGTATAAAAGTTACTAGAAAAATAACTGAACAGATTTTGACAGGAGCTTTAGGTTATTTTGGCTTTTTAATGATAAAATATGTAAAGAAACAAAATTAAATTCCCACTTTCTTTGTACTGAATACAAATTTATACATGTAAATACATTAGTAATTCAAATTTTATGATTAATATTTTGAGGTTATATGTCAAAAATCATACAAAATAATTATCCGGTGTAAATCTTGCTGATTTATAACAAATCAGGGATTTAATTTTTGGTATTTTAGCGCGGGAAATTTAAATCATTCCTCCTCGTTAAAAAATGAAGTACCTATACTACTATATTAAAAAACGAGTTTCATAAGTCGCATATTGTAGCACACGCCTTCAATTTTAAAATTCGAGCCGAGTAGCGGCGAGTATTTTAATGAACAAGTTTTTTATCTATTTAAAATAAAATATTATAGTTTTCAATTTTAGTAACTTTTCTGGTAGTTGGCAACTCTAATGTCATGTTTGTCAAATCATCAAATAACCTGTAAATCGCTTGGCAACTGCCACTTTAAAATCAACAAACTTCAGTGCTACCAACTACGAACAATAAATTTTACTACTCAGTAACGCACCGATAGCAGAGCGGTACTGAGGTGGAAGTCTGTAACAGCTAACGTCTCGACTTTTCACGTTAGCACGTCATTATTTGTTTGTTTTAACGTCATTAGTTTTGTTCCTAACCGAGATTGACAAAAATGGTAGTCTGTAAGCTTAAATCTCGTTAGTAACGTGTTTTTGATAACGAGTTTCAATCGTTTGGGGGGAGGCAACCGTGTTTGAAGCGTTGTTAACGTAAATGAAAATAAATAATAATAAAAATTACTAAAAGAAAATTATAAACTTCTAGAAAGGCATATAAATGCCATGGAAAAAATAGTAAATTTATTTACAAAAAAATCATGATGAAATTACGATGTAGTATTTAATCTAGGTATACAAATGAAGATTGCAGCTTAATCACATTGTAGATAGAATACAATTTTACCATGCAGCCAAAAGGACTTATCTCTACTTTCATGTCTTCTTCTTAATTCTTTTTT
This sequence comes from Stenus bimaculatus, assembly GCA_963971135.1. Classification (NCBI taxonomy): domain Eukaryota; kingdom Metazoa; phylum Arthropoda; class Insecta; order Coleoptera; family Staphylinidae; genus Stenus; species Stenus bimaculatus. Next base: position 47,315,467 of record OZ020180.1, read on the forward strand.
ACGCGGTTTTGCCGTTTTTTTCTGGAGCAAATCGGTAAAAATTCGAACTCTTTGGGCCTTGTTATTGTATGAATAAGCTTGTGCGGGAAAATCCGGTTAATTTCCACATCTTGTCGAATTTACAGAGATAAAATGATCGATATTTAAGTTCTCAGCCAGTGTTCTAGAGGTGCAACGTTTGTCCTCCTCCATAACCGCTAAAAGGACGTGATAGAAAAATCCGAAGATCGACCTCTTCCTGACTTATATCGTTCCTTCGCCGAAAAAATCGTTGAAATCGAGAAATTACTTTCCAACCTTTCTCATAGTGCTACAGCATAACTGAAGCATATAGATATGTGGTTTTGGATGCGCATTTCTATTTCATAACCATATTGAAGAATTATAGGTACTATGAAAAATGTCAATTAAAGCTACAAATTCAAATAACAGAACGCTTAAAACTGGAACAAGGCATTTACAAAGACTGTACACTAGTTTATTGTTTTTATTAAAATACCACTTTAAACTTTGTTATTTTTTTACGTCAATTAATTAGATGCCAAAATCAGTTTGTGTGTTTTATTCAAAATGCGTTCAAAAACTGCTAAACCATAGACAAATTTCGTAAAATAATGTCGGCAACGTTGTAAGCCTTGTCGGTTGTAATTTTGTCCCGTTTCGTAAGTCGTCAGGTGTTATAGACTACCAAAAACTAGTAACTAACGACTCAGCTAACGTGAAAATTTGACAACCGAGATCAACTCGTTAGGGTTACAGACTTCCACCTCTGGCTTTACTTCATTTTTTAACTAGGAGGAGTGACGGGGAAGGACAACTTACACTATAAAAGTTACTAAAAAAATAACCTAACAGGTTTTGACATGACTTTAGGTTATCTTGGCTTTTTCATGATAAAATATGCGAGTACAAAAACATAAATAAATTCCCCATTTCTTTGTACTGAATACAAATTTATACATGTAAATAATTAGTAATTCAAATTTTATGATTAATTTTTTAAGGTTATAATATGTCAAAAATCATCCAAAATAATTATCCGGTGTAAATCTTGCTGACTTTTAACCAATCAGAGACATTAATTTTTGGCGGGAAATTTAAATCACTCCTAGTTAAAAAATGAAGTGCGTCACTAGCCATAGTAACGAATCAAAATAGAAAAAATCATTAAAATTCCCATTAGAAAACTGGAAATTTTTAAGTGGTTCTAATTATTGTTTTTTGCGCTACCAACCTACATATATTTGTACACTTACCGTTCATGTCTACAAACGCCTTACTATGAAATTCCCAAACGATTGCTTTGGTAACCAACAGTGTTTCGTTATGAAATAGTTTGCCTTAAATGTAAAAGGTGGCGCCACAACTTCTTTGACAATATGTTATTATTCTGTGATCTTAACCTTAAAAATTAAATAACGTAACTTTTAATTTCTTTTAAGTTTTAATTCTGATATAAAAATTTATGAACTGTAGTTCTATGTAACGGATTTTATATACTCTATGCAGATTGCCTAAAACCGAAGGCATTTAAATTTTTTTTAAAAGTAAGCTTTGCAACAATTGTCAATAATGCAAGAATTTATTAGACAAAATAAAAATTGTTTTGTTTTTAGTAGTTTTTAATTAAAGCAAATAGAAAACTTAACTAGTAGATGTTCAAAGTTATTTTTATTCGAAGTTTCAGAAAACGTTAACAAATAATATTGTAATATTTTTGCACTGTTGTCACAATATTAAAATGCAAATATATTTTCATTCATAACATTGATTTTTTTTCTTTGGAAAACGCAATAACAATTCAATTATAATTATATTTATGTTCTGAACTAAATTGAGCAAAAACAACGAGAAATGTGCAAATAAAACTTAAAACTTGAAGGACTCATATTTTGAATGGGGCTTCCAAATTAACGAAATATCTCATTATCGATAATACCGAATTGATAAAGTGGTATTACCGGTAAAACCGGTATTTATCCCAATACTAATTTTTAATGGTAAAATCACATTTAAGGTAAAATAAATAGTAATAAATAATAGTTAACTTGAATAATGGAAATATCTCCAAAAGTAAGAGTTTCGACGTTTGAAGAAAATATACCATGTTCTCTTCGGAGTAAAAGAACTTTTTGTGGTTAGTACTCTTATGTATCTCGCCACAAAAAGTACTTCTTTTACTCCAGATAAAACAATATACTATTTTACATTTCTTTATTTTGTTTTTTTTTATTTTAAATAAATAGTGATATTCCTATTAAAAATTTGTTATTTTTACATTATCAATGAAATTATTGACAAGTGATGAACGTTAAAATCATATGCTTCAGAAAATATGTTATTGTTTTTATGATAGACTCAGATTCTATTAAAAATTGGGTTTCCATTTGAAAAAACTGACTTGGCCCAATCTGAGACTCCTTTCAAACGAAACAATTTTTGCTTCCATTTTTTTTCTAAAACTCTTACTTTTTTTAGAGCTCTCTACATATATATCCTCTGTCCTGAGTTGTTATCTCAAATTGGTATACATATTCCTCCTGTATTGATATTATGTAAATATGCATAACGAAAAAATCGGAATTAGCACAAAAATCATACTTCAATTAAATTGAGTAGAGTTCTAATTTTTCTAAATAAAATCTTTACTGGAAATCCATCCCGTGTGTTATGTAGCATTAATTTTTATTACTATGAATTACTTAGGAGCTTGATGCTTCTGTAAATCTTTAATTTTTATCCGATTAAAACCAAATTTCTTCCTTTTTTAGCCCTAACATCATTTATCTTCATCAAAAGCAAAGCCACATTTCGATGCAGATTTAGGGCGCGTTCCAGTAATGAACACTAAAGCCCACGACGACCGCAAAATCGTTCTACATAAGTCCGCGATTTTTTCTTTCGTGCATCGATGGCGACCGCAAGAAGCTCACAACGACCGTATTTATTCGTGGGTTTCCGTGGTTGTTTGTTGAATGGTGACCTTTTGAGCTAGTGGAACGGGAAAATGTTGCGGTCGTGGTCGTGGGCTTTAGTGTTCATTACTGGAACGCGCCCTTAGGGGTCAAAATAGGAATAGGAAAACTTGTCGTATTTGCCATTTTTTTTTTGGTTGCAGTATTTTGGGAAAATATTACCGACTGGCCACTTTTTTTCAAAAATGTTATTCATCGGCCGCCTTAAGATATAGATACATATTTAGTAAGCATTTTGTAAATTAATAGGAGCACATAATTTTTCGAGCTGACTCACCTTTATTGATACGAAACTGAGTATAAAATTTGCACCTTATCCTCGTCACGTACAAGGTGAGCTAAAATGATTGTGGTCAATTCAAATTTCCCGCCTAAAAATCTGGGGAATTTGTCTGCTTCAAGTTCATAGTAACACAAAATCATGTCAAAATTATAAGAAACTAACTAGACTCTACAAAAAAAAGAGGTGTAGGTCGAATTTTTATCGTTGTGTCAATACTTCGGATTTTTGTATTTAGTTATTATGCCTTCTGTTTCATAAACATCAGTTATTATCAAGACTATAGTTTCAGTAAATCTTCGTTTTGTGTTAGCATCTGCCTCAAAAATGATGGTCATCATTGCCAACATGTTACATTTGTTGTAAAATTACAGAGCTAAATCTACGTTTTTTTATTTTCAAAAACTCGAAACCTTAATAACTTAATATGTATGTTAGAATTATTGATTTGTTATGATTATTATAATAATTATGGGAAAAAATATTTGCTACGCCTTTGGTTTACTAGGGGGATTTATTTTTAAATTTTTAGTTGTACCAACCTATTAAACCACAATCATTTTAGCTCACTCTGTTTAAACTCAGTTTTATTCATACCATCCATTATATTGAAAATAATGTATACATATCGTTTTTATTAATTTCCCTGATTATTTGGTTGGGTTAGGTTAGTACAAGGGAGCAATGTAAAAAATAGGCATATGAAAATTTACCATATTGGGTACTGGGTACTAAACTAATCGGTACTTAAAAAATTTAAATCATCAAAACTGCTTGAATAATAATTTTATAAATAACAGTCCTATTAGTTTTATATCAACGTAGAATAGCATTTTTTTCTTTAATTAACAAAAAGAAAGAAAAAACATCACAAACATATTTTTTTTAAATTCCATTGAATTACATTAAAAACAAATTACATATGTTATTTCTAGTAGAATATTTTTATGCATAAAGAAAATAAGGTGGAAGTGAGCCATGTTTTGTATACTCGTATTTTTCACATAACAGTTATTTTTCTACAAACGTGTTAAAAATCGCCGTAACAAAACCATAGTAACTATGGTTTTATACAGGCACTTCATTTGTGTTCAAAGCAGTAAGGCAAATTTTTTTATACGTGGTTTCATACATAGGCAACCAGATACGCAGATTGGTACAAGTGAAATTTTAAAAAGAAAATTCTCTCGTAATCCAATGACGTATGATAGCATATATTTATTTCCAAAATATTTAATACAATGATCTAATCACCACCATACATACATACATACAGGGTGACCTAGTCATATGCCCACGGTCTATAGCTTCTTTGCTATAAAACATATCGACTTGCTGTTTTCACCAACATATAGATACATGCATGCCCCACAATTTAAAAATATTTTCGATATATACAGGGTGTTCCATCATGGCCTACTGAACCAAAGCTATATTTTTTTAAATGGAACACCCAGTATATTATGACATTTTTGGATTCCTTATCAAAAAATAATTATACTTTGTATAAACTTTTATGGGTCTATCATCACTCGTTTTGCTGATATTTGCCATTTAAGCCAAAAAAAGATCAATTTTTGAAAAATCACTACTCTAAAACAGAAGAACATGTTGGCTTGAAATTTTGTCAAAAATTTTTCAACTTCGTCTAGTCTACAACTATCATGTCAAATTTAAGTTAGTGATATTTTTTTATCAGGGTGCGTTATAAAACGCAAATTGGACAATTACACGAAATTTTCAAATGGAACACCCTGTATATTTTAACGTCAGTCGATGGCATTTTTTACAAACTTTCTATTGATATAATGTTTGTATGGTCGCTTATCAATGGTTTAGGAGATATTAATATCCAAACTGAGAAACAATGAAAATAGACAAAATAGCACTCTTGGTGAATTTTTCTCAGGATTTTTTTTAATTTGCCTAAGACTTATTTGTGTCTTTTTCTATTTTGCTTTTTAAATAATGTTGTTATACTACAAAGCAGTTTTTGTTGCTTTACAACACAAATAAAATCGAAACTTGCAATTATCAATTTTGGTTTTCTAAATTTCAGTATGTTTTGAAAATTTAACAACTGATGTTACCAAGGAAACCCCTATTTTGTTGAATTTCGTTTTTATGCTCTCTTCTGATAGATAGAAGCGGATTTCTTTCAGCTTCACCAAGCACTTACAGCATAATTGCCATTTCTTCTTTAGAAGAGTTCACTATATCGGTTTAGTTATTGCCAAAAGTACAGAAAACGGCGTTAAAACAAAACTCAACAAAATAAGGGTTTCCTTGGTAACATCAGTTGCTAAATTTTCAAAGCATACTGAGACTTAGAAAACCAAAATTGATAATTGCAAATTTCGATTTTATTTTTGTTATAAAACAACAAAAACTACTATTGAAATAAAACAACATTATAAAAAAAGCAAAATAGAGAAAGACAGAAATAAATAATAAAAGCCTCAACAAAATTCATCAAGAGCACTATTTTGTCTATTTTTCACTGTTTCTCAGTTTGGATATTAATATCTCCTAAACCTTTGATAAGCGACCATACAAACATTATATCAATAGAAAGCTTGTAAAAAATGCCATCGATTGATGTTAAAATATACAGGGTGTTCCATTTGAAAATTTCGTTTAATTGTTCAATTTGCGTTTCATAAGGCACCCTGATAAAAAATATCACAATTTTAAATTTGACATGATATTTGTAGACTAGACGATGTTGAAAAATTTTTGACAAAATTTCAAGCAAAAATGTTCATCTGTTTTAGAACAGTGATTTTTCAAAAATTGATCTTTTTTTGGTTTAAATGGCAAATATCAGCAAAACGAGTGATGATAGACCCATAAAAGTTTATACAAAGTATAATTATTTTTTGGTAAGAAATCCAAAAATGTCATAATATACTGGGTGTTCCATTTAAAAAAATATAACTTTGGTTCAGTAGGCCATGATGGGACACCCTGTATATATATAGAAAATATTTTTAAATTGTGGGGCATGCATGTATCTATATGTTGGTGAAAACCGCAAGTCGATATGTTTTATAGCAAAGAAGCTATACAGGTTGTCTCACTTTTTTCCAGCAAAATTTTTTTTAGATAGTAAATGTCATTCTGAACAAAAATGTTCCTATGAACTATTATGTTTTTTCGACTCCTTAAAAAGTTACAGCAATTTTAAAATTTCATAAATTTAATAAGAAAAAATATTATACAGGGTGTTCCACAAAAATCATGAAAATTTATCAATTTTAAAATTGCTGTAACTTTTTAAGGAGTCGAAAAAACATAATAGTTCATAGGAAATTTTTTGTTCAGAATGACATTAACTATCTAAAGAAAAAATTTTGCTGGAAAAAAAGTGAGATACGTGGACATATGACTGGGTCACCCTGTATGTACATATTTGACAATTTTTACAAATGAAGAATTTTAAAGAAATATTGGCGATTCAAATTAATATTTCCCGCGCAAATGTATGTTTGGTTACATACTCTAATGACGTCACGTCAGTGACAAAATAAATAAAAAATTTAACTTTCAAAGAAACAATCAAACGCATTTAATAATACAAAGTAAATTAGGTAAGTTGACATTATTTACTTGACTATAACAGACGTTAACACCGACGTGACGTCATTTCATAGTTCCGCGCTATGCCGCAAGAGGGAGATCGCTTAGCTAGAATCGCCAATACAAATTAAAGTTATTTATTATGATTTTGTGTCTTTGAAAATAAAATACGTAGAATGTTCGTTATAACCAAGTTTTTGCGACTTTTAACACGTTTGTGAAATCCCATAAAAGAACCCATACTTTAATTTTTAATAGTACATATGTATATTACTCAACTAGCGATAAATGATACCTATTACTCACGAAGACCGAAATTGGTCTGAGTGAATAATGGCTATTTTTTCGGGGGTAGAATGGGGCAAATGTGTTGAGGTTATTTTTCGTGTTTTTGAAATTTTTTGATCTCTTCTATGTAAATTCTATTCATAATACATCATTGCTTATTACCCAATGTGTTGGCAATACTGCTGTTAAGGTTATTTTTCTTTATACGCAGCGCCACCTCTATATTGCAAGGTGAACTAAACACCGTGCCGGAATTGAAAAACAGCTTTCTGATTGGTCAAAAATGCAGTGTGAGAAACCAGAAAGCCGTGGCGGAAAGAAGGGTTAATGATTGAAATATTACTTTTCGGAAAACAAACATACGTGTTATTCAATGGTCATGGAAACATGATTTATTATCTTATTAACGTTCTTTTATTCGAAATATTACAAAACATCAAATGTTACCAAAAACAACGACTTAAATACATATTAATTATATACCAACTATTAAAGATAAATTTTTAGAAGTGTAAGAGATCTTCTAAATATAATATTAATGCTTTTTCAAATTTATTAAAGATAAACGTTTTTATCATTTACATAATATTTTATATTTTTAATCGTAAAATTTTTTTATTGTATTATGTAATTCTTCATGATTTTACATTAAATGAATTCTTAAAAAAAATATTTACCAGCAGTATTAACAGTAATTTAAAAACTGAATGTTTGTTAAAACCTAAAACTAATTTACTTATCTTAAATATTTATACATTAAAACACAATAAAAATTAATTTTGTATAGTAATGTTTATATTTTGATAAGTAGTTTAGAATATTTACAAGTACTTTTATAAAAGGGGTTAACCACTCACAGCGACCTTTAAATCTGAACAAATAAATTTTACTTCTTTACTATAAATTTTGCAGATTGTACTTATTTTTATTATCAAGGATTTTGTTTTTCTATCGAATTTCTTCGATTCGCCAAAATGTTATATCTTTTAATTGTTTTCTTCGAATAGAAAAAAATCGATTGAGAAATCATGCCCCAAAAAAATCTGGTCAATTTGGAGTCACACGCAATACTGATATTGCGAGTGACTTCAAATTGACCAGCAGCCTTATTCTTGAACCAGTCGACACGAAGTGGCCGACCACTTTTATCATTCTGTCCTTTTCATTTACATGAAAAAATAAGAGGACAGATTGATAAAAGCATATAATATTATGTGGAGAATGCATATCTATTAATTATCGAAAAATTTCGATGAACGTTTTTGGTTTTGGTAGAATACCGTATAATAAATATTTAAATACACTTTTAATAGATTGGTATAAAAATTTCATAAAAAGTATTCAGAAAAATGTTAGCGTGCAGTACAAGATATGAGTACATCATTTTATTTTCCGAAAATAAATTATTGACGAAAAAAATCTTACCAAATATCACAGATAATTACGACTAAAAATCAACTAACACCAAAAATATACAAAATCACAGGAAGTCAATCACAAAAAAGTTTAATAAGCACGACTAGATGAGGTGCCGAGTTATGAGAAGCGATTGAAAATACATTTTTTTTTTATTTTTTTTAAGTTCTGATATTTTGGAATCGTGAGCTTATCACCTATCACCGGCGCCAAGCTTCCACCTTATGCCGATGGAGCGTATGAAGCGACTGAAACTCGAACGCGTCGTGAAACTTATTTTTGTCCCTCGACGCTTGCCTTGAAAAGTGTCCAATTAAAATGCGCTTATCACTTTTAGTGCTTTGAGTAAATAAATTAAATCAGGCGCTTTGATAGACATTCGAAGTTAAATAACTGAATAACACGAGATTTTTGCCACAAATATTACGAACATACTTGTATTCAGTAATAAGTACATCTTTTGTCATTTTTTAACTAAAATTTGACCCAACCATTTTTTGAAGAAGTTTTAAACTACAAAGGAATAAAAAAATATGGCTCTGAAAAAAGTATGCAATTCCTGTCTTTTAAGTTAAATTTAAATCAGTAGCTAGATTTAGTCTATCTAGTACAATCACGCGCAAAGATATCGAGAACACAAAGGAAATATTCTGACCCAATATCGAGCGGGTCCTTTCAAATTTCATGTGATCTCGTATTTGCGAAGGCTTGTTATTGGTTCAGAATATGTCTATTGTGTCCTCGATATCTTTGCGCGTGGTTGTACATGAAGTTTCTGAATTATTTACATTTAAATATTTAAAGACAAACAACATCATTTTTAGAGCAAGTTATTTTTTTTTTTCTATTAAATAAACTAAAATTTAGACATTTGTAGGTATACTTTATTTTAATTTAAAATAAAATATTAGTTTCTTTATAATTTGTATAAAGTGTTTCGCAATTTCTTTCTCAGCATAATATAATGTTTTTCTCTTTGTAGAATATCTTGATGGAATCTTTCACCTTCTTTATTAGATGCAGCAATAACAACTTCTGGTAAAAATGTAAATAGGCTTGCAAGAACTATTTTTTTCCACGACTATTGAATAAACGATTCATTTAAATTTTTTGACAAGTTAAGAAATTCATTACTAAATTCTTGACATTATTCAACATGATCGGACCGTGTGCGGACCAATCACAAAGCAATATGGATTATGGGTAATTTCATTAATCACTGGACAACTTATTGGGCAATGAGCAGTGGATTATGGGTAATTTTAATTTTCCTACATTTTTGTTTATAAGTTAGAAATGATATGTAATATAAAAATATGTAGTTACATTTAAAAAAAAGAGTCATCCACATCTTATATTTAAGAAAACATACAAAAAATACTTAAACTTTAGACGAATGAGTTTAGAGCACATCCGACAAAAAAAATTGTAAAAACGGGGCATGAGAACATTCCAAAATTCTGAGATTTCAAAGAATTTAAGGCATTAGAACAAACCCAAACACGAAGACAATTTTGGAATGAAAGTCAAACCTACATCAAGTAATTTTATTTATTAGATATATTACCTTAATACCACACCGAACGATACTTCAGATTATTTCCAGAAATTTCAAAAAATCTAAGATATTAGTAATCCGCCCCCTCCAAAATTTTATAGTTTTTCAGCCCATTAAACGAACTAACCAAAGATAAGTAAATAGTTTTGCTCAGTTTCTTTAATATTTAAAAATCCATAAGCAAGGAAATTTTTTTGAGTATACAGGGTGTCTCACTTTTTTTCCAGCAAATTTATTTTTAGATAGTAAATGTCATTGTGAACAAGAAATTTCCTATGAACTAATTTTTTTTCGACTCCTTGAGAAGTTACAGTAATTTTAAAATATTAATGGGACGCCCTGTATAAATTTCATTTTATTTCCATTTTTTAAATTTAAATCAAGTAAGCTTTGGATTTTGACATTACTTAAGCCAAGCAGATAGGTTAATTTTCTTGTCAGAAATTTTGAATGAGTCCACTTATTTTAAAAACAGCCAATAATGATCAAAAATTCAAAAAGGCAAGCTGGGAAAAACAAAATCCAAACCATAAATCTTTTAAATAAAAACATGATGATAAGAAAGAAAAAATTTTTAAATTGCTGTAACTTCTTAAGGAGTCGACAAAAATATTAGTTTATAGGAATTTTTTTGTTCACAATGACATTTACTATCAAAAAAAAAAATTCTGAAAAAAAAAGTGAGACACCCTGTATACAGGGTGGTCACTCTTACAGTGCACAACTTTGGGATCTTGTAAACCTAAAGAGTTACAAAGTTGCTTAAATTAGAAAAAAGTTGTCCCTTTTCAAACTCCTTTAGAATCTATTTAGAAATCCGAGATATTTTGCTCTAGTCCTGAAGTATGAAAAATCTGAAATTTCGCATTTTCGTTTTCCTTTCATATTTTTGTAATCGCTTAACTTTTTCGATTGCAATTTGGCAGTTTTACATAATTGGACATTCTCTGTCGATTGGCTTTAAGAAGAGAATTTTAGGTTAACTAAATTTCATTTATTTTAAAGCAACTTTTGATTTTCTTATCGATCAGAGCCGGATTAAGGGCGATGTTGGCCTGAGGCTAATAAAAAGTAAAGACCGAAATAAATAATTCCAATTTTTCTTTTATTAATATACAGGGTGTACCGAAAATCGGGCAAGAGCTCTCCAATCTCTTATTGGGTAACTTTGGATCAACTTTTTGAAAGTTTGATCTACTGTTAATTGCGAATTTTAGCAATTAAAAAAAAATTGCACTTAAAAAAATTTCGAACTTTTGAACATTTTTTAATTTTCAAAGCGCCATATCTCCAAAACTACTCATCCTTACGCAATAAAACAAACTGATTTATAATCAGCGCACTCGAATCTATAGGATTGCATATAAAAATTATCCCGATTTCCTGAACAAGCCGCTTTGCGGTGAGATGAGTAGTTTTCGAGATATAGTGTATTGAAAATTCAAAATTTTCGTCATTTTTTTTCGTTTTTTATGTTTAGAATTACGATTCCAGTAAAGTGTACTAAAAAAAATTTTTTTTATTGAACCAAATTTTTGCAATTTTTCGGACTTAACAAATTTTCGTAACTTTTTGTGTTCGATCAAAAAAATCTAACCTGGGTCTAAAATCTTTCGTATGAGATCGATTATCTTCATTCTGGTCTTAAACAACGCCCAATTTTTCAAATTTTTTGATGTATTATAAACCATTTCTACTGTCCTATAACTTATTTTTTTATGGCTCAAGAACTACAAAAAAACGCTATTTTTTGTAGTTTTTTGGCTTTTACGCAGAATTGGTTCGTGGGAATATCCTATCATCCTATCACTGGAAAGCCCACGAAAAGACGCGTCAAATGACACCTTGTATAAAAAGATCCAGTTGGGGAAGGGATATAAACCTAATAGAGCTATCCACTTGGTTCTTGTGATAGACTACAGGTAACAGGTAACCAGCACTGGCTTCCCTCTTGCCAAGACCCTTGTAGTCCTATCTTTTACCACCGATACAGTGCTGCTCTATCTTCACCACAATTTATTGCACGAGGATCTTCACAGAAGAAGAAAAAAAGTCCTTTGAAGAACATTTAATAAAACTCTGTGACTATAGTATTCCACTAGTTGAGTTAGATTTCCTAGTTTCAGTAAAAAGCCTATCCAGATAAAAAAGGGACAGTTGTCCCCCAGTTTAAACAAAATTTGTCTGGCTATGGGTGGACAAAGTCATTTTTAAGGAGACATGAATATTTGTCATTTCGTAGTTACTGAAAAGTACAGTTGGTCCCAGTTGGCAGTAGGAAAAAAGTAATCACGATCGCGTATTCTTTATCATATTTCCAGCTGGGAGCAAATTTACATGAACAAGCTAAAAGACGTTTTACAAGGTATTCCAACATCACATATATGGAATTACGACGTGATATTATACCGTGCTATGCTATGTAAAGAGCGGAGAATATATGGTCAACTTGGGCTGAAAATGCCTCTGATGCTGCTCACTGCAAACAGTCAAAAAACGGATGGTTTAATACGTTATGTTTCGAAGATTTGTTAGAATCTCATTTTCTACGTTATATTAGGTAGTTTACTATTGTCCTAGTAGGAGACAATCTATCTACCCACGTTTTAGAGCTGTGTGATACTCATAATGAAAATTTTGTGTGTCTCCTACCAAACAGCACTCATCTTACACAACCGTTAGATGTCACATTCTTTGGCCCAATCAAAAGAGCAAATATGCTCATATAGGAATATCTTTAGGAAAAGATGTGTTCCCAACATTGCTAATGCTCATGAATAATTTGGTTGGTGGGTTTGAATAATGTGGAATACATCCTTTGAACAAACAAAAGTTACTAGACAGCCTGCGCGAGAATAAAAATGTTGGTCATGACTATCGGAGATTTCTTTTTGGCTTGAAAAGAAACTAGCCGAACATCTACAAACTGTGGTGGGCCAAAGTGAAAGAAGAAGAATAAGGTAAATGCAGGAAAAAGTATAACTGTTCAAGATTTATCAGAGGAAGCATAACAACAGCCATCAATAAGTGATGTAACAGTTCGAAAAACAAAAACTTAAAGCTAAAAAATCCAAAAGGGAAAATGGAAATAAAGTCAAGAAAACAAAGTAAAAAATTGTCCACTCTAGGTCATCAGAAGACGAAGACGATGTAGAAGTTATTAGACTCCGATGAAGTTAGTTTCTTCAAATGTTAATAAACCTTCTGAGATGCTTGACAGACTGTAACTTAGTGTTCGTACATTTTCGACGTAAATCGGTCACAATTGGGCATACTTCGTACGTCTTAGGAGTAGAAATGCAAATTCTACTCAAGCACTATGTACTTTTTAAGAGTGTAATATGAATTTCGAAATTTTTTAGCAAATCTGAATTTTTGAAGGGCTGAATTTTTAGAGGGCCTGAGGTTATAGCCTCATTAGCCTTCATAGTAATCCGGCTCTGGGCACGATATTTTATTCTTATACCATTGGATAGAGAAAAAAAATACAATTTAAATGATGTAACACACAGTGTTCTTTTACTTTCATTAAAAAAAATTGAAAAATTTTTATTTACAAAATCAAGTTGGCATAAAATAACAAAAGAATAATTTTATTATTTTATTTAAAAATAAACAGATGTTTATTTTACGCCAACTTGATTTTGTAAATAAAGATTTAATATTTTTTTAATTTTTTTTTTAAATTAAAGTAAAAGAACAATGTGTGTTACATCATTTAAATTGTGTTTTTTTTCTCTCTATCTCTATCCAATGGTATAAAAATCAAATATCACGCCCATAAGAAAATCAAAAGTTGGTTAAAAAAAAAGAAATCTAGTTAATCTAAAATTTTCTTCTTAAGGCCAATCGATAGAGAATGTCAAATTATGTAAAACTGCCAAATTGCAATCGAAAAAGTTAAGCGATTACAAAAATATGGAAGGAAAGCGAAATTGTTTTATTAGGAGTAAAAGAAGTACTTTCTGTGACGAGCAAGTAGGTTTGCGGGACGATACTCCGAATAAAACATGCTATTTTGTCTTCAAACGTCGAAATTTTTAAAATAGTAATATAATAAATAATTTTAAAATTTGACATTGAATTTTGTGTATATTGGGTTGCCTAAAATGCATTTCTACTCTGCTTTTCTAATCCTTGTCAATGCAAAGTATGCCCGATTGTAACCGATTTACTTCGGAAATGCACGAACATGACCATAGAATCAAGGAACATAAAAATTACTTGTTAAAGCCCTTTAATGACGTTTGAAGAAAAAAGGAATTTATTCGGCGTATGTACTATACCGTCCGTGTTTAAATAGAAAACTATTACATGTTCATCTTATAAAAGGGAGAATATTTCCAGTTTAGTATTTTTCGAGAAATTCATAATAAGTGTTTTTTATTTCTATTTGAAAATCGATATGAAAATCAACAATTAACAACAAAAATTAACAATTTTAAATTTAAGGAGGGTTTTTTAAATTTTTAAGTTAACTTAGAGAATATAGACAATTTAAAAGAATTATGGTAAATATCGGTTTTCTAGGGCCGCATTCCACTAATGAACACTAAAGCGCACAACCGCGACCGCAAAATTTTCCCGTTCCACTAGCTCAAAACTTCACCATTCAACAAACAACCACAGAAACCCACGAATAAATACGGTCGCTGTGAGCTTCTTGCGGTCGCCATCGATGCACGAAAGAAAAAATCGCGGTCTTATGTAGAACGACTTTGCGGTCGTCGTGGGCATTGCGAGTCTTTAGTGGAACGCGCCCTAGAATTCCTACAGAAAAAGTATTATTCCGACACTGAAGAATTTAAAGTCTAAAGTTCGGCTCGTAAACATTTCGGTAGGTCATGTAGTTTTCGAAAACAACAGTATATTGTTTTATTAGGAGTAAAAGAAGTACTTTTTGTGGCGAGCATGTAGGTTTGCGGGACGAGCTTTGCGATCCATAAAAAGTTCTTTTACTCCGAATAAAAAATGCTATTTTTTCTTCACACGTCGACATCTTTAAAATAGTAATATAATAAATAATTTTAAAATTTTACATTTAATTTACATACAACACACAATACAATGTAAGTGTATATTGGGTTGCCTAAAATTCATTTCTACTCCGCCCTTTTATTCCTTGTCAATACAAAGTAGTAATTTCTACTCCTAGACAGTACAAAGTGACCATAGAATCAACGATCACAAAAAGTGAAAACCTGTCAAACGTCACAGAAGACTGTACTTTAATGGCGTTTGAAGAAAAAATGTATTTTTGAAAAATCTAAAACGAAAGGTGGTATGAAAATAATACTCACTCTACAGATAAACGAGGTGCCAGATGGAAAAGAGCGTTGTCAATTATCAAAAACTTTTGCAAATATTTAAACAAAAATAAATCATATTACAATATTTATAAGAAAAAATATGCTATCAAACAATAATTGAAAATTATAAAATAAAAGTAAGTATGTAGTTATTATTCAAAGATAAAAAAATTAAAATTTTAATTTTGGCAATTGATTCGTCAGTATTTGAAAGTTAAGTGATTCAACACTTACTTATCTCCACTAGAAATGTTATTGAACCCTTTTTATTTGTCCGATATAAAATCAATGATTAGCATGTCATAAATATGGATCGATAGGTGAAAAAGGCGTCACCTTGAGTTTCGGATATTTTTGTACTAAAATGAAATGTTAATTTTGATGCATTCCTTTTTATTTTTGTAATTATACAAAGTGAATGTTTCAGCAGGATTAGTAGCTTTTATCTACTTAATTGTTATTTAATGTTTATTAATTAAGACGAATATAACTGGAGAAGCATAATTGTTTGGCGATAAGGTAGTATCTACTTCTTATTACGCACATTCAGGTTATCTTGATAACTTTTATGTTTGGTTTAGAATGTTTTGTTTAGAAAAAGGGAATAGGAGTGTTTTAATCGATTAGTTTTTATTATTTAAACAAATTATTTTGCGCAATATCATAAGTTTTAATGAATTCAAATGCTAAACTTTTTGGAACTTAAGGTGCCTACACACGATCGGATTGAATTTGGTCAGATTGGACGCATTACAGATATTTTAGTGCAGGCCTGATCGGACCGTGTGGATACGTCATCCGATTTAGTCATCGAATCAGATCGGAATGTAAATCGGACCTCACCAAATTCCATCTGATCGTCCGATCAAATCGGATCGTGTGGAGGCCCTTCAGAGCAATTTTCATTCATTCATGTTAATCTGCATTTTTTAGTGCCAATTTGGCAAGTGTTTTTACGTTTTTTACTACTTGATGTTAATCAAGTAGGTTTGCCATAATTTTATCTTCAACTGCAGGCTGTAGTTATAAACAATAAATAATTAAATAACGGTGTTCCAAATAAAGATGCAAAAACAAAATGGCACTCAGGTAAATTTCGTGAATAGAAACCGATTTTTAAATTTAAGAACGGCTTAAACCTGTATCTAGCAACCTTGATGAAAATTTTAGAGACGTCTTTAAAGTTAATCACGTCTTTAAAGTTAATCACGTCTTTAAAGAATATTTCTTATGAAGAAATACAGGGTGATTCACATTTATGTTAAAATCTCTCGGGTGGTGATTCCTTAAACAAAAATAAGAAAAAATTCTTATAAACATGGGTCCGAAAATGCTTCATTAAGGAGATATTTCAACTCAAAGAGGAACGCAAGAATTTTATTTTTGGTAATAAAAGTTATTATAAGAGCTATTACTTTAAAAGTTTGGCAATTGTTTTCTGATGTTCTGTGCATGTTCTAGTCCATTAAAAGAGTTTAAACAAGTTTTAGGGGATGGTAAAGTCGATGATGACTACCATTATTTTAAGCCTAACAATTTTTCCTTTAACTTTTTGGAGATTTTAACTTTACTAAAATAATCCCTGCTCGTTTCTCCACAGAAAAGGTCTTTCGACTTATGTCACCAATCTTCTTCGTTTTCTTGTAAATGCAGATTTTATTCCACTATGTCAGCTGCTAAAATTTCTAATTTTCTAGAAAATCACAAAGTAGGCGTGGCAAATATTAAAAAAACCGATATTCAACTTTTTAGAAAAAGCACATAAGGTGGCAGGCTGAGCCAATATTTTAATAATGTGTTTAACGTTAAAGACATCTCTAAATTTTATTGAGATTTACAATAAATTTAATAATTTATCAAGTGTGTATTATAACAATGTTGTTTTAATAATTAACTTGTTGAATGTCAATTTTGAAAGTGATTGATTTCAATTAAACATTTTGTTACAAGAGTGTCCTTCTACTATTACTTCCACGATTTACAACAGGTTATGGGCCACAGATAAATACAGCATTAAACCATTTGCTGGAAAAGATTTCAGTAATTGGCGTTATAGAGTAGAGTTAATCTTAGATGAACATAATTTGAAAGAAGTTATTGTAAATGAGTTACCTAATCCAACAACTCAAGAATAGAACAAAAAAAAAATAAAAAGGCTAAATGCATTATTGTACAATTTATTGATGATTCATACTTGGAGTATGCAAAAGAAAAGAATACCGGTAAGCAGATGTGGGATATTCTAATTGAATCCTTTGAAGGAAAAGGAATTTCAAGTCAAAACTATCTAAGAAGACAACTTTTAAACATGAAATTAGAAGACAACGTGACAATGGAAAGTCATTTTCTAAAATTTGAAGAATTAATTCGACAACTGAAATCAGCAGGGACAAAATTGGAAGGAGGAGATAAGAAGAATAAGAATATTTATTTGTGTTATTAATGTGGTACATTTTACACTTGTCTAAGAACATTAAAAAAATTAAAATTGAATTAAAATATACAGTATTAAAATAAATAGATAAAATAGTCCATCTCATTGTTCCTCTAACTTGAGTTACTCTAAAAATTGGCGGAAGTCATATATTACTTTATCTAGAAGTAGTTCTCTAACTTCTTTCTTGAACTTCTCATAGTGCAGTCTGCGTATGTCTGTATTCAGTTTGTTATAAAAGATTGCTGGCACGTTGTCAGTCTGGTATCTTTAGCTGGTCCCTCTGCCGAGTGCTGTATGTCATATTGCTGTGAAAGTTTGCAAAATATGCAGCTTCGTAGGATATATTTGCAGAAGTTGTCCTAATTGCGTAGATGGCTTTGCTCAAAGTGCTTTTCAGCTTTGTTATATGCTCTTCCCACTTTAGATTTCCTTGGACCGTGACCCTCAGGAGCTTCGCGTTGTCAGCACTCTTTGTGTTGAAGGATATTGTCTGTGTTTTATTTTCATTTAGGTGCAGCCGATTTGCAAGTAACCACTTCTTAGCTTCATCCGGGCACGCATTATCGGAGGTCTTATGTATTATTGTCGTATCGTCTGCAAACAGAATGGTTTTATTTCCAGGTACATTCACATGGAGGTCATTTATGAAGATGAGGAACATCAGCGGCCCGATTATTGATCCTTGAGGGACACCTCTTTTCAGTTGTTTGACCTGGGACAGTTCGTTTCTCCATAGAACAACTTGGCTTTTGTTTTTTAGATAATCCTCAAGTAGTCCAAGCAGTGGAGCAGTTACACCATAATGTTCTAGTTTGTCCAACAAAATTTCGTGGGATATGCAATCGAACGCCTTTGTAAGATCCACTAGTGTAGCCTGGTAATCTTCTTTGTCTTCAACTACTTCCATCGCAGTTTGTATGACTGTGGAGAGCGCAGTTACAGTAGATTTACCTGGTAAGAAACCATGTTGCGAAGCCCAGAATATTCTATTGTGAATTAGTTTTTCCACTATTTTCGAGAATGCGGGTAGAATTGAAATTGGCCTGTAGTTAGAACAGTCCTCTTTATTCCCTTTTTTGAATATTGGGATAATCTTGGCCACTTTAAGTTCTCTGGGAAAGTTACTTTCTTCGAAACAAGCATTTATCACTTCAGCTAAGAAGTCTGCTAGGGGCGTGATAGCAATTTTTAGTATTTCAGTGTTCCATCCATAGATATCTGTCGACTTTTTTGCCTTTATATCGTTTGCTATTTTGATAATTTCATCTCTGGTGGTGGGTGTCAAGAACATAAATTTATTCGGACGTTTTACATTTCGAAGATACTCAATTGAACTTTCCTTTTGATTATCATTGTTTGATTCTGTTTTTTCGGAAGTTTCTATGAAAAATGAACTTAGTTTATTTGTCGTTATTTTTATGTCTTTACCCTCAGACTGCTTTTGATTCGTGTTGGTTTCTTTGTTTATTAAGGTCCAGATGGCTTTTGCTTTGTTGTCGGCCCTGGCGATGTAGTTTTCGCATGCCCTTTGCTTTGTTTGTTTTATTTCCTTTCTGTATCTGATTCTGTGTTGCTTTTCTATTTTCCTGGCCTCTGGCAGATATTCTGATATCGTATTTAGTGCTTCCAATTCGTTTCTCATTTTCTTCAGGTCCGCTGTGAACCAATCTATAACATCTGATTCCTTTTTTTTAGGTGTCTCACAGTTAAAGGGATACACATATCATAGATCCCGTTTATTTTGTTGTGGAATGTGGTGTAGTTATAATTAGCAGATTTTGAGTAGTCGTATTTCCATTCATGCTTGTATATTTCTTGAAGTAGTAGTTGTATGTTTCTTTCAGAAAAGATTCTTGTTTCATACGTTTGACTTTCATAAGACGTATGTGTGGTATTTGGGATTGTTACCTCCAATATTTGAGCTTTATGATCTGAAATTCCAGTGTTCATGGTCTTATGGTTTAAAGTATTTATGCTTGAACTCGTTAATATATGTATTATCTATACATGTGGCTGTGAGATTGTATACTCTGCTTGGGTCATTGAAGTTGTAAGATATATTATATGCGAGAAGTATATTTAAAAAGTTTTGGGTGTTTTTATCATTATTTAATATGTTTATGTTGAAGTCTCCGCCTATTACAATTTTGTAGTTTTTGAATACTTCATAGAATGTAATAAGTTATCTATTGATGACATTGCCAGCTTCATATGATAGTTTAACAACTGCACTTGAAACTGTACCTTCAGAAAGATTGACACTAGATATTGTAAAGTCTCGACTTTTTGATGAAGAAGTAAAGAGAAAAGAAAGAAATTCCATAGCAAAAGATGAAGAAAACATAGATTCAGTAGCTGTTTCTAGTAAACACAAGAAGATGTATAATAAATCTAAACTAAAATGTTTTGATGTGGACGTTATGGACATAAAAGAAATCAATGTTATTTCAAGATGAATAAAGTTCTATGAATGATTATTGTCTCTATATTAAACAAACAGCTTTTCAAATAATTTATTTAGTGTTTAGTGTTGTATTACACGTAGCAACAATGAAGAAGCAATTAATAAATTAAAAATCAAGTTGTCACAAGAATTTGAAATGTCAGATATGGGAATTTTAATAGTTATTTATGCACCAAGGGAGCAAAGTGAGTAATTTAATCCTGAGTGTGGAAACCACAGGAAGGATTAAATGCACTTTGCTCCAGGGGTGCATATTAAATTTTTTGCACTTCCAATTAAATATTTGAACAAGCGTTTTCAGTTTTGGGATAATTGTTGTTTCGAATGCAAATAACTCTACTGAGCCAGACATAACCGTCACCATATTTAAAAAAATAATTGAACAAGTTGTACCTCCTTTATTTAGCATAACAAATTGTTATGATTGTAATATTAGAGTAAATGTACATATTTATATTTACTAATTTGTAAATGTACATATTATCTATTAATAAATTTGTGTTGTTTTCTCCAATCATGTATAATTTTTTAGCACATCGGAAACCTAAAATCAATTGGTCCGAGTGATGATGAAACATTTTATCGTTTATCTTCTAGGAGCTTAAACAATTAACATAAATATTTTGAATTGTATAAATATAAGCATTTAGCATACTACATTAAATAAAACCATTAGATATCTTAATAAATAATACAAGGAAATTTAGAGGTTAGAATTTCTTGTCAATAAAATTTTTCGAATTTAAGACAAAAAACTATAATAGATTCCTTTCCCAAATAAAAAAACGCTAAAAATTATTGTAGTAATATTAGAAATATACATACCTATAAAATTATCAAATATAATTCAGAAACAATTATTTTTAAAAACTTGCGCGCCATCTTTTTAATACCGAGGGATTAAATGAACCGTTATGGGACTTTTAATCCCTAGAGATTAAATTAATACTTGGTAGTAAATGTGTTACTTTTACTTCTGCCATTAAGAGAGTAAAATGGCTCATTAGTTTGGAAGTGCAAAAAATATTTTATGGTAATAAATATTAATCAAGATTTAGAAAAAGGTGTTTTAAAAATAAGCCAAAAACCCTTTATTATACGGATTTTGAAACGTTTTGAAATGGAAAATTGTAATGGAAGTGCTACTCCAACTTAGGGTGCAATTCTGGGTAAATCTGTAAGTCCTTACAGGAAAAATCTGTAAGGTTTGTTATATGGGTTGTAATGGACGGTTTCCTTGGTTACCTTACAGGTTACAGATATTTCCTGTAAGAGCTTACAGATTTGCTCAGAATTGCACCATTAAAATTGGAAAAAGAAATGAGTTCAACCACTAATCAGCCATACCAACAACTTATAAGAAGTTTAATGTATATTATGCTTGGAACGAGACCTGATATTTCATATGCATTAAATTATTTGAGTCGTTTTCAAGAAAAGGCAGGTGAGAATCATTGGAAATATCTAAAGAGAATATTACGTTATTTTAAAGAAACATTAAAGTATGGATTATTTTTTAAAAGAAATAATGAAAAGGAAATTTTAATTGTAGTTACTGTGATTCTGACTGGGGAAGTGATACAGAAGATCGAAAATCTACTAGTGGTTTCTTGTTTAAAGTTCTTGGATAACAAGAAAACAGCAAACTGTATCCTTATCATCCACTGAAGCCGAATATGTAGCAGTTAATTCATCAGTGCGTGAACTTTTATGGATTAAAAGTATTTTAGAAGATTTAAATATTTATTGTAAAGATCCTATCAAGATTATGGAAGATAATCAAAGTTGCATTCAAATATCAAAAAATGCAGAAGTTAAATGAACAAAACATATCGATATTAAGCATCATTTTGTTAGAGAAAATGTTGATAATAAAATAATTGAATTGGTACATATTTCATCAGAGAACCAACAGGCAGATATTCTAACCAAGAGTTTGCCAAAAAATTGTTTTCAAAGACATAGAAAATCCATTAACTTAATTAATTTAATTGAGGAGGCGTATTGAGATGTACAATTAATTTAATAATTTATCAAATGAGTATTATAACAATGTTGTTTTAATAATTAACTTGTTGATTGTCAATTTTGAAAGTGATTGATTACAATTAAACATTTTGTTAAAAGAGTGTATTTCTACTATTACTTCCACGATTTACAACAAATTTTTCATCACAGTCGCATCAATAAAAACATTTATTGCAAATATAATAAAAGCGTGTTTTTTGAACTATCACTGTGACCATCTTGAATACCAAATTAAATTTTTAGATTCTTCAAATTCCATAAAATTTTAAAGATTTTTTTTTGAAAAATTTGACACAAAATGAGAATCGAATTTTAGTTACTTTATTAAAATCCTGTACAAAATTTCAGAAAAAAAGGTTTTACTTGTGTAATTTAAATACAGTCGAACTTCCATAACTCGAATTTCTATAAGTCGAATTTTTCCATAACTCGAAGTTTGTTTGTAATGTGTTTGTAAAAATATTCGTTTTTAACTTTGCGAAATAATTTCTATATCTATTTTTTTAAAGTCCCTTGAAGATTTGAGTTAGGGAAGTTTGTCTGTATTTACACTATTTTCTTCTTTAAATTTTACCAGAATTTTTCGAAGATTGGCCATTAAATATTAACTGTGCTAATAACATAAATTGTTTTCT
Source organism: Stenus bimaculatus (assembly GCA_963971135.1). Taxonomy (NCBI): domain Eukaryota; kingdom Metazoa; phylum Arthropoda; class Insecta; order Coleoptera; family Staphylinidae; genus Stenus; species Stenus bimaculatus. Next base: position 47,338,436 of record OZ020180.1, read on the forward strand.
TCGTACAATCAAAAGCATCTTTATAATCAGCTTCTAAATAAAAAGGTTAAATATCAGGGCACGCTGCAATTGCAATTGATTTCGTGTAAATCTGACGTCATATTTGATTAATCTAAAAGATGAACAAAGCCATGAAGATGTAAAAAAACTGCACGTTCATGTTTTCCACCTTCTGATCGCTAATTGCTTCATAAAAGAACCTCATCCCTCACCAATTGAATGAAATTACATTAAAAAGTGTCGTTCGCCCACGCTAATAATTAGAAATTGTGGAAAAAGAAGCCAGACAATGCAAATAACGTTCATTGGAGGCATTGAACGAATCGGTAAACAACTCGATGAGGGATTACCTTTAAAAACGGACTTATGTTTGTTTTGCAAGAAATATTTGCCTTACAAAGTTTAGAATATATCATTTTTATGTGTTTTCTACTGAAATTAATTTATTACCAACGTTTTTTAATGCACCTTATTGATCAAAGAAACTTAATTAAAATCTTACAAATACCTAGAATCAAAATCTGAAGAAGGTAATAATAAGTAAAAGTGATCATTTATATTTATAAATAATATTGTATTAACTTTTAAAAATCATTTTTGTTTGGTTTTGAAAAAAATTTACAGACGTTAGATCAGGGCATCTTGCAGAATATGGTTGAGGTTTTTATATTCCCCTTTTCAATATACATAAATTAAAAAAAAAATTAAAAATACTGGGGGCATATTCTCTAACTACTCGACACGCTGTCGTATTTTCATCGTTCTATCCTTGTCATTCAAATGCAAAAATAAGAGTGTGTCCTTGTCATGTCGTATACGATATCTTGTCGTGTGATTCCAGAATAACCATTTTTTGTAGCAAAAATTAAAATGAAAAAATCAAATTGGTATGGATAATTTAATGTTATCAAAACTCAGTTTATTTTGGTATTCTCCATTCTTTTATAGTTTGTGATATTGTGTTGAATAATGTTTTACCAAAATAATGTTGTAAGGGTATTAATTAATATAGTTTTAATGTTGTATTTTATTAGGCATTAATATTATCAGTTGATAATTTTACGTTAATGTTTTAGGTAGACTTGCAAAAAGACGATAAAAATTTATTGGTATTTTATAACTTCGCCGTCTGTAAATATTATTAACTTGTTACTTTATAAATTTTATATACTTTATAACGAAATAAAAGCGTTTTATTTGCCTAATAAATGCAATAAAAAATTAAGTAATTAATTGTGTAATATGTAAACATAAATACAGGGTGTTTAATTAGTAATAAAAAAGCTTTAGTCTAAAAGTAATTCGGTTAAAAAAAATATTTTTAACTAAAAACATAAAAATTAAAGGAAAACTTTAAGAAAAGTAAACAAACATATTATATAAATTAATTTACTCATTTACGTGTTGTACCTAAATTAAGCAAAGCAAACATCTCGTGTGGTCTTTAAAAATTAGAGGTTTTTCCAAATTGATCTCAATTTATCTAAACGCACTCTTGGGATTTTCTCTTGCGCTCGTTTAAACAAAAGCATTTTGTTAGCAATTAAATAAAGAGGTTAACGAACTGGAAAAAATCTTAAATTGTTTTGTTGGTGACGAGCAGCAAGAAATTCAATATGGAATAAGCGAATTTCGTAAAAACACGTGTCGACTAAACGAGCGTGGATAATAATAAATAAATGGATTATTTGTATTGACAATTAGCATGTGGCTATACTTACTGATTATGACCTAATAATTTACTCGCTAATAATGTAGTATTGATTTTAGCTAAAATATCTTGAGTGGATAAGGTGTTAATACATAGTAAAATCTATTTTGATTCTGTTATTGTCTTCTTAATCTTAAATTATACAGGGTGTTTCTAAAATGGTGGTCACGGCTTCGTGTGCTTATACTAGAAGTAAAAACAAGACAAAAAGTCCATATAAACATTTGGCCAAAACTCAACTGTTACCGAGATACAGGGTGTTGAAATTTTTTTTTAGTTTTTGTATTTTTGTATTTTCTCTGGATCAGCTGAATGAAAATGAATAAAATTTTAGGAGTGATTACTGCTCCTGGATAGCCACCTTTGGCCATTACTTTTGTCTTAATTTAACAATCCAGTGGCGTAGAAACAGGTCAAGGTGCCCCATTCTTTTAATTTATTTGGTACGCCACTGCAAAATTTTGCGATTTTGATTGGATTTTTAAAATATTCATTCAATTTACTATAAAAAAGTACACCTGTTAAATTTTGATAGGATTAGTGGTATTTCTGAAATTTCCAATTTTATGGTTTAGTGAACTTGCTAAAATCAAAATAATTTTCAAAATTGTAATCAAATTTAAATTAAACAAACAAAATTTAAATTGATAACTCTTAGTAAGACTCTTAGTTGGTGTTAAATAAATGAATAATCCAGAAACACTATTTTAAATTTTATAAAAAAATGAATAACTTATAAAATTAGGTGTTTCTGACATGTTTTTTTTTATTTAAAACATCTACAAAATGTTAAATTGTTTCAAATTTTGAAAATCAGTTTGTTGTTAACAAAGGTACTGGATTATAAAATGCAAGATTACTGAAATACTAATAATCCTATCAAAATTTAATAGGTGTACTTTTTTGTGGTAAATTGAATGAAGATCTTAAAAATTCAAACAAAACTGTAAAATTTTGCAGTGGCGTACCAAATAAATTTAAAAATAGGGGCACCTCGACCTGTTTCTACGCCAATGGATTATTAAATTTAAGACAAAAATAATAGCCAATACTGGCTACCCATGAGAGGAACTTACCCCTTAAATTTTATTATTCTTTATTTACCCGATCCAGAGAAAATAAATAAATGGTAAAAATAAAAAGAAATTTCAACACCCTGTATCTCGGTAACAGTTGAGTTTTGGACAAATGCCGCAATCCGAAGAGAAAAAGAAGTCTATTTAAATTTTGTACATGCTAAAAACAGCAATAGAGAAATATGGAAAGCACTATCCTCTCTTAATGTTTACAACAAAGGCAATACTTTAACATTACCACATCACCTAAGCAATCCAGAAGAGATTAATTCACAATTTATTAAAGCGGCCCAAAATGCTATTAACTCTCCTGACCATGAAACAGTTCTTCAATTTGAGAACAGCAAGTACAGAAATAACATAAATGAGTTTAAATTAAATAATGTTACAGAATCAGACTGTTATATCAAATCAAATGCTGCTGGGCATGATACATTGTCAAGGCAAATGAACAGACTCTGCTGTCCTAAAATTTTACCTTTTTTGCAGCATATTTTTAATGAGTGTATAAACCAATAAATTTTTCCCTCGGCATGGAAAGAAGCATTGGTAATACCTTTTCCAAAGAACAACAAACCAAATGAATATTCTGATTTACGCCCTATAAGTTTGTTGCCGGTGTTTTCTAAAATCTTTGAAAGGCTTATATTCGAGCAAACTAAATGACATAATAGCAGCTTGGGATAAAGGAATGACAACTTCATTAATTTTGTTGGACTATTGGGAATTTTTAGATTCCGCTCGCCCTCTGGTGGCAAAATATCTACTCCGATATTCGGTACTTACGTTTTTGATTTAACGCATTAGTACATGTTTTTTGAGATTTACTGAAGCTTTAAATGATAAATCTACTTGTGTTTTGTTGAATAAGTTGTTATTAGGTACAAGAATGCATTTTAAACACAATTTTTGACAATGATAAGTACCGAATATCCTCCATTTATAGCGCCACCTATACGTAGTTAAAATTTCCAGTAGCAAAGCTTTTGATGCTGTATGTCATAAATTATTATGTGCCAAACTTAGATACTATGGTTTTAGTGCTCAGACTGTACTATTCTCTCAAGCCTATCTATCAAATAGATTTCAAAAGGTGAGATGTGGAAATAAAACGTCAAAAAAGCTTGGCATATCCAAAGGTGTTCCGCTGGGACCTAGGACCACTATTGTTTACAATATTTACAATGGAAATTAACGAGAGAGTGCGTGATGACTGTTACTTGCATCAATACGCCGATGACACACAAGAATACGTGAGCTTTAATAAAGAGAATCGAGATGCTAAACTAAACAGCCTGAAGGAAACACTTGATGATATTGCTAGATATTCTAGTGAAAATGGGCTCCAGATAAATGCTACAAAATCTTGCGTCTTGTATTTTGGAAAAGATAAAAACTTACTAGGAGACGATGAAAAATTAAAAATTAATGATGATATTATACCAACATAAAATTACGCTAAAAACTTGGACTTATACATGGTGTTCCGTAAGTAATGCATAATAATGAAAGGGGTTGTTCAGGACATCAAAACAAGCAACTTTTGTTAATAAACCCATATTCGGAAATTAACCATTAAGCCAGGGTAAATAAAAAAGATTTAAGGTAATTAAGTTAATTATTTAATAAAATTTACAAAAATTGTTCGAAATGTCGGCCATTTTGTTCAATGCACAAGGTTGCACGCTGGTTCATAGATGTTCTAACCTTCTGGAATATCCCAGGGATGTCTTGGACAATGGTACAAGCAGCCCTAAGTCTTGCGAGAAGTTCTTCTTCTGTAGTAACAGGCGTCTCGTACACCAGACTTTTCAAATATCCCCAAAGGAAAAAATCTAAGCTTGTGAGATCAGGGGAACGTGCAGGCCAATTAACAGGTCCGCCACGACCAATGCAACGGTTGGGAAAAACTTCATCCAGAAATTGGCGTACATTTAAAGAAAAATGAGGAGGACACCCATCGTGTTGAAACCACATACCTTGTCTAATAATAAGCGACACTTCCTCCAAGAACTCAGGTAAAACTTCCTCCAAGAAATGGCGATACATTACACCATTCAAACGTGGTGGTAGTAGGTATGGGCCAATTAAAATGTCTCCCAAAATTCTAGCCCAAATAATAATAGAAAATTGGTGTTGATTTCGCCGACGGGATACAACATGAGGATTTTCATCATCCCAAATGTGACTATTTCGGCTATTATAAAAGCCGTCCCTCGTGAAGCATGCTTCATCCGTAAATAACACAAAACTGCCAAAATTAGGTTGAACCAAATGCTGTTGTAACCACCAGCGGGGAAAATTTACTCGAGATGGATAATCTGCTGGACTCAACGATTGAACACGTTGAATTGGATAAGGGTGTAGCTACTGTTCATGGAGAACTCTCCAAACAGTTGTTTGCCTTGCTCCCATGTTATGTGCAATGGCACGAATTTTTGTGCTTGGTTTTTCCTCTATACGGTTGAGCACTTCTTCCTCAAATTGGATAGTGCGAATTGAACGTGGACGACCAACAGCTCTACGAGGTTCGACAGATCCAGTTTCTCGAATACGATTATGAATCCTAGCAAAGATAGAATAATGCGGTTGACGACGTTGAGGAAATCTTTGCTGGTACAGGCGCGCACTCAAAGAGTTACAAAGAGCGTCCCCATAAATGAGATGCATATCAGCTAATTCCGCATTGGAAAATTTCACCATTTTCGAAAGTATCTTAATTAACTTTAATAACAAACGTAATTGATCTTAGAATAGCACAACAGAATAAACCGATGTTGATTTACTACTGATTCACTCCAAATTTGTGTCTTGTTTTTTTTAAAAATCTGTTGTGCACGGTCCATTGTAAAGACATCACAATAAATCGCAAACATTTATTTACAAAAAAAAAGAAAATAAAGCTATTTTTGTAAATTAAATTTAAAAAATTTTGTCTCAACCTAGTGACTTAATGGTTAATTTCCGGATATGGGTTTATTAACAAAAGTTGCTTGTTTTGGTGTCCTGAACAACCCCTTTCATTATTATGCATAGTAATGCATAATAAGTATAAGTATAAATAATATATATATATATTCCGTAAGTATACGGAACACCCTGTATATAGACAGTAAATTACGATTTCGTACACATATCGGAAAAGTCGTCCAAAGAAGTTACTTAGCTCTTAGAAGTCTTTATAGGAGTAACCGAATTCTAAGCGTTTCAATAAAAAAGATGCTGTGTGAAACACTTGTCTCGAATTGCTGTAATTATGGTAATTGTGTATATGGTCCTTGTATGGATGCAGTTTGTGCAAGAAGATTGCAACGAATTCAAAACTCTTACATACGTTTTATTTTTAATTTAAGGGCACGAGATCATGTACGATACAAGTTACCAGAATTGCAGTTGTTGGACATGAGTCTTCGGAGAAAATTGCACATGACAAATTTTGTACATAAATTGCTAAAAACGGGTTGTCCATCATATCTCGCGATTAAACTAAAATTTAGACACGATATTCACACTATACAGGGTGCTGGAAAATTCGCGGACCAACGCAATGGTGCGATGTTGAGGAACTCTTAGAGAACAAGGGAAAAATAATTAAAAAATTCTTTGTTGCTTTACCTCGAAGATATATGTGTTTTTAAAATCTTAAATTTGGCAACTCTGTGTTAATTTTAGTTATTTAAATTAAAATGCCATGATCAGGTGTAATTCGTTTGTATTTAATTTTTCCATAACAACCAATGGCATGCATAAATAACTAAAAACATTTAAAAAACTTACTTTAAATAATACACAAAAACCTGCAAACTTAAAGGATTACTAACAAAAAGTTCGAACTAATAACAAGAGAAACTACGCGATTCAGAAAATTTAAAGTATTGCTAAAGCATATTCATTGTTACTATACATTTTACTACTTTTTTTGACAAATTCGTGTGACCAGTCAGATCAGTTTGACACTGACAATTGTACCTATTTGTAATTAAGCTACAACGTTGACATGTTTATTTATGTGCAAAATTCAAATATTTAAAATGTAAAATAGCACGTTTAACAATACCATTCTTAAGTAGGATGGACAAGGCTAAATATCATTGCATTTTTACATAATTTACGTGTCATACCAAAGCATAAATATGGGAATATTGCAAATTAAAAGAGTAAAAAATTGAAAGTTTAACTTTCCATAACTTCGAGCTAAAGCAACAAAGAATTTTTTTAATTATTTTTCCCTTGTTCTCTAAGAGTTCCTCAACATCGCACCATTGCGTTGGTCCGCGAATTTTCCAGCACCCTGTATACACCAGACAACGCTATCATCTTACTATACCAAAGCACAAAACATCACTATTCACAAGATCTTTTTCATACACAGCAGCGAAACAATACAATTCTGTTCCCATATCTTTGCATTCATCATCCATTCAATCATTCAATAACAAATATAAAAGTCATGTTTTGCAAAACCATCTGATAGGGTAAAACACCATAACCATCTAAACTTTGTAAATATGTAAAAAAAAATTATACTGCTCTTATTAGTTTTAGTTTTATTTTAAGTACTAAGTGTAACATGTAATATACAATGTATATTTGAAAACTTATACCTTCGGTTAAGTGAACAGCTCAGCTGGACTTTAAAATAAAGACCTTTATTATTATTATTATTATAAATGTTTATATGGACTTTTTGTCTTATTTTTACTTCTAGTATAAGCACACGAAGCCGTGACCACCATTTTAGAAACACCCTGTATTTTACAATCGTTGGCAATTTAAAGTAGACACAATAATACTAAGAGGGGATGTTTTGTCATAGGGGAACTGAATAATGACACTGCAGATATGGACTATTTTTTTTTCTAAGGATGTGAATAACTTTCTACTACTTTTTTTTGGAAAACACACTATACTGTAGTTTTTCTTTTGAAGCGCAACCATACCAAAATAAGACAAGCAAAAAAACAAAGAAATAATAAAAACTGGCTATACTTTATTTTTTAACTAGGAGGAGTGACAGGGGGAGTTACTAGAAAAATAACCAAACAGGGTTTGACAGGAATTTTTGGTTACTTTTGCTTTTTAATGATAAAATAGTACAGAAATATAATTAAATTCCCCATTTCTTTGCACTGAATATAAATTTGTACATGTAAATACATTAGTAACTCAAATTTTATGATTAATATTTTGAGGTTATATGTTAAAAATCATCCAAAATAATTATCCGGTGTAAATGTTGCTGACTTTTAACCAATCAGGGACGTTAATTTTTGGCATTTTAGCGCGGGAAATTTAAATCACTCCTCCTAGTTAAAAAATGAAGTATAGTAACAAATATAAAATGAAAAAAGTATATTTTTTAACTTTTTGTTGTATACCAGATACTAGGTTTATTATAAACTGTTTACTATCTTATATTTTTTTAATGTTTAGAAAAATCAAATGAAAGAGAATCTACTTAAGAATAATAATAATAAACTTAAAGTAATGATTATCGAACAAAGTTCAACTGAAGTTTGTCGAACCTCGCATTTGTTTCTTATCTTTCTTTTTAAATTCGCTCGTTTGTTTCTACAACCCAGTTATTTAACAATATTCTCTACAGGGTTTGCATAATTTTATTTCGATTAATTCATTTAAAAAGCGAAACTTGCAGTTTCAAATTTTTATCAAGACTTTTAAACATGATTAAGATTATTATTAAATGCTAAATTTGGTTTTAAGAGCTTCACTACAAATTCAACTTTGATGGGCGAGAATAAGAGTACAATTCAAAATTTGGCCAAATTATTATAATAAATTATATTTACAATCTTCAAGAATGTTTAGCCTGGTTTCTTAAGAGCATCTTCCTAGACACCCGCGATAAATTTTCCGTTGGAGATAATAACAAGGAATAGAAAATCCATTCCACTTTAATGGAGCTTCTTTGCAAATTATGATCAAATAACTGATAATTAATGCGAGTCCCTAGAGGGCGCGCGAGTTTGGGAGGAAAAATTGTAAAAAATCATGAAATCAAGTTTCCCTCGTTAGATTTTCAATTTTCTTTCAGATTTATAATATAAATTGACTAGGCTACATCCTGCCAGAGAGTTACCTTCTGCAACCTAGCACAAAATTAATTAGAGGGGTCCAAAATTAAGGTACTTTTAGATCATTATATTTTTTGTTAAGAAAGGTTTGGGATTAGGACTCTTCAAATGAAACCACGTTTTATAAAATTTGCTAACCGGTTTCGGAATTGTTTTATTCCCTCTTTAGAGCTACAAGTACAAAAATACACTTTAAAAATCGTCTTACACGCTTAAGAGCAATCATCCCGGTGCATTTTTAGACGTTTGCTTGGGGACCCCTGAACGCGTTATTTTTTAATATTTTTTCATTTTCTTTTTTTTTATAATAAATGTTATTATAAAATATATATATATATTATTCTCTTAAATGTCTGGAAAAGATATCTGAAAACCGACTTTGCTTTTTTTGATTGGTATGGCTGTACATTATCTTTGAAATCGACAAAAATTTACATGGAAATCGCCTATACCCAAATTACACTGGCTATCCTCTTAATGAATCGCTTTTGAATACAGATAAGTTTGGTTAAATGTGGTAGCATCTTGTACAAACGTTTCAGGGACATCCTGTATTTCCCATCCCTTTTTGCAAAAATCTCAAGGCGATTCGAAATTTCGCACGAAAACAGGTAAACGGATTAATGGTGCAATTCTGTGCAAAGCCGTAAGCCCTTACGAAACGTATATAGATACGTTACTATGAAAACTGGAAACCGTCCATTACAAATTACAATCCATATAACAAACTTTACAAATATTTCTTGTAATGCCTTAAGGGTTTGCACAGAATCGACCCATAAATATGGTAAAGTTGCGCACGTCATAAAATTTTGTCCTTAAACGGTCAACGAAATTGCTCAAGGATTATAATTAGTATAAAGTATACGGTACCAAACACCAAAAGGATTATAAAGTACACAGGTAACCTTACACACCACGAATGTTTCTTGGCAATCAATGCTGGCATTAATTTTCTTCTCGCATTGTAGGAATAAATTCTCCCTTATATGTAAATTTCAAATCAGTTAATTTTTTTTCTGCATTAACATTTAAAGCAAAGCAAATAACTTTTGATAGGCGATCGCAGGGAATTTCTATAGCTTTACGTTTTACATTGTACATTGTTTAATTATTTGCAATATTATTTGTAATTTGGCTTTCACGAGAGCTTAACAAGTGTCTCTTTGTTGCTCGCCATGATAAAACTGAAATTTCTTGAAGACATTGGTCTTTCTTTTCTTTCTCCAACTTGGAAGATTTAGGTATAATCATTAGCTTCTCAGGTCAACGCCGTAAGTTGACGGGCGCATTTTCATGACCGGATTTTTCTTGTTAATTGGCTTCCAATTTTCAGGTACAGGTACGCGTGCTTCCCAAATCTTAAATACAAGTGTTTTGATTTTATACGTTTTCCTGCTATCCTGAAATTCTACACTTGTTGACTTATACAGTTCGCCTCATTCAGAATAGGACACAAAAGTCTCACGAGTAAATAGGTGGTAAGTATTTTGTATCCTACTTGTGTCTGCAATTAACTGTACTTTATACCCACGCATCAATGAAATGAAACTATCTACACGCAGGGTGCAGGGTGATCATTTGGAAACGATCCACTAAACTAACTTATAACTTCAGTTTGATAAGATGTATAAAAATTAGGTAATTTTCTTAAAAGGGGGAATCTTAAAGGCGTACAAAAGTTTGCCCCACATGTCATCCCTTTTGCCCCAGGCACCCGAGCCACCCTGACTTTAAAATTTTAAATTTCATCCCCACACTTGTCACACCTCATTTTAAAAGCAAAATTTAAAGAGTTCTAACAAATGTCAAACGGCCTTTGCACAAAATTATAGGTACTTAAAAAAATTTTTATATGAAAAATAAAGTCAATTTGAAGGGCAACAAGGGTTGTTTTTGTTAAATTTTTATTACAAATGCCCAAAAATCAATTTTTACTAGCGAAAAGTACGCTTTTCAAACATTTTACCGACTTTACTGGCTATAACTAGATATGTTTATCCCAAAAAAGTAGATAACACCTAGCTCTAGCCTAAACCTAGTGTCGGAGCATTTCGGTCTTTGCTGTATCTATTCAAAGAAGAAAACTTTTAAAATTTCAACAAATTGAATAAAAATTAATATTTGTATTTTTAGAATATTAATCAATAAATTTATTATTTTAGTAATTTTATTATTTTATGTAACACTTTGTAGATAAGAATCGAAAAAATGTTATTTCAGACAATTTTATTTAAAAATTTATAAATATTTTAAGACATAATAAAAAACTAGGCGACGCTATCATTTTCAGTCGATGACGTAAATTGGAACAACTATTTAAAAGTTTATTAATCGTTATCCGGTGTCATTAGAATAAAATAAGTTTTTAATTATTCTATAAAAATTTTAAAATTGTTTTAGAAGAGGCATTGGGCGATGGCGCATAGTTGCAGTTGTTTCGATAGTTGTCTTGTAGAACTCGTATTTTGTATTATACTTGTTGATTATTGATAATGTGTAGTTTGCTTAAGAGGAAATTTTTCAATTACAAGTTTGTTTATTGATAGTGATTACAATAGTCTCCTTTTAGTATTTACTATTTCTATCATACAAAAACAACTTAAAAAGTATTAAAATTTATGTATTAATATCATCATTTTTAATTCATTGCCTATCCTACCTACCTATCTAAAATCCTATATTCTGTTCACGAGTATTTGACTTATTTAAGATTAATATTATTTTAGTATCCCACTTATATTGATTACCATATAATATACAAAATTATCAGAGATGAAAGACAGTAATATTTGAAATTACTTAGATACCTTTTTTATAGATTAAAACGAAAGAATATTTGAGATATAAGAATAGACTCAATTATGACAACTTGAAAAATATCAACAATTTTCGAGAATCCAATTTTACCAAATTGATAAATTGATAACTAATTAAAATCAAACAATGGGCCTATTCACGATTTTTATATTTCATTGTCAAACTGAGACCGAGATCCACATTAATATGTAATTTAGTTTTGGTTATCTTTTATATTAAGGCTAACAATTTAAAAAGTAGCCAGGACTGCGATTCTCGAATATATCCGACAAATTATCGCACGCTTTTTCTGTCAACATTTTATTTCTCGCTTTCTCTAGGAACTGTTCGTCCGCATGCCCATTCGCTCGTTTTATTAGATATTTGTCACAATCTAACCACCTTGCGACTTTGGAGAATGTATTTTTGACAAAGTAGTAGACTTATAATAATAATAATAACAACTTTATTTAATAGCCTTTGGCTAAATTAACAATGTACAGCAATTACAGAATAAATAACAAATATTTAAATACTATTTCAATTAGAATATTCAATAAAACACTTATACATACAGGGTGGTGATAAAGTTTGGAACCAAGGTCATAACTTCCGTAAAAATTTTTTTTGTAAAAATCGCTCGGACAGGTCAATTTTTGTTTTAAAAATGCCATCTTTTGGAATGAAAAAAATATTCATGACGTCACTGATAACTTCACTATGACGTCATCATCAATTTTTTTAAATGGAAACCCCTACTTTTTTTACACATTTTTCATAGACCTTTTTATCATATTAATGATCACATAAAAATATTAAAAAAAATTTCAACCATTTTTGAAAAAAAAAATAAATTTACTCAAAAAAAAATTTATTAATTCTCAATGAAAATATGGCAAGAAAAAGTAAATTTTTAATTTACAAGTAACAAATTTTAACGAAAATGTTCAAATTGTTCCCCATTGACCATTTGGCATTGTCCCATTCAAGTGTAGACACTCTGAATACTATTGTTAATAGCTTCTTCGTCAATTTGTTGCAATTCCTTCCTAATTCTAAGCACCAATTCTTGTAAATTATTAGGTCTATTGAAATAAGATTTGATTTTAAATGTCCCCACAAAAAAAAATCTAAGGGCGTTAGGTCGGGAGATCGCGGAGGCCACTCAATTGGTCCCCTCCGACCTATCCATTTGTTGGGAAACGTGGTATTAAGGAATTCTCGCACCGCCCTGCCAAAGTGTGGAGGAGCCCCATCTTGTTGAAACCAAATGATTTGGTTAGGAATGTTGCGATTTTCATAATTGGGGAAAATACGAAGTAAAACTGGTAGCAAATCAGTCCGCAAAAAATTCAAGTATCTTTCGGCAGTAAGGTTTTCATTAAAAAAGTAAAGTCCTATAAAACGTCTGCCAATCATTAACACCACCCACCCATACATTTAACTTTCCCTGTCTTTGACTATGGGATTCTACGGCCCAATGAGGATTTTCCTGTGACCAATACCAACAATTATGTCGATTCACTGATCCATTCAATTGAAAGGTAGCTTCATCGGAGAAAATTATACTACTTAAAAAATTTGGATTTTGATCACATCGCGCCATCATTTCTTCACAAAATTGCAGTCGGCGATCGGGATCATCTTCATTTAACTCTTGTATGAGTTTTATTTTGTATGGGTGATACTTTTCCTTTTTTAATAATTTTGCGACATTGGAATGATCCACATTATTATTTCTTGAAATATCTCTTGTTGAAATATTGGGATTTTCTTCAATCGCAAGTAATAAATTTAATTTGGTTTCTTCGTTCACTTGAGGCCGTCATTGTCGAGGCAAATCTCCTACAGATCCTGTTCCTGCAAATTTGGTAACTAACTAACTTACTTAATGTAGATCTTGAGATTTGCGGTCTATTTGGATATTGCTCATTAAACAAAGCACAAGCTTCCCCATGGGTTCTTTTTCTATCGCCGTATGCTACCATAATTAAAATTTCGATTCTTTCGCGTTCGCTTAAACGAGGCATTTTTAATTCTTGATTATTATTAAACAAACGAAGTAAGCTATTCAAGCATTGGTAAATGGATTTAAAATTTTATTTGCCATACAAAATAACGTCAACTAAAGCACTTTTATAAAGGCAATATTTATTTCAATAAATTTTGAATATCAAAAGCTTTTTCAAATTTATAATAAATTACAATTTTATTTAAAGTTTATTATTACTCAAACATTTTATTTTAATTACCTTTTTCATTAAAAGTTATTTAAAATTAGTTTTAAGAAAATTCCAATTGTGTAAAGAAGAACAATTCGAATATTTTCAATAATAATTTGTTATTTTTAAACTAAAAATTAGTTTAATTTATTTTTCTTGCCATATTTTCATTGAGAATTAATAATTTTTTTTTTGAGTAAATTTATTTTTTTTTTCAAAAATGGTTGAAATTTTTTTAAATATTTTTATGTGATCATTAATATGATAAAAAGGTCTATGAAAAATGTATAAAAAAAGTAGGGGTTTCCATTTAAAAAAATTGATGATGACGTCATAGTGAAGTTATCAGTGACGTCATGAATATTTTTTTTCATTCCAAAAGATGGCATTTTTAAAACAAAAATTGACCTGTTCGAGCGATTTTTACAAAAAAAAATTTTACGGAAGTTATGACCTTGGTTCCAAACTTTATCACCACCCTGTATATAAACTTACTTAAAACAATACACATGAAAATACTAAAATCACTCAAAATTTTCTCTAACATATTTTGTTATTTCCCTCTTAAATGCTTTTATGTTACTCAATATTTTTAGTTCACTGGGCAGCTCATTATACATTGCAAATCCTCTATAAAACAAAGACTTAAATTGACTATGATTTTGAGCTTTATCAATATAAAAGTCTTTATTGACTGAAGTTTGGTAGTTATGGATGGGATCTACAAATTTAACACAATCATTCAAATAGGATGGCAACATATTGTTTACGATTTTATAAATAAACAGAAAACAATTATACTGAAGTCTCTGATTTATAGACATGAAACATAAGGTTTCTAACATGTGCCTTATGCTTGTATACAATGTAATATATTTCTCATCGCTCTATTTTGTAACATTTGAATTTTATTCTTATTTTCCTGAGTTATAAAGCACAGAAGGGTTGGGCAATATTCGAAATGTGGTGCTATCATTGTTTTGTAAATTATTAATCTCGTATTTGTTATTTGTTCCCAATACTTGACCAACCCTTCTAAAAAGAAATAACTTTTTATTTACTTTCTTGCACATATAATTCACATGTTCTCCAAATTTAAGGTTGTTATCAATAATGATTCCGAGATATTTAATTTGTTTAACAACTTCAAGAACATAACCACTAAGTTGAATTGTTATATTAAGAGGTCTCTTTTTGACATAGTCAAGTATCATAACTTTAGTTTTTGAAGTGTTCACTACTAAATTGTTTTTGTTAAGCCAAACCTCTAAGTTTTTAATCACTAGTTGTAATAGTTTCTGGACTTCTTCATCGGATTCGCCATATACTGACAGGACTGTGTCATCAGCAAATAAGTTTAGGAATGAATTTTCTTCACAGCATTGGACTATATCATTGATGTATAATATGAAACGTAGTGGCCCAAGCACTGATCCTTGTGGTACCCCGTGTACCACCTCCTTGGCACTCTAAGTCAAGCCATTTATACACACTATTTGCTTCCAATCTTTTAAATAAGAATCGAACCACTTTAAAACACCACCCTTGATACCGCACTTGTTTAGTTTTGCTAGTAAAGATTAACTGTCTCAAAAGCCCTTTTGAAGTCCAGAAAAACAACACCTACAATTTTCTTTTCTGCTATTAAACCTTTCCATTTAGATACTATTAATTGTAAGGCAGTTTTACACGAGTGGTTTTCTCGGAATCCTGATTGGTTTTTTATTAGAATGTCATTCTTGTTAAGGTGCATTAATAGTTGTTTCTTCACAAAAACTTCCAATACCTTTTCTATGATAGGTAGCATAGTAAAAAGACGATATTCTGTTGCCGTCTTTGCTCCTTAGGAATTGGTATTACATGAGTTATTTTCCATAACTCTGGGACAATGATTTGTTGTAGATATTTAATAAATATTTTCTAATTGTGCTGCCCCCTTCTGTGGATCCTGTTACTCGTAATTCTCCAAGTATTTCATTTAGATCACTTTCTGTCATAAGTTTGAAAGATTTCCATTCTGTGCAAGGTTGCAGTTCTAAAATGTCATCTGCCTTAATATTTGTTTGGTTGCTTCCTCGTATAATATCCTCTATGCTTTCTACAAAATAGTTGTTGAAACTTTCAGCCAATTCTTTAGGATCTTTTATAAGTTTCCCTTCAAACTCAACCTTTTCTATACACTCATTTATTTTTCCTCCTTTCATAAGACCATTTCTTTTCCATCTCCATGACTTTCCTCTATTTTTTGTTCATAGTACTGTTTTTTTCTTTGTTCTGATTATATTTGTGACATTATTTCTTTTCTCGCGATGTATGTTCCAGTTTAAAGCATTATTTTCATATTGTGCCATTTTGAATGCATTATCCCTTACTTTAATAGACTTTCGCACCTCATTGTCAAACCATGCTTTATTCTGAGATTTTGTGTTTGTTTGTCTTTTTGGGGCTAGTGTATCTAATGCCTTTGTTACATTATTATAGAATTCTTTGACTAGTTCAGTCACAGGTAAATCTTGACTCCATTGTAATTCACTAATCTCCTTTGAAAACTTTCCTTCTGTTATTAATTTATAGTTTCTTGTATATTTATGTTGCTTGTCATCTTTATTCAATTGTGTAAGAATTTCAAATGTAATTATGTTATGATCTGTTATTTTCGGTTGTGTTAAAACTTGGATTTCTAATTGATTTATATTTGTATACACATGATCAACTTTTGAAAGCAAAAGTGTGCGATAATTTGTCGCATACATTCGTGAATCGCAGTCCAGGAGTTCTTTATTTAATGAAATGCTAGATTTTGAATGCAACCTACCATATTCTGACAACTGAAAAATGGTCTGTGAGTTTTGTCATCTCATTTTTCCATTTCATGTGGCGGCATCTATACTTTTTGGGGCAAGTTTTTTTTACCTAAGATTTGGATAAGTTTCATAAATGAATAAAACCAGTTTCATTCCGTTTAAATACTTCATGGAACCATTTAACACATGTTATCAAAGATATTACCAAGAACTAAAGCAAAAGGATAAAAGGGCCATAGCGTCAATCCCAATTATATCATTGTCCATTTGTTAAAAGCATTAAAATATCTCCAGCCAACAGATAAATAGATGTATTCTACCTTTTAATTTAATTTGATTATAGTACACCATCACCTTAGTCATAAATTAGTTTGCTATTTACACCAATACTTAGATCACGTCTTTTTGGTGGTTTGCAACAAAGTAATTAACACATCTATCTACATATTTCGCAAAATAAATTTTTATTTTATCCCATTTAAAGGAATTATAGATTAGACCTTTATTCCTAAGAAATTTTCTAAAATATGAGAAATTTATCAAATTTTTAAATTCAATTCAAGTAGGTAGCTTACACCAAAAGCATTATTTTTTAATTTTCTCGTTTTTTTATTTAAGACCAGAAAACTCAGTATAAAGGGGCCCATACACTATCGAACATGTTGACGAGCATGTGCGGGCGTAATTGGACGCGCGTCAATGTTTGCCCGTGTGTGGGGAACTTTTTTCAAAAAAGTCCGTTATACAGGGTGAGTTAAACCACCCGTAACAGCCTTTAATCTCGAAAACGGTTTGTCGTACATAGATAAAATAAAAATTTTAATTTAATTACAAAAGTGAACCCAAAGAATCCATTGGTGCACTTATTATTTTCCGGAACAAACCGGAAGTGCCCGGAACCGGAAGTAACTTTCGATTTTTAAATGGCAACATAGGTCGAGTATGATATCGTTTGAAAGGTCTTTTAAAAAGAAACAACTTTTATTAAAATATTTTTTTAATATCTTTCATAATTAACAAATTAAACGAAAAAACATAAGCAAGTGACAAATGGTTTCTTAAATTATGGAAAAATTAAAACACTACCATCATCCTTAATATGGGTAAGGGTAGAGGAAATTATGAATTTTAAATGGAAACTTGTAACTTTTGCATTTTTCGTTTCGCTTGTTAAAAATAATCAACTTTTTTAGGTTATGTAGGGGAGAGTTAGCAAAATCGTACCACTTAACGATTTTTGTATATTTTACACTTTTGGTAAGTGTCCCTGAGAATTTAGCTTAATAATTTTATAGAATGGCATTTAAACAACATGTGCACCATTAATTTTATCTTTTAAAAATAGTTGTTATAATCTTATTTGCATTTTTAATAAGTAGCACAAATTTATGATTTCGAAAAACGGTACCCTAAATCGTACCAGGTGGTTTTCAAAATCGTACCTATCTCTTGTAATAAATAATAAACTAATTTATTTAACATTGAGGACAATAATAACATTTTTCAGTTTTTGGGACACCGGCACAAGCCTCATGCACTCATATAGAACATAAAACACATTGAATCATGTCCTCGAGTCGAACTTCTTTGCATAAAGTGCAGAAGCACTCATCTTCATTCAACGACATAGATGTTGATGCTGATGCACTTGTTGAAGCCTCGTTTAATAATACCTCGCCTACTTTTGGGCTTGTTATTTTCGTAGAAGATTTTTTTCTTTTTCTTTTCGTCCTTCTTCATTTCTGTCAACATTATTTGTTTTTTTCTCTCTTCCAACCTTGCCAGATAATTTTTACTGGTCAGAAGTGTAGCTTGTTGGCCAGTTTTTGGCTTGTGTGTAACTATTGGCTTTGGCAAAATTTCTTGAATGGGAATTTTTAAAATAGATTCCTCATTTGACGATTTATGTCCAATTAATTAATAGTTGTGTTGGGATTTTGGTATTTAAGGACAGTAATTAAATAAACAATTATTTACACTTCAGCTGACCGGTTTCGGTACCCTTTATTGGACCTTCATCAGAGCTAAAAGAATCAATATCTTAATTAGTGACAGAACATAAAGAACATACAACACACATTAAACATCCACAAAATATCTACAATCTATATACAATCAAATGCTAAAACGTGCTTATAACCTTAAAAAACAAAAAAATTGAAAAGACTGCATTAGCTAGTCACGCCATAGCGAATAAACACAAATTTGATTTTGAAATAAATAATATTGATATTTTGACACATGAAGAAAATTTAAAGAAGCGTTTAATGCGAGAATCAATTGAAATAAAAAAACACAAAAATAGTATAAATTTAAGGACCGATGTTTGTAATTTAAATGTGATTTACAAAAACCTTATATCTAGATGTAAAACTAAAAACAATCAATCAAACAGACCATAGATTTGTAATAAGTGGATTATATTGAATATATAACCTACTTATTACAAAGTTGAAAGGTACAATGTTTACTCGGCTCCTGCCGTAGAGAACAGACTATATATTCATTATTCCATAATGGTGTAAATAAAGTTGCACAGTTTGGCTGATTTGATTGTTCGAGGTTAATATCTTTCTCGAATATTGATGTTCTGTAATTATTGCGGAATGACAGCTTATGTCAAAAAGTCATTTAATGGCGAATCGATGTTTGATCGATTATAAAACATCCGTTCACATTTTGTCTAGATATCGATCATCCAACGAAAATTATGATACATTACTGTATAAAATTGAGTAGATGGTTAATAACTTCAAATAATTTTTCAAAAATTGACAAAAAACAATTTTCATAACATAAAAGGTAAAATAATGCTACATTAATTTTTTTGTTTTTTAAGGTTATAAGCACGTTTTAGCATTTGATTGTATATAGATTGTAGATATTTTGTGGATGTTTAATGTGTGTTGTATGTTCTTTATGTTCTGTCACTAATTAAGATATTGATTCTTTTAGCTCTGATGAAGGTCCAATAAAGGGTACCGAAACCGGTCAGCTGAAGTGTAAATAATTGTTTATTTAATTACTGTCCTTAAATACCAAAATCCCAACACAACTATTCCTCATTTGTGACTACGGATTTAGCAAAACTGTTAGGAAATTCTCCATCAGTGCTAGATTCGTTATTACTGTCCTCTTCTTCTACAGTTTGTGGGTTATTTAAAAGAGGACTAACCTTAAAATCTGCTTCATTGAAAACAAAACGATTTGGTGGCCAGCAACCACTCGCTCGAAAGGAACTGATAGCATTCGTTACTGTGGCAGCTTTTAAGTATGCTCTAGATATTAAAGGAGCAACATCATACTGGCTAATACAATGTCCTGCATTGGAAGTCAACCAATCATCCAAAGCTTGATTGTAGTAACTTTGCATTGGGCCAAAAAAACCTACGTCGAGCGGTTGTAACCTGTGAGTCGTGTGGCCCGGTAATTGCAACAAGACGATGCCGTTAGCCACTGCTAATTGCAAAGCTTCTAAATTCAATCGCTTCTCTGTTAAAACCTCTAGCACGAGCTATGAAGGTATTTTCAGGTTGCCGGACAGAAAGTTCAGGATTTCTTTTCATAAATGAATAAAACCAATTCTTACCAACTAGCTTCGTAGTCCTGTTAAATCTATGTGGTAGATTATTTTTTTCTGCAATATCAAACGCTAATCGTCTTACATCTCGAATATTTAGACCAAACATACAAGCTTCGAAGTTAAGGATGTGTTTCACTAATTCTTTTTCAACATTTTGCGGAATTGTCGATAAACGACCATTCTTTTTTAGAGACGATAGAGGTCGTTTTATTTTGCCTTCAAGATGCCTTTTAAATGTAGGTTTAGGTATGCTAAAACGCCTGCAGCATTCATTGAAGCCTAATTTTTTATTGTTGTAGGCTCTAATAGCCATATCCATGTTTTCTGCAGTCCACTCTCCGTACTTTCTTTTCGGCATGGCTAAAATATTTTTAAAATTGATCAGTTGGCTAAATCGTACTGGTACGATTTTTAAAACTATACGGGAGTACGATTTCGAGAACTCGGCAGCTACGTTGAAATTTTGGTATATTTAATTTTAAAATGAATTTTAATATAACAACAAATAAAATTTATGTGTTTTTAGCAAAGCCACTGCAAGTACAACATGATTCAAATTTTACAGTAGTCTTACCTATTTCATTTAACTCTCTACCCCAACTGCTTTATATAAAACTTTTTACCAATATTTTCGGATAGATTGCAACAAATATGGATTAGCTCATAAAATAAATTGATAGTTGGCGCGAACAATTGATATTAATCGAAATTCAAGGGTGGTACGATTTAAGTGACCGGTACGATTTTGCCAACTTTCCCCTATTTTCCTTAATTCTAAAAGTAAAAAAAAGTTGATTATTTTTAACGAATAAAGCGATAATAGCTGCAAAAAAGAGTTTCTATTTGAAAAAATCTCTGTTCCCCATTTGCCGATGATGGTAAAGATTTAATTTTTCCCTTTAAGAGACCAATGATCACTTCTTTGCATATTTTTTTTCGTCTAATTTGTTAATTATGTAAGATATTACATAAATATTTTAATAAAAGTTGTTTCTTTTTAAAAGACCTTTTCAACGATACCATACTCGACCTATGTTGCCATTTGAAATTTCAAAGTAACTTCCGATTCCGGGCACATTCGGATTGTTCCGGAAAATATTAAGTGCACCAAGGAACTTTAACTAGAGATTGTAAAAGTGGATTGACACATTAATACCGGGGATAGTGTTATACCTGGTTTATCCGAGAGTTGTAAAAGCGGCCCTTAGTTAATTTTTATCCATTGTTGATATTTTTGAAACTAAATATCCACGTACAAGTTCTTGTGTGTGTGGGCATGAGCAAACTTCAAACATGCATATGTTATATCGTGTATGGGGTGCTTAAAAAAGTGAAACCTACTAAGTTTTGCATAATAAACTGTACCATCTTAAAAAAAACAAGAAAATACGTTTATCAAAATATAACAGTAACTTCATAATTTTGGGTCGTACTATTTTTTTAAAGATTTTACCGCCCACAGTTTTGTGTACAATTCAGACTTTTTTTCGCTAGTGGATTAACTGGAAGTGAACCAAATTTAATTTTTCTTATTGTGGTCATAATGAATTTACACATATTTGGAATAAGAGCATCAATGCTTGGTAAAAAGTGTGAATGCATGGTTTTTATTAATAATTACTTAAATCGCTTAATTAGAAACAAATTACTTATGTAAACAAAATAAAAGCATAATTTTTGATTAGCAAACAGTTTAAAGCATTATCTGGTAAATTTTCAAGGTTACTGAATCATGTAGATACAAAATATAATAATATTATTAATGTTTATATTCAAATTAATCTTATTTAAATCTGGGACTCAATGTACAGTGGGTCCCAGGCGAGAGTAGGACACCTGAGCTCAGCCAGCATTCGAGTTTTTTGTCCGAGCGTTGGCCTGATTATAAGAAATTAACCGACGAGCATGTGCAATTATGGCTCATTTTTGCCACTCATGATTATTTGTAAAATACCTACAATAATGAAAAACCAAAATTACATTGTTCAAAAAAATAGTTTAAATTTTATAATTAATAATGCATTAACTCTATTACGAATAAGAATAGCAATAAGCAATAAATGATAATATTAATAATTGATGCATTACAAATATGAAAAATTTATGTTATAGCAAACAACTAAACACGATTAATCATATGTTCTATTTATTTATCAATAAAACACATAAA
This sequence comes from Stenus bimaculatus, assembly GCA_963971135.1. Taxonomy (NCBI): domain Eukaryota; kingdom Metazoa; phylum Arthropoda; class Insecta; order Coleoptera; family Staphylinidae; genus Stenus; species Stenus bimaculatus. The sequence goes on from OZ020180.1 coordinate 47,360,896, forward strand.
ACAAGTGAACTCCTCTGAAAAATAATCATCAAAGAGTTTAGTATCTATGGATATTGGATTTACTTGTACTCATTAAGTGATAACCTTGCCATTTTTTGTCTGATTATAGCAGTCTGCTAGGCGGGTTCAACGCCCACTTAATGTATTATTCCCAATATCTACTCTAACATTCGTAAACATTTAAAGTCATAGTGCTGTAATAATTAGGTGCAAAAATATTCATACATGGAATACAAAAATCACAACTCATAACTTCATTCCCATAAATTTTATTTAAAATTTTCGTCTATAAAAAAGCACTTTCATTTTTTATATCATCGTTTTAGATAATTCAGCTAATCTTAAATATGGAGTGTTAATATGGTTTTCTGTGTTTTTCTTTATCTCTACATAATTGTATTTTGATAAATTAAGTGCTACTAAATTACTTACCTTACTTAACTAATTTAATATGCCTTTTATCAAAAAAACTTTAATAATCATTTATTCAGATTTATTTTTTAAATCTGGAATTGCGGTATTGATTGTTTGAAATTTTTGTAAGCCTGGTCGAGTTCACTATTTTTGTACAAAAAAAATGGATTTATTATTTTTAAGGGGTTATACCTACTCATAGAGACAAAAAAAACATTTTTTTTACAATATTTTTTTAGCGAAACTGTTCGTGATAAAATTTATTTTTACATGATATGATTGTACATACTTTTAGTTATAGTGTTTTTTTATACAGAACCAAAAAAATGGCGGCGATCCACCTGTCTTCCTAGGACCCTTTTTTTGAAGGAGCTTTGCCTTGATCAAGATATCCCAAAAACCTATCTTTGTTATTATTGGAGATAGAAAGTCGGTTAAATGGACAAAGTAGTAGAGATTTTTTCGAATATTAATAATTCATTTACAAAAAATTTGAATATGGCATCGTTCCATCGCTATCTTGAAAAAACAAGAAAATGCGATTTTCAAAATATGGCTATAACTTCGTTATTTTCGGAGGTACCAAAAAATGTTTTTGACTTAATACAGACAATTTTTGTGTACAATGCAGTAAAACAAATAAATATTCTTTTTTCGCTAACGGATTGACCGTAAATGAACCAAACTTATTTTTTCTTATGGCAGCCATATTGGATTTACACATATTCGGAATTAGTGTATTTTTCTGAGTAATTTGATATATCATATGTAATATTTTAAGAAAAATAGAAATAATTTAATTTTACTAACCAAAAATGGCCTTGAATACATATGTCTTAAGATTTATTTTACATTTAATATTTGAAATAGTTACATTTATGTTATTGACAATTCACATCTCTTAAATTCCAATGTTAGTTTGTAAAATCAAATACTGATTCCGAATATGTGTATATCCAATATGGCTGTCATAAGAAAAAAATAAGTTTGGTTCATTTCCGGTCAATTCGTTAGCGAAAAAAAATATTCATTTGTTTTACTGCATTGTACACAAAAATTGTCTGTATTAAGTCAAAAAAATTTTTTGGTACCACCGAAAATAACGAAGTTATAGCCATATTTTGAAAATCGCATTTTTTGGTTTTTTCAAGATAGCGTTGGAACGATTAGATATTCAAATTTTTTGTAAATGAATTATTAATATTCGAAAAAATCTCTACTACTTTGTCCATTTAACCGACTTTCTAACTCCAATAATAACAAAGATACCCATACAGTCCAACGTCAAATGGGACACCCTGTATACATACATACAGGGCCCGCCAAAAGTCCCGGGACAGCGCTGTATTTTTTGATTGCGCGAATATATCTTTTCAAAAATTTGCATACTTATACTGTATCATAAAAACTACATTCTGGGATGGTTTAGAACTTCCCCATCTTTGGGAGGGGGGTCAAGTGGGCAGAACGGGGTACGCTTTTTTAAATTGCAACACCTATCGAGTTTTACCTTATTTTAAAGAGAATGAAAAAAGAAACACATTCCTGCAAACCAGATACCATTATATTGATTTGTTAAAAAGTTATTAAGGATTAAAGTTATCTATGCAGTGTGGAAGAAAATCTAATTACTTATAGTAATCTTTTTTGAAAAAATATATTCACACAATCACAAAATACAGTGCTGTCCCAGGACTTTTGGCGGACCCTGTATATGGTTTGTCTTTGACCAAAGGAACTTTGATTTCGTTGAGAACTCGATTTTTAATCAGTAAAACTATAAAAACCGTCAATGTATTTTTTTTCACTTTTTCATTTAAATCAATGCCATTTAAGGATTTTTTTTCTGGTCAAGGACAAGATTAAATCTTGGGTAAACTAATTTTATAGAAAATTTTGATTTTAGATGATCCAGCGTCAAGTAATCGTGATCACCGCGAAGCTCCTTAAGAGCAATTTCCTAAACGGAAAATATAGTGGTTTAGTTGTGCAGTCAAATACGATAGTGCGAAAAACAGTTTTGTATAATTTCTTTGTAGATGATTTAGAAGTCATTTCTATAATTGCTAGCGGAAGGAAAAAAAATGGATAATGTACAAAAAAAATAAAATGAGCTAAAAGTACCTTAACTTTAGACTCCTCTAATTAATTTTGTGCTAGGTTGCAAAAGGTGACTATCCGCTAGGATGTAGCCTAATCAATTTAGATTATAAATCTGAAAAAAAAAATTGAAAATCTAACGAAGGAAACTTGAGATTTGACTGTAGAACTAATGCTCGATTTCATGATTTTTCACAATTTTTCCTCCTAAACTCGCGCGTCCTCTAGGGATTCGCATTAATTATCAGTGAGTCCCTGATAATTTGCAAAGAAGTTTCTATTCGCCATCTTCCGATTTAGTCAGTATTATTTTATGTATATATATATATATATATACTAATAAAAAAACAAGAATTCCTTCTATCCAACTTTATTATAACTTTAAACGACTAGTTTCGGGCTAACCCGTCATCAGGTATAAATAATTATATTCATAAAATTATCAATATTCAAAATATATTCAATATATTTGACTTTTGCGTCTTTCACCTAATGTCGCACAAAACATAACTTATTAATTCCTGGTGAATTATATTTATATTTAAATAATTATAATCATAAATATATGATTCAATTTAATTCAACAATGAGATGGTTGAATATTGATAATTTTATGAATATAATTATTTATACCTGATGATGGGTTAGCCCGAAACTAGTCGTTTAAAGTTATAATAAAGTTGGATAGAAGGAATTCTTGTTTTTTATTAGTATAATTAACGATCCAAATATATAACATCAATCTTCAAGTTTGTTTATTATTTTATGGTATAAAAACCATTTCAATCCATTTAAAAAAAAATTATGACGTCATAGTGACGTCATGTTAACTGAGAAAAAAATATTGTTGGGTTCAAAATAAAGGTTTTCAAAAACAATGCGACACGTCTTTTACAGTTTTTAAAAATTCCAAAAGATAACGTAGTTATGATTTTTATGCCTTACTTTAAACTAATGTTTAAGGGGAAATTTAATATTTTTTTAAAAAACCGGAAGATGGCGCTGGTATAATCTTTTTGGTACCGTTGTAAAACAGTTTTAATAAGGTATTATTTTATGGTATAAAAACCATATCAATCTATTTAAAAAAAATTATGACGTCATAGTAACATCATGTCAACTGAGAAAAAAATATGGTTGGGTTCAAAATAAAGGTTATCAAAAACAATGCGACACGTCTTTTACGGATTTTAAAAATTCCAAAAGATAAAGTAGTTATGATTTTTATTCCTTACTTTAAACTCACCCTGTATAATACAGAGTGTCCCGTAAGTGGACGATAAAACGAAATGAGCTGATAGAGGAGGCAATTTCCAATGTAAATAACTACATTTTTTGTTATGAAATTGTTGATGGTTCAAGAGTTATTTCAGTTTTTGTATTTTTTCAGTAAGCGTGTACTGTGTTCATTAAATAATTGATTAAAAAAATACAATGAGTTGTTTGTTTTTTTTTAATTATCATTATGAACCTCAGAGGTTAAAGGGTCCACCTTTTCAATAATACCCATTTATCTTTTATCAAACAAAAAAAAATATTTTGCGAAAACTTTTTGTTCGTATAAAACTTTAGTTGATTTTGAGCACCTTTTGTAAATTTTTGGTAATAAAAATCATTATTTGACTCGTTTCGTTTAATTTTTGACCATAACTTAAAACTCTAGTACAATTTTTTCGCAAAAATATGAATTACTTCTCATAAAAAATCATTAAAAAAAACGGTTGGATTTGCTTTTATGAGTTATACCATTTCTGATTCTACGAGAAATGGACAACTTTTTCTAATAGTTGTTCAACTTTATGTTCATACATTATTTTCTGTCAGGGTGATTTTAAAATCAACTAAAATTTTATACGAACAAAAAGTTTTCGCAAAATATATTTTTTTGTTTGATAAAAGATCAAGGAGTTTATAAAAGTGCTATTACTGAAAAGATGGACCCTTTGAGGTTCGTAATGATAATTAAAAATAATCATTCATTTAATGAACACAGTACGCGCTTACTGAAAAAATACAAAAACTGAAATAACTCTTGAACCATCAACAATTTCATAACAAAAAATATGGTTATTTAAATTGGAAATTACCTTCTCTGTCAGCTCATTTCGTTTTATCGTCCACTTACGGGACACCCTGTATAATGTACAGCAAAGACATTTACCGCGCATCATTTTGACTCTAGTGTGCAGTGGTCCTTTACGCTCGGATTTTTGACACGGAAGCCATCTTGATTTTTTTAAATGACAACATATGTCATCCGCGTTTAGGAAAAGTTTTAAATTTTCATAATGGGCCTTTCCACAGTAAAATATTTTTCAATGAATATTATACTATGCATAGCTCTTAAAAAACCTAATTTAATGGACTGGTTCGTTTTTTAATTAGGGCACCAAAAAAATTTAAATTAATTTATTTAGAAATTGTGTTCAAAAAAGCGGCAACGTTACTGGTGTTTCTATCGTGTCTCCTCGTATGCAGTCGTCTCTATCAACTCTACCAGCTCTAGAGTCTGTGATCGGTGATGGCAGATTGCAAATGTCAAATTTATTTCCTTGTTGGTTAGCTTGTGTAATCGTCATCTGTCAAAACAGAGTTTATAGAGCTTTGCGGTGGACGAGACGATAGGGGATACTAACAACGTTGCCGGACTAGAACTTTTGAACATTATGACGTCACGGATTCATAAATTCAAATTTTTAGCTCTTACACAAAAGATATAAAAAAATTGATTGGATGTTATATTTTATTTTAACTTTATCTTTAAGACTAAATAAAAATTAAAAAATCGTGGAAAGGCCCATTGTTGGATTGTTTCTTGTCCTTTTCATAATTTTAAAATTATAACTATGTATGTATTTTGTTTTTTTTGTAGCTTGAAAAAGGAACCAAAAAGTTCCGAAACTAGTCGCGTGACAAAACCAGAAAAAGTACACTTTGTTTTGACCTCAACCCAAGAAATCATCTTCCCCTAATTTTAAAATTTTCACAAAAGTTTTCTAAATTTTCCATCCTTGAGCCAACGAGGGGCGCATGCAAATTTTGTATGGGGGTTTTATGACATAAACTTTAATTCTTTTCATTGGCATGCAATATGAAAATGCGGAAAATCATATTTTTTTTATTACAAGATAACATGACCGTTTGAGCCCTTTGAGACCGTGCGAATCGCATGCCTATAATTTTTAAGACTTAAATTTACTTAAACTATATTTTGCTACAAAGGCAAGCAATTTTAAATCAGAGAAAAACACAAAATTTTTGTGAAAAGGTAAATGCAAATTTCCATATGATCGGAAAGCGTGCAGGGGTTTAGTACTTAGTACCCGCTTTTGTTTGTTATTAAAGGGTAAATATTCTCTCCTCCAAAAGGCATGCTGTATGAAATCGGAGACCAAAAACTGTCACATGGAAAAAATGTGACTCTTTATTGTTATCTGATCCTAAGTTTTTAAAAATTGTTAATTCGTATACCGTATACATCACTATATTAATATCAATTTTAATTAGTACAATTACAAACCTAACACAATTTTATTCATAAAGTTTTCAAAACGCGTTTTTATTTATTAACCATAAGGAAGTATTTTTGAATCTAACAAGTAACACCTTATATGATGGATAACCAATTTGTTTAAGAGATATTTTGTTGTTATAAATGAAACTTGTTTTATTGGAATATTAAGTCAATGCCTGTATTGAAATAAAAAAAAGCAATGGAGATATTCAATTCACACAGAGACAATACAAAATACAAAATACAATAATGAATGTTGATGTTTTAATTAAAAGAGGATAGCGGTCGTTCTCAAGCAAAAACCATCATAAAATTTAATTATCCACAATTGAAACGTACTGCAATGAAAATAAATGTTACTCTCAATATCCTTCTCGCAAAGACCAAGGATTAAGTATCTCAACATTTACTTAGTTACCAAGCAGTTTTGAACTGAAGAACACGATTTAAAATTGCTGTTATTTTTTTGCTTTGTAAAATATAAATCTACAAATCAATTTTAAATGAAAAAGTCAAACATTATGACCAGAAAACTAAAGTGTCGCATAGACATTTGATTTGTTGAACACCATATTCAGTTAGGTATTATATTCTCTTTCCAAATATAACTTGTGGTAAGAGTCGATAATTTTTTAAAAATACTTAAGGCGGGGTTTACACGGTCAATATTATTGAAGCAATAATATTGACTCAATTTTATTGAGAAACCCTTTACACGCTCAATAATTTTGTTCAATATAATGTCAGTTACGATCTTGCTTTCACCAATAAGGGACCCCAGATTCCAGCAATATATTGCGCTATAGCGTTTACACGCTCAATAAAATTGACACCGCTTCAATACAGGGTGTCCCAAAACGTACCAGCAATATTAGAAGGATGAATTCTAGAACTTATTTAGAGTTGCAAAGTCCATATAAACATATGTCCTAAATGTAACCGTTAACGAGTTATTGATTGTTGTAGAATTTATCTGGGTAAAATTTTATTTCAACGATTTTTTTTAAATATTTTTTATTGATTACATCTTTATTGTTTATCACAAGAAATGTTCAAAATCATGACCATTGTGTTCGATACTCAAAGCTGCATGACGCAAAAGAGATCGTTGGGTTCCCAATATGTTTGCCGGGTTATTCCTAATAATATCGCCAGCCTGATGTATTCTTTGGTGTAATTTTTCAACTGTGTGCAATTCAGTTGCGTAAACAATCTGTTTCATGTGACCCCAAAGATAAAAATCCAATGGAGTCACGCAGGCCCGGATACAACCAATTGTCCGGTGGGCCGATGGTCCTTTTCCTTTTTACGAAAACCTGCGGGCCGTTTGCGGCCCGCGAAGAGTTTTTCACCCGCCCCTTAAAGCGACCCGTTCCGCGAGGGTCAGAACTTTTAATATTATTTTTGTTGTCATAGGGCGACCTATGCTAATTCCAGATTCAAGCTTTTACCAGTTAAAATCTCAATAAAAAAATTAAAAATTAAAATTTCAGCACGTTACACTGTTGTGCTTGTTTTGCGATTTTCCGTTAATTCCAGTGCTAGTGCTACATATTTTAAAGAAAAACCAGCACTATTTTGATGTATTTGTGTACATCCTTTTCAAAATAAAAGTAGAAAATTCTTTTACTGAAGGTACTTTAGACTGAAAATATGTGTACCAACGAATAGAAAAAACGAAATGAGTAAAAACCATGAACAATAGCACATTTAAATGAGTTTTAAGCAATAGAAGAGATGTTCACGAAGCTGGTTATACTCTGGACAATAAAATGTTGGATCACGGCAATTTCTTGGAGTTGGTCATTCTTTGCAAAATATGACGTTACTCTTAAGGAACATTTGGACAATGTTTTTATACAATAAGTAGACTAAAGTCGTGAAAAAATAAAAAATATCCAAAAAATGTCAAAATTGTGTTGTTTGTTGCTCCAGCATGATATTTTTGAACAAGCGTCGGATAATCTAGGAATGTATTTTTAGACCCATTTTAAGACAAACTGTAAGAATAATTTTTTCCGCTAAAACGCTCCATTTCGGAAATGCAGGGCATTGAAGTTTACTCATTTTTTTTCAATTTTATAACATAAAATTGAGATGTTTCGCAAATTTTCAAAAAAAGTTAGGGTGAAGTTCAGAAACACCCTGTATACTAATGCTAAATAGTAATTTAACATACATTTTTAGGGCTAAGGCAAAACTTAAAGTGGCGCCATTAAAACCTCAAATTAAAAAAAATAATTTTATAAAAAAAAACTAACTAACAGAACAGTAAATCTCTTATTATCTATTACAGGTACCATTTGGTTGTTTTTTTCCCCAAACTTTTAATTTTAAATAAACACCAATGTTTTTAATATTCTTCTTCCTCACAAAATTTTATCTTGTTTAGGAGCCCTCAAATTTCGGAAAAATATTAGCAACTGTTAAAGAACTTTTAGCTTTTTAAGTTTATTTGATGTACAAAAACTATTATTGTATAATAAACGGTTTTTGTAAGTAAGTTTAAAAATAAATTATTGAAAAAAAACTCTCGGATTGGGACCACCAAATTTTCTGGCCCTGAGGTGGGATTTTGTTTCTATGTTGATAGTTATCAAGCTTGATAAAACTCAATAGGGAGTTATTCTTGAATCCAAAGACTTCTATGTTTTCTATTGTTATACATAGACCGGACAACCTGTCATTTTTTTGTGTATCACTGGCGGCCATTTTAAAGTTGACCTGTGTTTTCTTTATTTTACAAATTACCAGATACAACATACAACTAATGCGATGGATTATGATACAATCGGTTATTACTTAATTGAATGGTAAAAGTTATATGTCGAAAGTTAGCTCATTAACAGATAAAATTTTTAAATAAAATGACGTATTTTAAGGTTATGTCAAGCGTGTCCGGTCTATGTATAACAATAGAAAACATAGAAGTCTTTGCTTGAATCACACCACACGATGTCCTATATGACTTTTATCATTCTGTCCTTGTCATTCAAATGCAAAAATTAGAGTCTGTCCTTGTCATGTCGTACACGATGTTGTATCGTGTCATTCGAGAATAACCCCCCTATTGAGTTTTATCAAGCTTGATATATATCAAGATAGAAACAAAATCCCACCTCTGGTTAAGTGCCTACTTTGCTCTTTACTTATTGGGAAAAGCGGCCCTGGCATTTCCTAATTATTGAATATTGTATTAAATTCAAATAAAAAATAGATATTGTTTTTTTTTGCTTAATGTTTTTGATTTTTCGAGCCGAGTCCATTAATTTTTGCCCGGACCGGTTTTAAACTTGTAACCGGCCCACAGTGTGTCGTTTTCACGATCTAGCTGGACAAAACTCAAATTTCGTACTTTTCCAAAAAGGTTTAATTAATACGTTAATTAGTAGTAGATAACTTATATTTGATTGTGATGAGGTTTAATTACCGAGAAATTGCCCCTAACAAAAGGTACAAGGATTATAAGGGCCGTCTACCTGAATTTTCTCGACTAAATGCACCACGCGCACGCATCATTCGTCTGACTTTGCTCTATGAATACACTGTGTTTTTATTGTTTAATTGTGATTTTGTGGTAATTTTATTTTTAAGTGAATACTAATAAGGTAAGTTTGCTAAAAAAAAATTTTATTAATGTTTGTGTTTTATTGTAAACTCAATGAGAAGATATCAAGGAAATTTTTTAGTAAAAATGACAGGGTTTTCTTGAGTTTTAGTTTATTTTTCCGCATTATTCCGATTACATATTAGACTCTAATGAAAGATCCACTTATAAGCTATACGAAACATGTTTTTTTTCTTGCAAAAATTTGCGAAATTCATAGATTTTTTCCCTTTTTCAGAATGACTTCTTTAATTCCGCGACGATCTTTTTTTGACGTTTGGTTTGCTAACGCAAAAGATTTCAAACTGGATGCCTTATTGAGTTTTATTATTGAAGAACTTGGTAACCCAACCCTCTCTGATGACGATTTAAGGAGTATTAAAGCTACTATTCGCAATAATTGCTCCAAAATTGATGAAAAATGGGCGAAATCTGGAAGACATCGAGGTCGCTTTTTAAAAGCAAATTCTTCGTGGCTAGATCAAAATATTTCGTTTGCGGTTATTGTCATTGAACCTACCCAATATATAGCAACTCCTAGAACGAGTAACCAACCCGGAAGACCACAAAAGGACTTTGAAGCTGCAAGCGAAAAAACAAAAAGGCGACGAATTCAACATCTACGTGATTCTTCGAACGAGGAAGAATTATTGATGGCAACTGAAGTTCAGCTTCGCCAGGCAGGAAAAAGAGATTCGGCATCCATTGTAAAGGAGCTTTGTTTTAGTTCACCTCATAGAGGTACTAATATAAAAAAAGCGCGACAGTTTGTAGCATGCCCAAAACAAGATGGACTGTCAGAAAATCAAGCTCTCGCGATGATGATCGATGCGAATCTTTCAACACATCAGTATAATATTATACGCGATCAAGCAAAAGCAGTAAATAGCACAATTTATCCATCTTACTACAAAATTAAAGAGGCAAAACGGGAGTGCTATCCTAGTGATATTGAAATTACAGAGACGCAAGCTGAAATCAAATTACAATCTTTGATGGATCACACGATTACACGACTGTGCAAGGTACAAGAAGAGGACCTGAAGACTATAACTAATTTGAAAAGTCTTGAAATAATTATAAAATGGGGTTGTGATGGCGCGGAACAAACTACATATAAACAGAAATTTTCCGAAGAACATTGCAGTGATGCCAGTTTATTCAGCATTTCGATGGTGCCAATCCAAATGTATGCAACGAATGACGAAACCATCAAAACTATTGTATGGCAAAATCCTTCCACATCTTCTACGAGATATTGCAGACCCATAAAGTTTGTATTTGCCAAGGAAACTGTGGATTTGATTGTTGCAGAAGTTGGCAAAGTTATGGAGGAGGTAACTTCATTGACACCTACTAAAATTATAGTAAATGACGCGGAAGTCTTGGTAAAAGCAACATTAATATTTTGTATGATTGATGGCAAAATTTGTAATGCTGTAGCTTCGTGTGCATCAACACAAACTTGTTACTTGCAAAGCCTAGGGAAATGAATAATGAAAGGGTTGTGTTAGAAAAGACAGTAAATAGCGAATTTCTTTCTCTTTCCCTTTCTCCTCTGCACGCTTGAATAAGATTCTTCGAGTGTATTTTACATATATCTTATCGCCTTGATATAAAAACATGGCAGGCTAGGGGACAGGAGCATAAAAATAAAGTGGCAGAAAAAAAGAAAAGTGTTCAAGAAAAGTTTAGACGTGAGTTAGGCTTATTAGTGGATATGCCTAAACAAAAAACAGGTAATACAAATGATGGGAACACGGTAAGTTTTTTAGAAATGCTGAAATAACAGGTGTAAATATTGAGCTAATCAAGCGCTTCCGTGTCATATTAGAGTGCATATTGAGTGGATTACCTATCGATATTAATAAATTCCATGAATACACTAAGACAACAAGAGAATTGTATATTATGGAATATTCATGGTATTCAATGCCTGTAAGCGTACATAAAATACTTTTTCACGGAAAAGATATTCTTGCTGCAAGTATTCTTCCAATCGGCCAACTTTTGGAAGAAGCTCTAGAAGCTAGAAACAAAGATAACAGGAAATTCAGAGAATTATTTACCAGAAAAACATCAAGAGTTGATACGAACAGGGATTTAATAAATAGATTGCTCATTTCATCTGATCCAGTAATTGCCAGTTTACGAGCTCCTCCAAAAACTGTACGTGGCCAAATTATTCCGGAAGTACGCGAACTTCTTGAGATGGAAATGGAATCTTCATCTGAACCAGAGGAATTGGGACAGTCAGATTATGAATATGATGCAGATTCTGACTAAGGATTTATTTTAATTTTTTTTTTGTATTTTTATCGACTTATTTGATTTTCAAATTTCAAAAATTAATAATTTTTTTAATTTTTTAATTTAATTTAATTTATTTTATGTTTTATATTGATTGAAATTTCATAAAATATATTTTTTATTATTTACTACGGTGTTTTACTTGCCTTAATTGAGTTAAATAATTTTGTCCAGCTAGATCGTGAAAACGACACACTGTGCGGCCCTGGGAGTCAGGTGTCCGGCGACAGTGGTGGCCATGTAACGGGTCCTCCTACTCCAATCGGATAAATACTACAACAATCTCGTTAACGGTTACATTTAGGACATATGTTTCTCGAAATATTGCTGGTACGTTTTGGGACACCTTGTATAGTGAAAAAGCTTCAATAAAAATCAAATCGTTTACACGGTCAATATATTGAAGAAACTCGATACTGCGTCAATGGTAACAAAATTATTACAGAAATCCTCGATAAAATGTTTTGAAAAATTGCCAAAAAAAAGACCAATTGAAAATTTTGTTTATTTTTTAGTTTTTAGATTATTTCTCAAAAAATGCCAATTGAGTGTTTTTTTTATAAAACTACGTATTATCCATACAAATCATAAACAGTTTGAGTTCCTAGTTCCTCTCTAAATTTACCAAAGAACGAAAAAATTAAACAAATTTGTTATATTTTAACCTATTGAAAAATTATCCATAGTTGTTTAAAGATAAGGGAAAGAAGAAAGAATTAATTTCAGAATGTTTTGGTAAGTGAAGAAAGAGAACTTGGATCTCATTTTTTTTATTTGTTGGGATAATAATGTAGTTATAGAAGTCAAAAAAACGTTCTCTTAATTGGATTTTTTGAGAAATAATAAAAAAAAACTGAAAAATTATTTTTTTTTTACTTTTTTTTCTTTCCGATTTTGTCAACTATTTTGGGCCTACTATTGTTACTAATTGAAGAGAATGGTTTTAGCTGCCTGGTGATAATTTGCCACATGTCCTTGAAGATACATTTCCTGGACTCACATCTGGATTTTTTTGCCGAAAACATGGTTGCAGTCAGTGACGAATACGGGAAAAGGTTGCACTAGAATATTTGCCAAATGAAAAATGATATCATGGAAAATGGAATCCTAGCATGTTGGCTGATTATTTCTGGGGACTCAAGAGGGGCCTACCCTAAGCTAAGTTCTCACGGAAATCATAAATATTTAAAATTACCGAAAAATAAAATTACATACAGGGTGACCCAGTCATCTGCCCACGGTCTATAGTTTCTTTGGTATAAAACATATCGACTTGCGGTTTCCACCAACATATAGATACATACATGCCCCACAATTTAAAAATATTTTCGATATATACAGGGTGTCCCATCATGGCCTACTGAACCAAAGTTATATTTTTTTAAATGAAACACCCAGTATATTGTGACATTTTTGCATTCCTTATCAAAAAATAATTATACTTTGTATAAACTTTTATGGGTCTATCATCACTCGTTTTGCTGATATTTGCCATTTAAGCCAAAAAAGATCAATTTTTGAAAAATCACTGCTCTAAAATAGAACATTTTGGCTTGAAATCTTGTCAAAAAATTTTCAACATCGTCTAGTCTACAACTATCATGTCAAATTTAAGTGTGTGATATTTTTTTATCAGGGTGCCTTATAAAACGCAAATTGAACAATTAAACGAAATTTTAAAATGGAACACGTCAGTCGATGGCATTTTTTACAAGCTTTCTATTGATATAATGTTTGTATGGTCGCTTATCAATGGTTTAGGAGATATTAATATCCAAACTGAGAAACAGTAAAATAGACAAAATAGCACTCTTGGTGAATTTTTTTCAGGATTTTTCTTTAATTTGCCTAAAACTTATTTGTCTCTTTCTCTATTTTGCTTTTTTAATAATGTTGTTATACTACAAAGCAGTTTTTGTTGCTTTACAACACAAATAAAATCAAAACTTGCAATTATCAATTTTGGTATTCTAAATTTCAGTATGTTTTGAAAATTTAACAACTGATGTTACCAAAGAAACTCTTATTTTGTTGAATTTGTTGAATTTCGTTTTTACGGTCTCTTCTGATAGCTTGAAGCGGATTTCTTCCAGCTTCACCAAGCGCTTACAGCATATTTGCCATTTCTTCTTTAGAAGAGTTCACTATATCGGTTTAGTTATTGCCAAAAGTACAGAAAAAGGCGTTAAAACAAAATTCAAGAAAAATAAGGGTTTCCTTGGTAACATCAGTTGCTAAATTTTCAAAGCATACTGAAACTTAGAAAACAAAAATTGATAATTGCAAATTTCGATTTTATTTTTGTTATAAAATTTTAACAAAAACTACTATTGAAATAAAAGAACATTATAAAAAAAGCAAAATAGAGAAACACAGAAGTAAATAATAGGCAAATATAAAAAAAAACTTCAACAAAATTCATCAAGAGCATTATTTTGTCTATTTTTCACTGTTTCTCAGTTTGGATATTAATATCTCCTAAACCGTTGATAAGCTACCATACAAACATTATATCAATAGAAAGCTTGTAAAAAATGACATCGATTGATGTAAAAATATACAGGGTGTTCCATTTGAAAATTTCGTTTAATTGTTCAATTTGCGTTTCATAAGGCACCCTGATAAAAAATATCACAAATTTAAATTTGACATGATATTTGTAGACTAGACGATGTTGAAAAATTTTTGACAAAATTTCAAGCCAAAATGTTCATCTGTTTTAGAGCAGTGATTTTCAAAAATTGATCTTTTTTGGCTTAAATGGCAAATATCAGCAAAACGAGTGATGATAGACCCATAAAAGTTTATACAAAGTATAATTATTTTTTGATAAGGAATCCAAAAATGTCATAATATACTGGGTGTTCCATTTAAAAAAATATAACTTTGGTTCAGTAGGCCATGATGGGACACCCTGTATATATCGAAAATATTTTTAAATTTTGGGGCATTTCGAACAATGATAAAGAAATGCGTTTTTATAATTGTTCAAAAAGTACGCCTCTATCATAGACTCTACACGAAAAACAAAAATTCTATATGAAAACTAAGTTCAATTTGATTGGAACTAGGCATCGTTTTTGTTAATTTTTGATTACAAATACCCAAAAGACAATGTTTATTAGCGAAAAATACGCTTTTCAAACATTTCGCCGAGTATCTTCTTAAGAGGATATCCGGTGTATTCGGTAGGGTCTTGTGGTTTTGATCATAAAAACTTTTCTTTGAAAGATTTTTTTAATTTTCTTTTTGGGGTGCAATGTAGAATTTTTTGCAATTTTTGTCTTTGTGAAGTAAAAATTGCGCGAATTTGGCTATTTTCTTTAAATACAAACCCCAGAAAAACTACTTTTGATTTTTTCGAAGTTAATTTGGAAAAGGATACCCCAAGGCATGTTTTGTATTAAATTTAAAACATAAATATTGCATTATAATATCGTTATAGGCTTTTGAAATTTAGAATTTTCTTTGCATTTTTAAAAATCACCCTAAATAAATATAAAACAAAAATTTCCGAAAAAAAAAGGGAATCTCCACATTCTCTTAAATGTCTGGAAAAGATATCTGAAAACCGATTTTGCTAGTTTTTTATTGGTATAGCTGTACTTTTGAAATCGACAAAAATTTACATTGAAATCGCCTATACCCAAATTACACAGGCTATCCTCTTAAACACAGATATATGTATTTCCCATAGCCTGTTACTTGGGAAAGAGTGACGTTTTCAAATTTTCAGTAGTTTTTGGTTTGTTTTTGAGTCGTAACTTCGGAAGGAGACACGCGAATGGGAACAGGAAAACCATTTTTCAAAAAATTGAAACCTCACATTGTGAGACACTATTAATACAGGTGCTCAAAGATAATTAATCCGGATAATGCTGCTGTTCATCACAAATAATGTATTAAACGTTATCTAGCTCTCATGAAGTTTAAAAAATAAAACGAAACGTTAGCAAGTAACTGAGATGGTCTTTTACTAATCCTAATGAGAAAAAACTTTCAATTTTGAAAACGTTAAATATCTAACAAACTAAAAAGCTTGTAAATCTAGAACAAGTTATTACACACATTGTGGTACTAAAATCAATTAAATTAAAAAAAAATTGGAGCCATGTTTGGCTACAAATGTGATTGATGCGAGTTTTTAATTTATTTTAAAAATGTGCAAAACCAACACCAAATTTAAACCCTCTGTAAGAGAGGCGAAAACATTCATTGAAAGGTGTTTCTATTTTAAATATCCATTTCAATATTTATTTCTTTCAAACAAAGTTTCAAAATTTATTCTCGCTCAACAAATACTAAAATAGAATTTTGGGCGTAATTCGGCCGTTTTTAGAGATCAGAGGTGGGATTTTGTTTCTACAGCGGATTCTAAAACTCGCCAAAACGTCATCATTCGGGTGAAGCGAACAATGTAAATAATGATGAATTGGCTGAAAATGATGACGTTTTGGCGAGTTAATAAAAGGCAAGTACAATATTTATTTTGGTCGTAATAGTACAGTAAAATTAGCACAAAAACAGCATGAATAAGGAAAAAATTGCGGAGTTAATGAAACTCGGCTTATTTGTAGCTTAAATCATGTACATTTAGGATCTAAAGAGTCCCGACTTGTGGGATACCTGCTTCTGGAGTTATGGGTGAGGAAAGTGGGATGAAAATGGTTTTTTCCAAATATCTCGGTTTATATCAATCCTACGATAATAGTTATTTTTGCACTTCCAAACAATAATGAGCCATTTTACTCTCTTAATGGCAGAAGTAAAAGTAACACATTTACTACCAAGTATTCATTTAATCTCTAGGGATTAAAAGTCCCATAACGGTTCATTTAATCCCTTGGTATTAAAAGAATTCCGTAGTTAGATATTACAAACACAGATGGCGCGCAAGTTTTTAAAAATAATTTTTTCTGTATTCTATTTGATAATTTAATAGGTAAGTATATTTCTAATATTACTAAAATAATTTTTAGGGTCTTTTTATTTGGGATAGGAATCTATTATAGTTTTTTGTCTTAAATTCAAACAATTTTATTGTCAAGAAATTCTAACCTCTAAATTGTCTTGTATTATTTATTAAGATATCTAATGGTTTTATCTAATGTAGTATGCGAAATGCTTATATTTATACAATGCAATTTACCATAATTAACCGATCAATTGATTTTAGGTTTCCGATGTGTTTCAAAATTATACAAGATTGGAGAAAACAACACAAATTTTTTAATAGATATGTGCATTTACAAATTAGTAAATATAAATATGTACGTTTGCTCTAACATTACAATCAATACAATTTGTTAGACCAAATAAAGAAGGTACAACTTGTTCAATTATTTTTTTTAATAAAGTGACGTTTATGTCTGGCTCAGTAGTTATTTGCATTCGAAATAACCATTGTCCCAAAATTGAAAACGTTTGTTCAAATAATTAATTGGAAGTGCAAAAAATTTAATATGCACCGCTGGAGCAAAGTGCATTTAATCCTTCGTGCGGTTGTTGCCCTCGACTACGTCTCGGGCAACAATTTCCACACTCAGGATTAAATTACTCACTTTACTCCCTTGGTGCATAATAGTTATTTATGCACCAAGGGAGCAAAGTGAGTAATTTAATCCTGAGTGTGGAAATTGTTGCCCGAGACGTAGTCGAGGGCTACAACCACACGAAGGATTAAATGCACTTTGCTCCAGCGGGGCATATTAAATTTTTTGCACTTCCAATTAATTATTTGAACAAACGTTTTCAATTTTGGGACAATGGTTATTTCGAATGCAAATAACTATTGAGCCAGACATAACCGTCACCTTATTAAAAAAAATAATTGAACAAGTTGTACCTCCTTTATTTGGTCTAACAAATTGTATTGATTGTAATGTTAGAGTAAACATACATATTTATATTTACTAATTTGTAAATGTACCTATCTATTAATAAATTTGTGTTGTTTTCTCCAATCTTGTATAATTTTGAAGCACATCGGAAACCTAAAATCAATTGATAGGTTAATTTATGATAAATTAAATATTATTAAAAATTTAAGTACCTATACCATGATTCGATACGGATCATTCTGCATGAACTTCCGAGTGATGATGAAACATTCTATCGTTTATCATCTATAAACTTAAAGAACTAACAAAAATCTTTTGAATTGTATAAATATAAGCATTTAGCATACTACATTAGATAAAACCATTAGATATCTTAATAAATAATACAAAACAATTTAGAGGTTAGAATTTCTTGTCAATAAATTTTTTTGAATTTAAGACAAAAAACTATAATAGATTCCTTTACCAAATAAAAAAACCCTAAAAATTATTGTTGTAATATTAGAAATATACTTACCTATTAAATTATCAAATATAATTCAGAATTCAGAAAAAAATATTTTTAAAAACTTGCGCGCCATCTGTGTTTGTAATATCTAACTACGGAATTTTTTTAATACCAAGGGATTAAATGAACCGTTATGGGACTTTTAATCCCTAGAGATTAAATGAATACTTGGTAGTAAATGTGTTACTTTTACTTCTGCCATTAAGAGAGTAAAATGGCTTATTATTGTTTGGAAGTGCAAAAAAATATTTATTATAAATCTTATAGAGCATAAGATTTCCTACAACTTTTGTTCGAAACTTTTTTTGTAGGGTGAACTAATTTTTAGTTAAAGTGGCGCGAATGTCCTATACATACTACAGATGAAAGAAAATAGGGCTTGAAACGGGGAAGCTATTTTTTTTTCGTAGAGAGGAGTAATTTTTAAGAAAAAAGTTTAAATGTCCCTTTTCGATCGGACAGCTCCGAAAAAAGTTATTACGCCCCGAAAGAAAAATCGAATTCATCCCCTCAGTGTCTTATTTTTAGTTAAAGTAGCGCGAATGTCCTATCCATAGAGATTTTGCTTAATTTTGCTACATTTTCAATCATAACTCGATAACGAAAAGACGTAGCGAAGTGATTTTTTTGTCGTAAAGCGCACCTTGAAAGCTTTCAGAAAAGGTGTATTACCTGATGGTGAAATAGAATTTGAGGGGTTGATTAGACCGAAAAGCTTCAAAAATTCCGACTATTTTTAAATGGGACATTAAAAAAATTATTTTTTCGTTATTTTTTCGAAATTAAAAAAACCCTATGTGTGTCGGTTTTGGTTCTAAGGTAGATTCAGCAGAGTTTTTAAAAATTAAAATCCGTTAAAAAATGGCCGGACGGGAGCCGTCCACCCATAAATTCAAAAATTCTGCTTTATTTTCCCATCCCCTTCGAAGAATTAGAACAAAAAATAGCCTAGTAGCTGCAAAAGTTATTATTTTTAAGGGAAATGAAATAAAATTTGAAATTTTTTAAAAATTGTGGGCGCCAGTGGTACAACTGTCCGACCGGGATTGTTCAATTTTTTGAACATTTTACGTTCGATTTTTTTCTGCAGAAAGGGAGAAAATTTAGAGGTGTCGATTTTTTTGATTATAAATATTAATGTAATAAGCAAAATAAAAAATATTCGACCTTAATATCTAACCCCTATCAAAAGTTACGAATTTTTAAAGTTCGCGTCGAAAAAGCAAAAATAAAACGAAATGCAAATTTAAAGGCCTCAATTTAATATAAAAAATTAAGATATCAAAAAAAGGGCTCGGATCGCCATAATAACGGGTATCTAGTTTGGAAATCAAAAACCCGCTATTATTTTTCACCTGCCGGTCCTCAAATATAAGGGGTACAGTTTGAGCACTTTTGCCGCACGAATAAACGCTAAATTTGTACACGGTTGCGCCTGGGGGCTTAAAAATGGCCACGGTCTATCCCCAGGATGTGAGAATAAAAGGAGACAAATTTCGTCGCTTCCCTTTAAGACCGGACGTGGCTGCGATTGTTTAAAGTTGACGCCGAAAATCGAAAAAAAAGTAAGAAAAATCGAAGGACTTTGGAAATTTTTTTCAGTGTTAGAGTGCTTTGGAAAATTTGAACCTCGCTTAGAATCCACGCCCCTCTTCACGATGTAACCGGAATTTTTAAAATCTGACGAAAAAAACTACCCTTTTCGTGGCTCCGCGCAGAAAATGTCCGAATTCGGGATAAAAATACAAAAGGGGTCGTATCTCCGCCCCCTTAATAGATAGGTCCCGGTGGGTCAAAACCACCGTCTTCAGAATCGGGTCCTTCATAACATACTAAAATTTGATGCGATTCGGGGTGAATTTCGGACACTGAGGGGATGAATTCGATTTTTCTTTCGGGGCGTAATAACTTTTTCGGGGCTGTCCGATCGAAAAGGGACATTTAAACTTTTTTCTTAAAAATTTCTCCTCTCTAGGAAAAAAAATAGCTTCCTCGTTTCAAGCCCTATTTTCTTTCATCTGTAGTATGTATAGGACATTCGCGCCACTTTAACGAAAAATTAGTTCACCCTACAAAAGAAAGTTTCGAACAAAAGTTGTAGGAAATTTTATGCTCTATAAGATTGATAATAAATAATTTTATCGTGGGATTGATAGAAACCGAGATATTTGGAAAATACCATTTTCATCCCCTTTTCCACACCCATCACTCCAGAAGCAAGTACCCCACAACTCGGGACTCTTTAGATCCTAAATGTACATGATTTAAGCTACAAATAAGCCGAGTTTCATTTTCCCCATTCAAACCTAATTTTACTGTACTATAATTCTAGACGATATACAGTGAATTCAAAAAAGACTGAAACCGCAACCAAACATACTCTGTACTGATTTTAGGCTTGCTAAGTTGGTGTACCTGTTAATTTTCATTCAAATTTAAATCTCATCTGTCACTTTAACCAAAGCGTCTCTCCCAGTTTTTCTTCAGGTATTTTTTCAAGTAATTTCTCAGTGAGTTGCAAATTTTATAAAAAACGGTGATTTCCAAAACTAAAATTAGTGCAGTTAAAATATTCGCGATGGTTTTTTTCACCGGAGCCCAATGCATTCATTTCAGTGTAGCCAACTGTGGGAAACTTAAGTTTCTTGAAAAAAATTTCATCTTTTTCGCGGATGCCGGATTCAAAATGCCTGGTAAAAGTTAAACTAGCGGTTTTATAATAATTGAAATATGTATTAATAATTTATTACGCTTTTCCACCAAATTCGTTGTAAATATTTGAAAATTTTAATGGTGGTTGGGTAGGCAACCAAAGTTACAACTACAATTCAATTGCTTGTTTTCCACTTATAAAAAGTAGATTTTTTGCTTATTTCAAGTTCGTAATTGATTTCAATAAAATCATTTATTTTCAAAATATTAAAAACATATTTTTATGATTTGTTCCATAAAATTAATATAGTTACCTTTTATAAAATACAATTTATTTGTAATTTTTTAAATAATTTTAACAAAGTAAATAATATGTAAATACACTTTTTCTTAAAAAAATATTATTATATTTTTTATTATCAACAAAAAAATAACAAATTTTAAGGTTAAAACGTTTTTGTTAAATTAAATCCCACTTAAAGTAAGATTTCGCCAACACAAACTCCTTATCAATCAAGTGTAAATATTTTGTTTTAAATAAACATTCATTAATCAGAATCAATCATCACTTTTCTTGGAATTTCTTCTAGAAATTGGTACTTACCCTTCCCACTACTGGTTTTTGCATTCGCCGTAGATTTCGTCGCTTTTTTCGAGTTGGAACTCGCCGATTTGTTCGTTCGTTTCGCCATTGCACGCAAATAAATTTAAAAAAAAATAATTTAAAATAAAATTGTGTATTAACAACTATTTAATAAGAAAACACCAACTATCATCCGCCATATTTGTTGTCTTCAGCTGACTGATAGATTTGATTCTAATTGGTTATTAAGAGCCACGTGACCTACTTAAATAAAATATATTGGTATTTTAGTTGCCTAATGACTAAAATTTGTGTATATTTAGTTGCCTATAATAAGTCCCTATAAAAATATTTTTTTCTTAAAACGTCATTAAAGTACAGTCTTCCGTGACGTTTGACAGGCTTTTAAATGTCACTTTTTATATACGTTGATTCTATGGTCACTTTGTACTGCCTAGGAGTAGAAATTAAATTTCTACATCGCTTATTCCGCAACCCAATATACATGTCGAATTGAAATTAAACAGTGTTAATTATAATTAACATTAAATTATAATTTTAAAAAAGGAGAAATGAATTTTAGGCAACCCAATATACACGAACATGTATAGTGTGTTGTGTGTTGTATGTAAATTAAATGTCAAATTTTAAAATTATTTATTATATTACTATTTTAAAAATTTCGACGTTTGAAGAAAAAATAGCATGTTTTATTCAGAGTAAAAGAACTTTTTGTCCCGCAAACCAACATGCTCGCCCAAAAAGTACTTCTTTTACTCCTAATAAAACAATATACCATTTATAATTTTTATACCTATTAGTTTACTATAAAATTAATTGGAATTAAAATTTTGGATCACTGTAATCGGAAAAAAATCCTATATCTAAATAGGGGGTGGACCCACTATCATGCCATTTGAAAAATAAAGATATTTGCAAAAACCGCGTTTTAAAAATTATAATAGACCGGGAGCTAGGTGCGTGAAGTTAGCGACAGACTTGAAGCACTAACGTTTTTTTAATACATTCGTTAGTGCATCGTTAGTGCATCGTTAGTGCTCTTTAGTGCAACAATTAGTAAAATTTGTAAAATTAAGCGTTTAAATGTTTTTTTAAATTTTGTCGCTAACTTCACGCTCAGCGACAATTTTATTTATTTATTTTTTTTCAAATTTTCTTTTGTATTTCATTAGTGCTTCGTTAGTGCTTCTTAGTGCATCAAAAAAACTTACTATATTTGGAAAAATAACAAAGTTACAGATCTTTTATTTTTTTCGACCTAGCGACATTTTTTTTTATTTATTATTTTTTTTTCAAATTTTCGTTTGTATTTCATTAGCGCTTCGTTAGTGCTTGTTAGTGCATCAAAAAAAACTTACTATTTTTGGAAAAATAACAAAGTTACAGACCTTTTACTTTTTTCGACCTAGCGACAATTTTTTTATATTTTGTTACAGATACAATCCTTAGTAAAACTACATAAAAAGTTGTTAGTGCTCTTTAGTGCAACAATTAGTAAAATTAGCGGCTAAGTATTAAGCGAGTAAATGTTTATTTAAATTTTGTCGCTAACTTCACGCTCAGCGACAATTTTTTTATTTATTATTTTTTTTTTCTTCTTTTGTATTTCATTAGTGCTTCTTAGTGCATCAAAAAAACTTACTATATTTGGAAAAATAACAAAGTTACAGATCTTTTATTTTTTTCGACCCAGCGACATTTTGTTTTTTTATTTTTTTTTCAAATTTTCTTTTGTATTTCATTAGTGCTTCGTTAGTGCTTGTTAGTGCATCAAAAAAACTTACTGTTTTTGGAAAAATATCAAAGTTACAGACCTTTTGACCTGGCGACAATTTTTTTTATTTATTATTTTTTCAAATTTTCGTTTGTATTTCATTAGTGCTTCGTTAGTGCTTGTTAGTGCATCAAAAAAACTTACTATTTTTGGAAAAATAACAAAGTTACAGACCTTTTATTTTTTTCGATCTAGCGACAATTTTTTTTTATTTATCATTTTTTTTCAAATTTTCTTTTATATTTCATTAGTGCTTTGTTAGTGCTTATTAGTGCATCAAAAAAACTTACTATTTTTGGAAAAATAACAAACTTACAGATATTTATTTTTTTTTGACCTAGCGACAATTTTTTTTATTTATCAATTGTTTTTAAATTTTCTTCCGAATTTCATTAGTGCTTCGTTATAGTGCTTATTACTGCATCAGAAAGACATTTAATTGAAAAAATAAGAAAGTTAAATTTGGCTCAAAAAGAGATTTTGCTTATTTTAGCTACATATTCTGTCATATACTAGAATTCTTGTTTTTTTCAAGAATAAATATTATAGGGGCGTACTTTTGGAAAATGATAAAAACTCATTTTCCCAAAAGTGCGCCCCTATAATAGACATGACAGTCTATAACATTTCTATATGAAAAATAAATTAAATTTGAAGGGTAACAGGTTGCGGTTTTGATAAATTATTAATTAAAAATGCCCAAAAATCAATTTTTACTAGTGAAAAGTACGCTTTTCAAACATTTAGCAGACCATCTTTTTAATAAAGAAGGAACGCTATTGTTTAATAATATTTAAATTGTAGAGTTTTATTATCCAAACTACCTCGAAGTTTTTACCAAACATTTTTTTATTAAATTGCTTAAAGGTCTGTTTAGACGGGCATAATTGCGTAGTTGAATCTGAGTCGATTTGGGATAAAATTTTGGTAACAAATTATGCCCGTTTAAACAGGCCTTAACAAATTATTTTTCTCAATAGATGCCTCGTCACCCTAAAGTAGAGTTGGAAGTTTTAAGAAAAACCAGAATGAATAATATTGAAAGTATTCAAAATACAACAAATACTCCTTCTGATCCTTTCGCTAGGTCGAAAAAAATAAAAGATCTGTAACTTAATTATTTTTCCAAAAATAGTAAGTTTTTTTGATGCACTAACGAGCACTTACGAAGCAGTAATGAAATACAAAAGAAAATTTGAAAAAAAAATAATAAATAAAAATTGTCGCTAGGTCGAACAAAATAAAAGGTAAAAATAACTTTGTTATTTTTCTAAAAATAGTAAGTTTTTTTGACCGGGCTGAAGTTACATTTAAATGCATTCATTTTTACATTCATATTTTTTTTTAGAAAAAAAAATGTAAGGGCTCAATTTTTTTATATATTGTTAAAAATACAGTCCTTAGTAAAACGGCATAAAAAGTTTTTTTCAAATCAGACCAGGAGTCAAGAAATTAAAAAAAAATTAAAAAAATAGTCACTTTTTCAGATTTTATTTTTTTTTATCGAAAACAAAAAATGAAAGGGCTTAAATTTTTTATATTTTGTTACACATACAGTCCTTAGTAAAACTACATAAAAAGTTGTTTCAAAATCAGACCATGAGTCAAAAAATTTAAAAAAGAATGAAAAGTTGGGAGTTGAATAATTCACCTTTACCTTTAGTTAAAAAAGAATGAAAATAATCAGTCACTTTTTCACATTTAATTTTTTGAAAAAGTGACTATTTTCTTAATTTTTTTTTTAATTTCTTGACTTCTGGTCTGATTTTGAAAAAACTTTTTATGCAGTTTTACTAAAGACTGTATCTATAACAAAATATAAAAAAATTGAGCCCTTACATTTTTTTGTTTTCGATAAAATAAATAAAACCTGAAAAAGTGACTATTTTCTTAAATTCTTTTTTAATTTCTTGACTCCTGGTCTGATTTGAAAAAAACTTTTTATTCCGTTTTACTAAGGAGTGTATTTTTAACAAAATATAAAAAAATGAGCCCTTACATTTTTTTGTTTTCGATTAAAAAAATTAAATGTGAAAAAGTGACTGATTATTTTCGTACTTTTTTAAATATTTTGACTCCTGGTCTGATTTAAAAAAAAAACTTTTTCTGCAGTTTTACTAAGGATTGTATGTGTAACAAAATATAAAAAATTTGAGCCCTTACATTGTTTTGTTTTCCATTAAAAAAATAAAATGTGAAAAAGTGACTGATTATTTTCATTCATTTTTTTAATATTTTGACTCCTGGTCTGATTTAAAATAAACTTTTTATGCAGTTTTACTAAAGACTGTATCTGTAACAAAATATAAAAAAATTGAGCCCATACATTTTTTTGTTTTCGATTAAAAAAATTAAATGTGAAAAAGTGACTGATTATTTTCATTCTTTTTTAAATTTTTTGACTCATCGTCTGATTTTGAAACAACTTTTTATGTAGTTTTACTAAGGACTGTATTTGTAACAAAATATAAAAAAATTGAGCCCTTACATTTTTTTTTCTAAAAAAAATATGAATGTAAAAATGAATGCATTTAAATGTAACTTCAGGCCGGTGTTTTTTTGATGCACTGACAAGCACTAATGAAATACAAAGGAAAATTTGAACGAAAATAATAAATAAAAAAAATTGTCGCTAGGTTGAAAAAAATAAATGGTCTGTAACTTTGTTATTTTTCCAAAAATAGTAAGTTTTTTTGATGCACTAATAAGCACTAACGAAGCACTAATGAAATACAAAAGAAAATTTGAAAAAAAAAATTTTAAATAAAAAAAATTGTCGCTAGGTCGAAAAAAATAAACTTTGTTATTTTTCCAAAAACAATAAGTTTTTTATGCACTAACAAGCACTAACGAAGCACTAATGAAATATAAAAGAAAATTTGAAAAAAATTATAAATAAAAAAAACTGTCGCTAGGTCGAAAAAAATAAAAGATCTGTAACTTTGTTATTTTTCCAAATATAGTAAGTTTTTTTGATGCACTAAGAATCACTAACGAAGCACTAATGAAATACAAAAGAAAATTTGAAAAAAAATAATAAATAAAAAAAATTGCCGCTGAGCGTGAAGTTAGCGACAAAATTTAAATAAAGATTTACTCGCTTAATACGTAGCCGCTAATTTTACTAATTGTTGCACTAAAGAGCACTAACGATGCACTAACGAATGTATTAAAAAAAACGTTAGTGCTTCAAATCTGTCGCTAACTTCACGCACCTCTGGGAGCTCGCGACAGTTTTTGGTCTCCGATTTCATACAGCATACATACATGCCTTTTAGAAGAGAGAATATTTACCCTATAAGAACAAAGAAAAGCGGGTGCTAAGCCCCTGCACGCTTTCCGATCATATGGAAAATTGCATTTCCATTTTCATAAAAATTTGGTGTTTTTCTCTCATTTAATATTGCATGCCCTTTTAGCAAAAGATAGTTAAAATAAATTTAAGTCTTGAAAATTATAGTCATGCGATTCGCACGGTCCCAAAGGGCTCAAACGGTCATTTGATCTTGTAATAAAAAAATGTGATTTTCCGCGTTTTCATGCTGCATGCCAAAATGGAAATAATTAAAGTTTATATCATAAAACCCCCATAAAAAAATTGGCATGCGGACCTCGTTGGCTTAAGGGTGGAAAATTTAGGAAAAGTTTTGCGGAATGACACTAACGTTTGGTGAAAATTTTAAACTTTTCCTAAATTTCGACCCATGAGCCAACGAAGGGCGTATGCCAATTTTTTATGGGGGTTTTATAACACAAACTTTAATTCTTTTCATTGGCATGCATTATGAAAACGCGGAAAATCATATTATTTTATTACAAGATCACATGACCATTTGAGGCCTTTGGGACCGTGCGAATCGCATGCCTACGATTTTCAAGATTTAAATTTATTTTAACTATCTTTTGCTAAAAGGGCATGCAATATTAAATCAGAGAAAAACACCAAATTTTCGTGAAAATGGAAATGCAATTTTCCATATGATCGGAAAGCGTGAAGGGGTTCAGTACCCGCTTTTCTTTGTTCTTATAGGGTAAATAATCTCTCCTCCAAAAGGCATGCTGTATGAAATCGGAGACCAAAAACTGCCGCGAGCTCCCGGTCTTTAAAAATGAATTTCTCAAAAAGGGCTGGAATGAATTTCATATTTTGTAATTTATTTTAGGTATCTAAATTATTTAAGAGTAGTTTTAATAATAGAGTTTATTAAAAAAATTCCAACAAAAAATCCAAAAATTTCAGAAGAAATTTTTTTTGTCACAAACAAAATTTGAACTTACCAGTGTTTAATAATAACTACAAAAAATAGGATGTTACGTTTAAAATAAGAAAGTTAATGTAATTTCCTGTAAAACCTGAAGTGAAATTGATTTTTTTTAGATCAATAAATGCGTTTTGTTATGCCATATAACATAGTAAAATTTCAGATTTTTATTTTCATAAATAAAGAAATTTCAAGGGTGGTCATATAGTATACAGGGTGCTGGAAAATTCGCGGACCAACGCAATGGTGCGATGTTGAGGAACTCTTAGAGAACAAGGGAAAAATAATTAAAAAATTCTTTGTTGCTTTACCTCGAAGATATATGTGTTTTTAAAATCTTAAATTTGGCAACTCTGTGTTAATTTTAGTTATTTAAATTAAAATGCCATGATCAGGTGTAATTTGTTTCTATTTAATTTTTCCATAACAACCAATCGCATGCATAAATAACTAAAAAAATTAAAAAAACTTACTTTAAATAATACACAAACCTGCACAAACTTAAAGGATTACTAACAAAAAGTTCTAACTAATAACAAGAGAAACTACGCAATTCAAAAAATTTAAAGTATTGCTAAAGCGAAATAAACAATAAACAAACAAAAAACAGATAACGACAATAGGACTTTAGTACGATACACGTATTTTTTTACAAATGACCATAAAAAAATTGAGAGGGGTCAAATTAGGACTTCTTGGAGGCCAAGCAATGGGACCTCCGCGACCTATCCATCTGCCAGGAAAATTTTGATTTAACCAGCCCCTCATCTGTAGCGCGTAATGCGCTGGGGCACCATCTAATTGTAACCAGGTGTTACGTACTACTGCTAGTGGGATATCATCCACGAAATTATCTAATTGGTTTTCTAAAAATTGAAGGAAATTTTCTCCTCCCAATCGATCTGTTATAATGAAAGGTCCAATTAATCGATTCCCTAATATTCCGGCCCAAACATTTACACTAAAACGATGTTGATGTCCTCTTTTATGTGTAAGGTATGGATTGTTTGTAGCGTAATAGTGATTATTATGTTGGTTAAACATTCCATCCCTACTGAAATTTGCCTCGTCAGTCCAAATCACCCTTGACGTAAAATTTCGATCCTCCTCAACTTTTCTAAGTAACCAATTACAATAAATTAGTCGGTGATTGTAATCTTGAGATAACAATTCGTGTACCTTGCAGTAATGATATGGATGGTACTGTTCTTGATTCAAATCGTCCCAAACTAATTTTCTATCAGCACCTAATTCGTCTGCAATTCCTCTGGTGCTTCGTGTAGGGTCTTCTTCGACGCACTGAAGAATATTGTCTTCCATTTCTGGATTTCTCACATTTCTTCCTCGACCACGATCTGTTCCTATTAATAGGAAGCTACCGGTTTCTCTTACTCTTTGTTCCAATCTTCTGAATACATTTTTATTCGGATGTCTTCTCCCAACATATCTCTCTTCATATAGCCAGAAAGCTGCTGTAGCATTATTTCTACATTCGCCCAATATTAAAAACATATCAGCATATTCATTGTTACTATACATTTTACTACTTTTTTTTGACAAATTCGTTTGACCAGTCAGATCACTTTGACACTGACAATTGTACCTATTTGTAATTTGTAATTAAGCTACAACGTTGACATGTTTATTTATGTGCAAAATTCCAATATTTAAAATGTAAAATAGCACGTTTTACAATACCATTCTTAAGTAGGATGGACAAGGCTAAAATATCTTTGCATTTCTACATAATTTACGTGTCATACCAAAGCATAAATATGAGAATATTGCAAATTAAAAGAGTAAAAAATTGAAAGTTTAACTTTTCATAACTTCGATATAAAGCAACAAAGAATTTTTTAATTATTTTTCCCTTGTTCTCTAAGAGTTCCTCAACATCGCACCATTGCGTTGGTCCGCGAATTTTCCAGCACCCTGTATAGTATAGTGTCGTGGCAATAGTGGAAAAAGTTTGGAAAGTTTTAATTATTTCTCAAACGTCTCTAGTAACTTTTTCTTTATTAAATGTTTATTTGCAATAAAATACGGTTTTTCGGGGTTTTATTTTTTGAAATTATGGTCAATAATTTTTTTATGTTTTTCACATTCATGTTTTTGCTGGAAAAAAAGTATGGAATTCTATTTTTATTTTCAATTTACATAAGTTATTCAAGACAATCACATTAGTAAGTTAGGTATTTACTTTAAAATGCCAAAGAAGCCGTTATTTTTCCAAAGATTTTAGAGGTTACAAGCAGTGGTGTAGTCCCAAAAAAAAAAGTACCGGAACCCTAGCGCATGCATTTTTTTTTACATTTTACACGTCTGGGAGGGGTTTTCTTGATAAAAAATAGAATTACATAATTTTTGCTAGGAATATAATATTTGCTATTTAATTTTATGATTTAAGATAAAAAATAAAAAATTCGCACTACTTTTTAAAATATTTTTCAGACGTTAAATGAAAAAAGAAAACATTCTCGTTTTATGGAACCTAATGCAGTGGCGGGTATAGAGTAAACTTTTTCAGCACTCGTTTTAAATGGTAAATGTCATTCAAAAAAAATTCTTATTTTAATTTAATTTAAATTAAAGTAAAACAAAAATTTTTGAAAGCAAATAAGGTTTTTTAATGAATCATGAGTAATAAATTAAGTTAAATTATTTAAAATGATTTTTTTCATAAAAACAACATATAGCACTTTGAACGCCCAAAAATGACATTTCCAGTAAAGTTAGACTTAGAAAATTAGTTTCATTAACAATTAACAACTTCAGAAAATTTCCTATAAAATAGACTTATTTAAGTAATATTTTTCTCATAGGAACTTTTTTGAAAATTCAATTAAAAAATACAAATTTTTTGGCGTATACAAAAATTCTAAAAACCCTAATTAAAAACAGTTCGATAAAATTATAATAACATTTTTGAGTTTAAATTAAAGAGATTTTTAATCGTACTTTAATGACCTAAAAAGGGTATTTATAAAATGGACCACTTAAAGTAATAATTCGCAATGGGGACATTTTTGAAATCCCAAGTTTTTTTAATGCTTTCATTTAAACTATTTACGTCAGCAGGCAACCTACCGAATTGTTCATGCCTCATCGGTGAATAGCAATAATTACTAAATGTAAACGGATATTAAAAAACACTATTTCTGGACAAAAAGTACCGGAACGCGTTCCGTCTTCCCTAAAAAAGTACCGGAAGGCCGTTCCAGTTCCGGTCCGTTTCGGCCCTACTACACCACTGGTTACAAGCAGTGGCATAACTATACGTATAAAGCTGGATTTATGCAGCCGCAATTAAAATTTAATATTTAGAATTATTATTAAAGATAAAATCAAAACTGAAAAAATGGAGTTACTGGTGCCTTTTAAGTTAGGACGTAAAAGTATACCCGGCGTATACTTTTCTAAAAAGTCTAAAATTTCGGAACCAAATTTGACTCTAAAGTAGGATTTGCACATTTTTGTTCAGAACTCAAAAACTAAAAGTGATAACAAAATGATTATTTTTTGGCTAAAAACTTATCTAAAGTCCTTTCTACAAATATATAAAACTTTAGTTTAATTAGTAAATTTAAAGTTCTTTAAGAATTTATGAGGTTTTTTGATTTTGGCATTTACGGACAATAAATAACAATCACTTCCTCACATATACGCTGACCAGTTTCAACTTTATTTTTCAAAGTCTTCATCAGAGCTTATACAGTATAAACTCAGATCATCACCGCCAAGTTTATATAAACTCTGATGAAGACTGACTTTGAAAAATAAAGTTGAAACCGGTCAGCGTATGTGAAGGAAGTGGTTGTTATTTTTTGTCCGCAAATGCCAAAGTCCCAATACCTCATAAGATTATAAGTTGGAGGTTATTCAAATATTTAAGAATTTATTATTTATAAATATTTTCAATAATTTTCTTGAAAACTACTAAAATATTTGCGGCTTAGAAAGATACCCTTACAACTCAAATCGTGTATTAAAAATAAATCAATAAATTAAATCCATGTGGGTTGATTTTGGTATATTTTTATTTTTTTTCAAATTCGATCAAATTAAAATTAAATTGATCTACATTTAACAAATAAGATTTATAAAATAATTTAATTTTACCGTTTAGTCTAATATTAATTAAAAGTGGCTTCTGGCTTAATTAAATTAACAAACTTAAATTTGTTTGCACATTTTGTTACAATAAAAGTTGTCAATACCCGTTATTTTAGTTAACTGCAAGGTGATAAATACAACACATAACAATTTAAGTTTTTAGTTTACATAAAATTGCTCAATTGTGTATGTGAAAAAGCATTTTTTCAAAATATAATATAAAATGTATTATTTTCGTTTCTGCGCCTTGTTTGTGATATATTTTTGTAAATTTTCTTATTCTCAACCAGTTTTAACAGAAAGTACATCGGTTTTTAACTCTTCATATATAGTTACACCCGGGTAAGTTTTTAAAATTTCGTATTAGCAAGCAAAAATTGATAAATTTTCAATTATAAATATAAAAAGCTGAACGAAGCTGAAAACGATTTCGTAAAACCCATAAATTAAGGAAATGATAAAAATTTGAGATGTTTTAATGGAAAAAATTATATGGTTGCACTATAAAAAAGGGTGATGATTATTTCGATGCTCACCATTGGAATCTTTTAAATTGAAAGAGATACGAGGTCGCTTAAATTAAAGAAATCTGAAAGAACATTCAAGATACTTAAACCCAAGTTATTATGGCCAATAAACTAAAAAAAGTGATTTTAGAAAATAAATTATATTTTCCAAAACTACTGCTACATCAATGTTTGAAACCTTTAAATTGTTGTCTACTCTCAGTTAAATCAAAAAAATTGTTTTGGCCTCCTAGATTCAACTTTTTTTATTAGGTATGGATTTATTCATCATCAGATACTAAAAAATAATAAATTTTCATATTGCTAATATACATTAAAACGTTCCTTTAGAAAATTTGTAAAATTTGAAAATTTGTAAAAAAAAACAAATGAAATGAAATGAAGGTTTTATGGACAGTTTATAATAATAAAAAACAATTTCTTTAATCATTTTATTTGTTTAATAAATATATAAAGACACGTGTGTTATTTAGATAAAATACCCAAATTGCGGGTCATTTGTTTATTATTAGATATTTTTATGGTAACCATGGAACCTAACCTAACCTAACCATGCCCATAAAATATCTTTTTCATCATTTGTTTTGTTACAAATTTTCAAATTTAAGGCGGTAGTCGGCAAATTGAGTCGGCGCTTGAATTTGAAATTCTCTTGATATTTGCGATTTTGGTCAAAACATTTTTTCCAGTGGAGCTTTTTTAAAATTTCTTTTTTTGTTATAAAGATGAGTCTTCTGGCTACCAATTTCTTCTTCTTTTATTTTAGTAAGTCAAACCAAATAATCATACGGCAGCAGTAAAACGGGCTCTTTACAAAAAATGTTTGCTTAGCGGCTCCTTGAAACATTCTAAAAAACTAATTGAAATAATATTTTTTTTCCAACACTAGAAATAAGTTAAGATATAAACGAAGACTTTGATGTTGCGTTTTTTTGTTTTAAATATATTTTTAAATTTTTTAAAGCATCCCAAAAATTTCTTAAAATTTTTCTTAATTTTTGGGATGCTGTAAATAGTTTAAAAATATATTTAAAACAAAAAAACGCAACATCAAAGTCTTCGTTTATATCTTAACTTATTTCTAGCGTTGGAAAAAAAATATTATTTCAATTAGTTTTTTAGAATGTTTCAAAGAGCCGCTAAGCGAACATTTTTTGTAAAGAGCCTGATTTACTGCTGCCGTATGATAATTTACCAAAACAAAAAAAGAAGAAATTGGTAGCCACAAGACTCTTCTGTGTACCAAAAAAAGAAATTTTAAAAAAGCTTCAATGGAAAAAAAATATGACCAAAACCACAAATATCAAGCGCTCAAATTTGCCGACTATCCTCTTAACAGGTTTTCTAAAGGAATAAATATAGGTATAGGTATATGAGCAATCTGAAAATGTAGTATTATTAATTATTTCTGATGATGTAAAAATTCAATATGGCGGCCATAAGAATTTAAAAAAGTTGAATACCGCGGCTTCGAATATCGGAGGCGAAAAAAAATTTTTTTGACGTCATCTAACTGAGAATAGTCAACAATTTAAAGGTACCAAATTTGATTGAAGTAACGGTAATGGTTTGATAAGTTATTTTCAAAGTAGAACGTAATATAAATATAAAATATAAGCGCAGGTATTCAAAGACGCAGGAAAGCGTCTTATCTGGCTTCCTTATAAAAAATTATTAATTTCAGAAAAACTAATAATAGTTTTTCTGAAATTAATAATTTTTTTTGAAAACTGTAAAAAGGAATCTTTCGTGTTGTTGTTCTAAAATTTATTATAAGAAATTTTGAAGTTATTTTTTTTTCTGAGTTCTATGTTCTATATGGATTTAAACCTGCGATTTTTGAAAACATTTTATCATTTTTTATAAAACCAAAATTAGCAAAACTAAAATTTTTATCGATTTTAAAATAGAAAGGGTAAAATTTTTACAAATTACTAGGGTTCTAAAGAAATTAAATTTAAAAAATAAGTAATTGATTTTCTAGATTTATGTACTTTAAAATTTGATTTTTTAGGTCTTATGAAGTTCAAACAACAACAGAACTTAACAATGCATCCTCTAGGAGCAATAGGCGAGGTAAAGGAATGATGCAATATGATGATCACAGTTACGATGACCATCATAAACAGAACATTAACACTCATGAAGAACAAAAGGCAGTTAAAGGTGACCCTTGGGCAGGATATTATGATTTTCTAATCAACGAAGGATCTTTTAAATTTTGGGCAGCATTTCAAGTAACTACTTATTAACTTTTAATAAAAATCATGATTTTATTTATTTATTTTTAGTTGGGAACAGCACTTATTTTGGTTTACTCTGCGTTTGCAGCGGTTTATTATGCTAAATTTAATCCTATCACTTCAGATTATGATGACTATGTTGGCGATGATTTTTTCTTTAGGTCGAATGGAAGGTCTGCCTCAGATACTGGGAATAGTAATTGGTTTGGATTAGATGCCAGTACTTTTCAAAATATTATTAATGCTATAAGTTCAAAAAAATATTCATAATGTAAAACTTAATTAAAATATACTTTTATAATTAAAAAATTCATTATTTTTTCTATTTAAGCAATCCAAAGAAAATAATTATATTTTTCATTTTTGTATAACCTTTATTTCGTTTATTTTGGTGTATACATTTTGATGCGTATGTAAAACAACAGTATTATTGTAAAATGGAGCTGATTGCCAATAACAACACATTATACATACATAATTACGATAAAAATAAACATAATAGAATTATACAATCGATGAAACTCTTAATTACATAATTAAGGCACAATTACAATTGTTTCATTAGGAAACACTCTTGAGAATTTATCATTTGTACATGACTCAAGACACTATAGTCAAATATAACAAAACAATAAATAATAAATGTACAAAATAAAGAAATAAAATAATAAAAGGCTGCCCTAGCGGAATGTAAAAATCAATAAATATATTCACATACATATAAATATTTAAACTTATATTATTCCTATTTTATTAGATTAAGTTTTTCTTATTTTCATTAACTGCGAGAATATATTGTTTAAAAAAGCAACAAATCTATATAAAGCATTTGACAAATTATTAAGAATGTGATTCAATGTAAATAATGTATAATATATAGACTCGTTGACCAGGATTTTTCAAATTAATAAAAATTAACCAGAATATTTTTTGCTTAGGCAATTTTTAATTTAAAATTAAGGATGATCAAACTTATAAGACTTAAAGTCTGTTTTCTATAAAAATGTGATAAGCTTCATTCTTTCCAATACAAAATGTAGAACCCATTTAATTAAAGAGACTAACATCACATCCTTAGAAAACACCATACCAAGTTTTAGCTTAATATTTAAAATAATGAAATCTGACAATTTAATCTCACTTTACCCTTACACATTGAAACTTCTTGAGGCTCTACAAAAATATTGTTTTTTTTTTTATTTATTAAGTAACATTACCCACTCAGTCACTTTTTAATTCTATGCACTTTAAATTTAACAAAATTATAAAATGTAGTAATTTCATGAATCTTTAGTTTTTTGCCTGCCCTGATTTTTATAGATTTTAAAAAATTTCAAAATTGATATCTTTTATTCAAATAAATTGACTTTTCTGGCCAACTCGTCTTTATTTATAATTAGATTTTTTTAGTCTTTTGACCTAGGAAATTCTTTAGAGAGATTGTAGAAATTATTTATTATAAAAAATAATAGCTTAAAATATCACAATCTTTTTTAAAGTAGGAATTTAATCTATTATCTATTTTGTAATCAGGATTTTCTATTGCAAGTGAGGAAAAAATCCTGTTTACAAAATGGATAGGCTTAGATAAGCTTTTAGATACATTACACCAGCTGAAATGTTTACAATTTTTTCAATTAAAGTATAAATCAGTGGTTTTAATTTATTAATTGAACAAGCTTTTAATAAACAACACTTTGGAGTTTTTGCATGCGTTATTAAAAATTTGGATGGGTTATCAACTTTAAATTCTATGTTTTTTAAGCAGTTTATGTCGAAAGAATTTGATACTGTTAACTACTTGCTTTTAGTTTTAAAATCGATTAAAATAGGTACATTCAGCTGTTCCAATCAATTTCAAGATGAGTTCATTATTTTTAGAATTGCTTTAAAAAAACAAATAACATAATATAAATTAATATGTAACATTAGGTGTAATTTTAAGGGTGACGCGTTAATTGATAGAACGTTAATTGCTAGAATGAGAAAATGCTAGAACGTAAATTGCTAGAACCGTAAAGTGGTCGAATCGGAAATTGATAGAATCGGAAACTGCTAGAACCGTAAATTGACAGAACCGTTAAGTGATAGAACGTTAACTGCTAGAACGTTAATTGATAGAATCGCTCGGGCGGCTTCGGTCACGCCGTACATATTATTGTATGTGCGGAGATGAAGCCGCGCGGACCGAAGCCGCCCGAGCGATTCTATCAATTAACGTTCTCGCAGTTAACGTTCTATCAATTTACGGTTCTAGCAGTTTACGGTTCTAGCAGATTCCGATTCTAGCAGTTTCCGATTCTATCAATTTCCGATTCGACCACTTTACGGTTCTATCAATTTACGTTCTAGTATTTTCTCATTCTAGCAGTTAACGTTCTATCAATTAACAGGGCACCATTTTAAGTATTGGGTACAGACTAGTAGTGTTAATTAAACAAAAAAAATTATATATCGTTTGCTTCCATTAAAAAGCAATGATTTCTCATACTTTGGTTACCCAAAAAAGTTGGTATCAACTCTAAGCTATATATAATAAAAACGGTATTGGTCTTTTACTTCAATTTTTACAACACACTCACACCTGCGGTTGTAAAGGTAAAGGATAGATCCTCTCCACAAGCAGAAAACCGGTCATATCATAAATAACAATTTTACTTGTAGACAAAATTATTATAAAGCTAAAAATTATTGTAATATCAATATTTATTTAATATAAATAAATTGCCACAATCATCCTCTAATAAATTTCGTTAATTTACATGGCTATTTAAGTATTTAACAAATCCAAGAATTTAAGTAAATACGGTATTTTGAGCAGGCGAATAAACTTACTCGAGTGAATTAATCTTATTCACAGCACGATTTAATATATATCACCTAAAAATTTAAGGCCGCCAGTTTCTCGACGGCGTCATTTGTTATTCATAGAAGAGTTAGCCGGTAATGTTGCTGATCTTTGTTGTACATTGAGGTAGGGTTTCAGTGATGATCTTGTAGATTCCCTAACATCAATTGATAAAATTACAATCCAAAATAATAATCAACCCATAAGAAGCAAAACACAAATTAGCTAAAAAAACAAAAATAGCGGGTGCAAGAAAAGCAAAAATTTACTTTTTAATAATATATTACAAAAAATATAAATCCATGGAAAATATTTAC
Source organism: Stenus bimaculatus (assembly GCA_963971135.1). Classification (NCBI taxonomy): domain Eukaryota; kingdom Metazoa; phylum Arthropoda; class Insecta; order Coleoptera; family Staphylinidae; genus Stenus; species Stenus bimaculatus. The sequence goes on from OZ020180.1 coordinate 47,398,529, forward strand.
AAAGCAATTAGTTAATAAATAATAAAAAAATTAATTTAAATAACCCATGCACAATTTGTTCTAAAATCACTCAAAAAGCGATATAAGCATGCGCGTTTCAGGGCTTACCTTGGGGATACTTTGGCTGAGTCTATGGAATTTGAATTGTTGGCTTTATAACCACACTTTTGTATCTTTCGGCTCAGGCGATTAACCCAGGTTTTCTGATCGTCGGCGCTTTGCGCTAGTAAAAGTAGTTCTTTGGCATAAGACGGATCGTAGTGCAACTTACAAGGTGCTACATAGTCTTCCTTTCGATCCAAATGATCTTTATGAATTTTTATTCTACATCCTGAAAAAGGATTCCTATATTTAAATATCTGTTTCTATGGGCGCGTTCAACTAAAGACTCGCAAAGCCCACGACGACCGCAAAGTCGTTCAACATAAGACCGCGATTTTTTCTTTCGTGCATCGATGGCTGTATTTATTCGTGGGTTTCTATGGTTGTTTGTTGAATGGTGACATTTTGAGCTAGTGGAACGGGAAAATTTTGCGGTCGTGGGCTTTAGTGTTCATTAGTGGAACGCGGCCTATATGTAAAACAAGTGTTGTTTAAACTTACTTCGACATTCCAAAGCTGGTGGTGGTCTAAACATGTGCCACATAGGCTTTGGACAAACTTCACATGTAGTGGGCATGTGATAAGTTATATGAAGAAACTCATGGCCTTTATGTATAAACGTCCCTGGTTTGTCTTCGCCCCTCATCAAACTTATGTCAAGCGAATTACCCTGTTCATCTGTCTTTCTCGCCTCGCCCTCTCCAGCATACAATAATTGAAATATCCTAGGAATATCTTTAGAATCTGCACGAATAACATCACCTTGCGTCACAGAACGAACATGAAAAACTTTACTGCAATAAAATGATCGAATAATATTTTCAAAAAACTAGCATTACAATTTTTTACCATAAATCTAATACTATTACAGGATCTGTATTTTGCTTATCACTTTCTGAATTGTAGAAGATGACTTTTTTACTGGATACAACTACATACTGCCTCTTCCAACCATGCCGCCTAATATTTTGCTTATTGGGAATAGACAGCCAACCTTCAAATACTGAATCCAAATTGTAATCATCTCCATCATTGTCAGCAGAACTCAAACTAGCCGTTTCGCTATTTAGAGTAGCCAGTTTGTTTTGCAATTGCTCTATTTCAGAATCTTTGCTGTCAAGTTCCATTTGCAATCGCTGTCTTTGCAAAGATTCTTCTGTCAATTGAATCTAAAAAAAAATTGTAAACATATTTATTTCAGAAAATACTATCCTATTAACAAATAATTTTACTATCAAAAAGTCATTAAACTATTTAAATCACATTAAAGTGTAAGAATTATAATTTTTGAGTAAAGGTGTCATTTGGTACAATTTTTTTTTATATTTTTACTCACATTAAGGTCTTGAATAGTTTTTTGCAGTGAATTAAACTTATCCTTTTCCTGTGATAATTCCTGCTGCAGCTTCTTTAAATCCTTCTCTTTTCTTCGTAAATCAGCACTGGAAACTTTAGTTTTACCCTTCGCATCCTTATTAATGTCTTTCCTATTCATAATCTCATGCAACTTATTAACAGCTTGTTGTTTCAAAATTGATTCGTTTTTTAATTTGTTCTTTAACTTCTCTAACTCGTCGTTATTACTACTCTTTTTGCTCAGTTCTTCCTGTGTTTGTTTGATTTGCTTACTAAGTTCTTCTTTTTCTTTTAGAATTTGGTCATTGTGTTTCTTTAAATCGGATTCTCTATCTTTAAAATTATTTATGGCCACTTCTTTGGAATTAAGATCGGATCTATGTTTGGCTAGGAGATCTTTCAGTTCCAATTCCTTCATTGTCTTTTCTTTTTCTAGATCGGCTACGGTTTCTTCGGCAATAGAACGTGCTAAAGCTTCAGAATCTGCTCGGGCTAAAGCAAGTTGGCATTGGTGCTTTAAGGACGATCGTTCTTCTTCAAATTCTTTATTCTGCCGTGTTTTCTCATCCAACTCTTCTTTTAATTCGTTAGTTTGAGTTTTATATAAAGTAGCGAAATACTGTTCAGTTTCTAAAGAATCTTGTAATTCCTTTAGTTGCAATTTTTCGATTGAAAATTCACGTTTAATTTTCATAAATTCCTCATCCAAAATCTTCTTTGTTTCTTGCATCTGAGCAATCTCTTTGAGCAACTGCGATTCACGGGCTTTTAGGTGAGCAACTTCTGATGAGGACTGGCCTAATTCTGATTGCAATATGGATTTCTTTTGTTGTTCCTGCTCTATTTGACTGTGAAGAACTTTAGATTTTTCAACTTCCTGTCTATGTTCACCTTCTATTTTTTGCAGTCTTTGCTGTATTTGTCGGTAATCCACTGATAACATTGACATTTGTCTTTCTTTTTCTTGGTAATTTAAATCAGCCTTTTGTCGTGCACATTTTTCTTCATTTAATTTTGTCTGCAATGCTGAAAATTTCAAAAGCGTTTTATAGAAACGATTAAGTTTTAAATAATTAAAGAGATATTTACCAAAATTATTTTTTTCCCCTAAAACTAAATAAATTTATCGATGCAATTAACCCAAAAAATAATTATTGAAATTGAAATGTCTTTTAAAAGTGATAAGCCTGCTTGGTAATTGATAACAGGATTATTATATATTCACCTTTAACAACTTCAAGATTAGCCTCCTCCTTATTCATCATTTTACTTTTAGTTGTCTCCTCATGTGCTCTAACTTCTTGTTGGTATCGATTCTGAGCAGCTTTCAACTCTAAACCTAAACTCGCACATTCCTTTTCCAAGTTAGATACTCTTTCACTTAGCTGCAAGTTATCAATTTTAATCTTATCCTCCCTTTGAAGACATCTTTCCAATTCTCCACTTAACGATTGCATTTTATTTTCCAAAACAAACTGCTGATCTGAGGCCTGTGATCTTGAATTACGTTCATGTGTTAATTGAGCTTGTAAAGAAGCAACTTCAGTCTGTAAGTTATCCCTATGAATTTGTAAGTTTTGAAGCATTGTTTGGTATTCAGATGTCATTTGTTCTGAAGTACTTTTGGCTATGGTTAGCTCAGCAACTTGCTTTCTCATTCTCTGACAGTTTTCAGTTTCAGCTTTTAGTTTGTCTTGAAACTCAACAATTTGTTTTTCTAACATGTTAATTTTTTCATTGTGATGCTGATTATTGTTCATCTCACGCGTTCTCTTACTTTGTTCTTCTTCCAAACGTGATTTTAAATCATTTAACATTTTTTCTGTTTTCTTTCTTAATTCTGATTCATTCTCTGCTTTCCTTTGAACTTCCTTGAGCGAATGTTTAAGTATTGTCGAATCTTTTTCATGCTTTGATGCTTCTTCTCTCATCTCTGATTCTCTTTGAGCCAAATTATCTAATTGAGCTATTAAAATTCGTTGCTTTGCTTCTAAAGACTCACAGTTCATCTTTTCTTGTTCCAACATCATTTCTAACTTGATGATTTGAGCATGACTGTCATTAACATGATTATTATCTACATTATCACCTCGATTACTGAGCAATTGATAGTCTGAATTATAAGTGAAACCAATGAAGGGAAGGTGATTACCAACAAACGTATTGGGCGTTGGGAAGATTTCTTCAGGACTTTCATCTTTCTCATAATCATCAAAATTGCTGGTATCATCATCACCAGTTAATTCTGGTACCACTGGTGGGGCAGAGTCACGCAGGTTTTCAAATGTCCACTCCTCATTTATAAAAAATGGATGGTTTTTTATTTCATTGACACTATTTCTTCCTATAAATTAAAATATTCATTCAATAAATAAAAACATGTCCAATATTCGAATAAATCATAATGTAAACTTAACTTACCTAATCTTTTAGTCCTATCACAAAGTAACCCTTGAATCAATGACTTAGCTGCACTAGAAATTTCCAACTCAGGTGGGAAAGTTAAATTTTTTTCATGATACATAATTTTATTGTAAGTCCCTAAAAGACTGTCCTCGTAAAAAGGGGTCTCCCCCACCAGCATTTCATAAACAAAAATTCCCACTGACCACCAATCACATTCCCTTCCATAAATTCCTTTACCATGGCTTTGCAAAACTTCTGGGGAAATATAATCAGGTGTTCCAACAACATTATTCGATCTAACTAAACCATCTTCATCCATCCTCATGCAAGTACCAAAATCTGCTAACTTAATATGGCCATACTTATCCAACAACATATTATCTGGTTTAACATCTCGATGTACAAAACCCATAGTATGTATTACATCAAGTGCGAGTACTACTTCCATTGTATAAAATTTTGCCCATTGCTCTGGTATATCATAATTGGACATAAGATTAACTATGTCACCACCAGGCATGTAATCCATAACCATATACAGATTTTTATGATCTTGAAATGCAAAGTGAAGTTGGACAATCCATTCTGAACTAGCATGAGCCATAATATGTCGTTCTTCCCAGAAAAAAGCTGAATCCGATCGTTTGATTAGATCTGCTTTGCTCAGACGCTTCATTGCATACACTTGCCCTGTTTGCTTGTGGCGGACTAGCTGCACCTTTCCAAAAGCACCTCTGCCTATCACTTTTATGTGTTCATAATCATCTGTTTTCATCCGAAGTTTCATTATATCCGAAGCAAAACCATCATCTGAAAAAAAATTTGAAGAGGATGAGAAATTATCTTTTCCATTAAGTACTTCTATCTTACATCTGTTGGTGTAGACTTCTACATTTTTAAGTTTTTTAGTTGCAGGATGATCACAGTCGGTGTAAAGAGCCTGCACAGTGTCCAGCAATGAATCAATATTTCCAATACTACGAGGGTCTTGTATACGTTCCTCTAAGGCACGTAACCGCCTGCGCCTGTCTTCATCCTTAACCTTTTCCATCTTTAAGTTTTATATGAACACAAGCTATGTTATACAAACAGGTAACATTTGATTATCTGAAACATTATGAAATTTAAATTAGGAAAGCAATAATTATACAAATTTTTAAAGTGAGATATTTCAATATTTTAAGAACATTGCAATTGAAAAATACAAGACATTCTAGAGCAATTTTTTTTTGCCTTTTAATTAAACAATTTTCATTAAAAAAATCGCACAAGGACTATTTTGTATTTTGTATTCAAGTTCGCTAGTTTTTTCCCTGCATTCTTTTAAATACTCCCTCCGTCCGGTAATATCCTATACATTTTGTGTTATTTTGTTGTCCAAAAATAAGATATACATTTTTAGTTTAGGTTATTTGAATTATTTTTTTATGAAATATTATAATCTAGAGTATAACAAAGAATAATATAAAAAATACTGAAAAACATCCTATATTCCTTTATTAAGGGCCACTTTTACAACCGTCAGTTAAAACCATCAGATAACTATTTCCTAGTTAAATAATTCTACAGTTTATACCAGGTATAACACGAAATCCATTTTACAATCGCAAGGCTAGTTAGCAAAGTTTGAAGCTGGGGAAATGGGGAATTCCATTTTGTTGGTGGGACAGTGGTTATGGTATCACCAGTTACCTAATTCTACTATTACTTGAACCATACACCCAAGCTGAGGTATACTAAGTAAACTGCATTATTTAAAAATCCGTTGTTAACTGCTGCTCCATGCAACGTATAAGTTATCTACAGTTTATTTCTCTCTTAATTCCTAACCGCTCATTAACCAGAGATTGTAAAAGTGCATTTTGACATTAAGGGGGGAGTAATGTTAATTCGATACAAAAAAAAAACATATTTTCGATAATTTTTTTTGACGACAGTTAATATACAGGGTGTTTCTAAATATATGCGAAGAAATTCTACAGGCGATTCCTTGACCAATTCTAAGACAAAAGTAAAGAATAAAAATTTTCTCAAAAGTACTCTATTTTGTAGTTATGGGGTGTCAAACTTACTATATTTTTTTCATTTTTTGAGTATAACTTCTTTATTTTTTAAGATGATTTGATCAAATGTGAAACACACTCTAGTTATTATAGTCGCAACAAGATCAAAATATCAAACATCGAAATAAAATACAGGGGGATGTATTTTGGGGGTATTGACCCCATTTTTTATGCCATAACTTTTTTGTGCTACCCCACTTAACATTTTAAATGAGATATTCTAATTCCTTGCTTTTTTCTGAAAATTTTTGATCTCTTTAATTTTTTCACAGCAGGTACGGTTTAGATGTTATTTAAAAACATGTACGAAGTTGTATGCCAATTTTGCATTAAACAGGGGTGGCTTTTTTTTAAAAATAAATACCAGAGACTTCCTAGAAGACTATTTGACAAATTTTAAGATGAAAACAGAGAATAAATATTTTCTCTAAAATGCTTCGTTTTTAATTTAAATTATTTTGTTAATTTTATTTTAATTTAAATTAAAAACGAAGCATTTTAGAGAAAAAAAAATTGTTAAAACAATTTCTTTTTCCAATTTTTAGTGGTTCACCGACGAATGGCATATTTCAGCAATCTGTATACGTGAGTTCAAGTGGATCGATCAGATAATTTTTGAGCTTCATAGCGGGCAATTTTGAAAAATGTGAAACCGAGAAAAACGCGGTTAAAAATTTACATAGTGAAAATTGTTTTTTTTATCACGACTTCCTTTCGGATAACTGGACATTATTACATGTGCTGTATGGACTGTATGCACTTAGAATCGAAAACTGTAGCTGGAAATGTCTACGCGCGAGAAAAGCAGAGGCAGAACAGAACAGCCGTCGCCGAGGGAGGTGCCCATGGGTGCGTGCGCTGTTTCAGGGATAAGGAGCTCAGCTACGGCTCTGGGATTTTCAGTGTATGTTTTTGGGATTCCAAGCTATCGTTACAGCAAAAAAAATAACGATTTTTTTTTTGAGCCGTTACACGGGATTCCCCTCTTAAGTGTTTAGTTTTAACAGATTTGGGGTGGGTTGCACGAAAAAGTTTAAGTTAAGTTTTAAACTGACAAGTATGACAGACACCAGAAAGTATATAAACACTACGTTATGAGAGGTGTTGAAAGTCTACCAATTCATTCGGGAAACAAAGCGCTCGTTTCGGAGTGCTCGGGAACTGAGGAATTTAGATACATGGGGCATGATCGAAAAATCAAAACAATCAGAGATGAATGTCATTTTCGCCTGAATGAGAGAGTATGCGAAAGTTCATAGTATCTCTGTTCTTTGAAGGTCTAAACAAAGCAATTTTCTCGTCCATCTACCTACAAAATTACGACGCTTTGCACAAAAATACAGATATGGACAAAATTTTTAATGATGTGTTCATGAATTTCTTTAATTTCAATTTCATAATTCAAAAATTAAAAATACCTACATCCTACATAAAGTTATTTTAAGAAAATGAGTACTTTTATGTTTATTTACCAGATAAAAGAAATTCCTAAATTTGAGTGAAGAATAGTTTAATATTACTTCAACAGAAAACACAAAAATACAAACAATATTAAATAACACCAAATTAAATAAAAACCGGATTAAGTACAAATACAAATAGAAGAAAATTCGTAAATCTGTTTGCTGTATATTCAAACATTTGAAAGTTTACTACAGGATTTAGTTCAAATTTTCGCCACAGAGGGCGAACAGCGCCAATAGTACAAACTCCTTGTTTAAAGGGGATACGATACCAAATTCATTTATCTTATTTAAACTGCAATTCTATAATTTTATAGTTTGCTAACCCAAAGTTAAAAGTCTTTCTACAAAGTGGAATTTACATTATCCATAAAAATACTTAGGCTGTATGAGGTTTCACGAAAAATCAAAAAATATTTCTAATTCAACAGGTTTTTTGCGCGAACTGCTTATAAGGTTAATAAAATTTAAAGATTCGTGACCAACTTCTAGCTGCTGAAAAAGCATGTCACACAAACAAGAAAAGAGATTTGGTAGTTTTATGGATGCTACAAGTACGGATTACCACTCGCCCAAAATGTTGCCAAAATACATATAAGAGGCTCACGTTTACCTATTAGTGGAAGGGTTTTGCAATATTATGGCCTTTTTATTAGAAAGAAATACCCAGATTTTGGTACCCTTATCTATTTGACATCCCTAGGCGATTAATAAACCCGCACTGGGTGTATCATAGTAAGAAATTGTAAGGCGTCCGTTGAAAAGTACAGTCTTACAGAGTCAATCAGTCAGTAAGTAATGAGCGTAACTATACAGTGTGTACAAACAGTTTGGCAACGCCCATTTATTTTTAAAATCATCATTTGTTGCAAAACATAATTTAATGATTTTTTTTAACAAAATGGGCCGTGGAGAGCATTGCAAACCGGAGGAACATCGATTGATTCGAAAACTACGAGAAAATGGTAAAACTTACAAAGAAATTAGTGATATCAGGAGCTGCTCTCAAAATATGGTGACAAACGTGTTAAAATATCACCCACACCCACAAAAAGAAAACAGAGGACAGAAGAGAAAGATTACAGAAAATATGGAATGTAGTATTGTAAAACTTGTAAAAAAAAATCCATTTATGACATCGACTGCTCTAAAAATGGATTTAAATTTAGAAGTTGCAACATCACTTATCAGAAAAATATAAATTAGAAATAAATTGTCAACACGTAGTCCCAGAAATGTACCTCTTCTTTCATAGCGACACATAAAAAACCGTTTAAAATTTGTGCGTGAGCATTTGAATTGGCATGTAGCAAAGTGGAAGAACATTTTATGGACGGATGAGCGCAAAGTAAATCTATTTGGTTCCGATCGAGGTAAACAATATGTTAGATGGCCTCAGAACCAAGAGATGATCCCAAAATTTTCACTGAAAACAGTGAAACATGGAGATGGTGGAATTTTAGTATGGGCATGCTTTCGTTTAATGGTACAGATCCTATTTTTTGGATTAAACCTATATTCATATTTTATCCACAATAATGCTACCATATGTGGAGGAGAAGTTGCTTCTTAAAGTCCGAATTCTCAGCAAACATGAATTCTAACCTTACTGACAGTGAATCAAATCGGCGACACTGAATTTTCCCACCACTCGTTGGATAGTTGTGGTAGGGACTAGGGACTCCCACTCTGTTTTTGATCAGCATCACGCACGTAGAGAAATCTAATGAAATGAACAGCTATGCGTTCCGATGAGGAATGAGAAGCCCCGCCCATTTCTCAGTTAATCGCGCCTTCTAAAATGCTAGGACATACGATAGTAATAGTGGATTCTCCGTTATCATTGCATTCCGCTACCTTAACCAAGCACATACCGCATTACTTAGTTCAACATAGGTTCAAGCGAAAGTTGCCGTGGTTAAATGTAAAAGAGAGTGAGGGAAGCTATTTGCTTGTCTACACCATTCCTGTTTGCAAAAAAATTAAACTATAGATGGGTGTTTCAATAGGACAATGATCCTAAACACATCTAAGTTAGCAAAAAAATGGTTTGAAGACAATAAAATTAGGGTTATGGTCGGGTTATGGAAAGCCCAGCACAATCATCTGACCTCAACCTGATTGAGAATTTGTGGCATGATGTTTAAACTGATAATTGCAAACAAAAAATTTAAAAATCGAGTTGAAGCATGGAAGGCAATTCCTGTTGAGCAATGTCAGTGTGTAATTGACTGAATGCCTCGTCGTTGTGCAGCTGTACTAAAATATCATGGACATGCTGCCAAATACTGATTTATAAAACAACTTACATACAGGGTGATGATAAAGTTTGGAACATAATTCATAACTGCGGTATTTAGTTTTTTTGAAAAAATCACTCGGACAGGTCAATTTTAGTTTTTAAAATGCCATCTCTTAGTATGAAAAAATATTAATGACGTCACTGGTGCTTTTGCTATGACGTAATCAGCGATTTTTTTAAATGGAAGCCCCCACTTTTTTTACTCATTTTTGATAGAAATTCATGTCACTTAAACGATTTTATAAAAAAACAATAAAATTTTTAAACAAATTTTTGAATAAAAAATCTTTTTAATTCAAAAAAGGAAACTTTTATTTTAACGAAAAAGGTTTTATAAAAATAAATTTAAATGAATTTGAAGTTACTAATAATAACAAAAGAAAGTAAATGTTTAAATAATGCGCATTCTAATGCGAATGTAAAATGTTAAATGTATTTAACAAAATTTAATAAATAGTCTTGAAAAACTTTTTTGGTTCTATTTAAATGTAAGGAAATTTACAAAAAATAAAATTTTAAATTTACCATTTATTGAAATCAGCCAAAATAAATCTTATACAACATTCAAATTTTTCAAATTTAATAGTACAAATTAATTTTAACTTTACATTAAAACATTTTTAAACAAATATTTGTTTACAAATGCAATCATTTTTTAATATTATCGTTTAAGTTATATAAATGTCTACTAAAAACGAGTGAAAAAAGTGGGGGTTTCCATTAAAAAAAATCGATGATGAGTCATTGCTTAATCACCAGTGACGTCATTAATATTTTTATTATAGCAATAGATGGGATTTTAAAAACTTAAATTGACCTGTCCGAGCGATTTTCTCAAAAAAATTAAATACAGCAGTTATGAATTATGTTCCAAACTTTATCATCACCCTGTATAATCCAATCTAATAAAAAAACCATAATAAATAGTTTTTTCCTGAGATAAATGTAACACACCAATATTACAAAAATCTTCTAACTGAATTTATTACATAAGAAGGTAATATAAAACAATATTTCATGGTTATTACAAACCTTTTCGCGAATATAACAAGTAAATATTATTTTTGTGAATTTTATTAATTCCCTTTTAATGAGATTTTCCATTTAATACATTTATATTGACACCCATGGGATTCGAAAATGTTAATTACCATCGACCTTGAGAAGGGTACATTTTCCTATTTTACAATATAAAAGCAAATAATAGTAAAATTTGATTTTATTAAAGATAAAGGCGTCATACAAAAAAATTGGGAGTGTAAAGATGGTGGAAGTCCCCTGAGTTCGATATCAATTAAAACATAATGTTTTACAGCACCAATGTAAAGATGCCTCGGATTTTCATGTTCATGTTATCGAGCTTCTGCTGTAGTTATAAATAAAAAAAATTATTTGGCCTACATGTAAGTTTTGTAAATGTATCAAAATACGAAAAATAAATTAAAATTATAAAAGTAAATTAAAAAATTACTGGATATTGTGCTGTCACAAAATCTCCAGGAATTATCATAACTACCTAGTTTTTCAGATAGTTTCATATTAAAGTAATAAAATACATAATAATTCTCATTATGATAAAAGTTCTGTAATACAGGGTCTTTGTAAAATGATGGTCACAGGCTCGTGTGCTTATACTACAAGTAAAAATAAGACAAAAAGCATGTACAAACATTTTTCCAAAACTCAACTGTAACCGAGATACAGGCTGTTGAAATTTCTTTTAATTTTCACTTTTTATTTATTTTCCCTTGATTGGCTGGATGAATATTAATAAAAATTTTAGGGCGAGTACTTCTCATAGGTAGTCATCATTAGCTTGTATTTTTGTCTTAATTTTACATTCTAGTGCCGTAGAAACCGGTTAACATGTCTCCTTTTTTTAATTTATTTGATACGCCACTGGAAAATTTTACAATTTTCTTTGGATTTTTTAAACCTTCATTCAATCTACCAAAAAAAGTATACCTGTTAAATTTTGATAGGAGTAGTGGTATTTGAGTAATTTCAAATTTTATGGTCTAGAGACCTTGCAAAAATCAAACAAATTTTCAAAATTTTAAACAAATTTGAATTAAATTAACAATATTTAAATTGATAACTCCTCGTAAGGTTTTAGTTTGTGTTTTAAATAAATAAATAGGTCAGAAACACTTTATTTAAATTTAATAAAAAATGAAATTGGGTAGTAATTTTCAACATTTTTCTAAAATTTAAAATTTGGTGTTTCTGACATGTTTTTTTATTGAATACACCAACAAAATGTCATACTAAGAGTTTTTAATTTTAATTTTCCTAATTTGAATTTAATTTGTTTCAAATTTTGAAAATAGGTTTGATTTTAAAAAAGGTACTGGATTATAAATCACCAAATTACTGGAATACCACTAACCCTATCAAAATTTAATAGGTATACTTTTTTGTGGTAAATTGAACGAAGATTTTAAAAATTTAAACAAAATTGTAGAATTTTCCAGTGGCGTATCAAATCAATTCAAAAAAGGGGACACCTTAATCCGTTTCTACACCACTGGAGTGTTACATTAAGACAAAAGTTATAGCTAAAGATCACTTCCTATGGGAAGTACGCACCCTATAATTTTTATTAATTTTCATTTAGCCGATCCAGAGAAAACAAATAAAAAGTAAAAATAAAACAAAATTTCAACACCCTGTATCTCGGTAGCAGTTGAGTTTTGGAAAAAAAATTATACGTACTTTTTGTCTTATTTTTACTTGTAGTATAATCACATGAGCCCGTGACCACGATTTTAGAAACACCCTGTATACAACAAATAAATTTGATAAATATTGTCATTACACAAAGATAATAGATTTACTTCTTTATATTTTGAGTAACATCGAATTGATATTTAGTTAGATAATACACCTTGTGAGATATAAAATTAATGATAAGAACTATTGTAATTTGATATTTTAGATATTTGTGTGACTCATCGAAACGATTAGATTTTATTCGACAATAATTTTTAAGTTTTAAAAACAATTCAATTATATCTACAGAAAATAACTGAGCTCCAAGGAAAAATTATAGGCACTACTTTAAAAGTAAAATAAGAAATTATAACGCTTTGAATAATCATACTGAAAATCAAAACGAAAAGAATCTATACAAAATTACTAGTATCATAATGTATTGATTAAATCATTAATAAATTTGGTAATGATAAGTGACGAGGGTGTATTTTAATATAAAAAATTATTCGAAAACTTTATAATTATCTTTTTAAAAATTAAATAGGTATTTATTAAGATTAAAATAAAATCATTAATTAACGAAAGGCGTTCAATAAACTAATCACAGCTGCGTTAAATCAACTCCACTTATTAATATTAACACATTTCTAATCTTCTTATTTGTTTAAGTTAAACATTTATTAGTTACAAAAGTTATAAACCTTGTGTGCAATCAGTAACCAATTAATTGGCTTACCTGATAATTTCCCAAAAATCGTAAATAGAGTACTTTCATAAAAATAACAAATTATTTTGTATAAAATAAGAATCTATGCACAAAGGCCGACATTACAGAAAAAAATATTTACTTCTTGAACTACAAAGGCAGACATTTTATTTTTGAGTCACTCACGCGCAAGTACCAACCATTTTTTCCGTTAGCCGAAGACCACACCGACAGCGAAGACTTCTATTCAGCGTGAAGTTAGCCGAAAGTAAAAGAATGATAATAAAAGTGGTTTTACATCAGTTTACACCGAGCACACCCGAAAATATTTTGGGAATATTAACGTGATTTTAAAGGCCTATTTATGCAGAGAGATTTAAGAATTAAGATTTAGGACTTAAGACTTATGATTTAAGAGATAAACTATTTATGCAGACAAATTTAACATTTAATTTAAGATTTATCACTTATCATTTAAGAATATGGTGTAGGATTTATGCACCCAGATTTATCACATTAACGTAAAAAACGGAAATACGCGCTTTTTTCCTTGAATTTTTATGATTTATGTGTTTTAAGTTCTTATTTTGTTTGTGTTAAGATATATTAAATTAAATCAAACTTTAAATAAAAAACAGCGAATTTCAACTAAATTTATTTTAACGCATGCGCAGTTCACGTAAAATTTAACATTTTAGAGAATAGGTCTCCAGGTTACTGATAGTAGTATGTATGTATTTCCTTCCTTGTTTATTTGAATTCTGCTAATTTCACATATACCGGGTGGAAATGAAACCAAAACCAACCCCTATCATTTCTTTATTTATGGAAATAAAAAATTATAATTTTAGTATACAGGGTGCTGGAAAATTCGCGGACCAACGCAATGGTGCGATGTTGAGGAACTCTTAGAGAACAAAGGAAAAATAATTAAAAAATTCTTTGTTGCTTTAGCTCGAAGTTATGGAAAGTTAAACTTTCAATTTTTTACTCTTTTAATTTGCAATATTCCCATATTTATGCTTTGGTATGACACGTAAATTATGTAGAAATGCAAAGATATTTAGCCTTGTCCATCCTACTTAAGAATGGTATTGTTAAACGTGCTATTTTACATTTTAAATATTTGAATTTTGCACATAAATAAACATGTCAACGTTGTAGCTTAATTACAAATAGGTACAATTGTCAGTGTCAAACTGATCTGACTGGTCACACGAATTTGTCAAAAAAAGTAGTAAAATGTATAGTAACAATGAATATGCTTTAGCAATACTTTAAATTTTCTGAATCGCGTAGTTTCTCTTGTTATTAGTTCGAACTTTTTGTTAGTAATCCTTTAAGTTTGCAGGTTTTTGTGTATTATTTAAAGTAAGTTTTTTAAATGTTTTTAGTTATTTATGCATGCCATTGGTTGTTATGGAAAAATTAAATACAAACGAATTACACCTGATCATGGCATTTTAATTTAAATAACTAAAATTAACACAGAGTTGCCAAATTTAAGATTTTAAAAACACATATATCTTCGAGGTAAAGCAACAAAGAATTTTTTAATTATTTTTCCCTTGTTCTCTAAGAGTTCCTCAACATCGCACCATTGCATTGGTCCGCGAATTTTCCAGCACCCTGTATTATAGATAAACAAATCTTATGGATCGAATAAATTTTTAATTTAACTTCCGGTTTATCAGGAAATGGCATCCACTTTCTTATTTTAAATACAACCCCCTGATTTTTTCTACGTAAAATCAAACCTTGGTTAATTTTAAGTATGTTTATGACAAAAAAATATTTTTTTTCAAATAAATTGATATTAAATTAATTCGATAAAAAATTAATTACAGGTATAAATTTGAAATTAATACATACATATGGGATATCACAGTAACCGGAAAAAACCCTCTATTTAATTAGGGGGTGACCTTTATATCATCCCATTTAAAAAAGTAAAGATATTTCCAAAAAACGCTTCTTGAAAATTAAAAAAAATAATATCTCAAGAACGGTGAAATAAATTTTATAAATTACAATTTATTTTACGTATTTGTATTATTTAAAAATAGTTTTTGTAGGTTTTACTCAAATTTTTTACCAAAAAAAAATTCAACATTTTTTCTTAAAGTTTTGAAAAAAAAATTTTTTTTTGTCATAAACATACTTAAAACTAACCAATGTTTGATTTTACGTTGGAAAAATCAGGGGGTTACATTTAAAATAAGAAAGTGGGTGCCATTTCCTGATAAACCGGAAGTAAAATGAAAGATTTATTCGATCCATAAAATTTGTTTTCTTAGATCATATAAGATACTAAAATTCTAATTTTTTATTTTCATAAATAAAGAAATGCCAGGGGTGGCCCTAGTTTCATTTCCACCCGGTATGTACCACTGAAGTTTCCGAAATTAATGTCCCAACTACATAAATATATTTCAGTAAAAAAAATAGGTACTTATCATCTGCTTGCTGTTTAGGTTAAATACAGGTGCGATTGTGCTGATACCAGAGGAATCCCATTGCAGCATAAAAAAGTAAATCATCGCAATCTAAATCCATTTTTAACAATATTATCTAATAAGAATATTTTTAAGTAATTAAACAAAATTTTATTTCTAGATTATATTTTTAATTAACGGAATGTTAATTTTGGATTTTGGTATGAAAATAAAATGCCCCTAGCGAGGTCCCTAGTATGTTATTATTTCAATCCGCATAAATCCGCCTTGTTGTGCATCTGAAACCTAAACGTCTCCAGTCTGTACCTGGAGTTGTATTTTTTCATATATTTTTTGGGGAAATAAAATATAAAAATATTAAGTTTTAATCAAAAAATTTTTAATAACAATCCCTACTATAACATTAGTAAACAAAATCGAACTTTTTTTCTGTTGCATGAGGTTTTTTAACTGATTCCTACTAATTTTACGTTGCTGATTTCGAATTTAACCTCAGTTTTTATCTAACAGCACAAGTCTTTGTATAATATTCTGTAATAAATAACATTAATATTTCAAAATAAGTATGCTTTAAATCTACATTATTTCATAATTTTTTTATTAAATAAAATTTTGCAGGTTTAGTAAAATAATTTAATAATAAGGCTGGAAAAAAGTAGAGCAACAATTAGAAACTTATTTTTTATTCATATAAAAATACAAAAATTAAATAAACTAATATTTTGTCCAATACCCGTTGTTGCTATATGAATTTAATTTCTAAACAAAAGCACGATGCACAATCTATAAACAAGGTTAACCTTACTACATATTTATATGCAACGTCAAACGAGAGAATCGCTTTGCGCACGCCTAAAAGCCAAGTTCGTGATCGAACTGGAAGTTCGAGTGGCTTCTACCCACTCGGATTGCTTCGAACGAAAAAGTCCGCATACGACCCGAGTTCGATTGCATGAAAATACACTTTTTATATTTCAGTCGAACGTAAGCTCGTATGCGAACCAAGTTCGAACGGCACGAAAATAACCCCCCTGTCCTGTACTGTCTTTCATGTTCTCGTTGACGTTCACGGGCTATTGTGCATCGGCCTTAAATCTTGCTGACTTTTAACCAATCAGGGACGTTAATTTTTGACATTTTAGCGCGGTAAATTTAAATCACTCTTCCTAGTTAAAAAATGAAGTATAACTACTTCTTATAACTACTGTTACGAGCTGTTAGTCGCGAAAAAACTCTTTAACTACAACAAATTTGACACATCAATGCTACCAAGAGGGCTATTCTGCAACCACACGAAACGAAATTCGCATGCGAAAAAAGAGTGGGAGAATGTCAATAGTACAGTGTAAGATAGAGACAGAAGGTCGCACTCGAAGTTGCAGAATAGGCCTCCAAGCTACCAACTTCGTAAGCGGGTGGTGAAATGGGTGCGCATTTCGAGTGATTTCGACACCGCTAGCGGTTTCGAAAGAGCAATATTATAAACGAAAATTATAAAAAATGAATTTGAACTCGTAGGGGCTTTAAAGTTGAGAGAACTCGAACACGCTTTGCTCCAGAGCTCTCAAATTCGAAGCGGTGATTCAGACCACCCGTGCCACCCATTTATCTCGAGAACGCGTTATCGTACATGACCGAAATAAAAAATTTTATAACCAAAGTGTACCTAAAGAATCCATTGGTGAACTTATTTTTATCCGGAACAACTCGGAACTATCCGGAACCGGAGGGAACTTTGATTTTTTAAATGGCAACATAGGTCGAGTTTGGTATGGTTTGATAGGTCTTTCAAAAACAAATCACTTTTATTAAAATAATTTTTTAATATTTCCATAGTTTAGAATTTATTCGATAAACAAAAAAAAATGTTAAAAAAGTAAATAAAAATTATTGCATATTTTGAAGAATTTTGTTTCATACGTATGATATTTAAAGTTGGTAAAATATTAGAATTTGTAGAAAGAGTTTATAAATTTATAAAATTCTTCAAAATATATGCAATAATTTTTATTTACCTTTATTAACTATTTGTTTGTTTTTCGAATGAATTCTAAACTATGGAAAATATTAATAA
Source organism: Stenus bimaculatus (assembly GCA_963971135.1). Taxonomy (NCBI): domain Eukaryota; kingdom Metazoa; phylum Arthropoda; class Insecta; order Coleoptera; family Staphylinidae; genus Stenus; species Stenus bimaculatus. The sequence continues at coordinate 47,416,172 of OZ020180.1, forward strand.
AATATTTTTATAAAAGTTGTTTGTTCTTAAAAGACCTATCAAACCAAATACTTATATTTTTCCGGAACAACCCGGAACTATCCGGAACCGGATATCACTTTGATTTTTTAAATTGCAGCATAGGTCGAGTTTGGTGTGGTTTGATAGGTCTTTTCAAAATAAACAACTTTTATAAAAATATTTTTTTAATATTTTGCATACTTTAGAATATATTAGAAAAACAAAAATTTTTATAATAGATGTTAACATCATTGGAGCAAGAGAAACCTAGATAATCGCAAAAAAACCATTTTCGTGACCTTTGATCTTGAATAACTAACGACGCAGACACGAGATTTTATGAGACTTTTGAGACAGCTTTTAGAACACCAAAATTAAGGTGTATACGAGTTTCCAGCTTATTATCTGTCATTCCGAGGTGAATCGCTAATTTGACTGGGCTATTAGGTTCACTTTGGTAATTAAAGGCGTTTTTTCGCGACTAAAAATTTTTACGAATTGTTACGAAATTCAGTAACTACTCCATTTTCGCGAACAAAATTGACTTGTAATTACTTCAGCCATATCTGTAAAAATTGTTAGCGAAATCGTAACTATGGTAAGGTTACTGATAGTAGTATGTATTTCCTTCTTGTTTTTTTTTGAATTCTACTAACTTCATACGCAAATAAATTATTATTATTATTGCTATTATGATCAAATTGGTGAAAATACATTTCCCTTGATTGAATAAAGGCTAATGTTCCCTCTTAATCAGTTTCATTGTGAACTTGTGACTAAATATAAATATATTTTTTTGTGATTTAGCTAAATGCATTTCCATATTGTATCATTTCTATTTTTTATTTTACTCTCTATTGGAAATTTCGACTACGGATAGATGGCGCTATTTTGACGTAAATTTGAAATAAACATGGAGGAAAAAGTAATAAAAGATTTTCGCGCCGATTTAATTTTTATTGGTTTTAGTAACTGCGCCCGTGTTTCGATCAAGTTTTTTGTGTTTAAAAATTGAGTTTATCTTTTATTGACCAGAGTGTGTTATTTCTTACTTGCATAATTGCATAAATACATTGTTTTGGGGTAGGTAATAAATTACAGCCTGTAAAAAATGTTATTATTTTAATATAGTAATAATAAACTGATTTATAACTGCACGGAAATAAATTTTACAAAAACAGGTTATGTCAAGGTAGACCTTTTCTAGCTTCAGCAAATAACTCCCAGAGGGCGTATCCCAAGTCGAAATTCCCAATACTTCTATTGGGAATTTCGACTACGGATAGATAGCGCTATTTTAACGTAAATTTGAAAAAAACATGTAGGTAAAAGTAATAAAAGATTTTTTCGCCGATTTCATTTTTATATGTTTTAGTAACTGCGCCTGTGTTTAGATCAAGTTTTTTGTGTTTAAAAATTGTGTTTATCTTTTATTGACCAGTGTGTGTTATTTCTTACTTGCATAATTGCATAAACACATTGTTTTGGGGTAAGTAATAAATTACAGCCTGTAAAAAATATTATTATTTTAATATAGTAATAATAAACCCAAGAAAACTGATTTATAACTGCACGGAAAAATTTTTTACAAAGACAGGTTATGTCAAGGTAGACCTTTTCTAGCTTCAGCAAATAACTCCTAGAGGGCGTATCCCAAGTCGAAATTCCCAATACCGATGTTTTAGTTTAGAAAACAGTCAGATTTCAAAATGTAGTAACCAATGCGTTTTCGCGGTGTTTCAAGTTGTTATTGCGTATGGCGTAATAAGTACTATAAGTTTTTTATGTTAGTGATGTGTGACAACGTGTTCTCGAGATAAATGGTTGGCATGGGTGGTCTGAACCACCCTGTATAACTCTACTCTCTACTTTTCAAATTCTATGATTGTTGTTATTACGTCTAATTTTGATTATTCTGTGGCTAACACCACAACCAAAACTGTGGAAAATAGTGAAGCCGTTATAATTTTTTGGTTTTTATAAGTTTAAAACAATCGTTTCTAAGTAATTATTAAATTAGAAAAACTTTAAATGGATAAAATCTTTATACAAATTTAATTAGTGAAATTATCACAATTTGTATTCAACCAGAAACCAGAAAGATTTAATTCATAATATGAAAATAATACTACACAAAACACAAATAAATTATCTTGTATGTTGATATATTTCTAGTTTTTTTTTAATTTTTTAGCTAAATTGTAGAGCTATACAACCTAAATAAAAGCGGAAAAATGCCACCAAGATTAAAACATATAGAAGTGGAAAACTTCAAATCGTACAAAGGTCGAAGAATAATAGGACCATTAAAGCCCTTTAATGCTGTAATTGGTCCTAATGGATCTGGTAAGAGTTTTGCAAGAATACATTATTTACGATCTTGTTTACTTTTCATAATTAGTATTTAGTTATTTGGTGTTACTAAAATTTTTCTTAAACTGACAACCATTTAGATTATCATGAACTCGTTGTGGTAGTTACAGACCCCGTGGTGTGGGGGGTGTAGAAATTGGAGTAAAGAGTACTTTTGTCATTCGTCCGGAAAAACCCAGACTCTTTGTTCATGCGTCCGTGCAAGGTCTGGGAGGAATTTTGATATGTCTCTGGGATTTTTGAATTATTTTCCTTAATTCAAAAAATAAAAAAAAGGTTGATTATTTTTAACGAATAAAGCGATAAATGCAAGAAAGAGTTTCTATTTAAAAAAAACTCTCTCTTGCCCATTTGTGGATGATGGTAACGATTTAATTTTTCCATAATTTAAGAAAACAATGGTCACTTGTTTGCATATTTTTTGTTTCATTTAATTTGTTAATTATGCAAGATATTACAAAAATATTTTAATAAAAGTTGCTTCTTTTTGAAAGACCTTTCAAATGATACCATACTCTCTTTGGGTTCACTTTAGTAATTAAAATTTTTATTCTATCTATGTGCGACAAACTATTTTCGAGTTACAGGTGGTCTGACTTACCCTGTATATAGCAATTTGCTAATAAAGAACTTATTTATATTATTTATTATTATTGTTTTTCAGGAAAATCAAACTTCATGGATGCCATTAGTTTTGTTATGGGAGAAAAAACCCAGAGTCTGCGGGTCAAAAGATTAAGCGATTTGATACATGGAGCAGCTATTAATAAGCCAATTTCCAGAAGGTAATTTTTTTACTTTTGAATTAAGAATAAGAGTTGTTTTGAAATTCCGTTTATTTTTGCTCCTATTGGGCCGTAATACATTTTTCACCCAACTTTTTAAAAATTTTTCTTTGATATTAAAGTCTTGCAAATAATTTACAAAAATGGTTTATTATAAAAAATAATTATATTTTTTTGTATAAATCTCAAAAAATAGTAAAATAAAGTGTAAACAAAATATTAATGTTCTTACCATTTTTGTGATTTGCACAATTTTTTATAGTAATACATTACAAGAACCTTTTTTCTAAATTATTTACTAATAATACAAAAGAACGGTTTGTTTGAATACATAAAGCAAAGAAGACCATGACTCGATCTGGATTGGATTGAAAATAGGATTATGATGACAAGATTCAGTGAATCACGTAAACAACACGTTTATCTCGACAGAGTTCATTTGGCCTGGATTAAATTTTTCAATCCATGATTAATCCTTGGTAACTTGTATAAAATTTGCTGTACGACACTTGCTCTTTGTTAAATTAAAATTTATTTACATTTTGGGGTTATTTGTTTGTAAAAAAAAGAAAAAAAACTCACGAGAAAACTCTATTAAAAAATGTGTATGATACTTGGGAGTTTTTACCATAGAAACTCACGAGAAAATATGTGAAGATTTTATACAGTAAACTCGCAAGTGTCATACAGCCTTAAATAAAATTTTTCAAAAACAATGCGACATGACTTTTCCGGTTTTTGAAAATTCTAAAAAATAAGGTGGTTATGATTTTTATCGCTCTACGCGATGTGTGCTTTCATGTGCCAAAGACGTTTACCTCTCAGGCATGTTGGCTCATAAACCGTAGGACACCCTGTATAAGGTATAGTTTTTTTTAAAATTCGGACCCATAAAGAAAGTTGGGATGTATTTACCAGTTTAGAAACCACAAAATATACCGAATTCATGATTTCGTAAGCCGCATAATCTAAGACACAACCATTAAAGTTTCAATTTCCTTCAACAGGGATATACAACATCAACTTCAGATTTGAGATTAGAAGGACATTAAATTTTCTTAGAGTTACATTTCATAAAAAGCGTTCCTCGATGTCTTGAAAACTGTATAAGGGTTCCGTGATAAAAAAAGTTTGTGAACCACTGGTCTAGACTATCCCTCAATATAATTCTGTAACATTCGTACTAAACATCCTACTTAAGTACAAATTATTACAAAATTTTCTATTTTTAGTGCTTCTGTAACTGCAGTATTTTTTTTGGACGATGAAGAAAATAAAGAGGTATCTTTCCAGAGATCTGTTCAAGGCTCTTCTTCCGAATACAAGATTAATGGCAATGTAAGTTACCTATACAAGTTACTAAAAAATATTTGCATTAACACATATTGCAGATTGTGTCAAGTCAAGAATATTTAGCTGAATTAGAAAAATTACGCATCAATGTAAAAGCTAAAAACTTTCTGGTGTTTCAAGGAGCAGTCGAAAGTGTAGCTATGAAGAATCCTAAAGAAATGACTGCACTTTTTGAAGAAATTAGTGGGTAAGATAAAGTATTTTTATTGCCCCATGTTTCTTATAAAAAGTAGTGGTCTAATAAATAAAATAATATTTTTAGTTCTGGAGGTTTAAAAGATGAATATGAAAAATTGAAACGACAAATGCACAAGGCTCAAGAAGATATGAACCAAGCTCTTCAAAAAAAGAAAGGTATCAATGCAGAGAAAAAAGAAGCTAGAATAGAAAAAGAAGAAGCCGAGAAATATTCTAGGTTGAAAGATGATTTGGTAAGAATTAAAAATAAATTTAGCTAGTTTTTGGTACTTGAGACTTCCACACATTTTAAACTATATTTGACGCAAATAATAACCTGTTTGCATAAAGTGATGGAATCTGTTATACCTTTTATGATTAACTTCTGAATGTTGCTTTTATAGAATGATAAATTAGTGGAGCATCAATTATTCAGACTATTTCACAATGAACGTGAAATGAAAAATTTGGAAAATGAAAGAGCATCAAAGGTTAGGGAGGTAGAAAAAATTGAAAAGAAAAAGGTCAGATCAGAAGATGTCTTAAAGGAAAAGAAAAAAGAACAAGGAAAGTTGGGTCGGGAGCTGGCAAAAGTAGAACAAGATATTCGTGAAGCAGTAAGCACTACCCAATTATTTTAAGCTAATAAAATCTTTACTTTGATAAATGATGACAGTCGAAATGACTGTTACTAGTTTCTGTGCATATATTACAGCACATTTATTTACTTACATATTTAAAGGAAATATATTTACTTCTCAATTTTGAACTAGCGTAAATATTTTTTTTTTGAATTGGTTAAAACAAATATTTATATTTGGTATTTACTTTTATGAGCTATGTTATTTTCAGGAAGTTGAAATTTCTAAAAAGAAGCCACAATTTATAAAAGCCAAAGAAAGAGTTACACACATGCAAAAAAAATTAGACAGTGCTATTAAGACTTTAGAGCAAGCAAGAAAAGCTGATGAAGCGCATAACAATGATATCAGAAAATTGGAAGAAGAACTAGCTGGAGTAGAATCAGCTAAAGATGAATATGAATCGGCAATTGCTGGAGAATCACAAAGTCAGGGAAGAGATGTGCACTTGGAGGATGAACAAGTAAGTTAATATTTAAATTGTTGTAGATTTCTCATAAATTGATTGTATTTGAAGGTTAAAGAATATCACAGATTGAAAGAAGAAGCAGCAAAACGTTCCGCGCGTTATATGCAGGATTTGGATTCAGTTAATCGGGAACAAAAAGCTGACCAAGATCGTTTGGATAACTTAGCTCGAATGAGAAGTGAAGCAGAAAATAAACATAGACAAAAAGAACATGAGAAGGAGGAAATGCAGAAACGTGTAGAAAAACTGCAAGAACATATACGGTTAGTAGTTATTAAATTGCGGCAGTTAGGAGCGTCCATATATTTGAAAAGTTTAAATATGAAAAGTGAGAAGCACAGATGTGTTGAGTTGTTGTTAGAAATAATGTGCGGATTAAAAATCATGATGTTGAGCCAAGAAACATTTTGAATTTTAATTCATATCTTATTTCTGAAAAGTTTTCTTTATTTTTAAAACTCACTTAATGTTATTTTGGTTATTTAAAGAAGAAGTAAGTAATGTGAACATGAAATATACCAATTTTTATGAATAAAGTTACTTTAATTTCATTAAAATAATTTTCAGTTATTTGTTTAAGTAAAAATTAATCATCAGTTTCAAAATTTTCTGACTCTAACTACAAAGTAATGGTATCATATTAATCGACTAGAATTTAGCTGACAACTTTTCTGCTCAAAAATTGTCTAAAATAATTTTTTTAAATATATAATATATTTTAGGACAAGTGAGCAAGCACTTCAAGACCAGAGACAACTGCGTGAAGATTTACAAAGGGATGTTGGTTCTTCAAAGAATCGTGTACAAGAAGTTCAAAAACAACTTGAAGATGTAAGTGAACAGTTAGGTGATGCTCGAACAGATAAACATGAAGATGCCAGACGAAAGAAGAAACAAGAAATTGTTGAAAAGTTCAAGAGCAATTATCCTGGAGTTGTAAGTAGATAACCAATTGTTTAAATATAGTTTATATTATGTAATAATTTTCTACTAAAACTCAAAAAGTTATGACAGATTTTAAATTTCAATTTAATTTGGGAAATGGATGGATATAACTGGAAATTTTTCTACCAAATTACACAATCGATATCCTCAAAAAATTTAACTTGTGTCTTTAGTTTCAAAAATAAATGATGCTGTTGAAATCTACAAGTAGTTAATTATTTAATTTTATTAGAAATAAATTAAACAGCACTAAAAACTAATAAATTTATGTGATAAAAATAAATTAATGTTTTCAGTATGATCGAATGATTAATATGTGTCATCCATCGCATAAAAGATATAATGTAGCGATTACTAAAGTTCTTGGTAAATATATGGAAGCCATTGTGGTTGACACAGAAAAAACTGCTAGGAATTGTATAACTTATTTGAAAGAACAGATGTTGGAACCAGAAACTTTTTTACCTATTGACTACTTGCAATCAAAAGCATTAAAAGAAAGATTAAGGAATATTACAGAACCAAAAGGTGTGAAATTGTTGTACGATGTTTTACAGTTTGAGCCTCAAGCTATTGCCAATGCTGTCTTATTTGCTACTAATAATGCATTGGTTTGCGAGACTCCAGAAGATGCCATGAAAGTTGCTTACGATATTGGAGGGCGATATGATGTAAGTACTTTTTATTGTGAGAATGTTTCTATTAAAAGTTTACATTTCTTTGTATTCAATTAAATAAATAGGTTCATATTTTCGCCTTTAATAATATATATTTTATATTTTTATCTAAACACAAATTTTAAATTTTAGGCTGTTGCTTTGGATGGTACTTTTTATCAAAAGTCTGGAATTATCTCTGGTGGTAGTTTGGATTTGGCAAGAAAAGCCAAAAGATGGGATGAAAAGCACATGTCACAATTAAAGGCTCAAAAAGTAAGTATTTTATTGAAGCTAAAATTACATTGAAATTCCATGTGTATACCCTGTTTTAATTTTATTTTCTTATTAACAATTAAATTTTATATTAGGAAAAATTAACTGAAGAGTTGCGTGAAGCCATGAAAAAGTCACGAAAAGAATCAGAACTGAATACAGTTGATTCACAAATTAAAGGTACTGAAACCAGACTAAAATATGCAAAAACTGATCTGGAAAGTACTGTAAGTAGCTCTAGTATTAAAAGTAATAATTTCGCTTAAACCATTTTATTTTAGACCAAACAAATAAAAATTGTTGATTCTGAATTATCAAAGTTGACTCAAGAAATAACTAAATATGGGGTATGTTTAATTAATGAATATTTAAAATACGATATTGTAATTGTTAAAATATTTATTTTTTAGCCTAAAATTGAGGAAATTGAAAAAAGTATGCAAGAACGTGAAATGAACATTGAAGAAGTCAAAATGCAAATGAATACAGTGGAGGATGTTGTATTTTCAGCATTTTGTCAAGAAATTGGTGTACGTAATATTAGGCAGTATGAAGATAGAGAATTGCGTACTCAAGAAGAAAGAAAACAAAAGCGTTTAGAATTTCAGAAGCAAATAAACCGCATTTCTAGCAATTTGGAATTTGAAAGAAGCCGTGACATGCAAAGTAAGTTAATTCATTATCATATCAAAATCTCAAAAGCCATTGTTTCACTATTTGGCAACTGCGATATTCTGTCTTTGTTTTAATATTCAACTGAAGACAAAATATTGATCATATTATTTTCAGGTAACGTTAGTAGGTGGGAGAGGACTGTAAATGATGAGGAAGAAAAGCTTGAGACCTGTAGAAAACAGGAGGCAAAGCACCGGGATGAAATCGATAAAGATTTACGTCAAGTTGAGGAACTTAAAAATGAACGATTACATAAAAAACAAGAATGTGACACCATTGAAGACGAGGTTGGGAAGGCTAGGCGTGAAGTTGGTACAATTGCTAAAGATGTCCAAGCCACTCAAAAACAGGTGGTTTCATTAGAAAATAAAATTGACAGTAAAAAAAGCGATCGTCATGCTATCCTTATGGAATGCAAGGTGAGAAACAATTATTTTACACCTAATAATTTTTTTTACCTACTATTGTAATTATCCAAATAAACTTTACCTTTGTTCCAATGTTTAGGCGATACATTTTCCTATTTGCAATATTAAAGCAAATCATACTAAAAATTTTATTTTATTAATTATAATGTGTCATACAAACAAATTGGGAGGTAAAGAGATGGCGTATGCCTCCGAAAAACTTCATCTTGAATTTGTTTTGAATATTCACAATTTTATCTAAAAAAATAACCCATTGTTAAAAATTTTAGCAAATCTTACAAACCCTGGAAAAAATATAATTAGGGTTCCAATTAAAAAAATAACTTGATTCGGTTGCAAAATTTGTTGTTTTACTAATGAATGAATGTTTTAATTGTATCCTGGTTTTAATAGATGCAAGACATAGCTATACCTATGACTCATGGGAACATGGAAGATATCGGACAAGGACCTGATCAAAGCCAATCAGAATCCAACACCAGTACACAACAATTTGAAAGAGAATCAAGGTAAATATTTACAAATTAATACTTTAAACTCAAAATAAGAGATTTGGTGAACAATGTGGATTGTTGTTAAGAGAAAGTAAATTAGGTCACTTTTTCAAACAGCAAAAATGCCCGAAGGACGCTAATTATTCTTAATCCACCTTAATCAATTAATTTATACTTTATTATAATTTAAGATTTTTGAAAACCTTTTATATTTTCAGAATTGTAATTGATTATGAGATGTTGTCAGATCATTATAAGTATATGGAAGAGAGAGACGAAATTAAAAAAGCTGCAGATAAGTTAACTAGTGCCATTAAATCTTTACAGGACACTCTTAACAAAATTCAAGCACCCAATTTAAGGGTAAGGTCACAAATTTTGCTCTGCCGGCACTCAATTCAATGAAATTAAGTGGTGTTTTCAATGCATGATTATTATTTAATACATTTTCTCATCAGAGGGCGGATTTTAATTTAGTTTACAATTTGGTGGCCTTAAAACAGCCTAAAAATTCAAATACAGTGTTCCGCTTAATTGAACGACATCGGGACCAGGAGCTTTTGGTCCGATAAAGCGGCTGAAAAACCGAAGTTAATTTATTTTCATAATTTAAAAAAAAAGCCAGATTGAATTCGGGTTTGATTTAACCTTTTACATGTACTTCAAATGGTAGAGGTCAAGCCAAGCTAAATTCAAGCTGGCTTGACCTGCTCGAGTTAAACGTAGTCATAATAATCAATTCTGAATATAACATAAAATATATGGGTACATTAAAACAGAATATGTACACAATTATTTGATGATTATTTTAAAAAAATTTAAGAAAAATGTAAAGTAAAAACAATATTTAGCTTCTGAAAAGTTGGATAGAACTATTTCGAGTATTAAAATGATGGCAAAATAATAATTTGAATTCACTCTACTTCAAAATTAAAAATGTTTACTAAAATTTGTCCAAAAATACCTACTTTTAATCAAATTTTCAGGAAAAATTGGTCCAATTAAGCGGCTTTTTGGGCCAATTTTAGATTATATCCATAGATTTGGATCAGGACTTTATATTTTGGTCCAAATAGCCTGCAGGGATTATCCGGTGGTCCTATTAAGCGGAATCCACTGTATTACATAATCAAAGTGGTTAATTAAATGGATTTTTATTAAATAAATATAATTTAAACATAACATAAAAAATTGTGAAATACTTGAAAAATATTAGCTATATTGCCCCATTTTCCCTTAAATTTAATTTTTTGTTGGTTTCAAGGTCAAAAAAATTATAAATTAGTGATAAATATGAAATTAAAACAAAATCCGGCCTCAGATCAATTATCACAATTTAGCTTTTCCCTTTTAGTTACTAATTCTCTAAAATAAAATTGAAAATATTTTAGGCGACACAAAAATGGGACAAAGCCCAAGAACGTCTACAATCGACTAATGCTGAATTTGAATCATTGCGTAAAGATAACAAAAAGGCCAAATCTGCTTTTGAACGTATCAAACAGCAGCGTTATGAACGTTTCACTAAATGCTTCGATCATGTGGCTAATGAAATTGATACAATCTACAAAAGTTTGGCTCAAAATAACTCTGCTCAAGCATTTTTGGGAGCTGAAAATCCCGAAGAACCTTATTTAGATGGAATAAATTACAATTGTGTTGCTCCTGGTAAAAGATTTCAGCCTATGAACAATTTATCTGGTGGAGAGAAGACAGTAGCTGCTTTAGCTCTCTTGTTTGCTATTCATAGCTATCAACCATCACCATTTTTCGTTCTTGATGAGGTTGATGCTGCTTTGGATAACACAAATATTGGAAAGGTCGCGAAATATATAACACAAAAGACAGAATCACTACAGACAATTGTTATTTCTTTGAAAGAGGAGTTTTATTCCCATGCTGATGCTCTTATTGGAATATGCCCAACTGTAAGTTTTATATTTTTGATAGGGATAAGGCATTAATTGGATTTTATTTTTTAGCCTGCTGAATGTCTCGTCAGCCAAGCACTAACGTTTGATTTAACAGGGTTTCCATTATAATTTATGTTTTTTTTAATATCAAGGCTAAACAATTTATTACTGTTATTTTAAAAGGTAAGTTAATTGTAATTCATTTGTAAGCTCATATAATAATAAAAATATATTTGAAATAATAATTTTGATTTAAAAGTAACCGTGTATCTACAATTTTTATAGTTAGCAGTGTAGGAGATGTTATAATTGAAATACAAGACTGTATTTGGTTCTTTATTTTAAAATACATAAACACAAAAACTTCTACAACTTTAGAAATAAAAAAAGTAAGTGTTTGTGCCTGCAAGGTTTAGTTAAAAAAGTATTTCACAAATTCATCTTGTAGAAAATAGCAATAATATAATTTTATTAGTAACTTACCAACATTTCTAAATATTAATTACTTATAAAAAAATTAAATCTTGTGAAACTTTATAATGAATGGTAACAAGATTAAAATAATTAAATACCAAAGTGTATTTATTACTATTTCACTGCCAGTTATGGCAACTAATAATAATTATTTAATTTGCAACTTTATACAAAATATTTCAAATATAAATATTCTCAAGAACAAAAAACGAATGACTGTTCCTACATCCTAAAAATAATTTGGTATTTTTATTTTAAACTTGGGGGTTCTAAAAAATTTTCTCAAGAAACGCGAAATATGGTCAAACGGTGACGCCGATTTTTTCGGAAAATTTAATTAGCCGATTTTAACAAAATATTTTTTAAAATACGTTTTACCACGTATTTACCATACATACAATTTTTAAGTGCCTAACTCATATGGTTTATGTGAAAATAAATAAGTTGAAAAAAATTCATGTTTTTTTAAATTTTTCCATGGTTGCCTCTGCCTCCCAAATAAATGATAATAAATACACAAAATACAGGGTATTTCTAAAATGATGTTCAAGGTTTCATGTGTTTATACTACAAGTAAAAATAAAAAAAGTCCATATAAACATTTCTCTAAAACTCAACTGTAATCGAGATACAAGGTGTTGAAATTTATGAAACACCCTGTATAATAGGTCAACCCTAACATTTTTTCCTAACCCAAAAAGTTCAATTCTAAATTTTTAGGCAGAGCTTTAAAAACTACTTTGTTCAAATAAAAAATGTTTTCATAGTATTAATAATCTTTTTAGCGTTTGTACCAATTTTTGTTTATAAATTTTGAAAATCAAGACAAATCTAAATACATTTATAATTATGTAAAAATTCATCATTTTTAATTAAACATTTTAGAGTCTATTACTCACACTCTCTGAATAAGGTGGTGTTTATGCCGAAACAATGGATAAATGATCTATTACTGATAATAATTCCTTTTATCTCAAGGTAAATATCAGCATTCATATTTTAATTAAAAAACTAGCAGCTGAATATTTTGTGCCACTACTATTTTTAAATCTTATGTTTAATAGCAATAGACGAATAGACAATAGGTCTAAATTGAACTGTTAATAATACTTTGGCCTTAACTAAAAATGGCTCAACATATCAAATTTTTTCATTATTCCTTGCTCTTGTAAATTCACTTTTGATTTAACTTCTTTGTTTTCTACATCTACAGCAATAAAGAAAGTGAAATCAGTTGAAAAAGGTTCCATTTTTCACATTTTCTGATTTGGTGTGAAATCTTTACACATTACAAGTATATTTTAAGAAGATAGTCGGTGGAATTAAGTATAGGACTTTGCAATGTAAATTTCGATTTCTTTTAAGAAACAGAAAAGATGAACAATTAATTGAAATCGAATATTTTTTGTACTGCTTAACGATTCCATAGTTCACGATCTTTGGATTTTACTTTTTTATTATTTTTTTTAATTTTCAGTTTTTGGTTGTGTTGAAAACGTCCAAAAATATGCAACTTTTAGCCTCAATTTATAGAACCTTATTATGAAACTATTTAAAAAAATTAAATTCCAAAGGTTGTTGTCTCTTTCATTTACTTTCAGGATTAATTTACAAAATTCAATTTGATTAATTCTTAATTAAGCTTATATTTATTTTCAAAACGCCTGTGTAATCTTAGGGTCAATTATTGGCATCTCTTTCGTAGGCACATCGAATTTCCAAGAAACAGTGTAATTAGAGTTACACATTTTGCCGACTATCCTCTTAAGATACAACTCCCAGTAAAAAAAAAATAATAATAAAAATAAAATTTGTGAAATACATTTTATCAAATCTACTTCAAAAGTAATCGTTCCTTTTCTATGATCTAATCTTAAGGAATCCATCACCACACATGGACATAGGATATAATATACATATTTGGAAGTCAAACTTTGAGTAATTATAATGTTTAAATTTTTAAAGAATTTATATTTTAAGTATATTGTCAGATTAGGTAATAACTCGTAACTACATTCGCACTTACGAGATATTGTTCCTAGGTCATCAATATGTATCTCTTTGAATATTGTAAATTATAAATTGATTTTAAGAACAATCTTTCCAGTCGCGTATTTCTGTCTGCTACCCAAACATCATACAAATCATTGCAAAACATCAATTAATAAGTAGACATTAGCATATTAATGAATTGACCAATCGTAAATAAAATTCACACTTACCTTTAAGACTAAATTCTACATATCGGACGTTCCCATAAAAAATTTAAAATTGAGTACGTCTGATAAGTAGTAGGTACATATATAGTTTTCCAAAAACGAGTGAACTTTATTTATGATTGGTCAATTCGTTAATGTGCTACTTGGACCCTACAAATTGATATTTTGCAAAGATTATTAGTACAATGAGTACAATACAGAAAAACGCGACTGGAAAGATTGGTTTTGACTGTCTTAAACAGGTAAAAATTGTTATCTTTGTTAAAAACAAAAAGTAAATCAAGTTATTCAATTACTTGGTGTAAAAAATATGTAATGTTTGATTAATTTTCATTTGTTCATTGATCAAAGAAAGTTCAATTTGTATAATTTATGTGACACTAATATTTAGACATCACAATCTAAAATAATACACCAAACACATACGACGTATGTATTGTGTAGCCCTTTAATGTAAGTAAAGAAATGTTGACGTATATGGCAAATCATACATAACTTGGTTATAAATTTTCAAAATATCTTAATTCTTTGTGAATAAGTACAAATTCATATATACTAATTGAATTTCTTAAAATCTAACTGAAGTTTTATTTGTTAAAATGTTATACAAGTTTGTATGAAATTTTTTAAATAAATATATAATTTACAGCTTCAACAATAAAATAAATACCTATTTTGTAAAAAAATGATAAAATAAATACTAGATATTTCTACCCTAAGCGGAAAATTATAGATCGAATTAAACCATCTCTCAACTCTGAACCTCCAGGGCCTTGTTCGAATTTAAAAAGTACGTTGTTGCTAACACAGGTTGATTGATATGATCCTGCCGGATACCAACCAACCTTGTTTAAGACTACACCAATCTTGTACAGCTGAAACAAAAACAAAAATAAAAATTTGTGAGTACGGTCTACAAATAACAAAGCTATAACTTTCTTTTTTCTTATCAGATTGTAAAAATACCAAAATAAATGGTAAAAAATAACAAAAAAGTGACCAGTAGAAAATTTTAGAAACTATAGACAAATATCATCAACAAAAACCCAATAGTCAGGGTTGGAACAGCCCAGTTTTTGCAGCGTAGCGTCTGAATTTTGTTCGCACAGAAAATATTGTTAATTCAAAATTGTGTTATACTTCATAAACTATTCGGTTAATTTAAATGAAAAAAAAATTGTAAAGCAAAGCTAATTAATGACACTTTGGCTTAAAATTATAAGGTCATCATCAAAACATTATTTTAATCGCAAAAAATATTCTTCTTTTAAAAAATAATTGAGTATTCACTTGTCTTGATATTTTCGCTCATATCTTTGAATTAAGCCCTATAAAAGTAAAACTTCTTTAATATATTAATATATTCTTAAAACTTCACAGTTAAAAAATATCTCTGCAAGAGTGTCTTCAGTTCAAGTTAAAAAAGAAGCATATAAGACAGTGTTTGAAGAAAATGAAAAGAAAATAAGTTTAAAGCTATATTTATGAAATAGAATGATAAGTTAATTATTTTAATTATTCAAAATGTTGACCATTTCCTGACCTCCTACGTCACTCACGCATGATATTTTTCTTACCATACCTGTTTCAAAGTAAAATAGACGGAATACTGATTTTTTTTAATTGATAGAGTTTACTAAGGCTACGATTATAGTAAGGAGCTGATTATCGCGTTTCATATAGCGTTGAGCAAAGAAATTGGAACAAACACATGTATTTAAATGCGAGTGTTTATAGTCGAGCAGCGCGCATGCTGATGATGCATCCCAATGTTCCAAATGCACCAAATATGCGCTGCTAAAGCAACACGCTTATCAACTCCTCACTATAAACAGGACCTAAGAAGTTTTATTGATGTAAAAAATGATATCCTTTGGATTAATTTCAAAGATTTAGCGAAAATAAAAAAGGAATTTTTATTCATATTTTTTTCGTTCACTTTCATCTTTCAAATGAGCCGCACAAGGTTACCACTTTTTACGTTCCTAGTTCCTAAAGCTTCTTAGTAAACTCTATCAATTAAATCAGTGTATGTGTATTAATTAATTAAGTAATGTTTCTATTTTATAATTATAGCTTTAAACTTATTTTCATTTAATTTTCTTTAACCATGGTATATTTCTTACCGACACTGCTCCTAAAGTAAAAGAGATAGAATATTGAATATCTTTCTAATTGACAGATAAATTTAAAAAATACTTATTTATTTAATGCAATACATATTTGCCAGTTTTTTATAAATTTCATTACATACTTCTTATCTAATTTTCAAATGGTTATATTTTATTTTTTCGAATTAAAAAAAAATTTACGACATGTAACTCTAATCATGTATTATTGCAATTTAATTATAGTTTTGCTTATTTATTTATTACACACTTTAAATTTAAAATAAAAAATAAAGGATAAACACAATTAAAAAATGTAAACATGTAATGCATAGTATACAAGGTGATGATTAAGTTTGGAACAAAATTCGTAACTTTAATAGTAAAAATAAACGAATTTCGCGTGGCTGTGATATGAGGAATAGTATGATGATTTGACATACCATTCATTTTTACATGGGCTTTTATGACGCCATAAATGTAATAGTTTGAGAGAGTGGTAAGTCAAACCTCTCACCATGGTCGGAAGCTGGTTAGAGGACTTTAGTATGCAGAATATGAGGTTAATGGTTTTTATGATGAAAATTTCGTTCTCGCGTGTGGTATGTGATTTTACATGGCTGAAGTAATCAAGACGTCATAAACACCATACTATCCTTTAACCATCATACCATTTTTACATAATATTATGGCCATACCACCGCCACGCGAAATCCCTTATTATTTTTAAGTCAACATTAACAATTCTTTATAAAAAATTTGTTCGCAAATGTAATCATTTTTTTATATCATCGTTTAAGAGGCACGAATGTCTATCAAAAACAACTAAAAAAAGTGGGGATTTTCATTAAAAAAATCGATGATGACGTCATTGCTAAGTTAGCAGTGACGTCATTAATATTTTTTCTATACCAAGAGATGGCATGTTAAAAACTAAAATTTACCTGTCCAAGCGATTTTGTAAAAAAAATTAAATACGGCAGTTAAGAATTTTGTTCGAAGCTTTATCATCACCCTGTATACATATTTTTTATAATTTGAAAAACAAAATATGTTCCCATTTGAAAAAAAAATTGACCATCATTTCAAGTAAATCCGGACAATTTTTGTATTTTTGAATTTAATTATCACTCACGATTTAAAAAAAAATGGCGCAACTAACCCCAAAAATATTAAAAATCTCATTACTAAAGTTATTTTTATTTATACTAGTTTAAGCAAAACAATTTAAACTTTATTTTTGTAACTTTAGAAATCGCTCTTTACAGCTACCATAATATATAGGGTGTCCTCTAATAACACCGACACAGCTTAACTGGTGATAGTAGACGTGAAAAGAAGTCGATTTGGCCCTATTTATCTATATCCAAAAATGCACTCTAAGAAGTTATAAGCTTCTGAAGTTCATTTTTCAAAATTTATTTTTTTTAGTTGCTGCCAAAGTAATAAATGCAATGCAACTCAAATTGGGACACCCTGTATAGCAGATACAAAAAAAATTACTTAAGGTGCTTTATTTCGAAGCATTTTTTTCTTTGTAACATGGTTTGGGCCGTATTTTTAATAACACCCAATTTAACATGTTTTTAAGGTTTTAAAATGCCAAAGAGATGCGATATTAAATATCAAAATATAAAAAATCCAAACTCATTCTTTAACCATAGTTATTTAGAAGTTAACATATTTTTAAATTTAAAAACATATTGATAAATAACAAAGATGTGTTCCAAAATTCGTAAATTTAATTAGCCAATGATTCATTAAACCCCTTGGTCATATTATAAAATACAATTTTTATGTCTCATTTCAAATTGAACACTCAATTTTATCAAATGGACACCTAAGTGTATTATTTTTGGTTCAATTAAAATAATAAATTATTGTTGTAAAATTATTTTCATGAAGTAGTTATTTTATTTAATAGTTTTATTTTATTAACATGTAATTATAATTTAGAATGTTACCTTATTTTTCTTTATATGAGTTGGTTTATTGAAAGAAATTTCAATTAGAGATTGGAAGTCGACTCTACTTGTGTAATGTGTGTACGTTAAGCGACTTCCATTATAATCTAACAAATGAGCATAGATTAACTCATTGTAATATGCATTCACAACCATTGGAAGAGCTCCAACTTCAGACATGTGTATTTGGGCTGGTATCTGTTAAAAGAAATCATTAGAAAGAATAACGAGAGTGTGGTTAATGCTTACTTTTATACCATAAACCCATATATTTTCAGTAGTTGAAAACGTCACAGAACAGTCAAAAACGCTACTATTCATACATTCCACTATTGCAAGAGGTTCTCTTGTGCAATATAACTTCTCACCTTCTTCATTGCCATAATCATCAATGTACCTTTCAGCTCTCTATAAATTTCTTTATTAAAATCATGAAAAATTTACTATTTTAATACTCACCCAAGGACATTGTCTTCCACTCATTTCCTTAATACAACGGTTTGTTTTATTTGTAGAGAAACCTACTGGCATTGCCACATCAGTGCTTTGTGATGAGATGTTCATGAGGATTGCAAATTTTTCAGATTGTGATAGTAAATTTGAGGTACCTGGGCTTTCGGCAAATTCTTTTGGTTTTAATGTTAAGAAACGGATTTTGCTTAATGCATCTCTAATAGATGGACCTCTTGTATTATTCGGCTCATGGGTCACATTATCTATTTGAAAATAATTTCTTAATAGAATAATTCAAATTCAAGCTAAATAAGTATAGATATATCAATAAAATTAAAATATGTACAATTTTTTAATTTAAATAAGGAATTAAAATAATTATTTAGTTCTGAATTACTGATTGGTATCTAAGTCATAAAAAAACTTCTTGTTACTTAAAAACTCGAGGGTGGGTTGCAAAAGAGTTTGATTCCAAATTTTAGCTTAAAATAACAAGAATTATGTGTAAAATCTGTCATAATACTGAAATACAAAGATATAACAATTAAATGTAATTAATAGTCTTTCAGAAAATCATATTATTTTCTAATAAACTGGGGTAAATGATTTTACATGGGTAAGTAAAATTGTATGTTAATAATTAAAACTGCATCATGGTTAAGAAAAGAAGCAGTATCTTCTCAGTTAATCCACCACTAATTACTAAATTAGTACTTTTTTTCTTAGAATTATCTTGCTGCTTAGGACTTGACAAACATGGAATAAAACATAAAAGTCACCTTTATAATCCGTTTTTGTACTTACTCCAATTTAAGAACAAAACCTACAAATATACCCCATAAATTTAAGCCTTTGTTTTACACTTAAGCAAATCTAAGACTTTCAGTTGACAATTGTATTTTTGGTCATAAAAATTTGTTTTTTTTTTGTTTCAAAAATGTAAGCCATACCGGAATAAAAAAATTAATAGAACTCTAGAAGGATTTTTCTTCTGAAGAATACAAAAAATTAAACTATTAATTTTACAATAGAACCAAAAAGATAAATTTTTGTATAGATCACATAATAATTTTACAATATTAATTTGCATTTAAAAAAACATCTTCACATTTAAATTTCTTAAGTAAAACTAAAAATGAAGTCCTTGTAGTATTTTTAATAAATTTTCAGAAACTTACTGTGTAAATAGGCTACAAAGTCTAAAGAACTATGATAAATTACTGAATGCCAAAATATACTAGATGAATTTCATGTTTTATTTACCTTTACCGTTTTGTCTGGGTACTTTCGCACCTGAAGTGTGACTTAATCTTTCAGCAAAATTGGCTACTGCTGTAAACAATTCCAGTTCTGATTCTATGCTTAATTTAGGTTGATCGAGGATTGTAATGATTGTTCGCAACTCAACTTCTTCAAAGCTCTTGTGATTGATTACTTCTTGAGTTTGTGTGCAAATTATCTAAAATAAATAAATAATGCTAATTATTAAGAAAACAGTCTGTGAAATGTTTGAAAAGAGTACTTTTCGCTAGTAAAAATCGATTTGTGGGCATTTGTAATCAAAAATTTAATAAAAACAATGCCTATGATAGGGGCGTACTTTTTGAATAAAAATAAAAACGCATTTTTTTATCTTTGTTCAAAAAGTACGCCCCTTTCATAGACTCTACATGAAAAACAAAAATTCTATATGAAAACTAAATTCAATTTGAATGGCACTAGGCATCGTTTTTGTTAAATTTTTGATTACAAATGCCCAAAAATCAATTTTTACTAGCGAAAAGTACGCTTTTCAAACATTTCGCCGACTATATTCTTAACCCTTCTTCACGCACGTGAATTTTTATAACGCCAGCACGTACGCGGCGCACGATGTGCGCCACTTGGAGATTTTAATAAAAGTTTGAGCATTTAAGTTTAGTAAAATTTAGTATAAATAAAGTTGAAGTTTAAAATAAAATTAAATGTGAAATTTTAGAAAAAATTAATGCCGATAATGACATTTAACAAATATAATCGATATAAATAGCACCAAAAATAAAAAAAATAAAAATCAATTTTTACAATTCTAAAACACCCACACGAGTTTATAGAAGGAGTACATCTGGGTATCGTAATAAAATTTCGAATAATTTACGTATTTATTGAGCAATTATTACTAGTGGCGCACTCCGTGCGTCAACGTGCGTGCCGAAGGGTTAAACTTTTCACAAATAAATACTATGGACTCTCACCTCTAAACATTTTTCCATGAGTGTCGGCTCTTCAAATAATTTTGCAAACTCATAAGCCCGACAGGCGTTGTGTGGATTTAAGTCACTCCATAAATACTCCGTGCAAGACTCGACTAAATGGGGTAACATATATTTTTTTGCTACATAGCATATCTCACAAGCTTGATCAAATGAAACTAATTCAATCCTATCTGAATAAATATATCTGTAACAATAACAATCAGCTTACTATAATTGGTTTATATTAATAAAGTTACTCCAAGAGAGCTTTGAAGGCTTCTGGTTGAACGTCAAGTATAGCAATGGGATCTTTCTCAGCCATTCCTCCATAAAACATTGCTTCAAAAACTGGACTTGCCATAGCCAGGATTAATTTGTGGCATTCAAATGTTTGCTGATGAGAGTCATTTCCAACAATAAAACAACAATCAGACCATTTTCCTGATTGGAGTATATATTCACCTCGATGTTTTATTTCTTTTTTTGAAATTTGCCAATCGCACGATGGCGATGCAGTCGCCATATTAATATTTATTTAGCAAATTCTAAAAAAATAAACAATTAATCATATCTTATATTCTTTAATACAGAGTGTTGCAAAATTCGACCGACAACTCTTAACTAGAGATAGTAAACCTAAAAATAAGTCGATATGATCTAGGAGTAATATTTGATAGCAAATTATCATTTGTTCCACATATTACAAAAATATGTGCTGATGCATGTAGAATGTGTGGTTTTCTGAGAAGAAACACTAAGAACTTTAGAAATATCGAATGTATAATGCTTTTGTATATGGCGTACGTGAGAAGCAAGTTAGAGTACACATCGCTTACGTATGTCATGTCAATAAACTAGAGGTAATACAAATCAAATTTCTTCGTTACTTGCATTATAAAAAAACGGGTGTATGGTATGGGATAATTATCCCCCAAAAAATTTTTGCTAAATGAATTTGACTTTCTTTCCCTTAAAGACAAAAGATCAGTAGCAGGTGCCTTGTATTTACATGGTTTGTTAGAATTGATGACCCTCAATTTCCCTCGTTTATCAGTCGTTTTATGTACCACAAACTCCAAAAACAAATGCATTAATTTTCTCACTATTGTACAATATGTGTTGTACCTACAACAACCTAAATGACTGCTGTGATATCTTCCACCTTGATTATACTAATTATAAGAAAATCATCCTAGACATGTTTAAACAAAATTTGGTGAAAGCAAAATTGTAGAAGTTCTACCTTCCTAATATTATCTACCTATTTATGTAAATTATATCCGTACATTGTAATTTTGTACTACTGTATCTATTTCTATTGTTTAGTTTAAAGTTTTATATGTTGTATAGTTTTATTGTAGTATCTAGTGCACTCTGTAATTGGATTTTTTATCTGTAGAGTTGTGTGAAATAAATAAATAAATCATTTCGTTTTGGAATTATTAGCTATACGATTATTTTCGTACAACGAAAATATCGTATTGTTGAATATGTTGCTATTGTGACGGATTTTATCTTTTTTCAACAAATACAAAACGTGGATAAGGAAGAGATATAGAAAATCTGTCACCAAGCAACTTAGTCAACAAACGGTTTTTTCGTTGTACAAAATCTATCGTATAGCTTTACAGACTTCCACCTCCAGAACAAAGATAATACTATTTGGCATCGTAAATAATGCCCTTCATCACTTACTTAATTCAGAATTCTGGTAGAAAGTCTATCAACATTCATGGAAATGATATGTTCAGTGAATTCCTTGGGATATTTCTGGAATATTTTACACAAGCCTTCCCTTTGTATACGAAGAAGACCTACAAAGCACAAAACTTCGAAAGCCCAGAATTAAAAAAGATAAAATCAACTTTAGATCACTAAACAGATATAGACAATTTTAAAATTTCAAAGTAGCTCAGGAAAGAAACGAGCAAAATGAAAGGAAAATTGCTTTTTCGCAAAATAAACAAAAATTAATTTGGCAAATAGTTAATAATGAAACAGGGAGAAAAATAAAGGTTCGTCCACCAGAGACCCCATCAGCAGAAGAACTAAACATCTTCTTTACAACGTTTGCATCAGTGTGTGTAACCCAATTTACTAAAACGTACACCATCAAAAATACTATAAATGGATATTTCTTTCACTCAAGAAATGAACTTGAAATTGGCCTTTCTCAAGAAAAATATATGTCAATCATTTATGTTTTATCCATAGATCTAAGGGAGATGATTCTAATGTACCTAATCACTTATTAATTAGTGCATCAGAAAAATTTTTATTTTAATATTTTTAAATTTGTGTCGAATTTGGGCAACGTTTAATATAAACGTTCTTTTTAAATTTAGGATACCATTTTATTTATTTCAACCTTTCCGTCTTTGGCGTCTTTACTCTATGATTTAATCATTTTTTGCCAAAGTATTCTATATTTTCTATTAGAAACATAGAAGTCTTTGCATTTTTAAATTATTTTAATCTTTATTATGAAAATATGTATTATGATATAAATATTATCACTGTAAGCTGCCAAATCAGTTTTTGGACCTTCTCAGTGGGCGAGACGACAAGGGAATCTGCATATAGGACAAGGGTGTGGTTTGAAGTTCCACGAGCAATTAGGCCGCCATAATTGGGCCCATTTAACCAACTCCCCTACGTTTAGTGAGCTTCCTTCCCATCCATCCACCCCGGCCATCCGATTGTTTCGGCTAGCCTGAGCAGATCTCCAGGTGGAATTTCACTGATGTCGGCCATACTTGGCCAGCAGTCCCCAAACATGGATCCTCTGATTGATGATAGCGCGGGGCAGTAGCAGAGCAAGTGCTCTACAGTCTCATCTTCTCTTTCACATCTGTGACAGCTGGGATTCCCAGCTGATGTAGGTGTTTATTCAAATGGCGGTACCCGGTCCATATTGCTATGACCTTTCTGAGTTTATCCCTCGTTAGTTGTAGGCAGTAGTTCACTGTTTTCAGGATAGGTGCTCATACAAGTATCTTACTCTACACCCTTCTGTTGGCATGTCGTTGCAGTCTTTTATCAAGGCATTGATAGTGGACTTCGCTAGGGGCATTGAAGGTTGCGGCCCAACTAATTGCTGGGTGGCACACTTTTGAGCTTTTTCGTATGCCCTCTCATTGCCTTAGTTTCCTGAATGTCCTTTAATCCAGATGATTTCTACCGTATTGCTTATCGCTAGGGTCTCCAGCATTTGGTGGCATTCAGTTACTAACCAAGAGGTGACTTTTTGTCTCCCTAAGGCTAGCATTGCCGCCCTGCTGTATGACCACAAGCGAATCACTTTATTGCGTAGTTCTTTCTCCGCTGCTTCTCTGGCCCCGTACAGTAGACCTGCAAAGACTGTGCTATGGTTACTGAGGGGGATACTATCTTGGTGAACTAGTTCAGGTGAGAAGACCCCTACTCAGATCTACCTTCTTTTCTGGACCCGTCAGTGGAAATATTCACATCTGGTTTCCACAAAAAGAGAATGCACCAGGTCGCCTCTTCCAAATTATGACGTCACAAAATTTTAAATTTTAATTTTTTAGCATTTAGAATTTGCTTGTTAATGTACGTTCGCTTGGTGTGTACGCGGCATATATGTCATTTACTTCCTTTTGTCAGAACCTCATCGAAATGTTTGGTTTACACCTCAAAGACAAAATTGAAGAAAATAATAGCTACAAGAATTTCTTGTATCCCATAAGAAGTAATTTTAAAAAGGCATTGGTAGGAAAATTTTTATGAAGAAAAACGCAAATATCTACCGAGTTTCAAATTTAAGTATACAATATTTCACAAGCCACAAATCTATTAAGTTTAAATATTTCAGATATTATTACTAAAACGAGTAACAAAAATAGTAAACCTTAATATTTGGAGTGCAAAAATAGAAATTGAATAATATCAACGTTTTATAACATACCTACCTTTCCAATTTGTTTAGATATGATGAAATTTAATCAAATCGAAATTATGTAAATACGTATATCCCGAATATTTACAAAATGTAAGAACTCCTGAATTATTGTTAAAAAGTTCACTGGACCAAAATAAACTTTAAAAATATTGCTAAATGACACAAATAACATAGAATGACGTTTTACCATGTACGTCATAAATGCCAGTTACCACGACGCATGCGCGGACGCTAAGCGATGTGAAGTTATCCACGAATTTTCCTAGACACGATCATAGGCCACGATTATCCGATCGTAGCCGAAGGACCATAATCTATTTCTGTAGAAAAATATATACAGGGTGATTCAGACCATCCGTGCCACCCACTTATCTCGAGAACGCGTTATCGTACATGGCCGAAATAAAAAAAATTTGTTACCAAAGTGAACCCTTATTCCATTGGTGAACTTATTTTTTTCCGGAACTATCCGGAACCAGAGGTAACTTTGATTTTTTAAATAGCAACATAGGTCGATTTTGTTATGGTTTGATAGGTCTTTCAAAAACAAATAACTTTTATTCAAATATTTCTTTAATATTTTCCATAGTTTATATTAGAATTTATTCGAAAAACAAAAATAAATTGTTAAAAAAAGTAAGTAAAAATTATTGCATATTTTGAAGAATTTTGTTTAAATATGGACAAGTATGATATTTAAAGTTGGTAAAGTATTAGAATTTGTAGAAAGAGTTTATAAATTTATAAAATTCTTCAAAATATGCAAATAATTTTTATTTACCTTTATTAACAATTTTGTTTTGTTTCTCGAATAAATTCTAAACTATGGAAAATATTAAAAAAATATTTTTATAAAAGTTGTTTTTTCTTAAAAGACATATCAAACTATACTTATATTTTTCCGGAACAACCCGGAACTAGCAATTTTAAAATTGATAAATTATCATGATTTTTTTGGAACACCCCGTACAATATTCTTTCTTATTAGATTTTTATTTATTTCAATCAATGATTATTTGAATTTTTTGAATATAGTTTGGTGTATTTAAGATAAGTGAATAACGAGGGAAACTTAACCTCGTTATTCACTTATCTTAAATACACCAAACTATATTCAAAAAATTCAAATAATCATTGGCTTAAAAAATATACAAAATCGAAAGCATATAATATAAGTGGAAACAACTTGACGACAGAGTGGTAGTAATAAGAAAACAATTCATGTTAATTTGTATTTATGGATGTACATACCAAAATTTTTTTTGATGTTAACCCTGAGGAAGTTTTTTAAATAAAAACGAAACGTAAAAGCTCATAAAAAACAGTTGTCAATTTAATTATGGTCCTAAATTGAGATTAAACAATCACAACTAATTAAGTCATAAGGACGTTAAGAATCAATTAAATTCGTTAAAAATTAAAAAATTTAATAAAAATGGAAATGTTGCAGATATGTTGTTATCATCTTCGCCGGATAACGCTAAAATTTGTATTAACGCTGAGAAAATTAAAAAAAAAGTCCCAAAAATTAAAAGTTTCATGGATATAGTTCTTGAATTTGGTGAGTAATATTCCTTGGGCCGTCCATATTCGTGAATTCATTTTTTTAGACTTTGTTACAGGTTAGGTTAATTAAACTGCATTGACTTGGTGGAGTTGCACCAAGTTGCACTAGAGGTGCCCTGGATGATAAACTGGGTCAATGCAAGTTCGCACCGAGTGCAGTTAACCCGAAAACGCTGTGAGTATGCATTTTGCTATTTTCATACTCATTCACTCACTCACAGGGAACTCGGATGTTTTATCTCTATTTTTTATAATGGTAAGAGTCGTACAACTTTTATTTGAAACATTTTTGTCAAAAATGCTTCATTTCAAAAATAAACGTTCGTTGCCGAACTTTTTGTACACTCTGTATATAAAAATTAAAGAATATGCAGTGTTGGCATGCTTGCCTACACAAGCAAATCAAGAAATTCACGCATCTGACGCATGCTTGATGCGAGTGAGCAAATGAGCAAATATTTATCCAAGCGACAAATGGCGTTTATTTTTTCAGAGTAATAAACAAAGAAGTGTTATTTGTAAGAAGTGAAAAAGTGAAAAATCCACTTTAATATCATTTATTAAGACCCTAATTATTGTTAAGTAAAGAGTTGCGAAACGTTGTGAAAATAAATTAAGTCACCTAACCTCATTTTGTAGTTTCCACAAAAATGGGACGTAAATGCAGTGTTAAAGACTGCAAATCTGATTCACAAAGGTCAGAAGACGTCGGGGTAACATTCCACAAAGTCCCCCCTAATGCAGAACTACGTGCAAAGTGGATTGGACTATGCAACATACAAGATGACAAAAAAGTTATATATGTTTGTTCAAGACACTTCATGAGAGCCGATTTTTGTAGTTACAAGGGCAGGAAATATATGTTACGACAAGGAGTGTTTCCAAGTATATTCCCGTGGTCAAAATCTAAAATTGAAACTAAAGAAACAGTAATCATTGATAAGACTAAAGCAACTACAGAGCCAACTGTAACTGAAACCATCAAGAAGACAAATGAAGTTAAAACAACTAAAAATTTGGATATAAATACAGTTCCAGAAGAACATAATTCAAGCATTAATGAAATTATTGATTCTGAAGTTATTCCTGAACCTGCTATTTCAAATACAGAAATTAAAGTGGAGATGAGTAACATTATGAAGCCCTTACATATTAAAACCGATTCAACAGAAATTAAAGATGATTTGTTGAGCCCTTCTTCAACTATTGAGCAGAACATTAGCTCCATTAATACTCCAACAGGAGAATTAACTTTTGTGCCTAATGCACGAATAGAAGCTTTAGATTTTAATCAGGTTTGGCGACCCGCAAGTATTTTAGAAGTTGATTACGAAGAAAATGAAGTTTTGGTTCATTTTGATATGTATAGTAGCAAATACGATGAATGGATTGGAATTAATAGTCATTCTATTCGAGCTTTACCAGTGCCTGGAAAAAATAAAATTATTCAAAATGATAACGAAGTCACTTCATTTCAAGTTGGTGAACGATGTATGGCATCATGGAGCGATGCTCGCAAATTTGCTGCAAGAATAACTAAAATTTTAGAAAACAGTAAGCTTGTAATAATTTAAAACTATCTAGGCCCAGGCCACCGATTCTCCAGTGTATGCACATATGAAAGCATACTTTTAGTTTCGCATAAAAAGAACCGCATGCGAAACTAAAAGTGTATTCTCCAAAGGTCTTCGCTTCTCTTTTTCGCATGCGATGAATCGGTCGAACGAGTTCTTCGCAACATAGCCTAAATGCAATGTTCCCAATATAGGCTAAATGAAAATATAACCTATCAACGAGTAAAAATGTTTACTCTAGACATTTTTTTTTAGTTCTAAGGTATTTCATTTACTATTAGCTTTTGTTTTGGTTAGGTTATGGTTGAAATATTTCACGCTTTAACTCTTTATAATTTATAATATATTATCAAATGACGAAACGTGCAGGAAATGTATCGGAGGAGCAGAAGGAGCTTTTTTATAAAATTTATAGTGGTTCAAAAGAAATTGATTTTTTTCTGAAATTACAGCAGTTTTTTTCATTAATTTTTGAAAATCGAGACACGAAATTCGTTATAACATGCGACTGGATTGCCTCAATTATTAGTAAAACATGTCTTTAATTGCCGTTTGAATCCTACCTTAAGATGTAAACATATTTTTTTAAATCTTTAAGGTTCATTTATGTTACTCGCGCAACGCACCGATATATAAACTAAATACTCAATTTAAATAAATAATAACAACAATATACACAGTTTTACATAATAATTGAAAACTGTTGTACATATTATTTATGTTTATGAGTTTTTTTTTGTTGCTGCGTTTAAATTGGGCAACTTTTGTTCAAAAACAACGTTTCGTACCTCACGAATAACTAATTAAAGAAATTTTTCTTTGGTATGTTTATGGTACCAATCGATTCATATTTTATGCCTTACCTATGTATCACGAGCTTAACTTCATACTTTTATTGGTTTTTGAGTAAATTAACTGTAAAGTAGGAGCACTTTAAGGGTCTTAAAAAATACACTTACTGTTAATATTTTTAATTTCCTTTGTGATAAATTGGTCATTATAAATATTTTTTAATGCTACCAAAATTTGGTACAAAAATATTAGGTAGCTTATGAGTTATTTATGAGGACGTGGTACCCTATTTAGCATACTCAATAAATGACTCTTAATAATTTAAAAGTTATTAACGCTTGGATAGCCCCAAAAATTGACAAAACACAAAATTGCTTTTTTTAGGAATTTCCTATTTATTCATCAACTTACAACTTTGGTAATATAAAAACAAACATTAAATATTTTTCTAAGAATTTACAGTGGTTCAAAAGTAACTTCTAAAATTACTGCAGTTTTTTTTATTAATTTTTGATTGAGACACGAAATTTTTTATAGCACGTCACTGGATTGCCTCAAAAATTTTTAAAACATGTCTTCAATTGCCGTTTGAATACTATTTTATTTATTTATTTAATACGGGACACGCCCAATGTATACAAAACATAAAGTACAAATATATAAGTTACAATTTACAATAGATATAAAATAATTAAATACACAACAAAGAATTCAGAAAAAATATACAATTAAATACACACATTTTAAGATGCAAAAATAATTTAAAAAAATCTTTTATTTTAAATTTTTTATTAAGTTTTGGGGGGCAAAATTTTATATAGCGCACACGTAATTGCTTGAAAAATGATCTAAAATATTTTTTTATTCAGTAAAAATTAAAAATTGAATTTCCAAAACATAAACATTTCTCTTATTTTGATAAAAAACTTTACTACTACTATTAAATTTAAACGTTAAATTAAGGTTAGGTACATGAATATAACGGACGTTTCGAATAAAAAGTAATCGATCGAATGCCCTATACCTACTCCTCCATTCCATGCGGAAATTTCCGCATGCGGTTCGACTAACTTGACTCGAGAATACCACTTTTAGAAACAAATAGAAACTTGACTGTAAAAGTATGCGCAACTTGGTCGCATACACTGGAGGATCGCTGCCCAGTTGAAGCGCTTAAGCTCCAAGTAACACTTAAACTAAAACATAAATACCATGGGAAATCTGTCAATTTTTTAGTTTAAATGTAGCTTGAAGCTTAAACTTAAACTGTGCAACCAGACCCTAGAGTTTAATTTTTTTCTTTTAGACACATACGAAGTTTTATTTGATGATGGTTACTCGAAAATATTAAAATCGCATAGAATTTCAAAATGCTCAGGGACTTCACCTCCCACAAGCCCTCTTTTTCATCCAGTGAGTAGTACCAAAGAAGAAAGACGTAATAATAAAAGAAAGCATACTGTGAAAACACTTTTTTCAAGAAAACGTGCCAAACCTATAACAGGCGATAGTATTGGTCCAGGTGAACCCTTGCTTCAAGAGGTAGACACTAAAACTAATGCCGAGGAAACAGACTCATGGATGCCAAAGTAAGTAAATTATTAGTTGAACTTTTTCCTCCAAAAATAATTCCAACTGGTATATGGTTCATGTAAACTTTTTGTGTTAAAATCCTCCCCGAAAAATGTTATTTACTCTCGAGAAATATTCAAAATTTTTTGTGAGGAAGCTCAAAATTTTACAATTAATTTAAAAGTTTTAAGTTGCAATATATAGGTGGATGTTTATTTTAATACCCATACGAATTTAAATTTTTTTCGAGAACATTCAAAAAAGAATTTAAATTTAGCACTTTCATTAAGCAACAAAAATGTGTGGCTTTGAAAAAAAGATGTAAAAAAATTGCAGTTCTTTGCTTTAAAATTTGTAATCTACCACCTATTGAATTAAAATGATAGTTTTTTTATAATCATGTTCCTTTTTTATTTCATGTTTCGTTGAAATCAACTCCTAAAATTCGATTTTCACCTAAAAATGAGCTAAAATAAAAAAATGAGCTAAAATAACTTTGTTTTGAGTCTAAATTTAGTTCTAAAATTTTCTATTTTTTACAAAATTGTGTTTACACAAATCTGCTAGAAACATTTCGGTTAAATGCAACTCTGTAAGATAGACGATTGTTTTCCTATACGGAAACTAATGCTTGCTGACTAAGTTGCTTGGTGACAGAGTTTCTATTTGTCTTCCTTATGCACCTTTTGTATTTATTCAAATAGACAAATTCGCATGGGAGGAGTATGAGGTAGGAGGCTTTAATAACGTCAAAATTGTATGAGTAGCGGTATGTCAAATATGACATCTAAAAATATTGGGAATTTCAACTTGGGATACGCCCTCTGGGAGTTATTTGCTGAAGCTAGAAAAGGTCTACCTTGACATAACCTGTTTTTGTAAAATTTATTTCCGTGCAGTTATAAATCAGTTTCCTTGGGTTTATTATTAGTATATTAAAATAATAATATTTTTTACAGGCTGTGATTTATTACTTACCCCAAAACAATGTACTTAAGGGCCACTCTAGGATTTAAAAAAAATGAAATTTTAAAACAGGCAAGGATCAACTTAAAATCGGTTAGAAAAGAAGCACAGAAGCAGGAAATTAATGTGGAAGGCCAATTGTATGGTACAGGCATCGGAGATTGAAGGTAAGTACATAAAAAAACTTTGAAAGCGTTTTTCGAAACCACATATCTCAAATTGGCCGGACTCCTAACTCATACAATTCTTGACCTATTGACTTCAAAATTTAACTGTATATTCAAAATTACATTCTCTATAGAAGTACGTAGGATTTTTTTGATATATTGATTTTTGCAAAAATGGCGCCCTTCTGAAGTAAAAAAGTAAAAAATGCCATGAAAAATCGCTATAAAATTACCTATAACAAATGATATATTCAATATAATACAAAAATCCTACGTACTTCTATAAAGAATGTAATTTTGAATATGCAGTTAAATTTTGAAGTCGATAGGTCAAAAATTGTATGAGTTAGGAGTCCGCATGATTTGAGAAATGTGGTTTCGAAAAAAACGCTTTTAAAGTTTTTTTTATATACCAACCATCAATCTGCGATGCCTGCACCATACAATTGGGCTTCCACATTAATATCCTGCTCCTGTACTTCTTTTCTAACCGATTTTAAGTTGATCCGTGTCTGTTTTAAAATTTAAAATCCTGGAATGGCCTAACCCCTTAAGCAATTATGCAAGTAAGAAATAACACACACTGGTCAATAAAAGATGAACACAATTTTTAAACACAAAAAACTTGATCCAAACAGAGACGCAGTTACTAAAACCAATAAAAAGTAAATCGGCGCAAAAATCTTTTATTACTTTTTCCTCCATGTTTCTTTCAAATATACGTCAAAATAGCGCCATCTATCCGTAGTCGAAATTCCCAATACAGCTTCAAGTTAAACTGATAGCTTGTCAACTGGATATCCTAAATGTATGTTGAGTGGCCAAGTTCAGTGGTAAATTCGACTTATTTCCAGGTTTACTATCACCAGCTAAGCATTGTCACTGTAATC
Organism: Stenus bimaculatus; assembly: GCA_963971135.1. NCBI lineage: Eukaryota > Metazoa > Arthropoda > Insecta > Coleoptera > Staphylinidae > Stenus > Stenus bimaculatus. The sequence goes on from OZ020180.1 coordinate 47,448,258, forward strand.
GAAACGACAATTTTTTCTTACAAGTTCTGCGTCCTCCCACAATCTTACTCACCGCGGTCGAGCCAGCTGGCACTCAATTCTCAAAAGAGGAGTTGGAGAACAATCTATGATATAAAAATCAGCTTTACTCAAATCACCCTCTGAAATTTGATACTACCTCCTGGAGTCTTTAAGCCTTAAGAGGATTAGGAGTCTAAGTAGAACCACGCTCCGATAGTAAACATATATTTTGAGCTTCTTCTTGAATTTGGGGAAGAAATCTTGACCCACAGTACATCCCACATAATTAGGCTGAAAGTACCAATAAAAATCTGCATGTCTGTTATATTTTAAAATTTGTATCACCTAGTCTACGAAGGTATTAGCTGCTTTTATACTTAAAATGCGCATTCAAAATTTACGAAATATGCCTTGCAATTATTTCAAACCTCAACCATGTTTTTTAAATAACATTCATGGTTAGACTTCTATACGACGACTTTCTCAAAAATTAAATTAAATTTTACGTATTTTTAATGATTTTTTTTGGCCATTTTGGATATAAAATATTAAAAAGTTGTCCCATACAAATCTTAAGCAGCGGTTCCACTTTCATATGATATTCTTATTTTGTGTATAGCTCAATACATATCCGCGTTTGTTTTTATGAAGAAAAGGGTCCAAAAATGAACATTCACAGGTTTATCGAACTTATCTTTATTGGTAAAAGTTATTTTCAATAACCAGCCAACATTTCAATGAGGATTGTCATCTTATTATACCGGGTGGAAATGAAAACCGGGTCACCTCTATAACTTTTTTATTTATGAATAGAAAAATTTGAAATTTGGCTATGTTCTATGGTTCAAAAAAAAAATTTTATGTGCATTTTTTATTTTCGAAATCACTTCCGGTTTCACCTGAAACACCATGAACTTTGTTTTTTTAAATGTAACATCCCATATTTTTATTCATGGCTTAAAATACTTTTAAAAAAGAAGTATTTTTGAGATATTAGTTTTTATTTTTTGCGAAAAAAAAATTTTTTTCAAAAAAAAAAAAGGTTTTCGAAGTCGGTGAAAATTACCAAAACTAATTCTAAATAATTCAAATACATAAAATAAATAATCGTTATAAAATCCTCTTTTTAAAAAGTCGAATGACCCGGCATCATTGCATTTAAAAAGTGAGATATTTGATAAAATCTTCATTAACTAAGTTTAAAAATTAATAGTTCAAAAACCACTTAAATTTTTTTTCAAATTACAATTTTATTTAGGTATTTGAATTATTTAGAATTAGTTTTGGTACTTTTCACCGACTTCGAAAACCTTTTTTTTTTTGAAAAAAATTTTTTTTACAAAAAAAATAAAAACTAATATCTCAAAAATACTTCTTTTTTAAAAGTATTTTAAGCCATGAATAAAAATATGGGATGTTACATTTAAAAAAACAAAGTTCATGGTGTTTCCGGTGAAACCGGAAGTGATTTCGAAAATAAAAAATGCACATAAAATTTGTTTTTTTGAACCATAGAACATACCCAAATTTCAAATTTTTTTATTCATAAATAAAAGAGTTATCGAGGTGACCCGGTTTTCATTTCCACCCAGTATATATCTACAAAAATAAATTATGTTTTTTTACAAAAATACAACAATGATAACAGCGTACAAAACATACTACAAGCTACTAATTTATAAATACATGTAAATGATAAGTACATACCTTAAATTGATTTTATTTACCAAGTTAATATAAAAAGAACATGTGGCTTTTAAAGGGCCACATCTCAAACTCATAATTTTTAATTTTCAAAAAATTCATGAAAAAGTTGTTGATTATTTTAAAAACTAGCGTAGAAAATTGTAGGTAGTCTATTATTTTGATAAACTTTAATTTTGGTTATTTTACTTTCATTTATCAAGATTGAATTCAACACAGTATTGACTTTTAAAATTGTGGTATTATACATCTGGCAATTACGTAATAAAATATGATATTTAAATTAACATTAAATGAATGTGTATATAGGCAACCAAATAGATAGAAATGTAAGTTGATTTTATAATTGGTTTTTATTTCCACAATATGAGAATTTGTTTTTTTTTAAGATGAAGAACCGTACTAAGACCTTGCCATTAGAAAACAGTATATTTTACTAATTGTAAGGTTAATTGTGTCAGTATTCTGATTAACGGCAATTTTATGCACTTTATTGATATGTATCATCTCACTGACCAACCTTTTTTTTCAAATTAGGCTTTGTTTTCGTTCTGTTGATAACAGAAGTAAGTGTGATTATATATTGTCACAATACATTATTTTGTGCAAAAATTATGTAGTAGTATTTTCCAAATTAAATCAATTGAAGTGTATTTTCTATTTATTCGTGTTTATTTTATAAAAACTTACGAATTGTAAACTCACATTAAATAAATTAAAGGACAACACAATTACTGCTTCAATTAAATAGAAAAAGTTTTTCTATTTAAACTCACATTGTTTTATAGTAAATCATTCATTAAAAATAATACGTGACTCCTCTTTGCTAACCAACAAAAATAGTGCAAGTATTGTGTATAATTTCAAGAGCGTGCGACCGTGACTGGGTCATGTATGAAGACACAAAGGTGTTTAAATACAGAAGACTTAAAGTCAGAGGGGCATTCGATCATTAACGCATTAGTAGATTAGTAAATTGGTGGATTAGAGAATTAGTGATTAGGCATTAGAATAGGGAGGAGACCTGGTGCCAATCTTCAATCGGTACCATGGCTCCTCAAATAGGTTAAAGTGTTGTAGTAAGATTAGTTAATTATCAAAATTGTTATTTAGTTTGTAAAAATATTGTTAAATAAAAACATTAGAAATGACCTAGAGCAGGGTAAAATTAAAGAACCACCAACGTTAAATATGGTAAAAAACAATTACGTTACAATATTCTATCCTTTATGTACTGTTTAGTTTGGCCTATATAGATTTTTTCACATCCTGAACAAGGTATACTGTATATTACATTTTATACCATATCTGAAGGAATTTTTGTTTTTAACTTAGTGTATAATGAACTGTTGGTAACAATATTGTAGAAAGTAATCTTAACATTTTTATCAGAGAAGACTTTTTTTAATTTCGGAGATAATTCTTGTATAAAAGGAATTTTGAAGAAGGAAAATTCTTCTTTGTTGCTCTCAGTATGTAAATCTATAGGTTTGAACTTATTGAACACTGAATTTATAAAAGAATCTGGGTAGCCATTAATTTTAAGTTTATTTCGGAGATTTCTATTTTGGGAATGAAAAATTGGATCAGATAATTTGGTGATTCTTTGTAGGTTTTGTGAAATAATACTTATTTTTTGATTTAAAGGGTGGTTAGAGTGAAAGAATATAAGTTGATCATTATTTTATGTGTATTAGTATTTCTCATCCAAAGAAGGTCCAAAAAGGGTAACTCATTGTCCTTTACGAAGGTAAACTTTAGGTTATGATCTATAGAGTTAAAAACATTTAAGATGTAGTCGACCTTATCTTTCGGGATGATTGTGAAACAGTCATCCACGTAAATACAGAAAACTATAGGTGTAAAATCCAGAAGCTGCATTGCGTTCTTTAATAAATTGTCCATGACCAAGTTAGCCAAGATAGGGCTCAGTGGGGCACCCATAGGGCATCCAAATATCTGTTTATAAAATTGGTTTTCATGAGAAAAATAACTAGTATCTAGAACGTGTGTGATCAGCTTCAAAAACAATTCTTTATTGATATTTGTAAAAGTTTGGATTTGATCCCATTTTCTTTCAATTGTTATTATATACAGGGTGAGCTAAAATGATTGTGGTCAATTCAAATTTCCCGCCTAAAAATCTGGGGAATTTGTTTGCTTCAAGTTCATAGTAACACAAACTCATATCAAAATCAAAACAAAGTAACTAGACTTGACAAAAGCAGAGGCGTAGGTGTAATTTTTACAGTTGTATCAAAACTTCAGATTTTAAAATTTCGTTATTGTGCCTTCTATTTCACAAACGCCAGTTTTTATCTTAATTAATTTGCGTAAATCTTTGTTTTGTGTTAGCATCTGCCTCAAAAATGAAGAAAAACATTTTCAATATTTGACATTTGCTGTGAAATTAGAGATATTGGAAAAAAAATGGCTACGCCATTGGCTACTAGGGGGTTTTCTTTTTAAATTTGTAGTTGTACCAACCTGCAAATTTAGTTGCCTACATATCAAACCACAATCATTTTAGCTCACTCTGTAGTTTGATACATAAAAACATTGAAAAACCCATATAATTTCGTAGACTCCATATCCTGTTAAAGAGTTTTTAAGTGACAGATTTTACATTGTGTTTTTGTCAAATTTTGACTTTAAGGGCCGGTTGTACAGGTAAAGCAAAGAGAAGAATAGTATAACAGGTTGATTCAATGTAAAAAATTAAAAAAAAACGAATGGTGGCTTCACCTAATAAGTCTGCTGTTTTACATGAACTAAAATGAGTGAGAGGGCCACAAAAAGAGATATACTATATAAACTGGAAATTCAAATTAAATATTCTTGATTTTTTTGAGGTAAAATTTTATCTTTAAAACCAAAACAAAAGTGAAATGTAACTGAAAAAACATTTATTTTTATAAATCTTAAAATATCATAATGCATACATACTTTGGGGGTAAAAACTAAACTTTTTAGTTTCCTATGTATGTCTATTGTTTTTTGATTCCTTAGGAAATTACAATAATTTGAAAATATTATTGATTTTTAGATCAAATTACCGTAATTTTTTAAACCAATTATCTCTTTTTTCCCGTCTTTGATTTTCCTGTCATTTTATAATAGTGATTTTTTAAAAGTATTATGTTTGTGTTAAAGATGGGAAAATCAACGTCCAATTGGACAAGATTCATACTTATTTCACAGTGATGGTTACAGGAAGTCAATCATTGTTTCTGATCCTCGATTACCTGAAAATTACAAAAAGCATTTGGTTCAAAGGACCCTTGGGCAATCAACAGGGAAATGGGATGTTGTTATAGTTACGTAAGTAATAGTTTTGTTTTTTTTTTATCAAAATTAAATGATTTGCTCAAGCAAAGAGCGAAATAAATAAGGTGGTTTATAAAGAAATGTACCGTTGTAGATATATATAAATTTTTAGGCCTGAAGATAAAAAACTACGTGGAAAATCGGAAGCTTTAAAACATATTGAAGAAAATCCCCAGTATAATTTGAAGGAATCCATGTTTGATTTTGCAGTACATGAAAAACCAAGGCGTAGAAGACGCCCACAACCCCTTCAGACTGAAGTTACACTAAAACAAGAAATTCCAGCAACCAATAACTTCTCAAAACAACTGAAAATACAACAAGAAGGTGATGGTTACGTTTGTCCAATTGAAGGCTGTCGTAAAAAATTTAGGCGGGAACACTTGACGCAAATGCATGTAAAGCATTACCATCCTCAATATACAAAATTCCTTGATTCCACTCCCAATGTGGCAGATTTAGCTTATGCACGTACAGTTGGAGAAAATCTTGATCGTTCACCAGGTGGTCCATTAAAAGACAATCGAGTTACCAAACCCATAAATAGAGTCATAGGAACGACTCCAAGCGATTCTCACAATGAATCAGTTGCTGCAAAACAAGAACAAACGAAGGATATGGAAATTATAAGATTATTAAATAGCAAACCATTTGATTCGTTAAACATACCAGCAATTGAACCATTACCATCAGGTTTACCACCTTCAATGTATCCAGATTTTAAATTAAAAGATTTATTGAGCAAGTCAGAACCTGTCCCTAGGGATAAGGAAATTAATCTAAAGATGGCTTGTCGATCTACTGGTGGAATTAAGACATTACTGCCTGTTAGAAGAGAAAGTGCACCAAAACCAAATTTATTACCAGAAGATTTCTTAAAGAAAAATACTGTTTCTGAGATGTTTGAACCTAAAATCCCTATAATTGAACCAAAAAGTATAATTGAAGAGGAAATACCAGCAGAGCAACTTACCACTCATGTGGCGCCAAATATTATTATTGAAGGTTTGTATATTTTGTTCCCTTCTCTAACTAACTTTTTTGATTATATGCAACTAATAAGTTCAATTAAACCTAGTATCTAGCTTTTATCATATCTTTCGATTCTAATGCCCGTTTTCACCAACGATTCCTAAATTTAGGCATTGCTTATATGCTAGGTATTACCTAGTTGCTAGGTATTTTTAATCATTTAATAAAAAATACCTAGCAACTAGGCAATACATAGCATATAAGCAATGCCTAAATAATTTTAAATTTAATTAGCTGAAAAATATGAATGGCATGCTGATGAGTCCTAATGAGGACGAAACACGTGTCCATGTCCCTGCTGCTCGTGAGTTGTTGCAATCAACTCTGTGATTAAGGTGGACTAAGAATAATTAGCGTCCTTCCGGCATTTTTGCTGTTTGAAAAAGTGACCTAATTTACCTTATCTGAAAAATTTTGTTCGTAGAAAATAAATTTCTATTTTAAGTGTGCTACAAAGCGGAATCTTTAATTTTCCAACTCAAAATATTTAAAAAAATTCATACTTTTTGAACTCTTATGCTTATACTCTCAAATTAACACTTTACATAAATATTTATGAAAAACTATGAAAATCTTATTAACACATCATTTCAAACAAAAGTTACTATTTTTTGAAATATGAAATCATAATGTTACTGACTGTGTGCATGCTGTTTCAAATTACGATTCAGTGTGCATGCGATCTGAACCCTAACTAAAAGTAAAAAAAAATTACAAAAATAAGCAACAATATTTTCTTCTTTGAAAAGTTTAAAATTTTAAGTTTGTTTTAATTATATAATTTTGTATAAAGATCCTTCATCATTTGAATTACCTAAAAATAAAAAATACCAAATACTGACAAAACTCTTTGACACCAAAACTAGTTTGTCAAAAGTATAATATTTATTTCACTTTAAGGTGGAGAAGTGATTAAAATTGTGAGGATGAAGCAAGAAGAAATAATTAACTGCACTTGTGGAATAACAGAAGAAGATGGTTTAATGATCCAGTGTGAACTGTGCCTATGTTGGCAACATGCGTATTGCAATAATATTCAAAGAGAAAATGAGGTACCGGAAAAATATGTTTGTTACATATGTCAACATCCTGCGAAAGAAAGAGCATCAAAAAAATACTATCACGATCAAGACTGGCTAAAGTTGGGCAATTTACCAACAGGAAGTTATCATTGTAGGGATGAAGAAGCGGTAAATAAAGAATTCGCTAAGTTGAAAACTTCACATGATATATCTGGAGGGTTGTTGGAGCTTAAAAATTATTTGCATTCGATTAATTTGAAGATAAAAATTGCTGGGTATGTTTCAACTCTATTTTGTTTATTGTTTCTTACACCTATCATCTAATTTTTTTGATTTAATTTAACAGAATAAATTAAGACCATTTTGTAGCCACTTTGGTGTATTTCTTATATGTATCATTTAATTTTTTTGATTTTATATAACAGAATTAATTAGAAATACACATTAATTAATTCTGTTATATTAATAAAAAAATTTGATAATAGGTTTAAGAAAAATACACTTGTCAAAGGGGCTAAAGAAAATGGTCTTCAAATGTTATAAAAAGCTGTTCCATCTAAAAAAGAATTATTTTTAATTTTCTTCATTTAAATTGTAAATATTTCTTTTCTACTTGATAAATAATCCTTTGATCATTGTAAAGAAAATGTGTAATTTTGAATTTATAGATCAAAAATATTTTTTAATACATAATATTTGAGGTTTGAAATAAAACAGCCTATAGAGACCCTATAGATAGGGTCATTTAGTGCAATTTTACCTTATTATGTAAATACAATGTAGTATTAAAAAAATTGCTTGTGAATTACTAACTGCGCTTGACATTCACTATAGGGTGTGGGCCTGTACACGCGCGCGTAACGTATCTTGGCGACAAATATTTAAAGTATTTAGTGTCAGCTGCTGTCACCAATTATCGCCATTCATTCAGATTCAAATAGTCACATTAAATTAAATTTGTAAAATAATAATGGAAAATATTGAAATAATAGCCAAATCTTGGTATGGGCTAGAGGAGTGTTAGTGTTTCTTTTGATGGCAAATAGCTGGCGATGGTTAGTTTTAGTTTGGTTTTTATAATAAATAATAATTATAACTTCAACAGGGTTATTATTATTCCTTTCTCCTTCATTGTTTTGACATTTGACGATATGCTAAACTATGGTAACGACAAACTTTTTTGAATAAAATACGGCCACACTCTATAGTGAATTTATACCCTAACTGCTTGTTTTTTTTACATTTTGGCAATTATATTCGCTTTAGTAATTATTTCGAATATTTTATTTTCAATTTCACATGGTTTAATAACGTCATTTTTCAAAATAGTATAAATGATGTCAAATATGAATGAGTATGTTAAAAATATTGTCAATTTTGTCAATTAAATAAAAGTATCGTTATGAATAAATTGTAATACATGAACAAGTGACAGTAAGTTTTATTTTTATATTAAAGGTGAGTTTATACTCAACTAACAACTAACCACTAACAATTAGCCACTAACCACTATAGGTGGGTTTATGCTCAACTAACAATTAAAAAGATAAATGCATACAATTGCATTTGACTGTTTATACTGCCACTAACAACTAACCATTAAGCATTAACAATTAGCCACTAATGGGCAAAATTTCGAATTTATAATTAGGAGTTGCTATACTTTATTTTTTAACTAGGAGGAGGGATTTAAATTTACCGCGCTAAAATGCCAAAAATTAACGTCCCAGATTGGTTAAACGATAGCAAGATTTAACCGGATAATTATTTTGGATGATTTTTGACATATAACCTCAAAATAATTATCATAAAATTTGAATTTCTAATGTATTTATATGTATAAATTTGTATTGAGTACAAAAAAAGGAGAATTTAATTATGTTTCTGTACACATTTTATCATTAAAAAGCCAAAATAAGCTAAAATTCCTGCCAAAACCTGTTTGGTTATTTTTCTAGTAACTTTTATAGTGGGCGCGTTCCACTAAAGACTCGCAATGCCCACAACGACCGCAAAGTCGTTCCACATAAGACCGCGGTTGTTTCTTTCGTGCATAAAAACGTCATCGATGGCGACCGCAAGAAGCTCACAACGACCGTATTTATTCGTGGGTTTCTGTGGTCGTTTGTTGAATGGTGACGTTTTGAGCTAGTGGAACCGGAAAATTTTGCGGCCGTGGTCGTGGCACAGTATAAATAAATACCAGAGGTGGAAGTCTGTAACGCCTAACGTAACGAGAACGGTGGACTATTTACTACATTACTATAGTTACAGTTTTTGTCTCGTTCCCACATTATGAACGTTTTAAAGTGAAAGAAAGAGACATAAAATATCTAATGAGTCAACTCTCAACCAAGATCAACTCGTTAGGGTTACAGACTTCCACCTCAGTAGCGACACTCTCCCGTGTCTAACCTAGTACCATTTCTATGGTGCGTATCTGGTACCATTGAGTTTAGAACTGCAAATTACAAATGGTGACCTTTCTCTATGATCAAAATAATTTTAAAGGCGTCGCCATTTGAATTTAAATACCGTAATTAATGTAATAATTGATGAAAACTGTGTATTATTATATTTAAGCTTGTCAAAATCATTAAAAACTTCAATTTTAATCAAAACGTTGCAAATGTATGTTACATTTTTATGGTTAGAAAAAGTGACGTAAATTTAAATTTGCCGCGTGTGTATACATATATATATTGTCAAGGTCACCAAAAAATTGTCCCTTCAAATAACATGTAATTTGCATGAAGTGTCGCTACTGGTAGTTGCCTATACTGTGGTCGTGAGCTTTAGTGTTCATTAGTGGAACGCGCCCAGTGTAAGTTGTCTTTCACTATCACTCCTCCTAGTTAAAAAATAAAGTATAGTGGTTAGTGAATCTAGAAATATGCATGCTTGATCTTTAAAGTTGACAGTGTCTGTTTAAATGTTTGCCTCTGGCAAATATTATAATATCATATAATGGATAGTGAAACCTTTAATGGGAGTGGTTGACTTGTTAGTGTTTAGTGGCTAATTGTTAGTGGTAATTGTTAGTTGAGCATAAACTCACCTTAACAGTCAACCACTAGCGTAAAATGTGAACGTTTATACTCCACTAAGCATTAAGAAATTTGACATATTCGACGCGATATTTCAAATTGTCGATTTGATTATCAAAAGGTTGAAAAAGTTACACCAACTCCTCAGCACTTCCAAACCACTTCCATTAAAGGTTTCACTATCAATTATATGATATTATAATATTCGCCAGAGGCAAAAATTTAAACAGACACTGTCAACTTTAAAGATCAAGCATGCATATTTCTAGATTCACTAACCACTAGCAACTCCTACTTATAAATTCGAAACTTGGCCCATTAGTGGCTAATTGTTAATGCTTAATGGTTAGTTGTTAGTGGTTAGTTGTTAGTTGTTAGTTGAGCATAAACTCACCTTAAGGAATCCTTAAATCATTATTCATCATTCTAAAGTGTAATATTTCATAAAATATTGCTGACAATTAAAATTGTCAAAAGTATTTTTTGTTTTCGCGTGTGGTTAGTTTGATTTGATTGTGTCATGTTATAAAATACATACTACCCCCTTAACCCTTAAATGACAAGCCAAATTTTCATATATTACATACTTACATTACCACTCATGTCATTTGGGGTTAAAAATTAAATTAAAACTTAACCCCAAATGACATTCGTGGTAATGATGAAAAATATTCGACTTAAATTTGACCACTCACGAGTGTAATATAATATATTCATATGTAGTATCACGATATTACATATGATAATTTCTTTAATAAAAATACATAATGCGAATTAAAATAAAGTTTTACTCATATTTTTGAATAGGACGAAAAATCATCCGAAACTCTACTTATGGTCAAAACCATGGGATAAGCTGTGCCTTCCTGAAAAACAAGAACATGAAAGTAAACCAGAAATTAAAATAGAAATTATACCAGAAGAAAAACCAAAAGATAATAGTGAGTCTTTGCTCTTCAATATACTTAAGTCGGGGAAAATTAAAGATCAATCAACAGATTTTCCAAAATTGGATTTAAACACTCTTATTGAAAATAATTTAGATCAAATGAATTCCCCTGGTGGACCTCAACCGCTTCATCCGATTGAATCTTCTGATTGCAAGTTGAATCTCCTTGATAATATAGCACATTGTCAATCGTTAGTTGAAGAACGTTTAAATAATTTTGAGAAGGAACTGAATGAATTGGATCCGACTCTTATTGATGATACCACTGAAGATTATTCGCGCGTTATGAATACCACAGCTATGCTGGTTAAAGATTTAAAGACATTGAAAGAATTATCAAAAATAACCACATTTTAGTTTTTATAAGAATGTTAGTGATTTTAAATTTGAAAGCCATATTTATGATTGTTGTTACCTAACAAGTTTATTTTAATAGATGTAATTTGATACGTTTTATAAAAAAATATATTTTATTTTATAAAGTTGAACACTTAACTTATAAATGTAGTTTTTTTGAAATACCAGGTGATTCATTTAATCGCAGATTCGGATTCAACGTTAAACTCTACGTACGATTTGCCCGAAAAATATTTTCTATTCGCGACAGATGGCGCTGTAATCACAAAAAATTGAGCAAAATACTAATAGCCCAGTCAATTAAGGAAAAAAATCGGGTTTACCTCGGAATGAGATATAATAAGCTGGAAACTCATATACAGCTTCATTTTGGAGTTCTCCCAGTTGTCTCAAAAGTCTCATAAAATCTCGTGTCGGCGTCGTCAGTTATTCAAGGTCAATGATCACAAAAATCGGTTTTTCGCGATTATCTACGTTTTTATAGCTCCAATGATGTTAACATCTATTATAAAAATTGTAGAGCATAAAATTTGTGACAAATTTTGTTTGAAACATTTTTTCATGCGTTCAACCGTTTTTAAGATAGAGGGCGGAGAGCGTGCAGCGCTCAGCCAAATACACTGGGCGCGTTCCAGTAGTGAACACTAAAGCCCACGACGACCACAAAATCGTTCTACATAAGACTGCGATTTTTTCTTTCGTCCATCGGTGGCGACCGCAAGAAGCTCACAACGACCGTATTTATTCGTGGGTTTCCGTGGTTGTTTGTTGAATGGTGACCTTTTGAGCTGGTGGAACGGGAAAATTTTGCGGTCGTGGTCGTGGGCTTTAGTGTTCATTACTGGAACGCGCCCACTGTAAAGGGTTTGGGACAAGGTAAAGTTTTTTGCCAGACCTGTCAGAGGCGTGTAAACCCATCTACCTACACCCATGACAACGTTTCTGCCAGAGTGAGGAAAAGCACTATGCCAGATGCTTTTTCTCACTCTGACAGTCAGTTTATCATGGGTTTACACGCCTGTGATAATACATATATGCTCTGGCAAAAAATACCTACAGTGTCTCATACCCTTAATGCAACTGTGAAGGCGGCTGCACAATTGATGGAGCGCATACGTTACGGTTATAAAAAAGAGACAAAACATCCGAGTTCCTTGTGAGTGAGACAGTGGGCATGCACAATTTGCTCTCTATTGCGGAGGCCCTCTATCTCAAAAACGGTTGAGCGCATGAAAAAATGTTTCAAACAAAATTTGTCACAAATTTTATGCTCTACAATTTTTATAATAGATGTTAACATCATTGGAGCTATAGAAACCTAGATAATCGCGATAAACCGATTTTTGTGACATTTGACCTTGAATAACTAACGACGCAGACACGAGATTTTATGAGACTTTTGAGACAGCTTTTAGAACACCAAAATGAAGGTGTATCGAGTTTCCAGCTTATTATCTCTTATTCCGAGGTGAAACGCTAATTTGACTGGGCTATAAATACATGCATAATATAGATAGCTATCTCAAATACAAAATTTTCTGCCGGCGACACCAGCGCTCGTAGCATAAATCCCAGGAACTAATCGCAACAAAAATGGCGGGAGATTTAAAATTTCGAGAAATTTAATTTTTTCATTAAGGGATTAGGCCACTCTAGGATTTTAGAAATATTGAAATTTTAAAACAGGCACGGATCAACTTAAAATTAGTTAGAAAAGAAGTACAGGAGTAGGATATTAATTTGGAAGGCCAATTGTATGGCACAGGCATCGCAGATTGAAGGTAGGTACATAAAAAAAAACTTTGCAGGCGTTTTTTTCGAAACCACATTTCTCAAATCGGCCGGACTCCTAACTCATACAATTCTTAACCTATCGACTTCAAAATTTAACTGTATATTCAAAATAACATTCTCTATAGAAGTACGTAGGATTTTTTTATTATATTGAATAGATCTTTTGTCATAGGTAATTTTATAGTGATTTTTCATGGCATTTTTTACTTCATTCGGAAGGGCGCCATTTTTGCAAAAATCAATATATCAAAAAAATCCTACGTACTTCTATAGAGAATACAATTTTGAAGAATTGTATGAGTTAGGAGTCCGGCCAATTTGATAAATGTGGTTTCGAAAAAAACGTTTTCAAAGTTTTTTTTATGTACCTACCTTCAATCTCCGATGCCTGTAGCTTACAATTAGCCTTCCACATTAACATCCTGCTCCTGTGCTTCTTTTCTAACTGATTTTAAGTTGATCCGTGCCTGTTTTAAAATTTCATTTTTTTTTAAATCCTCTAGGCGTGTGAGAGTTATGCCAGTGCGCGCCCGAAGTCGTTCAGAAATCGCCAGGGCGCGCCCGGTGCTTTAGCCCGAAGTCGTTCAAATTTGCGACGGGCGACGCACCAAGTCACTCCGTCCTCCGCGCTCTCGAGACGGCTAGGAAGTAGTCCCGCAAGCGCATTATGGATAAAATCTACCAAAAACCAAAACAAACTTTTGTTTATTGTTGATTTGGGTTATGTTATTATTTTGATTTCATATTATATAGGTTCTCGAAGGCATCAGACCTTCCTACAAAATATTTTTATCATATTTTCGTTATTAAATATAAATATCCTATCACGATTTCTATTTAAAAACGATTTGAGTTAAAAATTTTAGTGGCCAATTTAATTTAATTTAATTTATCTTTAAATGAGGATGATTACAACCAATCGTACTATCAAATAATACTTTAATTACTTCATTTTAAGATCAATATAAATACGAATAAAATAATTTGGGATAGGAATCCAATTTATTTGCGTAAAATTGTATTAGGTTAGAAGGTTTATTATTGTTTATTTATTCTTTCATTTGTCGTTCCTGTTTTGTTGACACACCGTGGACGCCCAAAACCGTTCATAAATACCAACGCTCGTGTGACACACTACGAGATGTAAATAAATGACGTCAGAGTGCGCGCCCGAATCCCGGGAGGCGTTCAGGTTTGTCACACCGTAATAATTTTTATTACATTGTTGCTGATCATTTTGATAGTAAAAGCAACACCGTATTCCAGCCGAGCTTCCTTTCTCCTGCCAAGAGCCAAGCGAGTGACCTTCGGCTGCAAAGGGATTGATTCGTGCGGTCGAATTTGTTAGTGAATACCAGCTCGAATGACAGCCGAAAATCCCGGCTTTGACCCTTCTTTGACCGCACGACTCCACCGGTGGAAAGAGTATTATTATTCTGTGGTTTTACGCCAATTCACTCCAGTCTAGATCGTGAGCGATCGTATATCGTCGGGCAAGATCGGATTAGAATGCCGCGAAATTTAAACCGCGTATTGATTCCAGTTCAAATATTTTGTAGTAATAATTTAATAATAATTTAGCAAAAATTTTAAAGCCGCATATTCATTTGCTGCTATAATTTTTTTACTAAATTATACTGGATTAATAACTTACAGAATTTAATAAAACACAATTTTACATACAAAAATTATCAAGTATAAAGTTCAAAATTTTATGAAATAAAAAAAATTAGATATACCTACCTGTTCAAAATACTTACTTATCCATGCAATTTGAAAGGAAAGGATTACTTATGTTATAAGGTCAAAAATAAAACAATTTTAATTTATTATTCAGAATAAACATGTGTTTCGATCTTCCTTGATCTCATCAGTACGATATGTCCGCTACATGAATATTTCATATTTAAAAGAACAATATTCATATAATGGAAATCATATACACGTGTCTACTCAGAAAATAAATAAATAATTTAATGGAAAATGTAGAATCGTGTTAAGTTGAATAAAGTAAAAAAAAAACATAATTTTGCCACATTGAATAAATTTCAAGGTGGGTTCTTTAACGTGCATCTAAAAGCAACACACGGATTTATTATTTTACTTCATTTCATATGAAGGTGTACTCTACCTAAAAGAAAGAAAATGGAAGTAATAATGAGTACCCAAATCATTACTTACAAGAAATAAAAATATAATATATACATATAATTTAAATAAATAAAAAATTCATTCAATAAAAATAAATAAAAAATTCTCTCAACAAAAATAAAATTCTTTAAAAATAAATAAAAAATTCTCTCTACAAAACTAAATGTAACTTTTAAAAACAATAACAAAAACATCATTAGAAAAACTTTGGCCTTTTTTTAGGAATTTTGGAATTTTCTCGAAGGAATTTATAAATTGTGAGACGAAGGGAAATGGAAAGGATACTATCTTCTGGCTTATGAAGTGGACAGAATTGAAAAACTGACAACCGTTCCTTATATACCTCTCTAAACTTATTTTCTAAACCTGAAATGTGACCATATTTATGAAGAAAATCGAAAACATACGTATGAATTGTCTGCACATAATCTGTAACTAAATCCTTAGGGTAATTTAACTTAAAAACATCATCGTCATACTCTTTCAATGAAATAAACAAATTTCTATCACCAACGTCCTCAGAAAATAAACTATTCATACAAGTCACACAATCTTTCGAGGGATTCAGTTTTTTTAAAACGTATCCAGCAACATAAGAAGAACCCTGTGCTTCCCCAATATCTGACAAGCGACGATCTAATTCTTCCTGAATTTCTTCGGATATTTCAAACCTATTTATCTCCCCTGTATCCTGAAACCTTTGACCATTTTCCTCACTAACATTTTTAGAACTTTCATTAAAAAGATTTGAAAGATTATCTAATGCACTACCATAATCCTCCTCACAATTACTGTTTCTACCAAGAGGTGCTCCAAAATTATTGACTATGACAGATTTCAATGCTGCTACAAATTGATGACATGTGGGATTGTTATTTGCAAAACCATGCTGTCTAATGATACTAAATAAATTTTCAACCGGATCCTGATTTAATGAACGGGTAGATAAAAACTGAAAGCCTTCCTTTCTTAAAACTTCCCACAAAGCTAAAACTGATTTCATAGTAATTAACCAACCATTAACAAATGAAAATTTTGAAGAACAATCCTTTCCTGATTTTAAATCTAACAACTTCCAACTAGCAACTTTGGGTAATAAAGAATTCCAAAAATCAACATGGGGTGAATTTTTTGAGATTGCACAGCGATAAACTTTACCATCAGAAGAATTTACTTGGCTACCATTTAAAGAATCAAATAATGCATCTATAATATGAACAAACTCTGCAGTTTGTAAAGATTCTGCAGGTAAATCCTTCAACAAGTGAGCCACCTCTATACTAGCCGCAACAGAATGACTTAATTGATGAGCTGCAATTTTAACCTTCATTTTCATATAAGAATCTTTTAACTCAAAATGTTCGGGTTTTAATTTATAAAGTTGTCTAAATGTCCTATTTTTGGAATCAATTTCGAATGCTTTCCTAATATATTCAAACTTAGCAATTTTATTACTTTCGAACTGAATGGAATGTCTCAATAAAGAATTTCTAGTATTTTTTAACAGGTGGGGTACATCGAAGATAACAAAAACCTTTTTACCATTAACAAGAAAGTGATGATTAGTGCGATTAATTAGATTTTCTGAACACAATTGATTTAAAGCTGATTGATTTGTACTTCCCTGATCACAGACAGTAGTTTGAATATTTAAACCTATAGATTGAAGTTGGGATATTATCTCGACAATTAATTTTTTTAAATTCAGAGTTGAAATCGTATTGACTGTAAAATAATAAGCGACCACTTGTTTAAAGTTTTTACGAAGACCTTTTACCATAAAGACCAAAGCATGATTTGCTTTCCGATTAAAACGTCCCAAATGGCCTAAATCTTCGAAACCACAAATTTTTTGCTTTGAAAGTTCATAATAAAAGCCCTCAGACAAAGCAATTTCGTCAAACATCAAAGAACAATACCTATCCAATCTGTCTAATTTATCAACCCGCCCTTTTAAATTTTCAAGAAGATTTTTATTGATACCAGTGTCAAAAGAAATATTCGATAAACAAGTTTTTAAAGTTCTAATAGAAGGCAATTGAAAATGATGTCCTAAATAACGATATAAACGGGGGCTCCTTTTATAAAGAGAAAGAGCTAGGGCCTTATCCTCACTTGTCCAACTTTTACCACCAAAACTTTTGAAAACATTTCTAATTTGGGAATTAATAAAATTTTTAGTGACGTCATTTAAATTTTCATTGATGAACTCAAAACACCCTGAATTTTGAAGATCGACCAAATATTTTAGCTTATTACGTTCCTTTTCTAAACAACTTTTTAATTTACAAACCTTACTAGTTGTTGACCGATGAATATCATACATTTTTTCTTCCCTTGGAGTTAAATTACGCTTCGAAGTATTTAATTTCCTCAAGAAACCACTCTTTTCCACAACATTTTCAGAAAGAAATGAAAAATCACTATAATCAACCTCACCTTCAATATTACTTGAGGTATCAACTGAATGAAGACCTACACTTATTTCATCTCTATCCTCAAGAAAACCAACTTCTACGTTACAATTATCCCGAGAATTATCCTCAACGAAAACACTATCAATTAATAATTCAGTATCCTCAAGAATTTCATCTTTTTGAGCATCCTCCCTAATAGAAGATTTAGAAATTCTGCCCACTTCAAAGCCATAAAAAGCAATTTTTGGAAGGGAATCCGGTTTTAATTTTAAATTTAACGGAGGAATAAAATCTGTTGAGTTAAAATGATCTTCGCAAATTTTAAAATTTTTACAATCAACATCCTTTAAATTAAGAATTTCTTGCCATTTATTTAAAATAACATTATTGGTAGGAAATTTAAAAAATCTTTTATTGTTAGGTAAATTATAGGATTTGTTATCACAATTTGGATATTTGCAGGCATAATTAAATTTAAACTTAAAGGATGCCATTCTTTTAAGAGGTAAAGGTTTTCTAAATGATGAATAAAATTTAATGTATAAAATATATATATATATATGTACTTACATCACGGACTAAATACGGGAAATGAAACATGACATAACAGCGGCTTGTCATTTCCAACAGTCATGTGACTTGACTAGAGTGAAGTTGTTTAGCCATCTAGCTGTTTTCACTCCGGTTTGAGACCATAGAACTTTTGCTTCCACTTCGCCCATACCCTTTGCATACCCGTGCGTAAAACCATCTCACGCACTTCAGGTTGGTTAAAATTTGTTTCCTCGGATTTACATGGCATTGACACTTCTAAAGAGTATTATTATTCTGTGGTGGAAAGTGCAGAATAGGTATCCAACTATTAACCCTTTCCGGTCCTATGTCGGATTATATCCGACAAAATATTTTTAATTATAAAAAAAATTATACAGGGTGATTCAGACCACCCGTGCCACCCATTTATCTCGAGAACTCGTTATCGTACATGGCCGAAATAAAAAATCTTATCACCAAAGTGAACCTAAAGAATCCATTGGTGAACTTATTTTTTTCCTGAACAAGCCGGAACTATCCGGAACCCGTGGTAACTTTGATTTTTTAAATGGCAACATAGGTCGAGTTTGGTATGGTTTGATAGGTCTTTCAAAATCAAATAACCATAGTTTAGAATTTATTCAATAAACAAAAAAAAAATTGTTAAAAAAAGTAAATAAAAATTATTGCATATTTTGAAGAATTTTGTTTAAATATGGACAAGTATGATGTTTAAAGTTGGTAAAATATTAGAATTTGTAGAAAGAGTTTATAAATTTATAAAATTCTTCAAAATATGCAATAATTTATATGCGAGATTCCACGATTCCCGCGGGGGATGTATTATGTCCAGCACTTCATCTTCTTATGCATTACACTTTTGGCATGTTTAGCCGTTTTTTCAATACCTAAGTAATTTACAATTTACGATATTATTCGCGATTTTAGGAAAGTGCACTACCCCTGTCCCCTGTCGAATTTGGGAAACTGTAAAGCTAGTATAAAAGGTTAGATCTAACTTTCTCCATTTTAAATAAATATGGATTTTAAATAAAATATAGAATATTTATTAAAAATTCTGTAAAAAACCACTTAGGACGACTTTAACCTATTTTCAAACATACAGGGTGATGATAAAGTTTGGAACCTAATTCATAACTGCCGTATTTAACTGTTTTGAGAAAATCGCTCGGACAGGTCGATTTTAGTTTTTAAAATCCCATCTCTTGGTATAATAAAAATATTAATGACGTCACTAGTGATTTTTAGCAATGACGTCATCATCGATTTTTTTAAATGGAAACCCCCACTTTTTTCACTGGTTTTTTGATAGACATTTATGTCACTTAAACGATGATATAAAAAAATTGTTGCATTTGTAAACAAATTTTCGTTTAAAAATTTTTTAATATAAACTTATATTAAAATTAATTTGTACCTACTATTAAATTTGAAAAATTTGAATGTTGTATAAAATTTATTTTGGCCGCTTTCAATAAATGGTAAATTTAAAATTTTATTTTTTGTAAATTTGCTTACATTTAAATGGAATCAAAAAATTAGTTTTTCAAGACTATTAAATTTTGTTAAGTACATTCAACATTTTACATTTGCATTAGAATGCGGATTATTTAATCATTTACTTTCTTTTGTTATTATTGGTAACTTCAAATTCATTTTAATTTATTTTTATAAAACCTTTTTCGTTAAAATAAAAATTTCCTTTTTTTAATTAAAAAGTTTTTTTATTCAAGAATTTGTTTAAAAATTTAATTGTTTTTTATATCATTGTTTAAGTGACATGAATTTCTATCGATAATGAGTAAAAAAAGTGAGGGCTTCCATTTAAAAAAATCTCTGATGACGTCATTTTAAAGCACCAGTGACTTCATTAATATTTTTTTTATATCAAGAGATGGGATTTTAAAAACTGAAATTTACCTGTCCGAGCGATTTTCTCAAAACAATTAAATACGGCAGTTATGAATAAGGTTCCAAACTTTATCATCACCCTTTATAAACGTGTAGGTTCAATGCTGGCTTCGATAGTTCATTAATTTGCCACAGAGGGCCAACAGCGCCGTCTATTGGTAGTTAAAATTCCCAATAAACCCTAAAAAAAATTCCATAGGTGACATATTTGGGCGGTAGGAGGTAGGAGTTAGTTTTTAATCATATTTTTTTTTTAATTTTTCAGTTTTCATTTTGGGAATCTTAACTGCCGGTAGAGGGTGCTTAAAATTAATTAAAATGGAGCATAGCAAGTGCTTGTCAGTGTCAAAAATTGTTTCTAAAACGAATTTTTGTACCTAATAAGTACATAATATTCAACAAAACCCAAATATATTTATTGTTTACATAAATCTCAAGTAAAATCCGTAAAATGAGCACCGATGCCAATTGTATACAAATACAGGAAATGGAAATTTAATTATTAGGATTGTTACCGAAACTAGGCAACCATATTTACTTTCTAGTAATTTTTAAGGATTTTAGTGATATGGATTAGGTTTGTATACCTGTTTAAATCCAACCATCCTGTGACAGTTTTGATTTTGGGTATTACCATGGTATTACTTAAGTAATAAAATAGAAATACTGATTAGAATTAACATCACTTTGTTTTTTAAATGCATTACTGAAGTACTTATTTTTTATTTCTCTTTGGCCAACTGAAACTGTACAGGCAAAAGTGATTTCGAATTTTCGTATTAAGTTTATAGATTGGTTTATCGTATTTGGACAAATCGCATTTTGAATGGCTAATTTTTAACGTAATAAATGGTTTTTGTTGAGAGGGTGGAATAAATATGACGAGTTTTATTTTTACTTAACTACAGACTTTATTTCTAATAATACATAAACTAACTTAAAGCATCTTAAAGCTACATTTGGGTACGCGGATCTTCCCGGATCTACAGGGAGAGCATCCCCTTTTCATCTTACTTGCACTCACTACTTTTAGCACACTACGCACGCGCACCTTACTAAGCCTAACACACTAATACAATATAATACAATGTAAATGTATAATACATAATCTCAATAGTTTTACTTCCCTTATCGGCCAAAGAAATTCGCATAGGTATTCAGGGTACCCCATATACAGGGTGTCCCATAATATGTGAGACCCACTTCT
This sequence comes from Stenus bimaculatus, assembly GCA_963971135.1. NCBI lineage: Eukaryota > Metazoa > Arthropoda > Insecta > Coleoptera > Staphylinidae > Stenus > Stenus bimaculatus. The sequence continues at coordinate 47,469,731 of OZ020180.1, forward strand.
AGGGTGGGTAGTAGATGTCAAGAGAATAAGAAAAGTTCATATAAACTTATGTCCAATTTCGCTACATAAAAGGGAGCTAACAGCTCTTTACGGGTGCTGTTAAAAAGTAAGATTTTTTTTCTATTTATTTCAAAACAAATTGAAGTACAAATTAACAGATTTGATATTTGGTATGAATCATATAATACAGTTAGGATACGTTTTCGTGATTTTTTCAATTTCTTAAACAGTTTTGGGTAAATTAAAAAATAAAATAATCCACTAATAACATGATTTTTCTAAATATAATTTGTGTTGACCATCTATAAAATAATAAAATGCATTTTCTTCGAAAGCGGCGCATTCTACCGACTTTAAATAAGAGTACCTTTTTTGTTAAGAATTAAATAGGGAACATTAATTTAAAGAAAAAATGTTGTAAAAGTTATCCACAAAAAGTTATGACAATTTTTAACCTCAACTCTCCCCGACTCTCCCCATTCAAAGCAAGCAAAAAAATTCACAAAAATGTATCCTAGATGTATTATGATTCACGCCAAATTTTAAATCTCTACTCCAATTTGTTTTGAAATAAACGAGCAAAAACCTACTTTTTAACAACACCTTTAAAGAGCTGTAGCTTCCTTATGAGGCGAAATTGAACATAAGTTTATATTCTTATTCTTTTGACATCTACTATCCACCCTAGAAGTGGGTCCCACATATTATGGGCACCCTGTATTAATTTGGATCAGCTATTTAGGGACACCCTGTTTATTAAGTTCTTGTTCAAAGAAGGTGTTTTATTTATTTACAGAAAAAATATTGAAAATTATTAATAATATTTGTCATTGACCAAGACTAAAAATCTGTTGTTATTTTGCATTTAAATAATAAAATTTGATTGAACTTTCCACAGTATTTTAAAAGATAAATTCATTTTTAGATCTCCCAACGGACGAAGAATTTCAATTGATATTTTAAAAATGAAACAAACAATGTTTGAAAAAAGTGCTTGTATTATTAATTTATTAAAAGAAAAATAGAATTCTCTAGAAGCTAGAAAAATTTGTTGGAGAAAAATGTCGATATTCGCTCCATCCTTTATTTTCGCCCTGTTTGGAAATACACTTTACATAAGGTAGAAAAGGATGGTGTTGTTCTAGAAAATTCGAGAAACAAATGTTGGTGTTACGTTGGCAGCACTTGATGGTCTCCATTAAAAATAATTGAAATATCCTACCGGCACTACTGCGACTACTGCGAAGCAACGTTGAGTAGCTTTTGTGATTGTGCAAAAAATTTAGGTTTTTATCATTCCAAAGCGCATTTACTCAAGATTTTAAAAACAAATAACATAAAATTATAATGGCTGCTATGTCTGTAATTGGTATTGACTACGGAAGCGAGTCGTGTTATGTAGCGGTCGTAAAGGCAGGCGGAATTGAAACGATTGCTAACGATTATAGTTTAAGGGCCACACCGTGAGTATTTTATACATGCAATTTATTTTACTCTAATACCAAATTTAAATAATTTTTTTTATTGATGGTGATTAAAATTAAAATGTCTTCAAATTGATTAACACATGGCTGACAGTTGCCTTTTCAAGTATTTTTGGTGTGGTGTGTGGTTTTCCAAATTAGGTTATAACATTGATTTCATGCTTCCTTTTATGTTGTTTTGTGGTTTTGTAATCAAGATTTAAAAACACTTTTCACTTCAGTTTTATTTTTAAATTAAAATGCATTTGCCGACATTCAATGTACTTGAGCGGAGATCAATTACTTTGCCATACATAACATAAATTGAGTGATGTAGTATTAAAGTTATAAAAAAATCCCAAAATTCATTTAAATTTTACATTAGCGGCCCATGGATGGGCGTTCTTTCTCCCAAGAAAGTGAAAATCCTGACGGAAATTTCTAAACGAATTACGATAATTATACCTCTCGTTTTTTCTTGTCATGTAAGATAAGATAAGATAAGATATTTTATTGAGTACTTTCTACAATACATGTCACACTCGTTACAATTAGAATACAATTACAATTAAACAATATAAAAGCATATTAATTGCAAAACATAAATATTCACATACATATATGAGATACGATACAATTGGATACGTTTAAATTATTTACATATTGAAATATTCAGACAGTTTATAAAAGCAGTTTTCTATTAAAAAATTCTTTAGTTGTTTTTTAAATTTTCCCTGATTTTTACTCTTTTTAATGTGATTTGGTAGTTTGTTATATATGTAAGCCCCTGCACAATGGGGTGACTTTTTGTACTTGGAATGCGAGTAATTTTGTATAGCTAAATTATTTGACATTCTTGTTGGGTAAGAATGAGTGTCTAGTACAAGTTTAAAATCTTTTAGATTATTGAATATAAATATACTAATCTTATAGATATAAATCGAACATATGGTTAGTAATTTTTGTTCCTTAAAAGTTGAGCGGCATGATTCCCTAAAGGATAAATTGAACATGATTCTAATTACTCTCTTTTGTAGTATAAATATTCTTTCGATTTCAGTAGCCTGACCCCAATTGACTATGTTGTAAGATACCACAGAATAGAAGCAGGCATAGTACAGGTTTAATAAGTTGCCTTGATTAAGTTCTTTCTTGATTAAAATTATAGCATAGGTGACTCTAGCTAAGGTTGAGCATACGGCATTTATTTGGTAATTCCATGTGAGATTCTCATCGAGATTTACTCCTAATATCCGCGTATGAGTTGATAGATCTAATAGGCTGCTTAAGGTAAGATTTAAGTTGAGATCCGTAGGGACTTTTTGTCTGGATTTGAAATGGATTGCTACTGTTTTTTCCAGATTAATAATTAAGCTATTTTTATTACACCAAGACGTGAATTCGTTTATAACTTTATTGCCCTTGTATCGCAACTCCTCCAAGTTGTCGCCGACAACCAAGAATGTTGTATCGTCTGCGTACATGATCGTGCAACCGTTTTCAATACTGCTTGGTAAGTCGTTTATAAATACCACAAATAAGAGCGGTCCAAGGATTGACCCTTGGCCCACACCCAGAGATACTGTTTGGCTGTTAGATAGTTGGTCTTTGATGAGTACTGAAAATTTGCGATTCGTTAGATAGGAACGTATCCAGTTATTTGTTGTACCTCTAACTCCTAAGTTTTCTAGTTTTGTCAAAAGCTTGTCGTGATCTACCGAGTCGAATGCTTTCGACAAGTCAAACAATAGTGCCAATACTTGTTTACCTTTGTCTAGGTTGTTATGAATTTTTTGTGTTATTTCGATTAAGGCAGATTCTGTATTTTTTCCGGGTACAAATCCATTTTGTTGAGGTGCAATAAGATCATATTTTTTAAAAAAGTTAGTAAGTCTGTTTGCCATTGTTTTCTCATATATTTTAGAAAAGAAGCTTAATAAAGTAATTGGTCTATAGTTTTCTATTAAGTGTTGGTTCCCTTTCTTAAAGATTGGTACAAGCTTACCTTGCTTTAAGGTATCTGGAAAACATCCCGAACTGAAAGATTGGTTGATAAGATAAGATAGGATCTCTGATATGGCGAAACGGGTGTATTTTATTATTTTTTGGGGTATGTTGTCCAATCCGCAAGAGTTTTTGTTGGGGAATTCTGCAATAATTTTACAAATCTCTTCTGGAGTTACGTCAGTTAAATAAAAGGTATTTGCACAAATGAAATTGGGTTGTTTCTGCATGTTTGGCACGTGCTGCGATTGATTGTTACTATATATTTTGGCAGATGAATGATTGGTGAAATAATCAGCAAATTCATCAGCCACATCTTTTCGATCTACAATTTTTTTACCCGAACCGTTAATTAGTTCAATTTCCGTTTGTTCTTTTCTGTTTTTGCCTTTGCGTTCGTTAATGATGCGCCACATTGTTTTCGGTTTATTATTTGAATTTCTTATCCGATATGAATTGTTTTTTTGGTATTCTAACGTGAGGTGATTGTTTATTTTTGATTTGAAGTTTCGTAGAGACTCGGAAAATTCTTCGTTATCGTATATTTCATCGATTGCATTTAATAGTTGAAGGTCTTTAATGCTTTTTTGTATGTTTTCGCTTATTTTTATTTTAATATTTTTGTTTTGATTTTTTACCGAGATATAAGGGCAATAAATGTTAAGATATTTATTGAATTCGTCAATAAAGTCATTAAAATTGAGGTTCACGTCTTTTGTTTCTAGATTTAGTTCGAAGTAGGTGAAGAAATTTTGTGCGAAATCGAACATGTTTTTTTCTCTGATATCTCTTTTTACTGTGTTTGTTTTATTGTTATCGCCGTCACTGGTCGCGGTTACTAGGGTACAAGAAAAGTATTGACTTAAATGATCAGAGAGACCCAGATCTATTACTTTACATTCGGTACATTGAATATTGTCATTAGTCACAACATAGTCAATCTGGGCGGACTTGGTGAAGCCTATGCGCTTATCAATGCGTGTTGGTTGGTTTATCCAAGAAATGAGGGATGTAGATTTAAAAACATCGAACAACTGTTTTTTATATAATGAGTTTTCACGTGCATCAATATTAAAGTCACCAGTTATTATTATATTGATATACTTAGGAATTAAACTAGTTAACAGTTCTATTAGTCTTTCAAGAAAAATACTAAACTCACTGTTTGGCGTCCTGTATACGCATATTATTGCTGTGTCTTTTGAGTATTCTGTTCCAGCTGCTTCGAATACTTTTTCAGTTGATAGGTCTTTCACTATTGCCAGCTCCCTGCATCGATGCTTTTCAGATGAATTCACATATATGACTGAACCACCATGGATAAATTCACTTCGACAGAAGCTACTGACGGCACTGTAGTTACGGAGTCCCGTTTGAGAAAGTTGATTTTCATTTAGCCAATGTTCTGTAAAGCACAGGAAAGTAGGTACCATGCTGTTGCTTTGGAGACTGGCTTCAATTAGTTGCAATTTTTTTGATATTCCCTGTACATTAGCATGTAGAATAGTTAGTTTGTTATTAGGACTGATACTGACCTTAGGAGATTCGACTAATTTTGTAAAAAATCGTTTGTCTCTTTTGGAAAAAACGCTGCTTTTTTGTATGCGTTATTATTAAAGTACGCGAATGACACTCCGGATGGCCAGAAGTTGGAAGTGTACATAGTATTTTTATGTGAATAATCAACCTCTATTTTAAAGCAGTGGTTGTCATTAAATTCTTGGTTTTCGTTCAATAGTGTTACTTTTATATTATCAGCTGATTCATTAAGGTTTTTTGAGATATAATTGGTGATATTATCTTCACTAACGTGCTTCTTCACTCTGGAGATGAATAGGCGCAGTTTTTTGTTGGATGGTTGGCCACAGAAGTCAGATTCTTCTGCTGGTGCGCTTCCATATTGTCTTTTATTTCTGCGGGTTCTTCTATTGGCTACTTTCCAAATACCTGGATTTGTATTTGTGTTGTTTTGGGAGTTATCGCAGAAGTCAATATCGACGCTTTGTTGTGCATTACAATTTTGGTTTGTTGACCTCAAAACGTTTGCTTTATTTACATTCGAGTTTATGTTGTTGTTTTGAGAAACATAGAGTCATATTTATCGATAGATGGCTGTAGTTGTTTAAGCTCTTTCATTTCCATTGATAATTCCTCATTTTGTCTTTGAAGAATTTCTATTGTTCTTTCCTTCTCTTTAAGTATTTTGTTAAAGTTACATATAAATCATGTAATCCATGTGTTTGATAGTTACCTTGTTACAGTAATGTTTATGTTTATTGTTGTCATACAGTCGTAATGTGAATATTTATTTTCTTTAAAATAAATACCATTTTTATCAGTTAACTCAGAATATTATTTGTGAACGTCTCTTTTATACAATTAAGAAGCTAACTGCAACAGGTTATGGGCCCAGACACAATCTAAAAGGTTAATTTTAATTTCCTTTATTTTGTATCTGAAGTTTGACGTTTTCAAAATAATAAAAAATGGATAAGTTTTCGTTTATTGAAAAACTGGAAGGTGAAAGAAATTGGGCGAGTTGGAAATTTGATGTGGATCTACAGTTGACCATTCAAAAGGTTATGCCAGTGGTAACAGGTGAACTGAATATGCCTGGATTATTAGCTGAAAATGCTGATGAAGCGACCCAAAAGAAATACACCAAAGAGAAGAAAGAGTTTACTGAAGCAGATGCGCTTGCCAGATACATAATTGGAACTAGCGTAAAAAACGATGCTAAACAGCATATTATAACATGTAAAACCGGAAAAGAAATGTGGGATTGTCTACATAGTGTATATGAGCAAAAGAACGAACGTCGGTTGGACCTTCTATATACACACTTATTTAGTTATCAGAAATGTGATTCTGATGATATTGCAACTCATGTGTCAAAGTTACAACGTATTTGGCAGGATTTGCAAGAAGAGTTAGAGAATGAAAATGTACAACTTCCGAAATCAATGTTGTTAAACAGAATTCTTAATACTTTACCAAATGAATTTTTAGAATTCAAAAATGCTTGGGAATCAGTACCTAATGGAGAAAGGTCACTGACAAGTCTTATTGAACGTCTTCGATTACATGAACAAAGATTACGAGATATTATTAAAGAAAATTGTGATTCTAATAATGTTGCTTTAGTAGTTAACAAAATGAATATGCAACGGTCATCTGAAGCAATCAAGAACTCTAAGACGGATAAAAGACTGTTTCATGGACAATTTAACAAGGATTGTAGAAAATATAAAGCAGAAAATGGTAAAGATGATGTTACTAAGAAGATTTCAGCACAAGCATTTATGTTAAATGTGGACAGATTAAGATATGAATCATGGTTAATAGATTCAGGAGCATCCCATCATGTCTCATCTAGACATGATTGGTTCTCAGAATATACAAAGTTTCCAGTTCAAAAATCGCTTTGTATAGGGGATGGAAGATTAATGTATGCATATGGAGAAGGAACTATTAATGTGAATATGATAGTGGGTGACAAATTAATACCTGGATATTTAAAAAATGTATGGTATGTACCTGAATGTCATCAAAATTTATTTTCATCTGGATCAGCATTGGATAATGGTTTAATTGAAATTGCAAATGAAAAGTGCAGGTATTTTAAAAATAAATTTGGTAATACTGTGGCTGTAGGGAAACGAAATTGCAATGGATTGTATGAATTACAAACTGAAATTTTGCCTGCATTGAATGCATATAAAGCCGTTTCTAACCACGAACTTCAAATTTGGCATGAACGTCTTGTACATCAAAACAAACGTCATGTATATGATTTTTTAAAATCTAGAAATATTGAAGTAAAAATGGATAACAATTTGTGTGATGCATGTATGTATGGTAAAATGCATCGTAAAAGTTTTCGAAATCGAAAAGATCGAGCAACTAAACCTGGAGAATTAATTAATGCTGATGTTTGTGGACCAATGCCACAAGATTCTTTAGGTGGTAGTCGATATTTTGTAGTTTTTAAAGACGATTTTTCAAAGATGAGATTTGTTTATTTCATGAACGAAAAATCAGAAGTTAAAGATAAATTGGAGGAATTTCTTGCTGAATGTAAACATGCAGGACATTTTGTAAAGGAATTATTGACTGATGGCGGAAAAGAGTTTAAAAATGAAAGCATTCATAAGATTACAAAATCTTTTGGAATCTATCATCGCATAACAATGCCATATTCTCCAGAACAAAATGGTGCGGCTGAGCAAGAAAACAGAACATTAGTTGAAGCAGCAAGAACTATGTTACATGGGAAAAATCTACCGGAACATTTATGGGCAGAAGCGATAAATACAGCGGCGTATGTAATAAATCGTTCTGGCGCTACTCCAATTAAAAATAAAACACCATTTGAACTATGGTTTAATAAGAAAGCATCTATAGACCACATACATATCTTCGGTACACAAAGTTTTGTTCATACACCAAAACAAAAAAGAAGAAAGTTTGATAAAAAGGCAAGAAAGGGTTTTCTGGTTGGATATTGTGGAAATAAGGATGGCTTTAGGATCTGGAATTATGAAGAAAACAAGATAATTTTATCTAGGGATGTTATTTTCAAAAAGGAATTTAACTCTAATGTTATTTTCGAGGATGTAAAGGATACTGAAGATACGAAAAATATTGCAATGATTGAGAATAATAATGAGACAAGTAATGAAGAATCAGAAAATGAAATAGATAACGGAAATGTCTCCAATATTACTGATGATGGAATTAAAGAAACTGATACAGAATATAATAGTAATAGGCGTAAAATTAGACAACCTATGAAATATCAAGATTATATTATGATGGTACAGAATGAAGAACCAATAACATTTAATAACGTTTCGAGTGATTTGCAGATTGCTGATATTTTTACAAAACCTCTTTCGAAAAGAAGATTTGAAGATTTAAGAACCGATTTGGGAATGTTCAATTTTGTTTAATGGATTATTGATTTAGGGAGAGTGTTAAAGTTACATATAAATCATGTAATCCATGTGTTTGATAGTTACCTTGTTACAGTAATGTTTATGTTTATTGTTGTCATTTGTCATACAGTCGTAATGTGAATATTTATTTTCTTTAAAATAAATACCATTTTTATCAGTTAACTCAGAATATTATTTGTGAACGTCTCTTTTATACAATTAAGAAGCTAACTGCAACAGATTTTTTTAAGATAATAGTTTTCCAATTTAGTTGGATCATTGTCAAAGTGTACATCACCTGCAGCGTCTAAGAATGACGAGTTGTGTTCTTCTTCGGATTCGTTTTTCCTAACCTCGTTTGCTTCGCCACACGTATCGCCGCAAATGAAGGTAATTTCGTCTATTTTCACCATCCCTCTTCTAGGATTTTTGTTAAGGCATCCCTTATGTACAGATTTTTGGCATTTCACACAATTAATTTTCACTTTTAAGTCTACTATTGACCTTTTACATATACAACAATTTTTGTATATTCTGTCGTTCAAAATTTTCAAAATCGTTTTCCCATTAAATCGACTTGCAAGATTTGCTTTTAAGATTATATTACAGAAAATAAATAAACGTAATGTTAGCGTTTAGTGAATGACTTATTTTCAACACTGTTAAAAGCAAATGTAATAAGAGTTTTTTGGAAAAAGCGACAGTATATAATTAGTGTTAGTGGGCACAACGGTTTTATTTTAAAAGAAAAGAACAGCAGAAATAAATGTTTATTTATGGGCTGTCGTGAACACATTTTTTGTCTTGTCATAATTCAATTCATGAAGGCTGTCAAATTTTTTTTGTATTTAATGATCCAAAAATTTCGTAAGCTCGATAATAATGAAGGTTTGAATTTCGCAAAATTTCTATGCAGGGCCCACCAAAAGAATCAAAACACTTAAATATTTGTTGAACCATATTGAATTTAAAAAAAGTTTATTTAATTTAAAGAAGGTGGTCGGAGCGGTTAGTCGTTGATGTGAATACTACGTTAACCCCTCAGCAGGGTCTAAATGATTAAAAAAATAAATTACAAAACGATAAGGCAGCGAATAAAATTATTAAATTTTAATGGGTTCTTTTTAAAAAGGTTGGGTTAATGTCACAAATAACTAAAAATTTTAATAAATAAAATTTTAAAGACCCTTTTGAAAATTTAAACTACAAAAAAAAAATATTAAACGACCAATGCTGAGAATTGTATTTTTCTTGCTTTTATTTAGAAAATAAAAAAAAAATCTTCACCTACCTTATTTCCCCTGCAGTGAAGTTGAAGGGGGTCACTTATTTAAATTACTTAACCGTTTTAAGGTAATTTGTTTCTTAGATGAAATTTTTAATTCAAAGAGTGAAAATAAAAGAAAATAAATTGAACAATAAAAAAATATTTATTCAATTAAATAGAAGAAAAAAAAATTTTTTTTTGGTAAAAAATTTGAGTAAAACCTACAAAAACTATTTTTAAATAATACAAATACGTAAAATAAATTGTAATTTATAAAATTTATTTCACCGTTCTTGAGATATTATTTTTTTTAATTTTCAAGAAGCGTTTTTTGGAAATATCTTTACTTTCTTAAATGGGATGATATAAGGGCCACCCCCTAATTAAATAGAGGGTTTTTTTCCGGTTACTGTGATATCCCATATGTATGTTTAAAAATAGTTTTTGTTGGTTTTACTCAAATTTTTTACCAAAAAAAAAAAAAATTTTTTTCTTAAAGTTTTGAAAAAAAATATTTTTTTGTCATAAACATATTTAAAATTAACCAATGTTTGATTTTACGTAGAAAAAATCAGGGGGTTATATTTAAAATAAGGAAGTGGATGCCATTTCCTGATAAACCGGAAGTAAAATTAAAAATATATTCGATCCATAAGATTTGTTTTCTTAGATCATATAATATACTAAAATTTTAATTTTTTATTTCCATAAATAAAGAAATGCCAGGGATGGCCCTAGTTTCATTTCCACTCGGTATACATTGCAGACATAAAGTAAATCCTCCCCCCTGCTAACTTTTGAACGGTTATGTTTTTGATTCTGAAAATTTGTCTACTTGAGGAATCTAATTACGAACTTTCTAATAAAGATATTTTTGATTTTTTGGAACTTCCGGTTATACCGGAAGTGGATGGCAACTTTCTTATTTTAAATGGAACACCCAGTATATTTTTGCAGTTTCGTGTTCTCCATAAAAATACCATTAAATTGACCTAACATAGTGTAGTCTACGATTAATACTTTCGGAATTACGCCCATTTAAAAATCGCATTTTTATGCAACTTCGTTTACACCAGAAGCTGGACCCAAGTGCCCCAACTTCCTTATTTTAAATGATTTTATTTGGAATTAAGTTAATAACATTAAATTTAAACAAAATTTGTATCCAAGAGATTTGCTGTAGATTTTATTAATGTCAAGACGTGGAAGGTGGTTATGTTAATCAGCAAAATTAACGACCTTACTATTAAACATAATTTTGTTTAAATTTAATATTATTAACTTAATTGCAGAATATTTCATTTCAAATAACGAAGTTGGGTCCAACTTCCGGTGTAAATGAAGTTGCTTAAAAATACGATTTTCAAATGGGCGTAGACCACACTATGGTAGGTCAATTTGATTGTATTTTTATGGAGAAGACGAAAATGCAAAAATAAACCTGGTGTTCCATTTAAAATAAGAAAGTTGCCATCCACTTCTGGTATAACCGGAAGTTCAACAAAATCAAAAATACAGTCGATTCCGCTTAATTGGGACACATCGGGACTTGGGCATTTTGTCCCAATTAAGCGAATTTCACATTTTTTTTAATTCATTGATTTGGTTTTGGCAACTAAGGCCATTAAGCAGTAATACACACAAAATTAAACAATGCATATTTTTTTCAATAATTTTATTTTATAAACTCTTGGAAACTGTAAATTACATACAGGTAATATAAATTATTATTGTGTCTTGCTTTCCATCGCGATAACCAACCATCAGTTGCTTTGAAATCGTTACGGCCCAGTTTTTTAGCTAACTCCTCTGACTTCGCCTTCAATATTGGGCCATTTATACATATTTATGCCTCTGCCACTAACAATAGAAAACCATTCATCTAGTGGTTCTTCGACGTCTGGATCCTTCCCCTCGCGTTTTCTTTTGGATGTTCCTGCTTGTCCTTCTTGTAATACCAATTCCTCACGCAGTTGACTTTCTTGTAAGACACGCGATATCGTAGATTTTGGTACACCAGTTATCTCAGCGAGACGACGACAACTTGTATTAAGTGGCTGGTTTTTTATTTTATCTAGCAAAGCAATTTTACTGGAAAGTGTCAAATCATTTCTTGGCATTTTGGCAAGGGTCAAATTTTTGAAAAATGAAATTGACAAAATATAAGTTCACGTGCGAGGTGTATTGGTAACTGAATAAGATCGGCTTGGCGCCGCGCCAATCAGCTGTGAGACAACGCATCATATCAAATTCTTTGTCAATATTTTTTCTTGAGAATATGTGTAACATAATATGTGCTGTGATCTTAAATTTACTGTCCCAATTAAGCGGAATGTTGTCCCATTTAAACTTATAAATTTACTATTGGTTTCTTGGTTTGGTTTCGGTTCTTTGAGATTTGTCCCAAATTAGCGGCTGTCCCAATTAAGCGGAATCGACTGTACCTTTATTAGAAAGTTCGCAATAAAAATTTGATCGTTATTAAATTTGACCCAGCTAATATTTGTTAAAAATTAATACTTGTGACTTGTGACTGCTGGATATGGCCTGGTAGCCATCACCATATTGTGACATCTATCTTATGAATGAATGAAAAGAAGCTACCATTTAAACATTTTTTTTTAATATACAGGGTGTTCATTTTATTAGATACAGCACCTAACTTAGCGATGCAACACCCTGTATATAATTACATTTTTGGATTCTACGATTAATTTGAGTAAACTTTTGTAGAAATAATTTTTTTATAATAGTTGTATTTGAAAATGTGACATATTTTTTGTGCTGAAACTTGACCTTAGTATTAAAAAAATACTACTTCCGGTATCTCTTATTAAAGTCTTTGTCCATTATACTATCATAACTCTACATTTGTGCCAGTTGGTGAAGAGTGTTAAACAAATTTATAAAATAAATGTGCTGCAACCCTCCACTCTGACAGAAACGAAGGTCCTAACATCCGTTATAAAACATAAGTACTTTTTTTGTTTAAATTTCTTTAAATAACAAAAGTATTTAAATATGGAGTGTATTTTATTTTTTTAACAGTACTTAACCCTTCGGATCGTACGGTGGCTCACTGCGTGCGCCACTAGTAATAATTGCTCAATAAATATGTAAAATTACGAACCCAGATATATTCCTTCTATAAACTCGTGTTGATGTTTTCGAATTGTTAAAATTGAATTTTTTATTTTTAGTGCTATTTATTTCGATTTATTTAACTTTATTTAAGATGAAATAATAAAAAACGGTGTTGTCTTTTTTCGAATACCAAATTTATTACAACAGTTATTGCAATTATTATTATATACTCCTATATTTTAATTAGTTACAATAAATTTTTACAAAAGTCATTTTTTACGTTATTTAAAATATTTTCGAGTCTGAAGGTGGTCCAAGGACCGAAATTGCAATAACTGTTTTAATAAATTTGGTATTCCAAAAAAGACAATACCGTTTTTTATTTTTTCATCTTAACTAAACTTTATTCATTTCAAATTTTAATAAACTTAAATCCCCCCATTTTTTTTTAAATCAGCAAGTGGCGCACATCGTGCGCCGTGTGTGTGCTGGCATTATACATATAACTTCATGTAAGTTCCGAAGGGTTAAATATTTTTTCTAGATTGTAGAAAATTAAACGGTCTTGAATAATTTATAAAATATTTTGACTGGTACATTTTTTCTCTAGAAGATCATATTGTACAGAGTTTACTACCATGTTATTAATTAAAGTGGTCTAAGATATTTTCTAAATTGTACTACTATACAGGGTCCGCCAAAAAAATGGAAACTGTGTACGAACTTAACATTAAAGAATTGTTGTAACTCAAGAACAACGAGTGTTATAAAAAAATCATTTCTACAAAAGTTTACTCATATTAATCATAGAATCCAAAAAAATAAAAATACACAGGGTGTTGCATTTAAAAAACGAAAGTTAGGTGCGTATCACTAATAAAACAAATACTGTATATCAGGGCCGCAACTAGAAGATTTTGCGCCAGGGGCAAATGTTCGAGTTAGCGTTTCTAAAATTATTAATATTGTTACATGGAAGCTTAATAACCAAAATTATTAGAAAATGTGAGCACATTAATGTTTAAACCATTTTCTTGCTTAGGTGGTAGGTGATATAGTCTATTTTTTCCTGCTGAGTGATTTTCAGCAGAATCGGCGTTGACCCAAGCAGTGCTCGCTGATATTTCCCATCATAGCGCACGATGTATCTTATTGGCTTACGAGATCGGCTGCGCTCGAATATTCGAGTCGCCCCTCCCGTATTATTCTTATCATGCGAGAAAGAAACACGCGAGGCGCTCAAAATATTAAATATTAAAGTGAGAGAACGTGAATTGAGTCCGCCTTACGGGCGTGGTGTCTGTCCTGCTCGCTTCTCAGCAAGGAAGCAGGCACCAAACGTAGTTTCCATTTCGTTCTAACACCGCACTTGTGTGAGATAAAACGCACAGCGTAACGCCTGTATTGCTTCGGCTAAATGTTTCTTGTTGCCGTCCTCCTTTTATGGGAGTAAGAAAGAAACAGAGCAATAAAGAAATGTCTTGGTTTTAATCGGAATCCCTGCTGAAAATCACTCAGCAGGAAAAAATAGACTATAGTGTAGTTTTGTCCCATCTCTCTTTAATAAAACTTCATAACACTTGCCTAATCATAGGCGAATACAGTTTGCCAACAAGCAAGAAAAGGTTAATAGGGACAAAATGTGTAGTATTCGTTTTCTACATCTTACAAAAATTTTCCTAACAGAAATTTGCCGCCCCAAAAAAATTTTTGATTTAGGCTATAATCTATACTGCAGGCTGTAGGCCTTACAGCATACTAAGCCTACAGGTAAATCGAAGTCTGAGCCACCTGATAAGAAAAATGGTTTGGGTCGTGTCCTATCGGAATTAATAGAGAATGTACAATTATTACATTTGTTATTTTTGGAAAATGTATATTTCAATAAGAGGTCAAGATAAAGATCTATTCCTTTCATAAATTTAATAAATTATTCTTGAGTCTAGTTGACTTTTCAATTTTAAAAGTTAATTTCAATTTTGGATTTTTCCTGATATATAAAATAATAAAAATAATTGTAACATTATAAATTCATACTTTATACATTAATATGTTCGACAAAAAACGCTTTCTGATGACCAAATATAAACAAAAATATTTGTTTCAGATCATGTATTGCCTTTTCCGGGAAAAATCGTATTTTAGAAGTAGCTGCAAAAAATCAGCAAGTTACCAATATGAAGAATACTGTCTATGGATTAAAACACCTACTAGGAAGAAAATTTAGAGATCCGCATGTACAAAAAGAAATACAACATCTTCCATTTGGTATTATTGAGACAGAAAATGGTCATATTGGTATTAAAGTAAGTTTTGTCCTGTTTTTAGTTTATTAATGAGTACCTAGGTTTTAATAATAAATATGAAAGTAAATGTAGGTATTTCATTATATTGACTCGTTTACATTAAAAGTTGAGTTAGGAGGGATTGCACGCATTATAATTACTATAACATCTTAACCCCTTGACATACAATGACGAGTTAGACTTGTCATTTATTTCCTGTGCCACTGCATATTTTGACGAGTCTAACTCGTCAAGAGCAAATTTCGGCGGATACTAAGCTTTCCCATAATTGTTCAGGTAAGCGAAATAAAATAGTATTTTTCGGTCGCATCAAGTTTCATTTAATTTGTATGTCAAGGGGTTAAGGGGCAGCCGAAAGACAGAAATTGACTTTCCATAATTTTTACCCGAGACTACAAATAAATAAATTATTTTTTTGCCAGAGAACAAAAGTATATCGCTTCGGAAACATATTTTACTGAAAATACTTTAAGAATAGAATAGAAAAATGCAAAAATATACCTGAAACTGCAATTTTTCATTGAGACTTTAATGAAGGCTGTCCCTTAAGGATTAACAAAATAATGAATCAATATGACATTTTTTTGTATTTTTGTGCACAACATGTTACAACCCATGTAATTAACTGTAAACTTTTATATTATACTTCATGCTTCTGGTTTGTCTTTCTTATTTTATTATATTTTTGTTTTAGGTACATTACTTAAATGAGGAACACATTTTTACTCCAGAGCAATGCTTTGCTATGTTGCTGACTAAATTAAAAGATGTTTCTGCTAATGCCTTACAAACTCCTATTAATGATTGTGTTATTTCTGTTCCATCTTATTTCACAAATAATGAAAGAAAGGCTTTGCTTGATTCTGCAGCTATTGCAGGTAAATTCAAAATTATTATTTAATGTGTCAATTCTATGCAAAACTGAAAACTCTTACTTGAAATATCTGTTAGGTAACTATGAAAATTGTGTATTTCAACTCGTATAATGATACTTACAGATATTTCCAGTAAGGAACTAAAGTTTTGCATAGACTTGGCTCATAAGTTACAGCGATAATTTAAATTTTCTTACTAAAATGAACTAAATTTATAGTATATTTTTCTTTAAAGTATTTTTGTATTAACTAACTTTAATATTTAATGATTTCGTAGACTTAGCTCATTGCTGAATTAAAGGATAAAAACCTTATTTCTTTTCAAGTTCATAATTATTTTATGTTTATAACATAGTACTATGTGATTTACAATTCCTTATATCCATAATGTATTGTGTTAATTTTTCCAAATAATTGCTAATTTAGTGTGTATATTATAATAACCATTTTCAGTTTCCATTTGTTAATGATTTCTGGCACATTAATTATGACCATAAATGTGCTTAAGTTGTCAAATAATTGATTTTTTAGTACAATTGCTTCAAATACCTGTGTTTTTATACATATATCTAATAAATTTCTGTTTAAACAATTTAATCTTAAACAGTAATATTGTATTTTAAAACTACATTAACAGTTTTATTAATTTTGGAAACTAATTTCTAAAATTTCCATTTATTTTTTAGGATTAAATGTATTGCGCTTATTTAATGAAACTACCGCTACAGCTTTATCATATGGTATATACAAGCAAGATCTACCAGCTTTAGAAGAGAAACCGAGAAATATAATTTTTGTTGATTTTGGTCATTCTTCCCTTCAAGTTTCTGCATGTGCTTTTAATAAGTGGAAACTAAAAATGTTATCAACTGCATCAGCATCTGATTTGGGTGGAAGAGATATTGATTTAATTTTAGCAGATTATTTTTGCAAAGAATTTCAATCAAAATACAAGGTTAATCCTAAATCCAATGCAAGAGCATTTGTTCGACTATTGGCTGAAGTAGAAAAATTAAAGAAACAAATGTCAGCGAATTCGACAACATTGCCTTTAAATATTGAATGTTTCATGGATGACAAGGATGTTCATGGTGAGATGAAAAGAGCAGATATGGAGGCAATGTGTTCACACCTGTTTCAAAGAGCGGAGGTTGTTATTCAAAAATGTTTAGAAAAATCAGGTAATCTTCACTTTTTTAAGTTTTACGATTTTGTTTAGAATTTCAAATTTTTAAGTTTTGTTCTAAAATACTAAATTTATTTTTAGGATTAAGCTTAGATGATATTCATTCCGTTGAAATTGCTGGTGGCTCTTCAACAATACCAGCAATAAAACAAATTATTGAAAGGGTCTTAAAAAAAGTACCATGCACGAGCCTTAACCAAGATGAAGCAGTGGCTAGAGGTTGTGCGTTGCAATGTGCCATGTTGTCTTCAGCTGTAAGAGTTCGCGATTTTAGCATTACTGACATACAGGTAATTATTAGAATCTCTTTTTTCTCCTTACATGAAAATAAGAATTTTTATGGTCTTTAATTAGATAAAATGTATTGATAAATTTATTGAAAGTAATGTTTTTATTTAAGGATTATCCTATCAGCGTTCAATGGGATGAAAATAGTTGTGGTGAAATGCCTGGTGATATTGAAGTATTTCCCACTAATCATGCTGTACCATTCTCTAAAATTTTAACCTTTTATCGTCAAGAACCTTTCTCTATTAGAGCATCTTATTGTGGATCAGTCCCATATCCAGACAAATTAATTGGTAGGTGATATGAACTTAATTTTGTTGATTTCTTGATTTATAGTTGGGAATTTATTTGATACTTTTTTTTATATTTTAGGCACATGGATTATTAGAGATGTTAAACCTGCAACTGATGGGAAAGCACAAAAAGTTAAAGTAAAAGTTCGAATTAATATTCATGGAATAATGACAGTCAGTAGTGCTTCTCTTATTAAAAGTAAAGACGAAGTAATGGATACAAAAGCTACTGTACCTCAACCTGAAGAAGAAACGCAAAAGCAAGCCTCTGGGGAGCAACAAGTTCCACCAAATGAGGCTAATGGAGCACCTGAGGTAGGCCCCAGCTGGACGAAGAAAATATCAGCCTGGTTCGGCCGGGTATGCTCATTTAGCCCTGGCCAATGCCCGGCTATATCCATCATTCTTATCCAACTTCAAATTTTTTAAACACTGCAGATTGACTGTCGGTGCATTAATATTTTGATTTTGTGCATTATTGCTTGGTTTTATTTTCTTTGTCAAAGGCTGCTGTTTCTTTTATTTTTTATTGTTTTAGTTTTTAATGTTGTCTAATGGTAAGGTGCTTGATTTTTTATAATTAAGTTATATTTATTACTAATCCTTATCCAAATTTGTTGTTTATGTACAACTATGTTTCAGGTGTTTTTTTTTTAATTTTTGGCACATTTTAGTCGCATTTATGAAGTTTCTACTTAATTTGAGATAATTTAATTTTTATAAAAGAGTTTGATCCTAAAAATTTAATTTAAAAGAACTTATTTTTAAAACAGACACATTTAATTGTTTAGCACAAGCGAATCTAGCGTGAAACTAGTAAAGTAGTAAACTTTAACAATTTCCTTATACAGGTTGATTTTTAAGTTGATACTTTTAGTACTTAGAGATTTGTACACAAAATATTTTGCCAGTCGACTTTTTTTATTGAATTTTACACCCTGTCAAAAAATTATGAACTTAAAAATCATCCTGTATTACACTTGCATGTACGTGAATTGAGGACCTTGCTGCAGAAAGGGGGCTGCCCCAATTTTTGTGTTAATACTTTTACTTAAGACTTAAGTTAAGAAACAATCTGATTTATTTGGTGTAAGAAATAAATAGACCCCTATTTTCCTTATTTATTATAAGATCTATTTATTTCTTGAACCAAATAAATCAGATTGTTTTTTCACTTAAGAGGATAGTCGGCAAAATGTGTAACTCCGATTTCTCTATCCCTTGAAAATGCGATGGGAGAATGAAACATATAACTGTGCGAAAGAGATGCCACTACGAGTTGGTCCTGTTTATATTGACATTGTACATCGCTGATAATTTAAAAACTAATTAATAAAATTGATTTTTTTTTAAATTATCTTAAAAGTACATTAAACAAAATACCTTTCGACGTTTTTAATTTTAAAAAATACTCTTATTATAAGGTTGAAATTTGAACCTAAAAGTTGCCTATTTTTGCACGTTTTCAACAGCTATTAAGTATAACAAAAAATGAAAATTACAAAAAACAACAAACGTCGAAAGATGCAATATGGAATTCTTAAACAACGCCAAAAATAATTATTCAATTTCAATTAACCGTTCGTCTTCTATCGTGTTTGTACGAAATCGGAATTTACATTGCCAAGTCCTATACCTAATTTCACTGACTATCTTCTTAAGTAAAAGTATTACCTCAAAAATTAATGATAACAAAGCTGTCCCCTTTTGGCAGCAAGGTCTTCAAGTTTTTGTTATTAATTAACTTTTATTTAAAGTATTCGCATGTCATAACTGGAAGTAAGATGAATGAAATAAAAGACCACAAAAATTTTTCATTATAATAATATCCAAAAAATTATTTTTGGATTGTGGGTTTGTTGTATCTGATAGGCGATATGAGTAAATTTAATTTACATGGTGTTTCTAAACATTTGTCACTAACTTTAGGAATCGATTTTTTGACCAGATACCAGTTAAAAAGTAGATTTGTTGTAAGAAATTTATGTTACAAATAAAATAGAACAGGTTCTATTTTGGTCACAATTTTGACACAAAATGTTTTTATGTTAAAATTTCCTGTTTTACACGACCACAAATTTCTTATAACAAATCTTACATAAGATTTATTGTAAGAAATGTGCGCGTCTAAAACAGCCTTAAGAATACATTTTTTCTCAAAAATACTCCATTTTCCATATACCGGGTGGAAACGAAACACGGGTCCCCTTTATAACTTCTTTATTTATGAAATTAAAAATTTGAAATTTGACTATATTATATAAGAAAACACATTTTAGGCACTAAAAATTTTTTCAATATGACTTCTGGTTTTACCGGAAGTGACATCAACTTTATTTTTTTTAATGTAACACCCATTTTTTTTGTTCAAAATATGAGATTATTTTATAAATGAGTATGTTGTGATAAATTTTTTTTTCTTCAACCGAAGTTGATAAAAACTACCGAAACTCATTCCAAATAATACAAATACCTAAGGAAAATTGTATTTTGTACAATTATTTAAGCAGTTTTTGAGATATTAATTTATGGACTTTTTTGAGAAACGTTTTTGCAAGTAACTCTTTTATTTTAATGGAAAGATGCCGAGTCACTTGGTTTTTCAAAAAGAAGATTTTATTACGATTATTTTGGTATCCCATATGTCGAGTGTAATCAATTTGTGCCAGTTTTTCATATTTTTTGTACTCGGAATTTTTCAAAATTTCAAAAAAAATGTATCACAAACATACTGCTTTTCTAGAATAGTCTTAAATTAAGAACAAAAAAATTAGGTATTACATTTAAAAAATTAAAGTTGATATTGAAAAATTTTTTAGTGCCTAAAATGTGTTTTCTTGAATCATACAACATAGTCAAATTTTTATTTTCATAAATAAAGAAGTTATAGGTGACCCGTGTTTCGTTTACACCTGGTATAGAGTAGAGGCCGCATATTGATGTTAAGGAACGAGTATTCGCCAAAAAATAAAAACAATATTATTTTATTAAAAATACATTGTTATTAATTTCAAAGCAGTTCCATATTTTATATTTGTATATTCTTGTGGTCGCATATTTTAAGTCAAATATTTTAAAGTGAGAAATGGGGAAAAATGGTACATTCATACAAGAATCTCCTGAGCTTAAACAATGAACTGGGACGTTGAAAGATATTCGGCTAACTTTTCGCCGAATATTTGGTATTCGCCCAAATCACTATTCGGTTCACTTCTAATACAGGGAGTTGAAGTTTACTCTTTTTTATTTTTTTTAACAAAAATAATATATATGCTCTTATTACTCGAGCTCAACAAACTAACAAAAATAATATTTCTTTTTTTTTATTAAATACATCATATCCAACTTTCTTCTTTGTCCACATTGGAAAATTTCACGATGTTGTGCATTTTCTGATGTTATTTCTAAACACTAAAACATACCAAGAATGTTCAAAGACGTAATCATTTCAATTTATTAAGGACAAGGGCGTTGTACAAAAAATTGAAAGAGTACATAGGGTGATTACCCCGAAAAACTTCAAAAATTGAAAATTTTATTCCAGGGCGATTGCCAAAAGTAAAGTCGTGTAAAAATTTGAGCAAATTATCATTCAAAATGTAGATTTTATATTAAAATTACAATAAAAAATGAGAAAACACCCTGTATTTCAGACATAGAGCTTGTTAGCAAATAAATGTATTCTTATTATTAATCTTAAAAGAAGTAACAAACACTTGTTTAGAAACACCCTGTATATAATCTCGTCATCTATTGAACTAATTCCTTCCATATTTAGTCACCTTAAAGACCCAGTCTCGGTCTAGATATTATACACAAAACGTATTATTTTTAATGAATGATAAAAAAACAGTATAAAGAAATTAAAATTTAAATCATCTAATTTTTCACAGTTTATTTCTGTTCGATATGTTAAGCATCAACTATTTTTTTAACTTTAATAATACAACAATATTTATATTAGCTCGTTTTTAGCAATATCAACTATCGTCAATGTTATTCAATTGCAGCTCATATGTCGCGCTACTCAAAATTAGCGCACAAGCGACGATACAAATTCATTGTCAGTCATTAGATTCAGAATCTTGCCTTAATAGTCCGGGAGCCAGTAATAGAAAAAAAATGTATTAAACAGAACGATTAGAAATCCACAAAATCTTAATTTGTAGAACATGAACATCGTAAAAATTGATTCGCCAGACAAATTTGCTGGCTAGTGATTACAAAATCTTTCAAACAAATTGTTTGGAAAATCTACCATTTTAAATCATCTCGCATTTGGTTTTAATTAGTTAAACGAAAAAAAAAAACCCAGTGGAAATAGTCACCATATATGTTGGCTTGGTAGAAATGTCCGAATTCGGAAGCGACATATTATACAAAAACTTCTATATTTCGGACAAAAGCTCACAGTTTTTTAGCCAACTAAATTGTGTGGCGATCACATTTCCTCATATTTTTGACGAAAATTTATGCAATTATATTGCCAGACGGCCCACAAAATTATAAAAATTGTCAAAAAAGTGGTAAAATCCCACAACCTCAAAAAACGAACTTTAGACTAATCTGTAACGACTGTATCTGCCAAAAATGTATGGCGATTAATTTCTGTTGGGATATTTTTCTGTTTAAGATTTTCCAAGCAATTTCTTCCGAAAATTTTAAAACTGCTAGCCAACGAAATTCTCTGGTGAATCAATTTTTGCAATGTAGTTGTTCTACAAATTAAGATTTTGGAAATTTGTAATGGTTCTGTTTAATACACTTTTTTTCTATTATTGGCTCCCGGGTTATAATTGTATAATTAAATATTAATTGGTAGAAATATTATTAAACAACCATTAATTGTTTTGGTTTTTTATAGGAAGGAGAAGAAAAGAAAGAAAAAAAGAAGAAAAGTGTTAAAAGTATTGATTTACCCATAGAATCTTTAACATTTGGATTTTCCCAGGTTAAACTCAATCAGTATACAGAAGAAGAATTTAAAATGATTGCTAATTTGCTAGTTTTTTCTAATAAACACTAAGTAAGGTTTTACAAATCAGCTCGCAACTTTTCCTTTGCATCCTTTGTTGATTACAAGTACCAAAATTGATTCCAAATCATATTACTTCTAATTTATAAAATAGTTTAATTAAATTTTAACATATTAATTTTTTTCACCGGCTCTTTTGAAAATATCTTAATTTCTTAAATGCTCGTCCTGTTTACTCGTCTTCTTTTTCAAAATAAGTTTTTTTATAACGATTATTTTACTATCCCTAGAGGTAGATAAATTTACATTTGTAAGATTTTTCTAAATATATTACATCTTGATTGAAAATTGTACATCCTTTATATAGTTATACAGGTTCCGGCAAAAGTAGTGGAACAGCAGCATATATTTATTATATTTATTATATATAAATAAAATTAAAATAGTTCAATTTACAGATGGCGTTCTAAAAACTGGTCATATATTAGAGTCTAATTTAGACCTCTAATTTCACTTTATCTCTGAGCCTGGGGTAACTAGTTACCCGCCCGTGCGGCCGCTAAGGGTTAAACTAATTTAAAATTAAAAATACCTTTTACTTTGTACTAATTTTTATTATTAATTATTATAATACAATTTAATTATACAAACAAATAAAAACAGTTTACAAATATCTTAATTTTTTGCTTAATATTAAAGTAAGTAAATATTCCTTTGGAGTGAAGAAATGTTTTGATAGTAATTGGGAAATTTCTTTAGATGATTTGCATTGTCACAATTATTAAAACAACACGTTCTAGGCAAAGTAACTATGAACAAATATCAAAGTTAACTTGAAAATTACTATTATTTTATTAAGGGGAAGTATTTTGTAAAAAAAGTTGCCTAAAAAACTAATACAGCAGCGACACATATTAAAAATCCTATGAACATATGGACGTTTTTAATATGAGAGATATACTAGTTGTGTTTTTTTTACATACTTTGCTCGAGCAAATATGAGCAAGTCATATTCTGTCTCATTTTCTCCTATAGAACTAAAAGGAGAAGGAAGTGATTTGCTCGAGCAAATCAGTCATATTTTGGTAAAAGAAACACACCTACCATACCTTGATGCATAGATAAAATAGTGATGCATAGATAAAATAGATAGCTAATAGTAGGAGAGCCGACCGCACTAAAGTCTCCCTCATAGAATATAGCGGGGTTTTCTGTTGAGATGGTAGTTTTTTATGTAGTCAAGAGTGTGCCATCTTATTTATGTTCCGAAACTTGACCGAAGTATTAAAAAATTACCACTTCCGGTACCTCTTTTTGAACTGTTTGTCCCTCATAACATATAGCTCAACAATTGTGCAAAAAATGTGCTGCCACCCCCAAACCTGACAGGAACCGAGGCACAACCTTTTACTGACGTCTCGTAAAAGTGGAAATCATTTTCCAAAATAAGCAACCAATGGCGAACAGTTAAAAATTATTAAAATGGAACCTAAACATTCAAGTAACAACAACCTACAACCCTCAACTAAAATGTAAGAGGTGAAGAAATAGACTGAAGTAATAGCAAGTGTGCAGTGCGCATGCTTGCATACAGAGCATCACCTCAAGGAGGCGTTCAGGTTTGTCACCCGGCGTGTGAGAGTTATGCCAGCGCGCGCCCGGTGCGTCAGCCCCAAGTCGTTCAGATTTGCGACGGGCGACGCACCAAGTCACTCCGTCCTCAAGTTTCGAACATGCGCATTATAAGTATATAAGCCTTATTTACTTGTAACACCCTCAAGTCGCCGCGCTCTCGAGACGGCGAGAAGTCGTCCCGCATGCGCATTATCGATAAAATCTACCAAAAACCAAAACAAACTTTTGTTTATTGTTGATTTGGGTTAGGTTATTATTTTGATTTCATATTACATAGGTTCACGAAGGCATCAAACCTTCCTACAAAATATTTTTATCATATTAAATATAAATATCCTATCACGATTTCTATTCAAAAACGATTTGAGTTAAAAATTTTAGTGGCCAATTTAATTTCATTTAATTTATCTTTAAATGAGGATGATTACAACAAATCGTACTATCAATCTCAATAATACTTTAATTACATTTATTTTAAGATCAATATAAATACGAATAAAATAATTTGGGATAGGAATCCAATTTATTTGCGTAAAATTGTATTAGATTAGAAGGTTTGTTATTGTTTAATTGTCATTTGACGTTTCTGTTTTGTTGACACACCGTGGACGCCCAAAGCCGTTCATAAATACCAACGCTCGTGTGACACACTACGAGATGTAAATAAATGACGTCAGAGTGCGCGTCCGAAGCCCGGTGTGACAAACCTGAACGCCTCCCAAGAGGTAGTGCACGGTATGTATGAAATGCACGACCTTGAAACCTACCGTATGCTGCAAATGCGCCACACGGAACGCATAGCAGGCTACATATGCAGCATATGCTCCACTTGGAAGGCACCCTATTTCTTCATTCTATTTCTTCACCTGTTACAGTTAGTTGAGGGTTCTAGGTGGTTATTACTAGAATTTATAGGTTCCATTTAAATAATTTTTAACTGTTCGCGATTCGAGAAATGTTTTTTTGTTAAATGCTTATAATAAAAACTACAAGGGATAAACAGGTGATGATTGACAGTTCAAAATTTTAAAAAAGCGTTCCGAGTGAATTTCCTGCATATGCGCGCATTTCACTCGGAACGCAACATACGCATATGCAGAATATGTTCCACTCGGAAGGCACCCTATATTTCTTCACCTGTTACAGTTAGTTGAGGGTTCTAGGTGGTTATTACTTGAATTTTTAGGTTCCATTTCAATTATTATTAACTGTTCGCGATTCTAGAAATGTTTTTTTTGTTAATTGCTTCTAATAAAAACTACAAGGAATAAACAGGTGACAATTGTCAGTTCAAAATTTCAAAAAAGCGTTCCGAGTGAAATTCCTGCATATGCGCGCATTTCACTCGGAACGCAACATACGCATATGCGACATATGCCGAATATGTTCCACTCGGAAGGCACCTCTGTGATGCGGCATATGTGTAACACGGAACGCACCCTTGGTCGGCGGCGCGCGGTGTAAGTAAACATAACCAAAGAAACTCAAACTTCAAATTTTCTTGAAATAATCAACTTTTTAAGTGTTTTTTTATTAATTTTCTTATGCTTTTGTATGCTTACCAATGCTTACAACTTACTTTATAGCTTAATATTTATTGGGTGTAGCCGGTCAACAGGGTTTATTTCATGAGACCGCTAAATTTTATTTTAAAAAGTGATAAAAGACATTAAAGAAATCGAAACATTAAAAATGTCCGACGAAGACTGGATTTGTAAGGAATATGAAAAGCTGTTTAATTCGGAAAAACCTACTGATCCTGGTCCTGGGACCAGCAGTAGTAGAAATAATCTTGATCCTGTTCATGAAGCTCGGCTGAAATTAGTAATAACTGAGGAATTAACAACGAAATAGTGAGTTTATTTTAATCAGTACAAATAAGGCCTATTTGTTGCACCGGAGCTCCTAAATTCTGTTCACGATTTAGGAGCTCGAAGCTCTGATGTTTCCCTTCCACTTTCAATTAACATGTTCTTTTATTGCCAGGGGCTTTAAACGCCGGTGCTCAAAGCTCTTTTAATCGAATATGCCAATATTAAGTAGGAAGCCTCCACTTTCCATAAAAATTAAGTAATAATTTTTAGAGAATAATTTAAAAAAAATGAAAATATGTATCTTAAAAAGATAGTAGTAATTTTTCTGGTTTTTATTAATTTTTTTGAAAAAGTTCTGTATGGTTGAACTTCTTACCCTGGATTTCTAATCAGTCATTAAAAAAGTTTTGAGCTTTAACTCTTTCGGGACGGTGGACGTACATGTTCGTCCTTCGTTAGGACATAGGATGCAAACATGAATTACAGAAAATATAGTGCAAAACGAATATTTTTACGGTTTTTGGGTTATAGAAAAAAAATATTATAATAATAAAAAGTGGTATGAAATACATATATCCAGTTCAAAAAGTATAATAATATTTTTTATTTTATTTATTTATTTCTACAGATAACGGGCAAGCCCAATAACAAAGATTTACAAATATTTACTTAACCTAATATATAGTAATAAAAGAAATACATAATTACAAAATATAAAGTAATCATTAATAAACAATATAAATATATAAATAACATAATAACATTATAAATATATAAATAACATAATAACATTATAAATATATAATAACATAAATAACAAATTTAAATGTGACCAATTTTTAATTGACTCTTTAAAGTAGAAAGTGAGATATTGAAGATGTCGATGTTAAATTTGTTGATATTAGACACCAACCTGGCAACTGGAGAATTAGAGCTATAATTTGTCCTATAATGGGGTTTATGCACAAAGTATGACTTTTGTCTGGTTCGTGAATTCGGAACGTGAATGCCAACCTGAGCTAATAACTCTGGGCAATCAATCAAATTATTAAACAATTTATAAATAAGTACTACATCAGCCTTGACTCTACGCTCCTCGAGACTTTCAATATCAAACATCAATCTAGATCCAGTAACGGAGAAATTCAGTAATGGAATATTAGCTTTGTAATTGATATATCTTAGGAATTTATTCTGAACCATTTCTAGAGAGTATATATGAGATGCATACATAGGTGACCAAATTGAGGTAGCATATTCCAAAACACTCCTACAAAGTGTAAAATAAAGAGTTTTTATAGCATCAATGTTGGAAAATCTTTGGTGTTTCGTTTTAGGAAGCCCAGAACTTTCAAGGACCTATTACTGATACAATGGTAGTGTTCGGTAAATGTTAATTTATTTAGTATATAAGGTATTCATAATATTAAGTTCCATCAGGATACTTTTACATCAAAAATATAAGTTATCTAAAATGGTCTGCAGTATCAAAGTATCATTAACATTATTGACAACTCTACCAAACTTAAAGTCATCTGCAAAAAGCAGGTTTTTATTTATTATTATGATAAACAGTAGTTAAAAAACCTGTGCAGGTAATAACAATTACATAAATTGAGTAGATAGAAGTATATGGCTTATTAACAGGGCCACGTCTAGAGCTTTTCGGGCTCTAGGTACAAATTTTAATCGCGGGCCCCTTGTAGGGACGGATTTAGCACTTGAGGGTCCTAGGCAAAAATTTTATACTTAATTTTTAATTTTATTTAAGTTGCAATTTAGCTTTTTGAGGGTCCCAAAAAAAGAGAGGTCCTATTAGACCGAATATAAATCTGTTCCTGTTCTGCCAGAAATATAACTGAGTTTATTGAAAAATTCCAACGGGAACAAAAATTAAAATTTTGTAAAAATTTCACTATTTTACTGGTTGAAGTTGTAAGATGACTTTCAAAAATTTGTAAAAAAATAACGACATGAGCTAGAATTAATTTTGCGGTTAGTTTGAATAAATTAAAGAATTCTGCAATAAGTGAAACCGACTTTATTGAAAAATTCTAAGGGAAACGTTAAGAAGATACTCGGCGAAATGTTTGAAAAGCGTACTTTTCGCTAGTAAAAATTGATTTTTGGGCATTTGTAATCAAAAATTTAACAAAAACGATGCCTAGTGCCATTCAAATTGAATATAGTTTTCATATAGAATTTTTGTTTTTCATGTAGAGTCTATGATGAGTCATGAAAAACAAAAATTCTATATGAAAACTATATTCAATTTGAATGGCACTAGGCATTGTGCGCTTTTCAAACATTTCGGCGAGTATCTTCTTAAAAAGAAATGAGATTTTCTAAAAATTACACTATTTAAATGTTTGAAGCTGCAAGATGATTTTTATAAATTTATATAAAAAATAACCAGGTGAGCTAAAGTTTATTTTTCAGTTGATTTCAATAAATTACTGAATTCTGCAAAGTAATAAATAAATAATAATAAAATTTTGTAAAAATTGCACTAATTTTACTTGTCGAAGCCGTAAAATGATTTTAAAAAATTTATAAAAGTAAATAAGCAAGCTAGAATTAATTTTGTGTTCGATTTAAATAAATTAGATAGTTCCGCAAAAAATCCGTAAAAATAGCGTATTTTAGAAGAACGGCTTATGTCGGCTTACTGTCTTATGCATTTCTTTGGCCAGATTGTATTTTAAATTATTTTTAATCACACAATTTCTGTAAAAACTAAAAATCTGAAATATTGCGAGCCTCTAACGTAACAATAAAAAAAAGAACCAACTATTCACCACAGTTTCTTGAGCGTGTGACTTGTTTTGATGTTTGGATGAATAAATTTAAAAATAATTTTCTAACAAATTGTGTATCACTTCAGATATTATGTCCAGAAAAGAATTAGAAAATACAATTCGTCCAAAAATGTGCTGGCAGCCAAAGTAACAAAATATAAACGAAACGAATTTTTTTAAAATTTTAAGAGCGCTGTAAAAAGTTTAAAAATATACTTAAAACAAAAATCGAAAAATTGAAATCTTCGTATATACCTGAACTTATTGCTAGCGTTGGAAAAAAAAGATTATTTCAATTGGTTTTTTATAACTTTTATAAACACCGCAGCGCGAACATTTTTTGTAAAGGTCCTGTTTTACTGCTGCCTTATGACTAAAAAATGTAAGTTTTTGAAAAAAAATTTTTGGCCAAAAACTTATTTTAAATTTGCTAATATTTAATGTTATGTACAAAAGTATGGAATATTACATATAAAATAAAATAGTTATTCCGTTAAAATTATTTATTAGTTCTTAAATGTCCGTTTTCTCCAATGATTCTGTAGGTATTTAGTATTATTTAATAAAAAATACCTAGCAACTAGCGCTATAAGCAATGCCTAAGTTTTACGAATCGTTGGTGAAAATGGAAACATGTATATTCTTCACCGATATAACATAAAGCGATTTCCAGTGGGTTTCGTTGGTTGGTTGGTGGGTAATTAATTAATGGCAAATTTGACGTGCTTTCATAAACTGTAACTTCCAACACTTTGAGTTCTTATCGACCCACTTGAATCTAATTAATCCTTTAGCAGCTGTCAAAGAAGAAAACACTGCAGCTGATGGAATAGAAAGTGATGGAACCAGTAACTAAAGAGTGTGCTTTGGTTAACCAAGTTCGAACCCAACTTACTATGACGTCGTTAATTTACCAATCTATAAGCTATTTTTAATGACTTTGGGTCGTGTTTGGTTCATAGATTGTTTAAAGTTTAAATTTCTACACAAAATAGTTCATAGTGAAGTGAACGAATAAATATGGGAAAACCTGAATATTAAAGTACCCATAACTTCAAGTCGAAATCATCCAACATTCCAATTAAAATACAGCTGGACAAATACATCATTCCACTCCCCAATCAACTCCATCTGCCGGATATAAATAAATAAATTTTATCTAAATCATAGAAAAATACAAGTATATCATATAGATCTCTTAAAGTAAATTAACAATTTTATGTCAATGCAATTGAATACAATTGGACTAATTTAGTCTGTGTTTGCATTGATTGCATTTTTAGAGAAAAAGAGAAAACAAAAATAAAAACTGTAGAATTATAAAATTAACAAATAAACAAAGAAATAAAACATACAGGGTGACCTGGAAATAGGGAAAACCTGGATTTTGAAAATTCTGGAAAAATCAGGGAAATGTTAGTGAATTTTTTTTTTAAAACTGGAAATTTAAAATTTTTCTTAATATTTCGATTATTTTTCATTTCATTCTTATAATTTTATCACCGATGCGCCAACCACGGAGTGTTCATGTAGGTTAGGTTGGGTTAGTTTAAAATTTTCAAATGTTTAGCTTAAAAACAATTTTTTTCTTGTTGAAACAAGTCAGATTAAACAAGGTGTTATTATTCGTAATAATTTCAAAAATATTCTTTTTTTTCTAACACATAGAGGATAAAACATCAATCTGGAATTTAAAAAAAAAGTTGTCTGGAATAGCTGGAAAGGTCAGGGAATTTTGCATTTTAAAGTTGTTAGACACCCTGAACATAATAATATATCATTTAATTTAAATTCTCCCTTATTTACTTATTTTGCAAGAGTTGAGTGAGCATTTTTGAACTTAACATACCATAAAAATAGAATTTTTACATGACTAATCGAAATATAGAAAAGTTCTATATACATTCAAAGAACATTTAACAACAAAACATTAAAGAGAAAGCAACATCGAATAACAAAATATATTATTATATTATATTAGTCCAACCAGGGTAACAAATTCTCAATTTTTTCATAATTATCAAATATCCAACTTGTAATTTTTTTGGAATTAAATTTTTTATTCTTTACTTCGGTGGGCAACATGTTTATTAGTTTTGGACATATAAATGACAAATGTTGTAGCGAAGACGTTGTTCTAGGGTTAGGAATTTGACCTGGTATCAAAATTATGTTTTATAGGAATTATATAATCACGATTGCAGAACATGTATTTTAGAGCAAATTTAACATACAGTTTATTCAAAAGATTAGCTTCTTTAAACAGCTGTTTTGTTGGATACATTTTTGATTTAAAAAGCATAGCTTTGATTATATATTTTTGGGCTATTTCTATTGAGTATAGTTCATTTTTGTAGGCCGCTCCCCAAATTTTTCTTAGTTCATAAAATTTAAAAATTAATTTTCTTATTTTTTTTGTAATGTATTCAATGTGTATATTCCATTTAAGTTGTTGGTCAATGAAAATTCCTAAATACTTTACGTTTGATGTTGATTCGATTTTTATTGGACAGTCACATTTTGTTTGATTACAATTATTATCGTGTACAGTTATAGTTTTATGTCTAGTAACATTCCTTTTATTGTTATAAAATGTAAGGTGACAGGATTTTTCGGCATTTATTGTTAGAAATCGCAAATCAAAAAATTTCTTTACTTTTGCTATATTTGTATTTGCTAAACTATAGGCATTTTTCCAACTTTTAGCTTTAGTTAAAATTACTGTATCATCAGCATAGCAAATTATTTATCCCTCCAGGTTTAATTCATTAGCGCATTTATATAGAAAGTAAAAAGTAAAGGACCTAATACAGTTCCTTGCGGAACACTGTATTCTACCACGCATTCGTCACTAATGTTTTTACCTATTCTAACTCTCTGGGTTCTTTCTGTAAGATAAGATTTCATTAGTTTGCTACTGCCTAATAGACTGACATCGAATGATTATTTGATTCTATTAAATACCAATGTACAAGATATTGTTGACAACGTAGCCTTAAATGTCTTAAATCAGGTTTGGTATCAACACCATGGAGCGCCACCTCATAGGGGAAGAAATGTGACTAATTGGTTGAATGATAATTTCAATAATAATTGGATAGGTTTTGGAGGACCAATATCGTGACCACCGCGATCTCCAGACTTAAATCCTTTAGATTTTAATCTTTTATCTCAAAACAAATGTGTACATGATTCAGATAAATACTCAAGCACAATTACTTGGGAGGGTAAACAATGCGGTTGCTGAAGTGCAAAATAATTTTAATTTCAATATTAACGAAGAGATGTTACGTCGATGCCGTGCCTGCATAACAGCAAGAGGAGGTGTATTCGAACAAAATTTAAATTAATTAGGTAATTTTCAAAGCATGCTAAATTATATTTTTTAAGTAATAAATTGATTTAATTTATTTTTTTTTTCAAATTCTTATAACTTTTTTATGAACGAATTTTGGACATGTTCATATAAACTTTTCTTCTTAAAAAAGTATTTCCTACATGGGGTTTCAAATTTATACGCTACTTACGAAACACCCTGTAGATCTTTTAAAGATTTAGGAAAAATTCCAGTACTGAAAACAGAATTGACAATATATAATATAGTGCCTGTTAAATGTTCATAGTGAGTTTTGTAAATTATAGACGAAATACCGTCATAGCCACAGGAATTTGTATTATTCATTGACTGGAGACTGGATAATATTCAGAAGTTCATTTTTATGGATAGGTTTTTAGGAACATAGCATTATTACATTGATTTTAAGGGTTTAGTGACAAAGTTTTATTCCTATTGGACAATTTTTCTACTAAAACTTTGCCTATTTTACTAAAGTAATTATTAAAAATATTTGATATATCACTAGTGTCATTATTAGTGATTCCAAATTCATTTTTTATTGATTTAATCTCATCTGTTTTATTACTATAATCATTCGTAACCTGTTTTATAATATTCCAAGTTTCTTTTGGATTATTTTGATTATTTTCAAGTAAGTTTCTATGTTATGTATTTTTGTTTTTTTTTATTGTTTTACTCAAAGTATCTCTATATGTTTTGTAATCTAGTAAAAGTAGTTCATTTTCCGGGTTTAGGGCTGATTGTATTTTGAGTGCATCTCTTTTTTTAATGGAAGATATAAGTCCTTCCGTAATCCATGGTTTGATTTTTTTTATGTTTTTCCTTTTATGGTTAATAATAGTTGCCTCTTTAATTTTATTTTGTAAGATATTTATGAAGTTTTCAACTGCTTCGTCAGGATTTTTGATTGAGTAAAGTTGATCACATGAAAGATTTTTTAGTACTTTATCTAAATTTGTGTGGTTCAGATATTTTTTAGTTGTGGTATGATTTTTATTATTTTGCGGATTATTGTCATTAATTGGTGTTATATTTAATATTATAGGAAAATGATCAGTTAGAGAGGTTTGTAATATTGTTGTAAGGAAATTAAATTTATTTTTGTTGGATTGTTTAATGAAAATGTGATCAATTAAAGTTTTCGTGTTTTTGTAAACCCTAGTTGGACCATTTATTGCACTTATATATCCATTAGCATTTAGGCAGAGGTTAGGTCATTTACTTGTTTATTTTTGTAATCAAGTATATTTATATTTATATATTATTATGTCCCCAATAAAAATTTCTAAATCACAAGATTTTATATTCTGGAACAATATATCTACTACATTTATGAAATCATCTATCTCAGTAGATGGAGGTCTGTATATATAATGAGATAAATGCAAGAAGGATTTAAAATATAGCATACTTATGCCCCTTTACACCAACGGTTCCTAAAATTTAGGCATTGCTTATAGCGCTACTTGCTAGGAATTTTTAATCATTTAATAAAAAATACCTAGCAACTAGCGCTATAAGCAATTTTTAGTTTTAGGAATCGTTGGTGAAAACGGGCATTAATTTATTTGAAACAGGCGCGGATAGGAGTATTAGGTATTACCGGAAGTGACATCCAGTTTATTTTTTTAAATGTAACACCTAATATTTTTGTTCATAATTTAATACTATTTTAGAAAAGCAGTATGTTTGTGATACATTTTTTATTTTTTTTGAAATTTTGAAAAATCCTGAGTACTAAAAATATGAAAAACTGGCACAAGTAAATTGATTACACCCTACATATGAGATACCAAAATAATCGTATTAAAATTTTCTTTTTGAAAAACCAAGTGACCCGGCATCTTTCCATTAAAAAAAAGAGTTATTTGTAAAAACGTTACTGAAAAAAGTTCATAAATTAATAACTCAAAAACTGCTCAAATAATTTTACAAAATACAATCTTCTTTTTCAAAATATCAAAAAAAGTTAAAAAATTTATCACAAACATACTCTTTTTATAAAATAATTTCATATTTTGAACAAAAAAAACGGGTGTTACATTTAAAAAAATAAAGTTGATGTCACTTCAGGTAAAACCAGAAGTCGTATTGAAAAAATTTTTAGTGCCCAAAATGTGTTTTCTTGAATCATAAATAAAGAAGTTATAAAGGTGACCCGTGTTTCGTTTGCACCCGGTATACAGGATGTTCGTTTTATTAGTGATACAATACAATTGAATATCGCATTGTTCCAACGCTATCTATACTCAGAAAAATACATTAATTCCGAATATGTGTAAATCCTATTGCATTGAGTTGAGAATACAATTCCTGTCACTTTATGTCAAAATTTTCAATGTATTTCTGACGTATTAATAAGTGAAAATACAAATATTTTCAGTCATTATATTCTCTTTCCAAATATCGTGGTAAGAATATGAATCGATAATTTTTTAGAAATGCTTACTCATTTTAATCTCAAAAAATTTTCAATGTATTTCTGACATATTAATAAGTGAAAATACAAATATTTTCAGTCATATTCTTTTTCCAAATATAACTTGTGGTAAGAATATGAATCGATAATTTTTTAGAAATGCTTACTCATTTTAATCTCAATCTTTGGAAAATGCAAAAAAATTTGTGCATTTCTAAAAAATTTTCGATAATATTCTTACCACTTGTTATATTACCCTTGAATAAGCAACTATAATGTAATTGTTAATAATTTATTTAAAAAATGAAAATGTGGGCATTCTAATTGAATATTTAAATTTTAATTGAAACATTATTAACACTCCTAATTATTTCTAAATTTTCTAGATAATTTAATAATGTATTATCAATTACGGTATGTAAAATAAAAATATTAGTGTTTTCTATAAAATAATGTTTCTGATTAATAATGTCTTCAGCAAAATGTGATCTTTCCTCTCTCTTTAATCTAATCGCTGAAGAGTGTTCTTTAATTCTAGAAGAGAAAGATATACGTGTTTGGCCAATATATTCAGCTTCACAAGTATTACATGTTAATTTGTATATACCACTTTTAGAAAAAATAGGATCTTTTTGTTTATTATTTTTTAATGTACTAATAGAGTTATTGGTTTTAAATGATATAGTTATATTATACTTTTTAAACAATTGTGAGATTCAGAAGCACGGTTCGTTCCTTGTTTAAAATAAATCCCAAATTGCTTTATAAACAAAACACAAACCAAAGCCATTCGGAATCGCTTATTCTGAAAATTCTATTTTTCATTTTCATTACTAAAGAAATGATAGGTGTAGCCCAAATTTTGTGTACACCTGTTATATTTTAAATAATTATATTGTTAATTTCTCCATAAATCCCTATTTCCAGCTTCAATGATACATCAATGTTTTTACTAAGAGATCAAATGAACAACTATGCTGATGTATCATCAAACAGCAAACATTTAGATGAACAACTTGAAAAGTTTATGAAAGAAAGGAAAATGACGAATAACAGTTTTCAATTTCATAGCAATATAGACAACTTAAATATATTCTCCCAAATTCCGGAAATAAATACAAATGAAGGAATTCCTGAAGAAGATTTGAAAAATTTCCATAAAATGTTTAAGAAAAAACAACTAGCCAAACCAGTTGAACCACGAAAACCAAGATTTAACAGGAATACAGGATTCCGTCCACCTCGCCCTCTATCAGAGTTACCTTCCAATGAAAGTGAAATCAATATTGAACAAGGAAGTAGCAAGAGTGGATTTAAAACAGCTAAAGAGGTGTTGGAATTACAAAGTGGAAAAAAATTGGGAACTGCCCAGGGAGGGGGTGGCAATAATAGAAATTTCGTGGGTGGTAAACGAAAAAGAAATAATAAATTTGTTTCACCATTGCTTTCATCTAAATCTTTTAAGTAAGTATATAATCGACTATACCAAACCCAGAATAACATTACGCATGCCAAAAATTACCAATGTAATACAAAGATTTGTTTGTAGATAAAAGATGTTACTTTTATTTGTAGTGATAATACTGAAAAATTAAATGAAGAACCAAAAGAAGAAGTTGATGAGCGTTTAAAAAATATAGATCCAAGAATGGTTGAGTTAATTCGTTCAGAAATAATGGATATTTCTGCAGTTGTTAATTGGAACGATATAGCAGGATTGAAGTTTGCGAAAACAGCTATTCAAGAAGCTGTTGTGTGGCCTATGTTACGTCCTGATATCTTCAAAGGATTAAGACGTCCACCTAAGGGGATTCTATTGTTTGGACCACCGGGCACAGGAAAAACACTAATTGGTGAATTTAAATTTGTTTATTATACAGGCTGATTAAAATTTATGTTAAAATCTTTCGGGTGGTGATTCCCTTGATCAAACTAAAAAAAAAATTCATGGGAAATGTTTTGTTAGGGAAATATTTTTACTCAATGAAATTTTTACATTTGTATACTTGCTGACTAGGTTCGTCCATTTACAAATAGTTCAGAGGGCCTAATCAAAATGATATGATCATGCGCTTGACTGACTGGCAATGGACCACTACCAACGCAGCTGAAGTGTTTAATTACGTTTAGAACAACTCATTAACTGCTGAGCAAGTTTTATCCATTTATAAATAGTAAAAACGATTTTTTTATTTACATATTCATACCTTTCTAGCTGCTCTACGCACGCGAACGACTATCAGCTTGACTGAGTGTTGGTTTTCAATGGATCATAGACACCTATAGTAAGGCACATTTACAAATAGTACATATTTTGTGACGCTATCTCTCAGACTATTAGCTGCAATGTTCCCGTTTTGACCTCAATTTCAAAGTTATATTAATTCTTGTAATGCCTTTTAACATTTCAGGGTTACGTTTTACTTTAGCATGTTTACACGCCAGACACGTGATTAAACATATATTTGGGGAAACGTTCCCAGGAAACATTGTTATGTTTCTATTATGCATCATATACGTTTTTTGTTTCATAAATGGAACGTTGAGGTTACCTTTTTCAAGCATATGCAAATAAGTATTTAGCGTGTGGTTTGAAATAAAAAATCAGGTTAATTTAAAAAATTTATTACAATAAATTAATCTTTTAAATAAAAAATAAAACGTGTTTAATATTTATAAAAAAAGTCAATCATAAAATACTTAAACTATAAAAATTACAAGGTTGTAAATCCAAGATATTATTCCTAATAATTTCACTTTTCACTAATTTTATCCACACATATTCAATATTCACATAAAAAACATTTGTAAAATGCACAATCACTAGACTAGCCTCCGAATTCAACGCCACCGTGACGATACCGTGATTTTTAAAAACGATTTTAGAAAATGACGTCGCTAAAATTAGGTCCATATTCAGGGTTTGAACAAGTTTGATGAGGAAAATCACAGATGGTTGTTGATCGTACGCGTCTGCGCGTATACATAGCGTGTGCTGTGTGCAGAACGCTAACGCAAAAGAAGCTTCTCAAAAATGTTTGCATGAAATCCAAAAGACACGTTTTGCATCCAACATTTCATGCTCACAAAACTGAAACACAGATGAAACATATTTTGCAAACTATTTCCGTGAAACACAAATGAAACAAAACGCGAATGTTAAGATATTTTCTTGCTCACATAACTGAAACATAGAAAATGCATTTCTTGCGTAGTGTTTCCTTGAAACACAAATAAAACAAAATGCAAACATTAAGAACTTTTTTGCTCACATTACTGAACATAAAAGACACATGTCTTTTGTACTGTTTCCTTGAAACAAAAATGAAACCTTTTGCAAAGGTTGAGAACTTTCTTGCTCACATTACTGAAACATGTCTTTCGTACTGTTTCCTTGAAACACAAATGAAACCCTTGGCGAATGTTGCAGATACATACAGTGTAATAGCAGAGAATAATAGACAAATTTTCTAATTAACATCTTTTATAATAACTTTGTTACTAACAAAAATTGAGTTTTTTAAGTCCTTCTTTGATTTGAAATGTGAAGCCAATGTTTAAAGGAAACTTTTCTCTTATTTTTATTTTTTATGCAACGAATCACCACCTACGAGATTTTAACATAAATTTGAATCATCCTGTATGAATAAAGTAAATAAAAATATACAGGATGGCAAAAGATGGGATTTTAAAAACTATCACTGATGATTTTCATCATTAAACTAAATACAAACATATTTTTTACAGGAAAATGTGTAGCTTCACAAAGTAAATCAACATTCTTCAGTATAAGTGCTAGTTCATTAACTTCAAAATGGATAGGTGACGGCGAAAAAATGGTCCGTGCCTTATTTGCAGTAGCAAGATGTCATCAACCAGCTGTAAGTAAACTATATATTATAAAAAAATTTCATATCATTATAAAAGTTTTGAAAATTATAGGTAATTTTTATTGATGAAATTGACTCATTATTGTCACAACGTAATGATTCAGAACACGAAAGTTCTAGACGACTTAAAACCGAATTTTTAATTCAATTAGATGGAGCCACAACCGAAAGTGAAGAGAGGTTACTGGTTATTGGGGCAACAAATAGACCTCAGGAAATTGATGAAGCTGCTCGTCGAAGATTAGTAAAACGTCTTTATATTCCTTTACCAGAACTGGAAGTAAGTAAATTTAAAATAGATGTGGTAAAAAATATTTTTTTATCTTAAACTTTAACCCGGGAGTGGGCGTGCTTAAAAACGAACCTTTTTTCACAAGACAAAAAGAAATGTTTTTTCACGCAAGTATTTGCCAAAGCTGCATTAACACTGGCCGAAATGTATAATAAATAGCTATTGAGAAGCATAAGAATTAAATCGCATGCCTTTACATACTCTTGCGATTTAAAACGACGTCGGTCATTATGAGACCAACATACGCCCACTACCGGCCCTTTATGATTTTTTTATTTATTAATTACGAATATAAACTTCTTAAGTAAATGTAAGCTTCTACTGCCCTCAAGAGATTAATTGATATATGATGTATTGGGTATTGTCATACACAATTTCACAGTATTGATGACTCAGTTGAATAACATTTTCTCTTATTTTTTTAGGCTAGATCACATTTGGTTAAGAAATTAATGTCTACAGAAAGACATTCATTAACTGAAGAAGATGTAATGACGATAGCAAGATTGTCTGATGGATATTCAGGTGCTGATATAAATAATTTATGTTCAGATGCTTCTTTAGGCCCTATTCGTTCTATCAATTTGAGTCAAATTGAAAATATTCAGGCTGATGAGGTAAATCAAATATTATTAACAATATTTTATCTTACAGGCTACTTTTTAAAATATATTTAACTAATGTTTTATTGCCTTTAGGTACGCCCTGTAACAATAGATGACTTCAAAAAATCACTAAAAAATATTAGGGCAAGTGTTTCCTCTGAAGATTTAAATCATTATACTACTTGGGACAACACTTATGGGTCTGGAAATGTGTAAAATGTGTATTGTGTACCTTTAAAATTATTTATTACATTACTCTTCTTTAAATATGGGTATTTCTAAACATGTGTCCCGAACTTTGTTATGTTTTTTGGGCGGAATACAATGTATTTTTGTTATATAGTTATGTGTAATAAAATATTGAAAAATAATGAGTACACAATGAAGCCTCTGTGGTGCCAATAATTGTCCTGATAACATTCAACATAAATTTTTTTGAAAACATTTAAAATGTTTTATTTTGAATAAATCATCAAGGACTTTTTCAAATTAAAACTCAATATAATTTAAATAAAAATCTTTGTTTTTTCAAGACGAAAATTTCCAGCTGTTTGGTTCATAATAATAGTCTTTATTCTTTGTTGTTTTATTTTTTATAATAAAAAATATGTTTGGTTATAATTTATTACAGAATAATTTTTTCTGTGGGTGGGGGGCGCCAAATTTGCATGTTGCCCAGGGTGACAAAATGTGTAGATCCGGCTCTGGGAACAGTGATTGGCAACTCATTAAGTAAAAACACATCAAACAGTTAATGAATTCTAATAAAACAGTTAATGAAATCTAATGGGGTGATTCTGAACAAAAATGTTAGCCGTAACAGCGATGTTAAATTTGACAGTCACCCTGATGTCAAAAAAAACGCTATTATGTAAACTTTACTGCAACTTAACGGTTAATTAAAATAAAATTTTCGGTGTTAAAATAGTATACACCAAAGTAATAATAATACATTAATGTATAATTGATCAAAATAATACATTATATAAATGTACAATGCATTTTAATACCGAAAATGTTATTTTATATTGTCGTTAAGTTACACTAAAGTTTACAGAATAGCGTTTTTTGACATCGAGGTGACTGTCAAATTTAACATCGCTGTTACGGCTAACATTTTTTGTTCAGAATTACTCCATAATAATACTTGAATTGGGCGCAAAATTCTGAACCTTCAACGGTTTGTAAAAACCGCTATAGTCTAAGGAATTCTCAACGGATTGTCAGGACAAGATCGACAATTTACAAAAATACAAATCACAGTTGTTTTTCAATTAAAACACCTCACACGGTGAAAAACATCAAATGAAATTTTGCCTTCGCACGAAAATTTGATAATGAAGGGTCCATATAACCGCTACATTGTAACGAGTTTTGAAGTAGAATTTACATCTCCAGGTGGTTTTTTGTATACTATTTAAATATTTGGATGTAATAGTCAGTGGGGTAGCCAGGACTCATTTATTGGAGTTGCACGAATTGGCAAAAAAAATTTAATTAAAAATAAATATACTATTTATTTGTGTAAAAAATCAGGAAAATAAAAACAAACGTTAATTTCTTTCACTAATATAAAAATAAATGTCACATCCATCATAAATTTGAAACAAAATATTATCATTTAAACTTAAAAATAAATGTTCTGGGAAAGGTTTGAAGGGGGCCTGGCTATGCCACTGGTAATAGTACATTAACATTTAAAACAGATGTGAGTAAAATTACAACATCCTTCAAAAAACCTGCTAATTACTAACTACAAAAATTTGGTTGAATTATTGGATTATACAGGGTGTCCCACTCCCACTCTTTTTCCAGCAAAAATTGTTTTCGATAGTTAATGTCATTCTGAACAAAAATTTTCTATTAACTATATATTATCTTTTTTTGACTCCTTAAAAAGTTACAGCAATTTTTAAATTTAAAAAATATAATGATCATTGTGGGACACCCTGTACAAATTTCATTTTATTTAAATCATGTATGCTTTGGATTTTGTACATCTTTAACCCAATAAAAGATGCTAAATCTTACCAAGGGAAATTTAACCCTTAAAACATTCAAATAATAATTGATTTAAATAAAAAAAATATAATAAGAATACTATATACTATACAGGGTGTTCCATAAAAATCATTCAATTTTAAAATTGCTATAACTTTTTAAGGAGTCGAAAAAGCATAAAATATAATAGTTCACAGGAAATTTTTTGTTCAGAATGACATTTACTAGCTAAAAAAAAATTTTTCTGGGAAAAACGTGGGAGACCCTGTATATAACAATTCAAAACCGCTAAACACAGTACAAAATTATATGCTGAAGATAATAAACAATCGTCCTAAAAGATACCATTCTCATCTACTGTACTGTATTCCGAGGAAACACCCTGTTTACCATGGAATATGCATATTTTTAATAGTATTGAAACAAACTCTTTAAATATTTGAATTTAAATATAACTGGACTTTCAAAATAAACGGCTCATGTACACTATTTACAGTTTCTAGTCACCGCTAATTTCACATGAATGATCAAAGATTACAAAATGCAAAAGATTTCTTACCTATAGTATGCAGCTACATCACAGCTGGATGTGGTACAGTTAAAAATGTGTTGGAAATTGGTAAAATAATAAAAAATTCAATAAAACTTAAATTAAAAATATGTCACTTTATTCTTACGCATTACAACTGCATAAATATAAAAGTAATAAAATTTAATCGAAAAGTCCAAGACCCATGTCGTCATCAGATTCCTCTGGTTCTTCTTCCTTCTTCTTTTCTTCCTTTGCAGCTGGTGCAGCTGCTGCCACAGCAGCGGGGGCAACAGATGCAGCGGCAGGCGCTGCTCCTACTCCAGACCCAATGTTGGTGATTAGTTCTCTGATGTTGACACCTTCTAGGGCTTTAGCAAAAAGTCCTGGCCAGTAAGGTTCAAGATCTATGTTAGCAGCCTTGAGAATTGTTTGGATTTTTTCTCCCTAAAAACAAAATATTCATAAGTATTATCACGAGTGGTCAAATTTATGTTAAAAAAAATTACAAAATTTTTATTCAAAGTCATTAATTATAGTTTTATTCTATAAACTACAGTAGATTGCAAAAAGTGGACAGAAACAGTTTCCTGCAATTATGTTTTCCCAAAAAATTATCATATGTAATATCACAAGTGGTCAAATTTGAGTCGAATATTTTTCACTATCATTCCACTTCAAACTTGTTGAAATTTGACATTAATGTCATAAAATAATCTCCTGAGTTGAATAGTCAATAGTAATACCATGAGTAGGTTGAAATCCGCTATAATTCTGTCAATTTATTGACAAATGAATTAATGAATGACCAGTGGTGTTTCTAAAAAAGCAAATCAATTGAATTGGCAATAAAGCGACAGAATTATTATAGTGATTTCAACCTATGAATTGTATTTGGATAGATTATTTCAAGCCTTATTTCTGCAAAATACTTATCACTATAACCCAATGACAAATGGATCAATCAATCAGAACGCTTTTCAGGATGAAGGCATGATATAATCATGTAAATAGAACTTTATTGACAACCATTAAAATTCAAGAATTTGAAAGCTATCACAAATGACAATTCAAATTTTGTAGAAATTAATTAATTTTAAAATGACATTAATAAATGAAGGAATAAAAGTGAATATTATAATAGATTCAAATGTTTTACAATAAGGATAATTTTTGCATTATCTTCATTTGAAAATAACCACAATTACTGACAGTTAATCTGTAAACTAACATTTTCGGTCTTAAAATACATTTTACATTGTCCTCAATGTAAAATGT
Source organism: Stenus bimaculatus (assembly GCA_963971135.1). NCBI lineage: Eukaryota > Metazoa > Arthropoda > Insecta > Coleoptera > Staphylinidae > Stenus > Stenus bimaculatus. The sequence continues at coordinate 47,513,028 of OZ020180.1, forward strand.
TATTATTTTGATCAATTATACATCAATGTAAAATTATTATATTGATTGATGTTATTTTAACCCTGAAAATGTTATTTTACATCACCATTAAGTTTACAGAATAGTGATATTTTTGACAACAGGATGACTGGTTAATTTAGCAGTGCTGTTACGGCTAACATTTTTGTTCAGAATCACACCATAAATATTAATTTAAAATACCTAAAAATTAGCCAAATTTTTACCAATTAAGCGTTCATTATTCAAATGTACGTTTAAGAAATTTCATTAAAAAATCTTTGCGACTTTGGCCGTAATTAAAAATATTTTTTTAAATCAACTTTAGAGGCTTATAACTCTTCAGGGGTGCAGGTTTTATTTAAATGATGACTTATTTTTAGGTCTACCATCACCAGTTAAGCGTTGTCGATAGAATCTTGCAACATCCTGTATACTCCATAGGATGAAAAAATTTCGATAGTTTTAGAAATGATTTGCTATAATTGAGATGTGGCTAGGACAAGGACAAAAATACCATAATATTTAATAATTTGGCCTTATACCTTACCAGTACATACTTTCAAATCGAAAAGAATATACAGATTAGAAAAACATAACCTGTTATAAATGTTGTCTTGCAGCAAGTATTAAAAAAATATATAAACAAACTCATCAATAGAATACCAAGGATAAATATTATTGGTGTTTAATTACTCGATGAGTACTTTTGTGCATTAAACAGGAAGATTAAAACGGTGTAAGGGGTGACCATTGAACATAACCTAAATAATATTGTAATTAAACTTACAGTTACTGCAATATCGTCATCAACCAAAACAAGGGCGGAATAAACGCAGGCTACTTCAGCGGTTGTAGTCATTTTGATATTTTATTAATTAAAGTTTTGTGTGCAAGTTGCCGAAGGGCCTTAGCTCGATGAGAACAAGCACGAGTAGTTTCTTTCACGACGTCAAATTCGAAAAGACGGAAGATCGAAGTTTGACAAAAATATCACAGAACTCAAAAACCACCGACATACTAAACCAAATGCGTCATCAAGTGACATCTATCGCTTAAAAATGTACCCATCAACTAATACCGGGTGAAAAAATGGTGATAAGCCCCTGTATGTATTCCAAAGCACTCCAAAGGCCTGTTTATAACCTGGCTAAGCAAGGATAGTGATAAACTGTGGTGATAAACCCGAAAATCAAATATTTAATTCAATACCTTAATTAACCGGATACGTATACAGAGTGTCCCAAACCATCCGTACCACCTCTTTATTTCAAGAACCCTTTGTCGTACATTGATGAGAAAAACAAATTTACTACCGAAGTGAACCTTAAAGAATCTTTTAGTTTAATTCGTAATTAACAAGGGAGAAGTATCCGAAACCTGAAGTAAACTTTGAAATTTTAAATGCTATACCTAGGTTGAGTGTGGTATTGTTGGAAAAGTCTCTTAAAAAGAAAACTTTTATTAAATAGTATTGGGAATTTCAGCTACCAATAGAGGGCGGTCTACATGTAAACAAACATGGAGGAAGTGAGGTAGTGTCAGCCAAAAACAAGTGTGTTTATGTTTCAAATCTAGCCAATTATAATCACTTCATAATCTAATAATAAGTTTTTACAAAAACTATTAAATTAATTTGGATTAAAAATCAGAAAATGCACTTGGCGCGAATGTAAACAAGCGAATTAATGGCGTCGGGTACCTCACAGGTTCACTTGTTCGCTACCAAAGGGCGAGCAAATGGCTGGAATTCGCAATATTGTTTTATAAGGAGTAAAAGAAGTACCTTTTGGGGGCGGGCATGTAAAAGTTTTTGCGGGACGAGACCTGCGATTCCCTCGGGTACAGGAGAGCCACAAAAAGTTCTTTTACACCGAATAAAACATTCTATTTCTTCTTCAAACATCGAAATTTTTAAAATAGTAATATAAAAAATAATTTTAAAATTTACGTACAATACACAATACAATGTTAGTGTTGCCTAAAATGCATTTCTACTCCTCACTCCGCCTTTATAATTCTTGTCAACCCAAAGTATACCCGATTGTAACAGATTTTCGATTTACTTCGGAAATGCAATAACATGAGCATAGATCAGCATAGATCAAGGAACATAAAAATCACTTGTTAAATATGTTGTTAAAGCCTGTCAAACGTCACACATCACTGAGGATGTACTTTAATGACGTTTGAATAAAAATTAGTTTTTCTTACAAATTAAAGGCATTCGAAATCGCTTATGGTTTCTCAAATTATGGAAAAATAAAAACACTACCATCATCATCATCAATGGGCGAGGGTAGAGGCAACTACCAGTTTTTAAATGTTATCTTGTTTTTTTTGCATTTTTCGCTTTCTACGTTAAAAATAATCAACTTTTTTAGGTTATTTTTAACGTCTCGTCCATTGCGGATGTTGATAATGTTTTTTTAATTTTTTTCATAATTTAAGAGACTACTTTTGTCACTTGTTTACATATTTTTTTTTTCGTTTAATTTGTTAATTTTGCAAGATATTAACAAATATTTAAATAAAAGTTGTTTCTTTTAAAAGACCTTTCCAACAATATCATATCGACCTAGGTTGCCATTTAAAATTCCAAATGTACTTCAAGTTTCGGGTACTTCCAGTCAGTTTTTGAAATTACGAATTACACCAAAAGATTCTTTAGGTTCACTTATTCACTTTAGTGGATTTTTTTTTTATATCATCAATGTACGACAAATGGTGGTTTGGGACTATTTTGACATTTTTGTAAAATAATGGAGGAATGTGAGTAAAGGCTTCGAAGACCTCAAAACACTGGCAATGAGAATGCAGTGAAGGCGCCTGGACCTGCACTACCACTTATGACTATGGACCAGAAATAGAGGAATTACTAAATCCACTGGCAGGGAACGATGAGCTGAAATGTGCTCAAATAAGGCCCACCGCACACTGCAACCGACGAAACAGTTTGATACGATTCACTTTTGTCGGACGATGACTCGGGGGAGAATTTTATATGATTTTATACACAGATTCCTGGACAGATGCACACTGGACCCGAAAGTCACGCCCGACAGCATGTGACAGCTTAAGACTGTTTGCAACCGTCGCGTAGCGTCGGATGCAACATGTTGAGACAATTCGAGGCGGAATGTTTCGCCGCTCTGTCACTCGAGTCAAACGTAAATATAGTCAAACATAAATCTCTAGGGTTCTTTTCTTCCAATAAAAACAAATGGTAATATAGCTCAACAGGATCAATGCGTTCCATACTGCAAAGAATTTTATTTTTGTAATGGATGTGCTAAATACGTCCCGCGCCGATTGTCGTCCGACATTATATCTCGCGATAGCTTCGGTCAAAAATTTCTGTCTGCTGACATTTTACCTCGAGACATTTTGTCTCTGGGTGTTTCGTCGGTTGCAGTGTGCGGCGGGCCTAAGTGGACACCAAGACAGCAAAATATTGATGCGCAATCCGTCTTATAAACTTGCTACTGAAGCATTGCAACTCAGCAGGAGCAGTTGAAAGCAGTGACTATCTATGGCAGTGACTGGACTGATAACAGGACATTCACTGTAACAACACCTGCACAAAATGGGCATATGGAAAGAAAAACCCACATACAGGATATGCAATTAGAAGAAGGAAACAACCACATATGTAATCTTCAAATGCCACGTGCCAGTAGCGTATAGCGTTAAATTTGTGAATAGAGGCTATATCTGATACGAAGACACGTAGGGTGGATTGTATATTGTATAAAACTAAAAACAGTTTCAACTTGGTTTTAAGCTTAAATTGACAAGTGTGATAGTTTTTCCTGCCGTTTTTCTTATCTGTAGAATTCCCAGATAAACCGTACGAACGTTTTTGATCACCTGATATTTTCTGTCATACTTGTCACCTTAAACCTGGTTAAAACTTTTTCATGCAACTGACCATTAGGGTACAAATACAAACAAAGCAGGTAACCCGCTTTCAGATTACAGGCGCAAGAAACATTCTCTGTTCCTGTGAAATTTATCTTTTTTGGTCCCAAAACGGCAGCAATTAATTCTTCAATAGTCATTATAACACAAACTAAAAAATTGACAGATTTTCCAGTGTATTTCTGTTATTTTCTAGTTTAAGTGTCACTTGAAGCTTAAGTTTCAACGAGAGCAAGTAGACCTTGGTATAGATTACACAAAAAAGTTTTAGTTAATTCTAGATTTAAACTAGCAAGTATGGACAGAAAATATTTGCAAACCCTGTCATACTTGTCAGTTTAAGCTTGGGTTTAGTTAAAACTGATCTTAAACTCTTTCCTGCAACACACCCTTAATGAAGTAAAAGTTGTTATCAATTCCAGAGTCCTATAGACGCAAAACAATAAATTTTCACTTGTTGCGATTGTTTTAAAGGTGTTTTTAATTATCGAAGTCATCAGTCGCATCTTGAAATGAGGGCAGGTGTGAAGAATTAAATAAAACGGGAAAACATGGTGCTGGTAAAAATTTCCTTTCCATTGTTAAATTGTCTTTATTGAGCAGACGTAAATTTTGGAGGGTTTTGTATCACCCTGTATATACAGTTCTGCTGCGAACTGTTAGAAAAAAAAATGTTGGTAGTAGTTTTAAAATTACCGTCGCCATCTAGCGTATTTAAAGTATAACATATCGAACTTGTTTATAACGAATTTTACAAGATGGCGCTGTTTGCTCTGTGAATGTCAAGATAAGTCTGTTTTGTTTGTGGTGGTCTCTTTCCGTCTTTCCTCTGTTTTTCAGTAATTCCAAATTCCATTCGATAGTGTAGAGCGTGTCCGCCGTGTTCAATAATCATATGATTTTCGTATTCATCGGACGTAATATAAAGGCAAGATAAACTGTTTTAAGCGCGATATTTTTACTTTAATCCTTAAATTCTTCGTTTTATTTTTTCGAAGAGCAGTTTCGTTTTTTTTTGTTTTAACAATTGACACTTGTGCTTGTGAAATGCAGGAAAGGGTATGCAAGAAGGTCTTGTTTGCCTTACTATAGTTTGCGATTCTTACGTTTTGTATTGCAAACTGTACGTAGATGATAAGCTGTGCTGAGTAATTCCAAGGTTAAGATTGTAATAATTTTAAAATACGTACCTGCTTTAAAATAATTGATTTTGGTTGGATTTTTGATTGTGTAAAATATTTTGTGAAGTTTTCGGCGTTGCCAAATTTTGATGTTCGTTTCGGAGTTGGGAGAGCACTCGGTTTGTTTATTTAATTTTCATTAAAATTTTCCAGGAATTATTTAATAATAGTTTTAATCGAATTTTACTCATAATTTATATTTCTTTACATTTCACTTACCTACATATTTTCACATTGCAATTTTTTTTTTAATTTAATTGTTTGATTTGAATTGAGAAATAATTTACGTAAAAGTTTTATTTATTTTATTATGTTTATAAATAAATTATAACGATAAATTTAATAATCGCTTCCAGTTTTATTTTCGATAAATACGGCAACACTGTAAACGCAGTAAACATCTGTACAATAAAATCCTTGCAGTGTAGTACATTTCTGTTGAATTTGCCTGTAATGGAGCTACTATTTCTTCAATATTAACTTGCATTAGATTTGAATATATTGGTGAGTGTTAATTCGGGACTTTTCTTATTATTTTCCATAAATCGGTGTTTTTTACGATTACTAAATAACCCTTGTATCCAAGGCAAAAATATTTTTTAGACAATGAATTTCCAAGTATGTGTGTATGTGCATTATTTTGTGTAACTTAATGCTATGTTTTTAATTTAGGCACTGCTTTCATTTTTAATGTGATTGGTTTTGCCTTTGAGATTATTCATTTATAGACTTTAATTAATTATTGTCTACATATTATAAAATGGCTGAATAATTTCATTCATTTGTTTTTTTTTCAACAGTTGGCTGCCTTTTTTGTCTTGATTTGTTGATTTTTTTTAGATTTGTTTAAGGTTAGGATATACTCATACTTTATATTTATATCAGTAAATACCTTTTTAAACAAGCAATATTATTGCACCATTATATTTAAAAATAATTTTATTGGTTTGTTTTTGAAAAGTTTCGTGCTAAACTAAATAATTAGTATTGATTTGCACATTTCCTAAGGGGTGGACTACTCTTACACTGGAAAAGGTAGTGGTATTTTATTTTGCCAATCATAAAAAACATTTTTATTTCAACAAACTAACTAATTGACTTGTTCAGTTTGAGGATCTCTGGGAACAGTATAAGACCGTTAAGTTTGTTGTTCAACTCGGGGATATTAATGTCCATTCTCCATTCAATTTGATGTTCTGGTTGTCATTGTCATTCAGCAAATTGTTCAGGGCTGCTATTTTTGAACTGTTCGAGATGATATCGCATGCGAGATTTCTACTAATCTCGATCACTTTTCAGTGAATCCCTATTTTTGAGCGTGCGACATCATCTCACATGCTAGAAATTGTAATCGAGACGTGTCACGACTGCCTTGAACCGTTCGAGATGCTTATGTCGAATGGTTATCATAACCTACAACTTAATCTTGTTATTGTTTATAATTTATTTTTAAACATTTTATTACGACGAAAAATATAGTTCTAGACTATTGGGGGTGATTCTGAACAAAAATGTTAGTCGTAACAGCGATGTTAAATTTGACAGTCACCCTGATGTCACAAAAAACGCTATTTTGTAAACTTTACTGCAACTTAACGTTTATTTAAAATAAAATTTTCGGTGTTAAAATAACATACAGCAAAGTAATAATAATACATTAATGTATAATTTATCAAAATAATACATTATATAAATATACAATGCATTTTAATACCAAAAATGTTATTTTACATTGCCGTTAAGTTACAGTAAAGTTTACACAATAGCGCTTTTTTGACATCGGGGTGACTGTCAAATTGAACATCGCTGTTACGGCTAACATTTTTTGTTCAGAATTACCCCATATGACTAATTTTTAAAGTTTATTTTTGCAAAATCAAATTATTTCCTTACATAGTAGAATTGAACAATTTTGTTAATTGTCTGAAAGAAATTTATATAAAGCTTGTATTTATTTTGCAAACTTCCCAAAAACAATTAAATTCCTATGTTTAATCAATTTTACCATCGTTATAAAAGCCTTGGGCAGAAGAAAATTAAAGAATTTATTTGTAGTACAATTTATTAAAACATAAGGTGTCCAAAACTGTTATAAATTAAGTATTGTATAACTTATTTAATAAAAAAATAAATAAAACAAAAAAACTAAGTATTAACATTTTATCAAAATACGTGCAAAAATTGTAAAGTATTTGAATTGTTTAATAAAAAATATCTATATGGTAAACAAAAGTAACTCAAAGAGTTAAAGAAACCTCTTTTAAATTACATACATTTTACTAAAATGATATTTGAACTCTTTAATAAAAAAATCTCTCCCAAGCAAATAACAAACTATTTTAAATAGCAGATTTGTGTTCAAAAATTGTAAGTGAATTATTAGAAAAATTACAAAAAATATATCTATAAAGCAAATAACTCTTTGAAATAAACTAAAAAAACATAAAAAATTAATAAAATCTTTAAAAGATTTCGTAAAATAGGAATTTAATATATATCACATATAATAAAATATATATCACTTCCCAGAAAAAAAGTGCACATGTCACAGAAGATGTATTTTCCGTTTTTAAGGTTGATCAGAATGACAAATTTTCTATTGGCATCCATGAAATTGCTATGTTGCCAAACGATCGCACGACACTTTGATTAGTAACTCTCACTTGGTGTTCAAAAATAGCTTATGTATGTCGTGCACGACATTTGCATTCCAGTCTTCTCGCATGCGAGATCATCTCGCCTACATTTTAAAAATAGCAGCCCAGGTCTGTACGAAGGTTAAGGTAGAGTCTTGAATCCAAAGAGAGGCGACACCGGCACTAAAGGCTGATTTATAACATTACAAATAACCCAGGACACAGAACCTGAAATTCGAGGTCAACATAATGATTTTTTTCTAATTTATAACGTTACCTAAAACCCAGTGTCAACCTAGCTAGTGTCAACTGTCATTTTCTCAATAATAATATTGACTATTCAACTCACAAGCGATTATTTTTTGTGACAAGTAAAATGTCAAAAATTCAATTACCCCCCTAAGAATTTCTTGAAAAGATGTTAGATGTCACTTACCTGAAAAACATATTAGACAATTTAATTGGTTAATGTTTTCTGAATAGTTAAAAGGATTCTTTTGTAAAAATTGCTTCTTTTTTTGCAAAATTTGGTGGATGACACCAACAAGTATCATTTCTGAAATTAGTATCTCAACCAGTAACAGAGTATTCTAAATTATTAGGTAAAGATGGTTTTTTGATAAAACATGAAGATCATAAGTATCACAAAAATTCAATTGTTTGTGCGGAAAATTTTATAAAGTCATTCAAAATAAACGAGATATAAGAAATGCTATTGAAAGGGTGCATTTTTTATTTAAATGAATTTGGTCATATTGACTTATCATTAGGTCTACTATCTCTAGTTAAGCATTGTCAGTCGAATTTTGAGACACCCTGTATATTTATCTTTTTTTAATTACCCCCCCTCTGGACCAGTTAGCTGGAAACGCCCCTGAGCTCTTAAAGCCTGAAAACAATGACACGAAACAGAAGGAATTTTGATTTTATTGAGAACTTTATTTATAATTAGCAAAAACATAAAACGCAATAATGACATTTTTTCATTTCAACTAATGCTATTTATTGAAAAAAAAAATTCGGAGGAATCCTTTGTTCAAAGAAAAGTTATTTATACAGAGGGGTGCACAAAAAACGGCCAACGATGTAGCTTCGTTATTTCTTATCCGATTTTAATAAGAGATATGTCAAATTAAATGGTTTGAAGAATACTACTATCAGATAATAAAAAATAAATTTTATTTTTGAAAACATCAAAGGAGGTGGAGGCAACTTTTCTTTTTTAAATGGCAACATATTTTTTTCGATTAACAAAAATAATCTAAACCAATTATACCAATAATTTTTTTTTATTTAATTTTTCTTTTCTTATTTTTAAAATTTTTTTTTATAATAATTTTTTAAAATTTAATTCAATTGTTTTTTTTTGTTTATGAGTTTTTTATTTTTTTTTAAGTTTTGTTTTATAATTTATTATTAATAACATTATTAATGAAGTAGTATTCTTCAAACCATTTAATTTGACATATCACTTACGCCCGGTTTCTCCACCATATCTTGAGACCAAACTAAATCTTAAGCTGCGTATCAGTCCCACATGGTTTTAGAAACAGCCAATTAGAAGAGGACTGGGAGCGTAGCATCTGTTTTGAGGCTGAGCTTGGTGAAGTTGCGTCTAAAGACATCTTGGAGAAACCGGGCGTTATTAAAATCGGATAAAAATTAACAAAGATACATCGTTGCGAATCTCCTTAATAGAAAAAGGATCTCAGAAAAATAAGTGGATCGCCGCTATTTTGTTGTTTTATACAGGATGTCCCATTACTACACCGACCAAGCTTAACTACTAGTGATACTAGACATGAAAATAAGTCGATTTGGCCCTATTTATCTATATCCAAAAACGTACCCCTAAGAAGTTATAAGCTTCTGAAGTTGATTTTTTTAAAAAATATTTTTTTTATTGCGGTCAAAGTACCAAAAATTTTCTGATGAAATGCAGGGGTTTAGTACCCACTTTGCTTTGTTATTATATGGTAAATATTTTCTCCTCCAAAAGGCATGTTGTATGAAATCGGAGACCAAAAAATGGTTAAATAAAATGTAAACAAAATATTAAGGTTCCTACAGTTTTTTGTGATTTGTACAAAAAAATATAATTTTTTTTTTATAACACATTATCAATAATATTAGTTACCTGCCTTAGAACCTTTTTTTGTAAATTATTTGCTTATATAAAAATTATAAAGAAAAGAACGGTTTGATTACATCAAAGAAACGCATTTGGTATTGAACCGTCTTAATGTCATGAGGGCTTAACATACTTATAGTTTTAATTTATTACTGCAGCATTTTTCAAAATGGTTGAATTTGTTAAACAGTAACAGTAAAGTTTTTAACCTGCTGTGTTTAAGAAAAGATTGGAAACTCCATTTGATTTAAATTTGAGTTATTGATGTATTTAAGTATGTACGATTATTTTGTATATTTATATTTCGCTAAAAAAATCTGTGGTATCTTTTTGATGTCATGTATTTTAACTGTATGTTGATATTTCCACGAAGTTTAGGTAATGTGGTTACAAATCTTGTCTTAAGGATGGCAGTATAAATAGTTATTAATAGGACAAGTGCGAAAAATTAAATGATAAAAACGCATTTTTTATCATTTTTTCAAAATTACTCCCTTATAACAGACTATATACATCAAAAAAAAATTCTATATGATAAATAAATTCAATTTCAAGGCAAAACAAGAGCGTTTTTGTTAAATTTTTTATTACAAACACCAAAAAATCAATTTTTACTAGCGAGGAGTACGCATTTCAAACATTTTGCCGACTATCCTCTTAACCCTTACAGGAAATATCTGTAAGGTTTGTTATATGGGTTGTAATGGACAGTTTCCATAGTTACATTAAGGCTCTGTTGCATTAGAGTAAAACCACAAATAAAGCAGGTTACCCGCTTTCAGATTACCTTGTTATTAAGATTTCAGATTTGTTATTAAATGGACTTGTGTTCTTGTATCTGGAGCCGGCCAGTTTACTGGAATGAATTGTTCATTCCTGTAGCTGGTTGTTAAAGCAGGTTTTACTTTATAACGAATATAAAGAGTTAATTGCCGCCGTTTTGGGACAAAAAAAGATAAATGTCAGCTGCCTGCTGCTGGCAGTGGCTGCTAAAGCAGCCTAATATGACAGGACCTTTACTGGTTAGCACTTTTAGCAATGGTTTTCACAGAATCGATACATAAATGTAGTCATAATGGTCATAATCAGTATTTTAATTTGGTACCTACTTCATCGGATATAAGTATCAATTCAGAAGGGCCCTTTTTTTTATTAAAATATAATGGGTCAAAATTTCTTCTTTCTATTTTCTTCAGGCTTCATTTGCTACTTTATAATTTTCTCCCAAAAAAATAAATAATAACTGTCACATTTGTTTCATTCATTTGCAAGTTAACATGAGGTTAGAAAAAGTAAAAGATTTGAATTATTTTGAAATGGAAAAAAATTAACAAAAGAGTTATAATTTACATTAAAAAGTCTGGCTGTATATTTGTCTAAAAAAATAGTTTTTTTATATTTTAAATCTTAAAGTCTGGAATTTTATTTTATTTGTCATGATAAACCTGGTAATGTCAAGGTGTTAAAAATTAATTCAGAGTGGAAAATTTGTGTAGGTTATCGTAACAGAATATATTCCAATTAATTTTAATTGAATTTATTGTTTTCTAATTTAATAGATTTGTGAAATGATAATTTACTTTTTCTGTAGGGTAACCATCAATTAATTCGTGAAGATAAGAGAGGGAATGACTGTGGCTGCAGGTATCCGTGAAGTGAGCGTCTATGGCAGATCCATCTAGTGCCGCCGCTGGTGCCAGCACAAGCCGCCCCAAGCGTGCGTTGCCACAGCGCACACAGGCTAAACGCCTTCGTACACAATCACCCCCCACTCAAAAGGTAAGTGAAATAAATCATTTAGAAAATCTGAACATTTTATTTCTAAGCACTATACTTATTACTGATTATATTCTAAACAAACTTAATAATATTTCTGAAATTTTTTTTAAGAAAATTCAACTTGGGCAACAGGGTAATTTTATATTTTAGGTATAATTAACCCTCAAACAATATCATAGGTTTTGCGTGACCCCACGAATATGTATTACTTTTAGTTATAATAGTAAAGAGTGACAAATCTTTGTGCTGAACACAGACTAGTATCTGTGAGTATTCTAAACAGTTGTCTTATATTTCAAATTTCCTTATTTTGTCATAATATGTTTTTTTATTTCCTAAATAAATATTTTCTATTATAATGTTTAGTTTCTTGATGGGGTCACCTGAAACCCATGATGTTAATTTTAAAAAATGTTAATGTTGTCGTTTAAGGTGTAAGGGAATCTTCTACCATTCATTTCTTTAAAGTTTGAAATCATCCAGTAAATTCATTAGGTTTTTTCAATAAAAGACATCCATCCAAGGCATTCATTTATGTAGAAATTAAGTGAAGCAAGGAAGGCTAATGGGAATTTTTATATTCTGCTCGCCTTCTGGTGGCAAAAATGTGAACTTCTGTATTCAGTACCTACTTTTTTGATTTAACGCATTTGTACATGTTTTTTGAGCATTACTGAAGCTGTAAATAATATATCTATTTGTGTTGTGTTGAATATGTAGTTATATGTACAACAATGCATTTTAAACACAATTTTGGACACTGACAAGTACCGAATATCCTCCATTTATAAATAGCGCCCTCTATACGTATGTTTTTGTTTATTTACATAAACTTTGTTCTTTTGCGACTTTTAGCTTTAATAGACAAAAAAATTCTTTAATTTCAAAAGGTTATTTTATAATCTGTAAAATATGTACAAAAATATTTATAAACATAAAATTATGGTTACTTTGGGTTGTTCGGTTTCATTTCGAAAAATATGTTGTTCAGATTGATATTTACTATCTCAAATGATTTGAGTAAGAAAATAGATGTGAAATCATTGGTAACGGTTTCATTATAGACACCAAATCATAGAAAACGCCCATAAGGATTACTTTATGTTCCAAATTGATGACACTAAGGAGTCAATAAATTTTAATTGATTTCAATTTTTTCAAGATTTATGCAAGCAAATAAAGTTTTGTATGTAATTCGGATTAGAACCAATCATTACAGTTCACGTCGTGTTATTAGTTAGGCTAGGCCTTCGTCTCGCCTCACCTGCAACTATTCATGACCATAATGCTTGATGTTACGATCCTTATGACATAAATAACTATTATATTGCTCCTTTTACGAAGTTCACCTTAAAATAAGAATTAATGATTATAGGGATAAACCTTTGCTGGGCGAGAATAACAGTAAAAGTAATTTTTGGGCACTCTACACCTTTTACAATTGTATATCAGAAAAGATCAATTCAATTTCAGAAATCATCAATTGTATTTCAGAACAGTCAATTATTTTTCAAAAAGCATCAATTTAATTTCAGAAAGTATCAATAGTATTCCAGAATAATTGATTATGTTTCTAAAAAGATCAGTTGTATTTCAGAAAACATCAATTGTATTTCAGAAAGCCTCAATTGTATTTCAGAAAAATCAATATAGTTTCAGGAAGGACCAATTGTAAAATATTTTAGAAGCCCAGAGTTTTTGGCGGTGGTTGTGCACGTGGACCACAACAGCACATAAAATTCATCAAAAATGTCCTTTGGTAATTTATCATTATACCATTATTAATGGGGTAATTCTGAACAAAAAATGTTAGCCGTAACAGCGCTGTTAAATTTGACAGTCGCCCTGATGTCAAAAAACGCTATTCTGTAAACTTGAGTGTAACTTAACGGCTATGTAAAATAACATTTTGGTGTTAAAATAACATCAATCAAAATAACAATATTACATTAATGTATAGTCAATCAAAATAATAACATAACAATGATTTACAATGTATTTTAACACCGAAAATGTTATTTTACATCGGCGTTAAGTTACAGCAAAGTTTACAAAATAGCTATTTTTTTGACATCAGGCTGACTGTCAAATTTAACAGCGCTGTTACGGCTAACATTTTTGTTCAGAATCACCCCATAATCTTAGGTCATTATACACCAATGTTAAACCCAAATGGAATAATCTGTTCCGATATTAAAGCAGTATTTTTAAAAAACAACTTCAGAATTCTCCTATTATGGCTCCTAGTATTATGGAATAACTGTTGGACCGCCAAAAACTCTTGCCTTCCTTATTTTTTACAATCGTTCCTTTCTGAAATTAAATTGATTTTTTTGAAATACAATTGATGCTTTCTGAAATTAAATTGATTATTTTGAAATTCAATTGATGCTTTCTGAAATACAATAAAATACTTGCTGAAATTATATTGATCTTTTCTGAAATACAATCGATGATTTATGAAATAAAATTGGAAAAGGGGTAGTTTAACTACTTGTTTTATATTAAAATTTTCAAGAAAGTTGAGTTTTAAAATAATTAAACTTCCTATATCAATACTTTTTTGAAATAGAACTTTTTTATGTCTTTGTTGTCTATCGTAAAACTACGTTTTTTGACCTCTACCAAGAAATTTCAAGGGTTTTTTGAGAAATTTTTCATTTATCTTGTATACAGGGTGTTCCATAGCACCCCTTTATTTTGATTATTAATGTATTTGTATTAGCTTTGCAATCAGATTCTAGACAGAATTTATTCAAAACACATGCCAAATGGAAGAAAGTCACTTAAGTGTGTTTAATTATAATATTAAAGCTAATGAGTCAATTCTGTGCAAATTTTTAAGCCCTTAAGCCTGGTTTACATTGGTCGAGTAAACGGGCGAGTTCAAAAACCGAGATATACTCAACTAATATAAACAGTAGGGTAAGTAAAAACACTCTCTTTTTTCTCACCCTACTGTAAGGGCTTGCGGTTTTGCACAGAATTGCACCATAACAAGTTATAATGCACCTGAGGTGGGATTTTGTTTCTATCTTGATATTTATCAAGCTTAATAAAACTCAATAGGGGGCTATTCTCGAATTACACATGACACGACTTTTATCATTCTATCCTTGTCATTCAAATTCAAAAATAAGAGTCTGTCCTTGTCATGTCGTATACAATGTTGTGTCGTGTGATTCGAGAATATCCCCCCTCTTGAGTTTTATCAAGCTTGATAAATATCAAGATAGAAACAAAATCCCACTTCTGAAACGCTCAGAACAATCTAACCAGTTTCCAGTTCATCAAATCTTTATTTTTGTATTAAAAGTTAATTTTTTTGCTGGTAAAAATTGTTTATTGAGTTAATTATAGAGGAATGTCTCCGGTTGTGGACACCCTAAGCTATTTTTTGATAGTTGAAAGATGCGGCGAAACTGATTAATGTTAAACTTGTAATTTGTCACCGCACATAATCTGAGCAAATACCAAAGCGTAAACACGCATATAGTCTTTTTTCGAGCAAACAAAAAAAAATCGTGAAAATTTTGAAGCGTTTCTAATATTTTTCATTTCCCAAGTGCGATAAATCGAAGCAAAAGATCGCAAAGAGGTGAGCGTTACACTTTGTGATGCAGTATATTTAGTGTACTTTGTGATGTGATATCAAGTTCTACTAAAATGTTTGTTTTGTGTTAATTTGCTGAACAAAAAAAAATGGCTACCATTTCCAGTTGTGGTCACCCTCATGTACCCGGTTGTGGACACCATTATTTTTTGCGTTTAAAGCGTGTGTTTGGCCAAAAAACTGTCAAATATCGTTGTTTATGTTAATGTAACAAATTTTAACAGTGTTTTTATGAATTTTTGTACCTATATTTTTAGCCATGTCGATACCGAAAAAATCGGGCGATTCAACAGGATCAATTTTAATGCGCTAGTCGATGCCATTAAGCGCTGTTTAAAGGACAAGCAGTCCATCAAATCGACTGCCAAGACAATATGGCCTTCCTGTTTTTTAAAATTTATATGCATTTTACTTCATATTTTTAAGATTTTAAGCGATTTTACAAGGGTGTCCACAACCGGATACAAATATTTTTTTGGCCAAAAATGACCCCTTCACAAAATTGATGATAAAATTTTCCTGATCGACTGAATCTATATAGTTACTTCAGAAAAAAGTTAGCTAAGGTCTCTAGCTTTACACTGGTGTGCATACCACTGCATAATATTAACTTGAAAAAAAGTTATGAGCGAAAAACGCAAGTGTGTCCACAGCCGGAGACACTCCCCTAGTATTTTTAATGATTTTATGAAGATTTATTAATCTACTTAGATTAAGTAATTTGTTTGTGTTAGGTATATTTAATATTTATGCTCTAAACATAATTATATTGTAAACATATGATAATATTATTTATTGTAATCAAAAATGTATTTTAAGCCGGTACCATGTTTCATAGCTCAAGAATCTCGATTATTTTGAATATGATTCTAAACATAAATAAATGTATCAATGACTAGTCTTGTTTCATTATTAGTCATAACAAAATTTTCATTTTCTATGCATATGTTCACCATTACTCACTATCACAAAATATTATTCATTTTTGCCATCTCACTCTATAGGGTACTATTTCAATTCATTTGACCCTACCTTACTTCTTTGTCATCTATCACCTGATTAAAATCACCTCGATAGTTCTTTTTTAAGCGCAATTTCTCTTTCTTACAGACCAAATCTAATAGTGGATCTAATAGAAAATCAAAATCGAGATCAAAAGAAGGTCCATCTAGTTTAAAATTAGAAGATTCAAATTCTGAGGTTGATACTGTTAAAGTTAATCCTTCAAGTTCGAATTTTTCTTCTGTTAAATGCGGTGTTAAGGACTCCAAAAAGAGAAATAGAGTTAACGAGAGTAAGGTGATTGATATTTATATTTTACTTCATTTGTAAGGTTTACATTGATTTCATTACATTTTGACATGAGACAAATTTGTTATTATTCTCTCGTCTTATTGATTTAATAAACATTATAATTAAAAATGAAATTTTCATTTATTAACATCTGTGACAAAGTAATACAATAAGATTTATGAATATCCAAGAAAATCCTTTTAAATATTGATGCAATTACTTATAACTTAAATTTATAATTTAAATTTTTAATTTATTGCATGCATGATGCAGGTATTAAATAAAATTGCAAACAATCAAATCAATAATTATGTAATTTATAAAAAAATGAAGAAATTCATGATGTTTTTTATATACTTTTTCTCTTTTTGTATAATCACGCATATAGATATCGAGAACACAAAAGAAATATTCTCTCCCAATAGGCACGAGATCACAGGAAATTTGGAAGGGAATGAATACGACCTAAGATGCGGCAGGGGTCCTTTCAAATTTCTTTTGATCTCGTGTTTTCAAAGACTTGCTATTGGGTCAGAATATTTCTTTTATGTCCTAGATAACTTTGCATGTGATTGTACATATCAATTTTTCAGTCAGAATTTTGAAATGAACTGAGCAAACCTGCTCCCACCTTATTCCAAACAGTCCACTGCTTACATTGTATCAACAGGTGTGTCAGTTTTTCCTTGTAGAAACAAAAGTAACCACAAAATGGAAAAGTCAAACAAGTTCTTAACCTGAGAAATAAACATTTTAAGTACCTAATTGTTTTGGAGTGGGTGCTCATGTTTGAAATTATTATTATTCACATAAGTGAACAAAATTATAATAAAAACTTTTAGTTTAATTAATAATAACCTCTTTTAAGACACCATTGATTAATTTTGTAATGTATTCTGCCTTTATTAACATTTCTTCAATTGTGAAATTATGATTATTTATATATTTTTTGTTTAAGGCACCACAAAATAACAACACCGTAACACCGGGGGGAAGTAAAATCAAGAAAGACTCTTTAAACTCAAAGAAAAGAGAGTCTTTTGAAAATTCTTTGCACAAATTGAGAAAGTCTAGAGAAAAAACTTCTGCCCCATCGACAAGTACAGCAACTACCTCTGGAGTCTTTAACATCTTTGAGCAGCCTGGAACATCTTCCTCTGCCGAGGACACTAGCCACAGGTATTCTTTGAGAAGTCGGGCGAAATTACCTCCTCCACCTCCAGTAGGAAAGAGTAATAATAATAACAAAGCGTCAGCACTGGGGGCCGCTGGGAGTCAACAAGTCAAACGGGAGGAGTCTGAGCCTTCTCGTTTAACACGAAGTGGAGCTGTGCTGAAACGCAGCACTAGAAACAAGGGTTTGTTTTATTAACATTATACTTGAGAAAAGTCTTATTTATCATTTTAAAATCTGAATCTTTTTCAATGTAAAAATATAACATGAGTAGTTTTATTGAAAAAATAATAAAATTCTTTAGAAATCTTGCTAGAATTTAAATTTGCTTTACTTTAAATATTGGTTCTAAAAGCAGTGTTTATTGAAAAAAAATATTTACAATTATAAATCAGCATTTTTAATGATATCTAGACTTTTTACCATAAGTTAGTATTTTTAAATTAAACCAAGATCATTTTTATTTCTTTTAATAGAATAATTAAAGAATTCTTTTTAATCCTCCTTTATTAATGTCTTTCTTACATGTTTCGCATTATCGGCATCATCAGACATAAAGAGTAATCTAAAATTGCAAAATAATTAATTCAACAATACATACAAACAATTAATTACAATAAATTGACCTCTCAGTAGCAAAATCCTTTCAGCAAATTGAGATTACCGAATAGTTTACTGATCACTTTTACATGTAAATAACCCCCTACTAACAATACTGAAAACTTTAGTGGAAGGTGAATAAACCGGACCTTAATATTATTAGACTATTAGATAAAAATAATGGTTTTCCTGATAAATTAATAAAAACTGTAATTTCTAAAATAAAATTAAAACTTTTATATAAAATCGTATATTCTATTTTAGATAATTCAAACGGTATAAATAAATTTGCTTCAATTACTTCTATAAATAATAAATGTTATTATTGTTTAGTAACTATAATATTAAAATTTCTTTTGAAATTAATAATTCTTTATTTATTTCTACATATTATGGGTTTACTCTGAACAAACATTTTTAGCCGTAACAGCACTGTTAAATTTGACAGTCATCCTGATGTCAAAAAAACGGTATTCTATAAACTTTACTGTAACTTAACAGCTATGTAAAATAACATTTTCGATGATAAAATACATTGTACATCAATATAATGTATTATTTTGATCGATTATACATTAATGTAGTATTATTTTGATTGATGTTATTTTAACACAGAGAATGTTATTTTACATACCCGTTAAGGTACAGTAAAGTTTATAGATTGGCTTTTTTTTCTGACATCAGGGTGACTGTCAAATTGAACAACGCTTTACGGCTAACATTTTTGTTCAGAATTACCCCATTAATTATTGTTTTAAATCTTTATTCTTCATATATTTTGCCTTTTTTATAAATACTTTTTACACTAATGTATGTATTTTCATTTTTATAAATAATATACAGGGTGTCTCACTTTCTTTCCAGCAAAATTTTTTTTTAGATAGTAAATGTCATTCTGAACAAAAATTTTCCTATGAACTATCACGTTTTTTCGACTGCTTAAAGAGTTACAGCAATTTTAAAATTTCAAAAATTTAATGATTTTTTGTGGGAAACCCTGTATAAATTTCATTTTATTTTAAATTTTTTTATTTAAATCAAGTAGGGGAGATCGGGGATACATTGGACACGGGGTAATATTGGACAGTGTGAAATTTCCCGCCTTAGTTGCGATTTTCATAAAAAAAGTTTTTCTATAGTATATATGAAATGAAATAAAAGCATGTGATATTCAAAACGGCAGGTTATGTTCATTAGTAAAGAGATCAGTCTAGTATTTATATTTTCTTATGTTTGGATGTAAGAATTCGAGGATACTGTTGATAGTGATTAAGCCATTAATTATTTATATATACATAAAAAATTCATGAAAACGTGTCACAACTGTATCATGATTCATACCAAATTTCAAAGCTGTACTTCCATTCGTTTTGAAATAAACGAAGAAAAACCTTCTTATTAACAACACTTAAGAGGCTGTAGCTCCCTTATGAAGCGAGATCGGACACATGTTTATTTGAACTTTTCGTCTTATTTTCATGAGAGAAATCTGTCCTTAAGAGGATGCGGAATAGTTTTGAAACACCCTGTATATATTTTTTGTGTCCCATGCTATAACTGAAAGGGTTTACAATAATTTCAAGATAAGTAAATATAAGATAAATAACTTGAGAAAAATCTACATATTGTTTTGTTTGGTACTGTAGTATGGGGTTATATTGGACAATAGTCCAATGTATCCCGCACTGTGAATTTTTTACAGAAAAATGAAAGCAATGCTTTCGTTTATCCTTCAGTTGAAGATAAATCTGTATTATATTTCAGGATATATGTAAAAAAATTAATTTTTGCAAAAGTATTAAACAGTTTTATAGACATACGTTAGAAAGAGTATTTTTTATGTTATTATTATTCTACAGGTAATAAAACTTTATATACATATAACTATGATTTTTTTTAGATTCAGTAAATAAATTTACTGTTGTTTTTTAAGTCCAAGATATACATTGGACAATTGCTCCTATTGGTCTTTTCTATATCTCCGCATCGATAAAAGCATACAATAAACTTAAAAATCAAACTTAAAAATTAAAAGCCTATAATATGAACTTTAAAATGATGGGCAATTCATAGAAAGTAAATTATTATCAAGGGTGTCATAGGTTCCTAAGCTAAAAATGTCCATCACTTATTTTAAATACAGTCAATAATGTTAAAAAAACCAAATAATAATTGATTTAAATAAAAAAATATAATAAGAAAGAATATTATACAGGGTGTTCCACAGAAATCATGAAAATTTATCAATTTTAAAATTGCTGTAACTTTTTAAGGAGTCGAAAAAACATAGTTCATAGAAAATTTTTTGTTCAGAATGACATTTACAACCTAAAAAAAATTTTTGCTGGAAAAAAAGTGAGACACCCTGTATTGTTGAATTAATTATTTTGCCATTTTTGATTACTCTTTATTCTTATGTCTGATGATGCCGATAAGGTGAAACATGTAACAAAAATTTATAAAGGTGGATTAAAAATAATTCTTTAATTATTCTATTAAAATAATTAGTAATCCACATTATCAATAATTATTATTGTTTATTGTTAAATATTATATATTTTTATTTGTATTTGAAAATGTTAAAGATTAGAAGTCATTATTTACTGATCTTTCAAAATAAACTTTCTGCGTAGATTGATAATTTGCAATACAAATTATAATTAAATCACTCTTGATAAATAATTGTTTCAAGTTGCAATAGTGTAATAGTATATGTATACGTCATTATTAGCTTATCTTTCAGGATAAATTTAAATTGAATTACTTTCTCCAGTAGATTTATATGTAATTGGCATGGCAAATTTATAGTTAAATCACTCTTGGTATCTTGGTAATCGTTTTAAGTTGTAGTAATTTAAAAGTTTTTTTATTTATGAAAATAAAAATTTCTAATTCTACTATGTTATAAGTTATAAGCCATAAGAAAACGCATTTATTGACCTAAAAAAAATTTCAATTTCACTTCCGGTTTCAACGTAAACATAAAACTAAGTAATTCCAATTTTCCAATTCTTATAATAATAATTAATAATTCCAACACATGTAGAGCCAATTTGTGTAACCCTCAAAGAGTTTCAGGAAGCACATAAAAGTTAGTTTATTTTACATGTAAAAATAAGTCAAAAAGTCCATATAAACATTTGTCCAAAACTCAACTGTTGCAGAGATACAGGGTGTAGAAATTTATTTTTACTTTTTATTTATTTTCTCTGGATCGGTTAAATGAAAATTATTAAGGTTGAGTACATCTCATAGCTAACCACCCTTTGCTATTATTTTTGTCTTAATTTAACAATCCAGTGGTGTAGAAACGTGTCAAGGTGTCCCCTTTTTTGAATTTATTTGGTACGTTACTGCAAAATTTTACAGTTTTGTTTAAATTTTTAAAATCTTCATTCAATTTATCACAAAAAAGTACACTTATTAAATTTTGATAGCATTAGTGGAATTTCAGTAATCCTTCCTTTTATAATCCAATACCATTGTTAACATGAAAATAATTTTCAAAATTTAAAACAAATTAAGTTCAAATAAGGAAAATTCAAATTAAAAACTCTTAGTATAACATTTTGTCGGTATTTTAAATAAAAAAACATGTCAGAAAATTTGTTCCTTCTTGTTCATTTATTTAAAACACCAACTAAAAGTCTTACTAAGAGTTATCAATTTAAATTTTATTTTGTTTGTTTAATTTAAATTTGTTTAAAATTATGAAAATAAGTTTGATTTTAGCAATTTCACTGGACCATAAAATTGAAAATTTCAGAAATACCACTAATCCTATCAAAATTTAACAGGTGTACTTTTTTATGGTAAATTAAATGAAGGTTTTAAAAATCCAAAGAAAATTGTAAAACTTTGCATTGGAATACCAAATAAATTCAAAAAATGGGGCACCTTGACCGGTTTGTACGCCAACGGATTGTTAAATTAAGACTAAAGTAATGGCCAAAGGTGGCTATCCAGAAGATGTAATCACCCCTAAAATTTTATTAATTTTCATTTAGCCGATCCAGAGAAAATAAATAAAAAGTAAAATTAAAAAGTAATTTCAACACCCTGTATCTTCGTAACAGTTAAGTTTTAGACAAATATTTACATATATGGACTTTTTTCTTATTTTTACTTCTAGTTTTTGCACCCGAAGAAATGACCACGATTTCAGAAACATTCTGAACATATTAAATTAAATATTTTATCTATTTTCATTAAATATTTTAAGATAAATTTCTGATAAATATGTATTTTATTTACCATAAAATTTATGTTTCATACTTCCTGAAAGATCATGTGTCAATATACATAATAAATCCTCGGTCTAATGCAGAACTATTCTAAGTCAAATACACTTTTTTCAGGAGGAGGTGTTTCTTTATTTTATTTATATGATTAAACTTAGTGATATGTTGAAGTTAGGCTTCCTAAGTAAATTATCCAGATTGGTTTATTTTATTGAATTTAATTTTGGAAGTTTCTGCATGAGAAGTTTCATATTTTGAACTGAGCTGTAAATTGGCTTTAACCTTTTACTGAATCCTATTCGGTCAACGGTTTATATCATTTTATGTAAAATATGGCTTAGGATAGTTCTGCATTAGTCCGACAACATATTTTCAATGTTAACTGCAGAAAACTATACATAAGTAAAGTAAGTAGCATACAAATATGGCATTGGAATTCTGACAAAACAACATTAAACCAATTTTATGGTAAAAATATGAATTTAAAAGTTAATTATGTTGCTTACACGGTGAATAAGTTTTTTTTAACTTTCTTTATGCAGGGCACAGCTCAACAACGGGTTCCTGTGCCAGTTCAAGTGGTGGCCGAGGCTCTAGCAGCAGCCGAGCATCCCGCCAACACAAGGTGGGAGCCACGGCTCCTGCCCCTGTCCCAGCCACCCCAACTATGGCCTCAGATCAATCGGATTTACCAAATAATGGCTTACAAGGTCAGTACTGATTCTAAAACTAGAATCTACAATTTTGTTTACAGTCTTAATCATAACTACATGGCCGACTATTTTTTGTAATTTGTGATTGTCCAAAAAAGTTACTTTTCTAGTTTTTAAATTTTCACTTTTTAAAAAAATTATTTTCACATTGTATTCTAAATTAAAAGTAGGTATAATTATCATTTTCAAATTATTCTAAGAAGACCACATTACTCATTACATCTCTGATTGGTCAACGAGGACCATTATCTGGTCCCCACCTAAAATATGGTGTTTGAAAGGATAATGTTACAATATTTACTTGCGTTTGAGTTCCAGTTGCTAGCAGTAGTTGATAATCTTAGAAACACATCACAAGTTAAAACTACCTTAATAGATTTTTTAGTAAAATAGTTAAAAAATATTTGGTAAATTATGTACTAAGTTATAAATAGTATTTTTTAATAATAAAAGAGGTATGTATTTCGAATTTAACCCAAATTTATAAAATAGTTTATACAGGGTGTCACTTTTGACGTTGGACTATATTATTAATGGAGATAGAAAGTCGGTTAAATGGATAAAGTAGTAGAGATTTGTTCGTATATTAATAATTCGTTGATAAAACATTTGAATATCGCATCGTTCCTGCGCTATCTTGAAAAAACAATAAAATGCAATTTTCAAAATATGGCTACAACTTTTTTATTTTCGTTGGTACCAAAAAAGTTTTATGACATTGTACAGGGACTTTTTTCTGTACAATGCAGTAAGACCGAAAATAAACCAAATTATTTTTTTCTTATGGAGAGCATATTGCATATACACAAATTCAGAATCAGTGCATTTTCTGAATAATTTGGTATATAATCAACGAATTATTATTGAGCATACAAATATGCACTACTTTGTCCATTTAACCGACTTTCTATCTCCAATAATAACAAAGATACCACCCATAAAGTCCAAGGTCAAATAGAGAAATAAAAAACATGCAAGGTTAAAACCTTTTGTAATGATCCAATGTTAAAGGAATCAGTGTATAAATGACATAAACAATTTCTTGATTCTACATAAATATCTTTACTATAATAAATAGATCACAAGATTCTGTAAGCTAGAAAATAGTTGCAACAAATTTTTGATTTTAATCTTCAATATTTCTGATACGCTGGATTTTATTTATGTAAATGAAAAACCTTATCAGTTATTATTCTAAAAAATCCTTGAACTATAGATTATTTTAACCACTATAGTGACATACACAAAACAAAATTTTAAACAAAAAATCATGACAGTAAACTTCTGTTTTAAATTACCTGTCAGATAAACTTATTATAATATTCAATTCTTCAATCAATTGATATCTTTGGTATAACTGGGGCTTAATTTTAAAAGCAGCAAGAGAAATGAAAGTTATATAATTGTTATGTGATTTAATTTCAAAACACGACTAATACATTCGAGTGGTTGTTTTAGAGAAGAATGGATTTGTATGACTATATTGATCTTCTCTTTCTTAATGATGGAATATGTAGGTCTACCTCTTATTTTATAGATATTATTAATTCAATTAATAATAAAAGTACAGTAAGACGAGTAAAAATAAAAAACCTTTATGAAATAACACACCATCATGCTTTCAGTTACAAAATATGAACAAGATTTTAGGAAACTTATCTATGAATTTTTTTACACTTGTTTATTATAATTCTTATACTTTTATTTTCTTTAATATTGATATTTTAATTTATAGTAACTGAGGAACCTCCTTCTCCACAAGAAGCTACACAAGCTATGGCTAGCGGAGGTGGACCTTCGGGACCCGGTGCAGATTCTGAGAGTGATGACAGTGAAGTAGGAAGATTGCAGGCACTTTTAGAGGCAAGAGGTTTGCCCCCACATCTCTTTGGCGCTTTAGGTCCTCGTGTGCAACATCTACTACACCGCAGCATGGGCGCCAACAGTTGTAAGTAAAAAAATTTCGATTAAATAAATAGCACCAATATCTGATTTCTAATTCATATTGTTTTGATGTTTGATGGAATTAGGTCCTAATTCCATCAAACATACACAACTGATTTCTAATGTGTGCTGTATGCTTTTCTAAAAATGCTTCGCTATTACCAACAAATTGCATACAACCCACAATTTCTCTATTAAATTCTTACTACCTACTTCTAAAATTCTGAATTGTGCACTACATTTTTGTTAAAACTTCAAACCTTACTATTAAAAGAAGTTTTATTTAAAGTAAAAAATTTTATTATAAGAAAAAACTGTTTTACTAAGTAAAGTCTTTAAAATTGTACCTTACATTTTGGGTTGAAACTGCAAAGCCTTGCTTTTCAAGAGAATTTTGATATAATCTGATGTAAATAGGAAAAAGGCTGTTTGTATTGTTTAATAGGTCGATTCAACCCATAGTGGGAATTTTAACTATGTATAGAGGGCGCTGTAAATCGAGGATATTCAGTACTTCTCAGTGTCAAAAATTGTGTTTAAAATGCAACCTTGTACCTTGTAACTACATTTTCAACAAAATAAAAATAGATTTATTATTTAAAGCATCACTAAAGCTCAAAAAACATGTACCAATGCGACAAATCAAAAAAATAAGTACCGAAGTTCATATTTTTGCCAACAGAGGGCGAGCGGAATCTAAAAATTCTCAATAACAAACTTTATAGATAATCCCTGTAAAGGCTGTTTTAGACGGGCACATTTCTTACAACAAATCTTACGTAAGATTTGTTCTAAGAAATTTATGTTACAAATAAAATAGAGCAGGTTCTATTTTGGCCACAATTTTGACACAAATTGAGAGTTTATGTTAAAATTTCCTGTTTTACACGACCACAAATTTCTTATAACAAATCTTACATAAGATTTGTTGTAAGAAATGTGCCCGTCTAAAACAGCCTTAAGGACTTACAGTTTTGCACCGTAAAATGCACTTTCAATTTGTAAAGTTCAATAGTTGGATTCAACAAATATTTTCAAAGTACTAGTAGCATTAACGGCTAGTCGCACAGTTCAGGCTAAAGCTTAAATTTGAGTTTAAGTTTTTACTTAAGTTTTATGTGTTGTACAGGTCAGGTTTTTGATTTAATCCATTGAGACAGAATGACGAGACAGACTCGTGGTATGAAACTTTTGCCAAACGTAGAAATAACGACTCTCAAACGTGATAACTTATTTAATTTTGGTTATTTTTAATTTGGTAAATTTTGGGTTTAAAATGATCTAACATTATATTGATTATTTTCTTACATTTCAACATTTTTATTTCAATAATATTTTAAGTTTTGTGTATTTTCGTACATAAATTTTGAAATATATTTTTTTCATTCTTATCCAACGAAAAATAAATACTGCATTTTGGCCCAATCATATTATTAAAAAATACTGTCTCAATGGGTTAAACTCAGTGCTGGTAAACCCTGAAAACTTTCTAAGGGTTCGGTTTCATTAAAAAAGAAATGAAAGGGTTCGTTTCCGGGTTAGGTTCCATTAAAAAGAACCCCGGTTCCGGAGTTCGGTTCCACAAAATAACGGTTCCAGATTTTAATAAAGGTGTTTATGTTCTTAACTTTCCAAGCTTATAAATTATAAACAATCTAAATTATTCTTTATGGTTTTGAGTTGAGGTTGAGACTGAGACGTACCCGCAAATCGTACACTATAACTATAAGAAAAATAAAAACATCAGGCATCTGCTCGCACAATAAAAAGAAAACGCGCACGTGCGAGCTGAATCAAAATAAAATTTTAGACCGAAAATATAGGAGATATGATGTAACAATTGCAACCTCAAAACCCAAATTTTTTTAAAGATTCCGGTTCAAGTTCCGAAAATTTTCGGAACCCAAAGTTCGGGTTCCGAAAATTTTTTGATTAAGGGTTAGGGTTCCGGTTTTTAATTTTTGGCGGGGTTCCAGGGTTCGGTTCCGAGGTGGAAGTCTGTAACGCCTAACGTAACGAGAACGACCGATTGTTTGCTGCATTACTATGGTTATGAATTTTGTCTCATTTCCTCATTATGGACCTTTTTGTGTGTAAAAGAGAGACATAAAATGTCTAACGGGTCCACTCTCATCTGAGATTAACTCGTTAGGGTTACAGACTTCCACCTCCGGTTCGGTTTTCCAGCACTAGTTAAACTTACCCTCAAATATAAAAATATGTAAAAACCCTTATAATTTTGTAGGCTACATATCCTTTTAATCAATAATAAATTGGTTTAACATTAAATCCAAGTAACTTAATCTTGTTTAATTATAAAGAATTTTATTAGAAATATAGTATTTCTTGTAGCTGCCACGAAAGCCCAACAGTTATTGCAGGGATTACAAGCCACAGGTGATGAAGGACAACAATTACAAGCCGTGATAGAAATGTGTCAGATGCTTGTTATGGGAAATGAAGATACTTTAACTGGCTTTCCTGTGAAACAAGTTGTTCCTGCTTTGATTAATTTACTTAGAATGGAACACAACTTTGATATTGTAAGCAATATTTAAATTTTACTTTAAAGTGATAATAATTATCAAATAATGATAATTTTATTATGTTAAATTAAAATCTTCTAAAATCTAAAAATTAATTTTTTTAGATGAATCATGCGTGTAGAGCATTAACCTATATGATGGAAGCTTTACCAAGATCCCCGGCAGTTGTTGTAGATGCTGTTCCTGTATTTTTAGACAAACTTCAAGTTATTCAATGCATGGATGTGGCTGAACAGTCTCTAACAGCATTAGATATGCTTTCAAGGCGCCACTCCAAAGCAATTCTTCAAGCGGTAAATTTTTTACTCAAATTTAAATCACAATTGAACTTAACATTAAGTATAATATTATAATGGCATAAAACTTACTGCAAGTTTCCAATTTTTTGTATAAATATATTTTGAGTCGTTCATTTCATCATTTTGTTATATTTTAGAGGGGTGTAGCAGCTTGTTTGATGTACCTGGACTTTTTCTCGATTAATGCGCAACGTAATGCTTTATCAGTAACTGCAAATTGCTGCTTAAATTTAACAAGTGAAGAGTTTCAATATGTTGCCGAATCATTACAATTATTAGCAAATAGATTAAGACAACAAGATAAGAAGAGTGTGGAATGTGTTTGTCTTGCATTTTCGAGATTGGTTGACAGCTTTCAGCTAGAACCAGCAAGATTACAAGAGATTGCTAGCCCTGAATTGCTATCAAACTTGCAGCAGCTGTTGGTGGTTACACCACCTGTTATAAGTACTGGAACGTTTATAACTGTTTTAAGAATGTTGTCTGTGATGTGCGCCAATTGCCCGGACTTGGCTTTGACGCTTTTAAAGCAAAATATTGCCGAAACTCTCCTGTATTTATTAACTGGAAGTGCAGAGGTTAACCAGGATGAAGTTGAACTAGTACCTAGGTGAGTAAAATAATTACTAACAATACTTAAAATACATTAACAAAATTAAAAAAGTCAAAGTAGTTTCTCTTTCTTATTTTGTTTATTGTATTGTAAGCTCTACTTCCCATAAGCCATCATACGATGTATCGGGTATTGTCACACACACAATCACAGTATTAATGACGTGTGATGTGTGTCGATCCACAGCTCGACTTTAATTTACTATCTCCGGATTCGCACAGAACTTGGGAAACTGTGGAAAACCAAGCTGAGATAGCAGCCGTACGTCCAAATACCGCCAGAATCTTTACTCCGCAAAATTTGTCAGGTTTTACGAAGTAAAAATCGCTGAACAGGATTTGAACCCGCGCCTACGGCGTGGCAGCCTTGCACTCTCACTGCAGGACCGCCGCGCACCGGTTTAGACTCTAAATTTTCATTTAAGGCATTTCGTAGATTTCAAATACCACATTTATGAATTGACCAATATGGATCAATTTTCACACATGTGTTTAGAAAACTTTATTTTGCTTAAGCTTCAGACCAAATTTAGAAATAAATTAGAATCTTTTCGTAAATGTTGTTTAAATTTCTTGAAAGATAGACAAAGTTTATGGTCTGAAGCTTACGTAGAATAAAGTTTTCCAAACACAAGTGTGAAAATTGATCCATATTGGACAATTTATAAATGTAGTATTTGAAATCTACAAATTGATGTTTAACAATGATTTGCGTGAGTAAGAGAGAGAAAGGTCGCGGCAGTCTGGAATCTCCTTAACCATAAATATAAATAATATCTAATATATTAAATTCATTGTAAATATTATTTTAGACAACCTCAGGAACTTTATGAAATAACTGCATTAATAGCTGAACTAATGCCAAAATTACCAACAGACGGTATATTTGCCGTAGACGCCTTATTAGAACGTCCAGTAAATATTGGAAAAGACCAACCGTCCTGGCAATGGAGGGATGATCGTGGCCTTTGGCACCCTTATGGTGCTGTAGACAGTAGAATGATTGAAGCAGCTCATATAAATGGTGATGATGAGGTAAGCAACAAATTTTTGAAATCCAAGATACTTTTAAACTTAAATAAAAGATGATTAAAAGTGAAGTAACCAGGTTTTCTAGAGGTAATATAAATATGTTTTATTTTAGGTTAGCCTAAATACTCTAGGTCGGACATACACAATAGACTTCCACTCGATGCAACAAATTAATGAAGATACTGGTACAATCAGGCCCGTTCAACGTAGGTTTACCCCTACAAACACACAAACTACTCCTACTACAGAACCAGTACAAACTGGAAGTAGACCGTGTTCAGCTCATAGAGATGCAAGAGTAGCTTGTCTTAGGGAAGAAAGAGGATTAGCCGCTGCTTTTATAAGGTATATTTTAATTAATTAATGTTTTATCATACAATCTCATTTTAAATCCATTTTTAGATCCCTGTTTTCCGTTTTATATGAAGTTTACTCATCAAGTGCAGGCCCAACAGTCCGTTGCAAATGCTTAAAAGCTTTATTAAGAATGGTATATTATGCTACTCCTGAATTATTGAAAGAAGTCCTAAAAAATCAAGTTGTTAGTAGCCATATTGCTGGTATGATGGCTTCAACTGATTTAAGAATTGTTGTTGGTAAGTTTGATTTCATATTTAATTATCCACAAAATTTAAACTTTTACTTTGGAAAGTTGAAATAAATGTACCTAATTAGAAATAAATTTTATTATTTTACAAGAAAGTTTTTATAAATGTTGAATTATATTATTAAAGGTGCCTTGCAAATGGCTGAGATTTTAATGTCTAAATTACCTGATGTATTTGGAGTACATTTTCGAAGGGAAGGTGTGATGCATCAAATTAATCAATTGGCGGATCCTAAGGTTCCCCTTGGAGCTAGTCCTCCCAATACTGCTAATTCCAGCGTTCTATCTTTTAATATGGATTCACAACCAGGGCCATCACAAACTCCCAGCAAATTAAGTCTTACTCCAAATGGTACATCAGCCTCATCACCAACGGGTAAAAATTAGCACAATATATTTGTAAAAAAAATTGCAATGAGAATTATATTGTATTTAGGAACCTCATCTGCATCTGGTTATGTGAGCACACCTGAAGCACATTTAAGAACCATGGCTACAGATTCTGAAACACGATCACCAAGTCCTTCACATGTTAAAATAAGTGATGTTTTAAAAAGAAAACGAGCAGGTAAAAGATTCACAAGTGGTACAAGGTCTTCAAAGTCCAGGCATGAAGATTTACCCCTATCACCATCATTAATGCAAGATTTATTTACAAAAGCAGCATCTTTGGGAACTAATATTCCCAGCAATTCAACAAATAGGTTAGTAACCATTTTTCAATATTTATAAAAAGCTATAAACAAATTATTTTAGACCTAGATATTCTACATCAAATAGTTCAAAAACCACAAGTTTCTTGCAAAGCTTAAATCCTGCTCGATGGGGTCGAAACATGAATTCATCCTCACATGATAGAAATTTCAGTAAGGATGTTGGTGGATGTTTAAATAAATCAACTTCAAACTCAAACCTTACTGCCGGCAATAAGGAAAAAACACGTACATGGATTAGAGAACAGGTAAGAAATTATTTTATTTAAATAAATTCCTAAATATAAATTTGTTCCGTTATAATTTTTAGGCCACCAAATTTATCGACATAAATTCTGGTAATGAACCATCAGGAACACAGCACCCAGCAATGAATGTACTTTCAAGACTTACAGCTTCAATACAAAAATTACCCACAACTGAATGCCAAGAAGCTCTTATCGAATTAAGAGAAATACTGATTGAATCGGATATATCTCCATTTGAAGTAAACCATTCTGGTTTGATAAAAGCTTTGCTTTCGTATCTTGCAAGCACTACTGGTCCAATAGATAGAGATCAACGTTTACGGATATTTTTATATGTTTTTGCAAATTGTCCTTTGAGTGATGACTCCGAAATGACTGAAGAAGTAAATCCAGTTTGGATGGGTGCTTTAGTATCAAAATTAAGTGGATGTGTGTCACAATTAGAACAGTTCCCAGTAAAGGTTCATGATTTACCTGCAAGTAGTGGAGCTGGACGGGGCGGAACTAGTGCATTAAAGTTTTTTAACACCCATCAATTAAAGGTAAGTTAGTAAATTGAATACATTTACCAATAGAATTAGGTTTTATAGGGTCAATCGGGGTTAATATGATGCATCAAAAAAATTGAATTAATTTGATCTAAAAAAAATTGCCAAAATACAAAAAGAAAATTATTTAATTGAAAACATATTATTGTTATATACAAGAAGCACTGAAAATGATACAATAATTGGGCACAAAAGTTAAATCCGCATCGACCTTTTTTTTTAGTCAAAATCTTTTCAGTCATGAATAGGAGCCTTTACACGCGAACGATTATGCACACGCATTCGCGCGTGATTGCGTGTACGGTTTCCAAAACAAACTCGATTTCGCGCGTTCCAGGATTGCAAGCGCAAATCGTGTGCTATATTTTTGGAAAAAAAATATTTCGCGCAGGATAGCGCATGCGCTTTGTCTTCCACAGGAAATCGTACACACAAAAACGCGCGAATGCGTGCGCAAAATCGTTCTCGTGTAAAGGCCCCTATTGCAAATTTTGTTATTTACCAAAGTACAAACTTTTCTATAAGAGTCCCTTATTCAAGAAAAATTTTGGTGTTGAAAGATTTCAAAAATATCACCTGCATAAATGTACCTCAAGTTTTGGGGCAAAGGGGAAACCCAAACAAAGCAGGTTACCCACTTTCAGATTACCTGCGTACGAAACATTCTCTGTTCCCTTATAATTTATCACTTTTCTGTCACAAAACGGCAGCAATTAACTCTTCAATATTCATTATAACGTAAAACCTGCTTTAACAACAGCCACAGAAATGAACTACGCATTCCGGTAAACTGGCCAAGAAAACATTATCGGCTATAGGTTACCAACCTGCTTTGATTGTGTTTGTACCCTAATGTGATATGGCCATTTTGATAGGCTAAAAATTTACCCACAAGCTACAAAATAATACTCCCCTAACCCATACCACAAGCGTGGAATTCGAATATCGACCCAGAGACCTGTTTGGAGCGTAATTGAATTTAGTACAAAAAAGAAGATTTTGCACTACATTGATCAAACGTAAAAGACTTAATGTATGTGTAAACAAAACAGAATTTCTTTGGATGGAACCAGATTATACAGGGTATCTCACGAGACGTTGGACTTCGTGGGTATCTTTAATATTATTGATTATTGAAGATAAAAAGTTTATTAAATGGGCAAAGTAGTGGAGATTAATAATTCGTTGAATTTTGCGTCATTTCTATCATGAAAAAAAGAACAAAATGCGATGTTCAAAATATGGCTATTACTTTTTTATTTTCAGTTGGACCAAAAAATATTTTTTGATCGTATGATTTTTTATCATAACAGTCAAAAACTGA
Source organism: Stenus bimaculatus (assembly GCA_963971135.1). Taxonomy (NCBI): domain Eukaryota; kingdom Metazoa; phylum Arthropoda; class Insecta; order Coleoptera; family Staphylinidae; genus Stenus; species Stenus bimaculatus. Next base: position 47,546,180 of record OZ020180.1, read on the forward strand.
TTAGCTAGAAAGCTGTATTATTTTAGTGTCACAAGTATTGATTAGCCCAAATAAGGCGAGGCTAAATTGATTCAGAGTTTTGATTTTTTTACAAATTTGTTTTAAGTTGTTTCGCCTTTACATTGTTGGCTTAGAGCCAAAAACTCACTAGGTAAAAATTTGAACTTTGGAAATTTATACAAAAATCAGTTTAATATAATATTCAAGGAGTCAGCAAAACAGCAATTGTTACCATATAATTGTCATTTCCGATTTATTTACGTAACTAAATTACTTTAATCTCAATTTTCTCAGCATGCTCTTTTTTGACTTGGTGAGTTTTTGCTTCAGACGATCAAATATGTCTTACAGCAAGTCAGCTCGTACAAGTACACGCTGACATGTCTATGGTCCACACGGATATACTTTTTGTTAGAGATTTCAGTACACAGCATGTTCTCAATCTTGGAAAACGAATTAAATTTAGTATCAGTAACGTTCGTTTGGCTCAACATCTTGAAGCTCATTTTTTTAAATCTTGTACGCTCCATTTTTTATTTTTGTTCATATAGCTTTTCGATAAACATGAATGTGATCTGCAGTGGTGGAAAAAAGAATGGAAACTTTACAAATACTTAAAAATATTTGCCAGTATCATTTTAAAATATGACTTTGTCGTTTAAAATAGTATTATTGTTATTGAATTGCTCATGCTGGTCATAAAATTATGTAAATAGCAAATAAGGAGCAATTCATCAAAAATATAAACATCTGGAAAAAAGTATGGAAACTTTTGTTTTGTATGCAAAAATATGCTCCACTTTAGATCTTATTTTTGGTGTTAATATTTTTTCTTTGTAATTTCTGTTTCTATACATGCCTAGATTTGGGTATTATTTAAATACTTTATTTTGAAATTTATAAATCTATGTAAAGATACGGGGATGGGATGGTTATTCGTAAAATGGGTTTTAGTAATGTTTACAGTAAAAATTGCTGATTTTCGCCTCGAAGTTTAAAGGAGTTGTATATTAATAAATCCTTTTAACAGTAAACACCATCTGGTAATCTGTGTGGAAAGGAAACTGATATTTCTCTTCACATTTGACTCTATCGCCTTAAGTCAACGATATATAATATGTATTTAGGACTTAGTACTTTTCTCATGTTTGATACAAGCAGTATATAAGTGCTGTATCATTTTAGCCCCAATTAACCCTAGTTAAATTGCAAAATATGTTGATTTCACTCATGTTAAATACATATTGGCTATTTTAGCTACAAACTTCTTTATTAAATATAAAAAAAAATAATGAAAATTTTTGATTCTTGACTATTTAAAAAAGTTGTCCGAAAACTTTATGAGTTTATAAAGTATGTTTCTTTATTTTAGTGCAATCTCCAAAGACATCCAGACTGTACAAATCTTAAACAGTGGAAAGGAGGAACAGTAAAGATTGATCCTTTGGCCCTTGTTCAAGCTATTGAAAGATATTTGGTAGTGCGTGGATATGGAAGAGTTCGTGATAAAGACAGTGCAGATAGTGATGATGGAGATTCTGATGATGATATCGAAGATACTCTGGGTATGGTAGTAATTTCACAAGCTGGTTCAAAACACAAATTACAATTTCTGATTGGCAACACTGTATTACCATATAATATGACTGTGTATCAGGCTGTTAGACAGTTCAGTAATACAGGAAATGATCAAAGTGAAACAGATACGGACAACGAAACTCCCTTAGGTCATGCAGGAGTTTGGGTACAAACACACACAATATATTACCGGCCTTTAAAGGAAGAACCATCATCGAATCAAAAACCCACAAGTAGCAGTTCCCATTCCAGTCGAAAAGGAAAAGGTTCTGGTAGTAAGAATGCTTCTAGGCGGAAAGTAGATGAGTTATGGTCTGAAGGCACATCTCCAAAAGTGCAATCTCCATTAGTTCCATTCTTATTAGTGTCATTACCTGAAGTAGTAACTATTCAGGATGCATCCTTGGAAGTACTTTGTTTACTTCGAATCATTAATGCATTAAATAAATTTTGGACCACTTTATATCCTGCATTGACGTATCAACTAATTTTGCCATCAAATGACTTTTTGAATAGCAAAATTGCAGCGAAAGCTTCAAGGCAATTGCAAGATCCACTAGTAATAATGACTGGTAATTTGCCCAATTGGTTGCAGCAAATAGCTTCAGTTTGTCCATTCTTGTTCCCCTTTGAAACTCGGCAACTGTTATTTTATGCAACTTCTTTTGATCGAGATCGTGCTTTGCAAAGGCTTCTTGATATGACTCCAGAGTTAAGCAGTTCAGATTCCCAAGAAAGAGTAACTCCTCGGCTGGATCGAAGGAAACGTACTATTTCAAGAGAAGACATATTAAAACAAGCGGAACAAGTTATGCAGGATCTTGCAACTTCCAAGGCACTTCTTGAGGTGCAATATGAAAATGAAGTTGGAACTGGGTTGGGTCCAACATTGGAATTTTATGCTTTGGTATCTAAAGAATTGCAAAGGAAAGATTTAGAACTGTGGCATACTATTGAAACCGATAATGAATATGTTCATAGCAGTATTGGATTGTTCCCACTTCCTTTACCTAGAAGTGCCAAAGCTAGTCAAGTTACAAAAATGAAAACCAAATTTAGATTTTTAGGAAAATTTATGGCGAAAGCAGTTATGGATTCTCGAATGGTAAGTTTTGCCACAATTTCATGCTTATATGTTTGCTTCTTGAATTCCTGGTTTTGACAGTTGATTTTTACTTTTTAGCTCGATTTGCCTTTTTCTCTCACCTTCTTTAGATGGTTGTTAGGCCAAGAGCACTCCTTAGGAATAGATGATCTTGCTCATGTGGTACCTGATATCCACAAAACATTGAAGAAAATGCAGAATTTAGTTCTTCAAAGAGACACTATTTTAAATGATCCTGAATTATCAACACCTGAAAAAAATGCACAGGTAACGTTTTAATTCTACAAATAAAGTTTAACAGGAGCTAATAAATTTGTTGAGTTAGAATAAACCAATTTTGAGACATTTAATTTTGATACTTTTCTTTTCCAATTTCAGATCGAAGCTTTGGAATTTGATGGTTGTTTGATTTCTGATCTAGGCATTGACTTTGTACTTCCAGGGCATAATGTTGAACTCACACGCAATGGAAAAGTTATGAGTGTTACAATCCACAATCTTCATCAGTATACCAGCTTAGTGAACCATTGGTTCTTAGTTGAAGGGGTTTCTAAACAAATGGAAGCTTTACGTGAAGGCTTTGAATCTGTGTTTCCTATTCAAAATTTGAAAATGTTTCAACCTGAAGAGTTAGAAGCTGTGTTTTGTGGAAGTCCTAGAGATCACATAAGCGGATGGGATGTGAAAACATTAATGGACTGCTGTAGACCTGATCATGGGTATACAGCAGATTCAAAAGCAATTAAGTTCTTGTTTGAAGTGCTTAGTTCATATAATCGGGAAGAGCAAAGGTTGTTTGTGCAATTTTTAACGGGAAGTCCACGTCTGCCAGTTGGAGGTAAGAATTTTATTTAATTCTAATGGCCGTTCGTTTGCACGATTGGCATTCAAAATTAAAGGAACACTTAAATTCAAAATTTGACAGAAACACAATGGAAAATCTGTCAGTTAAAAATTATAAGTGTTCCTTAAGCCTTAAAGGCCGATTTATAACCTACCTAAGCATAGTGATAAACCTAAGAAATAAAATATATTTATTTCTATGTTCAAATTTATAACCCAAGCTTTTGTTATAAATGGAAGTATTGAAATTATATACTTCATTTCTTAGGTTTATCTTATGCTTAGGTGGGTTATAAATCGGCCTTAAGGATTAGTGTTGCAAACAGCCCCGAGAGCCTAATTACTTTATTAACTAAATTTTTGAGTGAATTTTTGAATTTTATAAAATATTATTTTTAGGGTTTAAATCACTTTCTCCTCCTTTGACTGTCGTGAGAAGGATACTAGATGCAAATATGAATCCTGATGATTTTCTTCCGTCAGTGATGACATGTGTTAACTACCTCAAACTACCAGACTATTCAAGTATTGAAGTGATGCGTCAAAAATTAAAGTTAGCCGCCTCTGAAGGTCAACATTCCTTCTATCTCTCCTAAAAGTGCTAGTGTGTAAATATACGTGGAATATAGACCACAAACTATAAAAAGTATATGATATATATTTATAAATTACTTATTAAAAAATAAACGAATGTGAAAAATTGATTAGATTATCATCGTAACAAAGTTCTTTATAATATAAATACGTGGTGTAAATAATATTTTTGCCCCATTATTGTTTATTAATGATATTTAAAATCGAATTTTTCAATTTACTGGTTAGTTATAATTTATGATGTATTTTGATTTGTTAGTTTATTAAGGTGAGGCTTTTAGCTTTGAAGTAGCAAACTTTCCCAATTCCTATCTATATCAGAACATTCATCTTTTTTAAATTTTTATTCTATTGTTTTAGTAAAATTTTGCAGTTTTTAAGAAAATTTTAAAGAATATTTAACGTAATTGAAGGTAGGAAATGATAAAGTTTGCTTTAAAAACAAAATTTAATTGAGAACAAAATATTTTTTTAATAATTAAAATTGAAATTTATTTATTTTATTTTCTATAACAAGTTCTGACAATAATGCTTCGGTTGTTTCAGAATAACTTTTAAAACAATAGGTATCACTGAAGGTAATCTAAAATTAAATTACTCTACACTTCCTACAAATTATATTGTGATTAATTTAAAAACGTTACAATATTTAATAAACTTTGAAGTTGTTTTGAAATATCAAGCCATATTATAAAAATAATTTTAATTAATTACATCTCTGTTCATTTATAAACATTATTATTAATATAATGGCAACAATTTGCTTATAAACGTGCAACACATTGTATTTTTTGTATGTTTTGGGGCTGAACTGAATAAAATAATAAAACAGTTGTGTAAATACTTAGCAATCTTTGTACACCAACGAGTTAATTAACCCTTAAGAAAGTGCAACAAACTTTTAATACATTTATAGTCTTACTTATTCATGTTTAAATGTTAAGGAATTTTCTTACACATTTATTTTTTCTCAATTTGAATTCGAGAAATCATTTTATGATTACATTATGTAATTAAGCTCAAGGAAGGATTTAAATAAAAATTATTAAATTGCATTAGTTTTTATTGATAATTCTTCTAAAGATTGTTGTGGTTGATTTAGGGAGTTAAGGCGCACCCAAGAGCATTTTATGGCAGATTCGGTTACATTGTTGATATAGCTTTCCCCCAAAGGACTGTCACTCTTGACGTCTATCGAATCGTAGTCATTTCTTATATCAATGTTAGATCTCCACCTAATTTTTAAAGATTGTTAATTAAACAGTGACTATTTAAAAAATATCTTACTTTTCTACACCATTCCATGCTATCATTATTCCATTATCAGTGCAAAGTTTTGGAGGTGGTCTCACTATTTTGTATTCTAATTTGTCACCAACGATGTTCAAAGCTTTTAAAATGAAATTATTACAAGCAGCTCCACCAGAAACTACCTTAAAATAAAGATTTATTCATTAAAAATGTAGAATTGTATTTTTATAGTTATTCAACCATCAAGTTGAGGTAATAATTAAAGCGCGAGCTTAAGGGTAATTTATGTTACTCGCGCCGCGCACCGATATTAACATTAAATACCCAGTTTAAATAAATACTAGCAACAATATACACAGTTTTGCATGATAATTGAAAACTATTGTACATATTATTTATGATAATGAGTTTTTTTTTGTTGCTGCGTTTAAAAAATTGTGAAAAATCATGAAATCGAACATTACTGGCAACTGCATATCTCTAGTTTCTTTTGACAGATTTTCAATTTTTTTTCTGATTTGTAAACTAGATTAATTAAACTAAAACTGGACAACTGCTTTTGTGTTGCAATTTTATCCAAAATTAATTATAAGCGAGCAAAGTTAAGGTACTTTTGGCTAATTTTATAGATTCTCCAATTTTTTTTCCTTCTGTCCATATTTAGTTGAATGACTCTAGAATCTAAAATAAAAAAAAGTATACAAAAATATTGTTTGCACTAGCATATCTAGTGTTGCCCGTAAACTGCTATTTTTGCTTATTAGAAAATGACTCTTAAGCGAGCGCGTTAATGTTGTAGAGCTTTTTAATCGCCCATTACCTCACGAGTTGGTTACTATACTTTTCCGTTGACCGCTTCTCGCAAAAAATAAAAAAAAAATGGTTTAATTTCTTAAAAAAAATGTAGCCTATGATTTCTTACAAGTTTTGTTACTGACATTTGTCATTTTTATTTTTCTCTTTAAAAAAAATTTGCGTTGGGAAACTACTCATTCATTTTGATTGCAGTAATGACAACAAAACGGTCAACGGAAAAAAGTTACATATTTTAGCAAATAAATAATATACAGGGTATCCAGAAAATGGCGGATAAGCTCTCCAGTGGGGATCCTCAGAAAAATAGAAAATTACTCGTAACCAATTGACGAGTATATAAGGGGGCAAAGTTGGGAATATTGAAGTTCTTATGGCTGTTCCTATATAACACAAAAGAGTGAAGACTGTAGCTAAATTATTAGGTTGAAAAATATCGTTTTTTTACGTTAGTGCAAAAAGTATATGATCAGTGCATAAACTCACCCTTTCTTGCACTAGTGCACAATAGAGTTACTTAGTGAAAAAAAGCATGACTTAAGTAATGTTTCTGGGTACTAGTACAAAAAAGCATGACTTTATGCACCGACAACTGATCATATACAGGGTGTCTCTTAATTATGTGGACAGACATTGTGGAACTGGTTTATCACCTCAAATTAAGGTGAAGTCCGTCTAATGCTTTGCCCAAATATGCTTCCCTGTAAAGTTATACCCAGTTGAAGTTTTCAAAAAACAAAAACCGACGTAACTTTTCTTCGTATGAAGCTATCTTGATGAAAACCGTCATGGGGTGCAAATTTTAAGTTCTTCACGATATGGTATTGTAGTTTTGCCATTTCTCATTCATTTACTACCACTTCACCTAAATTTAGAATTTAAATTTTACCATAACTTTTTCTGTTGTAAATTTTTTTGTAATTTAAACTGATTTTCTTAAAAAATAAGTAATTTACTTTGAAAAAGGTATACCTGATTCTAAAATCGCTAAATCCAATCGTTTTTAAGATAATCACAATTAAAATTTCGTAATAAAAATAAAAATTTGCTTTTATTGTTAAATCAAGTAGGTTATTCCTTAAATACCATTATTAAGACAAAGATACAGTAATCCTAACCAATCATAACCTGATAAAATTTGGTAATTACTGTATCTTTTAGTTCAAAACGTTCAAAAACTGGCATAGAGGGCCAAACAGCGATGGCGATCTGGGTAATCGAAATTCCCAATACTGGGTAAACATTATTTTAGAAAATGAATGGAAAATACAAAAACGTAATTCTCTTTATGTGATAAAATCGAAAAAACATAATTTCTTTAAAAATTTTAAATATTGAAGTCGGCTCACTTGATTTAATAAAAAAAATAAATTTTACTTTATGAAATTTTATTTGAGATATTATCTTTAAAACTATATCATTTATCGATTTTCAACAGGTATATACCCTTTTCATAGTAAATTATTTCTTTTATAAGAAAATTAGTTGAAAGTGCAAAAAAAGTGACACTAAAAAAAGTTATGGTAAAACTTAAATTCTAAGTTTAGGTTAAATGGTAGTAAATGAATGAGAAATAGCAAAACTACAATATCATATTATAAATGGCAGTTTTTATGGAGTTACCTGCATGAAGAGAAAAGTTATGTGGGTTTTTATTTTTTGAAAAGTGAACTTTAACTGGTTGTAACTTTTTGGCCAAAGTGTTGGAGGAACTTCTCATCTTAATTTGAGGTGACAAACCCGTTCCACAATGTCTGTCCACATAATTAAGGGACACCCTGTATGGCCTACTTTTTTAAAAAAAATTTAGCCTTGCTGATTTGATTCAATTTCAGTTACGTTGGAATTCTTGTTTGCTTACCGATCCTACTATACAATCCATTTTCAAATAAATGAAGAAAAACCTACTTTTAGGCACAATTATTTCATGTGCTGTACCTCCCTTAGGTAGTAAAATCGGTCGATAGAAAGTAGAAAATTTATTTCTTAAAATCACCTCCCAATATTTGGCTGATTAATTTCGGAACACCCTGTATTATATTAACAATTTAAACTTTGAATGAGCAATGTGGCTGATGTTAAATTTTTAAGTGTTTTCTTACAAGTAATTGTCGATCTGGTGGTATTAATTTTTTTATGCAGACATAATCCATCGCTCTTTGAACCCTATGACACAAATGTTTTGCAATGCTCATTTGAAAACCAGCACATAGATTGTATAAATCAGGAATAATTTCATCTGGACCTAGGCCTAAAAGATTTAAAAGTAATTTACATATAAATAAATTTATTAATTAAAAATTGTGGTTCTCACAATGAGGTAATATGCGATAAATGGTCAACAAGGAATATTATTACTAGTGTAAATTTTATAGATCCTGTGAGACGTTTTAAAAAATAATCTCGCCTGTTGCTTTTTAAAAATTACTCCAGTTCTAGAGCCGCCTAAAGGATGATAACAAAATTGGTAATTTTTTTTCTTTTTTTATTATTAAAGTTATTAGATTTTGCAATACATATTTTTGAAAATACATCTCATATAATTTTGAAATTAAATTATTTCGAAAATACAGAATACTTACATATTAAGAGGCAGCCGGAAGGCAAAAATTTTTCGATCATTTTTAGTCAAAACTACTAATAAATAAATATTTTTATTGCCAGCGAACAAAAGTATAATATCGCTTCTGATACATACACTTAAACGAAAACGGGTCACCTCTATAACTTCTTTATTTATGAAAATAAAAATCTGAAATTTGACTATTTTGTCTGATTCAGGAGAAAACATTTCAGGGACTAAATTTTTTGCCAATTTCACTTCCGGGTTTGCCGGAAATAACATCAACTTAATTTATTTAAATGTAAGACATTTTTTTGGATTATAGGTTAAATTAATTTTAAATAACTTAATTATTTTATTTTGCGTATATAAGAAAGCGATAAAAACGGTCTCCGATTTCATACAGCATGCCTTTTACCCTATAAGACCAAAAAAAGCGGGTACTAAACCCCTGCACGCTTTCCAATCATATGAAAAATTGCATTTCCATTTTCACAAAAATTTGGTATTTTTCTCTGATTTAATATTGCATGCCCTTTTAGCAAAAGATAGTTAAAATAAATTTAAGTCTTGAAAATCGTAGGCATGCGATTCGCACGGTCACAAAGGGCTCAAACGGTCATGTGATCTTATAATAAAAAAATATATTTTTCCGCGTTTTTATACTGCATGCCAATGAAAAGAATAAAACCCCCATAAAAAAATTGGCATGCGCCCCTCGTTGGCTCATGGGTGGAAATTTAGGAAAAGTTATGTGGAATGACACTGAAGTTTGGTGAAAATTTTAAACTTCAGCGTCATTCCACAAAACTTTTCCTAAATTTTCCACCCTTAATACATTTCCGTTTTTTTGTCCCAAATTATAGTATACACAACTAAGAAATTTATGCATGTTGCTTTGATAAATTTTATTGAATTATGTAATTATTATTAGTATGTATGAACATGTACTATGTACATTTTAAATAAATTACTTACTTACTTACTAATTGCCGATGGAGATAGCAGTGTATTTAAAAAAATATTCGACAATAGACCTTATGGAAATTTTTTGTTTGAGAAAGTAGAGTGTAAGCTGCAAAAACCACCTTTTATGCAATTACTGTAACAAACTTCGTGACATCGCAGCCCGAAGGCGTAGTTCTAACGGATCTATTCATCTATTGTTCCTAGGCACCTTAGAACTTATATAAAAAGTAATATTAGGCACTTTCATTCGGCTGTGGAATGTTCTGTAAAATATTACCGCAAACGGGACATTACAGAACAAGAGAAAATTAATCTTTTAAAAGTTGATTTAAATAATAGTCTGCAACATTGTTGGGGATTCAAAAATAGAAAGGAAGAAAGAATGTGGGAAATTTAGGTATTACTTATGGTCAGGGCCGCGTTTCCCACTAGGCAAAGTAGGCACTTGCCTAATAGGGCACGAAAATTTAGGGAACCTGTATTTGAGATTTTTTAATAAATTGTTTATTTTGATTTTGCCCAGATCCTATTACAAAAAAAGTAGAATTAGGTTAGATCAATTTTTTCTTTAAAAATAAGAATTTTAAATCAACATGGTTAAAAAGTGTTTTTAAAAAGAACAAAGGGCCAGGGGCGGATTTACATACGGTCAATAGGGTTGCAGCCAAGGCCCCCATCTCTTTTTGACGCCCCCAAGAAAGCTAAATTGCAACTTAAAAAAAATAACTGCTAACCTTTCGGGATGAAACCAGTTTTTTTTTGTATCCCGGGCCCCCATAGCGATTTTTGCTCCCAAGTGCTAAATCCGTCCCTGGGGAGAATTCTCAAACATATTCAAATCGACCGCAAAATTAATTCTAGTTCTCTTGATTATTTTTTTATAAATTTAAAAAAATCATTTTACTGTTTCGACAAGTAAAATATTGCAATTTTTACAAAATCTCATTTTTTTTTAATTTTCCTCTTTTCAACAGACTCGCGTTTATTTTTTGCAGAATTTTCTAATTTACTCAAATCTACCATAAAAATAATTATAGCTCACTTGGTTATTTTTTATAAATTTTTAAAAAACATTTCACCGGTTCAACAAGTAAAATAGTGTTTGCGGCCCGCGAAGAGTTTTTCACCGGCCCCTAAAAGCGATCCGGTCCGCGAGGGTCACTTTTAATATTATTTTTGTTGTCATAGGGCGACCTATGCTAATTCCAGATTCAAGCTTTTACCATTTAAAATCTCAATAAAAGAATTAAAATTTCAGCACGTTGTTCTTGATTTGCGATTTTCCGTTAATTCCAGTGCTAGTGCTTCATATTTTAAAGAAAAACCAGCACTATTTTGATGTAGGTATTTGTGTACATCCTTTTCAAAATAAAAGTAGAAAATTCTTTTACTGAAGGTACTTTAGACTGAAAATACGTGTACCAACGAATAGAAAAAACGAAACTGGTTATACTCTGGACAATAAAATGTTGGATCACGGCAATTTCTTGGAGTTGGTCATTCTTTTAGCAAAATATGACGTTACTCTTAAGGAACATTTGGACAATGTTTTTATACAATAAGTAGACTAATAAGTCGTGAAAAATAGAAAATATATAAAAAATGTCAAAATTGTGTTGTTTGTTGCTACAATATGATATTTTTGAACAGGCGTCGGATAATCTAGGAATATATTTTTGGACCAGTTTTAAGACAAATTGTAAGAATAATTTTTTCCGGTAAAACGCTCCATTTCGGAAATGCAGGGCATTGAAGTTTACTCATTTTTTCAATTTTTTAACATAAAATTGAGATGTTTCGCAAATTTTCAAAAAAGTTAGGGTGAATAGTAATTTAACCTTGCCTTATCAATATCTACAGGGTCGAACCGATACATTTTTACGCCTGAGGCAAAACTTAAAGTGGCCCCATCGTTAAAAAAAACTAACTAACAGAACAGTAAATCTCTTATTATCTATTACAGGTACCATTTGGTTGTGTTTTTTCCCCAAACTTTTAATTTTAAATAAACACCAATGTTTTTAATACTCTTCTTCCTCCCAAAATTTTATCTTGTTTAGGGGCCCTCAAATTTCGGAAAAATATTAGCAACTGTTAAAGAACTTTTAGGGGTCAAATATCATAATTAAAGAAACGAAAATGATAGCCGCACTGCTGGTCGTCGGGGCCTAATCTCAAAACAATCAATCAAATTTGTCGGAAAATTACTGATTTCAAACGACTTTTTACAAAAATATTCTTGTATTTTCATGTAGTCTATAAAAAAAATTCGGAGGAAGCATACTGATCGGTTGGGACTAATAGCACGCCATACTAATTAAAACAGGTTAATTTTAAAAACTTTGGGAAACTATTTTTTACAGTTTCGCGTTTTTTTCTATCTAATTATATTCATATAGCCATTCACGAAAATCATCATGTCATAACATTTCGACGGTTCTAAATAGTCGCCATACTGCCTATAAGCAATGCCTAAGTTTTAGGAATCGTTGGTGAAAACGGGCATCAGCACCTTTGCATTTGAAAAAAATGAGTTATTTGCAAAAATGTTCTTCAAAAAAGTTCAAAAATTAATATCTCAAAAAATACTAGAATAATTTTATAAATTGTAAATTAACTTCGAATGAAAAAAAAGGGTTTTTTATTTAAAAAAAAAATTAAAAAATTAAAAACATATTTATTTTTTAAAAATGTTTTAAACTATAAACAATAATATGTGGGCATATTTAAAAAACGAAAGTTGATGTTATATCTGGTTAAACCGGAAGTGCTATTGAAAAAATTTAGTTCACCCATATTCCTATAAGGATGGGTTGCAGGAAACAGTTTAAGCTCGTTTTTAACTAAAACCGAGCACAAGTATGAAAGTTTGGCGCATATTTTCTGTTTAAGTTAAAACCAGTTTAAAACTGACAAGTATGACAGAAAATATATGCAAAATCTATCATACTTGTCAGTTCAAAACTCCAAAACTGGTTTTAAAGTTTCTGGTTTTAACTTAAACTTGTTTGTGCAACCCACACAAAGTGTGTTTTATTGAACCATAAAACAGTTGGATGTAACTGGCGCAAATAATTTATGCATAACTTAAATCATGAAGTCCTTGTTTTCTAAGTACATAAGGACTTCATGATTTAAGTTATGCATAAATTATTTGGGCCAGTTACATCCAACCCATAAAACATATAGAACCAATAGAACTTATTAAATTTCAAATTTTTATATTCATAAATAAAGAAATTATGTTTCGTTTAAACCCGGTATACTAATGAAAAAAAAAATTTAATAAATATTTCAATTGAATGATTTTGTTTACAAGGATACATAAAGAAAATCAAATTCCATTCAGTAGTTTCGTTGAAAGTCTCAATAAAAAATACCTTCTGGGTATCACTTAAGATTTTGTACTTAATTTAAAATTATTAAAAAATTTTTACTCACTGTGGTCTTTTTCTTGCTTAACAATATGCCTCCACATCTGATTTTTTATTCCTGCTAAGCTAAAATTGCAATCTTTAAAATGCAAAAGTGGAGGTGTAAAATTAAATTGTAGTGGATTTTGTGCTCTACTTGCTGCCAACTCGATTGCCTGCCCACCAGACAAACTTGCAAATTCTTTTAAATTCCTTAATTTTAAACGCCTTGCCATCTTAAAACATACCAAAAAATTAACTTCACTTGAAGCACTAATCTATTGGAAAATCGAATAAAAAACGTTTTAAAAACTTATAATTAGCTGCAATTCACCTACTTATATGTTACATAATATACGTATGTCCCAACTCAGATTATTTTGAAAACAGGTAATTTTTGCAAAAAAGCCTGAAACCGAACAATTTATATTTGGAGGTGGATCAATGGTTGAATTTATTTTTATTCACTTTTAACAAAATCAAGCTAACTAACCCATGCCATCTGTTAAAAATACTTTTTACAGATATCTAACGTGAACTTCTCAAATATTCCATCAAATCAAAAAAATATGTTAGCTGTATAGAGAATTGTAGGACCTTTAAAATGATGAAGACTGCACCCTTATTGCCATTTAAGATGCCTAATGAGGTGAAGGGTTGTAGTTTGCTTTACCATAAAAATTAGTTCCCCACCAAATAAAAATTGACCGGTTTCAGGCCTTTTTTTTCAAAAATTACTTGTTTTTAAAATAGCCTGGGCGGGAACATAAAATATTTTTATTTTATTTTTATTAAATTATTTTTTGTTGGGCCACCCTGTATGTATACAGGGTGTCCCAAACCACCCGTACGACCGCTTCATTTAGAGAACCTAAAGAATCTTTTTGTGTAATTCTTAATTTCCAAAACAAACCACAAGTACCCGAAACCGGAAGTAACTTTGGAAATTTAAATGGAAACTCAGGTCGAGTATGGTATTTAAAAGAAACAACTTTTATTAAAATATATTTTTAATATCTTGCATAATTAACAAATTAAACGAAAAAAATATGCAAACAAGTGACCAGCATTGGTTTCTTAAATTATGGAAAAATTAAAACGTTAAAGTCATCCACAATGGGCCACAGAGTATTTTTTTTCATTTTTCGCTTTATTCCTTAAAAAGAATCGATCTTTTTTTATTTTTTGAATAAAGGAAAATACATAACCTAAAAAAGTTGATTATTTTTAGCAAATGAAGCGAAAAATGCAAAAAATACAAGTTTGCATTTAAAAAATCATAATTTCCTCTACCCTCATCCATTGAGGATGATGGTAGTGTTTTCATTTTTCCATAATTTAAGAAACCATTATTCACTTTTGTATGCTTTTATTTTTTCGTTTAATTTGTTAATTATAGAAGATATTAAAAAAATATTTTAATAAAGGTTGTGTCTTTTTAAAAGACCTTTCCAAAAATATCATACTCGACCTAGGTTGCCGTTTAAAATTTCAAAGTTACTTCCGGTTTGTTTTGGAAATTACGAATTACTTCAAAAGATAAAATTTGCTTTCTCATCAATGTAGAATGTAGGACGAAGGGTACTTGAAATAAAGAGGTATTACAGGTGGTCTGGGACACCCTGTACGTACATACAAAAATTACAAAGAAATTAAGGCGAGTACATTTATTTTATATTACATACCCCAGGGTCTCGATTTGCATGATAAATGTAGGATCAAAATCTGATTTGCGTTGTTATAATTCGATTTGCGTTACACGTGTAAATTTCTTTTTGTTAAATTTATTTGAGGACTAACACCATTTAATTTTACTTGTATAATAAAAGTGTATGTAAATTTATGAATCTTTCATGTAAATTTACAGGAAAATATTATTCGATTAGTGTTGTTTTGATAAGTCGTACTTTTTTGGAATGTATCCCAAATGCATTTCGAGACCTAGTGTATAGTTAACTTACTTTATCAAAGGCTTCACCAGGAGCATCATCTATACTTGTCCCCAATAATAAAAATTTATTGACATCGTTAACTACTGCAAGTAGACAGTGTCCCCCACTAATGAGCAAGACAAGGAACGGAAACTGTATACTTTTGTCATACATGCGACAAGTTAGAGCATGTGCTTCCATATGATGAATTGGTATGAATGGTTTATTGTATTTTCTACATAAAAACTTTCCATATTTTGCTCCTACATTCAGCGATAATACCAAACCTAAGATTTAAAAATAATTTTAAATTAGAATGATGCTTTTTGTCACAATTTATGTAGAATAACTCATTTATGCAGGGTGTAACAAAAATATCAAATAGTAGAGGAAATCAGGACAGATTGGGATAGCAAATATTTGTGGTGCGATACAACTTGGAGATTTAAAAGTCAAAATTAATCATTATATTCATTTAAAGAACTTTGTAACATAATTCTTGCAGAAAACTTATAAAAAGGTAATAAAAACTATACAGGGTGTCCCAAAAAGAAGTGCTCTGAAGAGAATCTTGGAAAGTCTATCAACAAAAAACCCAATAGTCAGGTTCGGAACATTCCAGTTTTTTTTTACGGGTCTTTGAATTTTGTGCTCACCGAAAATGTCGTCATTTCGAAATTCTGTTATAGTTCATAAACTAGTTGGACAATTTAAATGAAAAAAATTGTAAAGTAAAGCTAATTAATCTTTAAAAAAAAATAATGAAAATTCACTTTTTGCTTGATATTCTCATATCTTTGAAATAAGATCCATAAAGATGCCACTTTTTTACGTCCGTAAAACTTCAGAGTAAACAGGGGAGAGTTGGGACTATAAAAAAATGCGGTGCTGCCAGTCCCCGTGAGAACGGTTATCAGTGGTAGCAGGAAAATAAGAGATCCTATAATTTCGATTTTCTAGTATCATCGAACTTCATAAAAATTCAAACGTTATCTGAAAGATCATCATTTTCTGTGTAAGAAATACCACTGCTGCCTTTCCCGAATAGTGAAAATGGCGCCACCAGTATTTGAAAGTCGTGCTCATCGTAACTGAATTTCGCGGTTAATTTAGAAAAATTCCAAAGATTCTAATAGCCTTTTCGGCTTGCTTGCACTGGCCTGCACTGCGTTGCACTGAGTGCGCTTCGGGTGTTCGGCTTATAGTTTCAGTTCGCATTTTCTCAGTGCAGAGTGTTCGACTCAAATAGCGTTTTCGGCTTAACTGCACTTGGTGCGCACTTGCATTGCCCCAGTTTATCATCCAGGACACCTCTAGTGCAACTACACCAAAGCAGTGCGCGTCGCTAAAGTCTCAAAAAAAAGAATTCATGAATTTGGACGACCCAAGGAATATTACTCAACAAACTCAAGAACTATATATCCATGAAAATTTTAATTTTTGGGACTTTTTTAAATTTTCTCAGCTTAAATGAAAATTTCATCGTCATCCGAAGAAGAGATGATAAAATATTTGGAAACATTTCGATTTTTGTAATTTTTTTTAATTTTTGAGCTTTGTTATTATCTTGGAATAAGTCCGCCATATTTGCACTGAAACCAGCATGAGCTCTTGGAGCGGGTACGAGAAAAGCTGCACTCAGTGCACAACTGGTGCTCTTTTCGTTCTAGTCGAACACTCGGCACCGAGAAAATGCGAGCTGAAACTATAAGCCGAATACCCGAAATGCACTCAGTGCAACGCAGTGCAGGTAAGCCGAAAACGCTAAAAGTGAAATATGAACTTGGAATGCACGTAGTGCAGCATTTCTCGCACCGGCTTCAAGAGCTCATGCTGGTTTCAGTGCAAATATGGCGGACTTATTCCAAGATAATAACGATAATAACAAAGCTCAAAAATTACAAAAATGGAAATGCTCCCAAATATTTTATTATCTCTGTAACAGACAAAAGGATTTAAGGTTGCCTCAAGTATTTTAAATGATTGTAGTTGCGCGCGCATAGGCGGATAAGTGTGGTCCGCCATGCAATTTTGGAAAAACAGAGGGTGCAGGGTGGGCAGTTTTTGGGACACGAACGATCCCGGAAAGAGTGAGTGCTAATGGGGTGTGAGAAAAGGGTCTCACGGGGCGAGTGCCGAATCAGTTAATCGCGGGTGCGGTGATTATATCCGGAAGAGTTAAACCAGCCGAATCCAAGCTGGATATCTCAATGTAAATAGTTGTAAATAAAACTTGTAAATATAAAGGTTTCTTCCTTTCCCCAAAAGGGAGTGACGCCCAGCACCAATTCCGATTCTTGTCGACGGAGAACCCACAGTAAAGTTATCGACCCAGCCGGGTAGACTAGGCACCCCCGATCTTGGGGGCATGCCAGGTTATATCTCTTCTTCGAATGACGATAAAATTTTTATTTAAGCTGAGAAAATTTTAAAATAAGTCCCAAAAACTAATAGCATTTTCTGTTTCAACAGTGCAAGTGCGCACCGAGTGCAACCTGTGACGTCATGCACTTTTACGGATTGCCGAGGAATTCACTCGAAGCCGAAAGCTCCACTTTAGCAAGTTTTAGTAAGGACCCCTAACGATAGAATTGCAAACTTTACGTAACTTAACCTAAACTCTTGAAACAACAATAGCCAAATGACATATTTGGTCCGCCATATTTGCACTGGAACTGATGCACCGGCTACCCGAGTCGGTGCCGATAAAGTTGCACTCGGTGCAATTTAAGGGTAAGCAGAAAACAGCAACACTGGAATAGTTCGCACCGAATAAGCAACCGCACCGACTCAGTGCAGCACTGGTGCGCACTAGTGCAATAAGCAGAGAACGCTATTATAGCGTTTTCGGCTTAAGTGCACTTGGTGCGAACTTGCATTGCCCCAGTTTATCATCCAGGGCACCTCTAGTGCAACTCCACCAAACCAGTGCACGTTATAAGCCGAACACCTTTTAGTGAACCGGTGCTGAATTTATCATAACTTAACAAGTCACTAAAGTCTCAAAAAAAGAATTCATGAATATGGACGACCCAAGGAATATTACTCAACAAACTCGAGAACTATATATCCATGAAACTTTTAATTTTTGGGACTTTTTTTAAAATTTTCCCAGCTTAAATGAAAAATTTATCGTCATCCGAAGAAGAGATGATAAAATATTTGGGAACATTTCCATTTTTGTAATTTTTTTTATTTTTTGAGCTTTGTTATTATCGTTATTATCTTGGAATAAGTCCGCCATATTTGCACTGAAACCAGCACGAGCTCTTGGAGCCGGTGCGAGAAAAGCTGCACTCAGTGCACAACTGGTGCACTTTTCGCTCTAAGTCGAACACTCGGCACCGAGAAAATGCGAGTTGAAATTATAAGCCGAACACCCGAAATGCACTCAGTGCAACGCAGTGCAGGCCAGTGCAAGTAAGCCGAAAACGCTATTAGTTTCATGTGTATAGTTCAAGAACTCAACTCAAGACTTTGATGAGTAATATTCCTTGAGCCGTCCATATTCGTGAATTCCTTTTTTTGAGACTTTAGTGACTTGTTAAGTTAAGATAAATTCACTCGTTCACAAAAATGTATTCGGCTTTCATAACGTGCACTGGTTTGGTTTGGATTACACTAGAGGTGCCCTGGATGATTAACTGCGCACCAAGTGCAGTTAAACCGAATACGCTATAAATAGGTCACAATGGATTATTCAATAATTACAAAGTTCGGTAATTTTTTTTATTGCAATGTTAAAACAATTACATTCGCTCTAGCATTTTTGAAGACGAGTACTAACTCGTCTTCAAAAATGTCGTCGAATTCTTCCTCATCTTCGTCTTTATCAGTCGATAAAGACAAAATGTCGTCAACGTGTAGAGCGTCGGTTCACCCCAATACCAAAGTGGATGCAACTTTTTGCTCATATCCCATCTGTATGCCTCGAGGCGAAGCGTGGTGCAATTTTGGGAAGTTTCATTTTGCCACTATTGGTCACGTATATCGTGCGCACAATTTTTTGTTCTAGTGAATGGTAGCATGGCGGGATTAGGTTCGAATCGAAGTCTTTCACTTTTTCAAAAAATTTTCATTTGAGTACTTCGAAGAATACAATTTTTGAAAAATTTCGAAGCGGGCTGAATCTACGAGTTTACAAATTTTTAATGAATACATTTCCGCAGTAAACTCCTGCAATGCATTTATTATATTTTCGTCGTTCAAGTCCATTTTATCCTTTAGAGACGCAAACACCAATTGGTAATGCTCGTATTTCTGAAGCATTTTAAAGAGCCGAATTTTTCCTTTTCGGAAAAACGCTGCCGCATAATCGCATCCAGTAAAAGCGTGGAAACCAGACAGTGCCCAACTCTGTCGCTAATATACAGCAATCGACTAACGAATTATCTGACGCCTTCGTGGAAGCATTCATCATACATAAATTTATTTCCCGAAATTTATGTATGTTTCCCAAAAGAATACCAAAATATCTATATCCGATGCTTTTATAACGACTCTATAGATGTTGGTTTTGCTTTTGAAATGTGAAACATGATTCTTGTATATGCTTCTTCGTGAAAGCACATGTATCCCATTTCTTCTGTCTTCACAACATTCAGCGCTCTTCTACGGTTATGAAAATTTTCATATTTTGAAGGATCGATGCCATGGAATCATTCACCCAGTGCTCTGATACAAAGCTCACGGGAGCTTCCTTAAACTTCCGGTTTCTCAAGCATTTCAAGAAGTCAATCGGTCTTGTCTGATGAGGTCCAGTGATATACCGAAAATTATATTTAATTGTAAGTTCGTTAATTTTGCTGATTAACATAACCACCTTCCACGTCTTGACAGTAATAAAATCTACAGGAAATGTCTTGGATAAAAATTTTGTTTAAACTTAATTGCAAAAAAATCATTTAAAATAAGTTGGGGCACTTGGGTCCAACTTTCGGTGTAAATGAAGTTGCATAAAAATGCGATTTTCAAATAGGCGTAATTCCGAAAGTATGAATCGTAGGTCAATTTAATGGTATTTTTATGGAGAACACGAAAATGCAAAAATATATTGGGTGTTCCATTTAAAATAAGAAAGTTGCCATCCACTTTCGGTATAACCGGAATTACCAAATTCAAACAACTTCTAAAAATAATCGTCAGTGATCGGGATTCGAACCCGAGGTGGAAGTCTGTAAGCTATACGATTTGTTTTCGTACAACGAAAAAATCGTTTGTTTACTAAGTTGCTTGGTGACAGATTTTCTATCACCCTTCCCTATGCACGTTTTGTATTTGTTGAAAGAAGACAAAATGCATCTCTTTAGCAACATATTTAACAAACGATTTTTTCGTTGTACGAAAACAATCGTACAGCTTACAGACTTCCACCTCAGGGACCTTTGGATCCACAGTCGACGTATCAATCAACTGAGCTACCGATGACTCAAAATTTATACAAGCTTTTTTTATTATTTAATGAATGCAGACATTATTACGTCAAATAACCTAATTTCTTAGAAAAATATTTTTGCGTTTACCAAATAGTCATAGAAAAAGTATAGTATTCTACTCGCGAGTAAATAGCCATTACTCACTCAGGCCTATTATGACACTCGCCTGCCGACTCGTGTCGCAATTTCGGCCTTCGTGAGTAATGGCTATCATTACTCGCTCGTTGAATAATATACTATTTTGCCTGATGATGAATCGAATTTTATTCTAGACTAAGAAGATGGCAGCATAAACGACACGTTGCTAAGCAAAGTATTCCGCTCGGTGAATTCGTAGTCCAAATCGTCGCTAGCAAAACACACCTTTAAATCATCTTATTATTGTACAAGTTCATAATTTAATTAATTAAATTAATAAAATAATTTAATTTACTTCAGTCAAGTATTATTCAAACAAATCTTCTTAGTCTAGAGTTACTTGTGACTATTCATTTTAAGAATTTTGGGTTTTTTGTATAGTAATCAAACTTTGTTCGATTCCCCGCCTCCAAAGGGTTAAAAAGAGTGCGATCATGGCATTTTTTTTTATTGTAATTTGCCATCAAAACCTTAATCTTACGTTTCACAAAAAAAATAAGTTTTAGCGATTACAGAGCCACCTGTTGCGAAAAAAAAAGTTCCCGGATAAAACCTATATAGTTTTTGATGCTCTTTTCGAATCTGTAATAAAAAATAGGGGGTTCCATTTAAGATTTTAAAGTCACCCCCCTTATCCACCCCCTGGGGGTTGGGGGGAGAAATTTGTTATAGCATCGAACGTCCCCCTCCAAACCATCAAACTTTTAATTGGAAACTTTTTTTGTATTATGTACTCGTTTCGAGAAATTCCCCTGGCAAGATTAAAATGGGACACCCTGTATAATAATAATGTAATACAATAATATTAACGTATTACAAGATTATTTAATTTGGTATTAATAATACAAATAATACCATAATATATTATTGAAATATAATACATGTACAAAAATGAAACTAGTTGACCACCCCTCGACAAATTTATTTATTTTTACAATAAATTATTTACAATTTATTAACAAATAACTATATTTTATAGATTACTCAATAATTGAATTATGAATTAATACAACTTCTTTAAAATCTCAAATTCAACATTTTGCAACAGGATCTTCAAGAATTTCTCAGATATTTATTGGAAGGTTTGTGCGAAGGTGTTAATAGGATTACTACCAAACCTAAGCGATATTGATTCAGATGATTCATTCTGGGATTTGTCGCTTCCTATACCTCATAAAACAGGGCCTATACAACTTTCTCAGTGTCTCGAAAATTTTACCAATGAATAAATATTGGATAATGATGAGAGGCCTATGTAAAGGTCGACGAAAATGTACAAAGTCCTTTAAGATCTGCAAGTTCCCCAAAATATTAGTCATTCATTTGAAAAAGTTTTCTTTTAAAAGAGGGTTAAAGAAAAAATTAAATATAATGGTCGATTTTCCTCTGGAGGGTTTTGATATGACAAATTACTCTGCCAATCCAGGCACAAAGTGTAATTTATATGATATCAGTTATCAGTAATCACAGTGGTCATTATACTGCTTTTTGTAAACACACTTTCTCACAGTAATGGTATAATACAATGATTTCGATGTGACGACAATTGGCGATTCAAATTAATATTTCCCGCGCAAATGTATGTTTGGTTACATATTCTAGTGACGTCACGTCAGTGACAAAATAAATAAAAATTTAAACTTGCAAAGAAATAATCAAACGCATTTAATAATATAAAGTAAATTAGGTAGTTGACGTTATTTACTTGACTATAATAGACATTAACAAACGTTTAACGCTAAATTCGTTTGCACAACTATCACGGACGTGACGTCATTTCATAGTTCCACGCTATGCCGCAAGAGGGAGATCGCATAGCTAGAATCGCCAATTAGTAAAAACAACACAGTTAGGTGTGAGGCATATATTTTATTTTATGAGTTGGCAGAGAATTGTCACATCCATAGACAAAAAATAAAATTATTCATCATAATGAATAATTTTATTTTTTGTTTATTTTTATTATTTTATTTTTATAATAATTGTTCTTTTTTATTTTATATTTATTAATTTTAATTATTTATATTTAATTTATAACAAATAGAAAATATTTGACCCAACCCAACAAAGGTAAAGGTTAATTTAAAAAAAGTTATAATAGTTTATTTTGATACAGGCTATATAATATACAGAGTGTCCTATTTTTTTTCCAGCATAAAATTATTTTGGTAAATGTCATTCTGAAAAAAAAATTTCCTATGAACTACTTAAGGCGTTTTTTCGTGACTAAAAACTTTTACGAATTGTTACGAAATTCAGTAACTACTCCATTTTCGCGAACAAAATTGACTTGTAGTTACTTCAACTATGACGTCATACCTGTAAAAATTGTTAGCGAAATTGTAACTATGGTAAGGAAGCAGGTTACTGATAGTAGTATGTGTTTCCATCCTTGTTTTTTTGAATTTTACTAACTTCACACGCAATATAAATTATTATTATTATTGCTATTATGATCAAATTGGTGAAAATACATTTCCCTTAATTGAACAAAGGCCAATGTTCCCTCTTAATCAGTTTCATTGTGAACTTATGATTAAATATAAATAATTTTTTTTGTGATTTAGCTAAATGCATTTTCATATTGTATCATTTATATTTTTTATTTTACTCTCTATTCTTCTATAGCGATGTTTTTATTTAGAAAACAGTCAGATTACAAAATGTAGTAACCAATGCGTTTTCGCGGTGTTTCAAGTTGTTACTGCGTATGAAGTAATAAGTACTAACTACTCCTTATAACTCCTTATAACTGTTACGAGCTGTTAGTCGCGAAAAAACGCTTTTATTTTAAAATTTCAAAATTTAATGATTTTTGTGGGACACCCTGTATAAATTTCAATTAATGGGGTAATTCTGAACAAAAAATGTTAGCCGTAACAGCGATGTTAAATTTGACAGTCAGCCCGATGTCAAAAAAACGCTATTCTGTAAACTTTAGTGTAACTTAACGACAATATAAAATAACATTTTCGGTATTAAATGCATTGTACATTTATATAATGTATTATTTTGATCAATTATATATTAATGTATTAATATTATTTTGCTGTATGTTATTTTAACACGAAAATTTTATTTTTAATAAGCGATAAGTTGCAGTAAAGTTTACAAAATAGCGTTTTTTTTGACATCAGGGTGACTGTCAAATTTAACATCGCTGTTACGGCTAACATTTTTGTTCAGAATCACCCCATAATTTTAATTTTTTTTATTTAAATCAAGTATTTTTGTATGAAACACGAAAATGAAAGCAGGAGGGGAATACAAGTCACATATCAGTTAGAACCAATCATTGCATTCTATGAGCGAAAAATATGCATATGCACATGGATATTTTTCGCTGATAAAATGCAGGTAGGTTTTTGTCGCTGTATATTATTGACAAAACTAATCAAATCTCGCATTTTGATTGGTTCTAAAATGAGGTGTTTATTAATCAATTTTAAAATTGCTGTAACTTTTTAATGGGGTGATTCTGAACAAAAATGTTATCCGTAACAGCGATGTTAAATTTGACAGTCACCCTGTTGTCAAAAAAATCGTTATTTTGTAAACTTTACTGTAACTTAACGGTTATTTAAAATAATATTTTCGGTGTTAAAACAACATCGATCCAAATAATAATAATAGATTAATGTATAATTGATCAAAATAATACATTACATAGGTGTATAATGCATTTTAACGCCGAAAATGTTATTTGCCGTTAAGTAACAGTAAAGTTTACAGAATAGAGTTTTTTTGACATCAGGGTGACTGTCAAATTTAACATCGCTGTTACGGCTAACATTTTTTGTTGAGAATTACCCCATAAGTCGAAAAAACAATAGTCCAAGGGAAAATTTTTGTTGAGAATGACATTTACAATTTACCTGGTTCAACTGTTACAGCTATTCCATCAACATCATTTATTGTTAAACTAGCCATATTCAATGCTTCGTTAACTACATTTTCAATATTCCTTCGATGTAATTCTTGGGCAATAGGTGGTATTATTCCCCCATAACTACAATAAAATTATTATCCTTTATATAAAAATAGATTTAGGTTACACTTTAAATGTGTTAAATGCTGTGAGTTTAGTGCTTCGCCCAATAGATTTCCATCAGTATCGATTATCGCACATCCTGTATCATCACATGAAGTTTCAATCCCTAGTATCACATTCTTTTTATTACTACTATTTGGAAACGTTTGCATGAAACGTTTCCATCTTGGAAAAGAGTTCTTAATACTAAAAAGTTTGGTAATATTCATTAAAATTGAAAGCAAAAATTAATGGTTTAAAATCAATTTTTTGGTTATGTTATGTTTGGTTAGGTTTTGAAATTAAGGACAACTAAAAAAATCTACCATTCTATTCTTCTATTGTTGACCTTGACTTGTATTTTGATTTACAAATGACTCATTTTTAATGTAGTTTAATAAATCATAATAAATTCTTGATTGTTAATTAATATATTCTCAATTAGTCTTAAAAGTGCAAAATGTTTTCGAGTGCCCCAAACTACACTAAACTAAAAACAAACCTACGATTAGCAATTAACCGATTAAAATTGCTTGAAAAAAAGAAAGCAGAGCTAGCACAAAAATCTCGTAAGGATATTGCAGAATACATTCAACAAGGAAAGGCTGAAAGAGCTAAAATTCGTGTGGAGCATATTATTAGGTACTTTAAATTAATTTTCCTAATTGAAATATTATTATTTTGAATTTCAGGGAAGATTACTTGGTTGAAGCAATGGAAGTGGTGGAAATGTACTGCGATTTAATTTTAGCACGGTTTGGTCTTGTAACACAAATGAAAGAATTGGATGAAGGATTAAAAGAAGCAATTGCCAGTATTCTTTGGGTTGCACCTCGTTTGCAAACAGATATACAAGAATTAAAAGTAATTTCAGATTTGTTCACGGCAAAATATGGAAGACCATTTGCAGATGCTTGCAGGGCCGAAACTGAACCTGCAGTTAGTGCAAAATTGAAACACAAAATGTCAATACAAAGTCCTCCTAAGGTACTTGTTGAGAAATATTTGATTGAGATTGCAGATTGTTATGACGTTGTTTATGATCCTGATCCACAAGTTATGCATAGTGATGCAATGTTGATTGATTTAAGCTCTGATGGAAGGAATAATTTAGGAGGGGGTGGTGGGGGACCTATTGGATTTATTGGGTATCCACAACCGCCTCCTTTACCTGTTCCAGTGCCCCTTTATCCGGTAAATTCTTAAAAAAAATTCATAAATTAATTTAATTAATATTTTGCATGCTTAAGGGTTTACAAGGAGAAAATGCAACTGCTCCTCCACCAATTCCTTATGGTGCTCCATTCTCTTACAATATACCCCCAGAAAATGATGCTAAGGAAGATAATACGAACTTTGTAAGTAAATTTTAGGAACGCTTTTAAATATTAAAATTACTCTTTTCAGAAGCCTCAACCTCAACCAAGAAGTAAGGTCCAAGATGCTCCTGAATTTCCAGATTTACCTGAATTGCCATCTGTTCCAACAGAAACTCCAACTACAAAAAGTGATGATATCGATTTTGATGATTTGACTAAACGTTTTGAGGCTTTAAAAAAAAAGAAGTAACATATGCACACATGTTTCTGCATTTTATAATTATACTTAATATTGTTATTCCAAAATAGTATATTTATATTTACCTCTTTATTATTTAATGGACGTTGTGGTAGATTTAGATATCCACTGCTTATTAACTGTATTCTATATACTAACTTATTTTTAAATTCAGAGCTCTATTTTAAATAAACTTAAAAAAAATAGTGGGGAAATTTAAGTGCTTTTTTTTTAAATTCGATTGATATTTTCAGTTTTGCTCATATTTTAACCCTTCAGTACATGCAGTACTGTCTGAGTGACCTAGCTGGCCGTTAAGGGGTTTTCAATCTTCAAAGTTTTTATCTGTCAAAATTTTTACGTTTTTGCTAATATATTTCTAGTTTTCGTGGTTTATTAAAAAAATGCTTTCATAGCCTGATTTAAAAGTTCATCAAGCTTCCTGTAAAATTAACAAGAACCCAAAGACTTTCGATCAGCGCGTAATTTCAATTATTCATAAATTTAGGCGCCATGCAATTTTAAGCAACAATAGTAGGTTTTTCAAAATTAGTTTAAGTTACTGGAAGCTTGATGAACTTTTTAATCGTGCTATAGGAGCATTTTTTTAAATATACCATAAAATATTTGAAATATTACCAAAAAGGTGAAAATTTTGACAGTTAAAAATGTTGAAGGTTGAAACCCCCTTTTAGATAGCCCAGTTAATTAAGCAAAAAATGGGAAAATGCTGGAAACTCATACACCCTCATTTTGGCGTTTTACAAGTCTCAAAAGTCGCAAAAAGTCTGCGTCGTTAGTTATTGAAGGTCACAAAAATCGGTTTTTCGCGATTATCTAGGTTTCTAGAGCTCCAACGATGTTAATATCTATTATAACAGTTGTAGAGCATAAAATTTGTGACAAAGTTTGTTCTAAACATTTTTTCATGCGCTCGACCGTTTCTGAGATAGAGGGGGAAGAGCGTGCCGCGCTCAGCCATACATGCTGTAAAGGGTTTGGGACACGCTGTAGTTATTTTGCCAGAGATTGTGGCGTGTAAACCCATGACAAAGTGACTGCCAGAGTGAGGAAAAGCACTATGCCAGATGCTTTTCCTCACTCTCACAGTCACTTTGTCATGGGTTTACAAGACTCTGACAATCTGGCAGCACCAGAGTTCTGGCAAAAAATCCCTAGCATGTCCTATACCCTTAAATCACGGTAAACTGCGAATCTTCATTTAAGACGGATGGAAAGGATACGTTACGGTTATGAAAAAGAGAGATAAAACATCCGAGTTCCTTGTGAGCGAGTGAGTGAGCATGCAATTTGCACTCTATTGCTTTCCGCCCTCTATCTCAAAAACGGTTGAGTGCACGAGAAAATGTTTGAAATACACGAGATTTTATGAGACTTTTGAGACAGCTTTTAGAACACCAAAATGAAGGTGTATACGAGTTTCCAGCTTATTATCTCTCATTCCGAGGTAAAACGCTAATTTGACTGGACTTTTGAGACAGCTTATTTGAAACGTACGAGCTTACGTTTCTGAAACCCACGAATGTCCGGCTCGTGTTCACGTTTCAAGGTTACAGTAGCCGTTTTCGTTTATTCACTTTTAGCTGCTAGGTAATACAGTACCGAGTGACTAAATTCCGTACGTTTACGCGGTGCGTGACGCCCTAAAGAGCTTCCTTCTGACGCACCTACCTAATTTCTGGTGCGTCAAGCCCCAGTCAGCTGATGTTTATGGTTTGTGCTGGTTATGTTCAATACGTGTGTTATCAAACTGCTTCAGAATAGCAATGCTAAATAAATTAGATTATAATTATAATATGAATTTGTACTTACAATTTGTGTGTGATGTTTATACTTTCTAAATAAAAATAAAGTAAAATAATAAACCTAACCTCTTTTAAGATTTTGACATTTGACATAGATAATTTTTCGGTGTTCGTTTATTTGCACAAAAATAACCAAAGCGTTGCGCTCGGTGCGTCAAGGCCCAGTGCATGAAATCCAATAAAAAAACGGCTATTGTACGTTAGCGTGCTTACACACCAGACAAATGTTTAAACATATATTTGGTTTCATAATGGAAACAGCAAACAATGCTATGTTTCTATTATGCATCATATACGCTCCATGTTCATGACTGGGGAATGAACGCGTCCATTAATGTGATTCTTGTCGAGTGTGATGATAGCCAGCTAATCATCTAATTATCAGACATTAAAAAACGATTTCTTAAGTCTAAGCTCTATTTTAAATCAAAATTAGTATCTTTAATGTAAATCTTATGATTTTATTATCACATATTTTTATTTATTGTAATATTCAAAATCTTATACTTTTATTATCCCATGTTATTTATTGTAATATTCAAAAGATTGTAGATTTCCTGTAATTGGCGTTAGCTGTTGGAGTCTCTTAAAATATGCTTAAAATTAATTAAAAACTCGTTCAGTTAGTTTTCGTTGGGCCACCCAGTATCTCAACATGCCAAACTTATAATAGACCTAAATCATTCTGTGGTTTGACGTTCGCTTTGTTGACGGTGGTTGACACGTGGTTGACAGTTGACAGGTTGACAGAGAAGTCCGTTAAAAGTGGTTTTGAGTGGACGGTAAATTTTTTTAAACTTATTAACGTTTGATTTTGATTGAACATAATTCAGGTGCCGAAAAAAAATAAAGCAGTTGCAAAAATGAACAGAAAAACTAGTACAATGGGAGTCTCGTATTTATACGCTAGAGATCCTAGCATAATATACTCAAAAAGACTTAAATTAGATGAATTGAAACCATGCAAATTAGATAAATTGCTGATGGAAGGTACTGTAATAAATGAAGAAGTTCCTAAAGATGATAGTGAGAATAAATCAAATCAAATTAAGGTGTTTTTGAGGATTAAAACAGGTGATGAAAATAATATCTACACCCATGATGAAAATGTGCTTTCTTGTAAGATACCTAAATTTTCCCAATTTTCGAAGAATTTAAAACCTGGTACACAAATAATAAAAAACTACACGTTTTCTAAAATATTTCAAAGTGAGGCAGCACAATCTCTTGTATTTCATGAAATTGTTAAGGAGAGGATATTGAATTTTATCAACGGGGCCACCAATACGTTATTTGCCTATGGTGCGTCAGGGTCCGGTAAAACTTACACCATGCTTGGTACGAAGGACGAACCAGGGATTATACCAAGAACATTGGAGTACCTATTTAATACTCTACCAAAATTATCCAATCTTCCAAACATAAAAGTTTTGTGTAATAATACCTTTAAAAATTTAACTATAGAGGAAGGTCAACGAGAAAGAACTCTCTTAAAGAACTTACTTAACAATAAAATCTTAGCAAATGAACGGCGATCTCATATTAAAACTTATAAACTTATACAAAAGCGATTAACAAATGAATCAGCTGCAATTCTAGATAGTTATGAAGGAATCGATTTTGGTCTTTGGATTTCGTTTGCAGAAATCTATAATGAAAATATATATGATCTATTGGAACGGCAAGTTGACAAAGACCGACCAAAATTAAAATTAAGTAATAATAATGGGGAAACCTATATTAGGAACCTAAAACAAGCTTATGTGTCCTCAGCATTGGAAGCCTATCAACTCCTGCAATTTGGTTTACAAAACATAAACTACGCTAGCACCTCCATCAATTCTCACTCTAGTAGATCACACTGTGTGTTTACTATTAAATTGGTTCAAGCTTCACAGATCGAGGAAGATATTAGGATAAGCCAATTTAATTTTTGTGATTTAGCAGGATGTGAGAGAATAAACAAAACAAATAATATTGGTAAAAGATTACAAGAGTCCAATAACATAAATACTTCATTGATGGTGTTGAGTCGTTGTATAACCACTATAAGAAATTCTCAAAAGGCAACAGATAAACTGAGAGTACCGTACAGGGAATCAAAACTCACTCAACTGTTCCAAAAAGCCCTATCTGGTCAAGAAGAAATTGGAATTATTATCAACATAAATCCAATCCTTGCAATGATTGATGAAACAATCCATGTATTAAATTTTTCCGTGATAGCTAAAGATATCTTAATAGATTTGCCAGTTGAGAAAAAACTCAAAAACATTAAAAGGAATTCATTTGTACCTAGCTCAAGAAGTACTGAATTTAGCAGTAATGTTAAATCTTCTGAACAAGAGATTAACGATTTAAAAGAAGAGATTAAAGATTTAAAAAATACTATTTATGAATTAAATCATGATAATTTGGCATTAGAGGATCTTATTAAGCAAGCACAAGAAAAACATTCGGCCGAAGTATATGAACAAGTTTCTACAGTTGTTAGACAGTTACACCACACAATGGAATTGCAAACAAAAAAATTTGAAAAGAAAGAAAAGCAATATTTAAAAGAAATAAGAAGATTAAAAATGAAACTGTTTGAAGCCAATATTTCCCCACTTGATGATCCTCAAGAAACTGATTCAGATGATGAATCTCAAAATGAAGATTCAGCACATGAAACAGATGATGAATCTACAGAAAATTCAGATGAAGAATCTAGTTCAGATGGTGGAATATCTTCTATAGGTTTATCTAATCCATTTGCAAGAAACATTCATTTGAAGGAGCAAGATCAATTAAATGAACATGTCATATGTTTAGATTCTACCGATGATGAAGGGTAAACAAAAGAACTATTTTAGTATTTTAAGAAATGTAATATTATTTACCATAAGTAAAATTTATGTTACCTGTTTGTACATAATTAAATTAAAATGTTTTTTAAATTTTCAATATGTAATTTTTTAGTCTTGCTTCTAATCAGATCCTTAGTGCGTTGTCACCTCATAAAAAATTACCATTACAGTATCAGGGTTTGGATTGGAAAAATTTGTTTCTTTAAATCAATTAGTGGTCTAGGTATATTTACAATTTTAAGACCTTAGTTTTCGATATAGAAATTATTTTGCAAAGTTAAAAACGAATATTTTTACAAACACATTACAAACAAAATTTGAGTTATGGAAAAATTCGACTTATAGAAGTTCGAGTTATGGAAGTTCAACTGTATTAATAAATGAAGCTAAGCAGACTTATACTTTGTTTCAAATTACATCAATAAGCTGATGTTTCTGCAGCAACACAGCCTTCCTCAGAGCTTTGGTGTGTCAAGTCATAAGATAAGAATTTAAAATTTATGTGCATGGTAGATTGAACAATAATTACCAATTTAAACAGTTTTCAACAATTTAATAATTATCGACAGCATGTGCTTCACAATATTATTAAGCACATGTCATCATTAAATTAGAAATTCAAACAAAACAGTATAATTTTGCAGTGACATACCATTTAAATTAAAAAAAGGGGGCACTTTGACCTGTTTCTAGGAAAAGTGGCTAGCCATGAGAAGTACTAATTTTATTAATTTTCATTTAGCCGATCCAAATTAAAAATAAAAAGTAATTTAATTTTAACACCCTGCATCTCAATAACAGTCGAATTTTGGACTAATGTTTATATAAATTTTTTGACTTATTTTTACTTATAGTTTATAGCATAACCACAATAAACCGTGACCACCACTTTGGAAAAGCCCTATATTTCGTTTATTATTACTATCAGACATTATTTTGAATTCGGTCATATTAATGAGAAATGATTAAAAAAATTGTGAGGAAAAATCAAACTTTTTCAAATAAAACAAAAAATATATTTATATTCTCTTTAAAAATTATTATTCTTAATTATGGATCACGAAAATAAAATTAAAGTTTTTCTTCATATAAATTAAAATGTTTTAAAGAATTAATTTTGTCTTTTCAAGCCTGGCAGATTAGCAGCAATACGCATCTTCCTTTGTCTTTTTGGCTTAGTCCCAACATCATTGCCTTTTGTTACATTTTCACTTTCATTTGCTTGATTTAAGTCCTGCTTTTCCACAGATTTATTTTTTGAGGTTTCACCATTCTTACTTACATTCTCTTTAGAAGTAGAAGATTTGCTCATTTTTTGTTTCACCACTTGTAAAGGTACAAATCCTTTATCAAATTTGCTTCCTTTGTTAACCTGAAAACAGAATTAATATTTTACATGGTCAATATTATTGACGCAATATCGAGTTTCTTCAATATATTGACCGTGTAAACGCTATATTGAAGCAATGATATTGAGCCAATAGGGTAAAGGGTATAACAATAATATTGACTGTGTAAACGCCGCCTTATGCATGATGGCCACCCTAACATTGGGAAATTTTTGACCAATTTCAGGATAAAACATAAGAATACATTTATTCACCAAAATGATTTTCGAAATTCAGGATATTGAAACTTATTATTTTTCTTTTCAATTTATTAACATACCAACCCTGTACTAGAAAAATGGAGAATTTGGCAGAAAATATGTATTCTTACATTTTATCTTGAATTTGGGCAAAGAATTAATTCTGAAAGTTAGGGACAATATGCATATTTAGGCCTAAACCCTCAAAACTTACATCCTGTTTAATCCTTGGTGTTACAACCTCCTCTTTAATAACCGTTGAAGTAATTTCTACTACCTCTTGTTTAATCTGTGAAGGGTTTACCACATCCGGTTTAATTTTTAGTGGTGCATCCATTTTATTTGATGGAATAATATCAACCATCCTCTGGTTAACCTTAGTTGAAATAAATCCCATCACCTCCGATTTAACATTTACTGAAGTACTTGCACTCACATCCTTTTTAACCTTTGGTGGAGTAATCGCTGCTAGTTGGCACCACTGCTTAGGAGGTGCTGGAAAACTAACTGGCACCTTTACTTTCATATGAGATGAAGCTTGTGGTTCCAGTTTCTCCAAAATAATTTTGGCAACATTCTCACTAGCTTCCTCTTTAGAATTCGCAAGATCCCCTGAATAAGATTCCCCACAAAGTAATAATCTTGAGTAGAACTTCCCTTCACTAGTTTTTAAATACGTGTAATGAGGACAACCCATTCCGTAAGTTTGGCAATGTGAAAGCAATTTAAGACAGTAACTTAAAGGTTGAACAGAAGTCGAGGTGTTCTGGGAAGCCTTTGATGCATGCTAAAATATTAAGTGAGTATTAAATCTAGAAATTTTATTTCTAAATTAAACTAAAGGGGTGATTCTGAACAAAAATGTTATCCATAACAGCGCTGTTAAATTTCACAGTCACCCTGATGTCAAAAAAACTCTATTTTGTAAACTTTAGTGTAACTTAACGGT
This sequence comes from Stenus bimaculatus, assembly GCA_963971135.1. NCBI lineage: Eukaryota > Metazoa > Arthropoda > Insecta > Coleoptera > Staphylinidae > Stenus > Stenus bimaculatus. The sequence goes on from OZ020180.1 coordinate 47,579,612, forward strand.
TATTTAAAATACCATTTACAGTGTTAAAATAACATCGATCAAAATTCAAAATAATAATAATACATTATTGTATAATAATTGATCAAAATAATACATTATATGTATAGATGTGCAATGCATTTTAATACCGAAAATATTATTTTACATTGCCGTTAAGTTACAGTAAAGTTTACAGAATATTGTTTTTTTGACATTAAGGTGACTGTCAAATTTAACATCGCTGTTTTTTGTTCAGAATTACCCCATAAAGAATAACTGCCTAGCATTTAAATGTTAATGCTTCTTTTAAGACTCGGGAATTGCGCGCTGATGTATCTAGATGTGTTGTCCAGTATTATTTTAGAAGAAAATGAATTTTAGTCATCCAAGTGTATGTCAAGTAAAGCACTTATTATTCCATAATAATACACCATTGTATGCGATTGGATTTTAAAATTTTGCAGAAATAGCTTGGTTTGTGATACGCATGGTTCCATCCCACTTTTTCTATTTAATGGAGTAAACGCTATTTTCTAAACTTTACTGTATCTTAATGGCTATGCAAAATTTTCGTTGTTAAAATATATTGTACATCGATATGATGTATTATTTTGATTGATTATACATTAATGTAATATTATTACAGTCGAACTTCCATATAACATTTTATCATGGGAACCTTAAAAAAATTTGTTATATAGGGTGTTCCGTAAGTAATGCATAATAATGAAAGGGGTTGTTCAGGACACCAAAACAAGCAACTTTTGTTAATAAACCCATATTCGAAAATTAACCATTAAGCCAGGGTAAATAAAAAATATTTAAGGTAATTAAGTTAATTATTTAATAAAATTTACAAAAATTGTTCGAAATTTGGGCCATTTTGTTCAATGCACAAGGTTGCACGCTGGTTCATAGATGTTCGAACCCTCTGGAATATCCCATGGATGTCTTGGACAATTACCATTGCATAGCAGCCATAAGTCTTGCGAGAAGTTGATTTACTACTATTGTATTTAAAGTTGTTCACTCCAAATTTGTGTCGTGTTTTTTTATAAATCTGTTGTGCACGGTCCATTGTAAAGACATGACAATAAATCGCAAACATTTATTTACAAAAAAAAGAAAATTAAGCTATTTTTGAAAATTAAATTTAAAAAATTTTATCTTAATCTAGTGACTTAATGGTTAATTTCGGGATATGGGTTTATTAACAAAAGTTGCTTGTTTTGGTGTCCTGAACAACCCCTTTCATTACTATGCATTACTTACGGAACACCCTGCATAGAAAATTCGCTATACAGAAATTCCTAATTTTGATATAAAAAATTTGTTATTTACTGTATAGCTCTTTATCTTAACTAAAAATATAAAAGGCATTGTTTTTAATGCACATGTTTTACAAAAACTAAATTTGCTCCAAGTCGCAGGTACAACTTATAAGTAAACCTTATAAAAAGACTCGACAAATCTAGGAATTTACGTTCATTTCTAAAAATTCTAATTACCTACCTCATTTTCTATTATTCTTTATCCAAGATAAAATTCTCCGAAATTTTTAAAATTAGCCACCCATTGACTAAAATTTATGAAAGATTCTAATATTTACGTAAAAAAATTCGTTATACGGAAACTTTAATTCGTTATAAGGAGTAAAAAATACATTAAAAACGTCTTCAAGGTGAAGATTCTCAAAAAAAAATCGTTATATAGCAAAATTAGTTTTACAGAAGTTTGTTGTATGGAAGTTCAACTGTATTTTGATCGATGTTATTTTAACAGCGAAAATGCTATTTTACATAACCGTTAAGTTATTGTAAATTTTACAGAATAGCGTTTTTTTTTTGACATCAGGATGATTGTCAAATTTAACAGCGCTGTTACGGCTAACATTTTTGTTCAGAATTACCCCATAAATATATTTTTTATTTATAGAAAAGCTTGTTTTTTAACTTTATCTATGACATGCCATAAATAAATATTTAATATGTGAAGAAAATTAGCTTAAAAAAATTTTTTTTTCCTTTGAAATTATTTTTCAATGTACTATATTCAAGAATATATTTTATCTTCTACAATAAAAGTGCTTTTTTTCTAAATTATTTTAAATAAAAGAAACTGGAAAGGAAGTCTTAAAACATTGCGGATTCCCCAACCTTAAATATAAATATTTATACAATATTTTAACTAAGATACAGTAAACAACCTCCGAATTTAAAAAAATTACGTTTTTTAAATGTACTTACAGCAAATATGTCTTGTACAGATATCTTCATCATATTGTTTTCATTACTAACTGATGTAGTTTTACTTTCGGTTTTGGCACTTATTCCGGTATCAATCCCTAGTAACTTCTTTAAATTTTCTGATTCTTCCATTTTCTGTTTATCATTAGTTTGTACAAAAGTTTTGGAGTTTTTTAAGTTGGTATCACTTTGTTTTATATGGGTAACCCCAAAATTAGGCATAAAATCAGTACTTAATCTTGGTCCTGAAGGTGGTAATGGGCTGGGATTTACATATGGCTGATAATTAGAGGGATATGGAATTGGGGGTACAGCATAATTTGGAGGAGTATAAATATGTGGCGGGATATAAATTTGGGATGACATTCTAGGAGCATTACAATTTCTTGCAAATGCCGATTGCTGTTGTAAATGTTGCCCAGAGTAATATTGGGGATTTTTCATTGGGGGGTTTTGTTGGGTATTAGGCCTATAATTAACTTGCTCTAAAATTAAAATGATTTTTTCATTAAATTAAACAAATTAATTAATTTTTACCTGATTTTCCAGTCTTAAAATTCATTTGACGAGTACCATGCGATTTATTTATCAGAGATAAGCATGACATACGATAGCCTCTATTTGAGGAACAATTAAGGCTTAAACCACCAGGGAAAGTTCTGTCAAAGAGGATGTCATACATAGTGTCTTCAGGTTTTTGCGCCCTTCGTATTGCAATTACTGTTCCAGTGAAACCCAAGGGAACTGTATAACTTTCTCTAATATTTACTACTCTATCATACAAACGATAGCTAGCTGTAGCATCAGGTAAAACACATCCCGTTGACATTTCAGGCTAAAATATATAATAAGTGAACTAAAATAAAGATTTGGTAAGTTCTATACCCCAGATTTCAATTTGCTAATTTATAAATTAATTTTAGATCATATATACATTTATATGTCTATTCACAGAATTGGGTAAAATACTTTTTTATTTTATTTGAAAAACAAAATACTTTTTTTACTCAATTTTATTTGAAATATTTTCTATAAAATACTACACCAAAAAAAAAGTATTTGAAAGAAATAAAGTATTTGAAATACATATAAATAATATTTGAAATACTTCTATATTATTTGAAGTCCAAAGAAGTATAGAGATATAGTTAATTTTTTTGCAAACAGGAATGGTGTAGACAAGCAAATACCTTCGCTCACTCTCTTTTACATTTAAGCACGGCAACTTTTGCATGAACGTATGTTGAACTAAGTAATGCGGTACATGCTTGGTTAAGGTAGCGGAATGTAATGATAACAGAGAATCCACTATTACTATCGTATGTCCTAGCATTTTAGAAGGCGCGATTAACTGAGAACGCAGAGCTGTTCATTTCAGTAGATTTCTCTACTTGCGTGATTCTGATCGAGACCAGAGTGGGAATCCCTAGTCCCTACCACAACTTTCCAACGAGCAGTGGGAAAATTCAGTTTCGCCGATTTAATTCACTGTCAGTAAGGTTAGAATTCATGTTTGCTGAGAATTCGGACTTTACTTGTTCTTATGAGCTCAGTGGCGCTTTATGCCTTTATGAGGCCTTAGGCAATTTAGAATTTTGAGGCCCCAAAATCAGTGGCATAACTAGTATTAAGCAGGGTTAAGCAACGCTTAAGGGCCCCCCAAGACTCAATAATTATATAATTTGTGACTTTATACAAAATATGAATTTCGAATACAATAAATCTCAAGAAAAAAAAATCGAATATCTTCTTTTCTTTGCTCCTTTGCAAAATATCAGCGAATCGCAAGAGGGTGCGCGAGTTTTGGAGGAAAAATTGTGAAAAATCATGAAATCGAGCATCAGTTGGGCAGCCAAATCTCATGTTTCCTCCATTAGATATTCAATTTGTTTTCAGATTTATAAGCTAAATTTATTAGGCTACAATCTAGTGTATATTCACCTTCTGCAACCCTGCACAAAATTATTAGAAGAGTCCATAGCTAAGATACTTTTAGGTCATTATAAATTTTTTGTTCATTCTCGAATTTTTTTTTCATAACTACAATTTAGTTCAATAACTTTTAATCATGTACAAAAATAATTATATAAAAATGATTTTTGCAATAGCGCATCTGGCTACAGCCGAAAACTACTATATTTGCTGTTTACGAAGTCACTCTTAAAAAATTGAGGAAAATAATGTTACTTACGCCCATTTTCACCAACGATTCCTAAATTTAGGCATTGCTTATATTGCCTACTTGCTAGGTATTTTTAATAATTTAATAAAAAATACCTACCAACTAGGCAATACCTAGCAATGCTTTAGCTGGTTTTAGGAATCGTTGGTGAAAACGGGCATTAAAGTTCTATTACTTTTAGATTCTAATAACTTTCAATTCAAACACTACAGTTTTAGGAAATTGCGATTCTAACGCTTCTTACTGTTCTAACAATTTAAGATTCAAACACTAATATACGTTCATTTATAAAAATTCTAATTACCTACTACAATACCTACCTGATTTTCTATTATTCTTTCTTTACACCAATCCAATATAAAATTCTCCGAAATTTTTAAAATTAGCCAACCATTGACTAAAATTTATGAAAGATTCTAAATTTACGCAAAAAAACTTCTTTATACAGAAACTTATTTCGTTATAAGGAGAAAAAAATAAATTAAAAACGCCTTCAAGGTGAAGATTCTCAAAAAAAATTCGTTATATAAAGAAATTCGTTTTATGGAAGTTCGTTGTAGGGAAGTTCAACAGTACTTTTATTACTTGAAAATATTAAAATACAAAATACTTTTTAAAAAAGTATTTGAAACACTAAATATTATTTGAAATACTTTTATTTGAAAAACTACCCAACTCTGTATATTTATCAGAATTTGATTCGAACATAAGTTTTAAAAAATTATTATTTTTTTCATTATTATTTAAAAAATATAGTAAAATTAAATATTAAAGTTGAAGAGCAATGAAGAAAAAAATAAAATAGTTGTAGAAGTTTTGCAAATCCAAATAACTTAAGTTTTGTAACTGAGAAAATCACTATACAATGAAATAAAGATGGAAAATTTTAAATACCAATATTTATTACATTTCTAATAATATGTCTTATTCTGACCAAATGCTGTAAAATTAACATCGATGTTATTGTCAATAAAAATCAACAGAGTTGGGTAGTACTTCAAATAGAACTATTTCATTATTTATCTGTGTTATGTGTGTTTATGATTTTGGGTTCAGTTGGATGTTCATTTTCATTTAAACCTAAATTAAACAAGTAATGGGTTCGTTAGAACAAATAGCTCGATGTTTGTTTTGTATTTTATATGTATAATAAAGAAGTACAGTGGATTCCGCTTAATAGGACTACCGGATAACCGGACCAAAAGCTCCTGGTCCCGATGTGCTGCTTTTTATATTTCAAATACTTTTTTTGGTGTAATATTTTATCGAAAGTATTTCAAATAAATTTTAGTGAAAAAAGTATTTTGTATTTCAAATAAAACAAAAAAGTATTTTACCCAACTCTGAAAATTGAAATGTTTTTCAATGTTAATACTAACAGCGCGAATAAAAATCATATTCTGAACAATCCAGGTTAACGGCGTTAACAAATTTGATTTTTTCGATTTATATCATGAAAGTTCCCTAAAAAAACGTATAGATAGGTATGTCGTTTAAAATTAGCATTAATAGAAAAATCCACTCCAGAATATATAGTGTTACAAGAAACTGGAATGGAGAAAGTAATAATAGAAGCAGCAAAAAGATCAGCAAATTTTGAAGAAACTGTAGAAATAGGGAGGAATAACAATAATTAGATTAGATTCAGATGTGGAGGGGATGAAAGAGGTAAAAAGGTATGGATGAATGAAAATTATAGAAAATGTAGAGTATGTGAGAAGGGAGAAGATATATGGGAACATTGGGGGAGAGAGTGCAGAGGGATAAGGTGGAATGAGGAGGAAATGGAGGTCGCGCGGAGAGATGGAGAGTGTGCTTGGATGAATGTGGAAAAGGGTAGGACATAATGGAAAAAATTATGGAAATTGTAAATAGTGTAATATTTGTGTTATTATTATATGCCAATAAAGGCTTTGAAATAAAAAAAAAACAAGCAAACATTATCGGCGCTGATCAAAGCGGGTAACCTGCTTTGTTTGTGTTTGTACACTGTGGATGAATGACACGTAAAACTGGGCAACTTTTCATTTTATTTTGGATATTATACAAAATTATGTGTATAACTTTTATATTTCCTTTCGAAGGAAAGTTTCGAACTTCCAAAATTCTTCCAAGAAAGAATTGGTCAAAAAAAGTATTACAATCTATTTAAATATGCAAGAGTGAGATAGATCAAGCTATAATAAATGCTATATAATGATAAATCAAAACAAAAAATTGACAACTACCAAAGTCAAAATTTTAAATTATGAAAATATAAATAATTTAATGGATTATTAAAGGGATGATAAGAAGAAATTTATATAATCATGTCTCTGACAGAGTGGACTTCGATTAACTATTTAATGTTTGCTGTAATTTGTTGGACAGGAGGAATATTAACTTCTAATAAATTTCCAGAAACACTTCATAAATATGGGAATGTTGCAGCATTAGTGCCTCATATATTGATAAATTTAATAATGATTGGGCCCTTATTGTTCTCTGAAATGGCTCTGGGACAATATACTAAAGATGGAGTGCTCGGGGTATGGAAAATGGCACCTATCTGGATGGGAGCTGGTTTTGCAAGTTTCTTGGTGCTGCTCTGTATTACAATGCAAACCCATTATTTGACCACTATTAGTTTGTATTATTTGATAAGAAGTATAGGCGTCAACTTGGCATGGTCCACATGTAAACCTTCATGGGAAAATTGCTATAATTTAACCTCAGGACAAGAGCTATTTGATGATTGTTCTCTAAAATTCTGCAATGGTACTAGAACTCAAAACAGTGTGGAGTATTTTTATGAAAACGTCGTCTTAAAAAGCAACTCATCTGGAAGTTTCCAAAGCATTAATTGGGCTTTAATAGCATGTTCAGGAATGGTATCTCTCATTATCTTCTCCTGTTTATCAAAACCTTTACGTTCAATTGAAAAATATTTACACTTTTTAACTTTAATTCCAATATTAATTTTGATCGTTTTATCATTAACTTCCCTTTCCTATCAGTGCACGATTAAGGGTATACAAAATTTTTTTCTTCCAGATTTTTCTTTACTGAAAAAAATCGAAATGTGGGTGGAAATTTTCAATGTTAATATATTAAGTTTTGGATTAGGATTGGGTGGTTCTATTGTGATTGGATCACACAGTAAGTTTCGTACTAACTTATATGTTGTGTCAATAATAATTCCAATTTTAAACTTATTATTGAACCTCATGTTTAGTTTATTCGTTTATTCCACCTATGTGGGCTACGCCCGGTCACGAAATATCAATGTTGATACCCTATTTGCCTATAATCAACCAATGTTATTTGTGAAAATTGCAATTATTTTATTAGAGTGGCCACTAAATCCTCAATTATGGAGCTTTTTATTTTTCGCATATTTATTTATTATTGGTTTACGAGCTTCTTTATTTATGGTTTTCACCTTAGCTAGAAGTGTTAATGAAAGTTGGATATTAAGTAAATCTTATCCCAAGTCTTCATTTGCTTCAGTGAGTTTCCTAATCTTTTTTGTAACACTAATATATTTCTGTCATATTGGAATTGCAATTTTTAGTAATTTTGAAAATCGTTTAAGTAATTCACTGGTGAATTTTATGTTATTATTGCAAATATTTGGTGTGTTCTATATTTATAGTGTAAATCGTTTTCATAAAGATACATACTTTATGCTAAATTACAAATGTTTATTGTTTAAAGCTTTGTGGTACATATTGCCAATCATATCATTGCTTCCATTAATTTACAACGTTTATTCCTTTTTCAATATTGAAAATATAAAAACGGGAGTACTAATACTTGACGTTGCTATATTAATGTCGCCAGTTTTAATCTGGGGAATTTATTTAATCAAGTATTGGATTCTGAAAAGAAATTATGATTTAAAAGTTCTATTTGGGCCTGATAAAACCTGGAATGTTGATAATGAAGTAACAAAAAATAGGGATGTTTTTACAAATGAAATGGTTAGTGAAGAGTATAATTATCGGCAGAATTTATATTCAAGGGACATTGAAGAAAGTAAATAATGTATTATTTATGGCAAAATATGAATATTAATGCAAATTATAGTTGTACCAAAATGTTTTTCCTTTTTTTCATATTCATTTAAATTCTGAAGTGATTTTATAGTCAATGAGTTTAAAAAAACGGTATATTTTGAAAAGAAAATTATTCTATCACATCACATCAGTTTTACCAGAGTTGGGTTAAGAAATTTTGGCGGTGATTTTTATGATGGCGCCCTATTTTTATAACTTTAGTAATTAAACACATTTAAATAAAAAGTATAAAAATATAAAATAAATAAACCTTTCTCAAAGTAAATGTAAAAATATCAAAGATTTACTTAAAATCACCACTCAAAAACAAGTTGCACCATGAAAAACTAAATTAATACTTAGAAATTAGTAGGAATTTTTTGAATTTTAAATAAAACTTTTCAACTTTAAAAGAAAATACTTCCATAACTCGAACTTCTGTAAGTTGAATTTTTCCGTAACTCGAATTTTGTTTGTAATGTGTTTGTAAAAATATTCGTTTTTAATTTTGCGAAATAATTTCTATAACTCGAATTTTCTATATTTCGATTTTTTTCCGTGAATAATGGAGATTCGACTTGATGAAGTTTGACTGTGGGCGCGTTCCAGTAATGAACACTAAAGCCCACGACCGCAAAATTTTCCCGTTCCACTAGCTCAAAAGGTCACCATTCAACAAACAACCACATATGTAAATCCACGAATAAATACGGTCGTTGTGAGCTTCTTGAGGTCGCCATCGATGCACGAAAGAAAAAATCGCGGTCTTATGTAGAACGATTTTGCGGTCGTCGTGGGCTTTAGTGTTCATTACTGGAACGCGCCCTGTGTATTACACTTTATAATGACAATTATGTCCATTAATAAAATACTAAATTTTATAAAAATTCTTTGAATAAAAATATGTACCTATCTATCTAATATTTAAGTAATTTTGAACAGACTATTGACTATTAAATAAAGGGTTGTAGTAGACCTTTAGAAATGATAGGACTTCAAGCTACTGTAACTAATATTTTGGATAATTGCACAAGTCATCACCGCAACTCAATAAAACAAACTCAAAAATACTATGTAGTAACAGTATACCGGATGTTTCTAAAATGATGTCACGATTTCGTGTGCTTATATTCAAGGAAAAATAAGACAAAAATTCCATATAAACATTTGTCCCAAACTCAATTGCTACCGAGATAAGGGGTGTTGAAATTTATTTTTACTTTTTGTTTATTTACTCTGGATCGGCTGAATGAAATTTAATAAAATTTTAGGGGTGAGTATTTCTCATGGCTAGCCACCTTTGGCTATTATTTTTGTCTCAATTTAACAATCCAATCTAAGAAACAGGTCAAGGTGCCCACTTTTTTAAATTTATTTGGTCGCTACTGCAAAATTTTAGTTTTATTTGAATTTTTAAAATCTTTACTCAATATGGGCTTATCCCAGGTGAAACGAATTTTGATCATTTTTATTTTACAGATAGCTGCTTAAAAGATGCTTATAAATACCAATTCTTCTTTCAATTGGTGCAGCCGTTTTTTTTATTTTAAATTTTCTATCGTCATGACGTCACTTTTCTGAGTAATTTAGGTGGAAACGTTGCACCTGAACCGAATACTAACGATGAGATGACAAACCAATGAGAACTATCCGAACTGACTCGAACGCTGCTCCGCCATCTGGACGTGGATTCCTGAACTTTCACACAGTGAATGTTAAATTCACCTCCCTCGAGCCCATGCGCAAATTTTCACTCGCGAATCTTGATTCGCCTGGACGTGGATTCCTCAACTTTCACATAGTGAATCTCAATCTCACCTTCCTCGAAGCGCATGCGTCAAAATCTCATCAGCGAATCCAAATTCACTTGGTCTGAACCAGGCGAATCAAGATTCACGAGTGAAAGTTTGCGCATGCGCTCGAGGAAGGTGAATTTAACATTCACTGTGTGAAAGTTCAGGAATCCACGTCCTGGGGCTGGATTCCTGAAATCTCACACAGTGAATGTTAAATTCACTTTCCTCGAAGCGCATGCGTCAAAATCTCATCAGCGAATCCAAATTCACTTGGTCTGAACCAGGCGAATCAAGATTCACGAGTGAAAGTTTACGCATGAGCTCGAGGAAGGTGAATTTAACATTCCACGTCCTGGACCTGGATTCCTGAAATCTCACACAGTGAATGATAAATTCACCTTCCTCGAGCGCATGCGTAAATTCGTGAATCTTGATTCGCCTGGTTCAGACCAAGTGAATTTGGGTTGATGAGATTTTGACGCATGCGCTTCGAGGAAGGTGAATTTGACATTCACTATGTGAGATTTCAGGAATCCAGCCCCTGTTATTTGCGGCGTGCGACCACGTGCGACTTCTTTGCTTTTGACATGCTTTAACAATGATGCCAAAATTTTGGGTTTTTTGTGTAGTAATCAAACTTTGTCCGATACCCCGCCTCTAAAGGGTTAAAAAAGAGTTCATTTGAAGCGATCATGACATTTTTTAATTGTAAATTGCCATCAAAACCTAAATCTTACGTTTCACGAAAAAAACACGTTTTAGCGATTACAGCGCCACCTGTTGCGAAAGAAAAAAGTTCCTGGATAAAGCTACATAATTTTTGATACTCTTTTCGAATCTGTAATAAAAAATAGGGGGTTCCATTTAAGATTTTAAAGTCACCCCCCTTATCCACTCCCTGGGGGGGGTGAAATTTGTTACAGCATCGAACGTCCCCCTCCAAACCATCAAACTTTTATTCGGAAACTTTTTTTGTCTGATGTACTCGTTTCGAGAAATTCCCCTGACAAGATTAAAATGGGACACCCTGTATATCTTTATAATGAAATAAAAATTTAAAAATCGGGGATAAACAATAATAAAATTGATAACTCTAAGTAAGACTCTTATGCCCGTTTTCACCAACTATTCCTTAAACTTAGGCATTGCTTATTGGAAATTTTAACTATGTGTAGAGGACGCTATAAATGGAGGATATTCGGTACCTGTCAGTGTCAAAAATTGCGTTTAAAATGCATTCTTGTACCTTATAACTACATATTCGACAAAACACAAATAGATTTATTATTTAAAGCTTCATTAAATCTTAAAAAACATGTACCAATGCGTTAAGGCTCTCTTTTCAGTGTATGTAAAGTTGCTATTTACATTTGCGTGTTAATTTCTTTAAAGCAGTAAAATTACGGAAGACTTGTATTACAATAGTATATTAAAAAACTAGTTTCATAAGTCGCATATTGTAGCACGCGTTCAATTTTAAAATACGAGCCGCGTAGCGACGAGTATTTTAATGAACTAGTGCTACAATCGACATATGAAACGAGTTTTTTATACTATTTTTTCTATTTTGTGCCTTTTTATCTATTTAAAATAAAATATTATAGTTTTCAATTTTAGTAACTTTTCTGGTAGTTGGCAACTCTAATGTCAGGTTTGTCAAATCATCAAATAACCTGTAAATCGCTTGGCAACTGCCACTTTAAAATCAATAAACTTCTGTGCTACCAACTTCGAAAAATAAAATTTACTACTCAGTAACGCACCGATAGCAGTGCGGTACTGGCTAGTAACGCACTGCTGTCAGTAGCGACTAGTAACGCACCAAAATAGAAAAAAAAATATAAACAATAATGATCAATTTGAAATACATTTGGTTACCCAAAAGATCTTTTTAGTTAATAATTTCAGTAAAAACAATTTATTTGCGCCACATAGGTTGTACAGGTTCCTGCAAATTATTTCTACTGATATTACATCTAAAAATATCTTTTGAGAGACGAAATATAATTCAAATTGATCATTATAGTTTATATTTTTTATCGTAATGCAACTTTTCCGTAATTTTACTGTATTAAAGAAATTAACACCCAAATGTAAATGGTCGGTACGGCAAATGCATTTACACTGAAAAGAGAGGCTCAAATCAAAAAAGTAAGTACCGAATATCGAAGTTTATATTTTGCCACCAGAGGGCGAGCGGAATCTGAAAATTCCCAATAGCGCTAGTAGCGGTACTTTTTATTAAATAAATAAAAATACCTAGAGTGGTTTTCATCTGAAGAGAACCCTGCGCAGAAATCATAAGGTTTATGAATTTATTTGAATTCCTGTAGAATCGATAATTTTAAGTTGAATAATAATCGCTCGGGTAAAATCGCCTACTGCGTAAGAAAGGTTCACTTCAGATGAAAACCACTGTAGCAACTAGCGCTATAAGCAATACCTAAATTTTAGGAATCGTTGGTGAAAACAGGCATTAGTGTTTTAAATAAATAAACAAGTCAGAAACACTATTTTAAATTTTATAAAAAATGAATAAGGGGGGTCATTTTAAACATTTTTCTAAACACTATATATGAATGCTCGAATTTTTTTTGTTGTACAATACAAATCTATAATTTATAGCATCAAATCAAATTTTTAAATAACCTATTCCAAAGTGCTCAACCCTTGGCTTAACCTATAATTTTATATTAGTGTAAGTTCAAGTTTGCATCTACCTTGTTCAAAGTGAATAAGATACAAAACTCTAAGCAAAATAAGTACATGTTAAAGTTTAATCTTAATAAATTAATTAATAAATTAAACTATTCGGTTATCTCAATTTGGTGACAGGTTTTCGCTACTGAGGGGTCAATTTATTATATATTTATTCATAAAAATAACTATTTATTCACCTCCCAGTAGTGAAAACCTTTCAGTAAATTGAGTATATTTAATAGTTTAAACTTATCACTTTTACATGTAAATAACTCCCTAGTAACACTACTGAACACTTTACTGGAAAGTGAATAAATGGGCCCTTAAAATATAATTTTTTCATTTTATATTTTGCTAACCCAAAGTTAAGTATTTTTACAAAATGGAATTTACATTATCCATAAATAAAAGCGCCTCGTTCGGCTATTTTCACACTCACACAAAATTCGTCACTTTCTAGCTCGCTGTGTAATATACTATTTTATGCTCTTCATATTTTATGAATTTATTTTCGTATGGAATCTAAAATTTTATTGTAATCTTTTACACTTTACATTTAAGAGCAATCTTCTCCCTATTTTTTTTTGGTGCGTTTTAAAGTTTTAGTCTATTGAACGTACAACTATTAATTGAAATTTTTCAATTTTTTTTTTCTGATCCTAAAATAAGATTATGTGATCTTCAGATTGGGTTAACGTTTTTTTTTTAAATAGTTTACCATAAATAATTATTGAAAATGGGCATTTTTATAAACTTTTGTGGATTTATTAAGCACCTTGAATTTTACTTTTTTCAAAATTTTAGTAACCTACTCTATAGAACAAACATTTACTTCTAAGTGTATAAAATTTTAAACTCTTTAATTAATCAGAGTGCTACATTCGATTAACAACGAGATGTTTCGTGAAAATAATTTCTTTTTTTCGTAGTGTATGTCTTTCACTCTACAAATATTACTTACATTGTATAAAAGATGAGGTTTTACTTGCATTAAAACCTGTTTAATATTGACTGTATGTAAATGGTCATCAATTACTTTTTCAAGTTCTTGTACAACATCAGGTTCAAGACATTGAGTTCCACAAGATTCCCGACCCACTGAATAAAAAGGTTGTTGTTTTATCCATTGAACAATTTCCTTAACACTTGCTCCAGATCTGTAACAAAGGATTTAAAAATGTTTTAATGTTCTGAACAAAATATTCCATTGGAGATAAAAGTGACAAATAAAACACTTAAGTGTATAATGCCAAACTATAAAATAACATATTCAACAATTATGAATAAATTTGTATTTCATAGTTTCAACTTTAGAAACGTTTAATTTACCAAAGCTCAAAATAAATAATAAAGAAGAAACTAACAAAATTCTGAAAAAATTGCTGAATTGAAATAACTAACCCACTGTCTTCAGGAAATATATCAGTCTCTTGGTATACATCATTACCCGTATTTGTATTAATATACTCAAAAAATTTTGGGAACTTTGATATGTATTCGCCAACTAAATCGATTGCCTTTTGTGAATACAACCAATCTCTATCTTTCTTAGAATAACCTGGAATTTCTTCGTTTCTTTTATTGAATTTTAAATTCAGTCCAACATTTACTTTAGCTAATTCTTCACCATGTAAAGAAGTTTTTTGAGCACCCATTACAATAAAAATTGTACCCGTAAGACGGGAGATTACATGTCGTGATATACCTAAAATATGAAATTTAAAAACCCAATTTAATGTTAAGAATAAAATCAATACCCAATTTTGCTGCAGCAACATGTAATGGATAATAAAAAGTTTTCAAAGATTTTTCAAGTTCCCAAATTTCATTAAAATTAGGTTCATCATAGTGAACAATATTAATCCTCAATCTTCCTTTAATCAGAGAATCCCGGCTATCCACAACCTAAAAAATTAATAAAATTATTTTTGAATAACACATTGTGATAAAGACGTACATGTCCTAAGCACCCATAATGAGGATGGCCAAGCATGAAGCATTTAGAACCAATTTTGAACAAATCTTCAATTGAGTCATAATATTTTCGTTTGCCTTCATAAACCGAAACATCTTTTACTATTGCTTGTAACGGATAGTTTGTCGAGTGTTTTGCCCACTGTTTTTCTAATGTAAGTCGACCATTACTTGTAAATACATACATTCGTCCAATCATAAGCCTAACTTCCACAAGAATATCTGTGGATCCAACATCAATACCCAAATGATCCATATAACTGGAAAGAGTAAGCACTTAAAACACTCATATTTAAGTATCAAACTTCATTTATTTTTAATTTTTGTAACAAATATGGTTGATAAAGAAAGCAACAAAGTGATACTAGGATTTCCAAAATTGTAATTTCAAGCTATAATTATTTATGCATATATTACACAACCATTATATATTATTTAAACATATAATCATTGGGTAAGGTGTTTTTATCAAAGTACTGTTGATAAATACGAAGGAGAAAGAAAGTTGCAAGCTTCACTCCAAAAATTGATCCACGCAGTGAGAATCGAACTCACGACTTTGGGTTTAGCCCCCATTGCTCTACCATCTGAGCTATATGCGGTCGACCAACACCGCCAGAACCAATCCTTAAAGCTACACTTGCAACCTGATATACCAACTAATGGCTCAAGGGCTTGCAACTTTCTTCGTACTGTTTAATAGTGTTTTACCTTTCTTCATTTTTCTTCGTATAATTATTTACTTTACCAATTGTTACATTCAAAGTAATTTTTATTGTGTTTTAAATGGTTTATAATTTACCAAAACATAAAATTTTTATAAAACTTACTGTTCTTCAACTGATTTACAAGACCTTTCCCACGTCCTTAGATTATCTTGATTTTCGATTTTAAATTCGCTATCAATATTTTCTTTTCTATACCTAAACTCGCTATTCGAAACAGAATCGACACTACAATTATATCATATTAGTCACAAATACCCATTCCTTCTGTTGTAACCTACATTGCTTCTACCAAATGAGGCCACAATACCAAAATAGTTTTTCCTAGAAGTTCCTCAGCAACAGTCCCCAGGTTTGGTTTTGTTTCACTGTCTTGAATTTTTAAAATCATACTTTCACCTCGACTTGGTTGATCAAAAACTCGAACTTTAGCTTCTTTAACCGAATACTACAGAAAAGAATGCAGAAATTAACAATTTTACAAATTAAAAAAAATAATGTTAAGAGATAAAAATATACAATTTAATACAAACAATATAATTTATTTAGTAAAAATTAAATTAATTCAAATAAACATTATTTCATAATTCAAATCTTATTTTGCCTTGGATGACATTAAGGAAATTAAAAACATTTTTAGTTTCAATCAAATAAAGTTGGATAGAGGAAATTTCGAAGTTTTACTGATCTCTTCACAAGCTTTCAAATTTAAAAAAAAATTTGTTATAATTTGATTTTAACAATTTGAAATGAATTAGCCCTTCACTACTTGCGGTACCGTGTAAGAGATCGGGTTAAAAAAAACACAATTTTTCGTTTACTTGGAATAGTCACCCGTCTCCCAACATTTTTTTATTAATTAGAAAGCATGTTAACTCAACCAAAATACATCATATTAAATAAAGGTACCATTTTTTAAATAAAAATTAAGTAGGAAAGTAACATTTTGACCTCATATCGCACACCAGGTATTTTGTAGGGTTAAAAATAGACTAAAGGTAAATGATAGCCGGCGGTATCATATAGTCAAAGATCAAGTATTTTGAGCAGGAGCGGCGATAGAGTGGATTTCATCTAAAAAGAACCCTGTGCACAAACTATTTTTTAATAAACTTAGGTTAGCTTTATTTATGATTGGTGCACGTGATGATGTACTAGTCGTCTAGATTTAAGATTTTTGAATTAATCTGAATTCCTGTAGATATTCGAATCGACATTTTAGGTTGAATAGTAATCATTCATGTAAAATCGCCTATAGTATAGGAAAGATTCACTTCAGATGAAATCCACTCTAACAGAGTCTAAGTTTCTTAATAGTTTTCATCACCGAACCTAACCCGAATATAAATCATCCATTTATAATTAATAAGTCGATTCTGTGCGAACCCGCAAGCCCTTATGAAACGTATCTACGAGGTAACTATGGAAACTGTCCATTATAACCCATACATACCCATAAACAAACCTTACCAATTTTTCTTATAAGGGCTTACGGTTTTGCACAGAATTGCACCATAAACTTCACTAAAACAAAAAAAAAATGAAACAAAAACAAGAAATAAACAACAAACTACTGATTCATTTGAAAGGTTTTTTTAATAGTTTTGGTAACGAAACCTGGCCTAACCTAACCCGAATCAAAATCACAAAAAAATTAAACAAAATGAATAGCAGATGGTCCGGGCCTTGATTGGAGCTACCTATGCATGGCATTCAGAAATTCAGTATAAAACTCTTATATAGGATGTTTTTCTGTAGGATGCTCGTTTCACTGGGAACCATACCGTCGCTCGGCAGTACTTAAAAGGAAAATATGCAAATACCGCCGCGCATGACCATCATATATGGTTTTCTGGCAGTTATTTAATTACAATGATAATAATTTCATCACCCAGCTCAATTTTTGGTTTCAGTACACAATACTGCCAGCGTTCGTTTAGCCACTTTGAAAAAAATATAATCTTACCGTATATTTTAAATGTTTTAAAGTAGGAAACCCTGGATAAAAAACGTCCATCTTAATACCAGGATATGCTCCTTTAACAAGTTTGTTTTTTGGAATAGTAATATCTTGTAAATGAATTAGTTTGCATAGCGCGAAATTATGGTGTATAGTTGGGAAATATGCAGGTGATTCATATGATCCGAGATCTTCAGTGCTATATCTATAAAGTAACATTGGGCCGTGAGTATTTCTGCTGACTTCTTGAGGAAGTAATTCTTCATTACAAGGTTTCATAGCCTCTAAAAGAAGTTTCTGCAATAATTAAAATATTAGGGCTGAAACATATAATTAAAATGATTATCTTGCCTCATCAATAAATGGTATTAAAACAACAGCTTCCCACTCTTGTTTTTTGCCATTTAAATCAGTCTTAAAATCTTCAGGATAATACTCTTTGATAATTGAATCTTCACTTAGCATTAACTGATGGTAAGATTTTGGTAACAAGCCTTTACTGGCTGCAGGAAGAACACTAAGAAGCTAGAAATTGATGTATGAATTAAGAAAGAATAGATCAATTTAGTGATTGAAAATACCTGTTCAAATGGTTTAAATGGTTTTCCAAGCTCAAAACCTAAGTCAATACTTAGAAAATTTTTAATATCAGATATGAACGGAGCATAATGATGAGGATAATACCAACTCCATGAACATACTCCATTGTAGTAATAATGCAAATTCCACTGAATTGCACGCACATAACCTTCTGCTTGTGACTTTAAAACTTCCCTAAACGATAGTAATTTACATTAAGCTTAGAATATAATTATAAGCAGTAATTACTTACGGTGTAACTTGGCTATAATCCAGTTTGTTCATATAATAATCTTTTTTGTGTTGTTTAAACTCCTCATCCAATAAATCATCATACGACGAAGATCCTTCAGAAGCTACATCTTCTTGATCAGGTTCTCCATTCTCAGAAGATAAATCAATTAAATTCTCTTCTGAAGGTTCAAGAAACTAAATTTGTAAAAAAACTTTAAAAATTAATTTTAAACAAACTTAAACAAAAACTAACCATGTTATTTGTTGCTCTTATAAGCGCTTCTAAATCAGAATTAACATTCTTGTTACTGACTTTAGTTGTGCTTTCTATACCCGCATCTCCGTTTGCTGAATTTTTAGTCACTGTATCCTTAGCTACATCATCTATTTCTTTAAGTACGCTTCTGTTTTCACTATCATCTTGCCAGGGTTCTAATTTTCTAGGAACATACTAAAAACAAGTAATTGTTTTACACTGACTTATTGGTTGTGTTCTTTTTATCAACTTTGCTCGAGCAAATCATATTCTATCTCACTTTCTCCTATAGAATTAAAAAGAGAAGAAAGTGATTTGCTCGAGCAAATCAACCAAAAAGAATACAGCTATTAAATTAGAGACAGTTTTGAAAGTCTTAATTTTGGTAATCAGAAGTAATAATTACTTAAACTAATTATTTATAATCACCAGTAGAACTCAACTTAGATCAAGATTTTGAATTTTCCTTAATATTACATAATTTAAAAAGTATTTGACAATGTAAATTTGAGTGAAAACTCGACTGATTACGAAATAAATTATTGTTATTATTAATTAATAAGTATTATTAGTTACCCTGGTTCTTTCATTCTCATTCGGTAATCTTCCCGTTTTACCCTCAAAATATTTCAAATCTGCGTAATGTTCAGAAAAATTTTCCATATCGATCTGTTCCAGTTCTTCCATAAATTTTTGAAAACGTTGAAGATTTAAGGTGCCACCTTCATTAATATAACCTTCTAGTTTTGGTAGAACATTCATGTACGCCTTGTACAGAGTAGGAAGTGCGCCATTAGCAATATGAAGGTTGGGTAAATTTGGGATAAAATCATTGCCCACCAAAAATCCCATTAAAACCTGAAAAAAAATGATTTAATTGCTTATACAGGGTGTCCAGAAATGAAGCGACAAAATTTTAGGAGGCGATTCTACAACTAATTTTAAGAAAAAATTCTGATTACACTTCATAAGGGCAGTACAGCCCCTGAAGTATGTTTATAGGAAGTTTTTTTCTTAAAATCAGTTCTAGAATAGCCTCCTAAAATTTTGCCGCTTAATTTCTGGACACCCTGTATAATAAATTTAAAGGGAAACTAGGTATTTCATTTTGTCTTAAAAGTTTAAAACTTATGGTACAAGTAAAACATTTATAATAATAATAGAATTCTAAATTTATATTTCAAAATCGTGAATAAAAATAGAAATCATGTTTGCAAAATGAATTGCTGAAAAAATGAGGTTATGTTGTTTCAACCATTATCATAGAAAATGTAAACATATTTAATGGAATTGTCAAGTACACACCAATAAATCAGAAATAATCGAAACAAGATCGTCCTTTGACGTTTACCCCGCCTACACTGATCTTTTAAATCATTTGAATCATGCAAGCATGTAAAGTGAAAATATTAATTATTTTAATTTTAAATAGACGTTTGAAGAAAAAATAGCATGTTTTATTCGGAGCTAAAGTGCTTTTCAGTACCTCGTTCGGAAAATTGGAGGACTCGACGCTACGCGTCTCGTCCTCCAAACTTTGCGAACTCGCGACCGAGGTGGAAGTTTGTAACTCTAAGGAGTTGATCTCGGTTCACTCGATATTTTATGTCTCTCTCTTAAGCACAAAAACATTAATAATGTTGAAACGAGACAGAAACTGTAACCAGTAATGCAGTAAACAATCCACTGTTCTCGGCACGTTAGGAGTTATAAACTTCCACCTCTGAAAAGTGTCACTTTAGCTCCCATTTAGTTCCTAATAAAACAATATACTACTATTTAGGATTTTAACAAAGCCAACTTTTTAATATTTATACAAAAACTTTCACTCTTCTGACAAATTTGACAACTAGTTTATCAAAATTTAAAAGTAACAAAAATGAACCAAATTACTTGACTTCTACAAACCACCTGAAATTTGAGATTCAACAAGAAATGTTTATTTGAGTAAATAAAATTTGTTGAACGGATGTTTCCCTCAAAACTCGACCTTAAAACAATGTTTTGTGGGGAAGAGCCCTGCCCCCCAAAAGTGCTTCTAAGAAGCAGGTGTGAATGTGAATATGTACGAAAGCACGAGAAGAACTTTGATAGATACTATTTCATTGGTACCTTAAAGGGGCATAAAAAAGAATTGCCAAAGTGTACTAATGGACTGAAAGTATTACCATGTGTCCGTCCCAAACCACCTCAGATAACGTGCGATTGTTGTGATTGCAACCCATATAACACAAAATCAGATGAATTACTAAGCATCTCTCAAAGCTTATATTCCGAAAATAAAAGTACAGAGAGTTCCTCCAGCTCATCATCATCTATAATAAGAAAAAAAGTTGATTATGAAGAATCCACAGAAGAAAGTTCACCTATAGATCTGGAAAGCTCTTTTGAATCTTCATCTACAAGGTCTACTTTTTCACCTTCTGGTGATTCACAAAGAAGTAGTCGTCCAGAAATGGCATCAATAATGATCCAAACTTCATTAAGTTCAACAGAAACATCAGATGTAACTTTCGCTTCCTCATTTTCAAGATATTCATCAATGACAGATGATTCTCCAGGCCCATCACATGTGCATGTGCTGCCTCCCATAGCAGAAGTTCCAGAAGGATCTTTACTAACGCTTAAGATAGATAGAACTAGTTCTACTCCCTCATTCTTTAATGATATCATAAGGAATGTATCAGTAAGCACAGAAGAAAGTACTACTACCAGTACTTCAGGTCAAACTACTAATTCTTCAGAAGAAACAACTGGTTCTTCAGGAAGAAGAAGCAGTTCTTCAGGTGGATCAACTCGTTCTGCAGGGAAAACATCATCAAGTCTGACTGGTAGTGATGAAATTACAAATGATAGCCGAGAAAGTAGAATTACTCATCTTGGAAACGACGAAAGTAGACTTACTCAACTTGGGAGTGAAGAATCTACTGAGACACCAGAAGAGAGTTTAGAAGGTCGAGAATCAAAAGTTGAAAGTGATGAAAGTATGAGAGCCAAAAGTGCAATACACGCATATTTAACATCACAAAATGAAATAGGTAAAAGCGCATCTAAATTTCAAGTGGAAGGAAGTGCATCTACATTTCAAGTGGAAGAAAGCGCATCAGAAAATGAAGTTGCTGAAAACATATCAGAAAATGAATTATCTAACATCCTTAATATAATATCAGATGTTGAAGTAGGTAAAAGCATGTCCGAATTTGAGGCAATAGTTACCCCAAAATCGGAAGTTGAAATAAGTGAAGAAAGTGAAGACAGGAAAAGTGAGATAGAAGATTATAATCAATTTGTTGAAGAAAGTGATACTAGCTTTGTAATGGGAGTAAATTTTCCACCTGAAAGTAAATTAACTATAACAAAAAGTCAACCCAACACACAAAGTGAAGAAAGTGTAATGGTTAGTTTAAATAATCCAATAGCTACAGCTTCATCACATATAAATTATTTAACAGTAACAACTCCTATTACAATATCCCAAAATGCAACTAACTCTTCAGGAAATGATAGTAAAAGCAGAAATAAAATTAATGAACGTGATAAATTCAAAAGTGTCGTTCTCACATCTCCTAAGTCTACTACTCAAAACTCTACCCCGCAGGACTCAAAGTCAATGGGAAAATTGGAAACTAACAGAAGAATGACAACTGCACAAGCTAAATCTATGATGATTAAAGATAATTTTGATGAAAATGAAAGAGAATTCAAAAAGTTTGATCGAGATAAAATATTAAATGACGTTCAGACTACTAAAAATCAGAATTTTAGCAAATTCAATGTAGAAGACAATAATATGAATTCATCAGATGAAAAAAAAGTTACACATGGGCATTCAAGAATTAAAGGAAAAAGTACCCTAACAGTACACGAACCAGTTTCTAGTAAATATGAAATAAAACCTGATGCCCTTGAAAAGATTGCCACAGAACATAACTTGAAAAGAAAGTTTACACAATTAATAGAAACAGATGCCAATACTCTTTCTGAAGTACAATCCCAACCAAGAGTAACAAAATCAATGGTTGCAAAACCAAAAACAACAACTGAAGTTCGACTCAGTGATTTCTCTGAGCTTGACAACTTAAAAGAAGTCCGTTCCCAAGCACCTTTAAATTTTATAAAGCCAGAAAAAGAAGATGAATTTAATACAAAAGTAAAAAGACAGCAATCAAATGTTACAAAACCAACTCTGCCGGTCAGGTCACAATTTGCAGTTTCTAGACCTCCTAATGCAGCAAAGTCAAAATCAAGACTTCAAATAAATATTCCAGATGAAGATGATTTTGATTATCTAGATGAACACAAAACTAATAGTGGTAAATCTCAATATGGTAAATCAAAATCTAGATTGATTATTATGGATGATGAGTTAAAAGAATTATCTGAAAAACCTTTAAGAATGGGCGAAACTTCTTCAAAATCAACAAAATCAAGACTTCAAATGAATATTCCAGATGAAGATGATATTGATTATCTAGATGAACACAAAACTACTAGTGGTAAATCTCAATATGGTAAATCAGAATCTAGATTGATTATTATGGATGATGACTTCAAAGAATTATCCGAAAAACCTTTAAGAATGGGCGAAACTTCTTCAAAATCAACAAAATCAAGACTTCAAATAAATATTCCAGATGAAGATGATTTTGATTATGTAGATGAACACAAAACTACTAGTGGTAAATCTCAATATGGTAAATCAAAATCTAGATTGATTATTATGGATGATGATTTATATGAAAAACCTTCAAGAATGGGCGAAACTTCTTCAAAATCAACAAAATCTTTTTATAACATTCCAAAATATTCACCATCCGAAACTAGATCCCAAGCACCCCCACCAAAACGAAAAACTGTTATTGAAATACGCTCTCAAATGCCTCTAAACATTTTGGAAGAAGAGACTAAAAGAGATGTAGGTCTACAATTGAATACAGCAAAGTCAAGAGGGAGGCTTAAGGGAGCTGAAACATTCGGAGGAGACAAATTATTGTCACTCAAAAGTCAAAAATCATTGCATCTTGTTCAACCAAGTATGAAGGCAGTAGCATCAAGAATGGATCCATTAAAAACAAGTACATCTGAAGATCTAATAGAATTTCCACTAGGACAACAAAAAAGCATGTTCCCAGCACCAGAACAAAGTTCCTGGGGGTTACAACAAAGTCCTCATGGGGCACAAAAAAGTACTCTTGATGTAAAACCAAAAAGTACTCTCGATGTAAAACCAAAAAGTACTCTTGATGTAAAACCAAAAAGTACTCTTGATGTAAAACCAAAAAGTACTCTTGATGTAAAACCAAAAAGTACTCTTGATGTAAAACTAAAAAGTACTCTTGATGTAAAACCAAAAAGTACTCTTGATGTAAAACAAAAAAGTACTTTTGATGTAAAACAAAAAAGTACTCTCGAGGTAAAACAAAAAAGTCCTCATGAGGCACAACAAAAAAGTACTCTTGAGATAACACAAAACAATCCTAACGAGACACAACAAAAAAGTCCTAATGAGGTACAATATAAAAGTCCTTTAGGGGTACAGAAATCAACACCATTATTATCACGAAAATCTACAGTAGTCCCAGGAAATAATACATCATCGAAATCTCCAGGAATTTTATCACAACAATCTCAAGGATCCCTAGGAGGAGCTGGTGCATTAGCACAACCTGTGGGCATTTTAAGACAATCAGTAATGCCAACTCCAATCCAAGCTCAACTATCTGAAACTCAAAGGAAAGAACGTGAAATTAAACCTTCCTTGGCTAGACCATCCTCTTTCGGATTTCAAGGGATTTCTAAATCAAAATCTAAATCATCACTCCATAAGCCAAAATCAAAGAAAAAGCATAAAAAATCTAAAAGGCGTGATTTCAAAAATGAAGAAAAATACGCTTGTGAAATTGTTTCTCCTAAAAAAAGCAGATCAAAAAGTAGAAAAAAAGGCAAAAAGAGTTCAAGAAAATCTCGGGCACAATTAAGCAAATCGGAGAGTCAATTGGGATCAAATTCAAGTTCTTCCATGACCTTGGATAATTCAGAGGATGATGTTATAGAATCCGGTAAAAAAAAATTATCAAGTAAAAGTAAAAGCATGGGTAACATTACAAAGACTAAAAGTGCTATGAGCAATTTGTCATCAGCAGATATAGATGATTCTTCTTCAGATTTATCAAAATCCACTATGGATATTTCAAATTCAAAATCAACTTATGATGTCACAAAATCAACAATGGACTTATCAAAATCAACTATGGACTTATCAAAATCAACTATGGACATATCAAAATCAAATTTAAGCCTAGATTCTGATATAAATTTATCCGAAGGTTCCTCAAAATCCACTATGTCCATTGGGACACTTGGAAAGAACAAGGGACGCAAAAGCAAATCTCGAAAAAAGAGTAAAGCCAAAAGTAGGAGAAAGAGTAGAAGTAAGAGTCAAAGTAAGAAAAAAAGGTGCACAAATGCCAATCTCACATTTTGGCAGCAATTAACACAACAAAAATGTGCTATGATGGACTCGCAAACAAATTGTGACTGTGCTATGAAAGCAATTGATTTGTTTAGAAGACCAGAATTTTTGGCAGTATTTGTCTTTGCTATTTTTTATGTTGTCTTAAGAATTCCAAAAATTTTTGAAAAAACATTTTCTGGATGTTAAAAAATTATTACTGTTTTTGGTTAACAATATGCTTAGTTGTACATGAAAGCTAAATATATATTATGTTACTTTAATTAGTATGCAGTACATTTATTTTACTCATTTAATTAAATTTTTATTCACCTTGAAAAATGTACTGTAGGCCAATATGCGGCATGCTATGTTATCATTCATAAAAATTTATTAAGAAAGATATACTTTAATAAAATTTTCTGCATGTACAGGGTGATTCAGACCACCCATCCCACACATTCATCTCGAAAACATGTTATTGTACAGACTGAAATATATCAACCACCTTAAAGTATTATTATGTTTTCAATTTTTTGTGACTTTACAAAATATATAAGCAATTTATTATCATAACACATTCCTCATAATATTAACATTGCAGGAACGTTCAGTTTTTTTGGAATATACCGGGTGGAAATGAAAACCGGGTCACCTCGATAACTTTTTTATTTATGAATAAAAAAATTTGAAATTTGGCTATGTTCTATGGTTCAAAAAAACAAATTTTATGTGCATTTTTCATTTTCGAAATCACTTCCGGTTTCACCGGAAGTATCATGAACTTTGTTTTTTTAAATGTAACATCCCATATTTTTATTCATGGCTTAAAATACTTTTAAAAAAGAAGTATTTTTGAGATATTAGTTTTTATTTTTTTTGTAAAAAAATTTTTTTTCAAAAAAAAAGGAAGGTTTTCGAAGTCGGTGAAAAGTACCAAAACTAATTCTAAATAATTCAAATACCTAAATAAAATTGTAATTTGAAAAAAAATTTAAGTGGTTTTTGAACTATTAATTTTTAAACTTAGTTAATGAAGATTTTATCAAATATCTCACATTTTTTAAATGCAATGATGCCGGGTCATTCGACTTTTTAAAAAGAGTATTTTATAACGATTATTTATTTTATGTATTTGAATTATTTAGAATTAGTTTTGGTAATTTTCACCGACTTCGAAAACCTTTTTTTTTTAAAAATTTTTTTTTTTCGCAAAAAATAAAAACTAATATCTCAAAAATACTTCTTTTTTAAAAGTATTTTAAGCCATGAATAAAAATATGGGATGTTACATTTAAAAAAACAAAGTTCATGGTGTTTCCGGTGAAACCGGAAGTGATTTCGAAAATAAAAAATGCACATAAAATTTGTTTTTTTGAACCATAGAACATAGCCAAATTTCAAATTTTTCTATTCATAAATAAAAAAGTTATAGAGGTGACCCGGTTTTCATTTCCACCCGGTATTTGCAGACAAAAAAATGATAAAGAAAAGAACGGTTTGTTTACATCAGAGAAACACATTTGGTATTAGGGCGTCTTGACGAGTTAAAAATCAAAACTTACCCAGTCATCAATTATGCATTCCATATCATATTTAAAAGGTAATTTATCTTTTACAGGCATAAATTCCAGCTCTAAATACTCTCTCATCAAGGACAAATGTAACAAATAAAAGTTTATTTCTTCAATGGTCGTCTTCTTCCTAGTTGATTTTTTTCCAAAACGAACCTAAAATTGAGCAAAGTTAAACAAAAGGTTTGAGGTAGCAAAAATGGAAACTTACTTCTTCTCTAAGGAGAGAAAAATTAGGTTCATGTGAACATAATCCTAACATAATTAAATCAGCATCTAAGCCATATAAACAGTGTCTAGTATGTGGATCATATCCTGGTTGAGATCTCATATAACGAATGTAATCCATTATTTTGTGCTCTCCTTCTCCTGGAGTCTGTGGGTAATTTAAAAAATAAAGTAAATAAATACAAAATAATGTCTAGCCTTAATAATACAGGGTGCCCCAGACCAATCGTACCACCTCTTTATTTTGAAAACCTGTTGTTGTATATGAAGATAAAAAAAAATTTACTAACAAAGTGAACCTAAAAAATCTTTTCATATAGTTCGTAATTTCCAAAACAAACTAAAAGTACCCGAAACAACTTTGAAATTTTAAATGGCAACCTAGGTAGAGTATGGTATTGTTAGAACGATCTTTTAAAAAGAAACAACTTTTATAAAAACATTTTTTAATATCTTGAATAATTAACAAATTAAATGACAAAAAAATATGCAAACAAGTGACAAGTGGACTCTTAACCCTTAAGGAACGATAGCATTTTTCTAGAACAATGACGGATGCTTTATTTTAATATATTCTGTCGCCTGTATGGCGGCATTCAATTTGTTTAGAATATTTGTGATGTCACGAGTATGGCGGCATTCGATGCTAAGGGTTAAATTATGGAAAAATTAAAACATTACCATCTTTTGCAATGGACAAGAAAGAATTTTTTAAATGCTTTTTTAAAAATAATCAACTTTTTTTAAATTTTTTGATTAGTTCTTAAAGGGAAATACATAACCTAAAACAGTTAATTATTTTTAACAAAAGAAGTCAAAAATGCAAAAAATATAAGTTTTCATTTAAAAAATCATAGTTGCCTCTATACTCGCTCATTGAGGATGATGGTAGTGTTTTTATTTTTCCATAATTTAAGAAACCATTTTTGTCACTAATTTGCTTTTACTTTTTTGTTTAATTTATTAATTATTCCAGATATTAAAAACATATTTTAATAAAAGTTGCTTCTTTTTAAAAGACCTTTCCAACACTACCATACTTGACCTAGGTGGCAATTTAAAATTACAAAATTACTTCCGGTTTCGGGTGCTTCCAGTTTGTTTTCGAAATTACGGATTACTCCCAAAGATTCTTTAGGTTCCTTTGGTGGTAAATTTTTTTTTTCTCTTCAATGTAAAACATATGGTTCTAGAAATAAAGAGGTGGTATGGGTGGTCTGGGACACCCTGTACAATAAAAAAGAGAAAGCCTTGAATTGCCTTTAATACAAAATTGACATAAATCTTTGGAACTCAAAATTGACAATATGGGAACAGTAATAATACAAAATGCACTTAAAGAAGCTTATGAGAAAGATGCTAAATATTTTCAAGTTTATGATAACTACAGGATAAATTACAAAAATGAACCTTTCACTGGAAAATTTTATTCTAAATATGATATTAATGTTTCACAAGTTGCTGACAATGAGGTGGTACAAAAGATTAAATTACATAAAGATTTGGGACCAAAATACCACTGTAAATGGCCTGAAACAAGCAATCAAGTTTATGGTTGGTTTGTAAATCCATCACTTAATATGCAGAGGAATGATGAAAGATTTTACCATCCACATGTTATTCCCGAATTTGTAAAACACGAATTAAGAATGAAAAGTGATATCACAATGAAAGAAGAAAAATTTAATGGTGTTCCATTTATTTTAAGATAACTTCGGGTTATTTTATTAAATTTTCATAATAAATACTTACTTCATGTCCTGATAAAATAATGTTACATCCTTGCCACAACTTATCAGTGCTAATTTTACTTGAAACGAAATATTTCAACTGCTCTTGTAGTTTTGTCATAAATTCAGTGCCGGGGGTAATACAATTTGAATCAAACCTGGCTTCTTCAGGTAAAATTTCTCCCCTTTCTTTAGCCTTTTCTTCCAGTTTTTGTGCTTCTTTAGCAGAACGAAAACGACGGCCTCTTTGCTGGTTCATCTTTGCTCTAGGTGCAACACCATCAATGGCCATGAAGAATAATTTGTGTGGCTTTATCATGCGAAAAAGAACTTCAATGTAATGGAAAATTTGCTTGAAAATACTTTCTTCGGTTATGCGAAAATGCGCATCGAAATCATCTGGATGTGAGCACATGTGAATGATTCCATTCATATCAAGATATAAATTATCAAATTCCGGAATCTGCAATTAAATCAAATGATTGTAATAAAGTTGTAATAAATATTAAATCAATTGATTAGTGAAAAAGTGGCCGAAATAATTTTATACTTTTTTTAAAGTTTAATAATTTTAATGGGCCTATTCACGAAAAAAGATTTTTGTGTAATTTTTATAATAATAATCTTTATTGTCCAACACAGAGGGTAAGGTGTCCCTAAAAGGTCTGTACAAAGCAATACCACATAGTCCTGAGATCAAAGTAAGACTATTTAACCAAACTTATCTCTATCCAAAAGTGCTTCGTTCTGGTGCTACAGACCACTAAAGTTCTTAAATCTATTTTGTTTTTTTTTAATTACTAAAAATGTGTTATACGATCATAACAAAATATGGTATGTGGCTATGTAATGAAAAAAGGTATTTGTAGATAATTTGTCTTTACTTTTTCACGTTATGTAAGATATCAAAAATAGGTCATCGAAATGCAAATTTTCTTGTAACTTTTTAATGGCTAAATAAAAATTCATAAAATTTTACTTGTAGCTAAATAGTGTAATTAAAAACTTTTTTTGTCTCTTATTCAATTTTTCCAACTTCTTTAGTTTAGGCATAAAAAAATATTTCCATGTGGTGCATAACCTAACTTTATAAAAATAATTAAATTTTGCGCCAAAAGGTCTGTACAAAGTAACACCACATATTCTTAAGACCAAAACAAAATGATTTAACCAAACTTATTTTAAACGAAAAGTGCTTCGTTAAGTGTTTCGTTAAGTGTCTAGCGACCTTGAAAAATCTTATCTTTTTAAATAAATTTCAAGGTCAATAGAGGCTTAAGGAAGCACTTTTGGATAAAGATAAATTTGGTTAAATCGTTTCATTTTGGTCTCAGGACTAGAGTGTCAATTTGTACAGACCTTTTTGCAAAAAATTTAAATATTTTTCCAAAGTTAGGTTATGTACCACATGGAAATAATTTTTTTCTGCCTAAAATAAAGGAGATAGAAAATTTTTGTAAGAGACAAAAAAAGTTTATAATTACACTGTTGCATGTCGATGACCTATTTTTGACCACTTACATAACGTAAAAAAGTAAAAACAAATTGTCTAGAAATACCTTTTTCCATTACATAGCCACATACCAAATTATGTTATGATCGTATGAGCCAATTTTTAGTAATTTAAAAAATACAAAATAGTTTTAAGAAATTTAATGATCTGTAGCACCTTAACGAAGCACATTTGGATAGAGATAAGTTTGGTTAAATCGTCTTATTTTGGTCTCAGGAGTATGTGCTATTGTTTTGTACAGACCTTTTAGTGACACCCTGTATATTTAACTATTAATAAATGATTAAGTAACACATAAATTAAAAAATAACTAATTAATACATAAATTATCACACATACGATATTTTAGCATATATTAAGACGAAGACGAGAAGATATTACTATTTCTTAAAAACCTGCAAAATGCAACTAAAGGCCTGGAGAAAATGTCAGCATAATCTTGCAACTTATTGTAAACTTTGCACAATTTGTAGATAGGTGAGTTGCCAAAATGTTCAGTGTTCGGTGTAGAATATGTAAAAGTCAAATATATAATAATAATTATTTTATTTTATTCAATAGTAGCATGTACAGATTACAATAATATATTTTGTTTATTAAATAAAATAAGAAAAGTAACCATTAGTTTCATAATGAAACATATGGTTTATCGCGTGTCCCGTATTAAATAAATAAATAGTCCCTAAGGCATAATTGCCAGCGCGGGACCCTTTCGATATTATTTAGTTGTTACAATCTATTTTGTTTGAGTGATAATATATAATAGTGTGTTATTTTTTAAGTACATCAGATGAAGTTCTCAAGTTTTGGGTCATGGTTCATTAGACATGATTTTATGCGGCTAATGAATACTTGACATGATGGAGCATTAAAGTATTGCTTTGGTATTTGATTTATTATTTTTGGTAATAAATAAACAAAACATCTTTGGCCAATGGTTTTCTTTGTTCTTATACTGGTTGCCACTTTGTTATAATTTGACCAGAGGTGGAAGTCTGTAAGCTATACGATAGTTTTCGTACAACGAAAAAATCGTTATGTTGACCAAGTTGCCTAGTGACAAATTTCCTATATCTCTTCCTTATGCACGTTTTGTATTTGTTGAAAAAAGACAAAATCCATCACAATAGCAACATATTCAACAAACGATTTTATTGTTGTACGAAAACGATCTTATAGCTTAAAGACTTCCACCTCTTGTATCATATTGATGAGAGGGATAGCTTATCTCACTCTCATTTTTGTAAATATATTTACACATTGAAAGAATGGGTGCTCGATTTTTAGTACTCCAGTTTCTTTGAAAATATTTATAGTAGCATAGAGTGGATTCTTTTTTAATATTATTTTTAAAATAGTTTTTTGAATTATTGATATCTTGCTAATATAAATTTTTGCAGCATTACCCCACCCAATTATTCCATAGCTTAGTACAGACTGTATTAGTCCAAAATATATTACTTTTAGATCTTTTAGTTCAAAAATATTTCTGATCAAGTAAAATAAAAAAGAAAATTTCCTGATTCTCTTAACTACTTCAGTGATATGTTTATCCCACCTTAAATGTTGGTCAATTATTATTCTTAAGTATTTGATTTCTTTTTTGTTAAATTTTTTTTGGGTGCAGTTACAGGAGGTTAGAGAGCAGTATTAAAAGTATGCTTTGGATCGAAGGTAACACCTAAGTCTTTGAACTCTGTTCAATAGAGTTCATTGTTAATCATATAATCATAATCAATTAATGCAGATTTGCGCGAGAAAGAAAGCACTTTTTCACATTGAAACTAAGAGCATTACGTAAACATCATGAGTAGTCTGTTAACATCACTCTGCAAAATGTGACAGTCGTTTTCATCATTGATAGTTCTGTACAGTTTCACATCACACACATTGATGAATCTAGTGGATAAATTAGAGGCTTTTGGCATTGGCGGAAGATTATTGAACTGGGTTGCTAGCTACCTTACTAGCAGATCTCAGCAAGTTAAGATTGGATCAATTACCTAACAACCGATTAATGTCTCATCGGGGGTACCCCAAGGAGGCCATCTGTCCCCCTTATTGTTTAATGTATTTGTGAATGACATTTTAAGTGTCATTCAATTTTGTTGTGTGCTATTATTTGCCGATGACATGAAACTCTACCTGGTAATAAAGTCAATTGAAGATTGCAGAAAGGTTCAACATGACTTAGACAATTTGCTTGTATGGTGTAATCTTAATAACATGAACCTAAACATTAGCAAATGTAAAGCTATACAATTTTACAGGGTAACTAAACCTATACATTTTGATTACACAAAATTGATTTCATAGTCCTTGAGAAGGTTTCTTCCATAAGAGATTTGGGAGTTATATTATTTATTTATTAAATTAATTACATAAGAAAAAAGAAAACAATGAATAACAAATCACAGATACAATAGATTAGAATACACTAATTCATGTATCGCTGATAATAAGTAGGAGTATTTAATAATGACTTCGTAAAGTAATATAAATAACACATTATGTATGCATTAAAAATAAGAAAATTAAAACCGAAATACAATCTATAAAATCATCGCAAACTATCAACAAACAACATAACAATAATATAATAATAATAATTAAATTAAATTGGAATAATTAAATTAAATTGGAATAACCAACAGCTGATTTCTAAGGTTGCTTAGGGTAATATTAAAAAAAGTCCATATTAGATACTAAACTTGACTTCTTAGCACATATTGAGCAAACTTCAAATAGATGCTTAAAATTTAGCATTACCTGCCTAAAAATGGTCAGATCTATTATGGAATATGGTAGTATTGTATGGTGCCCATTTTATAGGAATCATGTAAATAAATTGGAAAGAGTGCAAAATAAACTGCTTAGGGAAATTGCATTTAGATTGATTCGATTGATTATAAAATCTTTAGAGATGTGTTGTGCGTTCACTCTTTAAAAGAGGTGAGAGCAATCCTGGATGCAACATTCGCAGTAAAATTGGTGAAAAACTCGGTGGGCTCGCCCGAACTTCTCTCAAAATTGGATTTTCATGCACCTATGTGTAGAATGGCGAACAATATTTAGGTTGATATATTTCATTCGATTGGTGAAAATAACTTTCTATATTTGTTTGTGTATTTAATTATTATTGTTAACTGCTAATTGTTAAAGATGTTGATGCAACTTATTTATGTATTTTTTTTAGACCAGGAGCTCGTGACAGTTTTTAGTCTCCGATTTCATACAACATGCCTTTTGGAGGAGAGAATATTTACCCTATAAGAACAAAGAAAAGCGTGTACTAAACCCCTGCACGCTTTCCGATCATATGGAAAATTGCATTTCCATTTTCACAAAAATTTTGTGTTATATTATTTTGAATGCCTTTTTGTGTTTTGCAAAATAATGTTGCTTTAAGCTTAAATACAAAATGGCATGCATATTGCTGAAATCTAACATTGAAAAAAAAATCGAAATAAGTTGAAAAAAAATGGGAAAAATTATTAATATGTTGAACAGCAAAGGTCCTAGGTTTGAATCCTGCAGTATTTGACTAGTTTCACTGAATAGAATGGATCTATAATTCTGATATTCAACCACCTGAGGACGATGATCCAAATAAGATTTAATTATGTTGATAATATTGTGACATACTCCCGACATAATCACCTTTTTCAGCAACAAGGTGTGTGGTAAGCGATCAAAAGCCTTTGTTAGTTTGGTGTATATTACATCAATTTGGTTCTTTTCGTCCATTGCCTCAGAGATGTTTACCAGGCTGAAGTTACATTCAAATGCATTCGGATTCGATTTTAGTTCATTTTTACATTCGTTATTTTTTCAGAAAATATATACCCGCCAATTTTTTGCAGATTGTAAATATAATAGTAAGCAATAAAAATATGTAAAAAAATTTTAAATAAGTAGGGTCCAACATAGAAAAAAAAAATGAAAAAACCGATAATCATTCGCGACTTCATAAATTATCGAGTTTTTTCATTTTTTTCTATGTTGGACCCTATTTAGATCAAATATTTTTACTTGTTTTTATTATTTACTATTATCTTAACAATCTGCAAAAAATGGCGGGTGTACATTTTTTTGATTAGGAAAAATTAACAAAATAAAGTTCGCGACTTCATAAATTATCGGTTATTTCGATTTTTTTCTATGTTGGACCCTACTTACATCAAAATATTTTACTAGTTTTTATTGTTTACTATTATAGTAACAATCTGCAAAAAATTGGCGGGTATACATTTTTTTAATTAGGAGAAATTAAAAAAATAAAGGTCGCGACTTCATAAATTATCGGTTTTTCAATTTTTTTCTATGTTGGACCCTACTTAGATCAAAATTTTTTACATATTATTATTGCTTACTATTATATTAACAATCTGCAAAAAATTGGCGGGTATACATTTTTTTGATTACTAGAAATTAATTAATTACCATTCGCGACTTCATAAATTATCGATTTTTTTCAATTTTTTTCCATGTTGGACACTACTTACATCAACAATTTTTACATATTTTTATTGCTTACTATTATATTAACAATCTGCAAAAAATTGGCGGGTATACATTTTTCTGATTACGAGAAATTAATTAATTATCATTCGTGGTTTCCTAATTTATCGATTTTTTCAATTTTTTTACACGTCAGACCCTACCTAGATCAAATATTTTCAATAACATATATTGCTTACCCTTATATTAGCATAATATAGAAAAATTGCGGGTATACCTTTTCTGAAAAAATAACGAATGTAAAAATGAACCTAAAATCGAATCCGAATGCATTCGAATGTAACTTCAGCCTGGTGAGATGTTTTGAGTAATGTTTGTAAGATTTGAGTAGTAGATCTGCACTTAATAAATCCATGCCGACAAGGTGAAAGTGAGGGCTTAAAATGTGTACACATTTGCTAGTATAGTATAGATTCTAATATTTTTGAAAAATTAGATAGAATAGACCGGGAGCTCGCGACAGTTTTTGGTCTCCGATTTCATACAGCATGCCTTTTGGAGGAGAGAATAAAGAAAAGCGGGTACTAAACCCCCTCACGCTGTTCGATCATATGGAAAATTGAATTTCAATTTTCACAAAAATTTTGTGTTTTTCTCTGATTTAATATTGCATGCCCTTTTAGCAAAAGATAGTGAAAATAAATTTAAGTCTTCAAAATTATAGGCATGCGATTCGTACGGTCCCAAAGGGCTCAAATGGTCATGTGATCTTGTAATAAAAAAAATATGATTTTCCGCGTCTTCATAATTTGGATCATATTCCACATATTGAGCAATTATATGTATAGGGCTAAGTGCATATTGCATCACTATCAGTCATTAAGTACTCAGTTCACTTAATCTAAAATCTGAAAATTGCGCAATCCAGGCCACATTAAAATAATTAAATTTTAAAAAATTTAATAAGATAATGTTGATAATTTTTAGAAACTTATCTGTACGAATTATTGTTTCTTAATTTTAGTTATTAAGCGAAATATGAATTTTTAACAATACACCTCATTCTCAGAATAATAATACTTTATTAACAGGATATCCCTTTTGCATACATATTACAAAAAATGTTAAATTAGTATAACAATACAAGTTCATAATTTAATTAATTAATTTAATTAATAAAATAATTTAATTTACTTCAGTCAAGTATTATTCAAACAAATCTTCGTAGACTAGAGTTACTTGTGACCATTCAATTTAAGAATTTTGGGTTTTTTGTGTAGTAATCACACTTTGTTCGATTCCCCGCCCCCAAAGGGTTAAAAAAGAGTTCATTTGAAGCGAGCACGGAATTTGGTGGAGGAGGTGACGGTGCGAATTTTAAGCTATTTAACCACCACCGAGACGGTGGTGCTAATAGTTTCGAAGATATTAATTATTTCGTGAAAAGTGAAAAATTTCAGACCGAAATTTTGGCTGCAAACGGAGATTTTGCATGTTTTTGCTACACTTTCGGCCATAACTCGATAACGGAAAGAGACAGCGAAGTGATTCTTTTTTTGTCGTGAAGTAGACGTTGAAAGCTTTCAGAAAAGGTATATAACATGGGGGTGAAATAGATTTTGAGGGGTTGATTAGACCGAAACGCGTCAAAAATTGCGACATTTTTAAATGCGATTTAAAAAAAATTTTTTTTTCGTTATTTTATCGAAATTCAAAAAACCCTACGCGTGGGCGGTTTCAGATCAAGATGCACATTCGATTGACCTTTTAAAATAGCAAATCGGTTAAAAAATAGCCCGACTGGAGCCGCCAACCCCTAAATTCAAAATTTCGAGTTTATTTAGGGATAACTTCCGAACCCCTTTGAAAATAAAAAATCCCTACGCGCTACCGGATGTAGAAGTTATTCCTTTATAGGGTGGTACAGAAAAATGTAGTCATTTTTGAAAACTGGAGGCCAAAAGTGGTACACCCAACTTACCGCGCTTAGCCCCATTTTTTGAACATTTTACTCGCGATTTTTTTTCAAAGTCCAGGGGAAAAATTGAACTTTTCGTTATAAAGAACAAAGCGGGGAGGCAAATAATAGTATATTGTTTTATTAGGAGCTAAAGTGACACTTTTCAGTGGCGAGTTCGCAACGTTTGGAGGACGAGACGCGTAGCGTCGAGTCCTCCAATTTTGCGAACGATTTAGAGAACCGTTTCCAAATAATGTTACAATTTCAGAACCTGGAACTTCATCGGCAGGGACTTTAGGTTTATCTAATGCAGAAAACGAAGCAGTTTCAGTACCGATGGTGGAAGTTGCATCTAATGTTTCAACACTTTCAACCTCGCTTTCAACTTCGGGAATTATATTCCAAAACAATACAAACTGTACCTTCAACATACAATTAGTTCAGAAATAAAGTTCTTTGTTATTGTGTTTATTTTAATTTTATATTACTTACTGGTGCAAGACAGAATTCCATATTTTTATCCGCCGGGTTTTACAAATCTCAATAGGTGCTCAAGCTTTTATTTACATCGAACCTCTCTCTGTTATGCCCCTTTGCCAATGGGTGCTCCGCACTGTGTGTGGGTGCTTCAGCCCCGAAGCACCCAGGGGCTCGGCACCCATGCTAAGCACCGCTAGTATACTTGTATAATCTATGAAAATTGATAATTAAAGTAATTTATAGAAATTGTTTAAATATATAAAATGTTTATACTTTCTATGATAATAGTTGAAGCCGATATATTTTACCCAAAAACTGTGATGATTGTGTTGAAACTGGTGAACGTGAACACTAGACACTAGGATAACATAACCTCATTTTTTCAGCAATCCAATTTGCGAACATATGATTTCTATTTTTGTTCACTATTTTGAAATATAAATTTAGAATTCTATTTTTTTTAAATTAAAATATGGTGTTTTTGTAAATCAAATTCAAATTATTTTGTTTAAATTCAACAGAATAAAAATATTAAATTCAATTGATTTGACATTTGATATAAATATTTGACACATTTGAGCGGCAGAAAAAGTAACTTTATCTGCCGCTCACGGCCGGCAGAAAAAGTAGTTTGACAGCCTAGGCATTGAAGTTTATGTTTAACCTCTCATATTGAGTTACATAAAGTGACATTTTACTGACGTTTGAAGAAAAAAAATATTAGGCATCTCTAGGAGGTATAAATCAAAAGTTACGAATTTTCAAAGTCGGCGTCGAAAAAGCTCTAATTTCAAACCACAAATTTGAGGGCGCCAAAAGTACAGAAAAAATTGAGATATTAAAAAAAGCGCTCGCTTCCTGATGTAGCGCGGTATGTAGATGGCAAATCAAGAAACCGCGATTTTTTTCACCTGCCGATCTTCTAATTGAAGCCTTACAGTTTGAGCACTTTTGCCGCCCGAGAAAACGCTAAATTTGTACACTCGGCGTGCAGGCACCGTGACGCCCCACCTTCGCGCCTGCAGACTTAAAAACGGCCAGGGTCCATCCCCAGGATGTGAGAATAAAAGGGGCCAAATTTCGTCGCTTCCCTTTGAAACCGGACGGGGATGCGATTTTTCAAAGTTGACGCCGACGAAAACCGGAAAAAAAGGAAGAAAAATCGACCATTTTCCAGAATTTTTTTCAGAGTGCTGGGAAAAATTTAAAATTCGAACCCCGCTTAGAATCGACATCCTTCTTTACGATTCCACCGGAATTTTTAAAATCTGACTAAAAAAACTGCCCTTTTCGCGATGTCTCGCAAAAAACGTCGGATTTCGGGGTAAAAATACAAAAGGGGTGATATCTCCGCCCCCTTAACAGATAGGTTCGGACGGGTCAAAACCTTCATCTTCAGAATTTGGTCCTCTATAACATACTAAAATTTGATGCGATTCGGGGTGAATTTCGGACACCGAGGGGATGAATTAGATTTTTCGTTCGGGAAAAGCGACAATTTAACTTTTTTCTTATAATTTTCTCCTCCGTACGCATACAAAATTTCAACTCGATACGAAAAAAAATACCTTCCACGTTTCTTACGGTTTTAATATTATAGATAAATCAGTACAGTAATATAAGTGAATTTAGTTTCTAAAAAAGAGTAAAAACGTAACAAACAGAGATGTAACTAAATAACGCTTTATAGAATTCAAGGATTAGAAAAAGAAAAACATAATTATTTTCGTAAAATAAATGACTAAAATAAAATATAACACTTATAACTAAGATATAACGGTTGAGAAGAAGTATCTAGGTATTTTGCGATTCAAAAAGAATAGAATTTATAGCATTTTTAAATTAATTCACAGTTGTAAATTTGAATGGATGAACCATTATCTTATACTCATTAAAAAACTTTAAAGTCCTTGTAATTGGAGCATGGGTTCCATAATTTGTCGCATGATAATTAATGTAAAAAGTTTCGGGGTTTCGTGATACTTTATAGTGTACATTTAGATTAATTTCGCACAATAGTTTGCTACACCTTATCTCGCCCTGTAAAAGGACCTTATCGTTTTCCTATGTGTTTTTGGGCAAACATAAAAAATAA
The DNA here is from genome assembly GCA_963971135.1 of Stenus bimaculatus. Lineage (NCBI taxonomy): Eukaryota > Metazoa > Arthropoda > Insecta > Coleoptera > Staphylinidae > Stenus > Stenus bimaculatus. The sequence continues at coordinate 47,618,772 of OZ020180.1, forward strand.
GTTAAACCTACAAAAATTAACTAAAATACCCCCAATATTAATTATATTTCCAATTTCTTCAATAAATATGAATTATAAATACATTTATGAGATTTTACATTATTTAAAAAAATATTTATTAACACGACAACAGCGGATTTTAAAATTCAAATTTTGACAAGTACTGTCAGATAAATTTTAATTACCTTTCATTTACGTTTAAATTGAAAGCAAATGACAGTTAAAACCAATAGGGTGTTTTCCTTGTGGAACCTATGTTAATAATCGAATACAATCACCAAAAGGATTAACATGATTGTAGAAACAAATGACCTTTATTATAAGGCACTTTAGAACAATGGTTACTGTTACAAACAAGAAGTAATGCCCGGGCTAACAAATTCGTACGCGCTTTACAAAGGTATCTGGCGACTGACTCACTGTGACTCACACTGGATTGAAATGTTTCCCACATTGGGTGTTATTGTCATGCGCACACATTGCTTGCGTTTGTACGTTTATTTATAAAAACAGCTAAAACCGGCGCGTACACATAAAAAGAAATCCGGTACGCGCTCATGTAACATACTGGAATGCAACATTCTAGCAAAGGAGAAATAACTTGCCGAATGTCGTAACTAGTATCTTGCCTACTTGATAGAAGGTGCTTAGAAGTGCCAGAGGGTGTGTCCTACAAAAATAGAAGGAATTTACAAGCCCTTTGCAACCACCAAGGTCCCTTCGGTTCTACTTTTTACTAATAATTATTGTGCATTTAATTTGGACGTTTCGTTTGAGAGGTAATAATTTCAATGTTGCCTGATTGTGCAATAAAGTCTTCCGATAACCTGTAAAAGATATTTTATTTTTAATTGACGCCGTAATATTACAAATCTTATTACAACTATAGCCATTGAATTTACAGTAAAAGTTTCAGAGCTCCAGGGAACTGGAAAAGTCATTTTTTATCAAATATTTTAAAAATTGCAAAAAAACGACAACTGTGTAAAAATTGTTTAATTGTAAAAAATATATTCTTAAATTATAACTTTATTTGAATAAAATAAATACTTAAAAATTAATTTCTAATCAAGTCATAACAAATATGTACTTAATTGTATAATTTTTATACTATTAAAGTCAATAAATCATAGTAAATAAATGGCATAGGCAACCAAACTACTTTGTTTGTTAGAAACACCGAGGAAAACACCAGCATCGTTGTCTAATTGTGCAAAAATTAATTAATTTCTATTGCGTTTTTTGGCGAAAGCGGTCTCCTAAAGAGCAAAATATTTTACACTATTGTATATTTATTTCTTATTTATATGTGGCATAAGTTTCATTCTTGTACAAAATGCTCCCAAAACCCGATAAGGTCCTTTTGAATACAAAACAACAGTCTTGCAATATTTTACGATTGTGGAGAGTGTCTAAATTTTCTCTGATACGAATTTGACTATATGAAAAGTCTGCCAAGTTTAATCTGTATGCAACCAGTAGTGTAGTCCCAAAAAAAGAAGTACCAGAACTCCCCGATTTTTATGGGGGGGGGGATGCGAGTTTACACCGACCATTTTTTTACACCTTTTTCTATTAAGTAATTTGATGATTCATACAGAGGAGACCAAATTTGAGAGCAGTACTCTACCACGTATCTGACCAAGGAACAAAATAAATGTTTGATAGTGCTAACTGAGAACATTTGACAGTTCCTTATCACAAAGCCAAGCATCTGCATACCTTTTTGATTCAAATTATTTATGTGCTCTATGAAATTGAGTTTATGGTCGAGTACCACTCTCAAATCCCTAATACCGTTCTAATACTTGACACTTGTTCAAGATCTGCGTTATTTAAGGCATACTTTGTATTAAATTTCTTGTTTCCCCTGTAAAAACTAATAGAAAACCACTTTTTTACATTAAAAGCAAGACCATTTTCCTGTGACTGTCCCAGCTCGTTCACCTGCTCTTGCAATGAACTGGAATCTTCTGTCGAGTTTATATTTTTGTATATCTTTAAATCATCTGCAAACATAAGGAATTTGCAGTCTTTAAGAACAATTTTCAGATCATTTGCAAACAGTATAAACAAAATAGGAGCGTAGTGGGATCCTCGAGGAACTTCGGAATTGACCTCAATTTCATGAGAGACAAAGTCACAAATTCTAACGTACTGTTTTCTGTTTGAAAATAAAACTCTTTAACCATTTGAGAAAATTATCCGCGAATCCCATTGATTTCAATATTTTTATTTGAATTTATTTTTATTTGAATGCCATTTTATATAAAAATTCATAACTTTTGAACAAAAAGTCGTAGAGCCTTGATTTTTTTTTATTTTACATTATTTTTCTTCATTTAAAGTCAATTGCGTTTATGGGGGTTAATACGCTTCTATATTTTCTTTAGGGTGCGCTCAGGGAAGCCAAGCCTTTATTAGGCTTGGACTATTTTATTGAAGCCGCTTCACGCGGCCGAACCATCATGTTCATTCCGCAAATTTACCAGGTCGGGGTCGAATTCCACCCAACTTGAGTTAAGCGAGATAAACGTATAGTCATAAACAGTAACCTCCCTATTCTCAAGCATGCCCGCAGTTGTAAATCTACATAAACGAATGAACACAAAATATTTCCGAAATGCTACCGATTCTTTACGAAATATTAGTTCAGTTTTAAGCCTGTTTTGGCGCATAAATCAACATAATACGAGTTTAAAACATCTATAAGTTTTATAATCACTGCTAAAATAGTTATTTATGTAACGAGAGTGTAAAGTGAAGTTTTATGGCATGAGGTCGGCGAATCTCGATAAAACCCGGCCGAATGACATAAAACTTCAGTTTACACGAGTTACATACACAATTTTTTGCACGATCGCAACTTTAAACAAAAACAAATTTCATAATCTACTGTAGAAGCAATCTTAAATCTTAAATAATAAACAATATATTCTGTTTGTTTATTGTTTATTTGGAGCAGGATATTGATTAAAATGAAGAGGGTAACAGTGTTGCAAGGTGAGGATAATTTAAGAGCAGCAGCGAGTAGCTAAAAAGATAAACACTATAAAATTCAACTTTAGGCATTGAATAAAATTTGTAAAGTGACAACTTTAGGAGTGGTCGTGCAAAATAGTATAATAAAAAACGAGTTTCATAAGTCGCATATTGTTCATTAAAACACTCGTCGCTACGCGACTCGTATTTTAAAATTGAACGCGTGCTACTATCGACTTATGAAACGAGTTTTTTACACTATTTTTTCTATTTTGCGCCTTTTTATCTATTTAAAATAAAATATTATAGTTTTCAATTTTAGTAACTTTTTTGGTAGTTGGCAACTCTAATGTCAGGTTTGTCAAATCATCAAATAACCTGTAAATCGCTTGGCAACTGCCACTTTAAAATCAATAAACTTCAGTGCTACCAACTTCGAAAAATAAAATTTACTACTCAGTAACGCACCGATAGCAGTGCGGTACTGGCTAGTAACGCACTGCTGTCAGTGTGTTACTAGCGACTAGTAACGCACCAAAATAGAAAAACACAATTTTTGACACCAACAAGTCTCCATTTAAAGCACCCCCCAGAAGTAGTTAAAATTCCCAATACCTTTGCAATTATTTAGAAAAATAAATTTAAATTAAATGTTTTTTGTTTCATTTCTTCCCAATTTGAGGACTTTTTGAAGGAGATCTCAGAAGATCTCAATGTCCCTTGGAACATCAAAAGGCCTTTTTGAAATAAGGAATTAAAAATAAACTTAAGAATGTAACAATTAGTAGAATAATGGATACTAGTATACTTAAGGATTATATTCAACAGAATTATTATGGATTATGGATTGAAATTTCAATTATGAAAAATAATCGGTGCTTCAGTTGGGAGTCCGTGTAGCACCATGTTCACACATATAAGAAACAATGTGTTTGTTTTTAATGCTTGAGTCGGTGCTGCACTATGTTTTAACCCTAAGAACTAAAGCCATTCGAAATCGCCTTCAGATCGTTTGGTTTAAGCTAATTCAGGTTTGGTTAACTGAAATATGAACCGGTCTCTTTCTATCTGTTCGAATGGGGAGGTAAAAACCGAAGAGGTTTATGTTGAATTCTTGATTAACCATTAACCAACCAAAAAAGCCATTCGAAATCACTTTAAATCAAAATAAGTGAGGACCAGAATAACAAAATAACATTCACTGCATTTTTCAATGGCGAGTCTCAATTCTTATATTGAACTATATTATACCTTTTGCATTAAACATTTACATAACATTCATAAGTATTTAATAAAGTCCAAGAATTTTCTTAAAATAACCAAGATTGTGCTCACCTCATATTCTTTAACTAACTCACTCAGGCACGGATATCTTTCACTTATATACCTAAAAAATTTTGGTACACCCATTTTTAAGTTCGTTTATTAAATTACATTCAAAATATTATTAAAATCGATGAAACAGCTGTAAACCGCTACATGCATTAAAACGTTTGTAAAATTCACAATTCTCCATTTGGTAAAATTATTATAGAATGCCGGTATAGAACCAAGCTTTTCATTTATGTAGATGTAAGCTGTGCATAATTAGTAATAAATCCCCTCTCTTTAGAGTATGAAGCACAGAACCACGGGTATGCAAAGGGTATGGGCGAAGTGGAATCAAAAGTTCTATGGTCTCAGACCGGAGTGAAAACAGCTAGATGGCTAAACAACTTCACTCTAGTCAAGTCACGTGACTGATGTAAATGACAAGCCACGAAAAGTTTTATTTGTGGTTTTATGGTTATTGTTGTTTGTTGTTTCTTTTCGCGTGTTTAATCCGTTGTTGTGGGATGTAAGTACATTAAACATTAAATTTTATTCAGCATTTAGAAAAACTTTACCGCATTAAAGAATGACATCCTTTAAATTAAAATTTAATTATGCCTGCAAATTTCCAAATTGTGATAAAAAATCCTATAATTTACTTGATTTTTTAAGTTTTCTACCAATGATACTGTTTTAAATAAATAGAAAGAAATTTGTAATTTAAAGGATGTTGATTGGAATTTTAAAATTTGCAAAGATGATTTTAACTCCAACAAATTTTATTCCTCCATTTAATTTCAAAGTAAAACCTGATTCCGTTCCAAAAATTACTTTCTATGGCTTTGAAGTGGGTACAATTTCTAAATCTTGTATTAGAGATGATGCTCAAAAAGAGGAAATTGTTGAGGGTAGTGAATTATTAAATGATAGTGTTTTCGTTGAGGATTATTCTCGAAGTAATTTGTAAAGTGTAAGTGTAGGTCAGCTGATAACATAACAAGGTGAGGTTGATTGTAGTGATTTTTCATTTCTTTCTGAAATTTCGAGGAAAGGAGTGTTTTTTTGATGAATTTAAGTACATCGAAGTGTAATTTGACTCCAACGGAAGAAAAAAATGTATGTTATTCATTGGTCAAGAACTAATAAGGTTTCTAAATTAAAAAAGTGTTTAGAAAAGGAACATAATATGCTTGTAAAAAAACGTAATAAGCTTGTTTGTCTTGCCGTAGTCCAGAGGAGTTATTCGATGGATATACTTTATTTGCATTTTCTTTATTTTAGGTAAAGCGAGTATACCCTTCATATGAAGTAAAATAATTAATCCGTGTGTTGCTTTTAGATGCACGTTAAAGAACGGGCCTTGAAATTTATTCAATGTAGCAAAATTATGTTTTTTTTTACTTTATTAAACTTAACACGATTCTACATTTTCCATTAAATTGTTTATTTATTTTCTGAGTAGACACGTGTATATGATTTCCATTATATGAATATTGTTCTTTTAAATATGAAATATTCATGTAGTGGACATATCGTACTGATGAGATCAAGGAAGATCGAAACACATGTTTATTCTGAATAATAAATTAAAATTGTTTTATTTTTGACCTTATAACATAAATTACCCTTTCCTTTTAAATTGCATGGATAAGAAAGTATTTTGAACAGGTAGGTATATCTTATTTTTTTTATTTCAAAAAATTTTGAATTTTATACTTGGTAATTTTTGTATGTAAAATTGTGTTTAATTAAATTCTGTAAGTTATTAATCCAGTATAATTTAGTAAAAATTTTAAAGCACCAAATGAATATGAGGCTTTAAAATTTTTGCTAAATTATTATTAAATTATTACTACAAAGTATATAGAATCAATACGCGGTTTAAATTTCGCGGCATTCTAATCCGATCTTGCCCGACGATATACGATCGCTCACGATCTGGACTGGAGTGAATTGGCGTAAAACCATCTCACGCACTTCAGGTTGGTTAAAATTTGTTTCCTCAGATTTACATGGCATTGACACTTCTAAAGAGTATTATTATTCTGTGCACAGAACCACACACAGAACTAGTGCATCTAAAATATATACAGGGTGTATTAAAATAAGAGAAATAAAAGATATTTGAGTATAATTTTACGATTTCTACTATAGTTCATTTTTTAACTAGGAGGAGTGACAAGGAAGAAGAACTTACACTATAAAAGTTACTAAAAAAATAACCAAACAGGTTTTGAGAGGAACTTTAGGTTATTTTAGCTTCTTAATGATAAAATATGTAGAGAAACATAACGTACAGCAAAATATCAGCGTAAAGGACGCGTTGCTAAGCAAAGTATTGCGCTCGGCGTTTTCTGTCGCGGCCTTTCAATTCGAGGGGGATAATAATAAGCGTGAAAAAGAGGCCCGGGGGGGGGGGGTGGTCAATGGGCGGGGGGAGGTGTACCGTCATATAAAAACAAATTAAAAATCTCCACGAATTTGGGGGTTTCAAAAACACAGGAAAAACTAAGATATCAAAAAACGCTCGTGTCAAGGGAAAGCATATTGTATGTAGTCTATTTCGCGCTATTTGCTGTTCAAACTATTGGAAAATAAAAATAAGACTATAATTAATAAATCAAATAAACACACCTTAAACGACACGTTGCTAAAACGCCCTCCACACAACATGACAAACGTCGGCCAATGTTGGCGTTGGTGCATTTGCCACATCGTGTGAAGCACAGTCAGGGCCGGATTTACCTATAGTTATTTGCTGAAGCTAGAAAAGGTCTACCTTGACATAACCTGTTTTTGTAAAATTTATTTCCGTGCAGTTATAAATCAGTTTCCTTGGGTTTATTATTTCTATATTAAAATAATAATATTTTTTACAGGCTGTAATTTATTATTTACCTCAAAACAATGTACTTAAGGGGTTAGGCCACTCTATTAGGATTAAAAAAAAAAATGAAATTTTAAAACAGGCACGGATCAACTTAAAATTGGTTAGAAAAGAAGCACAGAAGCAGGATATTAATGTGGAAGGCCAATTGTATGGTACAGGCATCGGAGATTGAAGGTAAGTACATAAAAAAAAACTTTGAAAGCGTTTTTTCGAAACCACATTTCTCAAATTGGCCGGACTCCTAACTCATACAATTCTTGACCTATTGACTTCAAAATTTAACTGTATATTCAAAATTACATTCTCTATAGAAGTACGTAGGATTTTTTTTGATATATTGATTTTTGCCAAAATGGCGCCCTTCTGACGTAAAAAAGAAAAAAATGCCATGAAAAATCGCTATAAAATTACCTGTAACAAACGATATATTCAAAAATCCTACGTACTTCAATAAAGAATGTAATTTTGAATATACTGTTAAATTTTGAAGTCGATAGGTCAAAAATTGTATGAGTTAGGAGTCCGGCCGATTTGAGAAATGTGGTTTCGAAAAAAACGCTTTTAAAGTTTTTTTATATACCAACCATCAATCTACGATACCTGCACCATACAATTGGGCTTCCACATTAATATCCTGCTCCTGTACTTCTTTTCTAACCGATTTTAAGTTGATCCGTGCCTGTTTTAAAATTTCAATATTTTTAAAATCCTGGAGTGGCCTAACCCCTTTAAGCAATTATGCAAGTAAGAAATAACACACACTGGTCAATAAAAGATAAACACAATTTTTAAACACAAAAAACTTGATCCAAACAGAGCCGCAGTTACTAAAACCAATAAAAATTAATGGCCGATTTCACCGACACGACTTAAAATTTAAGAACTACTTTAATGTCTAAATTGACAGGAACACAATACAAAATCTGTCAATTTAAAATTTAAGTACTACTTAGTGGCCTAAATCTTGTCGGTGAGATCGGCCATAAATCGGCGCAAAAATCTTTTATTACTTTTTCCTCCATGTTTTTTTCAAATATACGTCAAAATAGCGCCATTTATCCGTAGTCGAAATTCCCAATAGCCTAGAGCGGCAAATTTTTGGGGGGCGGCAAATTTTCGTAAATCAAAAATACTAATGTGTAGACGTCCCGATTTTTTAACATTTGTTAATAACTCCTTTTTTGGTTTAAATTAGGGGCGGCCTCAAAATTCATAGCCGATGGGCGGCAAAATTGTAAATCCGTCCCCGAGCACAGTGTGGAGGCTCAACGCATCGCAAATGTTGGCGCTGCCACTTTGCTATAAGCAAAGTATTCCGCTCGGCGATTTCGTCGTCGGCCACGGAAAATTTTCGTCGCTAGCAAAAATCACCTTTAGTAATCCCTACACTCCAAGTACACTCACTTTGATAATGACGTCATAACACATGCACTAACTACACACTAGAAGGCCTTTCGTTTAATTGGCTTCGCACCACGCCACAAGTCACGACCTAAAGGATAAACGAGCAAGATTTTAGGATCCTCTAAGCTGCTTGTTTTATTAGTACTTTTAAAATTATCAAAAACGTAAAGAAACAAGATATGATAAAAAAAAAGTTGATGACCTATATGTAACGCCCCTGAAAATATTTTTGAAACTTTTATTAGCCGAAAATGTGTATCCTTATGTAAAAAAACTGTAGCCAAAATTTCAAATTAATATCTCTTATAATATTTATTTTATTTACAAAGAAAATATTTATTTTGAAAATTTTTGAAGTGGTATAACTTTTTAAGGAAGTACTTCCAGACAATACTTTATAAGTCAAAAATGCTTAGTTTCACTTCCTCTATCACCCCAAAAAACTTGTCAGTTATTCAGGGACACCCTGTATAACTAAAGAGTCAACATAGTTCCAACATATCTTGTTTTTCGAGGATCACTTATGAGTTTTGTAAAGGCTGTCTTAGACGGTCATTTTATAAGGGATGTTTAAGAAAACAAAAATACTATAATAGAAAGTGTTTTTTTACCCATTCATAATTTAATAAAATTCATTTACACAGTTATTAAAACATACAAAAAATATGTATTGAATTTTTGGTATAATATAAATAACACGTTTGTTGCCTACATTTTAAAACAATAACAACAAAAATGAAGCAACAAACCACCAAATGCACATTCTGCAGTAATAAAAATATAGTTTGTACAATCGGCAGCTGTTTTTTTTAATTATAACTTTTCAATTCCTACTACCTACACAAGATTTTTAATCCGTATCTAAACCTTCCATGATCTGGTAAAGTAAAGAGTATGACGCGATTTAAATTGGTCCATCAGTAAACTTATATAATAAACTTAGTTTTCTGTTGGTATAAATAGTGACATACTTCTTTCATACATTTTATTCGCTAATTGGAATTATTTTACGGTCATTGAGGTGTTTTTTCTAGTACTGGTATGTACGAGTCTTCTTTTTCTGAATGGTATATACTCTTTGCTTCTCGTTTTTCTTGTTCAGATTGCCATTCAACCTGTAAAAATCCAAATGTAATAAATTATACAAAAAAAAAACAAAGGTAAATAATCAATCTTCTCTTAAATAAGCCCTAAAAACTTTAATTATTTTACCTTTTGTTTGTGCTGTTTAAGGGCATCCATACACCTATCGAGAACCATTTTTTCAGTTAAAATACCATCTTCTGAAGCATAGGCAGCTGCCTGCCAAGCAACTCCCAATTTAGCAATCTCTCTGCCTGACATACCTTCCGTCATTTCTGCCATTTGACTACACAACACTCCATAATCAAATTGATCAACTTTTAACCTCCTAAGAAAATTTAAATTAATACATAAATGTAATAATTATGTATTTTCTAACACTAACCTAATTCCTTCAGATGCTGGTTGTAAAACGAACTTATCAAAATATAATCTAATCAACCTCTCCCGCTCTTGCAATCCAGGTATATCAAACTCAACCATTTCATCTAAACGATCATTAACAGCCCAATCGAATTGTTCAGGTGTATTTGAAGCTAAAACCAGCATGAACTTCCCACTCTGTTCACCTGTTCTATAGAGGAAAGCATTTAGAGTTGCCCTAAGATCTTCTGATATATTTTCAGATGATCGTTTTCTTAAAAATGCATCAGCTTCATCAATAAACAAAATTAAACCTTTTCTAGTCGTTTTCGCCCAATCAAAAACTTTATGCACGGCGGTAACGCCATCACGTCCCATTGGAGCTATATCTCCTCCAGTTAAAATTGCATAATCCATACTGGAATGTTTGGCTAATTTTTTGGCAAACATGGTTTTACCTGTACCAGGTGGACCATGCATTAAAATATTTCGATACATGCCTCTATTTTGTTTTGTATTTTTTGTTGCAATGGCTATGTCCCGCAACCGTTCCTCGAGCTTTGGCGCTAGCACAATTCCTGAGAGAGCATCAGATGGTTTTTGACGGAGTTGTTGAAAAGCTTGGATTGGATGTTTAAGTATTTCCAAGAAGGAGAATCTTGAGGTTTCTCTAACTAATGATGGTTTACCTGAAAAAAAAATTGAATAAAATTGATATAAAAGTTGATTCACAAGGATCTTTTTTGATTAGATTAGGTAAATGAAGATAACTGATTTCATGGTAAATTATAGTGGTACTTTTATTACATAATAAGCGGTTTTGAATTCCTTCTTTGGTTGGTTAGTGGTTAACCAAAAATTTGACAGATTCTTCGGTTCTTACTTCCCTATTCGAACCGATAAATATAGATGGGGCAAATAACCAAAGATGGAACCGTGCTCGCCACCACGGTTCATATTTTGGTTAAGCATGCTTCGAATGCGGATGGTTCAAATATGACAGACCAATCTAATGGGGTGATTCTGAACAAAAATGTTAGACGTAACAGCGCTGTTAAATTTGACAGTCACCCTGATGTCAAAAAAAGCGCTATTCTGTAAAATTCATTGTAACTTAACGGTTATTTAAAATAACATTTTCGGTGTTAAAATAACATTGATCAAAATAATAATAATACATTAATGTGTAATAGATCAAAATAATACATTATATAGATGTACAATGGATTTTAAGACCGAAAATGATATTTTACATTGACGTTAAGTTTCAGTAAAGTTTAAAGAATAGCGTTTTTTAGACATCAGGGTGACTGTCAAAGTTTAACATCGCTGTTACGGCTTACATCTTTTGTTCAGAATTACCCCATTAGAACCAAACACGAACCATAGCCATTCGAAATCGCTTAATGGTTTGGTTAATTAATACAAACTTATTTTAAAAAAAGTAAATGAAAATTCGGTTTGTTTTGTTCGATAATTATACTTTTTATGAAGTTTTTTGCAACCAGAAATCCTAACACTAATTAGAGCATGACCATATTTAACAAAATAAAACACCTTTTTAGTATTGATTGGTATTTATAGATTAAAGTCAATTATATTTCAGGACTGTAGACATACCTAATCTAGCTTCCAAGTATCTAGCAGTTACTCCAGTTGCACCTTTAGCAGTATAAACACCAAGAGCAAGTAAAGAAAATCCAGCGGCTGTTGTGGCAACTTTATTCCAGTCTGTTAATAATGCATGTGCTCCTTCACCTATCACAGACCCTGCTGTTCTAAAGAAAGTTTATATTTAAATGCAGATTTCAAGATAAGCAAATTTTTCTTATTAAGTTATTTTATGGAAATAATTTTTTTAATTTAAAAACTCATTTGTTGCTAGCTTTTTAATCATTTATTATTATGACCACTTACTTAATTCCTTCTATGACAGTAATTCTACTTTCAGTAGCTTTTAAACGAATCTGTTCCAGAGTCAAATCACGATTTTCTCTATCAATTTTAGCCTTTGCTTTTAGTTCTGCTTCCACTCGTTTCATTTCATTTATGTGTCTCAATTCCATTTCATGCTCAATTGTTGCTTTGCGCATGGCTTCTTGTTTTGCCACTGATTCTTCTTGTCTAAAACATAAATTTTTACGGAGAATTAAAACTAAACACATTAAGAGGGAGATTAAATAATTAGGCAGTTTTTATGATTACAGAAATAATTTTAATTGTTTCATTTAAAAAATATAATTAGGAATATGATTGTTTACCTTTTAAGGTTTTCTTCATTTTGTTTCTGTTGTTGTGCTAATTGATCTTCATATCGCCTTCTAGCTAGTGAATCCTGGTATTGTGCCCTGTTTTGATGTTGTTTAGTTTCTTCTTGCAGATACTTCCTTTTTTCTTCACCTTCCGTTCGTTTTGATTCCACTTGCAATTGAGCAATGTGTGCTTCATACTGTTTAATTTTTGCTTGGTATTCCTGTTGACGTGTTGCTTCTTGTAACTTTGAAAGTTCCAATGCATCCTTTGCATGTTCTATAAAATGAACATATTATTGAGAACCTTAATTTGAGAGACAAAAGTTATAATGTTTAGAAATAATTTTTACGATGGCCAACCAATACGTAGACTTGGATATGTTGTGATTGATTACAAACTTTATATTTTAAGGCCGTGTGCAATAATGTACACTCATCAACGCGGCATAAAATAACGTTAGCATGATTCATCTACAGACGTACAAATATTAAAATTTGTTTTGATTTACTTTATAAGATAAAATAAACAAATCCCATTTTGATTTTTGACCAACAACTCTCCATATCTGATCTTAAAAGCAAAATGAAAAGTTTTTACAAAGCATCGAAATTTTATATCAAATCTTTTTTACTTTGAAACTAAAAACATTGGGAAGGGCTTAGCACCTATGCAGAGATTTCTCTACCATTTAGGAAGTGAAAAACATACACCAATTTACAGGCCTTATGCATTAGCATATTAGGCTGCATAAGCCAGAGTCGTCTTTGTAGGTTGTAGGCAATAATATATTATTTCTTCAAATGTCAGTATTGACCGGGAGCTCACGACAGTATTTGTTCTTTTGGAAGAGAGAATATTTACCCTATAATAACAAAGAAAAGCGGGTACTAGACCCCTGCACGCTTTCAGATCATATGGAAAATTGCATTTCCATTTTCAGAAAAATTTTGTGTTTTTCTTTGATTTAATATTGCATGCCCTTTTAGCAAAAGATAGTTTAAATAAACTTAAGTCTTGAAAATTATAGGCATGCGATTCGCATGGTCCCAAAGGGCTCAAACGGTCATGTCATCTTGTAATAAAAAAATTTGATTTTCCGCGTTTTCATACTGCATGCCAATGAAAAGAATTAAAGTTATAACAAAAATAACGCATATTAGCTGTATCTTTTGAATTTAAGGAGCTACAAAAAAAGTCAAATACAAAAGGTTTCTGGTTTATTTTATAATTTATGTCACATATTTTGAAAATGTGCTGTCTCCCCTAAACCTGACAGGAATCGAGGCAGCAACCCGAAAGTGGGAATCAGTTTGAAAAATAGACAACCACTTTTACGAGAAGTCAGTAAAAGTGGTTGCTTGTTTTTCAAAATGATTCCCACTTTGAGGGTTGCTGCCTCGGTTCGTGTCAGGTTTAGGGGTGGCAGCACATTTTTTTATCAATTTGCTTAACACTCTTCATCGACTGGCACAAATTTTGAGCTATGTTTTATGAGGGACAAACAGTTCAAAAAGAGGTACCGGAAGTGGTCATTTTTTAATACTTCGGTCAAGTTTCAGCACATAAAAAAGATGACACACTCTTGAGTACATAAAAAGCTTAAATTGTATCAGTAAAATTTATTGAATCGAGAATTAAGAGTGTGTTGCTGTCAAATTCATGAGTAAATTAATTTTTGAACAATTTATGAATCTGATTGTTTTCCAAATTTTACACTTATTTTTTTGCAATGTTAGGAGATAGCGATATTTTATTTATTGAGCCCATAAACCTATTTTATTGTTAAATAAGAAATGGCATGCAAAATGATATCAGGGAACATACATTATAAATTTTTAACCGACTTATTAATTAGTTTTTGAACAATTTTTTTTAATGTTGGCATCTAACAATCTGCATGCCATTTTTTATTTTAGCTTAAAATGACATACTTGCGAAATACAAAAAGGCATGCAAATTAATATGACCGAAATTTTCAATTTGTTTTTGCAACTTTTCTTATTATTTATAATGTGATGGGATTCCTAAAACCCCCACTCCACTGGAGTAATTCACGCTAAAAATTGGGTAGTCCTGGAACACACTCAAGCTACTCTGGACTACTCAGTGCGGTTACTTTTAGTTGCACAAAACACTGTACTTTTTTGTAGCTTACTTTTCTGCTAATTTCAACATCCAGTTAATGCAGCAAATGGATGTTTATCATCATTTTTTGACTGACGGTTTGATCATTTAAAGACAAAAACAGCATGTTTTATTCAGAACGTTAGTAAAATTACAACATAGAAATCTAAAAATATTGTTTTTGCTGACTTTTGCCTTCTATTGATAGTAAGTTCTAGATGAAGAACTTTTGATATTCCCATATTCTGAAAATTTAGATATTTATGGAGATCGAAAATTATTCAACTGGTCTGACAGCCCTTGGACTGGCTAGCACTTCGGGAAATTTTGCCGTTTAGCCTATACGGTCCTGGTGGGGACTATGTTTTAGTAATTCCTGTAGGTATTATGCAATATAACCTCTAAATCTAAAGCATTTATCTTTTTAAAATAATAAATCCTACTTGATTTTTCCAATTGCCTAGCTGCTTCCGCTGCTCTTTCCAAAGCTGAAGAATCGAATCTATAAGCTTCCATAGCCTTTTTCTCTGCAGTTGTTAGGTTGGGGTCATTGGGGATACCGCCGCCGCCTCCGCCGTCAGCTCCCTGCGGTGGTAGTATTCCAAATTGTGAAAGATCGGGCTCCTGCTTGCCTTTACCATATCCAAAAATCCACGACATTGGTTATGAACAGAAAAATCGATTTTTATTTTAATAAAACGTGACCGTTTTATGTTTTAGGTTAATAACCATAGACCGGATACAAAGAGCGGATTGATCATAGACAATCAGAGAATGCTGCTTTCTTTTTGAAAGAAATGTATCCAGACCCTACGTTCCACTAAAGACTCACAACGGCACCAACGACCGTCAAGTCGTTCAACTTAAGGCCGCTGACGGGATGGATACCGATTATAAAAAATAGAGATAAAATATCCGAGTTTCCTGTGAGTGAGTGAATGAGTGTGAAAATAGCAAATTGCATGCTCAGTCACTCACTCACAAGGCACTCAGATGTTTTATCTTTCTTTTTCGTAACCCTTACGTATCCGTTCTGTCTCAGTGTTGAATCCTGGCCTTTCAATTCGAGGGGGATAATAAGCGGCCCGGGGGGGACAATGGGTGGGGGGAGGTGTACGTCATATAAAAACAAAATAAAAATCTCCACGAATTTGGGGGTTTCAAAAGCACAGGAAGAACGGAGATATCAAAAAACGCTCGTTTCAAGGGAAAGCATTGTATGTAGTCTATTTCGCGCTAGTTTCTGTTCAAATTATTGGGAAAATAAAAAAAGACAATAATTAATAATAGACCGGGAGCTCGCGACATTTTTCGTCTCCGATTTCACACAGCATGCCTTTTGGAGGAGAGAATATTTACCCTATAAGAACAAAGAAAAGCGGGCACTAAACCCCCGCACGCTGTGACGCTGTTTGATCATATGGAAAATTGCATTTCCATTTTCACAAAAAATTGGTGTTTTTCTCTGATTTAATATTGCATGCCCTTTTAGCAAAAGATAGTTAAAATAAATTTAAGTCTTGAAAATCGTAGGCATGCGATTCGCACGGTCGCAAAGGGCTGAAACGCTCATGTGATCTTGTAGTAAAAAAATATGATTTTTCGTGTTTTCATACTGCATGCCAATGAAAAGAATTAAAGTTTGTGTCATAAACACCCCATAAAAAAATTGACATGCGGCCCCCGTTGGCTCAACGGTCGAAAAATTATCAAAAGTTTTGTGAAAATTTTAAGCGATTTGACGTGATCTTAAACAACACCAAATTAAAATTAATTAATTAAAATTTTAAGCCAAATATCCGTTCATATGATCCGTCCTACTAAACATTTCGACGGTGGCGTTTGCGGTCTAGTGGAACGGTAAAAATCGCGGTCGTGGGCTTTGTGAGTCTTTAGTGGAACGCACTGAGAGTAGCTCGAACAAAAACACAATTTTCCTTTGCTTTGAAATTACTTACAAATAATTGATACCAAATTAAAGAGTTCTCTCTGTGGTTCTCTCAACGGAAACGCTGAATTAAACGCAAGTCCATGCCCCTCGAAGATATTTTGATTTACAACACGAAAGCAGCTAAAATACAAGAGAAGACCTGTCACCTGTCATCTGTCATAGTACGAAAAGTCACAAACGTCAGTAATTCTTATTTCTCAATAAAAAACGATAAAACATAAATTATTTAGAAATGTTTCTGCCCAAGCCCTGTGTTGTGCTATTAGTTTTAACTCTTTATATCTTTAGTAATGCTTCAGGTAAATATAAAGCTTTACTTAAGTCATATAAGCAATAAAATCTTCGGCAAAAGCCTTAAACAAATTAGATGTTTTGCCTGTCAGTTTCTGATTGGTGCAAGTACAAAGCGCCAATTTTAAATTTATAAAAATTTAATATTACCTATTTTTTACAATTAATTAATATTAATTAATATTAATTAATATTTTATTTTGTATAATAAATTTTTACGAGAATATTTAATGGTGTTAAAAATTTAAATTGTGAACATTTACCAATCTTTTTGGATAAATAAAGGTTTGCAGAAGTTCATTCTTTGGTAACAAAATTCTACTTGAAAATCTGTAGTCGCATCATACTTTATCTTAAAGCTATAAAGTTCATTTTATTAAAACATGACATTGATACTGCTTTTTCTTATGTGCTCGATTATGTGGCTTATGATGTTTGGAGGATCTACCTCTTGAAAAGTAAAATTGTATAAATAAGATTAAATAATCGATTGATAAATGTTTTTAATAGGAACACCATGGTCTTAATTTGATTTTTGTAAAAGAGTACATTTAGAGATATGTATCTGGAATGTTTCAGGAATGCTCTTTTAATATAAAGTGATGCCTCGCTTTAAATTAGTTCCTCAAAAATAGAGTGATAAGTGAAATAGCTCTAAGTAAATTTTGTTTTTCCTTATGAATTAATTTGATTTATAATTTATAAAGCAGAAAATAGCTCAAAATTTAATCTGTAGTATAATATCAACAACGTAAATTCCAATTAGTGTCAAGCAAATGGCATATCATGGGATTACTCTAAAATAATGGACAACATCAAATATTAAATTAACAAAACAAGATTACTTGAAATAACAGTTCCTAGGCAGTGAAAAAGTACAGTGAAACTCGAATCATAATTTATTAGATTTTGGTTTTATTTTTGACATAACATAAAACGAACATACAGGGTGACGATAAAGTTTGGAACATAATTCATAACTGCCGTATTTAATTTTTTTGAGAAAATCGCTCGGACAGGTCGATTTTAGTTTTTAAAATCCCATCTCTTGGTATTAGTCTACAGTATATAGTATACAGTCCAGCGCCGTTTTTTATTAATGATTACTAACAGGCTGAATTTTTGTGAGTAGGGTTTCCATTTAAAAAAATCGATGATGACGTCATTGCTAAATCACCAGTCACGTCATTAATATTTTTATTATATAGTCTACAGTCCAGCGCCGTTTTTTTATTAATGATTACTAACAGGCTGAATTTTTGTGAGTAGCTTCGTTTAGACGAAACGCCCAACTTTTCTTTACGAAAATTCTCGATAGTGGTAGCTAATAAAGTGCGCATGAGTCAAACATGTAGACTGGGTGATTGTCCAAATTTTATTACTAACGGTTAGTTTTTAAGTTAAAGTTTGAAATAATTTGATAAAAAACACGAAAAAACGTTTGTCCTACAAAATTGACGGTTTGAATGAAGTCATCCCCCACTCTTAACATGTCCGAATAATGTGGTCATAAAAATTATTACTAATAACCAGCTGATTTTTTTACTGTTGTTTGGTAAATATTTGTATAATTAAATGGCCACATTGTCCTACAAATTAAATTGTATGATTTCCCAGTCCTACTCACTGAAGTTGTCAATTCCACAGTAACACTTTTTTGGTCCCTTGAGGTAGTTACCAATTGGCTAACCGTAGTCATTCGTGACGTCACATACCGCTGCTTTGGTCGTGTAAACAAGAGTAATTACAGAAATTCGTAACAACTCCTAATTATAGTTAGTCGCGTAAACTCACCAACATGACCTTGAAAAGGAGCTATTTACTCAAAAACTAAATAAAAAGTAAACCTCCAAAATTAAGCTACAATAATGTACCATAAAAATAGATGGTTATTTAAAAAAAAAGATAAATGAATATCAGTTGACCTTCAACTTGGTTTTTCAAGCTCATTGTAATTTTCCGAAATAATGTGTCACAAAGAATTGTGCAACTTTTATTTGAAACGTTTTTCTCAAAAATGCTTACTTCCAAAATAAGTTCGGAACTTACCTATTAAAACTTTAAACTCTTGTAACTTCTAAACTATTAACTTTAGTAAAATGAAAAATATGCTCCATAAACCTCTGAAACCAAGCTTTAATAATATGCAATAAAAATGGGTGGTTGCTATTTATTCTATTATCGCTTGACCTTCAATTTACTGTTCAAGGTCATTCCAATATTTTTAAAAAGTGCGTCACTAAGAATCGTACAACTTTTATTTGAAACATTTTTCTATAAAATGCTGAATTTCCAAAATTAACGAACTTTTTGTATACCCTGTATATTTCTGTGGGAACAAAATTCAATGACCCCTCAAAAACAACCTGTGCTGTTCCGACCCTAACAATAATTGACTTTTCTGGATGAAATCTCGTTTACTTTCTAGAATTTTCTTCTGGCACTTCTTTTTGGGACACCCTGCAATTCCGTATAAATCTGTTTCCTTTTACTTTTTACATTGGTGTTTATTTAGAAAACAGAGATTCAAAATTATAGTATGTTCTAGTATAGTTAATGTTCAATCTTACAGTAATAAATAACATACATGGTCCGCTAAAATAACGGAAACACCTCAATATTTTTTGAACTGTATTGAATTTAAAAAAGTTTATTCAATTTATACAAGCTACCATTTATACATATTCTTAATATACAGAGTGTTCGTTTTATTAGAGGTACGGCATATAACTTTTGGTTTTATAATACAACACCCTTTGTATTTTTATATTTTTGGATTCTACGATTAATTTGAGTAACCTTTTGTAGAAATAATTTTTTTATAAAACTTTCTTGAACTTAATTTTTTTTTAATTAAAAACAAAGTTTAAACAAAAGTAGATGTAAATTAATTTTAAATGTATATTACTTAAAAAAATAGATTGGCTTTTGTTAGAACTCTTAGATATTTATAAAAAGTTAATAATATCTTATCTTTATGGCCGAACGGAATATGTAAAAATTGCTTGTAACTCGATAACGAGTTTTATAAAAAAATAATTTCTACGAAAGTTTATTAAAATTAAACGTAGAGTCCAAAATTAAAAAAATATATAGGGTGTTGCATTTAAAAAACGAAAGTTAGGTACTGTATCACTAATAAAACGAACACCCTGTATATTAAAATTACGTTTACATGGTAGCTTGTTTAAATTGAATAAATTTTGTTTAAACTTTTTTTTTAATTCAATTAGCGATTTCGGAGATCAGATACGACCTCTGGTGGTCATTTGAAAAGCTAGAAGGAGTCTATTGAATAAAAACCTATTTATGTGCTGGTACTTATAAATCAATTTCACAAAATCAAATTTCATCATTAAAACCACACTAACTACAAAAATAGTTTTTGTGTAAATTATTACATTACGGAGTCAGGACGTAAATTTAATTGGGCACGATGACTTATACAACCTAAATTACGTAAATTTTACATAAACTCGACCTAAAATTGGGTTATTAATGCACTTTTTAGTTTATGTCGAAAGAAATTTTATAGGCTAAATCGAATGGACTAACTTTGTGTTACATGCCGTTTTATTCGTCTTTAAATGTACTATTTAGTGGTACAGTATGTTTGTAATGTTTTTAAAATCCGTCTTAAATTGGGTTCAAAAGTAAGCAGTTTTGATGTTACTTTATTATGAATTTCTCCCTAATTATAGACAGACTAACTATGAATTGAATACCGTTGTATCACTCTTGAAATGTTCTTTGCGATGATACCATTTTCCAGTGATTTGGATGTAATTTGACAGAAAAATGAGCGATAAAACTTATTACCGGAAAAGTTATTGGTAACCTATTCCTCCATTTTTTTTTACAAAATCTATGTCAAAACAGCACCGTCTATACGTAGTCGAAATTCCCAATAATTTAATCAAGATCTGCTGAGTATGTTTTACACAGCTCAAATTTCCTTGTCCACTTTTTGCAATCGACTGTAACTCTTTTAATTATATGTATAATTTCTACTTAATAAATTTATGACTCCTCATTAATAAGTATTTCTATTTTTAATTTACAGCTGGGCGGCAGCGTTATGTAACCTGTGGTTCAGTGATAAAATTAATGAATAGTGATCATAGAGTTCGTTTGCATTCACATGATGTTAAATATGGTACTGGAAGTGGGCAGCAATCAGTAACGGGAACCGAAATTCAGGAAGATGTGAATAGCCACTGGGCTGTTAAAGCAGCTACAGGAAAAAATTGTCCAAGAGGTGAACCTATCAATTGTGGATCATTGATACGTTTGGAGCACACAGCTACAAATAAAAACTTGCACTCCCACCACTTTTCAAGTCCTTTAAGTGGTAATCAGGAAATTAGTTGTTATGGAGAAAATGGGGAAGGAGATACAGGAGATCACTGGCTTGTTATATGTTCAGGTAAAATATTACTTTTTAAATCCTAACAATTTTAATTTCTAATATGAAATACAAACCTTATTTAATGTGTACTTATGATTTTTTAAGTAATGTACATGAACTACCACAAATATTAAATCATTGGTACACTTTTTTCTTTAAAGAATTAGGAACAATTTCTTTTCACTTCACTTTTAGGTTTTTCATTATTTTCAGCACACCTTTTAGATTTATGTTTCTTTGAAATAGGTGCATTTTTCTGCATTTGGTAATTTATTCGATAATTAGTATCATAATCTATGTGACAGAACTTGCCAGTGGGTAGAGGACAGTAAAAAATGAAAAAGTTCATATAAACATATAGGGTTATTCAATATTACCGGAACACCTCATGTTTTTTAAATAAAATAAAAATTAAGTAAACTAACATTATTTAATTTAGGCTGAAAGACAAAAGGCCGAGAGCAAAAAATCCGACGCGGACAAAGGGCCGATAGAAAAAAAAACTGTAATAAAAGTTGAAGTTAAAAAAATGTTTAATCTCAAAAATTTGTATAATTTTTTTTCAAATGAAATGTTAGTATATGATGACTTATTACCTGATAAAGCGGTTAACGATATAATTTTTTCAAAGATGTCATAATTTTTTAAGGAATGGAAATTTCATACAATCTTTAGTTTCCGTAATATTTTTATACAAACTTTCATTACTTCGATGATTTCTTCCTACTGGCCAATTTCTTCCCACTTATTGATACACCCTGTATGTATTACAAAAAATTTAAACTTTTTTTACAAATTTCAATATTTACTCAATTAGGCACAATGTTTTTTACTGGTTTTAGATCTTCAAAGTAAAAACAAGTCAATTTAAAAAAAGACAGGGTGTCCCAAAATTCGACCGACAACGATTAACTGGAGATAGTAGACCTAAAAATAAGTTGATATGACCTTATTTATCTATATCAAAAAATGCACCCCTGGGAAGTTATTAGTATTCAGAGTTGAATTTTTAAAATATTTTTTTTATTGCAGCCAAAGCAGTAAAGATTTTTTAATGAAATTTTGTATACATGCATTTGAATATTGGATGCTCAATTGGTAAAAATTTGGTTAATCCTCGACTTTTGTAAAGTGTTGGATGGAAGAAGAAGGCATAAAACAGTCAAAAACTTTTTTGGTTTTTAACAATTTTATTTAATTCAATTGTAAGATTTTTTTGCCTCTTATGAATTTTGCGTAGATTGTGCCGCTTTTGAATAAATTTAAAAAAATGTTTCCATGGTAACAAGCTAGTTTCAACATAAACTGATAACTTTGACAAAAATGTCTTCATTTTATTAATTAAATTCACATTTAAGGAATATGCTACTAAGCCATTAATATTGAATACTTTTTATTTATTTTTAACAATTTCTTATTGTTTTAAAAAAATATTGAATAAATACTATGGTTTTTTGTAATTTTAAAAGTATTTTTTTAAATATGTTTGTTGAGTAGCCTAACTTTCCTACAATTTTTTAGTTTTATTCAAAAACTACTCAGCTTATGAAAAATTCTTAATGGTCAGAAAATCTTCGTTTTTCAGTTTTCGACATGAAAAAATAATTTTTAAATAAACTTTGTAAATACCTAAGAAGTTTTTGACTGTTTTGTATCTTCTTCTTCCATCCTACACCATTTACAAAAGTAGAGTATTAGCCAAATTTTTACCAATTGAGCGTCCAGTATTCAAAATCACGTATAAAAAATTTCATTAAAAAATCTTTACTGCTTTGGCTGCAATAAAAAAAATTCTATTTTAAAAAATCAACTTTGGAGGCTTATAACTCCTGAGGGATGCATTTTTTGATATAGATAAATAGGGTTATATCAACTTGTTTTCAGGTCTACTATCTCCAGTTAATCGTTGTCGGCTGAATTTTAGGACACCCTGTATGTTTTGACTCCTCAAATATTTTTGTTTCATTACCTAGATTAAGAAAACTTAATTTTGTTATGGTTAATTATATTTGAATTTTTATAATAAGGTGACTATTGGTCAAGAGATGACAATGTAATGCTGAAACATGAGGATACTGAGCAGTATTTAGCTGCTTCAGGTAGAACGTTTGGAAAACCAATTAACGGGCAAATGGAAATTGTTGGATTAAGAAGTTCAAGTGGGTCAGTGCATTGGCAAGCGATGGAGGGTATTTACTTGCATGCCTCAGACTTAAGCCAAAGACATTATCATCAAGTGCACACAGAACTGTAAATTCAAATTTCACCTAGGATCAATTTTGAGATTTTATAAGCACTTTGTGAGTTCTTATCAAGAATTTAATTTATTTGTATATTAACTTTAAAAAAGAACCTTTTTTTGTAAATTGTAAAATAAACACTGTTTTTATTAATGTAAAATGTGTTTACAGTAAGTACCATATACCCAGCTCAATCGTCTTTATTAATATTCAATTCAAAGAAAGTAGAACTGCAATTATCTGTATTTAAGTAATATAGAATTAAAAAAAAACAAAAGTATTGTAGTGGATTATTATATTAAATTAATATTAATATTTACAAAATATACTAAATTTTAGTAGATATGAATACTTAAAAACATTAAAGCCTAGTTTTAAATTTTGCACTTAACGACTCACATATTTTAAAATGCGGACGGGTACTCGAATAAAACCAGTGAAGTTGACTCGCCTGGCTAAAAAGTAGGCAAGTGTACTCGACTGCTTACTCTACCAATAAAAACTGCTAGGCTTTAATAAATGAACGACATTAATATTTTACAACTCCATCTTCTTTAATAATAAAATTGCATTTGTTCGGAGGTAAATCAGGTGCATTAATAACTTCGAAAATTCTTAAGGTGCTTTCCATTGAAATTCTAAACACTTTAAACCTGCAGGTGACTAGATTCTTCCAAGCATTACCTAAAGCACCAGCAGCTTTTCCAGTAGATATATTATCGGTTACCTGAAAACATACAAATCTACAATTTTATTGTTGGTAAAATTTTATAATTGATTCATAAATTGTTATGCTCATACAGGTACAAAAGTAACACATAATAGATGTAACCTTTTTAATTTAAAGAGTTAAATACAAAAAATTTTCAGTGTATTTCAATACATAATATTATGACAGTTTTAGTTTTTTAATATCTTTCTCTATTTTATTGCTCTAACAACTAACTATTTTTGTATACAGGGTGATTCTTTAGCTCTGAGACAAACTTTGTCATATGAAAGTTGATGCCATTTTAAGAAAAAAAAAATGCCCTATGAACATATGTACGTTTTGTTTTAGTTTTGGAATTATGAGGGTTTAAAGATTTAATAGAATTGTATTAACGCGTTTTAAATATTAATTCCAATTTAATTTAATGACTTTTTAAAACATTAGTTTACAGTTTTAGAATGCAAATAGTTCATCACAGGTTTTTGTAATTAAATTGTAATTTAGTAAATTCGCTACAAGGTCATGTTCACGTCATGTCGGAATACATCCGACATTGGACCGCAAGCGGTAAAATATTTTGTCGGATATATTCCGACACAGAGGTGGAAGTTTGTAACTCCTAATGTACCGAGAACGGTGGATGGTTATTGCATTACTATGGTTACGATTTTTGTCTCGTTTTCACATTCCTAATGTTTTTGTATGTAAGAGAGAGACATAAACAGGACCGGAAAGGGTTAATTTTAACAAACAAGATCAATTTAGCAATAGAAATCAGGACGAATTAACGTTTTTAGTTTTATGTAACTCATTAAATTAAAAAGTGAAAGCTATATTTTGCCTTACTTTTGTTACATCCTTTATGAATTAATCTTGATAAAAATATAAAAACTTTAGTAATTTGTTAATATTGTAAATTTTTACCTGATTTGTGCAGATTACAGCTAAATTATACTTTCGGGCAAACCCCTGTAATTTCATAGCAAGTAAATGAAAATCATTGCTTCTATTAATATAATCACAGTCTTCATTTTCACTTCGAAATGCACCAGCTATTGAATCAAGTACAATTAAACCAATAGGAACTTTCTCAAGCAGAATTGGCAATCTTTTAGAAAAACAGCTTTCTAGTTCTTCCTTTAAAATAAAAAAAAACCTTCTATAACATGATTCATTCATATGATATAATAATTGATTTAAGGGGGTTTCAACCTTCAACATTTTTAACTGTCAAAATTTTCACGTTTTTGCTAATATTTCAAATTAATAGGTTACGAGAAAATAAATCCCAAAAAATCTTACATCCAACTTTATTACTGTCGAAACAAACCTTTCTTAGAATAGTATAGTATAGAATACCTAGTAGTATGTAATCCTTTCTAAGAAACGTTTGTTTCGACAGTAATAAAGTTGGATGTAAGATTTTTTGGGATTTATTTTCTCGTAACCTATTACTACTAGTCCAAAGGAGCGTGCCGAATCAACAGTAACATTGTGTTGCTGAACGTTATTTTATGGTATATTTAAAAAAATGCTCCTATAGCACGATTAAAAAGTTCATCAAGCTTCCAGTGACTTTTAAAATAATTTTGAAAAATCTACTATTGTTGCTTAAAATTGCATGGCGCCTAAATTTATGAATAATTGAAATTACGCGCTGATCGAAAAAGTCTTTGGGTTCTTGATAATTTTACAGGAAGCTTGATGAACTTTTTAATCGGACTATGAAAGCATTTTTTAAATAAACCACAAAAACTATAAATATTAGCAAAAATGTAAAAAATTTGACAGATAAAAACTTTGAAGGTTTAAAACCCCTTAAATGAAATTATTAAGAGCCACCTTTGAAATGTTTTGAACAATGCTAAACAGGATGCTATGGGGTCTGCTATATGTAGCTATAGCTCATAAACCGCTTTATATTTTTGTACCAAATTTTGATGACATTTAAAACTATTTATCAGGACCAAATTATCACAAAAGAATTAAAAAATAATAACAGTAAGTGTGTTTCTAAGGCCCTAAAAGTACTCCCACTTTACATATGCGCTATTAGAGGATGAGAAAAAAGTTAGGGAAATGAGCCTTGTAGGGTTTCTAACGGAACTGGGTTCTGTTAGAAATCAGAACGAACATGCATTTTTTGGTTACCATAGTAATCAACCTTTGTTTGGGAAATTCATATTAACGGGTTTCTAGACATGAATGGTAAGTACAAAGTACACAAATATAGGTTGGTAGCACAAAAAATTATGCAAAAACCAATCAAAGCATGAAGTTAAGTTTACTATATTAAGGTAAGTCATAAAATCGATTGGTACTGCGATTTCTTCGAAAATTAGGCCATAAAAAATAAATGTATTTAGATATTTGATAAGTAATTCAGGTTTTTAATATTTACAAGGCAATCGAGCATGATTTGAATTTACAATTTTTTGCCTTACCAGTACATTTAAAAGGTAAATTCAGCATACAAAACCCAGAGAGGTGGTAACCCTGAAGGTAACAATTGAGATATGATTATTCTTGGGTGTTAGGTCTTATGCCTAAATCAACTTTTGAGAGGATAGCTGGTGTATTTGGTCAAGTCTTGTGTTTTTGATCATAAAAATTTTTCTTCCAAAGCTTTTTTTAATTTTCATTTTTTGGTAAAATTTAAAATCTTGTGGCTATAATTTTTGCAATGTTTCTCTTTCTGGAGTAAAAATTTTTACTTTTTTCTTTAAAAACAAACCCCAAACTTATTTTGCTTTTTTAAAAGTTTATTTAAAAAAGGATACTCTAAACTCTAAGCTCTAAGGTAAGGTATGTTTTGTATTAAATTTTAAACAAATAATGCATTATAACATCGTTGAGGCTGTTCGAAGTTTACCAATTTTATGGCACTTTTAAAAAGCACTGTAGATAAATATAAAACAAAAAAATACTAAAATAAAAAATATAATCTCTACATACTCTTTTAAATGTCTAGAAAGGGTATTTGAAAACCGATTTTGATTGGTATGGTTGTACAGTCATTGATATTAACAAAAATTACATTGAAATCGGCTATAACCAAAATATACCGGCTATCCTCTTAAAGGGATAAAGAATCAAATGCTCAAAAACCGAAGTATTAAGTTGGAAAATAAAAAAAACAAATTTATACCAAACTCAAGTAAAAATTACTTTTATGTAAGATTTTTGTTTTTCATGTAACTGCACTTGGGTGAGTGTAGTTTACCAAAAATAAAAATACAAAAAATGTTCTTGCAAAATTACACATATTTAGTTGTAGATAAATTAAAAACAAAATTTGTGTAAGGAAATTGAATTATTACTTAGGTCTGGTATAGAAATCTTTTATTATGAACAAATACAAATTTCTGGATTTGATTTTGAATATTTGACTCTTTATTAATATCAGACAAAATTGAAAAAAAATCAAATAAAATTACAAAATCTTTTGAGTGATGAATGAAAACATTATTCATTAAGTCTAAAGATTCCGATAATTTGTACTTCTTATAAAACTGTCTGCTTAATGATCGCAAACGGTGCACCGGGAAAGTATCTTCTGTACAAATGTACACAGCCCCTGAAAGTAATATTAAAGCATTGTATTTCAGTTAAAGTAATGAATACAAAAGTGCAAAAATTATCAAAATAAAAAAGTATTCATGTAATACTATTCTACATAGATATTAATTTACAAATATTTTCAAAAATAAACTTTTTATTTTTTTTTAAATTTTTTTAATTTTTAAGATTATTTTTTTAATTATATGATTCTATACCTACATACATAGTATCTATAAACAGAGAGAAAATAAAATTTTTCTATCAAAACACTTCATAAACTAAACAAAATTTCCCAGCCGTAAGTAGTGTGGTAAGTGATTTTCACATACTATTAATTTTCGCTTGAAGTGGTAAGTTATCATGGTATGTTAAACCACTAACCATGGTGTGTGTATATTTAGTGGGAATAGTATGTGAGATGATGTCAGATGTCAAAAAACACTTACCATCCACTAATCGTCATACCACAATCCACATAATATTATGCTGAAGCAATTTGGGCTTAAGTGTGATTTTTGAATTCTTTATTAAAGTCTAAATAATATATTGGTTAGAAACAGCCAAGTAAAAAAAAATAATTAAAACAAAAGTTGAGTTTTCAATTGTTTTTTTGAAATTTGAAAAAAAATGGCAATAAAATTTCTTTTAAGAACCTTAGTATAAAAATACACAACTTTGCTTCAATTTTATCAAGTTAAACTGAAGATAACCGAGAACCCTATTGCAGTTATGCAATAATTTAATTTTTGTAAAATTATTGAAGTTTGCTTTTACCTCTTGAAAGTCCACCTTTATTTGTAGGTAATTGTACAGTTAAAGCGGTTTGTAAACAAATTTGTGTTTTTCCTACTCCTGCACAACCATAAATTTCTGTGATGCCGTGAACAGGAAATCCACCATTTGTAATAAAATTAATGCTTTCGCAACCAGTGGTTAGACGAGACCAGGCAGGTATATCGCTTGCTACAACAAAAAATTTTCTCAAACAAAGTTATTATGGGAGCTAGACTTGGATCAATTATTAAATCTTAAAGCCTGGTTTATATTGGTCGAGTAAGTGGGCGAGTAGGAGGGTGAGTTCAAAAACCGAGATATTTTCGACTAATATAAACAGTAGGGTGAGTTAAAAAACGCCCTTTTTACCTACTGTTTATATTAATCGAATATATCTCGGTTTTTGAACTCGCCCTTCTACTCGCCCGTTTACTCGACCAATGTAAACCAGGCTTAAAGACTTACAAATTTCTACAGGGTCTTCCGGAATAACTGTGACAATTTTTTAGGCATGATAGAGGAATTGAAACTAAGCATTTTTGACTTGTAAAGTATTGCCCAGAAATGCTTCCTTAAAAAGTTATACCACTTCAAAAATTTAAAATAAAAATAGTTTTTTAAATAAAATAAATATTACAAGAGATATTAATTTGAAATTTTGGCTATAGTTTTTTCACTTAAGGATACATATTTACGACCAATAAAAGTTTTAAAAATATTTTCAGGGGTGTTACATTTGGGGGGGTCATCAACTTTTTTTGATCACATCTTTTGTTTCTTTATCTTTTTAATAATTTTAAAAGTACTAAAATAATCCTTGATCAATGTTCTAAAGAAAAGGTACTCTTATTGTAAGTTGCTCCAGTGCTTCATTTCAGAGTAAAAGTAGATTTTATAATTTTTAGCCAAAAATATGAATTTAAAAAACAACTTCAAAGTAGGCTAATTTACATAAAATATCATGTACTAAATATGTGGGCTCCTCCATATGCAAGATGCATGCCTGGTAATTCCACATTTGAAAATCTATGCATTTTTAATATTGCAATAATACGGCTAACTATCAAACACTAATTAGAAAATATTAAAGGCTGCTTAGAACTTAGAATTAACAAAATATTGTGGTAATTCGCCTACTTGGATATTCGATATTTGTATGTTTTCAAATAAATTACAAAATTTTCATTAAAAAGCCTAATTTGATGATGTTTTTTAAACTCATATTTTTAGCTAAAAATTATAAATTCTACCTTTACTCCGAAACGAAGCACCTGAGCGACTTACAATAAGAGTACTTTTTCTGTAGAACGTTGATCAAGGATTATTTTAGTAGTTTTAAAATTACCAAAAACGTAAAGAAACAAAAGATATGATCGAAAAAAGTTGATGACCCCCCAAATGTAACGCCCCTGAAAATATTTTTAAAACTTTTATTGGTCGTAAATGTGTATCCTTATGTGAAAAAACTATCGCCAAAATTTCAAATTAATATCTCTTGTAATATTTATTTTATTTACAAAAAACTATTTTTTTTTTAATTTTGAAGTGGTATAACTTTTTAAGGAAGCATTTCCGGGCAATACTTTATAAGTCAAAAATGCTTAGTTTCACTTCCTCTATCACCTCTAAAAAATTGTTACAGTTATTCTGGAACACCTTGTATATAAATTCAAATGACAAACAAATTATGCTAATTTTTTAGTCAATAACGTTGTTTTTATATAAATTATATTCAAAACCTAGTCAATAATGACATTTTTTTGAAAAAAACCTAAAAAACTTTATTGATTTGGTGCTTATTTGCTGTAGTACTGAGTCAGTTCCAGTCTTCATTTTTTGTTGTATTCATTATTATGAAATGTTAAGCTTTTTTTTAACCAATTAATGCACAATATTTTTATTAACTTGAAGTAAAAACATAACTTTTTCAGCAACATATGTGGTAGCTGTGTCCTTCATGGAGCTACAAAATTATGAATTTTGACAATATAAAAAATTTCGACAAAAACCTTTAAGTTTTTTAATTTTCCCTCCACATATATTTTCTTCCAGAATTTATACAAATCCCAATTGATAAAAAATGTCTTCTACTGAAGAATTTAAAAAGTTGATTTGTGGTATAGAGCATATCATATTACAGTACAACCTCGATAATCGACAATCCAAACACCAAATTCGGATTACAGTATGTAGATATTTTGAAAGGCATTTTTCAAAATAAAAGTTTGTTTTAATTAAAAGTATGTTTTAATTATATAAAAATGTTTTATAATTAAAGTGTATACATAAATGTATTGATATTAGTCACACTTTTTTAAAGAATTCCAATACAGTGCTGTAAGGAGTGGTATATTTCAGACTATTGGGCTTGGGGGGTTCGTTCGGATAGGCGGGGGTTTGGATTATCAAGTTTGTGCACTACTTTCTTTTTAAATAAGTTAAAATTTTATCTGTGACATGATTTTTAAATGTTGAGGGGGGTTCACTTGAGTGCCAGCCATTTAAGCAGGAATAAATCGTTTATTTTTCTACAGACTCCTCACTCCCCATCCCTGCTTAAAGTGCGTTTGCACTATATAGAGATGAAGGTTTAAACATCCCATAAATTAAGTACTTACCTTGTATAAGGTGGCTTACCGAGGCTCAGTGAAACTGAAAGTAAAACAAGGAACGGGCCTTGAGCACGAATGTTGGCTTTTTTACTTTATTTTCGCAGTAGCATTAAAAAATAAATTTATGCCGGTGGCAGAAAAGCAGGGCGTAAATACGAATAAAAATTTTTAACAACATAAAAAAAACTCACAGTGCTCGATAAATTAAAACAAATAATAAAAAACTGGTACAATTAAAATCTTACCCTGTTTTACATTATTAGCTAATAAAAAATTCGAAATCTCTCTCAAAATATTTTTTGCCTCTTCATTGGATATATTCGTTTTCTCTTGGAGCTCCACATGATTTAATAATAATATATCTTGCGGAGAATTAATTCCAACTAAAATAATATTAGTTGATCTTCAGCTATAATAGTTATAGAATATTATTTTACCCGACACTAAAGTATCATATACTGTTTTCGGAATTTTGTTAACGAAGTTTTCCATTCTGGTTTTGTAATGCTTTACAAATTTAATTTAGAAACATTTTTGGAGATGATAAACTTTACACTTTACGTTAACAGTGAGGTTACGTTCTTCACTTGATTTGAAATTGACAATTTTGACAATTGAATGAATAAAATGAAGACGAAGTCAAAAAAATAAAGAAAATCAAAAAGAATTTTAAGATTCCGCTCGCCCTCTGGTGGCAAAATATGAACTTCGATATTCGGTACTTACGTTTTTGACGCATTGGTACATGTTTTTTGAGATTTACTCTATCTATTTGTGTTTTGTTGAATACGTAGTTATAAGGTACAAGAACGCATTTTAAACACAATTTTTGAAAATGATAAGTACCGAATATCCTCCATTTATAGCGCCAACTATACGTAGTTAAAATTCCCAATAGCTCAAATGTAAATAGAGTCAAATAATTATAATTACATTTAAAACAGTGATTACTTTTTCTTTTTGTGTTTAAAACCACAGTTTAAAACTAAAAATACCGAATACAAATTCGAACAAATTGTATACAGGGTGAATACTTCTCTCTCCTTTGCTTTCATTGGGTTTCATATTTTATTATAGGCGCCGAGCGAATTTTACTGCAGCGCCCCCTGTGGCAGTAATTTGCAAAAAATACAGGGACTTCAAATATTTGAATTTAAAGTTTTGTGTATTTATTCAAAATTCTTGTTATGAATACTACAAATAACAATGAGAGAGCATCTCATATTTCTTGTTCTGTTGTTGGATGCCAAAAAAACTATTTCATTACAAACAGAGATATAAAATTTTATAAATTTCCTTTAGAATCTTTTGAGGTAAAAAGGCACAACGCGCAGATTAAAAGCGATAAAAGAAAATCTTAATAAGCATAAGATTAATTATTATATTAATGGTATATTTGAAATTTTTATTATATTATTTAATCTAGGCCTGATGTGGAGTTGGTGGTGGGAACCAAAGAAACACGATGTAATTTGTAGTGTGTTTATTTTGTTGAAAGTTCATTTAAAACTTTATTTTTGGATTGATTGTTGGTAATAACTGCTTTAAATAGAACTTCTTTCTACTACTTCTGTTTCAATATAAGTTTCATTCGTTGAAATCCCAAAAGAATGAAACACACAGCAAAAAAATCAAAAATTAAAGACAGAGTGAAAATATCAACGTAAAAATTACAAAGGTCATGATCGAGCTTGTCCGGTTTTAGAAAACTGATTTTAAGCATTCGATGGTATTTCTGCTTCCTTAGATAAACTAAAGTTACTTATTATTTTTTAAAGGAAACATTATTTGAGTGTTTTTCCTTCCAAATATTTTATTTGGCCACATTTAGCAGACTACCTATATTCCACCACAAGAAATCTCAGTTTTAATTTATTATGCTGTCTTTTTGTTTCTTTTAAACCCAATAATGGTCAGCATAAAAAATTTCACTACTTTTATGGTTAAAAAATATTGAGGAAAATTCAAAATAAATTATTTTCTCCATTATAGGTCCAGCAAAAAACTTCCTTAACAAAACGAATTAACTTTAAATACAAGAAACACAAAAATTTAACGGCATTACACAACAAAGATTTATTTTGATTCCCTGTATTTTTGCACCGAAACGCCGCCAGGGGGCGCTGTTCGCAATATACGCTCGTCGCCTATACAGGGCGGGTATTCGGAATTTCAAATCCAAGTGAGGTAAAAATTTTCCTATTTTGTTTATAATTTGCATAAAACCCCATGATTAATGATTTTTGTTCACAAAACTAATAAAAACAGGTAATTTTCGCTTTTTATAGGCAGATTCTGGTCAAAATTAAAGGTTTTTAATTAAGGCCGTCTGAAACTTGCGAGTTTACTGTATAAGATTGGAACGCAGAAAACGTGCGTAGTATCACGCAGTCTTCTTATATTTACTTTTCCTTAACTTCTTCCTTGGCTCGACATAAAGTAATAATATAATTACAAAATTCG
The DNA here is from genome assembly GCA_963971135.1 of Stenus bimaculatus. Classification (NCBI taxonomy): domain Eukaryota; kingdom Metazoa; phylum Arthropoda; class Insecta; order Coleoptera; family Staphylinidae; genus Stenus; species Stenus bimaculatus. Next base: position 47,652,194 of record OZ020180.1, read on the forward strand.
GCATCAGAATAATTTATTTTTCTTCATAAACAAAAGTAACCTCAAAATCTAAATAAATTTTAATTTAACAAAGAGCAAGTGCGAGGTTTGTCTAATAAAAAATGACGAGAGTCGTACAGCAAATTTTATCCAAGAAACTCGCGAGAAAAGTCTATTAAAAAGGGTCTATGATACTTCCCAGCAAACACTGTAACATCGGCCAATTGGCGGTTTTATTACGGCACGGTCGGCAAAGTGTCGGCGTCGATTGGAAGATTAGGGCCTTCGATGGCTCTTAACATGTTGCCCGGCAAGGTAACCCAGCTAACACAGTAACATTGGCCGATTGGCGGTTTTATGTCGGCAAAGCATCGGCGTTGAATACAAGCTAAGGGCCATAAGTTGCTCGACACTAGGCTTAGATACATATTTTATTTTCATTCGAGCTTTGCAAATATTGCATTGGCAACTTGATGGGCCTTAACACGATTTCTGACATTAAATTTATTTCCTTCGGTTTTTTTTTTCGACTAGTTTCGAGTGTTTACGAAATATATTCCGGCAATATAAAATGCTCCAAAGTCAAATATTTGCTTATTTTTAGTAAGATAGATATACCTATATCTTTTTGAGTTTCTTAGAATATATTTATTATGAATTGTATATAATCATTATCATAATATAATAAATATTATAAAATTATTTTTTTTATAACCCAATCTGAAGTGTAGTGCACAAAGGCAATATGAAGGCCCATTGCTGGCAATGCGGCGGTATGAAAGCAAAATGTTGTCGGTACATAATAGGGCCGTCGCGGAAAATACATTTCATCGCAGCGGTAGCAGTGCGTTCGGCCGCCTTTCGGCCGGAGTGACCTATTGAAATTGGCTCAACATCATTTGCCAGTGAAGGCCCGTTGTACCCAGTATGGGAGGCGTATATTCGGCCGAATGTCGGCCGACTTAATTTTGCTAGCTGCGTAGTTATTTAAAATTTTGTATTTTTTTAATTTTTATTATTATTTAACGCAGTTTATTTTTAAAAATTGTTAATTTTCATATGTAATACAACGACTGAAATCGTGATTATTATTTAATCACGATTTTACGAGTTGCATGCTTAGATTACATAAAGAATGATAAGAAAATAAGAATAATACTTTTAAGTTTTTATTTCTGAATTGTGTCTAGTGTGACAAGGTCAGTGGTGGTCCAGAGTGCTAAGGCGTCAGTGTCTCAATCCGAGAATGCGGGTTCGAATCCCATCCCAGCTTGCCGTTTTTCTAAGCTTATAGTCTCGGTAATCAAAAAACGAAAATCAGAAATCGATAATTGGCCGCGTACAGATGCTCATCGATTATTAAGCGAGTTGGCGTATAGGAAATAAAGGCATTATGAATTGTATATAATCATATTATAATAAATATTATAAAATTATTTTTTTTATAACCCAATCTGAAGTGTAGTGCACAAAGGCAATGTGCAGGCCCATTGCTGGCAATGCGGCGGTATGAAAGCAAAATGATGTCGGTACATAATAGGGCCGTCGCGGAAAATACATTTCATCGCAGCGGTAGCAGTGCATTTGGCCGCCTTTCGGCCGGAGTGACCTATTGAAATCTGCCCAACATCATTTGCCGTTGAAGGCCCGTTGTACCCAGTATGGGAGGCGTATATTCGGCCGAATGTCGGCCGACTTAATTTTGCTAGCTGGGTTGCGAGTTTTTACCATACCCTGCCTCCCGCCTGCAGAATAGACCGGGAGCTCGCGACATTTTTCGTCTCCGATTTCATACAGTGTGCCTTTTGGAGGACAGAATATTTACCCTATAAGAACAAAGAAAAGCGGGTACTAAACCCCCGCACGTTCGTTCATATGGAAAATTGCATTTCAATTTTCACAAAAAAATTGGTGTTTTTCTCTGATTTAATATTGCATGCCCTTTTAGCAAAAGATAGTTAAAATAAATTTAAATCTTGAAAATCGTAGGCATGCGATTCGCAAGGTCGGAAAGGGCTCAAACGGTCATGTGATCTTGTAGTAAAAAAATATGATTTTTCGTGTTTTCATACTGCATGCCAATGAAAAGAATTAAAGTTTGTGTCATAAAACTCCCATAAAAAAATTGGCATGCGGCCCTCTTTGGCTCAACGGTTGAAAAATTATCAAAAGTTTTGTGAAAATTTTAAGCGATTTGACGTGATTTCTTATTGCATGCCATTTTAACTATGGGTTATTAATGTAATGCTTTGCTGTATAAAATAATTGGCATGCAGATTAGGAGGTCCTAGAGCAGAGGCATGCATCGGAAAAGTTGCAAAAAAGAATTGTAAATTTTGGTTATATTATTTTGCATGCCTTTTTGTGTTTTGCAAAATAATGTTGCTTTAAGCTCAAATACAAAATGGCATGCATATTGCTGGAACCTAATATTGCAAAAAAATTAAAATAAATTGAAAAAAATGTATGCAACCACTTTTACGAGAAGTCAGTAAAAGTGGTTGCCAGTTTGTGAAAATGATTCCCACTTTGAGGGTTGCTGCCTCGGTTCGTGTCAGGTTTAGGGGTGGCAGCACATTTTTTTATCAATTTGCTTAACACTCTTCATCGACTCTCACAAATGTTGAGATATGAGGAAAACATACCCATGAGATTAAATTTTTATTATTAAAAACTTGTAACAAAATTAAACAATAATTCAAAAAATATAAAATTAAAATATTTCCGCATCATCCAATACTTCGTCGTCCTCTTCTGTGAACCCGTCATCAATACCTCTGTCAGAAATCAAGAAGAAAACACAAGAGCTTAAATTGTATCGGTAAAATTTATTGAATAGAGAAATAAGAGTGCGTTGCTGTCAAATTCATGAGTAAATTAATTTTTGAATCTGATTGTTTTCCAAATTTTACACTTATTTTTTTGCAATGTTAGGAGATAGCGATATTTTATTTATTGAGCCCATAAACCTATTTTATTGTTAAATACGAAATGGCATGCGAAATGATATCACGGAACATACATTATAAATTTTTAACCGACTTAATTAGTTTTTGCACAATTTTTTCAATTTTTTTTAATGTTGGGATCTAACAATCTGCATGCAATTGTTTATTTTAGCTTAAAACGACATTCTTTTGCGAAATACAAAAAGGCATGCAAATTAATATGACCGAAATTTCTAATTTTTTTGCAACTTTTCTTATTATTTATAATGTGATGGGATTCCTCGGCATGCATGTCATTTAAATTTAGGACATTTTACACTATAAAATTCACACTTACTTAATTTGGTGTAGTTTAATATCACGTCAAATCGCTTAAAATTTTCACAAAACTTTTGATAATTTTTCGACCGTTGAGCCAAGGGGGGCCGCATGCCGCATGCCAATTTTTTTATGGGGGTTTTATGACACAAACTTTAATTCTTTTCATTGGTATGCAGTCTGAAAACACGAAAAAACATATTTTTTTACTACAAGATCACATGACCGTTTAAGCCCTTTGCGACCGTGCGAATCGCATGCCTACGATTTTCAAGACTTAAATTTATTTTAACAATCTTTTGCTAAAAGGGCATGCAATATTAAATCAGAGAAAAACACCAATTTTTTGTGAAAATTGAAATGCAATTTTCCATATGATCGAACAGCGTGCGGAGGTTTAGTACCCGCTTTTCTTTGTTCTTATAACTTTTGGACATTTTTCACTAACGCCATGACATTTTTTTGGAAAAAGTAATACCAAGATTGTGTTTCCAAAGTGTCTGGAAATACTTGATGTTACCATTTTTTTTTAATTTCGATTATGACGCTATATCACGAGGTTTCAGCAACAGCTTCCTTCAGAATAACGTCACAAACTCAAACTTTGCACTTCTAAATTTTCCTTAAACTAACACCTGAAATGTCTGAAACCTGAAACTGATGTCAAGCAAGGAATTCTTACTTTACAATTTCATTCATTTAAATTGATGAAATAGTTTCGAATTAACGACATTTTCTGTAGGAACAAAATTCAACGACATCAACAAAATTCAACGACATCAACAAAAAACTGGACCCTTCCGACCCTAACTATTAGATTTTTGTCGATGAAATGTCGTCTATTTGGGACATCCTGTATATGTATTACCGGTTCGTTCGAACCGACAAGATTTTAGAAGGCCAGTCTCAAAAAAATTAAAGAAAGAGGATTTTTTTTAAATATGCTTGCCTGGAACTGGAAAAGAAAGCCCCATTTTGTATAATTCGTTTGTTAGGTTTACGTTACGGTTTATTTGAATAGAAGTTTATTTTAATAGAAGACCGGTAAAAATTCAAAAATGTGACTGCATAATTTTTTAATTAACCGGTAATCTCCAATAATAAAGAGTTTTTGAAACAGAAATTACACAAGTTTCTTGTAAATTTCGTTTGTTTTTACCTAAAAATGGAAGAATTTCTTGGAATTTAAAGTGAGCTTTGAATTGTTATTTATATTTTAATTATGGAGAAATCATGGATTTTTTTAATTTTAAGTTCTTTATTTTAAGTAAATCTAAATGAATTTAAATCAAATTTAGAAAATGTCATTTTTGCTTAAATTTCAAAAGAAAACTAATTAGTTGTACAGGATGTCCCATAAACGGCGGAGAAGAGCTCTTCAATTATACTTTATTGGGATTTTCGACTACGTATAGATGGCGCTGTTTCGACATAAATTTTGTATAAAAATGGAGGAATAGGTTAGCAATAACTTTTCCGGTAATAAGTTTTATCGCTCATTTCTCTGTCAAAATACATCAAAATGAATTGAAAATGGTATCATCGTAAAGATCATTTCAAGGGTGATACAACGGTATTAAATTCATAGTTAGTCCGTCTATAATTAGGGAGAAATTCATAATAAAGTAACATTAAAACTCCTTACTTTCGAACCCCTTTTAAGACGGATTTTAAAAACATTACAAAATAATAATTATACCACTAAATAGTACACTTAAAGACGAATAAAACGGCATATAACACGAATCCGAGCGTATGTTACACATAGTTAGTCCGAGTGCTTTTGTGACTGAAAAATTCATTTATAAGTACCCGCACATAAATAGGTTTTTATTCAGTAGACTCCTTCTAGCTTTTCAAATGACCACCAGAGGTCGTACCTGAGGTGGAAGTCTGTATGCTATACGATTGTTTTCGTACAACGAAAATATCGTATTGTTGAATATGTTGCTATGGTGACGGATTTTATCTCTTTTCAATAAATACAAAACGTGCATAAGGAAGAGATATAGAAAATCTGTTACCAAGCAACTTAGTCAACAAACGGTTTTTTCGTTGTACGAAAACTATCGTATAGCTATACTTCCAGACTTCCACCTCTGATCTCCAAAATCGCGAATTGGAACCCTTATAAAAATAAAAACGCATTGAATAGCTCTTTCATTTGGAACATCCTGTATAAAATATACTTCTGTATAAGTATAACATTCAGAAAATGCAATACGTTTGATGATAATTTTAAATTAGATTTTTTTTTTCTTTTTAGAAATTTTGGGCATTAGATTCGAAGTGTAGATTTTAAACAAGTGTTATATTCAAAACAAATAAAAAACAAATTTATTGTTAGGTGGGCCATTTTTGAAAGCAGGCCCTAGGCCATGGCCTTTTTGTCCTAATGGGTAAAATAGCCCTGGGCATAAAACTTCTCAAAAGGTGCAATAAATAATAAATTTTACAGCTCTCATTTTATTTCCTTATCATATTTTTATTGCTCTCGGTGGTAAAATTTCTAATAACAAAAAGTACATTAATGATTTACGTCAAAGCTATTACCAAATATAATCCGTATTGTAAGTTGTAATTTAAATTCTTATAATAACTACTTAAATACTCCGCGTCCTCGATCCTCGGCCTATTTATTCAAATTCCAACGTCTGTTCCTACAGAAAAAAATAGACCTTTTTCCAGCAGTTTTGAATTTATTGTTTATTGCTATAAAAAATGTCAGAAGTCCCTCTTATAACTTTCAATGACGGTAACAAATGTCCCCAAATTGGACTTGGAACGTGGTTGGTAAGTGGCAAAGTTTTCATGACTACGTTTATCTTGTGTAACTCGATCTGGATTGGATTGAATAGCGATTGACCCAATCCCAATTTTTATCCGAAATAAACATATCTGATTGGATTGATGAATTCAATCCGACACCAATCCGGATCAACTTACGCGACATATCATTGAGAAATTCTATGTGAAACCATATCATCCTTAGAAAAAGTATTTATTTGTTAGATCAATACAATTGATACTCGTATATCAAAGATCAAAAGCTTTGAGATACTTTCTGTAAGTTCTTTTAGTTTTGCTCAGAAAAGTGTCATACGTTTATTTAACTACGTAATATACTTTACAGTCCGTTCTTGGTGATGTAGAAGAAGCTGTGAAAATCGCAATCGACCTGGGGTACCGCCACATCGATGCTGCCTACATCTACGATAATGAAAAAGAAATTGGTCGAGCTATTAACCAAAAAATTGCAGATGGAACTGTTAAACGGGAAGACCTTTTTATAACTTCAAAACTATGGAATGTATTCCATGAAACTGAGCGTGTTGTACCCAGCTGCGAAGAATCTCTAAAAAATTTTGGGTTAGATTATATCGATTTATATCTAATACATTGGCCCATTGCTTTTAAACCGAAAAAAGATTTCGACATGAATGATCCTTTTAATCACGAATGTGTCGATTATGATATTGTTGAAACATGGAGAGGCATGGAAGAGTGTGTTCGAAAGGGTTTAACAAAAAGTATCGGGATTTCTAATTTCAATATGAAACAGGTGGAAAGAATTTTAAATCATTGTAAAATTAAACCTGTTGTTAATCAAGTAAGTATAGTTTTCTTATATAAAAGAGAAAAGAGTTGGATGTTACAAAAGTAGTGCCCATAATTTAATGGACTCCTAAAAGTCTAGGAATGCAATAAAAATATGCGTTCACTTTGCGAAAATATGTTACAAAAAAAGTGGCATTAATACTTATTTAAAAGTATGAACTATCACATGCTTAAAATATTTATTGTAAAAAGTCTCAACTTAATATTTTACAGGTAGAAATACAACCCAATTTAACTCAGAAAAATTTGATAAAATTCTGCAAAGATAGAGGTGTAGAAATAATCGCTTATAGTCCTTTGGGATCTCCAGCAAGACCGTGGTTGCAGCCAGGTGACCCTCTTTTAAAATTGGATAATCCTTTACTCGTAAATTTATCGAAGAAACACAATAAAACTCCAGCTCAGATTATTTTGAGATATATCTTGCAATTGGGATGCATTCCAATTCCAAAATCTATACGCAAAGAGCGCTTAGCAGAAAATATTAATGTTTTCGACTTCGTGTTGGATAAAGGGGATATGGTAATTATGGATGGTTTTAATATTGAAAATGGCAGAGGACGAGCAATAACTGCCATAGAGTTATCCAAAATGCCGAATTATCCGTTTGAAGATCAGCTAATTACGCGTGGATTAGAATAAAATCACCGGACTTTTGTAGATGATGAATATCATATTATTAAGATTATCTGAATGTCAAAAAATATAAAATTCTTAATTCTTTGTTTATCCCATCATTTTGGTTCTGTAGTATAGTAAATTTTTATTCATCAGGTTTTAGCGAGTTAATCGAATGAAAGGAAGAGATTTTGGATTCATTTGATTTCGGGTCTTCATCTCTGTAGATCAAGAGGTAGTTTCTTTAATGGAAGTTTATGAATAAAATTTTGGATGTAAAATGCCTTTAATGTTTGTGTCTGTAATATGCAAATGGTCATTTCAGGCAAATAGTATTTTCCTAGTTCCTAGGCAAATACTGTGTGCCTGGGCGAATACCTACATTTTATATTTGCCTTAGGCTAATAGTATACAGGGAGTCCCAAAATTCGACCGACAAGTTGATATGATATGACCCTATTTATCTATATCCAAAAATGTAAAGATTTTGTAATGTAATTTTTTATACGTGATTTTGAATATTGGACGCTCAATTGGTAAAAATTTGGCTAATACTCGACTTTAGTAAATGATGTTGGGTGGAAGAAGAAAATACAAAACAGTCAAAAACTTTTTAGTTATTTAAAAATTATTTTATCATGTAAAAAAATGAAAAACGAAGATTTTCTGTCCCTTATGAATTTTTCGTAATCTGAGTAGTTTTTGAATAAAATTTAAAAAATGATAGGAAAGTTAGGCGACTCAACATACATTTTTAATAAAATACTTTTTAAATTACAAAAAAACATTGCATTTATTCAATATTATTGGCTTGTTAGCATATTCCTTAAATGAGAATTCAATTATTAAAATTAAGACATTTTTTCAAAGTTAACAGTTTACAGTTTATGTTGAAACTGTAGCTTGTTACCATGGAAACGATTAAATTTTTACCGTTTTCAAAATTATTTTTTTAAATTTATTCAAAAGTGGCCCAATCTACGCAAAATTCATAAGGGGCAAAAAATCTCACACTTTTATTTCTACACAAAAGCAAAAAGCAAATAAGTTTTAAATAAAATGTTTAAATACCTAAAAAGTTTTTGACTGTTTTATGTCTTCTTCTTCCATCCAACACTATTTATGTCGAGGATTAGCCAAATTTTTACCAATTGAACAACCAATATTCAAATGCATGTATACAAAATTTCATTAAAAAATCTTTCCTACTTTGGGTGCAATAAAAAAATTTCTATTTTAAAAATTCATCTTTGGAGGCTAATAACTGCTCAGGAGTGCATATTTGGATATACAGGGTGATTCAGACCACCCGTGCCACCCATTTAACTCGAGAACGCGTTATCGCGCATCACTAAAATAAAAAACTTTATTACCAAAGTGAACCTAAAGAATCCATTGGTGAAGTTATTTTTTTCCGGAACAACCCGGAACTATCCGGAACCGGAGGTAACTTTGATTTTTTAAATGGCAACATAGGTCGAGTTTGCTAAGGTTTGATAGGTCTTTCAAAAAGAAATAACTTTTATTAAAATATTTTTTTAATATTTTCCATAGTTTAGAATTTATTCGAAAAAAAAAAAAAATTGTTAAAAAAAGTAAATAAAAATTATTGCATATTTTGAATAATTTTGTTTAAATATGGACAATAAGTATGATATGGAAAGTTGGTAAAATATTAGAATTTGTAGAAAGAGTTTATAAATTTATAAAATTCTTCAAAATATGCAATAATTTTTATTTACTTTTTTTAACATTTTTTTTGTTTTTCGAATAAATTCTAAACTATGGAAAATATTAAAAAAATATTTTAATAAAAGTTATTTGTTTTTGAAAGGTCTATCAAACCATACCAAACTCGACCTATATTGCCATTTAAAAAAATCAAAGTTACCTCCGGTTCCGGATAGTTCCGGGTTGTTCCGGAAAAAAATAAGTTCACCAATGGATTCTTTAGGTGCACTTTGGTAATTAAGTTTTTTATTTTAGTAATGTGCGATAACGCGTTCTCGAGATAAATGGGTGGCACGGGTGGTCTGAATCACCCTGTAGATAAATAGGGTCTTATCAACTTATTTTTAGGTCAACTATCTCCAATTAATCGTTGTCGGTCGAATTTTGGGACACCCTGTATAACAAGTGTGGTGCGTTCCAAATAAAAAATTTTAAAGTTAATAATTAACGATTAAGGAGTGTTTTGTAAAGAAAACAGAAAGAACTTAAAAAAAACTAAAGTCTCTACAATGTTTCGTTCAAAAGTTATAAATGAGTAACTTACATTTCGTCTAATAACTAAAATTAAGAAACAAAAACTTGTAAGTTTTTAAGAATTATCAATATTATCTTATTATCTTTTTCAAAATTTAATTATTTTTTAAGATACATTACCAAAAAATTTCGTTTTTTTGTGGGCGTAAGGTGTAACTGACCCCCACAAGTCATTATTTTTTTATTATCTTTCGCTGGCGGTGTCGTTCTAGAAAAATGTTTGAGATTTTTTAAGGCTATGGGTTCGAAATTCTTCAGGGGAATTTGGTTATATTTTATTTCTCATAATAAACTATAAAAGTAGGGGGCTTCAGACTTTTACCGAAGGTAAACATCGTTGATAGACCCAATCTACAAAATACTTGGTTAAAATCGGTTCATTAGTTCTTTTGAAAAAAAAATCGCCAAGTTTTGGGAAAATTTTGGTACAAATACTGCCCTTCAACAGAAAATTATAAATTTTACGGAATTTGGTGGGAGAGGTGCCTCGGCAAATTTTAAATTATTGAACATATTGGTGGTGTTTCTAAGATATTTATTATTTTGTGAAAAGTGAAAAGTTTCAGAGTAAAATTTTAGCTTGAACCAAAATTTTACTCTGAAAGGACCCCGTATGGGGGAAAATGGTTTCAGTCCCAAGGTCTAATTTTTGGTGGAAAAGGTAGATCTCAACATCCCGAACAAAAAAGCTAATGGTCACAAAAAATCTACGTCAGGATTTTGCGCTACGGTCCATAAAAGGTCGGCACCTGGATTTTCAGGTTATTTTTATCAAAAAAGAGCGTGTTCAGTGGCCGATTATGGAGACATCCATGCCTGGAGGTGTGTTGGAGTGAAAACGTACTATACAGGGTGATTTTTTTAACCTGGAAAATAGAATTATCTCGAAAAATACGCATCGCACAGAAAAATTTGCCAGATCGATACTTTATCTCTCCGAGGGAGGCATATGTTAGTACTAAATTACTCCCATCCCGACACCCACTGGGGGCAGGGCCGGCAGCAACTTTGAATCTTAAATACGAACACCCATTTTTTATCGCAGATTCGGATTCAACGTCAAAAGGTACGTACGATTTGTCCGAAATTTTTTTTTCCATTCGCGACAGATGGCGCTGTAATCACAAAAAATGAACAGAAATCAAAAGAATCAAAAATCAGATAAACATGCATTTATTATTTTTCGATGGGCTATTCAATGATAATACGGTTGCTGGTATGTTAAAAAACTACATTTAGCATAACCCAGGAACAACGACGGGGACGTAGTAGTTTTCTGTTCCCTTCGGGGTGCTTGATTAACGTGAGCCCCTTGCCTCTCATCTTTTGGGGTGCTTCATTAGCGTGAGTCCCCTTGCCTCTCACTATTCAAGTAAATGCTCGAAATGGTGACCTTGAACTTCAATACATTTGTCGATCCGCCCTTCAAATGACTGTACACAACTGAGAAGTACGTCTCCAGGAATATGGTCACAAGCATTCCTGATTCGTTCAATCATATTAGCACGAGTTGTTGGTACTTGTTCATACACTTTATCTTTCAGGTACCCCCACAAAAAAAAACCCGGTGAAGTAAGATCTGGTGATCTGGCAGGCCAATTTATCGGACCAGCTCTACCAATCCAGCGACCGTGGAAAACACGATCAAGTACTTCGCGTGATAATACCGAATAATGCGCCGGACAACCATCATGTTGAAACCACATGTTCCGTCGCGCTCTTAAACTTACGTCTTCTAGTAACTGTGGCAGTTCATTTTCCAAGAAGTCTCGATACATTTCACCGTTTAAATTGCCTTCAAAGATGTGGGGACCTATGAGTTTGCTACCAATTATCCCGCACCAGACATTGACAGACCAAGGACGCTGATGCTCAACCTGACGCAGCCAGTGTGGGTTTTCAATACTCCAGTAATGCATGTTATGTCGATTAACAGCTCCATGGTTTGTAAATGTTGATTCGTCAGAAAATAATACCCAATGAAAGAAATTACGATTCATTAATATTTTTCCCGTGCCCACTGACAAAATGTCAAGCGATTTTCGAAATCAACGCCATGAAGGTCTTGGTGAAGAGATACGTGGTAAGGATGATGTTTATTGTGCTTTAAAATTGTCCAAACACTGGTTTGGGATTATGAGCCACTGCGGCTAATATATCAATTGTATTTTCTGCTCCAGCTCCAGTTACTGTTTTTTTGACGGATCCTTTTCTTCGGTTGAACACTTCCTTCGCGAGTAAACTGTTGGACAACACGGAAAAACGAAGTGCATGATCGCGGCCTGTCTGGAAAACTCTGAGCATAAAGGTTGACAGCATTCTCTAAATTTCTGCCCGCTTCTCCATAAACAAGAATCATTTCAATTTTTTCTTGTATGGTTATTAACACCTCCATTTTCACAAAAATTGTTCCTAATTAATTTTTAGTAGGTACAAGTGTCTACAACTAAGGTAATGTAGGTAACGTTCGTACGCTGAGACGGGTTAATAACTACAAATGCAAGCGACTGAACACAAGAAAAGTTTAATTATGAAAGAGAATTATTTAGGTCTCGAGAAGGGACATGTGGCGAGAGTTACATTTGTGTACAATCATTTGCAAGGCGAATCGACAAATGTATTGCAGTTCAAGGTCACCATTTCGAGCATTTATTTGAATAGTGAGAAGCAAGGGGACTCACGTTAATGAAGCACCGCAAAAGATGAGAGACACGGGGATTCACGTTAATCGAGAACCCAAAGGGAACAGAAAACTACTACGTCCCCGTCGTTGTTCCTGGGTTATGCTAAATGTAGTTTTTTAACATACCGGCAACCGTATTATCATTGAATAGCCAGCCGAAAAATAATAAATGCATGTTTATCTGATTATTGATTCTTTTGATTTCTGTTCATTTTTTGTGATTACAGCGCCATCTGTCGCGAATGGGAAAAAATTTTTCGGACAAATCGTACGTACCTTTTGACGTTGAATCCGAATCTGCGATAAAAAATGGGTGTTCGTATTTAAGATTCAAAGTTGCCGCCGGCCCTGCCCCCAGTGGGTGTCGGGATGGGAGTAATTTACTACTAACATATGCCTCCCTCGGAGAGATAAAGTTTCGATCTGGCAAATTTTTCTGTGCGATGCGTATTTTTCGAGATAATTCCATTTTCCAGGTTAAAAAAATCACCCTATAGTACGTTTTCACTCCAACACACCTCTAGGCATGGATGTCTCCATAATCGGCCACTGAACACGCTCTTTTTTGATAAAAATAACCTGAAAACCCAGGTGCCGACCTTTTATGGGCCGTAGCGCAAAATCCTGACGGTAGATTTTTTTGTGACCATTAGCTTTTTTGTTCAGGATGTTGAGATCTACATTTTCCAACAAAAATTAGACCTTGGGACTGAAACCATTTTCCCCCATAAAAAGTGCGGGGTCCTTTTGCTTAATTTAGCTACATTTTCAGCAATAACTCGAAAACGAAAAGTTCAATGTTTAACCGCTAATTTCTGTTGACAGGGGGAATGCATAAAACAGTTATTGCAACCAGTAAATAGCAAATTTATTTTTTAAACGGACAAGCAAAGCGGTTAGTACCAGTTTATGGGGGTTTTATTGAGCTTTAATATGGTATATTTATTTTTAATGTAAGTTAATTAGAACAGAAGTTATTCCCAAAAAACCTCTTATGGAGAATTACATATAAAAAACTCATCGCTGGCAAACGTATCGCTAACATCTCGCAGGTCTTATTTTCTAGTTCACAATATCGAAGGACTGATGATGATCTCGATGTAGATCGAAACGTTTCCTGGATGTATTAACAAACAGAAAATAAAGAATTTTTCTGCAACAAAACCAAAAAGTTGTTTTTCCTTAAATAATTAATCGGAACAAAATTCACTTCTTTCAAAGATTATAATCATTACAAGTAGCCATTTATAATTATAATAAAATGATAAGGTGTTAACACAGAATTCAATTATTTTGTAATAAATGTTACTTCAGACTTTGTATACTAGTTTGACAGTTTCACAAATTCGCCGACAGGAGGAGAGCTCTTTCCTAAAATCAAGAATAACTTAATTGAAAAGTTCTCTTGGGCAGAAAATTTGGTTTCTTCTGCTGCTGAAAAATATCAAACAAAAAATAAAAGGTTGAGCTAGCTTTTTGTGTGTGTCATAAATTCCAGAGCATCATAGAACAGCTATTAAAAAGTATACAATAAAAAATCCGGAACTTGCGCGAAGGAAGACCACTTTCTTGGTTAAAAAAAATAATTTTGGGTTTTGCTGTGATTCACATATCGCAATGAAGATTACGAAACCTTAACTGGAAGGAAGAGGCATCACTTACCAAGTGCTGTATACTACTATAGTACTATAGTAAGGAAAAAGTAGTGGTGTGCTGTAGGGGGCTCAAAGGGGCTCACGAGAGCCCCTTCTTAAAATTTTTGTAAATTTGCGAGCCCTTTGTTAAAATGATCATTTTCAGATTTTTAAAATTCTTTATTTGAGTATTTATTTTTTGTTCCATTTTTTATCTGTTGTATGTATATTTTTTAATGTATTGAATTTATTTTCTACAATAAAAATAAAGAGCTACTGTTTTTATATCAAAGTAATACAATTCCTTAAAAATTGCAAAAAAATGCATGTGGGGCATACTGGGAAGTCCCTCGTTAAAAAAACACATTCTTAGAAACGCCCAAAAAATTGCGAGCCCCTTGTTAATATTTTCACAGCACACCACTGGGAAAAGGTGAAATTTCCTCCATATGAACTCTTCGAACTTCGAACCATTAAGTACCTTTATAACTGGCGTTAATATAGAATCCAATAATCTTCTGAATTTGATTAGAAAATATAACGGTTGCTTTATTGCTAATTTTTTAATTTATTTTGGGATCATTAGTCCGTTGACACGCCGGTTAACTTCTGCTAGTTCAAATAATAAAGAAGAATTTCAAAATTTTGTACTTATATAAAACAAAAAAGTATTTTACCCAATAAATGTTACTTAGTCTAATTGTAAAAAAAAGAAGAAAAATGTTTTTTTTGTATAATCATCGTATAAGATAATACAGGGTGAGCTGAAATGATTGTGGTCAATTCAAATTTCTCACCTAAAAACCTGGGGAATTTGTTCGCTTCAAGTTCATGGTAACACAAAATCTTGTCAAAATTATAACAAAGTAACTAGACTATACAAAAGCAGAGGCGTAGCTCGAATTTTTAACGTTGTGTCAATTCATCGGATTTTTGTATCGAGTTATTATGCCTTCTGTTTCATAATCATCAGTCTTTATCAAGACTATTTTGCGCAAATATTTGTTTTATGTTATCATCTGCCTCGAAAATAAAGCTAATCTTTTTCAACATTTGACATTTGTTGTAAAATTTGTCGTTTTTTATATTCAAAAACACAAAACCTTAATAAAAAACTTAAATTTGAATACTTATTTAGAATTCTTGATTTGTTTTGATTATTGTATTCATTTTGGAAAAAAAATATTTGCTACGCCATTGGGCTACTAGGGGATTTTCTTTGAAATTTTTTTAGTTGTGCGTATTTGATTGCCTACATTTAAAACCACAATCATTCTAGCTCACCCTGTATGTTAAAAAATGAGGGTGAATTTTTATTTAATCTTTTAATTTGTAGTATAGTGCATGATTATGAATACAGTATTTTAATCCAAGATTTTAATTATTCATCAGCAACTCCTCAAATGGATAATTAGGCATTTGGGATAATTCCATTGCAGCAACCGCTCGCCCTCTTCCATTTTCAATATTAAAACTATCCAAAACTTCCATATCTTCATCATCCAATACAAAATCAAAAACATTAATATTTTCAGCTAATCGCTGTTTATTTGATGATTTCGGGATCGGAATGCAACCCAATTGGATGATATATCTTAAGATTATTTGGGCGGTAGTCTTTTTATGCTTTTCTGCCATCTTTATAAGATTGGGATTATCAAGCTTCAAAACAGGATCACCTGGTTTCATCCATGGTCTTGCGGGAGAACCAAATGGACTATACGCTACTACGTCAATTCGTCTATCTCTGCAGAAATTTATTAACTCTTTTTGATTTAAATTAGGATGTATCTCTACCTAAAATGATCTCAATGTTATAATTGTAAGGGTGGGTTAGTGTGGTTTTTCTTACTTGATTTACGACGGGTTTAATTGTACAATTTTGTAATAATCTATCCACTTGCTTTGTATTAAAATTGGAAATTCCAATACTTTTGGCCAACCCTTCCATTAAGCACGTTTCCATACCTTTCCAAGTTTCAACGTAATCATAATCTAAGCCCTCTGCATTATTGAAAGGTATTTTGATATCAATTTCGCTGGTATACTTTTGGGCAACAGGCCAATGAACGAGATACATGTCTATATAATCTAGGCCGAATTTTTCAAGTGAAGAACGACAGGATTTCATCACTCGCTCTTTTTCGTGGTAAGTATTCCATAACTTAGTAGTTATGAAGATATCTTCTCGTTTTACGACACCTTCATCAATTTTGTCTCTTATAGCATCACCAATTTCTTTTTCGTTTCCGTAAAGGTGGGCAGTATCAAAATGACGATATCCTAAGTCTATTGCTGTTTTAACTGCTTCTTCAACTTCTCCAGGAAAGGACTAAAATTAAATAGTAATTCTAAATCTTTTAGTTTACTCTATAAATGGTACTCTTTGAATTGTTGCGTAAATACTGGGACAAGCTATATATTTTGTTCATGTTCTACAAAATCGATTAAAACATGCAGGATGTTTTTATGTTTTTTAGAAAAAATGGAGGAGGTTTGACATTTTTTTGCTTACTAAACCTATTAGTAGGTACAGGGTGAGCTAAAATGATTGTGGTCAATTCAAATTTCCCTTCTAAAAATCTGGGGATTTTGTTTGCTTCAAGTTCATAGAAACACAAAATCATGTCAAAATCAAAACAAAGTAACTAGACTTCACAAAAGCACATGCGTAGGAGTAATTTTTACCGTTGTGTCAAAACTTCAGATTTTAGAATTTCGTTATTGTGCCTTTTATTTCATAAACGTCAATTTTTATCAAAATTAATTTGTATAAATCTTTGTTTTGTGTTAGCATCTGCCTCGAAAATGAAGAAAAACATTTTCAATATTTGACGTTTTGGAAAAAAAAATTGCTACGCCATTGGATTACTAGGAGATTTTCTTTTTAAGATTTCAGTTGTACCAACCTGCGTATTTGGTTGCCTACATATCAAACCACAATCATTTTAGCTCACCATGTATAAAACTAGTAAAGTATTTATAAAAATTAAAAATAAGCCGTAAGGAATTAAAAATGGTGAATAATTTTTCGGCTTTTTTAGCGCAATAAATTATTTGGGCAGTAAAAAAAATTATTTGGCAGTAGCACCTAGCAGTAAAATAAATATTATAGCAGTTAAAAAATATTGTGGCTGTAAAAAAGATTTCCTGGCAGTAAAAAAATATTTTAGTAGTAGCAATATTATATTGGCAGTAAAAAAGAATACACTGGTAGTACAAAAAATATTTTGGTTGTACAAAGGAACTGTTTTAGCAGTTAAAAATATATTTTGGAAGTAAATAAAAATATCATAACAGAAAAAGAGAAGATTTTGCCAGTAGAAAAAAATATTTTGGCAGTAAAAAGAATACATTGGCAGTACAAAAAATATTTTAGCAGTAAAAAATATATTGTGGAAGAAAATAAAATTATCGTGGCAGTAAAAAAGAAAACTTATTAATGAAATTAATTTTATTTGAATGTTACCATATTTATTTATTTTTTATTATACAATGTTAGTTTTGTTATTATTATAAATTTTTTATCACTAATAAACTTTTAATTTATCATTTATTACCACTTAGAATTTCAATTACCTACTGCCAATTTTATTTTCTATACTCCCCATTTTAAATATTATTATTGCCACTTCTTTACCGGTTTTAATTACTGCCACAAATATTCGTTTTACTGCCACTTTGGTATTTTAATACTGCCCGTTACAACAGCCATTCCGATTTTTCAGTAGTGCCATTTCAATTATTTTACTGCCAGTTTAAATCCATGCCTTTTTTTATGTTATTATAAAATAAGTTATAAGTATCAAGTATTAATTTATTTAAAGTCGATTATCGTAAAGTATGTATGTTACGTAACTGATAATACCTTACCAGCCAAGTTCCAAGTCCAATCCGAGGACATTTGATGCCATTATTAAAAGTAACAAGCGGAACTTCAACCATTTCGTTATTTAATAATATATTTATATAAAATATTATTTTATAATTCAATTTGAGATGTTAAATAATGTTGGTTGTTGTAGGAACAACAACTTAACTTACAATGACTGAAAATTGTAATGAATCAAGTTTAATAAGCGCACATAATTTAAAATGAATCAAGTGGACGATAATTATTACTACTCGTATGTCATTAAGAATTTTGATAAAACTGATTACAAATAATAACAATTATAATTTGTATTAACTTAGTCATTTATAGTTTATTTAATAATTTGTAAACAATATTACGATTTAATAGTAATTTTAATGGGTTTTTATTTGCAATTGCATCATCAGCATTAAAATGAAATAGAAATGTTAAAATTTCGTTAAATGGTGGGTGTCACTTAATCTCAATTTACAAATTTTGCCAGGCGTTTTAAAAGTTGTACAAAATTTTAAGAAATCATTTATATTTATGACAATGGTTTTACAAGAAAATGTACTTATTTCTTAAATACAGGGTGTTCCACAATTCAGCTTACAGGCCCGCTAGATTAAGAGTTAAAAAAATCAAATTCTTTTAATTTCATCAAATTAGCATTCCAACACCATCTTTAAAATATTGGCTTTGACTAGTTGACTAGTCAACATTAATAATTTTTTTTCAAATAGCAAGAAATTTCTTCAAATGTGGCTTTCTTCATACATGTATGTATAAATAAATGAATAAAATCATTTTTGACGTGTAAAAGCTTGTGTACAATCTTAGATAATGTGCACAATGTGTAGGTGCCAATTTTGAACATTTATTATAATCAGGGCCGAACCGATACATGAGGCCCAGAGCAGAGGCCTCTGCCTCAGGCGCCAAGTTGGTAAGGCGCTAAAATCGACAAATCTAAATTACTTAATAAAAATAATAAAATGTAAAAGTTTATGCAAATTTAAAATGTAAAACTATTATAATGGCTAGTGTTACTTTTTACTAACCTTTAAGATCGGGTGATGTTTTTAACAAATTAGAATGTAACTAAAAGATACAAAATTATCAGAATAATAGAAGTAGACAGTGGGGGTCGAATTTGAGAGTACTTTCTTTTTCAATAAATTATTATATTTTTAAAATTTACTTAAAAGAAACTGGGGAAACTAAGATAAACTTGGGCAAATTAAGTACTTATCTGGCTACCAAAAAATTTAGAAGACCCTAAATAAGATTAATTTTTAGATTACATTTTTTTAGATATTCAATAAGTAGGTAAACCCAGGGGTGCGTTTCCCATTAGGCAAAGGCCTAAATTTGGAGGGCTCAATTCGAGAGTTTTTTTTTTAATAATTTATTTATTTAAATACTTACTTGCAAAAACCGTTTTTTATAGAATAAAAGTTTTTGTATATCAAATAAAATTAAAAAGGTAAAAGTTATTTATCAGTTGCTGAAATTTTTTCCAATTTCTTGTTTGTCCTACTACAAAGCGTGTGCAAGTTCTGGAAACCGTGAATTCCGCCCATGCCAATTCTATAAATATTGACTCCACTTCCAGTCCAGCTAATATTATTGTGGATAATGAACTTATCTTAAGCGAAACACTGGAACGTCAAAAAAGAAGAAATAACGTCATTATTCGTAATATTGCTGAGTCCCTAGAAAATTCTTCTACTGGTAGAATTGAGGCTGATTTTAATGTTGTACGCGATCTTCTTGTTCCATGCAATGTTGACTTGGATGAATCAAAAATATTTAGATTGGGTAAAAGGAATGACAACAAACCACGTCCCATAAAGATCATCTTGAAGCACAATGCTGATGCTCTTAATATTTTAAAAAACAGAAACAAAATTACCAAATCGAATCCACATATTTTTATTCACAATGACCAAACCAAAATGCAACAGGAATACTACATTAAAATTAAATCGCAACTTAAGACCATGATCGACGCTGGAGAATCGACTAAAAGACTAAAGTTCATTAACGGAATTCCAACAATTATCGATTCTCGGAATTCTTCTAAAAATTCAAAAAACTAAGTAAGCAGGGCAAATCTCTTATTTACTACCAGAATGTTCTGGGTTTAAGGACTAAGTTAATGGATCTGTCTATAAGTGTGAATCAGTGTTTGTTCGACATTATCCTACTCAGTGAAACTTGGCTCAACGACTCCATTAGCTCCTCAGAATTAAACTTAAAAAATTACAACATCTTTAGATGCGACAGAAACTCTTCGTCGAGTGTTAAACAACGGGGCGGGGGTGTTCAAATAGCGGTTGTTAAAGAATTGCAGTGTACTCGAATTGAATTATCAAACAGCGCACATTTGGAGCAAATTTTTGTTCGAGTGAAATTTCACAATTCTGTTGTTATCTTTGGTTGCATTTATATACCCCCCAATAGCGATTCCCAATTGTATGAAGACCATTGTTCAACAATAGAAGAACTTCTTGACTTGTGGCCTGGTGTCAACGTTTACTTATTTGGGGATTACAACCTACCGAAGTACACATGGGCAAATGATGATCTGGGTGTTTGTGTTTTACCATCAACGGGGAATGGTCAAATTATTAGTGATTGTTTCGCGTTTTTGAATCTATTTCAAATTAACTCTGTATATAATGTAAATAATAATCTGTTAGACTTATTCTTCACGAATGACTTATATGCTACTATTAACTCATGTGTTGATCCTCTGCTACCAACCGATGTATATCACCCACCTCTTTTGTTGGAAATTAAAAACAATGTTTCATTTTCACCCTTAATAAGCGAGTACTACTCATTCGACTACAAAAGAGCAGACCTAGGTAGTTTGAATGAGTATTTTTCAGGGTTGAACTGGGAGCTTATTTTGAGTTCCATCGATATAAATCTGGCAACACAAAGATTCTATAGTATTGTTACATCAGCCATGCAAGCGTATATACCCTGTAAGCGTGTTGTAAATCATGATAAATTTCCGATCTGGTTTTCTTGTGAACTAAAACAAACAATAAAATCTAAAAATACCGCGCATTTCAAATATAAAAACTCAAAGATTATCGATGACTATTTAGAATTTAGTCGATTGCGCTCTCAGTGTAAGTTACTAACGGATAAATGTTACAAAGATTATATCTCATCTACGGAGTCATCAGTTAAATACAATTTAAAAGGTTTTTGGAACTTTGTAAATCAACAACGAAAAGATAATTCTATCCCAAATGAAATGTCTTACAACAATACACCCGTAATTGGGGGTCAGGCAATTGCTAACACTTTCGGTGTACACTTTGCTTCTGTTTACTCAAAAACTGTAATTCAAAACGTTCCAAGTTTTACATACGGGAATTCTACTGATATTGCTTCGTGTAACTTGAATTTTGAAGATGTACTTCATAAGCTTAATAACCTCGAGCCTAAATTTTCGTCCGGGCCTGACGGCATTCCACCTTACTTATTGCGAAACTGTTCATATTCCTTGATGCTTCCACTAGTTATTTTGTTCAAAACTTCATTAAACAGTGGTGTGTTTCCTTCACTTTGGAAGAGTAGTTTTGTTACACCTATACTGAAAAGTGGTAACGCGGCTGAAGTATCTAACTACAGACCGATTAGTATATTAAGTACCATTCCAAAAATCTTTGAGAGTATCATTGTTGATAAAATAACGCCGTTATTCAGAAACATTTTAGTTGATCAGCAACATGGTTTCCAACAAGGTAAATCCTTGGAGAATGGCTGTCAGGTTGATGCAATCTATACAGACTTCTCCAAGGCGTTCGATAAAGTACCCCATTCGATCCTAACCTCGAAGCTGCATGCTATTGGTTTCCATGGTACACTATATTCACTTCTTCAAGATTACCTCCTTGATAGAACGCAGATTATAAAAATTAAGAATTTTTTCTCAAACGAAATAAAAGTATCATCCGATGTTCCCCAAGGCAGTCACCTTGGTCCTCTATTATTTAACATCTTTATTAACGATATCGTAACCTCTTTCACTGTTTCGAATGTTCTACTTTTCGCCGATGATTTGAAAATCTATCGTTCTATTAATAACTATCATGATTGCTTTTTACTTCAGTGCGAATTAGAATCCTTGAGTTTTTGGTGTGAATTGAACCATATGGAACTTAACTTAACAAAGTGTAAATCTATTTCATTCAGTAAAGGTCGAAATCCAGTACAATTTAACTACACTCTTGAAAATGTGCCACTCGAGTCTGTGCAAGTTATTAAGGACCTTGGTATTACTCTTGATAACAAGTTAACATACATCGAACATTACAACATTATCGTTAACAGAGCACTTAAAATACTAGGATTTATAAAGCGTATTACCAAAGATTTCAGTAATATAAATGCCATCAAAACAATTTATTTCTCTCTTTGTCGGAGTATTCTTGAATATGCGTCTAGTGTTTGGTCACCTAACTATTCATCGCATATTTATGCACTTGAAAGGGTCCAAAATAAATTCATACGGTATATTGCTTTTAAAGCTAATATTCCATTTGTTAATTTTTCAATAACTGAATGTAGACGAATTTTCTCTATTATGACTCTGGAAGAGCGTAGAATTAAGGCTGATGTTATCTTCCTCTTCAAACTGTTGAATTTTACAATCCAGTGTCCCCAAATCCTTTCTCAAATAGGTATCCATATTCCACCTCGTAATACCAGACAATTTTCATCTTACATCCATAACCGGGTCCACAGGACTACATATGGCTCAAACTCTCCCCTGTCAAGAATTGCCTCAAATGGTAATAAGTTCGATTGCGATTTGTTTAATTCATCTCTTTCCTCTTTGCAGGCGTTTTTGTGTAATTCTCTTTAAACATCAACTGAGTTGTTTCGTGCTTAATTGTTTCATGCTTGCGGTCGTTTTCCTTGTATTATTGTAAATGTGTTAATGTAGGATTATGCTTTTTGTAATATAATTTATAATTTAATATAATTTAATTTATGAATATGTTTATTGTATTTTTTTAAATATAATACTGTTTTGTAATTGGGCTTGCCCGTTTAAAATGAATAAATAAATAAAATAAATAAAAAAATAGGCTAAAAACAGTATTTCGATTAAATGGCGAATGAGTCGCCAAAACTAAGCCAAATTTTGGTAAAAATTAAGAACTTGTCTGATGACCAAAAAATTTTGGTGTCCCTAAACAAGATTAAATTTTGGGTTACATTTTTTAGATATTCTATAAAAATAATGAATTTAATAATTCATATTCAGCATTCGGCGCTAAATTTATTCCCATCGCCCAATTTAGGTACCTTTTATCGCTTGTGGTTTTTGGGTTTTTAGAATCTAGAAAATCTTTTTATTCGAAATTTTTGAGAAATTTTGTAGAATTTTTTAAGGAAAATGTTACTATTGTAATAGAATTTTAAATAAGTATTTTTTATTTTTTTTAGTAAAAATTATACTTTAAGATTAATATTTAAAAACCAATAAACTTGAAGATTTCAAAGATTTTCGTCTGCGGCGGTTTGTAATGTAGAGGAAGAAGAGTTTTAAAAACGTTGTTGTTTATTTAAAATAAAGTTTGTGGAAAAAACACAAATATTTTTGAATCTTAAATTTTGGGAATCTATTTCTTGTCCTGTTAAATAGATTTTTTTTTATAAAATTATCAAATTAAAATTATTCTTTTTTAATTTGAGGTTTTAAAGGCGCCACTTTACGTTTAACCTCAGGCGTATAAATGTATCGGTTCGGCCCTGATTCCTGATTATAATCTATTTTAGTATGTATACTTGTTTTATTATAAAATAAAGAAAACATTTAATTTTATACATTTTTTTAAAGTAAGTAGTAACATGTTGTCGTATTTAAATTTAAAATAAAGTTGAGATTTAATAGTATAGGCGACCCCTTGCGGCGTTTCGGTGCAAAACAAACAGGGAATCAAAATAAATCTTTGTTGTGAGGGGCGGTTAAATTTTTGTGTTTCTTGTGTCTTTCTTTTTAAATAAAAATAATCAATTTTGTTATGGAAGTTTGCCTATAACGGAGAAAATCATTTATTTTGGATTTTCCCCAATATTTTATGACCGTAAAGCGGTTAAAATTTTTACGCTGACTATTATTGGGTTTAAAAGAAACGAAAAAGACAGCATGACAAATTAAAACTGAGGTTGCTTGTGGTTAGAGTATAAGCCTACTGCAAAATTTGGCCAAATAAAATATTTGGAAAAAAAAAATCAAAAAATGTTTCCTTTTAAAAATAGGTAAAAAGTAAGTAGTTTATCCAAGGAGGCAGAAATACCATCGATTTTTATTGCAAAGTATGTGCATGATTACGATTTTGAATACTCTTCTCTGTACTTGTTCAAGAAAAATTTGAAGCGTCACTTATTACAAGATCAAAGATATCAATATATAATCTCTCATGCCAATGTTTAACGATTTGTGTTATTAGTTTATATTTTCCTTTTTTTGTATATATAACTATAATATATTTTATATGTACTTATGTTAGTTGTTAAATTAAATTTTTTTTGTTTTTGGAAGAACAGCAGGTATTTATCACGCTGAATTTGACCCATTTGGTACATTTATAATATTTTCATTGTTTCCTTATTAATTTTATACTATGTAATGTGTTTATTTGTACCAATAAATTATTTATTTATTTATTTTAACAAATGTTTAAAATCAGTGTTCTAAAACTGGATAAACTCAAACATGGCTTTTGCAATTTTTACATTGATATTTTCACTGTTTTGCTGTGTGTTTCATTCTTTTGAAATTTCAACTAATGAAACTTACAGTGAAATCTAATAAAACTTATTTTTACTACTTCTAAGTAGTAGAAATAAGTTTTATTTAAAGCAGTTATTGAGTTATTACCAACAATCAATGAATCAATCCAAAAATAAAGAGTTAAATAAACTTTCAACAAAATAAACATTACAAATTACATCGTGTATCTTTGATTCCCAAACTCCACCACACCAGGTCTAGAATAAATAATATAATAAAAATTTCAACTACCTTTTCCGCCTTCTTACCTCATAAGACTCTCAAGGAAATTGATAAAATTTAATATCTTTGTGTTGAAATAGTTTTTTTGACATCCTACAACAGAACAAGAAGTATGAGTTGCTATCTTATTGTTATATATAAGAACTTTGAATAAATAAACAAAACTTTAAATTCAAGTATGTATTTACCGTTCTTCCCTGTTTGTTTTGCCAATTATGGCCACAGGGGGCGCTGCAGTAAAATTCGGTCATCGCCTATATATACCTGATAATTTTTGCAATGCCCTGATACAATTAATTCTCATTTTTCTTCTTTTATGGCCAGGTTTTTATTTTTCTAAGGCGGGAGAAGACAAAAAAACATGAAGACGGGGGAGGGGGGTGTGTTATTCAACAAATCAAAAAAAATTACTCCATTTTCATGAAATTTCATTTAAAAACAATTATTACAGTTATTAAAACCAACATTATCATTAAG
Source organism: Stenus bimaculatus (assembly GCA_963971135.1). NCBI lineage: Eukaryota > Metazoa > Arthropoda > Insecta > Coleoptera > Staphylinidae > Stenus > Stenus bimaculatus. The sequence goes on from OZ020180.1 coordinate 47,677,641, forward strand.
AAACAAAACCAAAGACAAATAATAAAATAAAATGTTCAAGACAAAAAGCGAGACTTTTTTAAAATTCCGCGGGACAAATGTTAAAAAATCGGGACTGTCCCGCCAAAATCGGGACGTCTGGTCACCTTACTAAATACAAAACAATATCGAATATCGGTGAATTAAAATTTCAAGCTGTTACACAAAATGAGATATTAAAAATAATTTCTAACCTAAAATGTTATACTACCAGTGCTAATGGAATAGACTAAAAAATGCTTAATATATGTATCTACTTCTTTTCTGATTGATTATATTTATTTGAAAACGGTTTGTAATAAAGATTTGAAATTTGGTGTGAAGACTAATACGTTTAAGATATAATTTCTCAATTTTTTTCAGATTTTTTAAAAGCTCAGAAAGCTAGTCTTCACACCAAATTTCAAATCTTTATTACAAACCGTTTTCAAATAAATGACAAAAAACCTAGTTTTAGTGATAATAGTTAAAGGGCTGTAGCTCCCTTAGGAAGCGAAATCGGACACATGTTTATAGGAAGTTTTTTTCTTAAAATTAGTTGTAGAATCGCCTTCTAAAGTTTGGCCGCTTAATTTCTGGACACCCTGTATGCAGGGTATCCCATCATGGCCTACTGAACCAAAGTTATATTTATTTAAATTAATAATAAAATAATCCATTAAAGTATATAGTTATTCGATATATAATAAAATATATTAAAAAGAGAGGTATCTTCGAATAACAAAAAATATATTTATATAAGCTAGTGCACTTTCGGATAATAATCCATCATCAGGCTAAAAGAAAATGGTTAAATAACACAAAATATTTTAAAAAATTAAATAAATTACCAATAAACATAAGGAAAAAGATGAAAAAAATGTTGTATAATAAAAAGGAATATTTTTGAGTGACAAGTTCAACTATATGAAATATACTAATATGATTTAAATAAAATAAAAAATATAAAATAAACAAATAAAGTAGTTAAAAAGTAATTTTATCAAAAAATTTAGTTGATGCAAAATTATCAATATCATTAAGGTTATTTCCTTTTCGTTTTGACAAATTTATTTCAAAAGATTCAGCAAAGTTTAGTTTCTTTCCTTTATCTAAATTATGAAGAATTGTAACAAAAGATTTAGGTTTAAAATTATGGTCAAAATTATTGACATGTACTGCAAATTTAGAATCTGTTTTAAACTTGCGAATTGAATTAAGATGTTCTTTAATTCTTACTTCGAAATTTCGTCCTGTTTGTCCACAATATTCCGCGCCACAATCACAAGTTAATTTATAAACACCACTTTTATTTAATTTACTAACTTTATCTTTGTTATTGCCTAAAATTTGTTTAAAATTTAATTCACCATATTTATCGATCCCATTCATTAATCATCTTTCATTTAGAATTAAAAATATTTTTAACAAATCCAACAATAATAAGAAATTTAATTTTTCTTATAGTCGATCGATAAATATGCAACAAATTTTAGGCAATAACAAAGATAAAGTTAGTAAATTAAATAAAAGTGGTGTTTATAAATTAACTTGTGATTGTGGCGCGGAATATTGTGGACAAACAGGACGAAATTTCGAAGTAAGAATTAAAGAACATCTTAATTCAATTCGCAAGTTTAAAACAGATTCTAAATTTGCAGTACATGTCAATAATTTTGACCATAATTTTAAACCTAAATCTTTTGTTACAATTCTTCATAATTTAGATAAAGGAAAGAAACTAAACTTTGCTGAATCTTTTGAAATAAATTTGTCAAAATGAAAAGGAAATAACCTTAATGATATTGATAATTTTGCATCAACTAAATTTTTTGATAAAATTACTTTTTAACTACTTTATTTGTTTATTTTATATTTTTTATTTTATTTAAATCATATTAGTATATTTCATATAGTTGAACTTGTCACTCAAAAATATTCTTTTTTATTATACAACATTTTTTTCATCTTTTTCCTTATGTTTATTGGTAATTTATTTAATTTTTTATAATATTTTGTGTTATTTAACCATTTTCTTTTAGCCTGATGATAGATTATTATCCGAAAGTGCACTAGCTTATATAAATATATTTTTTGTTATTCGAAGATACCTCTCTTTTTAATATATTTTATTATATTTATTTAAATGGAACACTCAGTAAATTATGACATTTTTGGATTCCTTAAAAAAAATGATTATACTTTGTATAAACTTTTATGGGTCTATCATCACTCGTTTTGCTGATATTTGCCATTTAAGCCAAAAAAAGATAAATTTTTGAAAAATCACTACTCTAAAACAGAAGAACATGTTGGCTTGAAATTTTGTCAAAAATTTTTCAACATCGTCTAGTCTACAACTATCATGTCAAATTTAAGTTTGTGATATTTTTTATCAGGGTGTCTTATAAAACGCAAATTGGACAATTACACGAAATTTTCAAATGGAACACCCTGTATATTTTAACGTCAGTCGATGGCACTTTTTACAAGCTTTCTATTGATATAATGTTTGTACGGTTTAGGAGATATTAATATCCAAACTGTGAAACAGTGAAAATAGACAAAATAGCACTCTTATTGGTGAATTTTTTTCAGGATTTTTTTTTAATTTGCCTAAAACTTATTTGTGTCTTTCTCTATATTGCTTGTTTAATAATATTGTTATACTACAAAGCAGTTTTTATTGCTTTACAACACAAATAAAATCGAAACTTGCGATTATCAATTTTGGTTTTTTATACAGTATTTTTTTGAAAATTTAACAACTGATGTTACCAAAGAAATGTTGAATTTCGTTTTTACGCTCTCTTCTGATAGCTAGAAGTGGATTTCTTTCAGCTTCGCCAAGCGCTTACAGCATATTTGCCATTTCTTCGTTAGAAGAGTTCACTATATCGGTTTAGTTATTACCAAAAGTACAAAAAAAGGCGTTAAAACAAAATTCATCAAAATAAGGGTTTCCTTGGTAACATCAGTTGCTAAATTTTCAAAGCATACTGAGACTTACTTTTTGTTATACAACAATAAAAACTATTATTGAAATAAAACAACATTATAAAAAAAGCAAAATAGAGAAAGTCAGAAAGACTGAAATAAATAATAGGCAAATATAAAAAAAAAATCCTTAACAAAATTCATCAAGAGCACTATTTTGTCTATTTTTCACTGTTTCTCAGTTTGGATATTAATATCTCTTAAACCGTTGATAATCGACCATACAAACATGATGTCAATAGAAAGCTTGTAAAAAAATGCCATCGATTGATGTTATAACATACAGGGTATTCCATTTGAAAATTTCGTTTAATTGTTCAATTTGCGTTTCAAAAGGCACCCTGATAAAAAATATCACAAACTTAAATTTGACATGATAGTTTTAGACTAAACGATGTTGAAAATTTTTTGACAAAATTTCAAGCCAAAATGTTAATCTGTTTTAGAGCAGTGATTTTTCAAAAATTGATCTTTTTTTGGCTTAAATGGCAAATATCAGCAACACGAGTGATGATAGACCCATAAAAAATTATAGAAAGTAAAATTATTTTTTGATAAGGAATCCAAAAATGTCATAATATACTGGGTGTTCCATTTAAACAAATATAAGTTTGGTTCAGTAGGCCATGATGGGACACCCTGTATATATCGAAAATATTTTTAAATTGTTTGGCATGTATGTATCTATATGTTGGTGAAAACCGCAAGTCGATATGTTTTATAGCAAAGAAGTTATAGACCGTGGGCAGATGACTGGGTCATTCTGTATAAATAATGTACAGGGTGATCAATTCAAATTTGCCGCCTAAAAATCTGGGGAATTTGTCTGCTTCAAGTTCACAGTAACACAAAATCATGTCAAAATCAAAACAAAGTAACTAGATTTCACAAAAGCAGAAGTGAAGGTGTAATTTTTACCGTTGTGTCAAAACTTCAGATTTGGTTATTGTGCCTTCAATTTCATAAACGTCAGTTTTAATCAAAATTAATTTGCGCAAATCTTTGTTTTGTGTTAGCATCTGCCTCGGAAATGAAGGAAAACATTTTCAATATTTGACATTTGCTGTGAAATTAGAGATTTTGGAAAATTTTTTGCTACGCCAATGGATTACTAGGAGATTTTCTTTTTAAGATTTAATGTGTACCAACCTGTGTAGTTGGTTGCCTACATATCAAACCACAATCATTTTAGCTCACCCTGTATATGAACGAAAATATTTTAAGGCCATACTTTAAAACATTTCTCTTTGATACGCTCTTTTATTAAACTTTAAAACAATTTATTTTAAATTTTATTAAAAAGAGAATATAGGCCATTTTGAACATTTTTTTTTAATTTTAAAGGAGGCTTTTCTGACATGTTATTTTTTTACCAACTGTTACAAGTTATACAGAGAGTTATTAATTTTAACCTTCTTTACTTGTTTGAAATTTTAAAGATTAGTTTGATTTTAACAAAAAGGCAGTAGATTAAAAATGCGAAATTACAAAAAAACTAGTTTTAATTTTTTATGACAAATTAAGATGTAATTTGATGTAAAAAATCTAAGCAAAATTGTAAAATTTTGCTGTGGCGTTTCACATAAATTCAAAAAGAGGAAACGGGGAATCTAGGTCCCTTTTCTACATTACTGGAATGTTAAATTAAGATAAAAGTATTATAGCCAAAGGCCAAAGGTGGCTATAACTATAAGAAGTGTTCACCCTAAAAGTTTTATTAATTTTCTTTTAGCGGATCCAAAGAAGATAAAAAGTAAAAATAGAAAGAAATTACAACACCCGTCTGTATCTCGGTAACAGTTGAGTTTTGAACATTTGTTTATACAGAGTGGACAGTGGACTATTTAACTTGAGACAAATAGATAATTAAAAAACTAAAAGGTTTGGAGAAAAAACTTTCAAATGAAAGTTGTTTGGTTTAAAGGGGGAAAAACGATGGAGCTAGTTATCTTTTGGTTAAGGGTCATTTTTGTCTTAATTTCAATGTAAACCAAGTTTGTTTTAAATAAAAACCTATAATTTTTTTAGCTATTTTAAAATTCACTAATAAGAGTAAGATTTTGGTTATTTATTGAGGATGGATTGTGGTAGAGTTAATAAGAGATTAAGCCATGTTTCGTATTTTTTATGAACTTCCTAGGACTATTTTATAAATTAAGTTGTTTCGAGTAATATAGAAATTGTTGACAAAATGTTGAAAAATTAAATGGTAAAATTAAAAAAAAAATGAAATTTTAAGGTACCTATAATAAGTTCTTTCTGAAAAAATAATATATTTATTTATAATTTTTGTCATAGTACATCAAATATTTTTATTATAAAATTACAAAAATTAATTGAAGTAAGTCAGAAAAAACACTTTAAATATACAAAATATGGCACAAAATTCACGTTTATAATAATAACCATGTATACACATAATATAATACATCATATAATATTTATAATAAAGGCAATATATAAGTTTTTACTAATTTATGTACATTGTATTATAGACAACTTAAAACAATTCGCAATAAGTGATTTATACCAAACAATCAATAGGTAACATTTAAACTTAAACATTGTTTAATAAACTTTCAACATTTAAGATTTACTTGAAAACTTAAAGGTTAAACAATTAAGGATTCTTTCCTAACTTGAAAATTAAAACGGACTAAAATTGTTCCTATTTAAATATGGCAATTGTGGCTACCTAAATAGTTTTGATTATTTTGCTTGAAAGTACGTCGTTAAATGTTAAATTAATTATCTACAAAATTAACAAAACTAGTTAAGAAATGGCGGTAAAGTAACGTAAGTCTGATTTCCATTAGGTTCTATTTTAATTTGATCCTTAATCCTAGCATCATACTCCTGCTTAATCTCATGCATCATGGCAGAATCATATTTTGGTGAAATATTGCCGTACCTTTCAGGAGAACCATTCATGTGATTAACGTACTCGATTTTTGCACCAATAGCTCCTTCATCGCCACCAGGTGAATGCGTTTGCAGCATGGAATACTCTCGACTTAAAGGTGGGCTTTGATTAGATAAAGCTGCTCCATACTCATGTGCCCTCAAAGGTGCGCTAAATAATTGACTATCGTGAGCATTAAGCATGTAGGAGTAACCACCTTGTGGTGATCCAAAACTTTGATACCCTGCTGGTGATGAATTTAGGAGATTTAAGTGGCCCAAGTCGTAACTGGATTGGTAACTCCAGGAGTCGGCAGGAGCTGAAGCGTTTATGGTGTTGGCTTGAGTGAAGGGTGCGAGGGTGTTATTGAAGTTTGTGGAAATGCTGGAGCTGGGAGAGTTTGTTGCTATGTATCCAGTTTTTCTTGGTGGTTCACGTTTGCGCCATTTCGCGCGCCTGTTTTGGAACCAAACTTGAACCCTGGATTCGCTCAGGTTAAGTTTTAGCGCTAGTTCTTCACGTGCGAAAACGTCTGGGTAAGGAGCTCGTTCAAAAGCACGTTCCAGCTCTTCCAATTGAAAAGCCGTAAATGTGGTTCTGAAATTAAAAACAGAAATTAGAAAAAAAAGCTTATTTCGAATAAGATTTTTCTAATATTCAAACTATATTTTATATTTAGAAAGAATTCGACAGGTATACAATTATTTAGTGCAATGTTTGTATACGCTCGAGTGATTTTTTAATTGCATTTTTTTCTATCTAAAATTTGGGGTGAATAAAAATTAGCTCGTGCCTTTACGCATCCATATGGCACCATTAATTTTATTGTAAGTTCATGGTGGCTGGTGCTCGTTTATCATAAACACCCATCAACACGCATAACTTTACCCTCGACAATTGCACAATTCAAAATTAATAGATCCCCATTTGAGTCGGTGATTATGATTTAAAAAAAAGAATAAGTGCATTTTTTAATTTAAAATTGTTCAATAAATGTTTTGGTTTTTGTGGAAGGTTTTGGCTTTTGTTTTATGTTTCTGTTAAAATTGTTTTTGATGCTTGATAAATTTTGACCTACAACCTACTGATTATAGAAAAATTACTGTTTTGCTAAAAATACAAAGTTGAAAATTTTGATTTTGACAAATTTTGCAGACTTTTTAGGTGGTATTTCATAATTTCATTAGAATGAAATAATTGGTATTAACTTTCATTAAAAATTTAAAAAAAACTACAATAAGATTTTAACTTAAAATCACCAAAAAAGTTTTATTTACTTTCTTTTTACAAAAAAATTACCCTGGTGATGAAGAAAATTAAAAAAAATCCCTACTATCAATTCAACTATTTTTATTAAATTAAAAATGTAATAATTGTTTAGTCGTTTTATATTGTGCTCCACAAAACAAACGAAATTACTGTAACCTAAAAAGTAATTTTGAAAATATACATACAACATTTTAATAATCGACAAAATCGCATTTTCGCGGAAAAAATCTAAATTCCTAATACTTTTAACTTTTTGTCATGCCAAAATAAAAAGTTATAAGCTGTATTAATTAAAAATTCAAAAATGTACTTTTTTGGCTTTTTCTGACGTTTTTAGTAGTTCATGGAAATCAAAATCTGATAAATTTTCATTTTTAAATTTTAAATAGAGCATTGTTAAATAATTAGAACCTGACAAATCAGATTTAAAAAGACTTGCAAGCGAAATTGATAATTCAAAATTTTATAGAATATTTAGATTAAACATCTAAATCTTAAATTCATAAAACAACCGAAATTGTTACAATACAATTGTAACAATTTCAATACATTAAACAAAAGCAGATTTATTGAAACATTTAAATTTTAGCTTCTTATATTGATAGATTTGTTAGATGTAATTGGAAATTTTCACTTTGCCAACAGAATGTTAATAAAACTAAAAAATTTGAAATATGAAACTAAAAAAAATCACTACATTTTATGTTTAGATTTATAGGAACCAAAACTTTAGAATTAATTCAAATTCGATAAAAGTACAACATTTTTGTTTAAAACTGAGAAAAATGGAATTTCCGTAAATGTTTTCTTAGCCTGTTATTTGTTAATTATAAAATTCCATGATTTTTTTGAATTGTTTAATTTTAGAATCTTGCAGACTATAATATCTCGATATGGTATATAGTTTCAAAATTCCATACCTTGATAAAATATTATTTTTAAAAAAGGTAAACCAAGTAGATGATAGACGAGTTGAATTACTATAGTTGAAGTTTCTGTTTTAAACCTTTTCCACTACACTTGGAAAACTCAAATTTTACATTTTATAGTTGCAAAAATGTCTTTTCCTCACCTTGTCTTTTTCTTCTTAACCCCATTATTATCATTCTTCTTTTTATCATTCTTCTTCCCACTACCACTGGTGGTAACAATATCAGTGGAACTTAAATTTTGACTTTGCAATAAAACACCATCGTCAGCTTTCCTCTTAACACCGTTTCCATTAGAGCCATTACTATTATCCATGTTAAACATGCCCAACTCCTGATGAATAGGAGAACCTTCCATTTTCTGGTGGTTTGGAGAACTTTTGTAATCCAGCGGCGATCCCATGTTAATAAACATGTCATGTTGCTGCTGGAGTCCCAACATCACCTGAATCGAGTGCACATTGATATTATCCTGATTTTTGTTAAGAAGAGTCGAATTCAAGGAAGGCAGTGGCTGGCCAGAATAGTCGTTGAAGTTGGGGTCTTCGAACGGAGCACCTTCCATAATTAAACGCGCACTTTTTTATTAATTAATTAAACTTATTAAAGAGGAGGATCACGTGTAGATGCGTTAATTTTTGGTATTGATTAGCAGCAATTGGCTGATGTAATTACACCCGGAATCAAAACAATTTGTTTAATTTAGCTTGATTAACTTATATTAACTAATAATAAGAACGAATTGTCAATTGGCGCTGTTAGTTTACTACTGACTTGTGACATTATTATTTGTACCAATTTATATTTAACGAGCTTAAATGGTGCGCCAATCCAGGACTGGGATCTCTGGTGTTAGGAAGTCCCTATTGGGCATACACTTTTCGAAGGGGAATAAAAGCCAATCCCTTTGGACGACGAGCGACGAGACGACTCTTCTGATGACGAGGCATCAATACAATTCTATGCATAGTTTTTCTTTTCAAAAAATACAATTAAATCCAAATCTAATCTAATATTTTTTAACAGAAAATATGAAAAACTCGCATTTTTCTATGTCTATGTCTAATGACCATTAAGAATATAAGAGAAAACTTATACTCCTTATATTTAATATTCAGCTTTGTAATTAACCTTATTTTTGGGAGTTTTTAATAACACCTATGTATAATAAAGTTCTTCTTTGTTTAGAATAAAATTTACACAACATTAATCGATTTTATAGTTTTTGATAGAAAATACAAATAATGTTTTGTGTAAATATCTTGGAATAAATTCGATATTTTTTATCATTAACTTGAATAATTTAGATAAAAAACTGTTAATTATTCAAAAAATTATTTTACTAGTTTTGATAAATAAGGTACGAAAAGTAAGTCTTAAAATTTGTGAGAATTTTTATTAATTTTTAAATCTCAATATATTAATCTAAAGTTAAGCAAATTATTATTTGTTTTTAGGCTGTTTTTATTGAAATTATTAAAATATTTGAAAAATGATAATTTTATCAAAATTTATATGAAAAGTAATATTCTTTTTTATGCAAATTTCAGAATTTGCTAAGTACAGGGTGATGATAATGTTTGGAACAAAATTCGTAACTGACGTATTTAATTTTTATGAGACAGGTAAATTTAAGTTTATAAAATGCCATCTGTTGATATAGAAAAAATATTAATGACATCTCTATTTGATTGTGATAGACATTTATGTCAGTTAAATGATGATATAAAAAATTTATACATTTAAAAACAAATTTTTGAAAAAAAAATTCTTTTTACTTCAATAAACTTGAAAAAACAATTCTTTTAATCCTATTTAAATGTAAGAAAATTAACAAAAAATAACATTTTAAACTTAAACTAGTTACCATTTATTGAAATCAGTTAAAATAAATCTTATACAACATTCTAATCTTTCAAATTTAATTGTACAAATTAATTTTAAGTTGACATTAGCAATTTTTTATTAAAAAAATTGTTTACAAATATTTTTTTATATCATCGTTTAAGTCACATGAATGTCTATCAAAAACTAGTAAAAAAAGTGGGGGTTTTCATCAATGATGACGTCATTGCTAAATCACCAGTGACGTGATTAATATTTTTTCTATACCTAGATACCATTATAAAAACTAAAATTTTCAAAAAAATTAAATACGGCAGTTACGAATTTTCTTCCAAAAGTTATCATCACTGTATAAGAATTGTAATTTGCTTATTTGAGCAGTTTTTGATAAAGAAAACCTAAATTTTTATGATTTCTTACATTTAGGTTAATATGTACCTACTGCATGTTTATAAGATTAATGGCCAATCTCACCACCAGGACTTAGGCCCCTAAGTAGTAGTTAAATTTTGAATTGACAGGTTTTGTATTGTGTTCCTGTCATTTTATTAATAAATACGTTTTTAAAAATAATTCGTTGAATTAGGGAAAATCAAAAAATATTCGGACATGGAGATAAGAAACTTTTTATGGGAGTATACTGTATACTTGCTGATTAGGTTACTTATTTAAAATAATAGGCTTTTCGCCTGCAAGACAGTTTTGGGACACTTGATATTTAAAAATAAAAATTGCAATTCTAGCTATCTAACAAAAATCTATAAATAGAAGTAAAAGTTATGTATTTGGGCTATTTTATCTAATTTGTTAAGAATTTAGAAACAAATAAGTTCAACCAGAGTAAATAACAATTTTATATTCACTTATTTTTGAATCAAAATAATGGTCTACTGCCGGTTTTCCACCAAACGGACTTGTCGAGTTTTTGATTTGGATTTAAATTTAAAAACATTAAAAACAAATCCAAAACTCAAATATCACTGAGCGGACAAGATATTGTATATTGTCCCAGTTCTGTTTTTGTTTTCAGTCATTTTCAATTTAGTTGAAGACGAAAAACTACCATTATGTTTTGGGAGGAAGATTTCTCATTCAGTACTGTTGGTTGGTTTATACATTGGTCTGGGGTCTAAAGAAATTTTCCTGGTGTCTTGGATCTGGGGTCTAGGTTTATAAAATGTGTGCCCAAACTAATTTTGCCATAAAAGTTTGACCCGCTCCGGATTTCTTTCATTTCTTGAAGTTTCTTCTTTTTCAATGGTACTGAGACATTACGTTCTTCAATTGTTTTTCAATCTCTGGTTTACAAAACCCCAACCTTAAAAAAAATAAAAAACTGTCCTATGCAAGGCTTAAATAAAGTTTCATATGATCGTATAATATTGTTAATTTGTATTAGGTATAGCCCAAAACACATTCCCGTACTTTGATTAATAAATACAGGTAATTTTATAGACTCCATAACCTCTAAATAGACTGTAAATTCTTTTCTAAATAATAATTTTAAATATCATAGTTAAAAAAACAAATAATGATACTTATGAAGTATGCCGGTTTTCACCAACGATTCCTAAAATTTAGGCATTAGAAAGTAAAAAAAAAGATATTTCCAACCCATGACAAGTAGACATTCAACCATATCAGAAAAGAATTTTTCACCTTTTAATCCGATAAAATAAAAATCGACAAAATCGCTGGATAAATGGGAAAAGACTAAACGCTAAACTTTTACAGTTTACGTACAGGTCAGGATTCAGGATATTATGTATTTTCAAAATGTGATACCAAAAATTTATTGCAGAATATTTTGATTTTTTAGTTTTTTATTATAATAATTAATGAAGATTTGGAAAACTATAAAAAGACAGATAAAGTTAAGCAAAGAAATGTGATTCTTTTATTACATCAAAAAAGGTATAGTAAAATTTTTTTACAAAAATGTTCTATACACATAGTAGACTTGTTTATATTTATATTCCTACCTAACTTTTGAAATTATAATTAATTTCAGCTTATAATGATATTTCAAAAGTATAAATAATTTAAATACAAAAAATAAATTGTAATTTATAATTTATAAAATTCATTAGGCCGTTTCAAGATATTTGGTGTAATTCTGTGAAAATATATAAGGATTTTTTCGATTATGGTGCAACCCAAAATGAAAATATAAACCTAGAGTTCACTAAAAAAATACCAAAAAATCTCCATTTTTTTAATCTTGAAAAAGGAGGTAAACGCCAAAAAATGAATTTTACAGGAATAAGAAATTAGAGTTTGTGAAAGAAAGGTAGTTGATGCAAATAAGAAAATATTAAATTTCTAGGTGATTTTTCTGACATTTGAAGAAAAAGTGTAATGGGTCAGCTCAATAATTTCTTTATTTATGAAAATAAAAATTTGAAATTTGACTATGTTGTATATGATTCAAGAAAACACATTTTAGGCTCTACTTTTTTATAATATCGCTTTTGATTTTAGCGGAAATAACCCCAACTTTTTTTTAAATGCCTCATTTTTTTGTTCATAGTTTATAACAATTTTAGAAAATGAGTGTTTGTGATATTTTATTATTTTTTTTAAATTAAATAAATTAATTTTTTTTTCTTCGTCCAAAGTTAATAAATACTACCAAAAGTCGTTCTAAATAATACAAGTACCTAAATAAAATTGTAATCTGTAGAATTATTTCTTGAGATATTAATTTTTTAACTTTGTTTTTTAAATGTAAAGTTGCTTGGTCATTGGTCACTCGGTTTGCGTAAAGGATATTTTCTAACGATTATTTTGGTACCTCATATGTACCTGTTTTTTATATTTTTATTTTTTCATACTAGAAATTTAAAAACAGGCATGTGGGCAATGGTGGGCATTCACTATGTAAGTCAGAAACAATGTTATTTTGAAAATTTTTTGGTCATACGACATACACCAAATATCAAATGACCTTCTTTATACATTCTCAAAATTTTGGTCTTCCGCCGCAACATACACAAGAAACTATGCGTTGTTAATAGAGGAACATACAAAATTATTCTATGTACAGGGTGTCTCAGACCAACCGTCCACCCCTTTTATTTTGAGAACGCCTTGTTGTACATGGCTGAAATAAAAAAAATTATTACCAAAGCAAATCCGAAGAATGTATTGGTGCACTTATTTTTTTCCGGAATAAACCGAAAGTGCCCGGAACCGGAAGTAACTTTCGATTTTTAAATGGCAACATAGGTGAGTATGGTATCGTTTGAAAGGTCTTTTAAAAAGAAACAACTTTTATTAAAATATTTTTTTAATATCTTTCATAATTAACAAATTAAAAGAAAAACAAAAGCAAACAAGTGACAAATGGTTTCTTAAATTATGGAAAAATCATCCTCAATGGGTAAGGGTAGAGGCAATTATGATTTTTTTAAATGGAAACATGTATGTTTTGGCTTCGCTTGTTAAAAATAATCAACTTTTTTAGGTTATGTATTTACCTTAATTCAAAAAATAAAAAAAAGTTGATTATTTTTAACGAATAATTTGCGGATGATGGTAACGATTTAATTTTTCCATAATTTAAGAGACCAATGGTCACTTGTTTGCATATTTTTTTTTTCGTTTAATTTGTTAATTATGCAAGATATTATAAAAATATTTTAATAAAAGTTGTTTCTTTTTAAAAGACCTTTCAAACGATACCATACTCGACCTATGTTGCCATTTAAAAATCGAAAGTTACTTCCGGTTCGGGTACTTCCGGACTGTTCCGGAAAAAAATAAGTGCACCAATGGATTCTTCGGGTTTGCTTTGGTAATAATTTTTTTATTTCAGCCTTGTACGACAAGGCGTTCTTAAAATAAAAGGGGTGGACGGGTGGTCTGAGACACCCTGTATAATATGCTAATAATAAAGAAAACGTTAATTTCTGGCCCATTTTCTTTTGACGAGTTGTTATTTTACAACCTGTAAATTATATTTAAAAATATTATAAATATATTGTTGGTGGCAAAACATTCATAACAGTATTTTCTTTAGATTTACGACTTTTCGAGTTGTTTGAAGAACTGAAAATTTTTCTTTCCAGTAATAACTCTTATGAAGTAATATATTTGGTTTAGAATTTTCTATTAAGAACCATTTTACTGTTTTCCAATTGAAAATATTTTATTTTTATCTCACTTTTAGTTGTCATAGTTTTTTCTTTAGTTCCTTCCCTTGAATCGGCTTTTTTCTTAGCTGCTAATGTGATAACATTGGCCAATTTATTTTGGCATATTCATGTTTGAAAGTATACGCCTTTCTGATGTAATCATTTTTTTAAATCGGTTCGTGCGTTTAGTGTTTTTTACGTTCTTCTAATATGATGCCCTCGATATGTACAAAAAATAGGGTGTTACATTTAAAATAAGAAAGTTGATGTTTGATGTAGTTTCCGGCGAAACCGGAAGTCATATTTTCTATTTTCTTAGCCTATACAACATACTCAAATTTTAATTTTATATTTTCACAAAGAATGAAATGAGAGTATGAGAGGAGTGGCCTTAGTTTCGTGTACACTCGGTATATCATAAAAATAAAAGTTGATAAGATATTTTTTGAAAATTTTGTGATACCTAATGAAAATATCATCAACATTTTTTGGTTTTCTATTTGATATTGGATATTGTTCTAATTCATATAAGTAAGCAGTAACCAAGTTAAGAAATAGCAAATTTTTATGCGAGACTCATAATAACAAAAAAGAGTTAAAATTTATACCCTAATTAGGAACTACAAGTTTCCTTTATTCTTGGTTTCAATTAATAAATTTACATTACATTTTTCATGCCCACATTGACACTTTCAACTTAACCTCTAAACCGATTTTCGTTCCCACAAGAAAATCGTCAATTAAAAGCCTGTGCCCACATAAGTTGGAAGTTGAGTCGCGTATCCACGTGACCCTCATCCACTTTACGCGGTTTCATATCCTCGCCCTCGTAGGGTTTGGCCCGTTTGGGGCATAGGGCACCCTATAACAAACATCAACCTGTTGATCACCAACTGAGTACGTGAGATTTTAGGGCTCCAAATGAAAACTGCAAATACGCCCGTATAACTTCCGAAATTTATGAGAATTATGTCTTTGCACAATAGTCGACCAATATATGATATGTGATACGTTTATTTGGAGAAAATTTATGGTTTTTATTTCAAGTAGATTCACGTGAGAAAATTTTAAATTATTATAATTACCTACTTACCTTGTGTCTTCAATTCAAATTAAACATAAAAATTAATTCCAAGAGAGTGTAAATAAGTGTAAACTTGAAACCTCCACCGAAGTAGGGGAAAAGTAATATGAGTTAAAACACATCGAAGCAGACGTTGATAAAAACTCGCCAACTTATTAACCGCATTAAAGCCAATAAAACGAATTGTGTATCCCCTTTGGGTTGTAATTAAAGTAATTAAGTTGATTTTTGTAAGGACGTACCAATTTCTCGCGATTTGGGTCTTTGGGTGAGTGCGTGCGCTCAAAACGCATTCAGGCCAATCAGCCCAGCCCGCTGAGTGAATTTATCAATTTACCCAATTTTTGCCTATTAGTGACAATGGCCATTAGTGCATTAGTTAAACAGGACAGATTCTTTAATGCAATACAACTCAATATTGTCCAATTGTTACTATTAAAACATTTTACACACAGCACCACGTACTTAAATGAGCCCAGTTTGTTGTACACTTTTCACAAGCGGGGTTGGAAAATAAGTGCTCGCGAAAATTACCAGTACGTGACTACATTAGTGATCTAATCAAAGTGATTTTCATCAAAGAATGCAACTTTTTTCCGAACATCATATCAATTATAGGATATTTTGTGACGTGTTTTTCAAAATGTATGTTTGTGAAAAAGGATAAAAGGATTAAACAGCTCGTGAAATGTAAAAACATGTTGCTATAAGGAGCATTACTAACAAAAGTATGTATAAGTAATTTTTATGTGTTCCCAAAATTATAAAAATAGAAACTAAAGTCTTGAAACTCAATATTACACATCACAGTTTCTCTACCAATTTTTGATCAAACTGATACTGCGCAAAATCCTAAACCCAGATTCTGATCATAAACATTGTGCTACTTATGGTAACCAATTATTCATTATTACTTAATATTAAAATAGCCTCCTCTGGTTCCTGGTTAACCAGAGGATGCATTATCTCACGGAATTATTTACACAATAGCCTGTATTCAACGACGACTATTCATTGGATACTGGAATTTTTATAAATCCCAATTAAAATCCTATTGGCTTCGCTTGAAAATAGTCATTTTTAGTATAAGTGGGCAAACGGTATAATTGAATCATGAGTTTGAAAATTCGGTTTTCAAATTTTGAGAAAATCCGAGGCATTTAAAAAAAGCAAGCAAAACTGGTAAACTATACCTTGTGTAAATCTCGAATGTGGATTGCAACGGGAACTTCGGTTCTAAGAGGTTACTATTTTGTCTCAAGTCTTCTTCTAATATTTATAAAATTCACCTACAATATAAATTCATTTATTGAAATAGTTGAAGATTCTCCAATCAAGTAAGTTCAGTAAGAGAAGAAGTAACGTACCAATCAAAATTTGAAGGCAACCTACAGGTCTTACACTAAAGAATAATGCAGTACAAACTGATATGCGTTTGTTTGTAAATGAGTTTCTTTATGACCATGATCCACAAATTTCTAATACAAGCTTATGTTTCTACTTTGTACTGCTTTATTTAGTGCATGGACCTGCGGGGAAATTTCTGAAAATCTTGACCGTTAAATTTTGATTGGTATGTTACTTTTTCTCCTACTGAAATTACTCGATCATCAAAACCGTACGCTTTAACTATTTCATTTTTGGCAATTTTGTAAAATGGCTAAAAATAAACAAGCCCGACGAAATGTGTGTTCTTTTACTTAAATACTACCGGCATTTTATTATTTGCCTACTCATAATATGAGGAAGCCACTAATTTACCCATTCTCCAACATTTTTTAAATGGCCAGAAATTTTGTCAAATTACCTAATACCTATATTCCATTATGCTGATGGTAGAACGGTATATAGTCGGAGAGCTGGCGACGAATTTTGGGAAGGTGTTTTAGGCAAGTTCAAATATCGAAAAAATTGTATTTTATGAATAGGAGAATCTTAAATCGTCAGTCTGGCAGCCGCAGCGGTTATTTCGCAACTGCGCAGCATATAGAATGTGCAAAAAAATAACTAGCAAAATATTTTCTAGGCAACTTGGAATTTTTTTTTATTTTTTAATTTAGGATATATACAAAGCATGACCAGAACTCCCTGAATGTATTTAATTAATATACTCCAAAAATATACTTTAGGCATTCTGTAATTTTTATAGCTTGTATATTAATTATTATTGGAAAATATGTGCCAACCGCCAGACGAATTAAACGGTTTTTAATTACTCCCTGACGCGAATAAAGATTTTAAATGAATTGGTTATTGAAAGATCAGGTGACTCAAGTTTACCAGATGATTCATATTTTCTATACACAACAGTTTCTTTGGAGCAGTTTATCATTTTCTGAATAAACGTGAAAAGTTACTTCGAGTTTATTTTTATCTCATCTAATGGCTTTTCAATTTAATTTTGGTGTTCAGAGTGTTATCATTGTAGAGTTAATAATTACTTAAGTTTATGTACTTTTGGGTTGTTCGGAAAGTCATTTCGTTTTTTTTAGTGAAATTATATATTGTCCATTTTGGTCCAATACCCAATACCTGTTGTAATCTTCCTGGCTGTAGCATGATTCCACGCTCATAAAACTTCTGAACTTTACTTGAAAAAAATTGATCCAAATGATTTTTCACGTCCTCGTTTGAAGTAAAGGTTTGGTCTTCTAAAAAATTTTGTAGAGACCGAAACATGTAATAATCCGAAAGTGCCAGATCGGGAGAATATGGTAGGTGTGGTAATACATCCCATCCAAGCTGTAAAAAAAGTTACCAAAGTTATATGAGGAACAAATTTCTTTCTGGAAGAACATGTGGAACCCATATATCGAGTTTTTAAATTAAACCAAGGCGTTTTACGTGATCATGTAAACTATCAGGGATCTCATGAATTGTTCGGTGGTTTGCATCAATCAATGCCTTTATTTTATCTTCATCAGCTTCAACAGGCCTTACAGAACGTAGTGCATCTTCAACATCAAATTTGCCGGAACGAAATTTTGCAAACACCAGTTTTGGCACTAGCGTTCTGTCAGTACATCTTCTCCATACAAATCCAATTATTTTTTTCTTGCTTGAACAGCATTTTTACCCTTTCTTTAGTAAAAAAGTAAAATATGCCGAAAATACCGCTTTCGACTTTCCACATTTGATAGAGGACACCAAACAAAAACTATTGTGCAGAATCAAACAAAAATTTTCACAAAAAAGTCTTGCTATATCACCTGTAAAAATAAATAATGACAATGCGGCTTAAGTGTGAAGCTGGGACTTTCCGAACAACCTGATAGTAAAAAATAAAAATGGATCAAAACATTTTAAGTTGTATTATTTGTAAAATAGAAACTGGTGATAAAGTGATTGTTTTTAATGAAAAAATGGCTTAAATTTAGCAAAGTGATACTACCGCCAAGTGTAACCCCAACAAAAGGGTACCATACTCAATGTTACAAAAATTTGTCTGCTTTGATGAAAAAACACCTACAAAAATCTTAAAATACACTTTCTGAACCACCTACGTCTTCATCAGGTAATGGTACATCTATATGTTTCTATAAAAGTTACTTCCGACTTAAACAAATTGAAAAGATCCCCAGTAGCACACAATATTAAACCTACATTTAACCATTATTGTCCCAATATTTTATATTGGCTCAATATATAAACATATTATACTATATTGGTTACATATTGTTTAACCAATTTAATTATATATAGGTATTTATATGTTGGGCCTAGATTGGGTCAATATTATTTTTACTCATAATATCTTTTATCGATTTGCCTTTAATGGGTCAATATAATTTATCAATTAAAAAAATATATAGTTTTATCAGGATTGGGCCAATATTAAAAAAATGTTTCATTTTAAATGTTGTTTATTTAAAGTAATGCCAATATGATACCATTATTTAAAATCAAGTTTCAAAATATATAGGTTTTTGGAGATTTAACCAATATAGTAAAAATATGTTTTCTTTAATATGTAAAAACAAAACTTCAATAAAATGTTTGTTTTAAAACGTTGTTTATTTAAAGAAATGCCAATATAATACCATTTTTTTAAATCAAATTTCAAAATACATAATAGGTTTTTGGTGATTTTTTAATCATAATACTGTAAAAATATTTTGTCTTGTATACTTACTTATTGTTTGGATGTTGAAAGGGTATGTACGATCATACGCTAATGATAGGTCAAATTTAAATTTAAAATATATACATACAATATAAAATAAAATAATAGTAAAATATATTGGCCCTAGATTGGTCCAACTTTATTTTTTTATCATAATATGTTTTATCGATTTGCCTTTAATGGCCCAATATAGTTTATCAATTTAAAAAATATATCGTTTTATCATGATTGGGCCAATATTAAACTAATGTTTGTATTGAAACGTTGTTTATTTAAAGAAATACCAATATAATACCATTAAAATAAAATTTTCAAAATAGTTTTTGGAGATCTAATTAGTACTGTTAATTTTTTTTTCTTGTATGCTTATTGTTTTTAAACAAACTTTAATAAAGTGAATTAAATGGAAGTTAAACGGTTATGTACGAGCATAACTGATGATAGAGGTGAAATTTTAAATTAAAATATATACAATATATAGGAGTAATAAAATAATAGTAAAAAATTTTTATCATATGTTTTATCTATTTGCCTTTAATGGACTAATATAACCCTAGTAGCACACAATATTCCACCTTTATATAATCATTATTGTACCAATATTTAATGTTGGCCCAATATATAAACGTATGATACTATATTGGTTAACCAATTTAAAAATATATTGGTATTTATATATTGACCACAAATTGGTTCAATAATAATACTTCAAGATTGGTTTGAATTTTGATATTTAATAAAGAAACTGCAATATAATGAATAAAATATAAAATATAAAATTTAAGATTAGTTCCCTACAAAATCTAATAAAAAATTGATTAAAAAGATAAGAAATAAGTGAAAATTAAAAAATTAGCCGTTTTTTATTTCACCTTCCATTCAATTATTTTACTATTGCGTGTTTTATTTATTAATACCTTTCATTTTTATGACTTGAATTGTTCTGTATTCTTAGTTCCAAAGTGATCACTAGATGGCGTTTCCAAAATATTGGCAGGCAAAAGGTAAACTATATTGGGAGAATAAAGGTAAACAAATATTGGGCCTTCGTTTTTTGCCAATATTGGGTTGCCAATCCATCTGAACAAATCCATCTCCAGCCAATATTGAAAGCCATGATTTTACCAATATTGTTGTGCTACTGGGGATACTAAAATAATTTTCTTCAAACATTCTAAAAAAATAAATAAGACCAAGATTTTTTCCGCAATTTAAAAATAACAATGCATAATTAAATGTTATTTTGAAATTGTTTGAATTTTTGATAATTATAAATATTAATTTTTATATGGCGGCTTTTTCCTATTAGTCCTAAAAAATCAAAAGACACATTTTTTATAGAGAATCAAATTTCTAACAACTTTTGTTAAATCAAAACAGGTGGTTCATTGGCAAGTAAAAATGCAGAGGAACCAATGAAAATTCAAGATACACAGATACCGTTTAACATACTGTCTCTCTCTTACCTGAAGCTACGCATAAGACTTTCTTGTCGCATTTTTCACTTGTCGCCATTAGTTGAGATAAAAATGAACTCAAAGTAACTTTTCACGTTTATTCAGAAAATATTAAACTGCTCCAAAAAACTGTTACGTATAGAAAATACGAGTCATTTGGTCAACAACCAATTCATTTAAAATCTTTATTCGAGTCAGGGAGTTATTAAAAACCGTTTAATTCATCAGGGGGTTTGCACATATTTTCCAATATTAATTAATATACAAGGTATAAAAATTTCAGAATGCCTAAGCCTAAAGTATATTTTTGGCGTATATTAATTAAATATATTCAGGGGGCTCTGGTTACGCTTTAAAACCGACAAAATAGTCTGGGGTTTTTATACATGGACTGTATATATCCTAAAATAAAAAGTAAAAAAAAATTCCAAATTACATAGAACATATTTTGCTGGTTGATTTTTTTACACATTCTATATACTGCGCAGTTGTGAAATAACCCCAATCAGGCTGAACTTGCCTAAAACACCTTCCCAAAATTCGTCGCCAGCTCTTGGACTAATATACAGGGCCGAAACGATACATGAGGCTGAGAGGCCACTGCCTCAGGCGCCAAATTGATTAGGGCGCAAAAATCAACAAAATCAAATTATTTAATTATGAATATGACGATGATGTTATAAGTGATGCCAAAAAAAAATTTGGACGATAATATTTTAGAAAAATATTGGAATGATTTGTATTTAAAACTAAAAGACGAAGACGAATCCGATATCTCCGCAATAGACCTTAAAAATGAAATTAGAAATCTATGGGACATTTTACCGACAGAAGTGAAAAAATTAGAAGAAATACTAAATATGTAAAAATGATTTTGAATGCATTTTTCCTAACGTAGTGGTGGCTCAAAGAATTTTATTGACATTACCTGTCACAGTGCGGCAGCAGAGCGCAGTTTTTCTAAATTAAAAATTTTAAAAAATTATTTAAGAACAACAATGTCTCAAGACCGCTTAAGTGATCTCGCAATAATATCAATGGAAAAAATACATATATCAAAAAGTTTAAACTATAAAAAATTGATTAAAATATTTGCTCAAATTAAAGCAAGAAGAATGTTTTAATTAATCTTATCATGTATTATTTTTATTCCATATTATCATAACTTATTAATTTTTAAAAATTTATTTTATTTATTTATTAGAATTTTATTATTTTATAAATTTTATATTACATAGAGAATTATATATATTTTATTAAATTTGTGAATGTTTTTAATGTTCAGTTAATTAGATTTTTTCTAAAATTATTTTTTTTATTATTTGTACTCAAATATTGACCTGATTGTCCAAAGTAACAACAACCTTCGAAGATATTTGTTCTTTTTTAAGATTTATCCGTCATATTACTAATTAAATTTGAGTTTTTAAAGGCGCTATTTTAAATTTTGCCTCAGGCGCGAAAATGTATCAGTTCGGCCCTGCTAATATACCATATACCTGTATAGAGCCTAGTCCTTAAATTTATTTATTAAAATTAGTTCTCAAAGAATTATTTATCATAAATCACTTCAAAAATGATACACACCAAACACAAAAGAAACATCGATCTGAAAATTATTAAAGTGTCAAATTTGTAATTGTGTACTGTGTCATAAGTACGTGAGAATCCCGCATGATAGCAAACGCGCGCCGTATCAACTTGAAAAATCTATTCTTACGTTTACTTTCCATTCTTTATGGTTGTGGGTTTGAGCCTAAATGGCATCGATATGTTTCGCCCTGTGGCCTATTCACGCTGTAACAATTTGGGCGCGTGCGACCCCCGTAATTTTCACATACCCTCATACAAATCACCCTCGGAACTCGGAAGCTCACTTAAACGGGGATATAATTGTCTCGACGCCATATGCTTTTATGGTGGTCACAATTAAATTTTAGATAACATCGAAGATTTGCATACGAATCTATTGTCATCTGTGTTAATAATAAATAATCAGATTGGAATGTGGAATGCATTTGTGCTTTCGAGAAATTATCAAGCAAATTTTGTAACGAAATTTGGCCAATTTTTTTATTGCATAAAAAAATAATTATTGTAGTTTCAACATGGGGTGACAGAAAGATATAGATTTTAGGATAAATTGACATTGAATGGACAGAGCTAACAGAAATTTTAATTTTCAGGGAATATTTTAAGTTTTAATTTTCTAAGAAAAATTTGTTTTGTTTTTATTTCTGTAAACTACTATTTTTTTATAAAATTTTGGAAAAATTGCCATTAATCATAAAATCTAGTGAATGGACGATAAAAGTCATTGAATGAACAATATTGCTTATTAAAAAGAAACGTTTAGGTACATTTATTCTAAAATAATTTACATATTATGAACAACAAATAATGTATCCTTGTCATTCTAAGCTATTGGTACACATTTTTTTTAGAATTTCTCCTTTCTGATATCAGACTTGGTGAACGGGTTTGGGCTACTTCCACATATTATTTGTCGATTTATGGAGTACCCTAATTACATATTCTTGATTACTCCGGTGTAGTTTATTGTTTCCTCGTAATTTATAACGACGTAATGACAAATAATACATCTAAGTCTGAGGAAGATGACAAGGATTATGTCAACATGAACTTCATTAGGTCGTTTAGTCTCTATTTTTGGCCTCCTTTTCCATTTTTTTACTCAATGGGACGCATAGAGCATATGCAGCCCAACTTCGCCTTTGAAATACTCCATTATTGTAGTCGATCTTCTTCAGCTCGATTTAAAATAGGCGGAGGACCCATTTTTCGAATGTTCGGTACCTTCTATTTAATTTTAGGATGTGGCTATTTGCACCAATTTGCACATACAGTATGTACGAGTAAATGACTATTTGTACTTTTATCTATGATTTGTACGCATGTTATAGCAGTGTGCGCCACCAAACGGCCAAACAAAAAATAAAATATACAGGGTGTTTGGTAGCTCGATGCATTAATTTAAGGAGGTAATTGGGGATCACAATGGAAGCATTTTAACTAAATTTATTGTTATACAATTGTGTTTTTATAAAAGTTATCATAGGTATCTTAGTTACATTGAATTTATGCTTAATTATAGTTGAATCTTTTGGAAATAAATATTTTCTGTAACTTAAATAGGTAGGTACTTTAGTTTTTTACATCAAAGATGTTGATAACCTTTTACACAATGAAGGAAAAATATTGAAATCATAGAAAAGCTCGCAGGGGAGTTTCCAGCCAACTGATCTACGGGTGGTAATTAAAAAAAGACAAATATACAGGGTGTCTCATAACTACATCGGCAACGCTTAACTGGTGATAGTAGACATGAAAATAAGTCGATTTGACTCTATTTATCTACCGGGTGAAAACGAAACACGGGTCAGCTCAACGTTTTTCAACTTAATATTTTTAAATGACACACTAATTTTTGTTCATAATTTAAGATTATTTTAGAAAAGCAGCATGTTTATGATAAATGATGAAATTTTGAAATATTCCAAGTATAAAAAATATGGAAAACTGGCACAAGCAAATTGATTACAGCTTACTTACGGGGTACCATAATAATCGTATTAAATAAAATCTTCTTTTTGAAAAAGCAAGTGACTCGGCATCTTGGCATTAAAAAAAAGAGTTATTTGCAAAAACATTACTCAAAAAGTTCATAAATTAATATCTCAAAAACTACGTAAATGATTTTACAAAATGCAAATTTCCTTAGATATGTGTATTACATATTTAGAATGAATTTTGGTAGTTTTTATCAACTTCGGACAAGGAAAAAAAATTTTTTCAAAAGTTCAAAAAAAAAATACATAATCTTTTTATCAAATAATTTCATATTATAAACAAAAAAAATGGTGTTACATTAAAAAAAATAAAGTTGATATCACTTCCAAAAAAACCAGAAGTCATATTGAAATTTTTTTAGTGCCTAAACTGTTTTTCTTGAATCATACAACATAGTCAAATTTCAAATTTTTATTTTCATAAGTAAAGCAGTTGTAGAGGTGACCCATATGTTTCGTTTCCACCCAGTATATCAAAAAATGCCAGTCCAAAAAAGTTCTAAGCTTCAGAAGATTATTTTAAAAGAAATATATTTTTAACTGCGGCCAAAGTACCTACTAAAAATTTTCTAATGAAATTTTGTATGCATACAACATACAACAACAAACAACATCAAAATATATTATTATGTATAAGTATAAACCGACTATAAACAAGAAATACTAAATATATGAGAATAACAAAATAAAATTCAGTGTAGGACTCTGTTACATAGAAATCAAGGATAGAATCTAATCAGTGCTTCCGCTCTCTCATATAAACCATTTCGGTGAAATGTACTCATCCTTTTCTAACATTATAAAACCTTGGAAAATTCACCGGTTGTGTTATTTGTTTAGAATATGGAATATCGGTAATTGATAAGCGAAAATTTCTTAGGAGGGGGGGGGGGGGGGTTGTGGTAATTACCCGATTACAAAAAATCACAAAATTAATTATATCTCGAAAAGCGTGGCACATTCTATAACAATAAATATAATTTAAAATGCTTCCATTGAGAGCTCTCAAACACCCTGTATATGTATGTCCGTACTTGCATTTTATATTTTTTTATACATAATATCTTTTATCTCTTATCTCATATGTATTATATATCAATTTTTAAATCTTACAACATCTGTGACCTTGCTTTTGTTTTCTTATGTGACTGAGATAAGACTGCCAAGTTTGTAATCTTAAATAGAAATCTTTTTATTTTTTCAAAATTATTTTATCAATTTTATTATTAATTGAAAACAAACAATTCATATACAACTAATGCAACATTTAAATGACATAGCACATAGCAAAATGACACAACAACATATTATAAAAGATAAAATAAACTTGAGAGCCTTGAGTGCTCATTAAACTGAATTTTATAGCCTAAAATTTACTTAAAACATTTTTTCAAGAAAAATAGAAAAACTTGTGATGTATTTTCTTTAAGTCTAACTTTATTATTTATACTTTTTGTATAAATTAAATTAAAAACTATCGATTTCGGGATAATTATATCCCATCTTCAGGTATTTAAAGAATCTTTATTGTCAAGATAATAGTGACATGTGACATCTTGACAATAAAGATTCTTTAAATACCTGAAGATGGGATATAATTATCCCGAAATCGATAGTTTTTAATTTTATTTATAGAAAAAGAATAAATAATAAAGTTGGACTTAAAGAAAATACATCAGAAGTTTTTCTATTTTATTGAAGCAGTCCAAATATTTGTGTTAAACTTTAATTTATTTAATTTTTTCAAGAATTTTATAAACCTTAAGTTGATGGATAATACGACTTGTAGGATATTTTTGGATTTAGAAAATTATGTAGATTCAAGTTATTAAAAAAACGGTTGGACTATTCCATTAAAGATTTCAAACTTGACAGTTTAAACATACTGTTAGTGCAAATAGTCTATTATTCGTACATATTGTATGTGCAAATAGCCATTTATTCGTACATACTGTATGTGCAAATAGCCACATCCTTAATTTTATTGTGAACTATTGATTTTGGAATGTTATATATTGTCTATAAACTTCACTTAACGTTATGCGTGTCTTCAATTTTGAATTTATGGCTTGTGACTTGTGAGGGCAGTGCTAAATGTTCTTCTGAATACTTGAAATGCATGTACTTTTGCTTTGAGCAGTCAGCAACAAAATAATTATTGATAAGTGACCCGTAGACTTTGAAAGTGAGAAGTCCACTTTTCGATATTTCTATTTTGCAAAATCAATACAATTGAAATACTGTTGACAATACAAAATATAAAACAACAGTAACAAATTTGTACTGACATTGATCTCAATTTGTAATAAGACATAACATTAACTCACATTTTTAACAAAATGGACTTATCTCACTTTCAAAATCAACGGCTCAAATTTTTTTTTTCATTTTTTCATACTTTAGAAATACAGGATCATCATAAAGTATCGAATAAATTCATGCCCTACCAAGGGTGTATTGCATCTCGCGATCGGCCTAATGATAATAAATAAAGACATTCCGGGTATTGGTATGGAATATGAAATAAATTTATTTTCCATGACCATGAAAAATTTAGTTTTTTGAAGAATAATGGATTAATGTAGCTTTTTGACCCAATAAGAAAGCTGTATATTTTCATTATTCTTGGCTGTTGTAGTTGATTCTACTATTGAAGGTGACAATGTTTGGAAATAGATTTATTTATTTTATGCCTTTAATGAACCTGAATTTCTTTCTTTATTATTATTATTATTTTGAATACCATTAGGTCGATCTTGATATATAATAAATCATTGTAAAGACAATTGAAAAACTTTCAAAGATGTATCTCAGGTCCACCTCCCAAACTATAATTTCGTTCGATGATGGATGATGTCATATATTATACAGGAGTGACATCTCAAACTAAAGCTGGATGTGACTCGCATTTTTTTCTAAAGTATTCTGTTTTGGAGTTAAGCAGTTAGAAATTTTAACAAAAAAAAATCCAAGAACAAAATAAAAATTTTTAAATAAAAAATTGCACACTTTTTACGAAAAATACAATAATTAAACCTATACAAATAATATAATAAAAGATAAATGTTATAGACGCTTGTTTTACTATACAGAAAAAAATCGATTGTTGAATAAGTTGAACTCGTCACCATGGCAGTTATTTAACAAATAAAAAACGTGCATAGGGAAGAGAGAAAGAAAATATGTCACCAAATAACTTATGGGCTCGTTCTGAACAAAAAAGTTAGCTGTAACCTGTGACAGCGCTGATAAATTTGACAGTCTCTTTTGATGTAAAAAAACACTATTCTGTAAACTTTACTATAACTTAACGGCGATCTAAAATAACATTTTCGGTGTTAAAATACATTGTGCATCAATGTAAAATTTTTATTTTGGACGATTATATATTAATGTAATATTATTATTTTGATCGATGTTATTTTAATACCGAAAATGTTATTTTACATCGCAGTTAAGTTACAGTAACGTTTAAGAATAGCGTATTTTTTTACATCAGGGTGAATGTCAAATTTACAGTGCTCTCATGTTTGTTTAGAATGATTCCATTAGTCAACAAACGATAGTTTTCGTATCTTACAGACTTCCACCTTCGGCTCCCATTATACTTCTGTCATTTATTTAGTTTAAGTGTCACTATAAGCTTATACTATGCAACCGTGCCAAAGTATTTTACTTTATATTTTCAATAAAAAAAAGTCGATCATCAGTCGGCCTCTCGGGAATTTCCCGATTTCCCGATTTCCCGATGGGCCAGTCCGTTACTGTTGAGTACCAATAATTACACCAACAATGCTTAACCGGTGATATCAGACCTGAAAATAAGTCGATTTTGGTCTATTTATTTGTATGTTACAGTAATACCTCTATTAATGGCCACCTTCGTGGAATGGTCACCTCGATTAGGCGGCCAATTCTCTGAAAATATACTGAACTAATGCTTA
The DNA here is from genome assembly GCA_963971135.1 of Stenus bimaculatus. Classification (NCBI taxonomy): domain Eukaryota; kingdom Metazoa; phylum Arthropoda; class Insecta; order Coleoptera; family Staphylinidae; genus Stenus; species Stenus bimaculatus. The sequence continues at coordinate 47,705,914 of OZ020180.1, forward strand.
AGTACATGTTAATCGGCCATTGATAACGGTCACCTTCTTAGAACGGCCACGGCCACCACAAGGGTCTACCAAAAGATAATCCGTCAGGTAGTTTTACCTCTTCATAGCGTCATATCTTATCAGTTTTATTTAGAAATGTTTAAAAGATAGTATTTATAGAGCGAAATTATTAATCTTTTGGTTAGTTGTATTTGTTTTAATCGTTGTTTGTCTAACCCTTTCAGTCCCAGCGGTCACAATTGTATACATTATTTTTATGGGAAATTCAATTTTTTGTGTATAAAATTATTAAAAAATAAGATATTTAGAATTTGGATCAGCAGTCAAAAAATTTCTTTTCCAAAAAATAAAAATTTAGGAGTGAAAGGGCTAACTTTTTGAAGAGGGCTCCAATTTGGAACAGAAACGTAAGTTTCCCAAGACTAAAGGTATGGCACTTGATCAGGTCGTATACAGTTGGTTTTGCAGAGCCAGAAATAAAAACATATCTGGAACACTAATAAAAGCCAAAGTTCTGGAAACAGAAAATTCATGTAATTTAATTATATTTTAATAAAACCCTATTATATCGAGTTTTTTATTTTTTTTATGAAATTTCGTTCATGCAAAATTTTTTCCGACAACGGCCACATCTTAATGACGGTCATACATCCATACATTTTAAGTGACCGCTAAGGAGAGGTTTTACTGTATATCTAAAAGTACTAAGTATCTAAGAAGTTACTAGCCTCTAAAGTTTAAAAAATATCAGAATTCCTCAATATTTTGTAAACCATAAAAAAATTCGAAAAATGCTTCAAATAAAAGTTTCTTAATCTTAATATTAAGAGGGATTTACTCGAATATTTATTGGAAATAATATTTACTGGAATTTCTATGTAAACGCCGGACACGATAATATAAAACTGTAATAGTTAATTAAAAACGGTTTATAATTTCAAAATATGGTCCTTAAAGCTAACATTTCTCGTCAAGATTTTTTACTTATTATTTTTTAATAAGGTTATAATTCCTCATTTACCCCTTTACTCTCTAAATTGTGGTTAATATGACGATAGTCGTTAAAAGTTCCAAAAGTAGAGCTATACATGTATTCTCTAACACTCTCTTCGAGAGTACTTTAACGTATTCACGTTCTTCAAATTTAGAAAAGAATTTTCAAATTTCGTTATTTGATTATTTAAATATTAGGTGTGTTTTATTTGCCACTCGTATGTGATATTATTAGATAATTTTGGTCGATCCTCTTAAGTAAACCTTTATACATCAAGCTACAGGAAAATTTGAGGTTCAAAAGAAACAGTTTCTATATTCTTAAATATTTCGATAGATCCTTATCTCCTACATACGTCAATATCAGGTTTCGTACATTTATCTCTACTACAAAAAAATATTTTGTATAAAATAATTAGTATATTGCTTTATTAGGGGTAAAAAAGTTCTTTCACTTCGATTTTTTTCTTCAAATGTCGAAATTTATAAAATAACAATGTAAAAATTATTTTTTACATAACTAGGAGATACAAAGAAAGATGACTGAATGCCGAAAGAGAGAGTTAAGAAAATCGTACCTGAAAATCTAGAAAAATGATAAAAGGGAAGTTCAACATAAAAATCAATTTTAATGTTATACACATGGTTGCAAAATGTTCCCAAAAGATTTTTAAAAAATATGCTCTGCCGGAAACTGAAATCGTCCTGTCTGAAAGTAAAATACTGAAAAATAGACTTGGTAGGTTCATCATTTACATTAATTAATTAATTAAAATTTGAATGTAATTTTCTCAGCAAATTTCGCAGCGAGTTTTAAAAGTACTGGTTCTTCCTAATTTTGCATAAAAATAGGAATATTGTCATTTGAAATTATTAAGATGATATTGGGAATTTCGGCTTGGGATACGCCCTTTGGGAGTTATTTTCTGAAGCTAGAAAAGGTCTACCTTGACATAACCTGTTTTTGTAAAATTTATTTCCGTACAGTTATAAATCCTTGGGTTTATTATTACTATATTAAAATAATAATATTTTTTACAGGCTGTAATTTATTACTTACAATGTACTTAAGGGGTTAGGCCACTCTAGGATTTTAAAAATATTGAAATTTTAAAACAGTCACGGATCAACTTCAAATCGGTTAGAAAAGAAGTACAGGAGCAGGATATTAATGTGGAAGGCCAATTGTATGGTACAGGCATCGCAGATTGAAGGTATAGGTACATAAAAAAAACTTTGAAAGCGTTTTTTTCGAAACAACATTTCTCAAATCGGCCGGACTCCTAACTCATACAATTCTTTACCTATTGACTTCAAAATTTAACGGTACATTCAAAATTACATTCTCTGTAGAAGTAAGTAGGATTTTTTTATTATATTGAATAGATCTTTTGTTATAGGTAATTTTATACCAATTTTTCATGGCAGTTTTTTCTTTTTTACTTCAGAATGACGCCGTTTTTGCAAAAATCAATATATTAAAAAAATCCTACGTACTTCTATAGAGAATGTAATTTTGAATAAACAGTTAAATTTTAAAGTCAATAGGTCAAGAATTGTATGAGTTAGGAGTCCGGCCAATTTGAGAAATATGATTTCGAAAAAAATGCTTTCAAAGTTTTTTTATGTACCTACCTTCAATTTCTGATGCCTATACCATACAATTGGCCTTCCACATTAATATCCTGCTCCTGTGCTTCTTTTCTAACCGATATTAAGTTGATCCGTGCCTGTTTTAAAATTTCTTATTATTTAATCCTAGAGTGGCTTAACCCCTTAAGCAATTATGCAAGTAAGAAATAACACACACTGGTCAATAAAAAATAAACACAATTTTTAAACACAAAAAACTTGATCCAAACAGAGCCGCAGTTACTAAAACCAATAAAAATTAAATCGGCGCTAAAATCTTTTTATTACTTTTTCCTCCATGTTTTTTTCAAATTTACGTCAAAATAGCGCCCTCTGTCCGTAGTCGAAATTCCCAATAAACTCCCCGTTCGGGGGTTGAAAATAGGTTAGGGTTAAATTTAAAAATATGTCCCCCTGAAAACGAAAATGACCAATCCGTGGGTGGTTTTCCAAAAACTAAAGTTAAATAACAAAAATCGGGCTTGTGAAGTTTGTTGGATCAACCTGTGTATTCTATTTTACGAAGATGAAATTTAACCGGCAAATAAAACAAATACATATAGGAAATACAGGGTGCTTAAAAAGTCGCGGACACGCTCCACGGTACGTTGTGTGGAAGCAATCGTTAAACATGGGTAAAATAATTAAAAAAATATTTGGATAGAAATTCCGAAGTTATTTGCATATTTTAAAGAAGTTAACTTGGCAACATTGTTTTCAAAGTAGACTTTGAAGATACCATTTACCTCTTAATATTTAATTCAAATTTTTGGTAAATTATGATTACAATCTAATAAAGGTGATAAAGTTGAAATTATCATGACATTTTTTAAAAGTGCAAGAATTAATTAGTCAAAATATAGACCATTTTATTATTAGTAATTTTTATTTAAAACAAATAAAAAAAATTAAATTTTAAGAAGACGTTTGAAGTTATTTTTATCAGATTAAAGTTCAAGGAAACGAAGAAATTATTTTTACATTGTTGCCATATGTCATTTTTGTCACTTTTATGATAAATTATAAATTTTTAAAAATGCAAATATCTTTACATTCTCAACATAAATTAATATTTTTTGTTGAGAAATGCGATAACAACACCATTATTTTTATGTTCTGTACTATAAAGAGCAAAAATAATTAAACATGTACAAATATTATTGTTAACTTTGAGGACTCATATCTTGATTAATCAGCCAGAAGGATTTTTTTGAATATTTTTCCCTTATCTAACGAGTGCTTCTTAACAACGTAGCGTGGAGCGTGTTCGCGACTTTTTGAGCACCCTGTATAGTTTTCGATTAGTGCTCAGCTGTTACTAAACATCTTCTAAAAATATTTGCTGATATTCGCCTCGAGGTAAAAAGAACAATCAATCGTTTATCCATTGTTTGGGACATCGTTTAAGATGTAATCAATTCCTTTAAATTTCGACAAATATGAGCAGTTATTTTTTTTTGTTTTGACTTCTTAAACTATTAATGTTTGGGAATTTTATTTTTTTTATTGGATAATAGCACAGGCCAACAAAAAAATGTTTGTAAAAACTTTTTAAACTAATTTACCTAAATCTTATGTATTTTTGGGTGCTGAAACCGTATTTGTTATCAGTTTTTTTCTATCACCCACACTTCTCTCACAATATGACATCAATTATATATTTCCAAAAAATAGGGAAAAATTTGATAAATAAAACATAGAAAATTAGTTTGTTATTAGGGGCGCGTTCCAGTAATGAACACTAAAGCCCACGACCACGACCACAAAATTTTCCCGTTCCACTAGCTCAAAATTCAACAAACAACCACATAAACCCACGAATAAATACGGTCGTTGTGACCTTCTTGCGGTCGCCATCGATGCACGATGCAGCGTCGTGGGCTTTACTGTTCATTACTGGAACGCGCCCTAGGTTACAATTTTCACTTACAAAAATATTAGATTACTAAAATTACTAAATATTAGATGCTTATTTTTTTGTATTTCCTACAAGATCCTCGCGCACAAACTACAAACATATAACATACTTTGTGAGGAACCCAACATTTGTCTTGATTACCGATTTCTACACCAAAATATGCAAAGTATAATTTTTTTACAAAGTCAGTAATCTTCCTTTGATGTTTTTTAATTGCAAATTTACCACATATACAGCGAAAAGCATTAGGAGAATTGAGAATTTTTACAACCACGTTTATCCATATTAAACTGTGAATAAAAAGCACATAGATTAAACACTGTAATGTGAAGTTATATTAACTGGAAGAAAACAAACAACTGTGTAATTTATCACTACCAACCTGATCACATTTGATTTTATTGCCAACCGTATAACACTACAATATATTGCCAACTTAAAAATATTTAAACGGTTAATAGTATTTGCAGACCTGAGTTACTTTGACTGTAGATTCAAAGATTACGGGTTCGAACCACGATCATTAACAACTATATTTCAAAAATTGTTTGAATGTGGTAAAAGAGATCCACGGGTAGCCCATGAAATTCTGTTACCGCGGTAACCAAAACTCACGGGTGTGAGTAATAGCTATCATTGCTTGTCTAGAAACGCGTTCATAAAGTACCCTTTACACAATAGTCATAGAAAAAAATATTTGTTATACATTGTGGTTAATAACATTTATTTTTATTTCAATAAATAAATAAATAAACTTTATTACCGAACAGAGCATTTCCAATAACAGGGCAACGTATACATATAACTAACAAAAAGATTCATACATAATTAAGGATATAAAATATAACAGTGATAGATTGGTGGGTGATACGACTTTTTTGATATTTTTTTCGGAATCAGCACACCAAATTACATAAAAAATAGCTAAAATTGTTGAAAAAGTCTTTTCATCGTTGGCCTGTGTAATTGCTGGACTGCTTGATTCATGATATTCTTAAAAAATCCCATCGTCGTTGTATGACCAGATAACATCAAATTTAATTTAGGAGTTTTTTTTCCTGGTACTAAATTGAATAAGACGTCATTCTGCTGTACTCGGAAATTTTTGTTCTCATAAAATAATTTATCTTGCTTTAGAAAATGTTTCGACTCCATATTAGAGTCATCTCCAGTTTATACGTATGTTAATTAGTTTAAAATTATAGTGTAGTTAAAACATGGTAAGGTAATACATAAAAATATGAGAAAGTTCGAACATATTTTTTTAAAAAGTGATAATTAAACGTAAACAAAATTTACTCTTTATACAGGGTGTCTCAGACCACCCGTCGACCCCTTTTATTTTGAGAACGATTTTTTAATGGCAACATGGGCCGAGTATGGTATCGTTCAATAGGTCTTTAAGAAAAAAACAACTTTTATTAAAATACTTTCTTAATATTTTTCATATTTACAAACTATAAAAACGAAAATTACAAGAAAAATTAAATTTTTGTTTTATTTTCCAAAAACGCAAATGGAAAGTAAAGTTTAAATGAAAATTATTGAAATTATATAAAAATATATTGAACGATACCGTACTTCCGGATTGTTCGGAAAAAATTAAGATTCTTCGGGTTTGCTTTGATAATATTTTTTTTATTTCAGCCATGTACGACAAGGCGTTCTCAAAATAAAAGTGGTGGACGGGTGGTCTTAGACACCATGTATTTAATTTTCTCTAAATAATTTTTTTGGCACTTGGACCCTTTGGAAATTCCACGCTTGAATTATAAATATTACAATAATAGCTGTTTCGCAAATTTTAGAAATTTCCAAATTTACCAAAGGAAAATAATACAAGGTTTTACCTGAAAAAAGTTAGTAAGCTTAGAAAATAATATTTCCAGTACAATTTGTTTAGTTTGAAAGGGGCCAAGAAATGGGCATAGTTTCATGGAGTAAAAAATAATAATAATAAAATATTGTCTGAATATACAGGGTGTCCCGTTCGTGGTTCACCAAACGTCAAGGTTAGAAAGTAGAGCAAATATCAAGAAAAAACCAAAAAAGTAGGGTCCTATCTTTTATGGTTTGAAAGTTACAGGGGTTTGAATTTAGAATCGCCCATTTTGCCAGAAATCAGTAAATGATCAATAGCTCTGCTTAAAAACTTAGTAAAAAGATTTTAAAAAATATAATTTTAAAGCTGAAAGTATCCTCTTTCCATTGGTAACAATGATAAAACACAAATCGTTTATCAAGTATTAAATAAAATCGAAAAGAAAATAAATCCAGAAAAAATTGTTTTTTTAGCAGTTTTTGAAGATTTTCTCCAAGATATGACCTAAAATGGGCGTGTTTTTTTTTCTAAAAATTGTCTAGAAATTATGAAAATTTTTGAAACCCTAACTCTTTTTATGCACTCACTAGAGCCTTTTAAACTTACTCCTAAGAGAATTGATTCTAAGCATAGTTAGTTACAATTGAGGTGCGCCTTCATTTTTGTTATTATTTAATAATACAACTGTTTCAAAAGCCATCAAAATTTAACTTTTGCTTATAAAAATTGATTATTAAACAACTATTGATCATTTACTGATTTCTGGCAAAAACGGGCGATGTTAAATTCAAACCCCTGTAAATTTAAAACCATAAAAGATGGACCCCTACTTTTTTGGTTTTTTCTTGATAAAATTTGCTCTACTTTCTAACCTTGACGTTTGGTGAACAACGAACGGGACACCCTGTATTGCTTTCAACGTTAAATTTTTACAGATTTTTTAATTTTCTTTATCATAATGAAATAATTTATGTATTTCATTTAGATTGCTTTACTTTGCTTATTATGTTAAATAAAGAATAATATTCATATTAAATGTTTGTTATTTTCACATTATCACAAAAAAAAGGATTGACAAGATAAAATCTATATTATAATAATAATTGGCGATGATTTTGGATAGTATAATAATGTGTTGAAAAACAAGAAAAAGATTCAAAATCCCAACTGTGTATATTTTGAATCCCATATAGTCTGTCAAAACTAAACGCTAAAACGAAAAATTCTTCAGACAGTATTTTATGGTTTTTTGCTAGATTCAGATTCTAATAAAAAATATAGATATCTATTTGAAAACACCGAGTTGGGGTTAGACTAACCATGAAGAAATCCTCCAGATGAAAAATAACCATGCTCAGTCTGGGTCTTCTATTAAACTAAACAAGTTTTACTTCAATTTTTTTTTCAAAAATTCTTACTTTTACATCTACCCTTCAGATTAAATAGACCACCTAGTATATGCAAAATTTTGTAACATTAAACTAATGATAAAATAATGAAAAATTTACAGGGTGTTCCTAAAAGGACTGTACAAAATGATACCACATACTACCGAGACTAAAATAAGACGTTTGAACCAAACTTATCTCTATCCAAAAATGCTTCGTTAAGGTGCTTCAGACCTCTTTTCATTGTATGATTAAATAGACAAATACCAAATTTTATTATGAACCAATTTTTAGTGAAAAAAATAACAAAATATTTTTTAGAACTTTAATGGTTTGTAGCACCTTAACAAAGAACTTTTAGATAGATATAAGTTAGTTAAATCATCTTATTTTGGTCTCAGGATTAAGTATTATCATTTTGTACAGACCTTTTAGGGGCACTGTACATGTTTGATGAGTAGGTATGAATTTACGTATGTTATTTTTGTTTAATTGTTGAAGTATGAATTTCCCTAAAGATATTTTAGTAAAAGAGAACACTTGTTGGGATGTAGCAATTGAGACAATTAAGAAAGCATTAACATCAATTGGCGTTAACTGGCTAAATTGGTAAAGTGTAGGGGTCAGTCCGATGCTGGTGCGTAACAAGTCATCTCTCATCTTTCATCTCATGCCTCACATGTCTCATGCGGGACATGCAATCATCGTCATGCAGCGCCAAATAAAGGCCAACAAAAAATGGTCGCCTCCGTGCTCTTTGTATTTTTAGCGCTCTTAATTGAAAACTTCCACACTCATAAAAAACACAAAATATATAACAAACGCCGCTTCACAATATAAGAAGGAAGAAATAAAATCAAAAAGTCATATATTATTTAATTAAAATTTCATTTAAATATACAATATGATACATCCGAGCACCGAGCAAGACTAAGTAAGCCCTTCTCATTAAGAAGATAGTCGGCGAAATGTTTGAAAAGCTTTTCGCTGGTAAAAATTGATTTTTGGCCATTTGTAATCAAAAATTTAATGAAAACGATGCCTAGTGCCATACAAATTGAATTTAGTTTTCATATAGAATTTTTGTTTTTTATGTAGAGTCTATGATAGTTCCGAAAATTTTAGATTAAGGGTTAGGGTTCCGGTTCCGAGGCCGGATTTTGTTTGTTGGCGAGTTTTATGAACTCGCCAAAACGTCATCATTTTCCGCCAATTTGTCATTATTTACATTGTTCTCTTCGCCTGAATGATGACGTTTTGGCGAGTTTTAGAATCCGCCGTAGAAACAAAATCCCACCTCTGGTTTTCAATTTTTGACGGGGTTCTCGGGGTTCCAGGGTTCGGTTACGGTTCGGTTTTCCAGCACTGCTCCAGAGTAGTTAAAATTCATCTGGAAAGTAGCACCTACGAGTTACACTTCCATTTTCGACATACAGGGTGTCCCACTTAAAGTGTTACGAATTTTTATCTCGAAAACTAAGCCCTTAGAGTTTTTTTTGCTAATAAAAGTTGTTTGGTTTGAATGGAGTAACATAATACAAATTTGTATGTTTTATTTTAAGTATGTTTTGAAGGTCATTTCAAGGTCTACTTTGTTTTTTTAAATACAAACCTATCTTTTTTAATAATTAATCTTATTCTACGCTCTACGCTGAAAAAGAAACACATTTTGGTGAAAACGTTTTTTTATTGTCCTTCAAGTTTTAAAGAAATTTAATAAAACAATAAAAAATAATTTTTATCAAGTGTGCGATGAAATAATAAATTATTCGAGAGTCGAGTATTATGTCCAAATAATTAAATACTACTTCTTCATTTTTGAAATTTTGAAATTACTAATTTGTTAAATTAAAAACTATGTACAGAAAAACGCAACTTTGTATCAATATTTATTAATTACCTACATAATTTATGTGAGATGTCATATTATATAGTGAAAAATTATTTTTTATTTTTTTTATAAATACATATATACCGGGTGGAAACGAAACACGGGTCACCTCTATAGCTGCTAGTTGGTTTATTTATGAAAATAAAAATTTGAAATTTGATCTTGTGTATGGTTCAAGAAAACACATTTTAGGTACTAAAAATTTTTTCAATATCACTTTCGGTTTTTCCGGTGAAACCGGAAGTAACATCAACTTTATTCTTTTAAATGTAACACCTAATTTTTTTGTTCATAATTTAAGACTATTTTAGAAAAGCTGTGATACGTTTTTTAATTTGTTTGAAATTTTGAAAAATCCCGAGTACTAAAAATATGAAAAACTGGCTCAGGTAATTTGATTACACCTTACATATGAGATACCAAAATAATCGTATTAAAATCTTCTTTTTGAAAAACCAAGTGACCCGGCATCTTTCCATTAAAAAAAAAAGTTATTTGCAAAAACCTTACTCAAAAAAGTTCATAAATTAATACGTCAAAAACTGCTTAAATCATTTTACAAAATACAATTTTCCTTAGGTATTTGTATTATTTGGAATGACTTTTGGTAGTTTTATCAACTTCGGATGAAGAAAATTTTTTTTTTCAAACTTTTTTTGGTTTTTTTGACTAAGTGTTATATAGGGCGCGTTCCAGTAATGAACACTAAAGCCCACGACGACCGCAAAGTCGTTCTACATAAGACCGCGATTTTTTCTTTCGTGCATCGATAGCGACCGCAAGAAGCTCACAACGACCGTATTTATTCGTGGGTTTCTGTGGTTGTTTTTTGAATAGTGACCTTTTGAGCTAGTGGAACGGGAAAATTTTGTGGTCGTGGTCGTGGGCTTTAGTGTTCATTACTGGAACGCGCCCATAGAGAGCCACTTTTCTAAAATTGCAGGGGGGGGCTCTAATTCATATTTTCGCCACTGAAGAATTCTAATTTGCATACCTTCTCTGGTTATTGGTGCTGTTTTCATTACATGTTTTTTAATAAATCCCCAGAGGAAAAAATCGAAAGGTGTAAGGTCTGGTGAACGAGCTGGCGAACGAGCTGGCCAATTAACTGGTCTTCCGCGTTTCAGGAAACTTTTCGTTCATTGCTTGTCGTGCTTCCATTGCAAAGTGCGGAAGTGCACCATCTTGCCGCATCTACATATTGATTCTAACATTCAATGGAACTTCTTCTAGTAATTCTCTAAAATTATTTCTCAAAAAGTTTATACGACCAGTTAAATGACCTTCAAAAAAATTGGGACCAATAATGTAATTATCAATAATAAACATTTATTGTCCATGAATTGATGAGGAACAGTTCTCATCCAGTGCGATTTTGTGGTTTGTATCAGACTAATAATGCATGTTATGTTTGTTGACTTCTCCAGTGTTTGAAAAACTACCTTCATCAAATACGAAGTAAATAATGGATTCGAGGTAATTTTTCGAGGAATCCAATTACAAAAATTTACACGATTTAGAAAATCGTTACCATATAAATTGGTTAGGATAACAATCATTGTACATATCAGCAGCGTCCCAGCATTTGTTACCGGCAAACACCTTTTTATATGTTTGTTATTCATGCTTTCATAAATTTGTATGAAATACAAAAATTGTCCACAGACGAATGCAATTTTTTATAATAAAATATTTCACTGGTACAAAAAATAACTAAGATGAACGAATTTTCTTCAATGTGAAGTGTATTCAAATAGTCGTAAGTAGAACTTTTAATACTAAATTCGTTTGATATTTCGTTGAATTTCTTTTTTCTTGAACAACATTTTTCGTTCTTTTTTTTATTTTTTTGTTTTATCACTTGTAATTTTTTCAACTATTATAACAGCACATGCTACTTAGTTTCACTTTTTTGAACATTTTCTTGATACTCATTGAGTATTGGCGCCTTGTAGATTGAGAATTTTACATTTTATTTGTATAGGGGCGGATGGGCACCTGAGTAGCGGCCCGGGAAAAAATATTTGTCGGCCCATTTTTAAATTTTCGATATGAATAAAAAAGGATATACAAAGTGCCAGTTTTTTCCCTTAATTTTTTCTTATACGTATAAAAAACTGATTCTTGAAAAAAAATCTTCTAATATATTGAACATCTAATACATCTTAAAATGAAGATTGATCTTCAGTTTTTAATTTTTATATAGGAAGCCAATCAGAATCAAGCTAAACGTATTCAATACTTGATATATGTATTAGAGTTTGGAACGACTTTTAGCTAGATTGGTTTTGAAATAAAAACGAAAATCGAAATAATAATTTTAAATTTGTCTACATTTTATGGTTCAAAAAACGTTTTGCCGGAAATAACATCAACATATTTATTTTAATGTAACACCATTGCTTAGTTCAGATTGAAGGTATTTACAAAAAATTATATTTTTGTGAAAATCATTTTAACTTTTGGTAAATTAAGAAAAAACTTTTTTCTTCACCCGGATGAGTTGATAAAAAATACCAAAACTTATTCTAAATCGTGGGCCAGCAAGCAAAAGGCACCAAGTCAAAAATATAAAATATATAACATATTTTGGTTTAATATTTACTATTGTAAAAAAGAATTAGTTTTAATTAGTTATCTAGAATCTCTTATAGATCAATTGAAGAGTCAGGCCCATTATACTCTTTAGGACAAAAAGGCAATGGCCCGCTTCCAAAAAGGTCTCCACGCCCGACCAAAAATAACATTTATTTAAAATCTACACTATCCGAATCGAATGTCGTAAATTTTTAAAAAGAAATTTTTTTTTTTAAATTTAAAATTATCTTCAAATGTATTGCATTTTACGGATTTTATGTAGGGCGATGTTCCAAAAATGAAAAAGTTATTCAATACTTTATTATTTTTCCAATGGTTCCCAATAAAGTACTAAAGAGCTCTTCCACCATTTATGGGACAGCCTGTTCTATTAATTAGTTTTCTTCAAATTTAAGAAAAAATAACATTGATAATCTTAAATATTTAATTTAAATTCAATTAGATTTAAGTAAAATATAGAACTTTTTAAAGTTTGTGAGAGTTTCACTTTTTATAATAAAATGCATATTTCAAAAATTCATGATTTCTGCAAAATTTAAGTATAAAATATAATTCAAAGCTCATCACTTTAAATTCCAGGAAATTATCTCCTTTCTAAAGTGAAAACAAACGAAATTTACAAGAAATTCGTAATTTCTGTTTCAAAAACCCTTTATTATTGGAAATTACTTATTCTTTTTGATAAATTTAAAAATTTGGGGCGAGTTCTTTTTAGTTCGAAATTTCGAATTTGGGTCCGGTAAAAAAAATAAAAATTTGTGAATATAAACGATGCGATGGCCAGAGAGAAACAAAAAAGAAGCGGTTATCCAAATAAAAACGGATACAAATAATATCATTATAACCCTTTAATCGTTTTTCGGAAAAATCGTTTTAGACGAAACATGTGGGGCCCGTGAAAGTATCGTGGCCTAGTGCCTGGTTAACTAATAAGGCGGCACTGTGAAGAGTGTACTTTATAACTACTTTTTCGAATGCTATAAAGCTTTGAAATTCAAATTACGCAAAACCAATTTTTTGACTTAGTATCTTTTGCTTGTTAGGCCACAAAATAAAAGAAATATACATAATTAAAATGATTCCAGCAGATTTTGAGATATTATTTTTATTGCTTTTTTAAGAAGCATTATTGCAAATATTTTTTTTTTAATAAATTAAGATTTTGGGTTCTTTCGGCCACCGGCCCGACGAGCCTCTAACCCACCGGGAAAATCCCCATTTTCCCTTATGGCCCATCCGCCCCTGTGTACAAATAAAATAAAGGTAGACAAACATGTAAAAGACATACAACTAACAGCATGTATTTAATACAAATTTTATATTCATACATGTATTTAACACATCCTGGGAGAAGGAATTTGTTCTTTCATGTCACACGTCACACTCGATTAAAATCTCAAAATGAATGATAATAACAGAAATTATTTTATTTTTTATTACATTTCTTTAAAACTTGAAGGGCAATAAAAAAACTTTTTTACCAAAATGTGTTTTTCCTTCAGCATAGAATAAGATTATAATTAAAGAAAGGAAATGCCTTGGGTGTCATGGTTGTGTAATTTTATTGTTTTTGACGCGTACTTTTTAAACAATTATAAAAACGCATTTTTTATCATTGTTCAAAAAGTACGCCCCTATCATACACTCTACCTCTACATGAAAAACAAAAATTCTATATGTTAACTAAATTCAATTTGATTGGAACTAGGCATCGTTTTTGTTAAATTTTTGATTACAAATGCCCAAAAAACAATGTTTACTAGCGAAAAGTACGCTTTTCAAACATTTCGCCGAGTATCTTCTTAAGAAGTACAGAAACAGCAAATAAGAATCAATATAAAAATAAAAATTTCCACAATAATAATTATAACAATATTAATCTATCAACACAATTTCAATAACTACCAAGAGTTACCCTGATGATGGACAAAAGTCCGAAAACTAGTTTGGAAAAAAACAACAAAATTTAATACTAATATGGTTGTGTTATTGGCGACACCTTTTTTCACAAGTTGACAAAGTAGAATAAGATTATTTATTAAAAAATATAGGTTTGTATTTAAAAAAACAAAGTAGACCTTGAAATGATCTTCAAAACGTACTTAAAATAACAAATAAAAATTTGGATTATGGTACCTCCTTCAAACCAAACAACTTTTATTAACAAAAAACTCTAAGATCGAGGTATAGTTTTTGAGATAAAACTTCGTAACACTTTAAGTGGGACACCCTGTATGTCGAAAATGGAAGTAGAACTCATAGGTGCTGCTTTCCAGGTAAATTTTAACTACTACTTGAAAACCGAAAATTGAAAAAATTGAAAATTGAACCGGAACCTTTTAAAAAATATTGGGTTTTGGGGTTCCAATTGTTATATCATATCGACTATGGACTACTTTATTTTCGGTCTAAAATTTTATTTTGATTCAGCTCGCACGTCCGCGTTTTCTTTTTTTATTTTTCTTATAGTGTACGATTTGCGGGTACATCTCAGTCTCAACCTCAACTTAAAACCAAAACCATAAAGAATAAGTTATGTTTATAATATCCAATAGTTCGACTAGTACCCAGATTCTGGTCAAATCATTTAAGTTTAAAGGCCTTTAAATTAAAATTTGTTATATGGGTTGTAATGGACAATTTCCATGGTTACATTATTTGTGTCTAATTAAAGGCCTTTAATTTTGACCAAAATCTACCTATAAAGGGCCTTAATCACTAAACGAATTCGTTTGGTAATTAATAGCCGCGGGTGTCCCTTCCAAGATGGCGGACCAAAGTAACGTTTTTTTAATGGAACACCCAGTATATTTTATGACATTTTTGTATTCCTACTCAAAAAATAATCATACTTTGTATATCCTGTTATCTTGACTATTTTTACTGATATTTGCCATTTAAGTGAAAAAAGATCCATTTTTGAAAATTAACTGCTTTACAACAAATGACAATTTTGGGTTAAAATTTTGTGATAAGCCTTTATCAGGGTGCCTCATGAAACGCAAATTGACCAATTAAACGAAATTTTCAAATGGAACACCGAAAACCCTATACAGGGTGAGTCGAAATTAATACAGCCCTTCAAAGATGGTGTAAAAAAGAAGGTTATTGTAGGTTTAATTGAAAACGCTTTATAGTAGAAACTTCAAATTTGGTGTGAACTATATTACGTTTTATGGGGTGATTCTGAACAATAATTTATTTTGATTGAAAATGAAATTTTACCTAGCCGTTAAGTTACAGTAAAGTTTACAGAATAGCGTTTTTTGACATAAGGGCGACTGTCAAATTTAACAGCGCTGTTACGGCTAACATTTTTTGTTCAGAATTATCCCATTAGATATGTTTCCCTAATTTTTTTGAATATTTTTGGATGCTTCTAAAGGGTAGTTTTGGAGAGGGATGGTAATAAAAACTGTGATAACTTTTTAGGGGTTCATTTTATAAGATTTTTTTTTTCAAAATAATGTTCGCCAAACAATTTCAGATAAAAAGGGTATTCTTGTACGAACTCTGTAGAATGCACCATTTTAGAGAAAAATCCACATGATCACGCACTGTGGTCGTTTTAACGATATTTTACGGCACGTTAGGTAATCTACTTTTTTCTACAATACACGTCTTTTATTATTATTATGTAGCTAATAAAAGCTATAGCGTGTATTCAGCAACCGTGATGAAAAATTTAGAGACGCCGTTAAAGTTAAGCACGTGATTAAAAAATATTTCTTCATAAGAAATATTTTCTTAAAGACGTGGTTAACTTTAATGACGTCTCTAAAATTTTCATCACGGTCGCTGAATACATTCTTATGTCTTTATTTGATTATTTTAGATGTTTTAATTAAATTAAGGGTATTTTTAATTTTTATAACCTTTCTTTGCCTCAACATCTTTGAAGGCATGTAGCTCCCTTAGGAAGCAAACACGGACATACAGGGTGTTCATTTTAAAAGGAACCACCCTAAATAACTTTCAAAAAAATAATTAATTGTATAAATGCCATGACAGGACGATTTTTACCTTCAGGGGGACATCTTTTTACGAAAAAGTAACAATGGTAATTACTCCCCCCTCCCTATGAAGCCACCCTTTCAATTTTTTTAAATGGGAATAGGGGTCGAGTGATACATCATTTGAAAGCATTTTTTTACCCTGATAAGGGTAGTCATAATTTTTTTGGAAACTTTTTGATTTCGAACCTACCTAAAGATTTAAAAATGTATTTAATAATGGTGTATTATTTATGTAGGTACTTTTAAATCACTTTTGGATAGATTGTTAAGTTTTGACCATAAAACGAGTGCTCTAACTTAACAAAACCTAATTATTTATAATTATTGAAAAATAAATCAGTTACAATATTTTTTTATAATTTTTTTTTTTGTAATAAATTATTTTTTACTTTTCTCTTTTATCGTGTCCTGCGTCCTGCAAATGACTAAATTCAAATAGGGCCAAAACAAATCATATTTTTATTTTCAGGATAAAAAGACCATTAAAATGATACGTCACTTGACCCCCATTCCCATTTAAAATAATCAAAGGGGTGGTCCTGTGGGGTAGGTGGTTGCGAAGACAACTTTAATTTCATTGTAAATAGATGTCCCCCTAAAAATAAAAATTGAACTGTCACGGCATTTTTACATTAAATTATTTTTTCAAGTGTTATTTAGAGTGGCTCCTTTTAAAATGAACATCCTGTATTTTAATTTGAAGTTTTTATCTTAAAATTAGTCATAGAATCGGCTTTAAAACATTTGGCGGCTTAATTTCGACTCACCCTGTATATTTTAACAACAATCGATGGCATTTTTTCCAAGTTTTCTATGTATATATATATATATGTATGTGATGATAAAGTTTGGAACCTAATTCAAAACTGCCGTATTTAATTTTTTTGAGAAAATCGCTCGGACAGGTCAATTTTAGTTTTTAAAATCCCATCTCTTGGTATAATAAAAATTTTAATGGCGCCACTGGTGATTTAGCAATGACGTCATCATCGATTTTTTTAAATGGAAACCCCCACTTTTTTTACTCGTTTTTTATAGACATTCATGTCACTTAAACGATGGTATAAAAAAATTGTTGCATTGTAAACAAACTTTCGTTTAAAAATTTTTTAATATAAACTTAAAATTAATTTGTACTATTAAATTTGAAAAATTTGAATGTTGTATATAAGATTTATTTTGGCCGATTTCAATAAATGGTAAATTTAAAATTTTATTTTTTGTAAATTTCCTTACATTTAATTGGAATCAAAAAATTAGTTTTTCAAGACTATTTAATACATTTCACATTTTACATTTGCATTAGAATGCGCATTTTTTAAACATTTACTTTCTTTTGTTATTATTGGTAACTTCAAATTCATTTAATTTATTTTTATAAAACCTTTTTCGTTAAAATAAAAATTTCCTTTTTTTAATTAAAAAGATTTTTTATTCAAAAATTTGTTTAAAAATTTAATTGTTTTTTATATCATTGTTTAAGTGACATGAATTTCTATCGATTATGAGTAAAAAAAATATGGGGGCTTCCAATTAAAAAAATCGCTGATGACGTAATGTTAAAGCACCAGTGACGTCATTAATACTTTTTTATATCAATAAGAGATGGCATTTTAAAAACTAAAATTGACCTGTCCGAGGGATTTTCTCAAAACAATTAAATACGGCAGTTATGAATTATGTTCCAAACATTATCATCACCCTGTACAATGTTTGTATTGTCCCATGATTTAGAAGATATTAATATCCGAATTGAGAAACAGGAAACAGTGAAAAGGTTTTCTATTTTTGGCACGTTTTTGGTTCGTTATTATAAAGAATCGTAACCAATCGAATAGTTAGCGAAAATTGAGCGTATGCTTGAAAAAAATTTTTTATGATTATTTCGACTATTTTAGCAAAAACGTTGGTTGGAGCGATTGGTCTGCAATTGTTTAGAATAGATTTAAATACCTAATAAATCTTCTGTTTTGTTTAAAACCAGATTTGAAACTTTTCTGAAATTCAATTCAAAAGCGTCGACAACCTAATGTACTTTCTAGATATGTTATGTAGGCAACACAAATTGATGGCGGATGGAACATCAAGGCTGATCAAGGCTAGTTAGTTTAGTTCGTACTTCAACTTCAAACTTCATATTTCATTCCAAATTCTCAGTCGGCAGTCGTTAAAAAGTCAGTGCATTGTCATTTTGTTAAAAGTAAGTCGCAAATTTGAAAATTTTATTATAATTCGCAGGTATTATTTAAAATAATGTATAATTTTTAGTAATAGCATTAATTTTTATAAAAATCAAAATAAGTAAAAATATTTCATCACATTTTGCAACCATAACCTATAAAACTAAAAAAAAAAATTAAATTGGTATTATTACTTATAATACTTATTAAAAAGAAATAGATAATTATTTTGTCACTTACATAATAATATGATTTTGGAAAATCCTTAATTTTTTAGTTTTTTACCAAAAAGATAAAGAAAGTTTTGAAGATTCTAGAATGTTCCTTGTAGTTATTTTTGTTCTAAAAGCATTAACTTTTAAAATAATAATTATAGCAATTAGTTTTATTATTAAAACCTAGTGTCCACATGAGACTAAATAGTCTCGAGAGTAGTCTACGGGCCTGAGACCTCTCTCCGAGATAAGTCGGTGCTGATCTCTGATACTCCACATGTCACAAGTGGACATGTTAATTTCTGCTGTCGCGAACAAGTATCCACTTTTCTGGTTTGGTTGGAAAAGCTGAGACCACATGTCGAGACTTTTTCAACATAAATATTTTGTGTTATAAAAATGAACGTACGAGAGAGGACAGATTCGGAAGTTTTCCAATTAATTCACCTTTATGAGGAACATGAATTTTTGTGGTACTCATTTAAGAGTGTTGAACAAACTCCCAATTCATGTCTTCGATCACCCATTTTCTTATCCAACACTTTTTTTTTACTTTTCGTTTTTGCACAATTTTGAAAGCAACTAGAAAAACTAGAGCCTGACGTTAATCCATATTCAGAAATAAAATTAAAAACATATAAATTTCCGACCAAATCAATCAGCGGACTGCACATTGTTGAATCTCAAGTTGTTACGGAATTTTTCTGGTCTCAAGTCGACACGGAATTTTCCTGGTCTCGAGACTAAAGTCACTTTTGAGTCTCTGGCAACTATCTCGATACTCCAAGTGATCTCAAATGGACACAGCACCTTAATACCAATCTCGAGACTTTCTCTCGAGATTTTATCTCAAATGGACACTTACCTTTATATTAACATCGTCATGTCTCAGTCATTAATATTGTGATTGTATGAGTGACAATATCTGATACATCAATTGATGTCTATAAAAAACCGATTAACATACAACTTTTCGACTTACCTTTTTGTTTTCAACAATTTCAACTTGACGCATTAAGCAACGACCAATAGAAATAATAAATATTTAAAACAAAATATTATATTTTTAAATATTAACATGTAAAGTATGTTTCACGTTTAATGGGACGATTGGATGTAACGATTTAAAGTAC
Source organism: Stenus bimaculatus (assembly GCA_963971135.1). Lineage (NCBI taxonomy): Eukaryota > Metazoa > Arthropoda > Insecta > Coleoptera > Staphylinidae > Stenus > Stenus bimaculatus. The sequence continues at coordinate 47,725,700 of OZ020180.1, forward strand.
ACTCATTTGCGCATAATGCTTCGATTATACATATTGTGCGTTTTTTGTATTGGTTTTTTATTTTATTTTACATTGTTGGTTAATTTGGAATTTTAATTTTGGTTTGTTTGTTCCTTTATTTTTTAATTGTGATTAATTTTGCAATTTGAATTTTGGTTTGCTTTTGTATCTATAAAATTGTTGCAACATTTCACCAAATTTTACAACTCACGCGTTGTTGAACAATTTTGTTGGCCAAGTACGATCGAGGCGCTATGCGCAAAACAGTGCACTTTAAATCGTGGCATCCCATCGACCCATGAAAAGTGAAACTTACTGTATTTTACACAATTTAATCAAGCTCCCCAAATTAATGTATTAGGTGCATTTTGCCTTCGAGTTTAAATATTTATTTTGATAAGATTTGTTAAGATAAAAATGTCTATAAATTTTTTGTTAATTCAAGCACTCTTTTTTAAAATGGTGTTTCAATGATTTATTAATTAATATTTTTTACGTTAGAGTTCAAAATGGCATCACTCCTTGCCTCAAGATTATGCGGCTCAGCAAATATTCGAACAGCCGCTGTAAGATTTTCTCCGAAGCAAGTGTTTGTAAGAAACTTTGCAAAAAATGAGCGAGAGGCTATTGAAAAAGTGGCAAAGCGGCCTACTCTGAAAGATCGTGCAATGGCACCAGCTGGTGAAACAGGTATAAACATTTTTTTATCACATTTATTAATCAAAACCATTTTATTTTACCAAATGATTAGAATCCTTGAACTGGAAAGTTTACTGAATTGATATGAACAACATTTGTCTTCATACATATTTTGTTTTAAAATTTTATTTTACAGCTTTTCAGTTTGGTAAAGGAGCCGTTGCAGGTGGTGCAGCACTTGGTATTGGTGCTTTATGCTTTTATGGACTTGGACTTGCTAATCAACCAGGGGCATTAGAAAAATCAGCGTAAGTTAAAACCATCACATTATATAAAATCCTTACGATTTTATTTCCATTAAACTGAATACAAGATCAACATTATTAACAGTTGTTATCGCCCAAACCCGATTTCAGGACAAACTAGTTTTTCATGGGCCAAACTCAAAGATTTCTAACCTATATTGTCTAGATCAAACAACCTTATAATGCGGAAACCAATGAGTTGGTTGAGGTGCCAAATTTAAAAGTTTCCAATCCCGTTACAACTGATGTAGTACTTTTGTTAAAGGAGATTGAGATAAAAAGAAATCCACTTGACTACTGGAGTGGAGGGCGACAGAGAAAAAACATAAATAGAAAGAAACAGAGACACAACCTCATACTCTCCATAAGTTTAGCCAGAAACATGGCATCGTAGTTGCCCCTTGGTTAAACTAGTTTATCTGCAGCGTATTAGGAAGAACTAGATATGCTAGTTTGTCCTAAAACCGGGTAACAACAGTATTTACAATGATTAAAATAGGTGTATGAAATTTTTCTAATTAAGTTGTTAAAAACTCAGCAAATAGAATTATAAAAGAATATAAAATGTGGTGTGCATTGACATGCCAAACTAAATAATGTTGGCTATAAAGTTTTATTTATTTTCTGTACAACATAGTATCAATACATTAAGATTTATGAAAATAAATTTTAACTAGGTGTGAAAAAAATAGGTGTAACAAATGTTATTTGATTAAAGAAAGAAGTAATTTGTAATTTCGACCTCATAAAAATGGAACGTAGGATTGTAAATCTTCTAAAAAAATCCATTTATGACAACGACTGTTCTAAAAAAGAATTTAAATTTAGAAGTTACAACAACAGCTATCAGAAAAGTATTAATTAAAAATAAATTGCCAGCACGTAGTCCTAGAAAGGTACCTCTTCTTTCCCAGGGAAACATACAAAGACGTTTAAAATTTGCGCTTGTGCATTTGAATTGCCCTGTAACAAAGTAGAGGAACATTTTATGGACGGATGAGTCCCAAGAATATTTATTTGGTTCTGCACAATGTAAACAATATACTAGACGGTCTCAGAATTCCCAAAATTCATTGTAAAAACAGTGAAACATGGAGGTGGTTGAATTGTAGTATGGGCATGCTTTTCGTATAATGGTGTGGGTCCTAATTTCTGGATTAAAGACATTATGAATGCTCCAAGCTGTGTTTATATTTTATCTACAATAATCCTACCATATGTGGAAGAGGAATTGGCTCTTAGATGGGTGTTTTAGCAGGATAATGATCCTAAACACACATCTAAGTTAGCAAATAAAATGGTTTGAATACAAAACAATTAGGGTTATGGAATGGACAGCACAATCACCTGATCTCAACACTATTGAGAATTTGTGGCATGATATTAAGCTGACAATTGCAAACAAAAGAAATTAAAAATCAGGATGAATTGTGGAAAGCAGTTGAAGAAGCATGGAAGGCAATTCCTGTTGAGCGATGTCAGCGCCTAATCGACTCAATGCCTCGTCTTGTGCAGCTGTACTGAAAAATCATGGACATGCGACCAAATAATGATTATAAATAGTTTTTCCTTGACAAAAATATGTAACACACAAATCTCCTATAAAACTGAATTTATTACATAAGAAGGTAATATAAAACAATATTTTTTGCACGACAACTCCTAAAGTTGTTACTTTACAAATTCTAATCAATGCGAAAAGTTGATTTTTATAGTGTTTACCTGTCATAGAACTGTCATCGTGCTATGTTGGTAATATATGCATGTATATAATCATCATGACTGTTCATGTTGGTTATATGCCATGCGTAAATAACCAACACAAAAAATGCTACTTTCGTTCATTCATTAATTTTTAGCTACTCGCTGCTGCTCTTAATTTATCCCAACCTGGCAACACTGTTACCCTCTTTATTTTCATCAATACCCTGCTCCAAATAAACAATAAACAAACAGTAAAATTGGTTAATTATTTAAGATTTAAGGTTTCTTTTACACTAAATTATGAAATTTGTTTTTGTTTAAATTTGCAATCGTGCAAAAAATGTTGTATGTACCTCGTGTAAAATAAAGTTTTATGTCATTCGGTCGGGTTTAATCGACATTCGCCTTCGGCTCATCTCGATACTTCCGACCTCATGCCATAAGACTTCATTTTATACTCTCGTTACATAAATAACTATTTCAAAACAGAGATCGTTTTTGTTGGTTTACAGAGATTTGAAAATATTTGTATTATTATTATGTTATTTTTTTTAAGTTAAGCACGAAATTTTTCATACACCTATTTTTATTCACACCACTGTACAAATAATACTCCTTTAACTTATGTTTTATTTGTTGTTTGTATTTTAATTTTTTTAATTTTAGAATATGGCCTCAATATGTTATGGATCGCATTAAATCAACTTATTTGTTTTTTGGTGGCTCAATTGCAATTACCACTGCCGCAGCAATGGCATCATTCACTTCACCAACTATAATGAGGCTAGTAACAGCAAACGGACCAATGGTAAATACTTAATACAATTTATTTCAATAATTAAATATTTCATCCCTGATCACATAATCTAATATAGTGGCAAATTTCAATATCAAGATTCACCAAATCAGTAAAATCTATTATGTAAATAAGAGTTTAATAAGTTTTTGGTTGACTTTCAAGATATATAAATCTTTTGAAAGTAATTACAAAAAATATAATTATAGAATTTTCTTTTTTGTTTCTAAGATATTAAAGTTGCTTTACACCGTGTATAAAAAATAATTTTGTAGGGAATTTTTATGAGCATAGCGGCAATTATGGGTACGGGCATTTTATGTCAAAGTCTAGAATACACTGAAGGTTTAAGCGCAAAACATATGGCGTGGATTTTGCATGCAGGAACAATGGGTGCGGTTCTAGCTCCATTATGTTTCTTAGGAGGACCCTTACTCATGCGGGCTGGATGGTACACTGCAGGTATTGTTGGTGGTCTCAGCGCAATTGCTGTAAGTATTTAAAATTAATATGCTTTAAAAGCACTCAAAACAGTTTGTTTATTGGGAATTTTAGAATTATGCTTGACCTCTGATGGAAAAGGCACGAACCTAGAGTGCTTTTCATTTGATTACAAGCATTAGTACTTATTTTACGGGTTCTACTTGAGATTTAAATAATGAATCTATACGGGCTACTATTTCCAAACGGTTTACATTGCACTTTTCAAATTTGCTTTATTAACTTTATGGGGTAATTCTGAACAAAAAATGTTAGCCGTAACAGCGCTAGGGTTGCCAGATTCGAAAAGTCAGAAAGCCGGACATGTCCAAAAAAAACTCATAAACTTAAAATTTTTATTCCACTTATAATAAATTATAAAAATAAACATAATTCTTACAAAAAATGTCAAAAATCAACAAATTTCTAACACTTAAACATTACATCACATATACAGGGTGTCCCACTTTTTTTCCAGCAATTTTTTTTAAGTTTTTGAACAAAAATTTTTCTATGAAGTATTATGTTTTTTCGACTCCTTGAAAAGTTAGATCAATTTAAAAATTTCAATAATTTAAAGATTTTTGTGGGACACCCTGCATACCGAGGGGTATAGGTTAGAAATCTTTGTTGGCAAACATCACATCAGAGTTGCCATTTGGCCCCCCTTGTATTTACCAGGGGGGTTATTCTCGAATCGCACGACACAATATCGTATACGACATGACAAGGACAGACTCTTATTTTTGCATTTTAATGACAAGGATAGAATGATAAAAGTCATACACGACATCGTGTATTGTAATTCGAGAATGATAACGACATACTCTTATTTTTAAATATGAATGACAAGGATAGAATGATAAAAGTCGTATACAATATCGTGTCGTTTGATTCAAGAATAACCTCACAGAAACGTTTCTAAAGTTGAAAACTACAACCATTCGATTATTCATTTTTAGCTGCTCGTTGTAAATTGTAGCTATTAAATTACGTTCGTTTATTACGCTGCGTGACGCTACGTCTACTTTCCCCTTGCCCCTTGAGCACCAACCTAAAAGTACCGGCTTCAAAGAGTTTTGACATTTGACAAGTAATTTAGAAGATCCTAAAATCGTGTTCGTTTATCCAGGGCCTGATACAAGTTTAAAACCGGTCCGGGCAAAAATTAATGGACCGGCCCGGTCTCGAAAAATCAAAAAATCAAGCAAAAAAAAAGAATATCTATTTTTTATTTGAATTTAATACAATATTCAATAATTAGGAAATGCCAGGGCCGCGTTTCCCAATAGGTAAAGGGCAAAGTAGGCACTTAACCAGGGCCAGAAAATTTGGTGGTCCCAATTCGAGAGTATTTTTTTTCAATAATTTATTTTTAAACTTACTTACAAAAACCGTTTATTATACAATAATAGTTTTTGTACATCAAATAAACTTAAAAAGCTAAAAGTTCTTTAACAGTTGCTAATATTTTTCCAAAATTTGAGGGCCCCTAAACAAGATAAAATTTTGGGAGGAAGAAGAGTATTAAAAACATTGGTGTTTCTTTATAATTAAAAGTTTGGGGTAGAAACACAACCAAATGGTACCTGTAATAGATAATAAGAGATTTACTGTTCTGTTAGTTAGTTTTTTTTATAAAATTATTTTTTTTTTTAATTTGAGGCCACTTTAAGTTTCGCCTCAGCTGTAAAAATTTATCGGTTCGCCGTTAAAAAATTGAAAAAAAATGAGTAAACTTCAATGCCCTGCATTTCCGAAATGGAGCGTTTTAGCGGAAAAAATTATTCTTACAGTTTGTCTTAAAATTGGCCCAAAAATACATTCCTAGATTATTCGACACTTGTTCAAAAATATCATGTTGTAGCAACACAATTTTGAAATTTTTTTGATATTTTCTATTTTTTCACGACTTAGTCTACTTAGGCCCGCCGCACACTGCAACCGACGAAACAGATTGATACGATTCATTTATGTCGGACGATGACTCGGGGGAGAATTTTGTATGATTTTATACACAGATTCCTGAGGTGGAAGTCTGTAAGCTATACGATTATTTTCGTACAAAGAAAAAATCGTTTGTTGAATATGTTGCTATAGTGACGGATTTTGTCTTCCTTCAACAAATACAAAACGTGCATAAGAAAGAGTGATAGAAAATCTGTCACCAAGCAACTTAGTAAACAAACGTTTTTTTCGTTGTACGAAAACAATCGTATAGCTGTACAGACTTTCACCTCTGAGGTGGAAGTCTGTAAGGTATACGATAGTTTTCGTACAACGAAAAAACCGTTTGTTGACCAAGTTGCTTGGTAATAGATTTTCTATAACTCTCCTTATGCACGTTTTGTATTGATTGAAAGAAGACAAAATCCGTCACTATAGCAACATATTCAACATACGATTTTTTCGTTGTACGAAAATAATCGTATAGCTTACAGACTTCCACCTCAGACGCGACAGTCACGCCCGACATCATGTGACAACTTGACACTGTTTGCAACCGTCGCGTAGCGTCAGATGCAACATGTTGAGACAACTCGAGGCGAAATGTTTCGCCGCTCTGTCACTCGAAACAAACGTAAATATGTATAGTCAAACATAAATCTCTAGGGTTCCCTTCTTCCAATAAAAACAAATAGTAATATGTAATATAGCACAACAGGATCAATGTGTTCCATACTGCAAAGAATTTTATTTTTGTAATGGATGTGCTAAATACGTCCCGCGACAATTTTCGTGCGACATTATGTCTCGCGACAGCTTCTGTCAATAATTTCTGTCTGCCGACATTTTGTCTCGAGACACTTTGTTTCTGGCTGTTTCGTCGCTTGCAGTGTGCGGCCGGCCTTATTGTATAAAAACATTGTCCAAATGTTCCTTAAGAGTAACGTCATATTTTGCTAAAAGAATGACCTACTCCAAGAAATTGCCGTGATTCACATAATCTTTTAAGTTTATATGTTTTTTTAAAATAATTAACAGGAAATTGAGCCAGGAACTCATCCTTGGTGGGAACATGATGCATGATGTTGCATACAACATACGACATTGAAAGGACAAACTATTATTTTTTCATGTAAATACCAAATGATGAAAGTCATATTCGACTTTGTGTCGAGTGGTTCAAAAATACGCTCAAATATTTTATCGAAACAGTCCTTTTAAAATTAGTTAATTTAGGGAAGCACAAAATCAAAACTTTACCTTTTTTCATTTCATTTATTTTCTTTTGGTTGCAGACATAGAATGGCACTAATAGGCAGATTTTGGTCAAAATTAAAGCCATTTAAATAGAAACAAATAAGGTAACCATGGAAATTGTCCATTACAACCCATATAACAAATTTAAATTTAAAGGCCTTTAAACTTAAATGAATTGACCAGAATCTGGGTATATATTCCGTATACAAAATTTAATATATTTTATCGCAATTTTTATTTTTTGGATAACAAATTTATTGACAACACTTTTAGCTTATATTGCAAAATGAATCAATTATGTGGATATTCGTTTGTATTTTTAGGTGTGTGCTCCAAGTGAGAGATTTTTAATGATGGGTGGACCATTGGCGATGGGTTTGGGAGTAGTTTTTGCGTCCTCCTTGGGTAGCGCTTTTCTTCCACCAACAACAGTTTTGGGCGCTGGATTATATTCAATTTCACTTTATGGTGGACTACTTTTATTCTCAGCCTTTTTGCTTTACGACACACAAAGGATAATACATCAAGCTGAAAGACATCCAACTACTCCTGCTTTATATGGAACACGACCTTACGATCCAATTAATGCGTAAGTTTTACTTTAATAGTTTTGTTATTTAGTACTATTTTGGATAATTTGGGAATGCATATAAAAAACCAACTTAGATATTCAAATCATCCGATAGGCCACAAAATATCTCTTGTTAAATTACGTACGATTAATTGAGGCTCAGAAATGTCGCTACTTTTAGTCACTTTTAGTAACGAAACCTTTCGATGAGCCAAAAAAGACCGTTTTTCTTACAATTCTAAAAAGAATGATCGACAGTTGCTTGCCTTTTAAATCTACCTGCAATGTCTCGTGTCATAGTATTATTAGTATGGATGCACAACTTTTTATACCCCAAAATAAATTAATCTTAAAGAACCTGGCTTATGCTATCAAATAATGGAAATAATGGAAGACAAAATATTATTTTGAGAAGAGTTATAATTTTGAAATTGGGTGTAGAAAAATTTCAAAATTAATAAAAATACTGTTCAACACTAATTTCAATTGCATTTTTTTAAATTTTAGAGCACTTTCAATTTATATGGACACATTGAACATCTTCATAAGAGTGGTGACGATTTTGACTGGTGGTGGTGGAAACAGGAAGCGTTAAAATTTGTGATTTTTGTATTAAATTAATTCAATTAAAACGGAAAAGTCGATTTGTGTTTTTGTAATAATAAAGACTGTGATTACTGGGGTAAATCGAATTTTCTAGTTGGAATAAAAATATTTATCTCGTTACTTTTTTTATTTATAACAGATAAATGTACAAAGACATACATGTGTACCTTTTAAGGTTTAATTATAAATTATTTTCCTGGATGTCGTCCAATTGCTAAGCAGTGACGGTTGTTTTATTTGTCGAGACTAGTGATGATTATTTATTTTTAACTTACTATTGTAGATAGATTTTAAGCATATAAATAAAGTTTAATTATTTTGAAAAACTTTTTGACTCATTTTTTCTCATGTTTAGATTATCGGGCCAATTCCCTAAAGAAAACGGATTAGGTCAAAATCAACGATTTTTTAGAAATTGAAATTAAAAGGTGGAAATTCTGCCATAATGACCTTTTTAGACGACCACATAAATCTTGTACATTTCTACTGCGCAGTAGCATCTGAGTCGATCTTGTACAAGATTTATGTGCTCGTCTAAAACGGCCTTAAATCACGTAATTAAGTTATACAATTCTTGTAAAGTGATAAACTCTCTGAAAATATCTTAATGGAAATCCATCTGCTCTTAAACTTGCCAAGGTTGTGGCTATACATATACAAGATGTCCCATTTGACGTTGGACTCTATGAGTACCTTTGTTATTATTGGAGATAGAAAATCGGTTAAATGGACAAAGTAGTGGATATTTGTATGTTCAATCATAATTCGCTGACAAAACAGTTGAATTTTGCATCGTTTCGGCGCCATCTTGAAAAAACCAAAAAGTGCCATTTTCAAAATATCACTGTAACTTCTTTATTATTGGCGATTCAAGCTAAGCGATCTGCCTCTTGCGGCATAGCGCGGAACTATGAAATGACGTCACGTCCTTGATAGTTGTGCAGACGAATTTAGCGTTTAACTTTTGTTAATGTCTATTATAGTCAAGTAAATAACGTCAACTTACCTAATTTACTTTGTATTATTAAATGCTTTTGATTATTTCTTTAAAGTTTAAAATTTTAATTATTTTGTCACTGACGTGACATCACTAGAATATGTAACCAAACATACATTTGCCCGGGAAATATTAATTTGAATCGCCAATAGGACATACCAAAAAACTTTGTTAACAACATAGAGGCAGTTTTTTTACCTAAAATTCAATAAATCAATCGGATTTTTTCTTAAGTTACTGGATTGCCAGGAAATAATCCAAACTTTGTTTTTTCTTATGGCGGCCATAATGGAATTACACGTATTTGGAACCAGTGTGTTTTTCTGAGAATTTTGATATACCATATCATATCACATTTAATAAATATTTTACGGTAGAATAATTACTTTTTTTCTACGAACGTTCAAAAAGTAGGACATTTATGATCAGTTGTCAGGGCATGAAGCCATGCTTTCTTGCACAAGTGCACAAAAGCGTTACTTAGGGCGCGTTCCAGTAATGAACACTAAAGCCCACGACGACCGCAAAATCGTTCTACATAAGACCGCGATTTTTTCTTTCGTGCTTTGATGGCGACCGCAAGAAGCTCACAACGACCGTATTTATTCGTGGGTTTCCGTGGTTGTTTGTTGAATGGTGACCTTTTGAGCTAGTGGAACGGGAAAATTTTGCGGTCGTGGTCGTGGGCTTTAGTGTTCATTACTGGAACGCGCCCTTAGTGCAAAAAAGTATGACTTAATGGTTGAGTGTTAAAAAAGTGTAAAATATTGACATTTTATTGGATAATTGGAAAAAAATTACAAGATGAATTTATAAAATCTTTACATCTTCAAATCGCGCATTTCTTTCTCAATAACTTCTGATTTGTAACAATTATATTTATTTTTTAACAAAACAATTTCCTCGTTAAGACTTTTGTTAAGAGTTAGTTGTTGATCTATTTTACTACTTAAATCGACGATCTTACTCTTAAGATTACCTATTTTTAATGTGCTATTGGTAACTAACTTATTGACTTTGATTAAAGAAATTTGCTTTTGTAAATCAATGTTTTTCTTGCGTTCCATATCTAGTTCATTTGTTGACATCTCTGCAGTTTTATTTTTCGTATTTTCTATAGCATTTTTGGTTAATAATATTTCTCTCCGCGCTTCTTCATTTCTATCTAACAAATTATCGTTTGTCGACTGTAAAACTTCGAGATTTACATGGACCATTGTCTCAGAATTTGGTGTTTCCTCAAGTAATTTCTTCATTTTCGATTTTAATTCGAGAAAAACATTTTGTTTAATTTTTAATCTATTAATTTGTTTTAGTAGATATTTTTCATCTTCTATCAAACTTTTGGCTACTTTTATCGGCTCTACTTCGTTATTACTTTTGAATAATACTGCTGGTATAATCATTGGAGTTTCTTCAGGATTTTTCTTTTTATCAGGATGTTCATGAGTGGGTATTATTTCAGAAAACAATAATTCATCCATGTTAGCGTTTGGATGAGTTTTAGCTAGCTTAGACATTTTGTAAGCCAAATAGGGTGGTAAGGTGGAAGACAAATGATTAATTGTTTCTGTTATTGAATTACATTCTTTAGTTAGAGACTCGTTTCTATCTAAATATTTTTCTATGATGGAATACCAAAATTCATCTTGGGTGTTTAATTGGTCAGGATTGTTTAATTCGGAGGTTTTAGGCATTTTTACTGAAAATTTGGAGGAATGACGCGAGTGACTAAATTTTTGACAATTAAAAATATAACCGTGTATTACATAAAAATAATTTATTAAACAAGTCATTAGTACAAAAGTTTTCTTTTGCTGTTTACGATTTTTTCTTTAAAACTCAAATAGAAAACATAATTTTATTTTACTATTATGAATTTTCTTCGAATCTAAATGTGGTTGTAGCTGGAGGAAAGAATCGTTCCCTACCACTCTTTGCAAATACACAGATAAAAGGGTTTTGCTTTATAACTGCATCAACAACGCAGGTGTTTCTAGAAGCATTGAATACTCTTGACTTTAATTTTCCGTCAACATAAACTTCAAAACCATCTACTGATTTTCCTGGAGTAACACTCCACTTAATTAATAAACTCGATGGTCCTATCGCCCGAACATCAGTTATACCTAAAAATGGCCTTTCTTCTTTAACTGGTTTATCTTCTTCAATAACCATGTTGAATTTTATCATTTTATAATCTATATCCGGAATTGGAGTTGCTATAAGATATTTATATCCGCTTAGAAAATCCATTTTAATTTAGCTTCTTTACCTTTTATCATTAATTTTTGAAGAAAGATTTTGAATTTTTTTATTAAAACGTCAAACTCTGAAATTTTAAAGCAAGGGTGACAAAATAAAGCGACGCTCGATGACATTTTTTTTAATAAAAAGAACTTGATAACTATAAAATTTTTCACAATTTGAAATATTTGCAAAAGACGCTAGTTTTGCGATATGATTTCATTGCTTTAATAAATAAAAAATAGAAATTAAAAATTTTCAATTCGTTATTTTAAGGGTATCGATTTTGATATTCTCTAAAAAATCTCACTCTTTTAGGAACGACACAATTGTTCAACTAATAGTTACTAATTACGGACAGGCGGCGATAGAGAATACATTTTTAGTTCTACTTTTGGAACTGTAAAATTTTTCTAACGACTATTGTTATATTATTAATAAAAACAATTTAGACAATAAGTGGGCCGCCCATGTGCTGTACCATTTTTCAAAAATTCTATATGAAAACTAAATTCAATTTGAATGGAACTAATTCTTTATTACAAATGCCCAAAAATCAATTTTGCTTTTGGCCACCCCCTAATACGGCCGCCCACGTGCGGTGCACCGGCCCTGTAAGTGGGTAAAGGTTAGGTTAGGTTATTATACCCCTATGGGTGTAAAATAAAGTCTCATTTGATGAAAACATGATTTATTTTTTCAAAAGGCCTAATACAAAATTTTATAAACACTCTTTACTCTCGGATGACATCTACCATTTTTGGTAAACGCAAAAACAGTTATATTATTTTCTTTTTTAAACTTAACATGTTCAATCACAGTACTTTCCCTTTCACGTCCCACAACTCTCATCTTCGTAATTCCTTCAAGACAAATTTCATACCCCAAAATCTTTTCACTAGCTGCAGGTTTCCACCTTATCAAAAGGCACCCTTGGGAAATTCGCTTTATATCAATTATTTCCAAAGGAGAAGAATCAACATCACATCCGCAAGAATTCTTATTCTTTTCTTCAGTACTCTCACAAATACATGATTTAAAGAAAGGCCCTGCAAAATTAGTTTTCGGTTTTGGTAAAGTCTCGGCTAAGGTATATTTATCGAAATCACATGACGGTTCCTGGTTTTGAGCAACATTCTTGAGTAAATTACCAAAGCTTTTTGTTTTTGAATGCAATTTAACTTCTTCGGTCAGAGCGTTGATGATAAAATCTTTTGCTCTACATTTTTCTTGCAATATTTTAAGTGATAATTCTAAGGCTGATAATGTTGCTTCAAAGGAAGACGCTTCTTTAGCAAAAATATTACCTGAAAATTCTTTATGGCGTTTGCAAAAACATTTAGAATCCCTATAAGTTTTTGAATCGGTATCAGAAAGTGATTTTTTAGGTTTAATTATGTCAGGAAAATCCGGATTTATAACTGTACAATTTTCCACACATGCATTATCACTGCTGCTGCAAATATTACAGTTGCGCGTACTGTTTTGTTTTGTTGTATTATCTGGTTTTGAATCGAATAATTTTAGTTCATTTACGTTTTCGGCAACATCTCCATCTAATTTTTTAATTAATTGTCTTAAATTGTTTGGTTGCTTTTCTAACTCGCCTTCAATGTGGTCTGATTGAAGGTTATTCTCTTTTGGTAAACATTGAGAGACATCACCGGGTTCAGCGTTGAATGACTCGAACGGGTCGTGTTTTTGAGTTTCCTGTTGATTAACTGTTGTAATATTTTCATCAGTTGCATGTTGATTAACTGTTATAATATTTTCATCAGTTGCATGTTGATTAACTGTTGTAATATTTTCATCAGTTGCATGTTGATTAACTGTTGTAATATTTTCATCAGTTGCATGTTGATTAACTGTTGTAATATTTTCATCAGTTATATGTTGATTAACTGTAGAAATATTTTCATCAGTTATATGTTGATTAACTGTAGAAATATTTTCATCAGTTACATCACTTGCTGCTGTTGGATATTCTTCTTTGCGATTAGCACTATCTAATTGATCAATTGTTTTTTGTTTTTCGCACCCAGGTACGCAACTTCCCGTTGAACAATAACAATTGGTGCAGATATCCTTTTTATTATTTGTGTTATCAGAACAACCTATTAATCCAAAGAAATTGAATTTGAAAATATTTTGAAATATACCTTGACTTGGTGGTTCGCATCCTGGTAGACAAGGAGGAACTTCGCAGGTACACTTTTTGCAGTTCTCTTTTTCTAGTGCTTTTGATGTTGCACCCAACAAACTTTCTTTTACAGATAAATTTGATGGGCTTTCTTCGGTTGTCGCTGTTGGTTTTGATAGAGTTTCTTCTTTTTGCTCATTTAATGTTGTATCCAATAAAATTTCATTCGCGTATAAATTATTAGATGGAGTTTTTTCTTTTGGTTCTGTTGGTTTTGTACCTAACAAACTTCCTTTTTTAGTAACATTTGATGGAGTTTCATCTTTAAATACAGGGCAATTACTGGCATTACAATCTTTGGGCATTGTTGAAAATAATAAATTGATTGGTTGATGAACAAGAATTTAACGAATTTAATAACTAATTTTTTGACAAAGGTTGACATACATCTTAGGTTAGTAAAAATAAATAAAAAAATTAAACATCATTGCTAAAGTAAATTAAGTATTTTCATGTGTTCAAGATGCAATACTAAAAAAAGAAATCATGACCAATTACTACCAACCGAATTTGAAACCAATGATACCTTTTAATTTTAACCCATTAAACTTTTTAGTAAAAAAATATTTAAATGTTATGGGACAGATTTATTGAGTTATTACATGTAATACACATAATCTTTACAAATACAGTCTTTATCGTAGTTAATTGTTTTGAATTCATTGTTTATCCGCAATTCGAAAATTGGATAAAATATTAGTAAGTGACGTGTTGCTATGAACGTTAATTTTTGATATAGAACTAGCAACACTTTTAACCTCGTCCAAAATATTAGAAATACATTTTTTAGTATTTACATTGCCATTGCGGTAATTTTTGTAAGCACCAATAGCAGACATCAATTCCTTACTTTGTAAGAAATTATTGTTTAAGCAGCTATCGCATTTATAAATAATGCAAATAATTTTGTCCATTAAATTCTTCAATCTTAACTCCGTGTCTTCAGATAATGAAAAATCTATTAAAGAACTTTGTTCACATTTATCACAATCGCAAGGACTTTTACAACTACCTGTAAAGTAAACTCTTTTGTAAATACTCTCTTCTTTCTTCTTTAAATTAGATTTAGAGACTTTTATGCTCTGATCGCTAAACGTATTCTTAGTTGATTTAACCGATACATCATTTTTTATGAATTCCGAAACGCAATCAACACAACTACAATCTATATCGTGAATTCTATTTTTTTCTTCAATATTTTGTTTTAATAGAACAGAAACGCTCCTTCTCACACCAGTCTCCAAATTTTTAATTTGAGAATTGCTACTACTTGTAGATGTTTCATTCGTAGGTATTTTATTTGAACCTTTAGCTTCTAAAAACGCTTCATTATAAACGCTGTTGTCATCCCAATTACATTTTTGGAAGGATCCCTTGATTGATTTTAAAGATCCTGTTGACAATTCTTGCCTACATTCAATCTTAGAATTTTTGGTTTTTGATTGGACAACTTGTATATGTGAACTATCTCGTTTGTCACAATTAGGATTTAAAGGTTCAAAGAAGTAAGAATTGCCTTCTGCTATAGATGATACGTCCTCAACGGATTCAATCGGACTTAACATTTTTCTTGGTATGTCCTCAACGCTTTGTGTTTCATAAAAATCAGGTACAAATATCAACTTCTTTAAAAGTTCTTCATTGGGAGGATTTGAAGTATTGGTAATACGTTTTGGAAAATTCTTTTGCAAATTTACTACTCGGGTAATATTTTTTGAACTGTTTTTAGTTTTCGATATGCTTGGCTTTTGATTTAAATTAAAATGTTCGCGAATTTCCTGAAAAATGTTATTTGAATTTTCTCTTTTACCACTTCCGTTTTTAATACAACTGGCTGAAGAATTTGTATTTTTTGTTTTAGCACCGATCTTACTACCTGTAGAATTTTTCTTGCTCATGTTCTTATTTTGAAGTGTATTACTATTAATTACTTTCTTTTCAATTCCTATGGTTTTGTTGCCACTCGGTTTAAATTTGTTGAATTTTATTACGTTTCCTTTTTTATTTGAAGACATTTTTGGGATGTATTACTGAAATTTGAAGATGAATAAATCCACGATGACGTATTATGACGTTTTCAATTACATACTTCATAGGAAGCCAAGGCAGGTGGAAAACATTTAACGCCATTTTCAGTAATTGCATAAATATCAATTTCAACGGTGCATGATAAATTTAAATTATCCAATAAAATACTTGTTCTTATTCTGTTATAGATTTTTCCTTTAACACTACCATTAACGTGAACTTCATATCCTTGGATTTGAGTATTTTTAGAAGCTAACCATTTTACTATGAGACTGGTGGGTCCAATTCTTCTTATATCAGTAATTTGTAAAGGATCAGGACAAACACTGCAGTTGCAAGTATTTGAATTAGGTGGAGACACAGAATAAGGTTCTTCTTCTACGGGTTTGAGACATTTTTTGTTGTTTGGCAATAATTTAGCTAATAAGGTTCTATCAAAATCTGGTACACTACAAGTATTATGCGCTAAATTCTGCAATAACTCGCTGTAGCTTTGGCAGGTGTTTTGTTTTTTTAAAGCATTTAATAAACCATTAATTAGTTGATCTTTTACTTTACATTTCCTTTGAAATGATGTGAGTGTCATTTCAAGAGCAGATACAGTTGGTTTAAAATTATTGTGCGAAAATGTTGCAACTTTTTCAGCTTCCTGACAAGAGCATTTTATTTTTTGGAGGAAGGAGTTCACTTCCTGCCTATAGCATTTTTCAACCGATTGATATTTAGTACATTCTTGAACGCAATCTCCTCCATTGCAATGACATACATTCAAATAAGGTTCATTCTTCGTATCTTTGATATTAGTAGGTTGATAAGCTGAATCATACAAATCCAAAGAACAATTACATTCAAAACTCTCTGGAATCATGGCGGCCATTACCGCAGCATTTTTTTTAATTTTTGTACATTCGCTATTGCAGGAGTTTGGAAAACAGGAACACTCTTGGCATATGGTATTTGTTGCGCTCGTATTTTTTGTTTCTTTAATTCTTTCGATTTCTTCACATAGCTTTTGACAAATTTTAAGACATTCGCACTTTTCTGGATTTTCGGGTGTTTTTATTTCCTGTGGAATGACCTCCTCTATTGGCTCTAAATCATCATAATCTGTTTTTTCTTCCGCAATAGGAGTTTCTGAAATAAGTTCCTCCAGTGATTCGACTTTAGTGGGTTCTTCTTCATGTGTAATTTCTTTTGGAGGTTCCTCTTCAACTGGATCTTCAGGACTTGTGGATTCCTTATAATCACAAATATTGGGGCAAAGAATTGTATCGTTAGTCTCAAACTCTGATGGAGCTTCAATATTTTTAGTCGCATTATGTGAGAGGGGATTGCAAATACAGGAACTAAAATCATAACTGCACAAGGATATACTTTCTGATTTATCAGAAAATATCATCTTTAATTTTTTGACCGATTCAAATTCTAAATAACATGGGGTTTTTGAGCATTTATGAGATTTGCTTATTTGTGTCCATGTTGATTTATTATTACAATTATCTTTTTGTCCTGAAGTGTTATTTGAGGGAACTCTAATCGTACAATTTTCCATACTTATTTCTGGTACAAAGACGCCACACAGTTGTGGTTCATTCTTATTAATCTCAATTTTTGTGTACGATACAGTGTTGTATGAAGTACTTTTATTAACAAGCGTCCTTTCTTCAGGACAATCAGATAGTGGATTTGCAAAAGGTGATTTTGAACTAATTTTATTTGAAATTTTCACGCCTTTTTCATTAAGCGGCACCTTCGTTATTTGAGTAAATTTAAATCTTGAAGGAGCCCCAGAATTATCATTTAATTTCTCATTTTCTGTACAGGTTTCCATCTTTTTATTATTATTATTATTAGGACTTTCTGACGTACAAACACAAATTATTTTATCTTCATCTGCCCCAAGAATTTGGCATTCTGGTTTGTTTTTATTTTTAGAGTCAATGTTAACATCCAATTCAAAAAGAATACTTTTTTGTTTGGGTTTGGACGAAATATTACTTGTAAAACTTTTTATTTCTTTGGAAATATGTGATTTTTGGGAAAATTTTAATGGCCTCTTATTATTACAACTGATGTTTTGTTCCAAATTATTTTTATATTTTTTAGCCTCACTTACATGGCGTGAACAAATATTTTTAACTGGAATGGATTCTTCTGATTTTAATTGGAGATTTTTATTTTGCGGAATATTTGTTACATCATCAGCATCATTTAAATTGCATACGCATACAAGTGAAGATATTTTAGATTTCTCTAAAGCCTTTAGTTCCACATTTGGTTTTTCTTGTTGACGCGTTTCCATTTTTTCACTGCATCTACAAACCTTTGAAGAAGAATCTGTTTTCAAACGTGTGTTTTCTTTGGGTAATTGCTTTCTTTGTTTCCTTTTTTCTTCTTTGGAGGCTCGGCATTTTGCATTACAAATATAGGATTCACATTCGCAATTTTGGCATATTTCAACATCGCGTTTTTCGTCTACTCCACTTTTTAAAACGGGAATTTTGGATTTGATTGTATTTTCCAACTCAGGGCGTTTGGAAAATTGCGATATTTTAGAAGTATGTATTCTTACTGGTATTTTAGTTTTAAAAGAACTTGAAGAAGCATTTCCTAAAGGATACTCAGATTGCGATTTTATTTTAGTACAATCACATCTTCTCGGGGTCGAGTGTCCGCTGGGTGTTCCCATCATAAAAGTAGACTCGCTTATACTTTGCGTGGTTGTATTGGGGTCTTGCAACTTTGTTTTAACACATGTACCCTTTTCTTTTTCATTTTTATTTATTTCCTTAGGTTCATTGCCTGGTTTACCTTTTGAACTGGCATATCTTTTTGCATAAGAAGGTTCACTTGCTTTGAAAGCTTCTTTCGAGTTTTTTTCAAGTTTTGTTTTTGAGCAGTGGCAACGGCACCTGCAGGATGACATAGAAATTTTGTCATTTATACCATTTCTTAAATAATCTTTATAATTTTGAAACTTTAGTTAATTTTTTAAAATTCAAACAGAATAATTTTATTCTTCGAAAAACTTCGAAATTTGACATGAGTGACACTGGCACTGCAGGAACTAATTGCGAATTTTAACTAGGTATAGAGGGCGCTGTAAATGGAGGATATTCGGTACTTGTCAGTGTCAAAAATTGTGTTTAAGATGTATTTTGGTACCTTATAACTACATACTCAACAAAACACAGATAGATTTATTATTTAAAGCTTCAGTAAAGCTAAGAAAACATGTACTAATGCGTTAAATCAAAAAAGTGAGTACCGAATAACGAAGTTCATACCTTTGGCACCAGAGGGCGAGCGGATTCTTTAAATTCCCAATAGAATCATTTTGTCATAAAATGCAGGTTAGCTCCAGGCACATCGTATGTAGATTCCACTAAAGAAGCAAGTATTGAAGGAGCTGTACATCCAGATTTGTTATTATTATTATTATCATTTTCAAAATTCAAAAGCTGACCTTATGATAGATGTTATATTGATGATCTGTACGAGTTCTTAGAAACGAAACCCTAGAAGCGGTTTTACGCATGTTTTGCGCAAGTTTTTCGATTGTCGGTAGCCTAAATTTCGAAAAATTTCAGCATCTGGTCTTAAATATTTTAATTTCGACTAAAGAAAGGAATGAGCTGAAAATGTTTCAAAACCAGAGCTCGTTGACTCGTTAGATATTATTTTCTATTACTTACAGAATACTTACAAAACAAACAATGGGTATAAGCGAGACGAAAATCGCCTCCATAGATAATATAATTTATACATGTAGAATGTAAACTCATCAATACTTAATTTTGATAACACAAAATAGACCGGGAGCGCGTGACAGTTTTTGGTCTGCCATTTCATACAACATGCCTTTTGGAGGTGAGAATATTTACCCTATAAGAACAAAGAAAAGCGGGAACTAAACCCCTGCACGGTTTCCGATCATATGGAAAATTGCATTTCCATTTTCACCTGGGCACTAGTAAAAGTTTTGGAACTCCTTTTGAAAAATTCCGTTCTTTTTTTAAATTTAAAATCGTTATTTTGGGTACTTTTTGGATGGGGAGGGGGCAGGGTGTATTTTAGGGAAAATATAGAAGTGCACAAATAACCCCAAAAGTTAAATAATATTAAGAAAAGTCTCGGTGAGTTTTTAGAGGGGAATTCTTTTCCGTGATCTGTTTGCAGATTTTTAGGTATTCTAACAGAATTAAAAATCTGTTTCAAACTACCCGATACTGTTTCACCAGATTTGTCTTTTAAAGGAACAGCCCAGACAAATTTTCAAAAACAATCAATAGAAATTTATGACCTTTATTTTCTCTTGAATAAAGACCAAATTCGGCTAAATCAGCCTGCCACAGATCATCAAAAGTTTCAATTTTTGTTTTTTTACTCAAATAGTTCTTCCTTACTGGTTTATGCAATTCATCCATAACTAATTATTTCATTTTACTCATTAGATGATGGTACAACTGGTTTTCGAGTTAGTAATTCCACGCATTTTTTAAACTATGTTTACAAATAAATTATTTTTAATTTCTTCAACTTACAATTTTAAAGTTCTATTTAGTTCATCAATAAGTTTTCTGTTGTGATCAGTTTTTCTTTTTAAGTCGTTGTGCAGTTTCAAAATGGATTCGTCTAAGTAGTCTTTATTTGCCGCATTCCAAGTTAAAATTTCCGTTAGGAGTTATTTTAAATCCCAATCCTGGGGGTCCACGTACTGTGGCCCAATTTGTCCACACTCATACTAGGAGAGTATTATTAATGATCGTAAAATACAAAACCAAGTTAATTTTTATAGTATGTATAATATTAGCTTCTCGAAGGTCTTCTTCTATTCGTATCATTTCATTTCGAGTGAAGTATTTCCAGCATTTTTAGAAAATTGAAGTAGACATAACCGATCTACCAACTCGTTTGGGTCATCCCAATAAACATACTGACGGTTTATTTCCCATAGATATAAAACCACTTCCAAAAGCATTTTCTTTTGAACGAGTTGCTGAAAAAAAGAAAGGTCTATTATCTCCTGATATGTATAAGATCTGGTTCCTATTATTTGTTTGTTGCGGTCGTAATATCTTTTAAAGTATTACATCTTTCAAGAATATCTTTATAATTTATTAAATCTTGGTCGGTGAAATCATTCGGTGTATTTTTGAATAAAAGTTCATAATATAGACCACGAGTCCTGAATACTTGTGCGTAAATTATTTAAAACAGTAAGGTTGGGGTTCTTTCAGTTTAACCAAAGTATTTCCAATGTTCTACTGTTCGTTGTCGGGGTTAAACTTAATTCGGTGCATATTATTGTATTCAACATTTTCATCGCTTATCTTTTTCCTTCTATGTACTGTCTTGGTAGAGGATCGTCCATCGTATTTAATGTTCCCCTCGTTATAAGTCTTAGGATCGATGTTATCGATAAAAGTTTGATAAACAGGTTTATTATAAATATTTATTTTAGCATTACCATTATCGGTATCATCATCATAATCACATCATTATCATCTATCATCATCACCGATTTCGCTACCAAATCACCAAATGTAAATGGTAATTTTAAAGCCTTTATTTTATATTTAAATTTCTGGGAGATTGTGCTTTCCTTTTTCGAGGTAATATTAATGTTGATATCTTAGATACTTACTTTCTTTTCTCGAGGTGTGCTCATCAAGTCTTTGGTTTCATTCTGATTAATACTTTGAGATCACGAAACTTTTTACGAATGATGTTTTTCGTGTCAATAATTTGTTTGCTTACGACCAATCCTTTTGTCATAGGAAACCCAAATCGCTAAAACTGAATATTTGCATTAAAATTTCAAAATTCTGATAGTAAAAATAATTCATATAAGTTTGGGACTTCATCGGCCACTATTCCACTAAGGCACAACCCCACTCTCTATGCAGGGGCGCTGAAATTGCTCCCAGCCGAAAGAAAAACTTAGTTTGCTTGCGTAGTCCTGGACGCATTATTTTGGATGTGGCTATGTGCACATACAGTATGTACGAATAATTTGCTATTTGCACATACAGTATGTACGAGTAATTGGCTATTTGCACATATAGTATGTACGAATATTTGGCTATTTGCACATATAGTATGTACATGTACGAATAATTGGCTACATGAATGACAGAGGAAGTAATACCACATGAAGAAATTGATATTTCTGACGACTTTATTGAAAAAGAGGAACCCACGTAAACTGATAGACTGATAGGGAAAAATTTAATATGGCTTTTACTGCTGTAAAAACTTTAGCAGATATTTTATCCAATCATAGTACGCAAACTTTTTTTAAATACAGAGGGGTGCACAAAAAACGGCCAACGATGTAGCTTCGTTATTTCTTATCCGATTTTAGTAAGCGATATGTGAAATTAAATGGTTTGAAGAATACTTCTATCAGATAGTAAAAGATTAATTTTCTTTTTGAAAACATTAGAGGGGAAGGAGGAAACTTTTATTTTTTTAAATGGCAAAATATTTTTTTGAAAAAAATCATTAACAAAAATAATATAAACCAATTATATCAATATTTTTTTTAAATTAATTTTTTTAATATTTTTTTATTATTATTTTTTAAAATTTAATTCAATTGATTTTTTTTTGTTTTTGTGTTTTCAGTTTTTTAAGTTTTGTTTTTTAATTTATTCGTAATACTTTTTAATTTATTAATAATTTTTTAACTTATTAATAATAAATTAAAAAACTTAAAAAAATAAAAAACTGAAAACTCAAAAACAAAAAAAAAACAATTGAATTAAATTAGAAAAAAATAATAATGCAAAAATTTTTTTTAATTAATTTAAAAACAATTATTGGTATAATTGGTTTAGATTATTTTTTTTGTTGATTTCTTTCAATCGGAAAAAATATGTTGCCATTTGAAAAAGAAAAGTTACCCCCTCCTCCTCTGTTGTTTTCAAAAATAAAATTAATCTTTTATTATCTGATAGTAGTATTCTTCAAACCATTTAACTTCACATATCACTTATTTAAATCGGATAATAAATAACGAAGCTACACCGTTGGCCGTTTTTTGTGCACCCTTCTGTATTAGATACCGTTAATAAAGTATTAATAAAATTAATATTTCGACGTATTGCATGTGGTAATTTGAATGCTCATATGTTCATGCATACTGTATGTCGAAATAGTAATTTATTCGTAAATATTGTATGTGCAAATAGCCATTTATTCCTACATACTCTATGTGCAAATAACCATTTAATAGTACATACTGTATGTACAAATAGCCAATTATTCGTACATACTGTATGTGCAAATAGCCAATTATTCGTAAATACTGTATGTGCAAATAGCAACATCCTTATTTTTTAATATTTTTCCATTTTATTTTTTTTTATAATAAAGTCAATAAAGAGTCAAGGACTACGCAAGCAAACGTCTAAAAATGCACCGGTATGATTGATGATTGCTCTTAACGGTCTATTTTCCATAACCGTGTTGTTTTGTTAATCTCTTTATTTAAACTAACCCCCTAATTCGCTAATACTTAATACTTAAGGAAAGTGAACGACTCTATATTGTTGTATATCTTTATTTTAAGGGTATCGTTTTTACTAATCTCTAAGAAAAACTCACTCCTTTAGGAACGACATAATTGTTCAACTAATAATTAATAATTACGAAAACAGGTGGCGATAGAGAATGCAACATGTTTAGCCGTACTTTTGAATCTTTTAAATTTTTCTAACGACTATCATTATATTAACGACAATTTAGAGAATAAGGGGGTAAAAGTATTTTTCAAAAGATGAAAACTTTTTATACGTAATATACAGGGTGTCCCATTTGACGTTGGACTGTATGGGTATCTTTGTTAATATTGTACATAGAAAGTCGGTTAAATGGACAAAGTAGTAGAGATTTTTTCGAATATTAATAATTCATTTACAGAAAAATTAAATATCGCATCGTTCCAACGCTATCTTGAAAAAACAAGAAAATGCGATTTTCAAAATATGGCTATAACTATAACGTTATTTTCGGTGGTACCAAAAAATGTATTGTCTTAATACAGACAATTTTTTGTGTACAATGGAGTAAAATAAATGAATATTTTTTTTCGCCAACGGATTGACCTGAAATGAACCAAACTTATTTTTTTCTTACGGCAGCCATATTGTTTTTACACATATTCGGAATTAGTGTATTTTTCGGAGTAATTTGATATATCACATGTAATATTTAGTTGGGTTCAAAATAAAGGTTTTCAAAAACAATGCGACACGTCTTTTACGGTTTTTAAAAATTTCAAAAGATAACGTAGTTATGATTTTTATGCCTTACTTTAAACTAATGTTTAAGGGGAAATTTAATATATTTTTTTTA